>CM062818.1:369709077-370984452 GCA_031772625.1 Pinus tabuliformis
CACTCGACCCTTGGTATGGAGATATCATTGTCTATCTCCAGACTTTGAAGTTCCCCTCTACTTTCTCTAAGGATGAACGCCGAAAGTTACGTCACCTGGCTAAAAATTATCTTATCATTGGTGATACATTATATCATCGAGGGGTTGATTCAATCCTTCAGCACTATTTAACCTGAGAGGAAGCAGAGTCAGTGCTCAATGACTGCCAGAGTGGATCTTGTGGTGGTCATCTATCAGGGCTTGCTACAGCTCAGTGTATCTTGTGTGATGGCTATTTTTGGCCTTCGCTCTTCAAAGATTGTGTTGAAGCGGTCAAACACTGTCACTCCTGTCAAATCTATACTCAGAAGATGCACGCCCATCCAGCTCCCTTTTTTCCCGTTGTCACTATTGGTCCCTTTACTAACTGGGGTATTGATTTTACAACTTGTAATTTGCCTTCAGCAGTGAATCACAAGTACATTATCGTGGTCGTTGACTACTTCATGAAGTGGGCTGAGGCCATGCCCACTTATAAAAATGATAGTGAAACAATGGCATTGTTCATTTTTAATCAGATTATCTCAAGGAGCGGTATCCCGAGAGAGATTGTCACTGACCATGGCAGTCATTTCCAGAATCAACTAATGTTTGAATTGGCTCTCAAATTGGGTTTCCAGCAGGAACATTCATCTCCTTATTATCCTCAGGCCAATGGACAAGTCGAGGAAGTGAACAAAACTCTTAAGATGATCCTGCAAAGGACAATCGACAAAAATAGGTCTAATTGGCATCTTATGTTGTATCCGGTTCTTTGGGCTTACCGAACCTCCGTAAAGACTGGTACAGGTTTTACACCTTTTCAGTTAGTTTATGGGATGGAATCTATATTTCCTGTCAAATGTGAAATCCCATCTCTTAAGTTAGCTGTTGAGCTCCTTCCAGAGACTTCTAGTCTCAAAATGCACCTCCTTCATTTGGAACATCTCGATGAGCAGCGTCGAGATGCTGCCACAATAAATGAGGCTCATAAGAAAAGGGTTAAAACTCAGTATGATAAAGCTATCCATCCTTGAGTCTTTTCTGAAGGCGACCTTGTCTTGGCTTATGATCAAGATAAGGACACCTTGCGGGTAGGCAAATTTAAGCCTATGTGGTACGGTCCCTTCATAATTAAACGAGTTTTAGGAAAAGGGTCGTATGAGTTAATCGATTTTGAAGGAAACAAGTTGGCGGAGCCTCGAAAGAGGCTCCACCTCAAGAAGTACTTTGCTTAAGTAGCAGCTAGGCAATGGCTTCTTTGTACATTTTTTATATTTGTATATATCTCATCGAGAGTTTTTGATATCAACGCTTTTTGGTCTGCTGTGGCAGGTGTTAATGGATGACTTGGTCTATTTTCGATTTGCTGATGGTGCTAGTCGGCACACTCGGAACCTCACTTCCGCAACTTGGGTACTCTACTATCCAACTGGTCAGTTGATGGTATCAAGGGGAGTATGTATTGGTCCCGCTTCAAATAATATGGCTGAGTATACTGCCATCATTAATTTACTATCCAAGGCAATTTCCCATGGACTCGACTCGTTGGTAGTTTATCTTGATTCACAATTGATAGTGTCACAATTGAATAACATTTATCGGGTAAGGGATCCATGTTTATATCGCCAGTATTTAAGGGTGAGGTTGTTGCAAAGATCATTTACTTATATTAATCATTTGCACATTCCAAGATCTCATTATTGGTTAGCTGATTCTATTGCTAATCAAGCATTAGACTGGCATATCAATCATTCATCACAATAAAACCAGGGATCAAAAAGTCGAATTGTATATATATATCATAAAACATCTCGAGTGTACATAAGTCTTTCCAAAATAACATATAAAATTGGGACTCAAATGCCCATAATCATGTCTAGTATATCTAATGCCTCGACTTAGGATGAGTGGCTAAGTAGGTAACTACTGCATTTCCCACATGCCTAAGAGTGCGGACCCAGTCTCGTGGCATGCCAACCACATGAGGCTGCATGTCTACAGGAAGGTTCTCTACTACTGCCATCAGTACTCTGTGAGTTAGTCTCACCAAGTGCCGCTGAATTGTGTGAAGTAGTCACCCTGTGTCTGCAACTGCCTTTTCGGCCCCTCGGCTATGAAATCTGTGTCGTGGGAACTCATTTGGTCATACCGGCCCAATATCTAGAACATGATCATCATATTAGTCATTTGAATCCTATCAAAAACATTTTTTAAAAGTTCATTATTATATTTGAAAAATAAATAAAAAATTATAAAAATTAAAAAACACTTACCAATGTCACCCCATGCTACGGTCGGTGGTAATACTAAATCGGGGTCTCCTCGGAAGTCCAACCCAACATAAGGGTAGTCATCTATGGCAATTATCTGTTGCTCCCACCAGGAGAAGAAGTCATCGTCAAATATAGTCTGTGGAATGTCCCCACCTACTAGATGTTTCATCAAGTCAGCCCACCTACCCATTCGTGGATCTCGTGGGGTGCTGATTGAAATCGGTACTCTAGGATGAAGTGCAGGGACCCTCTTCAAAAAGAAAAAACACAAAATAGTTCCGTACCCAAATTTTTTGGTCTGCCCTCTCTTGATGGAAGTAAGCTGGCTTTTCAGGCTAGCCAAAAGAGGAGTACACCAATCAAATACAGTGGTGAGAAAATCTACCGCCAAGCTCATGGCTAGCCGTGATGCCTGGTGAAGAGAAGCTGATCTGTTCACTCTAGCTATAGTGAACTGGATTATCCTCAGTGATAAACTCTCCACATGTGTGATTGAAATTTGACTTCCAACCTTTTTTGGATGTCTCGGGCAATATATATGTACGTAGTCCTTGATCGAGAGACTGCCTCATGTCCTGCCCCTGGAATGTACTACCTCTCCCCTTTGGGAAAGGCCTATGATGAAATAAATGTCTTCCACTTCTGTCTTGAGTGGCGTCTGGTCAATCATAAATGAATCATCCTCGATACTCCAATAGTCAATGAGCATCTCAAGCAGGCGAGTGTTTTCTTTCATATTTGGCATTTTGAAGAATTTTAGCAAACCACATCCCCGTAAGGCATCCAAAGCATTGGGATCATTCATAACCTCATCATCTACTGTGGTATGCTCTCTTTCTCATCAAGTGACTGGCATCCTAAAGAAAAAATGAATTTAGACCGTTACTTTTCATTGTCATATCCTTTTGAGGTGAAATATCAGGGAGTCTGCTAGGATCTTCTCAAGTTGTCGATATGTGGATACCAACTTCTTCATTTCATCAGACTTTTTTTTTTTTTGCATGATGGCCTTTTAAAAAGAGCAACTACTGTTGGAGAGGATAATATTTTGAACCCACTATAACTTGACACAAATTATCTTGGACAAAGCATAGATATTGAGTTTGTCTGCAATCGTACAAAGTACCAAGGTTGTCCATTATGATAGGGATTTTATGACTCCCTCTAAGGTCTTACCTAAGTTGGAAATTCAGCTTTGCTCCTCTTGTCTAGTATGAGATATTAATATGTTGTATTGATAGTACCTCAATATTACAGGTACTCTAACTACATGGAAATTCCACGAGGCTTGATCTGTGATTTCTTTGGAATGATTTACTCTAATTTTGATTACACCAAGGTGACTATCCTTTATCAGTATTGTTCCAAACATCTCCAATCATATCAAAGAGGACCTTTATTACGAGACATGAATTAAGTTGTCCTTCCACTAGATTTCTGCAACAATGGAGAAATTTTTAACATAATGGGACTATTGCTAGATAGAACAAGACTTCTGCAGGGATTAATCCTTTAACTGTTGAAAGTTTGCATCAACTGAACCCTTTACTATAGAATATTTTATTTTATCAAAAATATTGTGGAGTTGACTGCAACATCAATCTGGGAAATTGCCCTTATATCTATTATCCCTTAGTTTTGAACAAACCCTTCCTTTAGCTAAGATAAAATGTAAAATGAGATATATCAACAGACCTCCTGGAGTAAATATTAAATATAAGTCAGTTCACAATTATATTTGTGAGCTGAATGAAATAACTAAGAGAGATGTTGTCTTTATTATCAACCTTGTCAATACTTTTCTCAATCATAAGATATCTTACAGTCATTAGCATTTCATTGGAGATGATATTTCATCATATATCTCAAAAATGCTACAGGATATTGATGTCACAATATATATGTATTCATGATGCCATATATCCAAAATACCATGAAAGTTTTAATGAGCATATGCAGTCTTGTACCTATTAATAATTTTTAATTCATTAGCAACATCTTGAAAAATATAAATGGAGTGATACTATGATGTTGTGCCGATGTAAATCTGCCTCACTGCTATATCAATTATGTAAAGCCATCCATATTTGAGTTGCATATGATGACTAATGAGCATATTGTGAATTGAGAACATACCATAGATTGCCATACAAATGGGATTTTTTGATGATATTTGCAAGTTGTAGATATGATACATCTACACAGTAGTCTTAATGTAAGACTTGGATTTATTGCAAACGATTTGAGGCTATTATAATACGCTATTGGATTTCACTGTTTTGAAAGAAGAGCCAAATTTTTTTTCTTGTCCCAGAAAATTTCAACAAGAGATAGCTTGATCCATTGAATAATTACTTGAATACTTTTCTTGTAATGTTAATGGGGCTAGGAAGGATCCACACATACTTGTTTGTCTTTTCTTAGCCATCCCATCTCTTTAAGCATTGCAAAGTGCAACAAATCTGTTGTAATTGTTGAAGTTACCTGAGAAACTCCTGAGATTTTAGAACATGGTGTTTAAAATTTCAAGATACTTGGAATGATATTTATTTGTCATGAACCCCCTTTCCTTTGATACGAAAATTTCAGAGATGCACATAGGTTGATCCTTTACCTTCAATAAGCATCTTCCAAATGGAAAACAAAACACTACTCTTTTTCAAACCCTCTTGATTGATTCCATAAGGAACGAGAATACTTTACCTTTTGTAGCCTTTTATACTTCCTTTTGAGAAGAAAAATCCCAAATACAAGGCTGAAGGCATGTCAATGAGCTCGACAATAATGTTATATATATTTCTTTCCAAACTAAATTAACTAAAGGGGAAAGGACAAAAAACAATCCATTGTTTCAATAACAGACATAAAATCCTTTGAAAATGTACATCATGTGATTCTAAGCTCTCAAAACATAGCTCAACACATATGCTACTAGAAGTGGAATTTGAAAAGCATTGAGTGATTTGAGTAGATTAATTGATACATCAGAATCTTCCCAAACACTATTTTTTAACCAACCTTTCATTTAAAGAGAGAAATGGGTACACCTACAAAAAGGAGCTTTCCTGGCACTATTGGTGTGTTGTGTTTTCACTGCTCCTGCCCTAGAATGACTGTAATTTCTAGCCTACTAATATTTAGTTTGGTTCATGTCCCTCACAATCTGTACTTTTTGTCAAGGCTAATAGCACAACTGTAGTCTAGTTTACATTAATAAAAATGCACGATATGGTCAGAGTGCCCATAAAACTTACCTTGTCATCAATAATGATGCATACAAGAGTTCATTCCATGTCTCTGGAACTCTAGGTAAGCACTAGTGGCTGCAATCTTGATACTTTTCTAGAGTTAGTTGCTCGTTTTGAGAAAGGTATTGCTTGCAGTAAATGAAAGGATGAGCATTCTTGCGGTCATATATGATTCTAGTGATTTTTAGGTAGGTTACAGGTGTCTTTATCTCCTTCATCATAGACTCCAGTACATTCATCATTGGTGGGTGTTTTGCGATATAACTTTCTTTGAAAATTGGTTGAGTTTCTTTGTGGCACTTCCCACCTAAATTCCATTGCCCTCCACTGCATTGTAGAAATTTAAGAAAAAAAATTACATTCATAGGTTTTTGACAAAGGTCACCAAGACTTATATTACAAAATGATACAAAGACTACTAGATTTAATGGCCACCCTAAAGTGTTCAGTGTGTCATTTGGGTTGTTACCTTAAATGAGAGGCTGAGTATCCCTGGAAGAAAAATCATGTTCTTCCTGAATTAATGCTGCTATGTAACAAACGACCCAACATCCTAATAGCCTTCCTAAATGCTTCAAGACCATCCAAAAGTGGATAGACATTGTTCCCTTCTTGATAATAGTCGTTCCTGTTAGACGTTCAATACAACCATGATATGAAAATGAATCTTAAATGGCCTAGAGAAAGTAATAATCAAATTAAACAAAAATATGCCACTAAGACCCTAGCTCTCACTAGCTCTCACTACATATGTGTTATGGAAAAGAGAAGAAGTGGACAAATAACCTCGAGAAGTTTTGCCATGGCTCCACCAATGCCCTTTATTGAAGACAATGACATCTTTTTTCTTGTACTTGGGAGCAAAGTTATCCATCACATCCAACCTAAGGGTCTCTCTCATGCTACCATTCCCAGAAGGAATTTACCCTTTTTTAACTAAGAAAGGTGCCCTCACGAATTCCACATTGCAATTGTAGTCCTACAACAAACACAATAACATCCCAATGTAAAACACGAATAAAACCCAACAAAACAATAATAAGACCTGCAATTTTGAAGCATTCAATAGAAAAATTCCATTTCCCTCCACTTCATTGTAGATATTTAGGAAAAAAAATCACATTCATAGGTTTTTGACAGAGGTCACCATGACCTATATTACAAAAAGATACATAGATTAGTAGATTTAATGGCCACCCTAAAGTGTTCAATGTGCCATTTGGGTTGTTATCTACAATGAGAGGCTAAGTACCCATGAAAGAAAACTTGTGCTCTTATTGAATCAATTCTGCTATCTAACCAATGACCCCACATCCTAATAGCCTTCGTAAATTCTTCAAGCCCATCTAGTAGTGGATACATATTGTTCCCTTGTTGATAATAGTCCTTCCTTTTATAGGTTCAATACAACCATGATATAAAAATGAATCTCAAGTGGCCTAGAGAAAGTAATAATAAAATTAAATAAAACTATGTCATTGATGCCCTTGCTCGCACTGGCTCTCACTACATATGTGTTATGGAAAAATAAGAAGAGGAAAAATACCCTCGAGAATTTTCCATGCCTCCACCAATGCCTTGTATTGAAAACAATGACATATTATTTCTTGTACTTGGGAGAAACATTATCCATCACATCCAACCTGAGGGTCTCTTTCATGCTACCATTCCCAGAAGGCATTTTCCCTTATTGAACTAAGAAATGTGCCATCACAAATTCCACACTGCAATTGTAGTCCTGCAACAAACACAATAACTTCCCAATGTAAAAGCTAAATAACAAAACAAAAGAAAAATAAGACCTACAATTTTGAAGCATTCAACAGACAAAAATTTATTTCCCTCCACTGCATTGTAGATATTTAGGCAAAAAAATTACATTCATAGGTTTTTGACAGAAGTCGCCATGATTTATATTTGAAAAAGCTATAAAGATTACTAGATGTAATGGCCACCCTAAAGTGTTCAGCGTGACATTTGGGTTGTTACCTGAAATGAGACACTGAGTATCCATGAAAGAAAGCTTGTGTTCCTCTTGAATCAATGTTGCTATGTAACCAATAACCCCATGTCCTAATAGCCTTCTTGGATGCTTCAAGGCCATCCAACCATGGATAGACATTGTTTCCTTCTCGGTAATAGTCCTTCCTATTATAGCTTCAATACAACAATGATATAAAAATGAATCTCAAATGGCCTAGAGAAAGTAATAATCAAATTAAACAAAACTATGCCACTGAGACCCTGACTCTCACTGGCTCACACTACGTATGTGTTATGGAAAAAAGAATAAGAGGAAAAATACCGTCGAGAAGTTTTTCCATGGCTCCACCAATGCCCTGTATTGAAAACAATGACATCTCCTTTCTTGTACTTGGGAGCAAAGTTATCCATCACATCCAACTTGAGGGTCTCCTTCATGCTACCATTCCAAGAAGGAATTTTCCCTTCTTGAACTAAGAAAGGTTCCCTCACAAATTCCACACTACAATTGTAGTACTATGACAAAAACAATAACTTCCCAATGTAACACACGAATAACACCCAACAAAACAAAAATAAGACCTGCAATTTTGAAGTATTTAGGTGAAAAAATTCCATTTCCCTCCATTTCATTGTAGATATTTAAGAAAAAAACTTACATTCATAGGTTTTTTATAGAGGTCATAATGACTTATATTACAAATATCTACAAAGATTACTAGATTTAATGGCCACCCTAAAGTGTTCCATCTGCCATTTGGGTTGTTACCTGAAATGAGAGGCTGAGTATCTTTGAAAGAAAACTTGTGTTCTTCTTGAATCAATGTTGCTATCTAACCAACGACCCCACATCTTGATAGCCTTCCTGAATGCTTCAAGCCCATCCAACAATGGATAGACATTGTTCCCTTCTTGATAATTGTCCTTCTGGTTATAGATTCAATACAATCATGATATAAAAATGAATCTCAAATGGCCTAGAGAAAGTAATAATAAAATTAAACAAAACTATGCCACTGAGACCCTGGCTCTCACTGCATCTCACTACATATGTGTTATGGAAAAAATAAGAAGAGGACAAATACCCTCGAGAAGTTTTTCCATGGCTCCACCAATGCCATGTATTGAAAACAATGGCATATGCTTTCTTCTAGTTGGGAGAAAATTTATTCATCACATCCAACCTGAGGGTCTCTTTCATGCTACCATTCCCAGAAGGGATTTTCCCTTCTTGAACTAAGAATGGTGCCCTCACCAATTCCACACTGCAATTGTAGTCCTACAACAAATACAATATCTTCCTAATGTAAAACATCAATAACACCCAACAAAACGAAAAATAAGACCTACAAGTTGGAAGTATTCATCAGACATAATTCCATTGCTGTCCACTGCATTGTAGATATTTAAGCAAAAAAATTACATTCATAGGTTTTTGACAGAGGTCAGCATGAGTTATATTACAAAAAGCTACCAATATCCATAGATTTAATGGCCACCCTAAAGTTTCCAGTGCGCCATTTGGGTTTTTACCTGAAATGAGAGGCTAAGTATCCCCGAAAGGAAACTTTTGTTCTTCTTGAATCAATGTTTCTTTTATTTTTCCTTGCTTAACCTTAGTAATTCATTAAGAGAATACAACAGAGTTTGTTCCTCATCAAAATCCAGATTAGGTTTCAATGAATCTATTGCGACCATTGTATTTCTATCCTTCCACTATTCTATATACCTTCAGAGTATGATATTTGGTCTGAGCTCTTTACTGATTAATGCTTGATTAGTCATGGGACAAGTAGTGCATGCCTCTGCAAACCATATTTCAATATAACTTCTATGAAATGTTTGACAAGAAGATATCTCAACAGGATCTCCCATTACCTCTCAAGAAATTAGACAATAAAAGGATTGTAAGAGAGGCAAACAATGACTTCCCAAAAAAAGCCTTTTCTCATAATATTACTAACTGGACTATGACACCAATGCCAGTCCATAGCAACAATAAATTTGCTCTGATAATCTCTGCATTAGATGTGGCTTCTTGTTGAGATTTTGGCCTGTGCCAGTCCGTATCCATTACTAATAGGTGGCTTCCTATTGACATTTTTATCTGTGCCAATCCATGTCCATTAATAACTAGATTGCGACACCACTGCCAGTCCACATGAAGAATAAATTGTGGATTCTTCATCGAATTTTGTCACATTACAGTGGGATTGTAAGGTAGGAAAGGAATGACTTCCCAAAAAGATCCTTTTCTCCTAATATATTGCATCCCTCTCTTTGGAAAAAGGTGCCACATCTCAGGAATGAAGAAATTGAATGATTTGTTCTATTTTCAGAGCCTCTGCTTCATTTTTTTCTTCTAAATATGGTATCTTCGATATACTTTTCAAATCTTCATATTCATGTTTCAAATGCTATGTATCACTAAAAACTCCCACTACTTTGGCAATCCGCAAAAGTGATTTATTTGCATAAACAATGTCAGCATGCCTTTCTCTAATCCCATTTCTGATCCAAAATTCATTTTTATCAACTATAAAATGCACTATCCTATGTAATATCTAGAGTCTTAAGCCTCCACTCCTTCATGCTTTTAAAGAATGTTATCAGCTTGTTCCTTTCCTATCCTCCTTTCCCATACCCTCTATTTTTATGTTAACCTAATGTTATTTCCAGCCAATCTTCTTTGTCCATACCCCACCAGTCCTTTTGGGGCATATCCTATTAAATATTAAATTTGATGAGTGGGAAAATGAATTATTAAATCTTAAAATTTGATGAGTGGGAAAATTATATTCCAAATGAAAGCCCCAAAAACTTTTATATTGTAAAAAAATAGTTTTGAAATATAATAATATTTTAATTTTTTTAAAAGTTATTTAATGTTATAAATGTTTTAATGTTTTTTGAAAAGAAAGGTAGTTTAACTTACAAGTTATTTTATTTTTCATGTTTACACCTTATGAAATATTTGATTCCTCCATAGAATGGTTTAATGTTATATATATATGTTAAAGAGGACATCACAACATCTCCACCATGGAAGAGGAATTCAATAATTATGGAGAAACGCTATAGGTCCATGGAAAAATTGCAGGCGGAGAAAGGGGTGTGGAGTTTCTGACTAGAGCGAGGCATTGTTTTGATGAAGAGTGAATGGACTATGGACAATGTTAGGCTCTGATATCCTTGTAAAAATCCAAAATAAGATTAAATGATAACTATGATATTTTTATTCACATCATGTATATTTTTTAAGTAAAAATATCGTTGTCATGATAAATCCTTCGAAGACACACAATTACTCATCAAATATGTTTTTTGAAATGAGATGTTGGTTTCTTACTATCATAACCACATGCAAAGGAGGAGTAGTTGGTGGATTATGCATTAGAGTAGGGGGTTTTAACAAATTTGGGTCAGCGCAAGTATTTTATCCATTCGAATTTGGAAGTTAAATCGAAATGTCACCATGTCTAAGATTTCGAGGTTACTAGGTCTCTAGAAATCAAAGTTAATAATTTGATACAGTAATCTTCTAACGATTCAGAGGAGCTAACCTCTACTCCAATTGTGCACAGTTTAGGTCCTCTAGTTTCGAACAACCTAGGGCTCAAGGCGATTTCTGAGGGGATGAAAAACTCTTCTTGGGGTTGTATCGCTTTCAGTTTGGTTTCCCTTTCATCCTAGAGATCAGAGAAATATCTGCAATGTATTAGGACTTTCTTAGGGTTTCCAAAAGTTACAAATTTATTCGGTTTATTTTTTTTTCTTATCCTTCATCTCAAGTGTCATTGGCCTTGCCCTCCTTCGACGAACTGGTTAAGGAGAGTCTTGCCCCGATGACGAAAGAAGGTCAAACTGATGTTGAGAATATCTTAGTCCATTTGCAATGTTAAAATTTAGAGACAGAAGGGTATTTTGAATTTTAACACTGTAAATGGATTCAAAGACCCCTTTGTCTCTAAATTTTAACACTGTATAATATAGATTCAAAGACCCCTGTAGCGAAATGAAACACTTTAGTATCAAAACTGAAATTTTCCATTTCTGAAGTGACACAATTAAAAATTACTAACATAAATGAGTAATTCATATACTTGTTGTACTTATTATTTGGTCATATTTTTATTCTTGGACGATAGTAATCATTTATGTTAATCCTTATTAATTTTGTCACTTCTTATCTTGTCATATATGTCAGTCCTGGACTAAATTAGTCATTTTAGTTAGTTGCTTTTAGTTTGGTCTTGTTATCTAGTCATATATTTTATCCCTAAACTAAATTAGTCATTTAAGTTAGTCATTTTTAGTTCAGTCACATAAAATTGCTCAAATTTAGTAGTATTTCACTAGAAATAATTGCGGCGACTAACTTTTTTAGTTACCTAGTCACTAATTTCCTCATTTTCTACTAGTGTTTTGAGTCTAATGACAATTATATGCTTGGTACAGGAAGCATGGGAAATTCTCGATTTTGGTGGTTGAAACCTACTACAAGAATTAGTAGCAACAACAAAAAAGAATTGGAACCAACAATAGTATGTTGGTAAAGAATTCAGGAGAAGGGCCATTGTGGGACACTGATACCAATAATGTCCATTGATTTCCATGCACTAGTACAAAATGCTAATTAGTTACTAAAAAAAGACTAAATTTTGCATATAAACGACCATTTTTTAGTCAATGGGGAGTAGTAGATAATTTACAGTATCTTATAATGCGACCAAATTTTAGTCATTTTTAGCTTAGTCATTAATTGGTTGTATCAATTTTATCGTCTAGTAGTATAATTAGTCATTAATTTCGTCATTAATTTAGTCATTGATTTAGTCATTAATTGCCACAATTAATGACCAAATATAAAACAAAATATATTACTATATGATCACCTTAAAAAACTAATTAATGACCAAAAAACTATGACCAAAATGTTGGTCATGTTATAAGATATTGTGAATTAGCTACTAATAGGCATATGCATGCAAATTTTAGTCATCACTTGAAACCAATTAATGACCAAAGAAATATGACTAAATTTTAGTCGCGTTATAAGATACTGTAAATTAGCTACTAATAGTCATATATATACACAATTTAATTGTCATTTGTAATCACAAATTTATCATTTACAATAGTCATTTATATTTTTTTGGTAATTTCATATTCATTATATAAACGACTAATTTAATAGTTTATATTCATTTCATTTACTTTCATTAATAATCATTATAAACGACTAATTTAGTTGCATATTCATTTTATTTGTGTTCATAATTAATCAATATAAACTACTAATTTAGTAGTTTTAGATTAATTTTATGTATTCATTATTAATTAACATAAATTAATTACTATGATTTTGCGACTAAATAATTTTTTTTTCGTACAATGTGCATGTTCACCTAATATGAAAACACAAAGTTACATATGTTAATTACAATACTAAATAATATTAAGTGAAACTATAAATAATTTGAACCACATAAATTATATTATATGAAATGTCGAGTATTACAATATGAGTTTCCAACTTAATATTGGTTAGACTACAATTTACACAAGAAATATTGTTTCATCGCTTCAAAACATCATCGCTATGTTGTCAAGGCATTGTAGGTGAATTCACCAACTATGAAGACTTGATCATCAGTCTCTATGTGTGTGCCTCATGTGAGATATTGTCCTTAAGGGTATCACTAAACTAGACCTCTTCTCTCTCTCTCTCTCTCTCTCTCTCTCTCTCTCTCTCTCTCTCTCTCTCTTTGCATTTGTCACTCCAATGTTATTGTTCTCCTCTTTCTTCAATTCCTGCTTTTGACCATCAATACTAAGTTCCTCTTCTGAAATGGATGAAGTTATCATGCAGAGTGTAAGTCATGAAATACGATGAACACTAGAATATAAACTAAAGTAGAATACAAAATATCTATATGACATATACCTCAACATCAACTATGTCAATGCCATTTTTCCCCAGAAAAGAAAAAAGCTCGAACAAGTTTTCTTTACTTGCCAATAGTGGCCAAATGACTTGTATAAACAAAATAAATAAAATTTCACCATAGAAAAAGAACACCCTGGGAAATTAATAACAATCATGTCAAGTAAGTTACAATATAAAATGATCAAGTTTTAGATATCTTGTGAAAGTAAATGGAAAGAGAAAGATAACATATAGTAAATAATGTATGGCAACTAGCTAAAAAATTGCATCATAGAAGAAAAAAAATTCTCCTATGGTTACCCATACATGTGGGTGGATAACATGCGCCAATACTCCATGATCCTTAGGGTCCAGAGGAAGTAAACCTCCTATTAACATAATGATTGATTGGTTGCATTTTGGCCTTGCCTCTCCTTTGCAAGTCCACAAAAATCAAAATAAGTCCATAATTATCTAGCTATACTCCATAGTATCATTTTTGCATGTTATCTCCACATGCCCACCAAAAATGTCATCTATGCCAAACAAATGGCATTTTGGAATTGTTTCTAAAACTATGTCATTTATACCCCCTTCCAATGTATCTAACTAAATGTACCCACTTGATTTTCTTCTTTCATATTCATTTACATCCTAAAAAATATTCGTTTCAAAAACAAAAACAGCTCCAATATCTCCAAATCCTAATGCTCATCCATATTTTCCATAAACCATAGGAATTAGTACTTTCTTATGATCAACTTGTACAACAGTGATGCTACACAAAACTAAGTATTCATATAAAACAAAAATGAAGCTAATGGTATAAAACAAACAATGAAGCTACACAAAGAAGATTAATTTCTATTAGTATAATGAAACTTAATTTCTAGTGGTAACTACATAAAATAGAAATGAAGTTTTAAGTATAAAACAAACAAAAATGAAGCTACACAAAATACTAAGTCAATCGGTATAAATTCCAAACATAACGAGAAAATGAGCAATGCATCATTCTCTACCATGTGTTCCACCAAATAAAATGGTAAAAAAACTAAGAGGAAAACTCTCTTCTGTACAATGCATTTTAAGAAGAATAAATGGATATTTATTTCATAGAAATTCATTTGCATTCCAATGTTGAAGTACCTCCACATAAAGAGATATAACATTTCAAGTTTCCAAATACATCATAGAAATTCAGGATGATACTTCCATAAACAAGAAAATGAATTAGAACTAGACAAATCACATACTTGTGACAAGAAAAGGTATGCAAAGCATTGGTTATCTTGCACAGATCAAAAAGTTTCATTGTTCTGTCTGTGGATCCTGTAGCCAATACCCACTCATTGAAAGAATTGAATGCAAGACAGTTAAACTGAATAAATAGGAATACACTTTATCAGAAGGAAGTAAAATAATACCTCAACCCAAAATAAAACTCATACTATAATAGAAACAAGAAAATAAACCTTATTGATATGTGCATGAATTGAAAGAGCAATGAGAACAATCGCACAAGAAGGAAAGTGCAAGAGAAAATCAAACTATACACTCTATATTATATTAGGTATATACAAGAGTATAAAATTGGTGGATAGAAATATTTTATTAGTTAGGAGAGTGATAATATTTCACCCACCTCATTGTAATAAACTTACATATGTATAAATATTGGATCAAATCAACTAGGCCTAAGTCTCATCGAGGGAAAATTTTAGGGGCTAATATTCACAGGTGGGCTAATATTCCATGCTTTTTCCAAAAACATGATTCGCCAATTTCCATTTTTATAAAAATGAATTAGCCCTAATTTTCTAGTACAAAATTATTTTACCTTTAAAATCACCAATATTATACATTATCTAATAGAGGATAATTATAAATCTAAACATTTTTGCAAAATTATCATCAAACATTTTAAAATTTGGAAATTAGGGACTAGTAAGATTTGCCAAGGTTGCTAAACTTTAAGATAAACTTCCATCATTAAAATTTTCCCTGGCCGACTCTCATCGCTCAACTAAGTTATTAAAATTACATCATGGAAGAATAGCCTAGCCTCAAAAGAAAGTTTTGATATAAATAAAAAAATAGGTTATCATGATTATTGGCTCCATTTTTTGTCTACCTCCTACACCTTACTTGGATGGTCTTTATAAATTTCTCATTCAATATAATTTAGCACCTTATAAGTTGTATCTTGTTTTATGTCTTCTAGATTTCTCTTGGCTTAGAATCTAGCTTTCATAACAAACATGGAAAATATTTCCTGAACAATAAACCTAAAAACCTGGTATAATTTGCCACAATCTTGCATGGTAATAGGGTTAGAAGATAAATTGTTGAGTTTTTTTAGTTAATGAAGAAATTATTAATCCTTTTTCCATTTTCTATGTATCAACAAAATCAAAATAGAAGTAGGGTATGTTACATATATCTAACAAGATATCCTATTAACCCCAACTCTATAATTAATCACAGTTGAATCCTTGGGCTACTTGATATATATCACATAGAGTGGACAAGGTTTAATCAAAGGAACTCCCCTCCCTAAACAAGGAATCGGGTAGAAAATTAATGGAAATTTTGCAAATGATTCCTCAAATCTTGCAGGAACATGAATGAGTGGAAAATATGATGGAATTCCTTCAAACCTACCTAGCTTCAGGATCATGAATTCAATGTGTCAAAACACAACCAACTGTTCCAAACAATGTTTGTGAGATGACACTAGTTTGTTAGTTGATCAACACTGATCTTGAATTCAACAAGGTCAAAGATGTAAATTCATTGATATCCCCTTCAACTTTGAGGCTTGACATAAGAATATTTTGGACACGGTCATTCATGTGGTGGAAAAGTAATTCAAATTTTTTTGACCAAGTTAATGTCTAACATTAGTAGATTTCAAATATGAATTAAGGTTCTAGTTGCTACCCATCTACATTCATCATTTTGGGGTTCATCATCTAATGCATAAGAATGTCATGACTAATCTCTCCAAAAATATATGGGCTAATAAGGGAAGAGGCAAAGGTTTCCATTGCATCAACAAGAACACCTATTGCGAGGACACATGAGGTTGAGGAATCATCAAAGCCTATACCTAAGGCTCAAGCCTTGTCTTTTTTTTATTTCCTGTGGATTCCTTGAAGTTAAGAAATTGGTTTTTAGAGGAAACATATCCAATATGTATGGACAACTACTTCAACTTGTTGACCACAATCTGATAACATTCATTCATAAAGGCGTTTTACAATTCTAAAAAATAGAGTCAATATATTGCAGTTATATGGGGCCATTTATATGTATTGGGGTCCTAAAAAAGGTATTCAATAAAAATAGGGTTTTTTTATTAGAAATATGTATTGGTAATGGGGTTCAATAGAAGAATAATATGCTAATAATATATTCCCGAGGGAGGGATGAGATTTCAGGGGTTATTGTTCTCATATTTGGCACCATATATCATTGTTTTCAGGAGGATAGATTGGATATCAATCATCATACTTTGAAGATAAGATAATAGGTATGTTTCCTGCAGAAATCTGAGGCCAAATTCTTTGTGCTGAGAAACATCATTAAATGGTTCAGAATTTTTGAAGGAGACCAACATTCTGTATCTCCTTTCTTAGTTTATACCACTTTATACCAGTGGGCCGAGATTGGTCAAAAGTTTTCACCAAGTGAAGCTCCAGTTTCCTTGATCTTACTATACTGTAATAGCTTTCTAAGTTAAGCAATAAAATTAATGATTGCCTCCAATTTCCTCTTGTTGTAGTATTTCCCTTACTGTGCACGCCACATGTTTGATGAAATTATTTCACTTTAACTATTTGTAATCATTTCTCAAAGAAATTTTGTTTAGGAAGGAAAAAATTACATAATTTAGAATTGGTACATCATAATGGTATCAGAGCATGCTCCTTGCCAACTATGGAACTAGAACATATTGAAAAGGAATTTTGGAACTAGAATAAAAGGGTCTAAGGTAACTAGGAAGAAAAAAAGTTTCCAAATAAAAAAGTTCAAGACTATAGAAAAGCCTTCATAAAGGTAACAAAACTCTTGGAAACCTGGGTATCATCAAGGGTTTCCAAGAAGGGAAGAAGTAATGACAAAGTTGAAGTTGATTCAAGTAAAACTGCAGGCTTAGTACATTTAGTTGAGAAGATAGATAAGGATGAAGACATGGAAGCAGTTGATTCCGTAGAGGATCTAGATGCAATTGAATCATTGAAAAATCCATTTATATTGCGCCAAAAGGTAAATAAAGGTATGGGAAAGATGTTAAACCTACAAAAGATGCAACACCTATATTTGAAGGTGAAGTCCAAGATTGAGATATCAAGGACATATTTGGAGGAATTTTTCCTGTTGATGAAAAGTATAGGATAGAGAATTGCAAAAAATGCATAGCACTGTCAGCAACGAGCGAATTAGTTTCACTGTTTACCAACCAAAATCCTTTTACTCAGTTATCTGATAGCACAATTATAGTTTATGATCAAGGCAAGGGAAGATATACGCATAAAATGTGAGGTCGCAGTCTCTTTGAGGATTTCTCAACTACAGAGGTGGGCCATTCTATAGATGTTTTGGAGGAAAAGAATCTATAGTCCCATAACCCATAAGAGGTGGATAATTATACAAAAACACTACAAATTTTCCCAATCCTGCAAGTTAACTGGCTCAAGGTTTCCAACAAATGCAAGAAGTAAAATTATATTGTAGTATATGGTATCAAAATAATGGAATAATCTCTGGAACCAACTTACCAGAACCCATTCCTAAGCAATCAAAAAGGCCTGACAGTCTAACAAATTGCACTAGCTTATTAGAAATGAGCACTATGCAAATGGGTGATTGCTATGTGAAACATCGAAATATTAATTAGGAAGAAAGTGTTCTTTAGTTTCCACCAGGCTCGACACTGGCTACTTCAATCTAGATTTGCAGATTATAAAATATATTGTGACAATATTCGAAAGATAAAAAAACCATGGTGCATTTTGGCACATCACAGGAAAAATGTGGATAATATCAAGTCTCCTGACTCAACCAACTTTGTCTCAGCTTCAATTGATGGTACACTCAAGCCTTGGAACTTGGAAACAAGTACAAGAAGTATACTTTGTGACCCTATTCTAACATATTCTGGGTATAAAATGAAAAGAACCTCATGGGGCTTTCTGTTGCTGATAGGTATAATTCTACTGGTTCAAAGTCAAATGAGGTGTTTTCCTATCATGAATATTTTCCAATACCAGTAGCATCTTACAAGTTTAATTATGTAGACCTAGTGAATGGTGAATAGGTACATGATATCGACGGGAAGTTTGTTTCCTCTGTGTGCTAAATAGGGCAGACCCAAACTTTGGTTGCATCAACATTGTTAAAATCTAGAGGCCTCTATTACACTTCATTTGTAAACCAGATTGGATGTAAGGTGAAAATAAGACTTCTTGCAGTTCACGTAGTTGTCAAGGCATATGCATATTGTTGCATGAAGAGAATGTCTGACATTATAGAATATCAGGTATTTGTACCATTTTTTTCAAATGACCCAACCCTCCTTGAACAATATTGGATTGGGCTTCTCCAAAATCATATACTTCTATATATGTGTGTATTCTCAAAGTAGTACAAGGTATGTTTGGATGAAACTCAATCAATAGCCACTAGATCAGTTGTGCTACAATATCTACATGAAGTCAGACCAATTATTCTTCAATCTAGTGTTTTTCATGCAGCCCCAATGAAGTTTGGGCATGGAAACCCTTACACTTAAAATACCAAAGAAATTAATTCATTAGATACTAACATGTCTAGTTGGATCATGGTTTAATTGGGAATACAATATTTTAGTTTTCTTTGGGACCTTGCAATACTGATTTTGTGTGAGAAATACCATGCGAAAGCATTACCATCATCCAACCTACATCTACATTATAATTGGAAAACTAGCTCATGACATCCATACAAATGTAGACTCTAGGTTGCTCTCAAAATAAGACTTTTATGCCAAAGAGATGATTTCCTGCAAATTTTGTCTAGAGCTCTTGCAGATGCTTATATGGGCAGTCACTTTAGCCTTATCAATCTTGGAACAGGTTCTCAAGTTGTATCTGGATGATCGCATAAACAATGAAATCTTTTTAATTATTGCACTTGAACTTTGTATGTACTACAACAATTTTGGAAATGATAACTCTAATATTCCTATTCATGGTGATCTAATAGATACATTTTAAACAATTGTTGGAAGCCTTGAGTATTGGCTGGCTCACAAGGTACCAAGAAACAGGTTAAATCATGCTAAGATTTTGAACAAGTGTTTAGAATTTTTAAATGAACAAGAGCATTTGGTGGTTTGTGCATGTGCTCATGAACAACTCAATTCCATGATGAACACTGAAAGTGATGTGCAAGTTCATGTTGTTGAGGACCTTCATTCTATGCTACAACAAGAGATTCTTGTCAAGACTATTGAAATTAAGGAATATGACTCCTCAACAATAAAAATTGACAGGGTTTTAGAGATCTCATTAAACAAATTTTTGAAAATTGATGTTACAAGTTATGATTCCTTGCAAATTTTTCAAGTTGATAAGCATCCAAGTAGCATGGGCATTGGCAAAGCCAAGGAAGGATTTTTGTTATTTGGCATGTTTAACAAGTGTTTCATTGTCATGGGTTGATGTCTTTTAAGGACTTGATTCTTAAGGCCTATATTAGATCTCAACATTTTGAATGGTCGTTTCAACACTATACCATTGCTCCATCATTGTGACAAAATGATGTTAGCCCTGCAGAACACTTTGAAATATGTGAAAAATATTCCATGTCTACTCAAGATTTCGGTGTCCAAGTTATCTGTCAACATTGGATGATTGGAAAAAAATGTCAAAGAGTATGAGTTCCATTTTAGATACAAGGAAAATTTTCGAAATTGGGATTTTAGAAAGACAACATGAGCATGAAGGAATGTTCAATTTGAATATTGTAAGATAGGCTTTTACATGTATTACAATTGAGCTTTTCCATATCTATGAAGTTTGAACTGATAAATCAAGTCTTTGAATTTAATCAAAGCAATAGAAACAAATATGGAATGTTGATTGCATCTGACATTTCTCTAGATTTGGATGAATTGAAGGAAATATATGAGGGCTTGCTTGAGGATATTTCAGCACTTGAGCTAAAATGCCTCCCATGCCAAGAGAATAATCCCAAACATGGGTCCATTGTGCATATACATCAAATTTGTGATCAATTGTGCCTTTCTAGAATAAAACTCGACGATAGTGAATTGGAAAATCCTAAAGACATAGAGTTTTCTCTTATAGGTGAAAAGGATCATTAGGAAGCATACTTTTATCGTACTTAAAAGACAAAAGACTTCAAAGCCAAAAGAGTTGCATCTTATTCTAGGAGATATCTATCATAAAATGTTATGATATGGAAAGAGCCATAATAAGATATTTGGAATTGCAGCTTTAGCATTTCTCAATGCATTTTCATATGAAATCAAAGTTTTTTGGGGAGTTATATTGCATGCTCTTGTTCGCATTAGCTACACATATGTACTGTATGTAAGGCTAGTTCTCACTACAGAGGATGTACTTGAGATTAAAAAAAGGAAAGAACTCATTCTCTATAGGGAATGATGCCTTCTCCCTCTCAGAAACCCCTGCAAGCATTGACAACTTGACTGTTGATGGCACTATTTACCCTATGATAAAAAGGTCAATACATAAAAAATTAGAGACTAAGGAATATAATCTATCCTGGACTATTTTCCTTTGTGTGCTAAAGAGGGCAGACCCTAATATTGGTTGCATCACCATTGTTAACATCTGGAGGCCTTTATTACCCTTCATTTGTAAAACAGATTGGATGTAAGGTGAAAATCAACTTCTTGAAGCTCACACAGTTTTCAAGGCATATGCATACTTTTGCATGAAGAGTAGGCATGATATTACAGAATAAAATGTATTTGTACCATTTTTGTCAAATGACCCAACACTCCTTGAGTAATGTTGGATTGGACTTCACCAAAATCATACACTTCTACATACATGTGTTCTCTCAAAGGAGTACAAGCTATTTCCCGATGGAACTCAATCAATAACCATTAGATAGGTTGTTCTACCATATGTACATGAATTCAAAGCAATTATTCTTCAATCTAGTTTTTTCTATGCAGCCCCAAATTAGTTTGGGCATGGAAACCCTTACACCCAAAATACCAAAGAAATGAATTCACTAGATACGAACACGTCTAGTTGTATCATGGTTCAATTGGGAATACAAGATTTTAGTTTTCTATGGGGCCTTGCAATATTGATTTTGTGTGACCAATACCATGCAAAATCATTACCATCCTCTAGCTCCTACATCTACATTATAAATTGAAAACTATCTCAAGACATCCATATAAATGTAGACTCCAGGTTGCTCTCAAAACAAGAATTTTATGAAAAAGAGATGCTTTTCTACAAATTTTGTCTGGAGCTCTTGTAGATGCTTGTTGGGTGCAGTATAGGGTCTATAAATGTACCAACATTTAATTTGTCAATCTGGAAAGTTTGTGAACTTTGAGACGTATCATTGGAAATGCGAGAGAAATCCCCTGGAAACCTACAAAATAAATGCTAGTCTATCTTATGTATTAATCTTATCAATAAATGAAATCCTGCACTAATAGAGAATTCAAGAAAACACCAATCCAAACAATCAAATCGTGCGGGAAATAAAAGGCAATTAATAGTGCGAAAGGAAATTCTAAGTATGAGCAACCAGAAGGGAAATCAGAATTGGAAATCAAGCATGTTGGAACAATAACAAAAAGATTGTAAATGCTGGAATAAATTCAAAAGCAATTCAAAACCATTCTTCTTGCAATAATTTAATCAAGGAAATTTATTGTGTAAATAAGCTTATGAAGGAAATTAAATTAATATGAATCTCACCTTCCTTGTCCCTGAAGATAAATCTTGGAGAACTATTCAGAAGTTTAATGGAATGTAAATATTATTGTTTTCAACATGACGTAATTTGCATTCATTAACGTTGGCTCCCCGACATAAAAGTAATATATGGTTTTAAATGGATATGTCAGTACCTCAAAACCATAATCAATCACATCGTTTTCATGTTCTTAAATATAGATCAATGACAGCTCATCAACGCATAAGCAGATCTTGTAAATAGGAACAAATGGAGAAATATCCCAAGTGTAAGCACAAATCTCAAGTATAGGAATAATTTCTTAATGCAGCAAATCAATGAAGTTTAGAGCTGAAAGAAAAATGTTGCATCAAATTAAATAGCATGAACTTGAAGAAGGAAAAGAATTGTAAATAAACAAATAAAATTTTCACATCAAATAAGAATTGATACCCTAATTAGTTTAAAATATGAGAGCAGTGTCGAGCTATTCTGGTGGCCAACCCAACCAGCTCAAACCATCTTTGATTGCCTGGTTCACATAGAAATTAACACCATTAGATGCAGAAAATAAATAGACAGTTCAATGCTAAAAATCACTTCAATTAACTCCTGAAAAACAATATTTACATCAAGCAGACATCGGCTTAACTCCAGCAAGCAGGAGAATCGATCCACAACTAGAATCTACGTGCTGCTACATTGAGACAACTTCCCCTCCCTTCTACACTTACTTCTGTGCACATTTCCTTTGGATCAGTTTCCTAATTCCCGTCTATCTAATTAATTGACTGACTAAGCTAATCATTCTTCCTCCTAGCAATCTCTCAAATAGAATTGAATTACAAATTAGGCCTTTTTAATTAGCTGATTATAATATGGGAAGCAAATCTCAACAATTTACCATGAATAAAGTTGGTTTGCAACTGAATGTTGAAACAGGGAAAATTCTGGTGAATTGTTTCTCTTTTCCTGGAACGGTGATGTTGTTGGACTCCACATAGGATGGGTGCAACACTGTCTCATAAGCACGTGGCGTAGATGTGGACATTGCATTGTGTTGACTCCAGTGTTGATATGGCTGCAATTCTATTATAAACTTTCAAGTAATCTATTGTTAGACATGGTTCGGGGAATAGCTTGGTTTCTCTATGGTAGTTTCAGTGAAGTGAATTCAGGAGGAACCATAGGCACATTAGCAGGATAGTGGCCTGATGCGGGAGATGCATATTCTGTGGGCCGTGACGGGCACAAGGCTAGAAAGACAAGATATCATAAGGGGAAAATTTATCTTCAGGCCAATGATTTCCAACTTCAATCCTAGATAAACGTTGTGCTTCACTAATCCTTTGCCTGAGGCCAGAGTCTCTATTTGCACAGATAAAATTGTGGCTTCCAAGTCCTCTTTCTCTGCTTTTAAAATTTCTATATTCTGTTGTATTATTTCATCATTCCTCTGATGCAACGACTCTAAATTTGATTTGTCCATAAGGATTTCCCTAACTTTGCTTTCTTTCACCACAACTTCAGCATCAGGATGCCTGATACCATTCAATATTGGCACAACTCACTAAACCCAACACTCCATTAGTGATAGTTGAAGAACCTATATCAACATCTACCTCTAGGTACTTTTGTCCACGGCATTAATTACAATCAACTGTGTTGCCCAAAATACAAGGTGTACTCCCAACACTCTGCCTGACAATCCAGGAACCCTTTGGAACAGATGGAATAAGCTTCAGCTTGCTATTATAACCAGTGAAAATAGTCCCTTTTTTGCAGCAATCCATAATGTGCAGACATAGCAGAAAGATTATCATAGGATTTCCAATGACATTCGCGACAATTCGAGCCCCATGAACTGGAGGGTTTGAGTACAGGTACAACTTCAAACATGATGATATGAGTGTAAGATTTTGCATGGACAGCTGCAAATCCGTTGCCAGTAAAATACTTAGCCACATCACTGCCTTGATGAATAGACATAGGACCAGGTTTGAGTTCAGCATAGTGCAGGAAGCCATAAAATGGTGCAGGTAGGTAAATGCAATGGTGCAGGCACATAAATGTAGTGGTGGAAGCATGTCCCAAAGTATAAACAAACCAGTTTTAATCCTGCAACGTACAAACCTTAATTAAAATCTCATGAATGCTATTTTAATCCTGTTAAAACAAAGAAGTAACAAATACTCTTCGAAAATACTCATTTATCCAACCGAAAGCATGAGAGAGATAAATAAAAGTAATACAAAACAGAGACCCAACATCCCCCCATGTTGACCATCTTGCATGTCCTCATGCAAGGAAATTTGGTACTGTTACTTCCTCGCAAAAAAAAAATTAGAAACATTTGGAGGGGTTCAAAATCATGCTCCTGCAATTTTTCATGATCACATTTCTTGCGCTAGATAAAGATTGCTCTAAAATAGAGTGTCTACTCAACTCTTTATTTGCTTAAACTGATTTCAAGAAAACCTAAAATTAAAACTGCCATAAAAACTAAATTGCTCAGATGGTGTTATTACTTGCTTAAAATAACCAACTTTTAAAATTTCCAAAAGAATATCTCATAGGCATCCTTGATCAGAAGCTACACTTTAAAATCCTCATTGTAAATGTGAGTGACATGATTTAAAAGCATGGTGTTAAAAATAGACATAGTAATACCTTTCCATAGTGACCATTTTACCATTATCCATGTATATTTGAAGCTCCTCTTGTTTGGGCACAATGAATTACCTGCACTAAGGGTCCCACGTTCACAATAATCATTCCAAAAAGATAGAACTCCAAGGTATAACAATAGAAGGATTTTAAAGCCATTCTCAAAGATATTGATAATGAGTTCAGGGAAACCAAAAACAATCAAGTAAATTATAGTGTAGAGTTAACTTTAATACCACAGGCATGGCCCTGCTGCCAGTAGGCATCTATAGCCTCGATAGGGATACCTTTTAACCTCATGAAATGCTTGTGTCCCACCTATTAGATATAGATTCAGAGTTATTTAATAGGATTTTACATTTTCTCTTTTTAGAAGTAAATTGAAGGCCGATGTCCTGGCTTGGTAACCAGCTATCGACAGTGCCATTCATGAGAACTAACAACAATGAACAAGTTGGCTCGTGATGAGACCTCTCGTCTTCCAGTTTTTCAACTGAAATCCATTACCCTAGCTCGGTGACCAGTGCGATAATGTCATTCTCCTTAGGAGCCATGATCATAGTAGGTCGGTTCACAATGAGAGCTCCTCTCCCTCAATTAATTCGTTTATGTTTTTTTTTTAGAAAAAAAACTCTGATTATCATTAACCTTAGATGGGTTACTTAATAGGTGGGGAAGAAAATCTACTCTTTAAGATTGCAGGATGGCATGAAAAGTTTTTAATTACTATTCTTTACTAGTTGGTCATGCTATCCTAAGAAATTATTTTAAAAACATCTCAGATAATGACCAAAAATATTCCTTGAGTTGATCATTTCAGGGTTCTTTACCAAAGCTTATTAGAGTTTTGTAGCCATGGTACACCATAGGAGGTTTTTCACTGGTCCCTTTGAAGAAGAATTTGAAAATATTTTTTGAATGATAGTTTGTTAGAATATGAAAAAGTATTACATGTAACTTAAAACACTATCCTTGACTGATATGTTAATCCATAATCAAAGTCACTTTAAAATATGAGGTATTAAGTGTAAATTTCTTCTGACAAGTCTTACCATGAGAATGCATGATAATAGAAATTTCAAAAAGTTGTTCTTTTAGGGAATCACAAGTTCAAGAGTGTTGTTAAACATCTTTATTCATTATTCTCATATTATCCCACACATCTTTTAAAGAAAGAAATATCACCTTTAAGTGAAGGCATACTTCCAATGAAGCCATGTGCGTAATAAAATGTTGATTATACTCACACTTAGTTTTAAAGAATAGACTTGGAGACATACCAATGCATGAGAAACCAATTGCTTCAATTGACATGGTACCAAGTGTTTCCAAATGATGAGGAAATGAGGTGGTTGGATTACTACTCAAAACCAGCATTCAATGGAATCCACATATGTATGATTCTCCAACTAATGCGAGTCTTGCATAGTTTAATAGTCATTTTCCTGAAGGCACAAAGAATCTGGTGAAAGACAAAAGATAAATCCCTCAAATTCAGGCTCAAATATTTGATTTTCAGATTGACAAGAATGGTTGAAATAGATTCTAGGGTTTTGAGTTTCAACAACATTTTCAGAACAAGTTCCAATGAAAGATTGCTCCTCTGGTGGTTTTTGAATGATAACTTCCCAGGGTGAATATTCTACAGTAATGAGGGAAGTTTCTAAATTCATTCCCTTTCCAAACATGGAAGATGTATTATTCTGTTCAAGATGGGAATCAATCATAATAATAAGTGGTTCCAACTGCTGTGAAACCTCATGATTTAGATTAGGGTTTATGATATGGTTTGGGCTAGGGTTTTGGTTAATGCTTGGACTAAGGCTTGGGTTTGGATTGGGATTAGGTTTTGGACTAGGGTTAGGTCTAGGGTATGGATAAGGGTATGGACTAGGGTTAGGGTATGGATTAGGGTTTGAATGAGAGCTAGGGTATGGGTAAGGATAAGGAGTAGGGTAAGGATTAGGATAAGGGGTAGGGTATGCATTAAGGCTAGGGTAAGGTTGTACATGCAGTGGAGACCATGGAGGGGGATAACTTAATGGTGCATTGGAAAGAAATGGTGGTTGTTGTTGGTGATCATATGATTTAATTTGCATGGGAGATTGTCCTAGAGATAAGGATCCAAACAATTCTTGAGGCCATGGTGATATCTGTCTTGAGGATGAGGGCCAAGGAGAGGGCCATTTCGACCATGAGGTAGGATATCTGATTGGAGGAGGATTAAAAGTTTTCCATGAAGCTACAAGATTATAAACATCTTGGGGAACCTAATTAGGATAATAAACATTATTCCAAGTATAAAATGGTGATGGGTCTTGAGCTATACCTGGTAGTCGATTTGATTCCTTACTTGATTTCCTGAGTATGTGCAGTCATCTAAGTAGTGATGGGCAACATTCTGTTGGATGATCCTCTTCACAAATTTTACAAATTTTCAGGCTACTAAGTGGATACTTTCCAAGGAGGTGTCTCTTTCTACAGTTGGTGCAAAAGATAAGCAATGGGTTTTCATCCCGCTCCCACTCTTCCTGCAAATCATTCAATTTTTGAAATCAAAGATTTAATAATACCATTTTTATGTTTAATCAAAATATTAAAATTTTCAATTGTTAATTCTTCATTGGATGAATTATATGTCTCCATAGCAACATAAAAATTCCTCATTTGAATGATTCCTCAAAATATCATTTTCCTATTTTTAACAAGCCAACTGGTACATTCATTAGCAATTGAATGGTGTATATATATATGTAGGGTGGGTGGGGGGTTCTTACAACATTAAAGAAAATCAAAAACCTTAAAGAAACAGTGTAGAAAATAAATAAATTCAAAGAACATAAAAATACAAGAGAAACTAGGTGAAGGAAAAAAACTAAATGCGGCAGATCACCAAGGTCAATCCCTTGAACACCTCCTCGGAAACGACGCCAAAATGTTGGGTGCAGTATAGGGTCTATAAACGTACCAACATTTAATTTTTCAATCCGAAAAGTTCATGAACTTCAAGACGCAACACTGGAAATGCCAGAGAAAGCCCCTGGCAACCTACAAAATAAATGCTAGTCTATCTTGCATATTAATCTTATCAATAAATGAAATCTTGCACTAAAAGAGAATTCGAGAAAACACCAACCCGAACAATTAAATCGTGTGGGAAATAAAAGGCAATTAAAAATGCGAAAGGAAATTCTAAGTACGAGCAACCAGAAGGGAAATCAGAACTAGAAGTCAAGCATGCCAGAACAATAAGAAAAAGACTGTAAATGCTGGAATAAATTGAAAAGAAATTCAAAACGATTCTGCATGCACTAATTCTACCTGCACTAATTTAATCAAGGAAATTCACTGTGTAAATAAACTTATGAAGGAAATTAAATTAATATGAATATCTCCTTCCTTGTCCCTGAAAATAAATCTTAGAGAACTGTCTATAAGTTTAATGGAAGGTAAATATTATTGTTTTCAACATGACGCAATATTCTTTCATTAATATTGGCTCTGCGACATACAAGTAATATATGGTTTTAAATGAATATGTCAGTACCTCAAAACCATAATCACTCACATCGTTTTCATGTTCTCGAATATAGATCAATGACAACGCATTAACGCATAAGCGGATCTTGTAAATAAGAACAAATGGAGAAATATCCCAAGTATTTGATTTGTCCATAATAATTTCCCTACCTTTTCTTTCTTGCACCACAACTTCAGTGTCTAGACACCCGATACCATCCAATATTGGCCCAAATCACTAATTCCAACACTCCATTAGTGATAGTTGAAGAACCTATATCAACATCTACCTCTAGGTACTTTTGCCCACGGTAATAATTACAATCAACTGCCTTGCCCAAAATACAAGGTGTACTCCCAACACTCTACCTCAAAATCCATGAACCCTTTGGAACAGATGGATTAAGCTTCAGCCTGCTATTCCTAAATTCATCATCTCTATCTACAAAATGCTGCAATAGTGACCCCAGCAGCGACTGCTTCGATATGAAATATATGACCATGCTATAGTGTGTCGAGTCGGGTACTTGGAGGTTTATAACCAGTGAAAATAGTCCCTTTTCTGTAGCAATCCATAATGTGTAGAGATAGCAGAAATATTATCATAGGATTGCCAATAACATTTTCCATAATTCGAGCCACATGAACTAGAGGGTTCGAATACAGGTACAACTTCAAACATCATGATATCAATGTAAGAGTTTGCATGGACAAGTGCAAATCTGCTGCCAGTAAAATACTTAGTCACATCACTACCTTCATGAATAAACATAAGATCAGGTTTGAGTTCACCATAGTGTAGGAAGCCATAAAATGGTGCAGGCTGGTAAATGCAATGGTGCAGGCACGTCCCAAAGTATAATCAAACTGATTTCAATTCTGCAACATAGAAACCTTAATTAAACTCTCATTAATGTTATTATAATAATGTTAAAACAAAGAAGTAACAAATACTCTTTGAAAATACTCATTTATCTAATCGAAAGCAAGAGAGAAATAAATAAAAATAAGACAAACCTGAGACCCAAAAATGCTTATATGTGTAGTCACTTTAGTCTTATCAATCTTGGAACATGTTCTCGAGGTTTATTGGGATGATTGCATAAACAATGATATCTTTTTATTTGTTGCACCTGCATATTTTATGCACTCCAACATTTTTGGAAATGATAACTCTGATATTCCTAATCATGGTGATATAATATCTACCTTTTAAATAATTGTTGGGAGCCTTGAGTATTGGTTGGCTCACAATTTGTTACGTTCAAAGGTCTGAAACAACAAGTTGAAGCATGCTCAGCGTTTGAACAAGTGTTTGGAATTTTTGAATGAACAAGAGTATTTGGCGGTTTGTGCATGTGCTCATGAACAACTGAGTTCCATGATGAACACTGAAAGTGATGTGCAAGTTCGTGATGTTGGGGAGCTTCTTGCTCTGCTACAACAAGAGATGCTTCTCAACACTATTGAAATGAAGAAATGTGACACCACACCAATAAAATTGGATAGCATTTCATAGATCTCATTAAACAAATTTATGAAGATTGATGCTACAGGTTATGATGCCTTGCAAAATTTCATGGGAATTGGCAAAGCAAAGATAAGATTTTTTTATTTGGAATGTTTAACAACTGTGTTATTGTCATGGGCTGGTGTAGACTTTTAAGTACTTGATTCTTAAGGCCTATATTAGACCTCAACATTTTGGATGGTAGTCTCAACAATATACCACTGCTCCATCATTGTGACGAAATGATGTCAACCCTGCACAACACTTTGAAATTTGTAAAGATATTCCACATCTACTCGACATTTCCGTGTCTAGGTTATATATCAACATTAGATGATTGGAAAACAATGTCAAAGAGTATGAGTTCCATTTCACATACAAGGAAATTTTTTGAAATTGGGATTTCAGAAAGACAACATGAGCATGCAGGAATGTTCAATTTCAATATTGTAAGACATGATTTTACATGCATTACAATTGAGCTTGTCCATATCTATGAAGTTTGAACTGATAAATGGAGTCTTTGACTTTAATGAAAACAATAGAAAAAGATATGGAAAGATGATTGCATTCGGGATTTGTCTAGAGTTGGATGAATTGAAGGAAATATATGAGGGCTTGCATGAGGAGATTTCAACACTTGAGCTAAAATGCCTCCCATGCCAAGATAATAATCCCAAACACTGGACCATTGTGTATATACCCCAAATTGGTTATCAATTGTGCCTTTCTGGATTCAAGTTCGACAATAGTGAATCGGAAAATATTAAAGACAAAGAATTTGCTTGTGTAGGTGAAAAGGATCATTAGAAAGCATATGTTTTTTGTACTTCAAAGACAAAAGAGTCGTATCTTCTTCTAGGAGACATCTATCATAAAATGTTAGATATGGAAAGAGCCATAATAAGAGATTTGGAATTACACTTTAGCATTTCTCAATGCATTTTCATATGACATAAAACTTCATTGGGGAGCTGGATTGCATGCTCTTCTTGGCATTATTTTCACACCAGTACATGTATGTCAGGCTAGTTCTCACTGTAGAGGATGCACTTGAGATTAAAAAAAAAAAAGGAAATCACTCATTTTCTAAAGGGAATAATGCCTTCTCCCTCTCAGAAACCCATGCAAACATTGGAAGCCTAGTTGTATAGACTGTTGATGGCACTATTGTTCCTCTGATCAGAAGGTCAACACATAAAAAATTTGAGACTAAGGAATATAATCTATCCTGGAGTGGTTTCCTCTATGTGCTAAAGAGGGTAGACTCAAAATTTTGTTGCATCACCACTCTTAACTTCTGGATGCCTCTATTACCCTTCATTTGTAAAATATATTGGATGTAAGGTAAAAATAATAATTCTTGCACCTCATGCAATTGCCAAGGAATATACATATTGTTGCATGAAGAGCAGGCCTGACATTACAAAATGTTAGGCATTGTACCATTTTTTCCAAATCTCCCAACCCTCCTTGAACAATGTGGAATTGGGCTTCTCCGAAATCATACACTTCTACATACATGTGTGCTCTCAAAGGAGTACAAGGTCTTTCTGGATGGCACTCAATCAATAGCCATTAGATCAGTTGTTCTACCATGTCTACATGAATTCAGACCAATTATTCTTCAATGTAGCGCTTTGGATGTAATCCCAATGAAGTTTGGGCATTGAAAAAATTAAACCCAAAATACCAAATAAATGAATTCACTCGATACCAACACGTCTGGTTACATTTCATTTTTCTTTGGGGCCTTGCAATACTAATTTTCAGTGAGCAATATCACGCAAAATCATTACCATCCTCCAGCTCCTGCATCTACATTGTAAATGGGAAAATAGATCAAGACGTCCATGTAAATGTAGACTCTAGGATGCTCTCAAAACAAGACTCTTATGACAAAGAGATGTTTTCCTGCAAATTTTGTCTAGAGCTGTTGCAGATGCTTATAAGGGAAGGTCACTTTAGTCTTATCAATCTTGGAACATGTTCTCAAGTTTTCTCTAGATGACCTCATAAATAATGAAACCCTTTTATTTATTGCACCTGAACTTTGTATGTACTACAAAATTTTTGGAAATTATAACTCTTGTATTATGGTGATCTAATAGCTACATTTTTAGGAATTGCTCAAAGCCTTGAGTATTGGTTGGCTCATAGGTTGTTACTTTCAAAGTTCCCAAACAACATGTGGAAGCACGTTAAGCTTTTTAACAAGTGTTTGGCATTTTTTAATGAACAAGATCATTTAGTGGTTTGTGCATCTGCTCATGAGCAATTCAATTCCATGATGAGCATTGAAAGTGATGTGAAAGTTTATGTTGTTGGGGACCTTCTTTCTAGGCTACAACTAGAGATACTCGTCAACACTATTGAAATGAAGGAATATTACACTGCACCAATAAAATTAGACAGGGTTTCAGAGATCTCATTAAAAAAAATTCTGAAAGTTGATGGTACAAGTTATGATGCCTCGCAAATCTTTCATGTTGATAAGCATTGAAGTAGCATGGGTATTAGCAAAGAAAAGGAAGGCCTTTTATTATTTGGCATGTTTAACAACTATTTCATTGTCATCGGATATGTCTTTTAAGAACTCGGTTCTTAAGGCCTATATTAGATCTCAACATTTTGAATGGTCATCTCAACACTATACCACTACACCATCACTATAGTGAAATGATGCCAACCCTGTAGAACACTTTGAAAAATGTGAAAGATATTCCACATCTACTCAAGATTTCATTGTTCAAGTTATCTGTCAACATTGGATTATTGGATAGCAATGTCAAAGTGTAGGAGTTCCATTTTACATACAAGGAAATTTTTTGAAATTTGGATTTTATAAAGACAGCATGCACATGCAGGAACGATAAATTTGAATATTATAAGACAAACTCTTACATGCATTAAGATTGAGCTTGTCCATATCTGTGAAGTTTGAACTGATAAAGGGATTCTTTGACTTTAATCAAAGCAATAGAAACAAATACAGAATGATGATTGCATACATGATTTGTCTAGAGTTGGATGAATTGAAGGAAATAGATGAGGGCTTGCTTGAGGAGATTTCATCTCTTGAGATAAAATGCCTCCCATGCCAAGCTTATAATCCCAAACATGGGTCCATTGTGTTTATAGCTCAAATTGGTTATCAATTGTGCCTTTCTGGAATAAAATTTGACGATAGTGAATTGGAAAATCTTAAATATGTGGAGTTTTCTTGTGCAGGTGAAAAGGAACATGAAGAAGTGTACTTTTATCGTACTTCAAATAAAAAAGAGTTGGATGTTCTTCTAGGAGACATTTATCATAAAATGTTAGATATGTAAAGACCCATAATAAGGGATTTGGAATTGCAAATTTAGCCTTTCTCAATGCATTTTCATATGACATAAAATTTCATTGGGGAGCTAGACTACATGCTATCGTTGGCATTAGTTGCAAACCAGTAGATGTATGTTAGGTCAGTGCTTACTGCAAAGGATGTACTTGAGATAAAAAAAAGAAATCACTCATTTTTTGTAGGGAATAATGCCTTCTCCCTCTCAGAGACCCTTGCATGCATTGACAACCTCCATGTATAGAATTTTTATGGCACTATTATCCTTGTGATCAAAAGGTCAATGCATAAAAAATTGGAGACTAAGGAATCTAATCTGTTAACACCCAGGTTGTTCCCTATGACTCCCAAGGGAATACGGCCGGGGTAACCACTAACCAGTCTTTGGATTGCAGCTTCTAGCCAAGCTGTAATCAGAGAGGGCTCTCTCTTTAAAGTTTAGCTCTGTTTTGATAGTATTTTAGGCTAGCTATGATATTCAGGCTTTTGTTTTCGGAATGTGTTTGGTGATGACTTTAGTTAAGATGTATATGTTCTCACTAGTATGTCCTAGTCCATTGGGCATGGAGTCAGTGGTCCTTTAGTTTGTCTGAGATACAGTGTGATACCTTAGTGATGCTGCAGAGCCAGATTTGTGTCTGAGGAAAAACGTTCATAATAGTTATTAAGTGGGGTGTATCCAGTTTGTGTAAGGCAATTAAGAATCTCACAGAAAACTGCTAAAGAAAAGATGGTAAGAATATCAATCTAGAAGCAATGAAGAATTTCTAGTTAACATTGACACATATAGAATTAATAGACACATGAGCAGTTAAGAATTCATGTACATCGTTAATCCTGAAGACAAACATTCACAGCAGTAAAAATTGAGCACAAGGTGTAATAAAACAAATCCTGTACTATTCTTTTTCTTCACTGCTAGCTTAGTACAACATGAGTATGGTTTGATAAACATAAGAAGACAAGAAACAGAGATTGAGGAAAACTTATTATTTCATCAAACAGCACAGGAATTCTGAATCAACACATCTAGCATCATCCGTACATCAAATACTTCAGGAAATCACTGAGCTGGTCTAGCCCTCTGTATTAGATAAACTGAAAGTATACAATAGATTCTCCTTAGAGTCAAAAATCACCAACCCCTTATGCGTTACTAAGGGGAGTATTTATACAAAATTTACATGTAAAAAGATCAAGAAAAGGAGTTAATGGCTCATAAATGTTATGCCAACTCCTGGAGCTTGGTAGCTGAGAAAGTAAAAGCTGTAGTAACTTTTTATTGCTTTTAGCTGTCAAAAATAGTCAGAAATTGATGACTTGGTGGGTGTCGAAGTCGGCTAAGGCTAAGCTATCAAAATATGTGCATTTGCTTATCCTTTAGGCTAGCTATGATTGTCCTTGTGCTGAGTCACCCTTCCAGCTGCCTTTATTTCTGACTTTGTCATGCTGTTTGTTTTGTAGTGACCTGGAGCTGGCAGTGGCCGAACAACTAAGGCTACCGTGGCAAAATCTGAAGCATCGCTTGCCACCAATCCTCCTTAGGCATTTGATGTCTCCGAATTTTAATCAAGGTCTCATCGGCCTCCGTATACCTATAAAAGTTAGGAGGAGTTTCAAACAGATGATTTACCTCATTTTCAATGAAGAACAGGCCTTCAAGTTTATCATACAAGCTCTGTCCTGTGGGGGGCCCTGTTTGCTCAGATGTACTGCCAGATGCAATAATTTGATTTTCAATGGAGGTTGCCATTCTGTTGGCAAATTGATCTCGAGAGATCAGTCTTCCTGCACCACTTAGGAGGCTGGGCAGTCCCTTTGCTTGTAGCACTGCCATCTTAACTTTATATTCCTCCACCTCAGCTTGTATCTCATAGCACTTCCTCTCCACAGTTTGTACATAGTTCCTGAGAGTTAGTACCTTCTTAGCAGTGAGGACAGCCTCGGTTCTGTTGGCAATGCCTATGGCTGCCAGTTCCTCCTTTTCTTGCCTGTTCAGGAAGTCTATCATCCTGTTGGCCTGTTCTGGCTTATCTCCCAGTGTTGTCTTGGCCTTATGGATTTCTGCTTGTGCTTGGCCCATTAAGTCCATCTGTTCATGTATTGTTTTGATTGACCTCCATTGTTGACTGATGGAATGGCCAATTTTGGCCCATAGAATCCTCTTTATGTCGGCCATGGCAGTCTCTAGATTCAGTTCCTTCTCTAAGGCCTTTATCTTGTCTTTTAGGGCCTTTATTTCTCTGCCCTGCTCCGCTACAGTTACTTTTGACTTGTCATATTTGGCATCCAGTTCTGCCAATTTTTCCTTGGCCTTCTTTATTTCATTGGCCTGGAGCTCCATTTCCTTGATGGCCTTAGTCAATTCTTCTATACTTGCGCTCGCATCTGGAGCTGCTGTTGTTCCTGCTGCTTCTGTTGTGGGGGTCACTGCTGCCCCTGAAGTTGTTGCTGTTGTTGAAGTAGTTGGAGGAGCTTGGGAAGTGGATTCTCCTTGTTTATCTTGTAATGCTCCTTCCAGCTCTTTCTCCAAATCCATGATCCTTTGGTCTAGCTGCATTATGAGGTCTAATTGGTCATCAACCTATTTTTGCTTTTGAAGCTCTGCGGTTTGAGGGTGCTCTGTGGGCTGCAGCTTCAACCTCTTCTTTAATGCATTCAGTTCATCATCTTTTTTCTTCATAAGGGCCTTCACACCCTTTGGATCACTAGGATCATGTCCTAGATCAATGATGATGTCCTCAAGAGACTTTATTCTATTGTCTTTGGCCAAGGAGGACATTCTCTCAAAATCCAACTGTGTATTGGTGTTTTTCAGGGACTCTTTTAGCTCATGGGCCATGGTTGCCCTCTCCACCAAGGTTGCATAAACCATTTCTCCAGCTTGCTTGTGGAGTTCTACTTGGTCCATGGGATGGATGTCTTTGGCCATGACCTCCACCCTTGTCTTCACAAAATCTGCAGCCGACTTAGGCTGCGGTATTGTAGGCTTAAAGTGATTGAGGATTATTTTTTCCTCTTTAATGTCATACAAAGACATTAGCCTTTCTTGCTGGGCTGGTGTTGCATCTATAAATTGCTTGTAGACCTCAGCCGTCAGCAGATCATTCTGAGCTTTTATTTGTTTGAAAGAAGCCTTAGTGCTCTTGGGCTTCTTGCTCTGCTGGGAGGAGGAAGACACCTCCAAACCAAGTTGCAATCCTTGCTCCTGCTGAAAGGAGCTTGTCCCTGTGTGCTGGCTGCCCTCCCTGTTTTTCCTTGAGCTGTCAAGGAATTCTTCAGTGATGTCTTCTACCTCTGGGGAGTCTAGCCTTTGCCTTTTGGCTCCTGGTTGTTGGGAGGATCCACTAATTGGAGTGGACTCTTCTCTATCTCTTTTCATACCCCTTTCTTCATGTGCTAGGGTCTACAAACTTGGAGCAGTCAATGGCTCAGTCTGTGGAGGTGGAGTTTGCATTACTGGAGCTGCTGGTAGCTCCGTTTGTTGAGGGGCAGTTTTCTCTTGCTGCTATCCTATTTGCTGCCCTTGTTGGGGCTCTTGATGCTGCTCATTTGCAGGGGCAGGCTTTTCTTTCACTGTTTCCTCCTCTGCACCCATTATCCCTTTTCCTTTGTCTACAGCTGGTGCTGCTGTGGAAGGTGCTTGTGTGACTGGTGCAGTCCTTGAGGCCGAGGTCCCTTCTCCTGTTGAATAAGGCCGCTTGAAAGGTACCTGCTGCACAGAGTCTAGGTCAATGGTTTTTTCAAGCTCCTTCATATTCTTTAGCATTATCGCTTCTTCAGTTAGCTTTTCAACTAGAGTACCCTGCTGCCATTCTTGCTGGTTGGAATATCTTTCAATGTGTGGGTATTGACAATGCCTATAACCTAGAAGCTTGTATTTGTTTCTTCTAGCAGTAATGAAGCCCTCAGGGTCATAAGGGACCCACCGAAAACTATATGATAGTTTATATTTGTCCTTGAGGATGAGGTCAGCATCTTCCCACCCTTCTTTCTGATTCATGATGAAGGGGCCCAACTGGTGTTTGAACTTGAGGTGGGCCTTCTTTTTGGCGCTGTGGAAGTGGGTGAGGTCGGATTGAATCAGCTGCCTGTAATACTCCAAGGCAAACAACCTCATAGGCACATATTTTGGGAGCTTGTATGGACAGAGCTCACAGCCATAGACTCTGATGACTGTATGATCCTCATATAGGTACCAATCACCTATTTTACATTTTTTGGAAAGCTGCAGAGCCTTCTGTATCTCAGTTGACATTCTGGGAGGAGGGGACCTCATCAATAGGCAAGAGACTGGATACACAAATTGGTCAACAAACTCACAATAGGAATAGGGTGAGTTTGTGACTTTGTGATAGACAGAGGTCCAGAAGATCACAGATCTTCTTTCCCCTCTATAATCCAGCTTTTTGATATAGCATGGAAAATCCTCAGACTGATAGTACATAAAGAGGTGATAAATATAGGCCGAGTACTTGAGGACCCCCTGTCTATCCACTGCACCCAACTGATCATGGATTTTGTTAGCTATAAACTTGGCAAAGTTATATTTGCGGGCAGGGGGTTGGCCTGGGCTGTAAACAACTAGTAATACTAGCATTGTCTCATCCACATGTTCACTGGTTCTGTATCCCAGCACATAAGCAATCATGTCCAGGAGTAATCTACCTACTTCAGTGAAGTAGACATCTAAATAAGGACGTGGCCCTGCAGGCTGGCACTCAGGTCTCATGAATGTCCTGGTGACCTTTTGAATCTCCTCACTGGTCATCTTGGCACCAGTGTCCAGCAGATAGTTCATGGAGAATGGGATTAGCAGCTCTGTCTGATCAAAATGTAGCATTTTGTTGATGGATTCAGGATTAATGTAGAAGAGGATCCTCCCAGATGGAGTGCTAATAGCTCTGTGCTGCACATCATAGTTTTCAGCACATAGGCGAATGATTTCAGGGAAGACATTTACAGATGGGAGGCAATAGTATGGCAGGTTTGACTCCCATATCCCATATGTATCATGACCATTCAGGTAGTCCTCTCTTAACTGCCTGAAGGTCTGCAGAAAGTCCCTGTTTCCCACACAGTCTTCAATAAGGTAGTCCTTGTCAGCAAGAGGCAAGGACTGCAGGTCTTTATTGGGTGGATTTAATGGAGCAACACTGAGAGCTGTGGGTGCAGGGGCAGCCATTGTATGATCTGACTTTGAATAAGGTGAGTGCAATGGTTTGCAAAGTTCTTCAGAGCTTAAATGATAGGCCAACTGTAGACAGTGTCTGAAATGTTTTTTTTTTTTTTTTTTTTTTTTTTTTTTTTACAGTGGAAAAGCAGGCTTGTTTCTACAGTTTTTGGTAAATTCACAGGGATTGTGAATTGCTAGGGGTAACTTTCAGAGGGTATGTGAGGTTTATTCTGGTAAGAAACTGCAGCTGGTCTACACCCAGCAAAAGGGAACAATGCTGGGCACCTTGGGGACGAATTTGCAATTTTGGTGCGCGAATTTGACTGTTTCAATGTCGAATTATAGGGCTGTGGCAATGCAGGTTGTTTTAGCTCTTATTTAACTAGCAGACAATGATTAATTGTGGAACTTGACAGGTGTTTTAATGGTGAATTTGCAGAGAAATGGTATGCATGGGCGAAATAGGGGAATTATGGTGAATACCTGTAAAAATCGCTTAGAAAGCCTGCGGGCCGAACTGTGAAGGCTGAATGTAGCTTGGTTGATGAGTTGGCATGGCCGCAAGTTTGAATTTGGAGGTCCGGAGGCGATTTGGCAGTGAACCAGCGGCAACGGCTATGTCTTTTCGCTCAAAAATGACATAAAACGGCCCAAACCGCGACTTTTAACGACAAATTCGGAAAAATAGAGTAATTGGCGCCTTTCCGCCGATGACGTCAGCATGACGTCATGGCGGGCCCGGGTACGGAGGTGACGTGGGCGTTGAGCTGGCGGCCAGAGTGGACTAACACGGTGGCGGGCGGATAGGGTGGTCGGGTACGTGGAGGGCCACACGGCGCGGGGGCGGGGAAGGGTGCTACGTCATGATGACGTATGCATGACGTAAGGGGGAGGTGGTAACGGGGATGGTGGTAAGCGGTTTCCCCGCACCACCTTTGGGCGAAGGCGGTATCGGGGAGGGGGGCTCCGAACAACCCCGCTGCCTGCCACGCGTCCCGGTCGGCGCCCAATACCGCCTTTCCCCAGACGTTAAAGGGAGGCAGGTCGGGGAGCAAAATCGACCGCCCACCATTAGATCTGGGCGGCGGAGATCGGACGGCTGGCGGGTAATGCCAACGGTCCCGCAGCTTTCTGGGTTGGGTCCCGCCCATATTAAAATATTCCATTTAATTTAAATGCGCAGAATTTTAGGATAAAGGGTTTTGGTGGGTTTTTTCAAGATTTTTGGGTTTTTTCAAGGGCTTTTCATTAGGAGAAAGAGGTTAAGAGTGGGTTTAGCAGGGGGAAAGGGGTTTTCTATGGCATCTTTGAGCAGAGGGAAGGTGAGGGCTTAGGAGGAGGTTATCACTCCAACCAGAGGTTGAAGCAATCCCATTACAGGGTTGACCATAGTCCTTGTTGGACTAAAGTCCCCCAAGACTAACTTACTTAGCTATAGTGCTAAAGAGGGAGGATATTTATACAATGCTGGGATTTATACACCATAGTGTTATAATAGTAGGGAAAGGGGGACATAGGGGATTTAGATAATAAAAGTTAAGGGTTAATATGGATGAAAAGGTGAATGAGGAGTGAAATCACTAAGTTTATTTGAAAACCACTTAGCTTTAAGAGTAGATCAAAATGAAAAGATTTTTAGACAGGAAATGTGGCTTTTAAAGGCATAAGAACCAGCATAAACCTTCAATTCTTCCATGAATCTTAGCTGATTAAGGGATGTTAGTAAATGAATGTGAAGGGGAAAAAAGGGAAGTTAGACATGCTCCTTAGCTTTGCTGCACATGATGTAGAAGAGGAGCCTCTCCATCCACTGATTTGCCTTTGTGACCAGGTTATCAAACCCTCCATTTGAAAGGAATTATATTTCTGCAACCCCATCTGCTTACCCATCTATTTCCTAGCATTTTTTGTTACTTCCTGGAGGGTGCACTTAGACTTGCAGACCCTCATATGCCTTTTCTTTTCCTTGGCTTTTTCCTTTTGATTTTCTAGCTAATACTACCCTTATTGCTTCCAAGGTCCCAGATTAAGCAGTTGGGAACCTTACTTCTCTACCTAGCTACTGGTCTGCCAAGATTAAACAGTTTGGACAGACTTCTTTTCTCTATGCTACAACAGAAAATTGAAACATGGCATGATCCAGATTAGGCTTTTGGATCACCCACAAAAATGAGTCAACAAAGAACTATGTACATACATTGTTTTCTCTAGGAAATATGGGATCTTTGCATCACCAAAGCAGAGCATATTTGGACCTTTCTTTGCCAATCATGAAATATGAAACCTATTGGTATAGGTAGCTAACAGTGGCTCCACTTGGGGATGGTTTTTCTTCTTGAAAGACCAAGAACAGCAGGTCAGAATGCCTTGGCCCTTGATCTATTCTTGCCAAAATTTGAAAATTCTCTCTTTTGTATTTCAAAACTAAAAAGCTATCACCTCTGTGGACTTTCTGGCATATAAAGCCCCCTTTCTGTTTATTTATAGTGACTTCTCAAAATGAACTATTTTTCTGCTGAAAGAAAATATATACAGCTGATTATGTACAAAGGAAAATTAGGTTGCACTTCATGGATGGTAGTCAAAATAGTGCTTCAGCATCCTGCCGTTCACAGGACCTTCACCTAAGTCAGTGCCATCCAAATTTTCCAAAAAGTAAGTGTTATTTCCCTGTGTTGCTTGTATGACAAAAGGCCCTCTCCAAAGGGAGTCAAATTTTCCATGTTTTACCTTATCCTCTCTTTTTGAAGCCCACTTGAGGACTTTGTCTCCAATATTGAAATCTTCTGCCTTAGTCCTTCTGTCAAAAGCTTTCTTTAATTTTTCTTGTAAAACTTGAACCCTGCTGTAAACTTGATCTCTAGTTTGCTGCAAACATATTATTTGATTGATCCTTCTTTGCATGTCATTTGGTTCAGCTTGACTTTCTTGAAGAAGTTTCATGACAGGAATCCCTAGTGATGAAGGGAATTTAGCTTCTAATCCATAGACTAACTCATATGGGCTGACCCCAATTGATCTCTTGGTTGTCAGTCTATCTGCCCATAAGGCATTCACAAGTTTCTTATGCCAATTCTTTTTATTTTCTTCTAATACTTTCTTTATGATGTTTACTAGACTTTTATTTGATGATTCAGCAAGGCCATTTCCTTGGGGATAGTATGCAGTAGAATGGCCCAAGGTAATGTGAAATTTGTGGCAGAAATTCACCATCTTCTTAGATCTGAAAGCAGCAGCATTGTCTGTTATTATTTTGTCAGGACAACCAAATCTAGCCAATATGTTATTCTCCAAAAACTGAATGATTGTTGAATCATTTGCTTGTCTGCATGGAACAGCTTCAATCCACTTAGTGAAGTAGTCTGTAGCCGTTAGAATCCATCTATGTTGGCCTGAAGATGAAGGATGAATTTCCCCAATGAAATCCAAGCCCCATTGTTGAAAAGGTCTCTCTGTTGCAATAGGCCTCAAAGGGAGTGGCAGTAACTTTCTCTTTCCCTCAAACACTTGACATTTATGACATGAGGTGGTGAATTTCTTAACATCAGAGAAAACAGTGGGCCAGTAGTAACCAGCTCTGAATATTTTATCCACAGTGGACTTCCAATACAAATGTCCACCACAATTTCCTGCATGAAATTCTTCCATGATTTTGTTAGTCTCATTGTCAATTAAGCAGTTTAACAATATGCCCTCATGGTTTTTCCAAAGCAAATTTCCATTCATAACACAAAACTTTGAAGCTTTCATTTTTAGGAACCTACATTTAGTTCTGGACAGCCCTGGGGGAGCACACAGGTTTCGTAACACATAACAGATATTCGAATACCAGGGGGATTGTTCAAAGGCTACATTGATCTTTGGAGTCGCCAGCTCCGGTTCGCTGTCCAGTTGGTTGATGTCCAAGGCTTGGAAATTTGTTTCAGACATTAATTTAGCCAGACCTTGTCCTTTTATCAGTTTTGTAGGTTTTATTTCAATGTCAAATTCTAAAATATTTGCAATCCATTTTCCTCTTCTGCCCTCTAAGTTCTCTTGAGTAAGTATGTCTTTGACAATTGGGCTTGGTACATAGGATATAACATGGGAGTATAGGATGTAGATCCTAAAGTCTTTAATAGCTTTGACCAAGGCATATGCTTGCTTTTCCATAATCTGGTATTTCAGGGGTGCATCTCTAAGAGCTTTACTAAAGAAAGCAATGGGTTTCTCATTTCCTTGGTCATCTTTTTGTAATAAGACAACAGCAATTGTATGTTGGGAAGCAAAGGAAAATATGATAAATTCCCTATCAAATTGTGGATTTGTTAGGACTGGAGTTTGGGTGAGGGCCAATTTTATTCCTTCAAAGGCTTGACTTGCCTCTATCGTCCATTTTACCTTTGAATCCTTTTTTAACATGTTATTCAGTAACCTGCTCAATTCGGCCAGATTTGGGATAAATCTCCTCAGGAAGTTGATTTTACCCAAAAAGGCTTGTAATTCCTTTATATTTCTTGGGTGAGGCATTTGTAAGATGGCCTGGATTCTGTCTGGATCAATCCTAATGCCATCTTTAGAAATGATGTGGCCCAACAGTTTACCTTCCTCTAAACCAAACAGGGATTTCTTAGGATTTAAGGAAATTCCATATTTCCTACATGTTAGGAAGATCTGTCTCAAATGTTTCAAATGTTCTTGGTCTGATTTTGAGAAAGCTGTGAGGTCATCCAAATAAATGACAAGGAAGTCATGAATCTCTTTGGCAAAAGCAATATCCATTGCTCTTTGAAATGTTTCCCCTGCATTCTTCAATCCAAAAGGAATTTTTACATATTTGAAGGTTCCCCATGGGGTTGTAAATGCTGTTTTGTCCTGATCATCAGGATGAACTAAGATCTGGTTGAAACCTGAGAATCCATCATTTAGAGAAATTCTTGAGGCCCCCACTACTCTCTGCAAGATGTGATCCATCTTGGGTAAGGGGTAATTATCTTTCAAGGATACTTGATTCAAGTTCCTTAGGTCAACACATAGCCTTATTTCACCGGTTTTCTTTCTTGTAGGGACTAAGTTTGAAATCCAATCAGAGAATCTGATTGGTGCTATGATGCCTGCCTTGAACATTTTCTGTACCTCTTGTTCCATTGTTGGGAGAAGCATAGGATTGATTCTCCTCAATTTTTGTTTAAAGGGTTTTTGATCTGGCTTGAGAGGGATAGTGTGTTGAATTACAGAGGTGTCATAGGATTTTAAATCCTCATAACTCCATGCAAAGACATCCTGGAACTCTTTAAAGAGGTCAATGTATTTAGGCTTTTGGTCAGGAGGTAAGGAAAGACAATTTTATTATTTTGGGTTGTTCAGCAGTCCCAATGTTACATTCTTCTATGGCAGTGTTGAGGGGCTGCATTTTTGGTTTATTGGGAACATCATTGGAGTCGAAAATGTCTTCTAAAGGAGCTAAGCCTGTTGGAAGAAAATTGTCCTTCAATTGTATCACTTCAGCCTCATCTTCGGCTGTCTCCTCATAACTAATTTGTTGAATTTCTTGGATGTTGTCTTTGTTGAAAATTGTAGGATTTAGTATTTGGTTAGCTGTTTTGGGTGATATTGCTTTGTTATCCTGTCTACTCTGTATTTGTGATTGACTTGCTCTTTCAGGTATTTGTGATTGACTTGCTCTTTCAGTGTCAATGTTTAGTCCTGAAAATTCTTGCTGCAAGGTCAAGAAATTATTTATTTGTGCATCATCTTCAAATACTTGCCAGTCCTTGACATTGTTTGGGATAGAAGGTCTGTGTTTTACCTCAGCTGTGAAGCAATGGTGGGGCTCAAAAGGTAGCTTGCAGGTACTTGCAAACATGGCCAAGCTATGGGCATGCAGATTATGGGTTCTAGGAATTTTGGTAATCTGAAATTCAGTGAAGGAGTGTAGTAGTTCAGCAGCAGCAGACCTATAAGATCTCAGTGTTTTATTATTAGTAACAAAATTCCCCTTTACTTGTTGGATGACTAGGTCTGAGCCTCCTAGAATTGATACTTTTATGGCTTGTAGGGATTTTACTAGTTTGAGGCCTAGTAAAAGGGCTTCATATTCTGCCATATTGTTGGTGCATCTGAAGTTTAACCTATAGGCTCGGCCCTCTACATGACTGTGTTGTTTATTATGTATCCAAACTCCAGCTCCTGCCCCTAATTTGTTGACTGACCCATCAAATTCAAGAAACAATAGGTTCTCTTTTTCTAGGGGAGATTTAATAAGTTCCCTGTGATCTGGGATCATAAGTTGAAGTTCTGGTTTTTCACCTGGTTTGTCTTCTAGGACAGTCTGACCACTTGATTGAATTTGCTTGATCTCTAGAACAACAGTTTTGTTTAGTAATGGTTTAACCATTATTTCTTGTGTAGTAGTTTGTTCATCAATATCCTGGTCTTGCTCAAGTGTTTTGGTTTCAACATCATTATTTGTAAGACCTGTATTATCATTGAAAAAGATATATGAGTCTATATCAGAATGAACAGCATATATGGGAAAATTTTGAGGTTTTTCTTCACTGCTGACCATGTATTTCATAAGTGTTTCTCTGTATAGTCTTTTTGGTTGCCCAAAGACAGAGATAGTGGCATATGACATGTCTAACTGCAAAGAACCTTGGAGTTTAGCCCCCCATGACCTTGATAACAGCATCCCATACTTGGGTGGGATGTCAGCCACTACAACATCCATCAGGATTGTTTTATTGGGATATTGGACGAGTGAGACACAGAGATCTTTTATGAGACCTAAACACTTAACTTGGCTGGAGTCAAATGAGAATAGGTCCTTATATGGCCTTGTTATATCTAGATTTAATCTTTCCATGACTGATTTAGGCATCAAATTGTGAGAGGCACCTGAGTCAAACATTGCATTGTGTAATATCTTATCATGAACATGTAAACTAACATAAAAGGGTAAGATACCTGCAACAACTGCTTTTCCATCAACTTCTGGACCGAAAAGCAATTCTGGGGTGTCATCTAACACATTCACATTATCTTTATTACGAGTTAGCTGAAGGGACTTTTTGATTTGTTGCCTATAAATGTCATGTTTGGCCAGTTCTGAGAGGGGAACAGCTACCTTCAATTTTCCAATTTCAGCTTCTAAGTCAAAGGGTCTATCAGATTGGATCTTGGTGTTGTGAGTGGCAGCCTTTTCCTTGTTAACCAGGTCTTCCTCTTGTTTCTTATCTTGATCTGGAAGCTTGTCCTTCTTACTCATTTCTTGAGAGGTGTTACTTAGGTTGGGCTGCAAGGGTGAGGGATCTACTGGCTGCTGTTTTGAGGAAAAGGTTTCAGCTATTTCCTCAACGGTTACCTCATCTGTATTTGGACCAGTTTTGTTACTTGGTTCTGTGACAATGGCTTGCTTCGGCTGCTGGCTATCCTTTGTTTTTTCAGGCTGTGTTACATTTATAGTTCTACTCCTTAGCTTATATTGTTTATGAACTTCATAAACAGCTGTATCATAGCCTTGTTTAAAGTCAAATGACTCACCTGACCTAGTTTGGAATTGTTGAATATCATCATCCTCATGATCTTCTTGACTTAGAAAGACTTGTTGCTCTTCATTCAGGCCCATCAGGTTGATGTGGGTGTCATCTATTTGTTCATCTGAAGTGGATGCCTCAGTATAGTTTTCCTGAAAAGGAGGTCTTATGTCTGGGTCAGAACCGGTCTTGCCAACATTTGGGTTTTGATTTCTCCTAAAATTTGGATTTCTGTTAGGGTTGTTTTGTGGTGCTTCCCATGATGACTTTCTCTCAACTGATTCTACTCTATCTCCCAACCTCTTCATACCAGTGAGTATTGCATCCAATTTTTGATCAAAGGCTGAGGGTTCATCTTTGAAGGTGGTTCTCTTTTCCAATCTTGCCCTGTTTCTCTTGGCAATTAGGTTAGCCTCCACTGTGACAGCAACCTTCTGGGCTTCTTCAAGAGTTTCAGGGGCTCTTTCCTTTAACTGATATGCCATATCAGGGTCAAAACCATCAGGGAATTTGTACAAGGCCAAATCAGGAGGAGGTCTTAAATTTTGTGGTATTGCATTATATACATTGTTGAATCTTGCACAATACTCCAAGACAGTCTCTTGGGGACCTCTTTTGATTGTATCATATTCACCAAGTATGTGCAAGGGATCTTTCTTCTTCTCCCATCTGTTAGTAAAGGCTTGATAAAGCTCATCAGGAGTTGTGATGGAATTTGCAGCCAGGGATCTAAACCAAGTCCTTACATCCCCTGTCAAGCTCTGAACAAAGATTCTCATTCTTATACTATCATCGTCTATTTCATAGTTCTCAAAATGGTCTTGCATCCTCTTGGCATGCTGAATTGCTGAGAAAGGGCCAGTGGAGTCAAAATATGTGATCTTGGATTGGTACTCATGAGGCAGAGCTGCTGCATTAGCAGGCAGCTGCAGGGGTGCATATCTATTAGCCATGTTTATAGGATTTATAGGATTTATTGGGACAACTGGGATAGTATGAATAACCGGTACTACAGGGGTGATGGGGACAGTGGAAACCAGAGTGTTGGTCAAGGGGATATGTGCAGTGGATGGAGGTGTGAAAGAAGGACTTTGAGAGGTAGATGGTGAACTGGGGGAATCAAGAGTAGAACGAAATAGAACCTTGATTGGAGTTAGAACCGGTTCAGGGTTAGCTGTCTCAGGGCTCAAATCAGTAGGATCTCCCTGCCTTTGTTTCCTCCTGATAATTTTGGGGATTGTGTTGGGGTTTTCAAAAATAGCTGGTGGATTAGGGTCAGGATTTGACCTAGTGTGCCTGATTTCCTTTTTAGGAGCCAGCTTCTGAACTTCTTTTTGGTATTTTTAAGATATTTTTTAGGACTGTTTTAAGGGACTGCTCAAGCTTTTAAAACCACTGTCTTAGCAGACAACAGTTGAAAAACAGTATGCTCAGGTCCCCAGTGGAGTCGCCATTTATGTTAACACCCAGGTTGTTCCCTATGACTCCCAAGGGAATACGGCCGGGGTAACCACTAACCAGTCTTTGGATTGCAGCTTCTAGCCAAGCTGTAATCAGAGAGGGCTCTCTCTTTAAAGTTTAGCTCTGTTTTGATAGTATTTTAGGCTAGCTATGATATTCAGGCTTTTGTTTTCGGAATGTGTTTGGTGATGACTTTAGTTAAGATGTATATGTTCTCACTAGTATGTCCTAGTCCATTGGGCATGGAGTCAGTGGTCCTTTAGTTTGTCTGAGATACAGTGTGATACCTTAGTGATGCTGCAGAGCCAGATTTGTGTCTGAGGAAAAACGTTCATAATAGTTATTAAGTGGGGTGTATCCAGTTTGTGTAAGGCAATTAAGAATCTCACAGAAAACTGCTAAAGAAAAGATGGTAAGAATATCAATCTAGAAGCAATGAAGAATTTCTAGTTAACATTGACACATATAGAATTAATAGACACATGAGCAGTTAAGAATTCATGTACATCATTAATCCTGAAGACAAACATTCACAGCAGTAAAAATTGAGCACAAGGTGTAATAAAACAAATCCTGTACTATTCTTTTTCTTCACTGCTAGCTTAGTACAACATGAGTATGGTTTGATAAACATAAGAAGACAAGAAACAGAGATTGAGGAAAACTTGTTATTTCATCAGACAGCACAGGAATTCTGCATCAGCACATCTAGCATCATCCATACATCAAATACTTCAGGAAATCACTGAGCTGGTCCAGCCCTCTGTATTAGATAAACTGAAAGTATACAATAGATTCTCCTTAGAGTCAAAAATCACCAACCCCTTATGCGTTACTAAGGGGAGTATTTATACAAAATTTACATGTAAAAAGATCAAGAAAAGGAGTTAATGGCTCATAAATGTTATGCCCACTCCTGGAGCTTGGTAGCTGAGAAAGTAAAAGCCGCAGTAACTTTTTATTGCTTTTAGCTGTCAAAAATATTCAGAAATTGATGACTTGGTGGGTGTCGAAGTCGGTTGAGGCTAAGCTGTCCAAATATGCGCATTTTCTTATCCTTTAGGCTAGTTGTCATTGTCCTTGTGCTGAGTCACCCTTTCAGCTGCCTTTATTTCTGACTTTGTCATGCTGTTTGTTTTGTAGTGACCTGGAGCTGGCAGTGGCCAAACAACTGAGGCTACCGTGGAAAAATTTGAAGCATCGCTTGCCACCAATCCTCCTTAGGCATTTGATGTCTCCGAATTTTAATCAAGGTCTCATCGGCCTCTGTATACCTATAAAAGTTAGGAGGAGTTTCAAACAGATGATTTACCTCATTTTCAATGAAGAACAGGCCTTCAAGTTTATCATACAAGCTCTGTCCTGTGGGGGGCCCTGTTTGCTCAGATGTACTGCCAGATGCAATAATTTGATTTTCAATGGAGGTTGCCATTCTGTTGGCAAATTGATCTCGAGAGATCAGTCTTCCTGCACCACTTAGGAGGCTGGGCAGTCCCTTTGCTTGTAGCACTGCCATCTTAACTTTATATTCCTCCACCTCAGCTTGTATCTCATAGCACTTCCTCTCCACAGTTTGTACATAGTTCCTGAGAGTTAGTACCTTCTTAGCAGTGAGGACAGCCTCGGTTCTGTTGGCAATGCCTATGGCTGCCAGTTCCTCCTTTTCTTGCCTGTTCAGGAAGTCTATCATCCTGTTGGCCTCTTCTGGTTTATCTCCCAGTGTTGTCTTGGCCTTATGGATTTCTGCTTGTGCTTGGCCCATTAAGTCCATCTGTTCATGTATTGTTTTGATTGACCTCCATTGTTGACTGATGGAATGGCCAATTTTTGCCCATAGAATCCTCTTTATGTAGGCCATGGCAATCTCTAGATTAAGTTCCTTCTCTAAGGCCTTTATCTTGTCTTTTAGGGCCTTTATTTCTCTGCCCTGCTCCGCCACAGTTACTTTTGACTTGTCATATTTGGCATCCAGTTCTGCCAATTTTTCCTTGGCCTTCTTTATTTCATTGGCCTGGAGCTCCATTTCCTTGATGGCCTTAGTCAATTCTTCTATACTTGAGCTGGCATCTGGAGCTGTTGTTGTTCCTGCTGCTTCTGTTGTGGGGGTCACTGCTGCCCCTGAAGTTGTTGTTGTTGTTGAAGTAGTTGGAGGAGCCTGGGAAGTGGATTCTCCCTGTTTATCTTGTAATTCTCCTTCCAGCTCTTTCTCCAAATCCATGATCCTCTGGTCTAGCTGCATTATGAGGTCTAATTGGTCATCAACCTATTTTTGCTTTTGAAGCTCTGCGGTTTGAGGGTGCTCTGTGGGCTGCAGCTTCAACCTCTTCTTTAATGCATTCAGGTCATCATCTTTTTTCTTCATAAGGGCCTTCACACCCTTTGGATCACTAGGATCATGTCCTAGATCAATGATGATGTCCTCAAGAGACTTTATTCTATTGTCTTTGGCCAAGGAGGACATTCTCTGAAAATCCAACTGTGTATTGGTGTTTTTCAGGGACTCTTTTAGCTCATGGGCCATGGTTGCCCTCTCCACCAAGGTTGCATAAACCATTTCTCCAGCTTGCTTGTGGAGTTCTATTTGGTCCATGGGATGGATGTCTTTGGCCATGACCTCCACCCTTGTCTTCACAAAATCTGCAGCCGACTTAGGCTGCGGTATTGTAGGATTAAAGTGACTGAGGATTATTTTTTCCTCTTTAATGTCATACACAGACATTATCCTTTCTTGCTGGGCTAGTGTTGCATCTATAAATTACTTGTAGACCTCAGCCCTCAGCAGATCATTCTGAGCTTTTATTTGTTTGAAAGAAGCCTTAGTGCTCTTGGGCTTCTTGCTCTGCTGGGAGGAGGAAGACACCTCCAAACCAAGTTGCAATCCTTGCTCCTGCTGAAAGGAGCTTGTCCCTGTGTGCTGGCTGCCCTCCCTGTTTTTCCTTGAGCTGTCAAGGAATTCTTCAGTGATGTCTTCTACCTCTGGGGAGTCTAGCCTTTGCCTTTTGGCTCCTGGTTGTTGGGAGGATCCACTAATTGGAGTGGACTCTTCTCTATCTCTTTTCATACCCCTTTCTTCATGTGCTGGGGTCTGCAAACTTGGAGCAGTCAATGGCTCAGACTGTGGAGGTGGAGTTTGCATTACTGGAGCTGCTGGTAGATCCGTTTGTTGAGGGGTAGTTTGCTCTTGCTGCTGTTCTGTTTGCTGCCCTTGATGGGGCTCTTGATGTTGCTCATTTGCAGCGGCAGGCTTTTCTTTCACTGTTTCCTCCTCTGCACCCATTATCCCTTTGCCTTTGTCTGCAGCTGGTGCTGCTGTGGAAGGTGCTTGTGTGACTGGTGCAGTCCTTGAGGCCGAGGTCCCTTCTCCTGTTGAATAAGGCCGCTTGAAAGGTACCTGCTGCACAGAGTCTAGGTCAATGATTTTTTCAAGCTCCTTCATATTCTTTAGCATTATCTCTTCTTCAGTTAGCTTTTCAACTAGAGTACAATGCTGCCATTCTTGCTGGTTGGCATATCTTTCAATGTGTGGGTATTGACAATGCCTATAACCTAGAAGCCTGTATTTGTTTCTTCTGGCAGTAATGAAGCCCTCAGGGTCATAAGGGACCCACCGAAAACTATATGATAGTTTATATTTGTCCTTGAGGATGAGGTCAGCATCTTCCCACCCTTCTTTCTGATTCATGATGAAGGGGCCCAACTAGTGTTTTAACTTGAGGTGGGCCTTCTTTTTGGCGCTGTGGAAGTGGGTGAGGTCGGATTGAATCAGCTGCCTGTAATACTCCAAGGCAAACAACCTCATAGGCACATATTTTGGGAGCCTGTATGGACAGAGCTCACAGCGATAGACTCTGATGACTGTATGATCCTCATATAGGTACCAATCACCTATTTTACATTTTTTGGAAAGCTGCAGAGCCTTCTGTATCTCAGTTGACATTCTGGGAGGAGGGGACCTCATCAATAGGCAAGAGACTGGATACAAAAATTGGTCAACAAACTCACAATAGGAATAGGGTGAGTTTGTGACTTTGTGATAGACAGAGGTCAAGAAGATCACAGATCTTATTTCCCCTCTATAATCTAGCTTTTTGATATAGCATGGAAAAGCCTCAGACTGATAGTACATAAAGAGGTGATAGATATAGGCCGAGTACTTGAAGACCCCCTGTCTATCCACTGCACCCAACTGATCATGGATTTTGTTAGCTATAAACTTGGCAAAGTTATATTTGTGGGCAGGGGGTTGGCCTGGGCTGTAAACAGCTAGTAATACTAGCATTGTCTCATCCACATGTTCGCTGGTTCTGTATCCCAGCACATAAGCAATCATGTCCAGGAGTAATCTGCCTACTTCAGTGAAGTAGACATCTAAATAAGGAGGTGGCCCTGCAGGCTGGCACTCAGGTCTCATGAATGTCCTGGTGACCTTTTGAATCTCCTCACTGGTCATCTTGGCACCAGTGTCCAGCAGATAGTTCATGGAGAATGGGATTAGCAGCTCTGTCTGATCAAAATGTAGCATTTTGTTGATGGATTCAGGATTAATGTAGAAGAGGATCCTCCCAGATGGAGTGCTAATAGCTCTGTGCTGCACATCATAGTTTTCAGCACATAGGCGAATGATTTCAGGGAAGACATTTACAGATGGGAGGCAATAGTATGGCAGGTTTGACTCCCATATCCCATATGTATCATGACCATTCAGGTAGTCCTCTCTTAACTGCCTGAAGGTCTGCAGAAAGTCCCTGTTTCCCACACAGTCTTCAATAAGGTAGTCCTTGTCAGCAAGAGGCAAGGACTGCAGGTCTTTATTGGGTGGATTTAATGGAGCAACACTGAGAGTTGTGGGTGCAGGGGCAGCCATTGTATGATCTGACTTTGAATAAGGCGAGTGCAATGGTTTGCAAAGTTCTTCAGAGCTTAAATGATAGGCCAACTGTAGACAGTGTCTGAAATGTTTTTTTTTTTTTTTTTTTACAGTGGAAAAGCAGGCTTGTTTCTGCAGTTTTTGGTAAATTCACAGGGATTGTGAATTGCTAGGGGTAACTTTCAGAGGGTATGTAAGGTTTATTCTGGTAAGAAACTGCAGCTGGTCTACACCCAGCAAAAGGGAACAATGCTGGGCACCTTGGGGACGAATTTGCAATTTTGGTGCGCGAATTTGACTGTTTCAATGTCGAATTATAGGGTTGTGGCAATGCAGGTTGTTTTAGCTCTTATTTAACTAGCAGACAATGATTAATTGTGGAACTTGACAGGTGTTTTAATGGTGAATTTGCAGAGAAATGGTATGCATGGGCGAAATAGGGGAATTATGGTGAATACCTGTAAAAATCGCTTAGAAAGCCTGCGGGCCAAACTGTGAAGGCTGAATGTAGCTTGGTTGATGAGTTGGCACGGCCGCAAGTTTGAATTTGGAGGTCCGGAGGTGATTTGGCAGTGAACCAGCGGCAACGGCTATGTCTTTTCACTCGAAAATGACATAAAACGGCCCAAACCGCGACTTTTAACGACAAATTCGGAAAAATAGAGTAATTGGCGCCTTTCCGCCGATGACATCAGCATGACGTCATGGCGGGCCCGGGTATGGAGGTGACGTGGGCGTTGAGCTGGCGGCCAGAGTGGACTGACACAGTGGTGGGCGGATAGGGTGGCAGGGCTACGTGGAGGGCCACACGGCGCGGGGGCGGGGAAGGGTGCTACGTCATGATGACGTATGCATGACGTAAGGGGGAGGTGGTAACGGGGATGGTGGTAAGCGGTTTCCCCGCACCACCTTTGGGCGAAGGCGGTATCGGGGAGGGGGGCTCCGAACAACCCCGCCGCCTGCCACGCGTCCCGGGTACGGCGCCCAATACCGCCTTTCCCCGGACGTTAAAGGGAGGCAGGTCGGGGAGCGAAATCGACCGCCCACCGTTAGATCTGGGCGGCGGAGATCGGACGGCTGGCGGGTAATGCCGACGGTCGCGCAACTTTCTGGGTTGGGTCCCGCCCATATTAAAATATTCCATTTAATTTAAATGCGCGGAACTTTAGGATAAAGGGTTTTGGTGGATTTTTTCAGGATTTTTGGGTTTTTTCAAGGGCTTTTCATTAGGAGAAAGAGGTTAAGAGTGGGTTTAGCAGGGGGAAGGGGTTTTCTATGGCATTTTTGAGCAGAGGGAAGGTGAGGGCTTAGGAGGAGGTTATCACTCCAACCAGAGGTTGAAGCAATCCCATTACAGGGTTGACCATAGTCCCTGTTGGACTAAAGTCCCCCAAGACTAACTTACTTAGCTATAGTGCTAAAGAGGGAGGATATTTATACAATGCTGGGATTTATACACCATAGTGTTATAATAGTAGGGAAAGGGGGACATAGGGGATTTAAATAATAAAAGTTAAGGGTTAATATGGATGAAAAGGTGAATGAGGAGTGAAATCACTAAGTTTATTTGAAAACCACTTAGCTTTAAGAGTAGATCAAAATGAAAAGATTTTTAGACAGGAAATGTGGCTTTTAAAGGCATAAGAACCAGCATAAACCTTCAATTCTTCCATGAATCTTAGCTGATTAAGGGATGTTAGTAAATGAATGTGAAGGGGAAAAAAGGGAAGTTAGACATGCTCCTTAGCTTTGCTGCACATGATGTAGAAGAGGAGCCTCTCCATCCACTGATTTGCCTTTGTGACCAGGTTATCAAACCCTCCATTTGAAAGGAATTATATTTCTGCAACCCCATCTGCTTACCCATCTATTTCCTAGCATTTTTTGTTACTTCCTAGAGGGTGCACTTAGACTTGCAGACCCTCATATGCCTTTTCTTTTCCTTCGCTTTTTCCTTTTGATTTTCTAGCTAATACTACCCTTATTGCTTCCAAGGCCCCAGATTAAGCAGTTGGGAACCTTACTTCTCTACGTAGCTACTGGTCTGCCAAGATTAAAAAGTTTGGACAGACTTCTTTTCTCTATGCTACAATAGGAAATTGAAACATGGCATGATCCAGATTAGGCTTTTGGATCACCCACAAAAATGAGTCAACAAAGAACTATGTACATACATTGTTTTCTCTAGGAAATATGGGATCTTTGCATCGCCAAATCAGAGCATATTTGGACCTTTCTTTGCCAATCATGAAATATGAAACCTATTGGTATAGGTAGCTAACATAATCTATCTTGGACTGGTTATGTCCAGATTGCTTACATGGAAAACCATCAGATAGTGAAGAAGGGGATCCTATTAAGTCCAGACTTGGAGTATTAGGAAATAGAAAAGTGGCAACAAAAGAAGTGGAAGATGTCAAACCTAATGTCACATAGGAAAATGTCAAACATAATTTCACGGTACCAAAAGCATATGCATGAATTAATGGAAATTTGGAGTTAATGATGATCATCCATATATGCTCAATTAAATAAGCCTAGATTATTTATGGCTTGATGGAATTTCCTGTGCTATACGACAAAAATAGCTTTCTATCAAGACAATATCAACGCTTATATGTACTCAATCCTCAGAAGAGTCTTAGAAATCCACAATAAAGGAGGTTGTGGCTCCAAAACGTTACATGATGGCTAAGTCCTCGCAATATATGTGGAGTCTTTTGTAATACAAAGGTTGATTGAAAACTTGTTCCCATAGTAAATCTAGGAAATTGTATTTGTATTGTTTTCAAAAAAAAAATATTCCTATCCTACTATGTCAAACTAGTTACATTGAAATTCATTTATAGCAGCTTTTCATTTACACATTAATTATTGTGTCATGTCATTTCTCAGTTTCCTAGAAATTTATAAGTGACATTTTTAAAAATGTACCATTTCCTAATACCAAATGCACTTTTTCATTCCCGGTGACAAGAATCACATTAAGTGGCAATGTTTTGTTGTTGAATTATGTTTGTATGGTGAAGCGTGGACCTTAAAAGCATATATATGGTAGTTGTTGTAGGTTTTAACCCCATACAGAAGCTACCCGCATACGAATTCTAAAACAAAGAAAATAAACAATGTGAGAGCATAACACATAAAACACATATACACAAAGATTTTCCCCTGGATCCCAAAACTGGGACTACCAGCTTTATTTTTCATTATGTTCCTTTCAATATTACAATACATATTTACACATGCTGAAGCATACAATACCCCTCAGACCCCCTGTGACTCCGCTTGCCATGCAATCGGTGCAACGAAGGGGGGACTCCGCCCCCCTTCTAACTCCCCGGTTAACTACGTGAGCTGGTTGTGGGAATAATATAACACAACCTATCATTCTCCCATTGGTGGTTTTCTTTCCACAGGGGGCCACAAGAAAGCTTATTCATTTGTCCAGCCCTGCAATGCCCATTGTTTCTCTACACCAAGAGAGCTTCTTAGAGCTCATAGATTTTGTCAATGCATCTACAGTATTCTTCAAAGTGTCCACCTTTACCAGCAACACCTTTTTGTCTTCTATCATATCCCTCACAAAGTGATACTGAACATCAATGTGCTTTTTATTTGAATGATATGAAGAGTTCTTTGCCAAGAAGATTGCACTTTGGCTGTCATAGTCTATCCTTATAGCTCCCTGTACTAACCCCATACTTGAACACAATCTCTGCAACCAAACTACTTCCTTCCTTGCATGAGTGGCTGCCATGTATTCTACCTCTGTAGTTGATAGTGCCTCTATAGATTGTTTTGTACTCATCTAACTGACTGCACCTCCAAATAGCTTAAACACATACCCACTTGTAGATCTTCTCTTATCCAAATCTCCTGCCCAGTCTGCATCAACAAAGCCATGAATATCCAACACTCTGTGCAATCCTGGTCTTTCTTAGTAGCACAATCCATAATCACTAGTGCCACGCAAATACCTGAAAACTCGCTTCACTGTTGTCCAGTGATCCTTCCCTGGTTTTGATATAAACCTGCTCAGTACTCCCATTGCATGTGAAATTTCTGGTCTAGTATAGACCATTGCATACATCAGGCTACCAACTGCACTTGCATATGGAACATGGGACATGTCCTCTTCCTCTTCTTGTGTCTTGGGACACTGTTCAACAGATAACTTTACACCAACAAGAATAGGAACCTTCACCGGTTTACTATCCTGCATATTAAACCTCTACAATATTGTCTCGACATACTTCCTCTGGCTTAACCAGAGCTTCCTGTTTGTCCGATCTCTTTTAATTTCCATGCCCAAAATATAGTTTACAGCACCAAGATCTTTCATGTCGAATTTGGAGAATAATTGGGTCTTCAAATCCTAGATAATTTCTTTGTCATTTCCAACTAGCAACATATCATCCACATACAAGACCAGATAAATAACACAGTCACCAATTAATTTAAAATACACACAGTGATCTGCTTCTCTTCTGGTGAAGCCAACTCCCCGTATAAATGCATCAAATTTCCGATACCACATTGTTGGTGACTGTTTTAACCCATACAAAGAATTCTTTAACTTGCATACCAGTTCTTTCTTACCCTTCACTGAAAATCCTTCAGGTTGCTTCATATAGATCTCCTCTTCCAGATCACCATGAAGAAATGTTGTCTTCACATCCATCTGTTCTACCTCAAAATCAAAAGCAGTAGCAACAGATAAAAGTAATCTAATAGAATTTACCTTGACAACAAGAGAAAAAATATCGCCAAAATCAATTCCTGACACCTAGGAATAACCTTTTGCTACCAACCGAGCTTTGTATTTCTCCACCTTTCTTTCTACATTTGTCTTCTTCTTGAACACCCATTTGCTGCCAATGGGTTTCCTTCAAGCCGGCAGCTCCACCAGATCCCAAGCCTTATTTTTCTGCAAAGCTTCCATTTCATCAACCATCGCCTCTTTCAAGAGTTTTCCATCCTTTGAATCTACTACTTCCTTCATAGTTCTGGGATCATCATCAGTAATAGATAAAACAAAATTTGAACAAAAAGCGGGTGGACTATACCTTTCTGGCTACCTTCTCTCTCGAATTGATCTTCTCACACCCAGAGTTTGTGGCTCTTCATCTTCTGATTCCTCCTCTACTGTAGAGTCTAATTCTTCCTCCTTTAGCTCAAACTCCATCTTGTTAGGTTCCTTTGGTTGGACTACACGTTTAATAACATATTTCACCTCTCTGAATACCACATCTAGACTGTACACAACCCTCCTTGTTACTGGGTTCCAAAGCTTATAACCCTTTAAATGATCCTTATACCCAATAAAGATGCACTTTTCAGATTTACTATCCAACTTGGTTCGTTTCTCCTTTGGAACATGTACATATGCATCACATCCAAATACCCTCAGATGTGAAAGAGAGGGTTTCTTACCAGTCCATACCTCTTGTGCAGTCTTTTCCTCCAATGCTGATGAAGGTGATCTGTTGACTAGGTAACACGCTGTCTCCACTGCCTCTGCCCAGAATTCCTGTCCTAACCTGGCACCACTAAGCATGCTTCTTGCCCTTTCTATCAACGTCTTGTTCATTCTTTCTGCAACTCCAATTTTCTGAGGTGTATATGGAGTAGACTTCTGTCCTGCTATACCACACTTCTTAGAAAATTCTTGAAATTCCTTACTGCAAAACTCTCCATCGTTATCTATCCTCAGCACCTTTATCTTCTTCTCTGTCTGGTTTTGCACATGAGCCTTAAATTGTTTAAACATGTCAAAGACTTCAGATTTCTTCTTAAGAAAATATATCCATGTATTCCTTGAGAAGTCATCTATAAATGATAGATAGTAAATAGACTTACCCAGTGATGGAACCTTCACAGGTCCAAACACATCACTGTGCACAAGCTCTAATATTAGTTTTTCCCTCTTACCACTAGAGGGGAAACCCACCCGATTCAGCTTGCCATATACACAATTTTCATAGAAATAAAAATTCAGAGAGCTATTACTGATACCTTCTACAATACCTTTACCATGAAATATTCGAAGGCCCTTCTCTCCAATATGTCCAAGCCTTTGATGCCACAACATGGTCTTCTCTCTAGAGACCACTAGATTTTCTGCTCCACTTTCAGGAACCACGGAACTGTTGCACCCATCAACAACAGTGCTACCTTGCAGCTTGTACAGAGTTCCAATTTGAACTCCCAATATCAATACCTGTGCTGTTCAAACCATCTTATAGGTATCCTTCTCGAACGCTATTTTTACACCTGTATCATCCAACTTTCTTACAAAAATTAGATTTCTGGCCAACGTAGGAATATGCAAAACACCGAGAAGTGTTCTAACCCTTCCACCTTGCAACTTCAACTTTACTTTTTTGCGACCAACGATTCTATCGTTCCTATCATCACCTAATAAGACGTCACCACCATCGTATTTCTCATACTCCTAGAACCAATCTCTATGGGGAGTGAAGTGAAAGGATGCACCTGAGTCAATCCACCATGCCTCATGATCTACATGTGTACTTGAAGAAGCCAAGTACACATCCCCACCTTCATCTGAGGTGGTTTTCGCCTCTACAGAAGGAGCATCATCATATCCCTTTCATTTGTCAGGAGCTTTAGATTTACAATCCCTTTTTTAGTGCCCTTTGTTTCCATATTTTTCCATCTCATCTCCTCCGTCAGTAAGGATGAGACTATTTCATCAAACTGCAAGGTGGTTGCATTGCTACCTATTGCAATAACCAGACTATCACATGAATCTGGTAGAGAACACAACAAAATAATGCACTTATCTTCATCTGAAATTTTGATACCAATAGACGGTAACTAACTTACCACAGTATTAAACGCATTCAAATGCTCTATCACCGAGTCTCCATCTTTCATCGTCAGGTTATACAACTTTTTCCATAGGAACAATTTATTCACCAGAGACTTAGATTGGTACAAAGTCCCTAACTTGTCCCACAAAGCCTTAGCTGTAGCTTCTCGTGATACATTCAACAATATTGAATTTGAGACACACAATCGTATCGTGCTCTTTGCCTTCTGATCTAACTTCTTCCATTCTTCATCGGACACTCCCGTTGGTTTAGTACCCAGATCTACCACGAGCCATTGATCTTTATCCACCAACAGATCCTCCATCTTGAGTTTCCACAACTCAAAAATCTCACCATTAAACTAAACGATCTCTATCCTTCCACTGCTCGCCATCTTCTTTCACCCCTAGAATCGATCTCGCAGATCTCCCACTGAACAGGGTCTACCACAGGCCCGAGCAAAACCCCTCAGCAACAAAGGCATTTGCTTGAAGCCAAAACAACTCTGATACCAAATGTAGGTTTTAACACCATACATAAATTACCTACATACGAATTCTAAAACATAGAAAATAAAGAATGTGAGAGCATAACACATAAAACACATATACACAAATATTTTCCCCTAGATTCGAAAACCGGGACTACCAGCTTGATTTTTCATTATGTTCCTTTGAATGTTACAATACATATCTATACATGCCAAAGCATCCAATACCATGGACTGAAAACCATCGCATCCAAATCCATGGACCGAAAACCATCGCATCCAAAACCATGTGCGAAAAACATGCACAAAACCATAGGTAGGTCCACCCAACCTAATATAAGGTCAAAAAAAAAAATCTGGGGCACTGCACCGGACCCCAGAGAGTGGGGTTACCCACACCCCTCAAACCCCCTATGACTCCCCTCGCTACGTAATCGGTGCAACGAAGGGGGGGCTCTGCCCCCCTTCTAACCCCCCGATTAACTATGTGGGTTAGTCGTGGAAAGAATATAACACAACCCAACAATTTTCCATCCTTCGCAACCTAAATTATCCTGCAATAATATTTTACCACCACTTGATTCTATAAATAAGTTTCAATAAATCCATTATCACAAATATGACACCATAGTTCATGGTTGTATGACTCATATTCTAACTAAACTTATATCAAATGATAAAACACAGTCATAAGTTGAATTACTTTTTCCACTTAAAAAGCATCTGATACTAGCCAACATGATGTGAATTCACTAGTGAGGTTGATGGAATGCTAAGCCACCACCAGTGTTCCATTCCTCTAATGCTCTCAATAAATTCCTATCTTATTTTTTGGAGAAGGGTCATTTCATAGGAAATGGGCAAGCAAACTTTAGGAAAGATTATCAGACCATGTAGCAGCTTTCACTCTCAAAAAGGACTTCCATTTTTTTGACTAGCATAACTTCCCATTACCTTGAAGGACAACAATCTAATTACTAAATGAGAGTTACAAAAATACTCAGACACATTAGAGGAAAAGTCGTACTAAAATGCATGTACCTATAGAAGTTGTTTCTTTAAATAGAGAAAATGCTTCTTCCAAATTTTCGACAAATAAAGTAACTTCGCACTACATAGAGAGACAATACACTAATTTCTAAATGGAATTTACAAAACCACTTGGACACATTAGAGGATAAAACATATTAAAATACATGTCCCTATGAAAGGAGATAGTAATGGGCCTAAAAATTTCTTATAATCTAGATTAAAACACCTATGATCTTCTCCCTACATAGTGAAATTGTCTCAAGTTTTGAATAAACAATTTGCACCATATTTATAGACCATAAAAATTCGTAAAACAATCTGAATATCCTTCTGATGTAATTGGATTGATATAGATAGTAGAGATACCATCCTTCCAAATTGTGAATTGGCCTTTACTGGTTGTTGAAGGAGAATAATGATATGCTGCCAATGGTCTTGGCTCATTTTATCGAAGAGGAGATGTAATCCATATAAGTTATTGCATGATTAGTCAAAATCCTAGCTATATTTCATCTTTTGGACAGTTGGTCAACACAATTTATAATTGTAATGATTTCAAGATGTACAATTTTCTAAACTATTTCAATGTGCTCTAAAAGGAGGTAAAAAATAACCTACTCTTTTACTTTATTTTAAGTAAGGACGAAAGTAGAAGAGAAGAAGGAGGCTCTCTAGTCATACAAGTATTCACATAATCATAACTCCACCATTTTTATCTCCAATCTCACTATTCTCTCATTGATACTCCTGAGGTTTAGAAGCAACTAGTTTTAATTGACCTCAATAATCCTTTGATCTTCTAGAAACCATGTAGTAAAACTTTTCTTCTTTCGATACGCAGGATTTTGAACATGTATAATCAAAATTTTCAATATGATTTTGTCCTCTTTGAGGTAATATGGCAAGTTTTTGACACGGGGGACCATGCAAGCTCACATCAATAAAATAATTTGTTGGCTGCCCCATAGACAAAACAAAACCTCTTCTCTCTTGAATAAGAATGTAAACCAGCCAACCTTCTGCACAAATCTAAGAACCATATGAAATTCAATGAATCTATCATCCAAAATAACAAAATGTGTTTGGAAGATGTTGAAATAGCATATTGATGTTTCTTTGACTTTTTCCTTATAGATATCTGAGTAGAAGACACATCAAAGTGGATAACTCTAGACCTCAATAGACCAATCCATCTCTGTTGAGCCTTCAGAGACTACTCCTAAGTACAGGAAGGCATGAATAGAGAAAAATGAGGAGAAAGAACATATTTAGATGTCAAAAAGGTTCCAACCTTCATCCATATGTCATGCCCAAGACAAACCATGCTTACATGACAATAAGGCACTTTCTAATGCATGTCAGGGAGATGAAATTGATGCAATCAATTCCAGATGCCGAGGCAAGGGCAGGGACATTAATGTTAAGATTTCCCCTCAAAGAAAGGTGGAGTTGGAAGGATCAATGATATGCAAGGTACAAATACTATAGAGGATGCAGCATGGTACATGATGGTCGGTGAAAATGAATTGAAAGAAAATGAACATGGCTAGAGAGGTAGTTTCATATTGCACAATGGGAGAATCTAGAAGTGAAGTTCCCTCCTAGAAAATGGTATACATAGGAATAGACTGTAGTTGAAGGATTCCTTGCATTATGAGAATATCCAAGTATTTTGGTAATGGGAGTAATCCATTTTACGATATGTTTAATCATATCCGAACACCCATTTGGCTACATTGAATACCCTAGTGATGTGTTCTTAAATGGGTATGCAAAGGGTATCACAGATGGGTATGAGCGCAAGGAATTTATGCTAAACAGGGGTCCAATTTCCATCATTTTAAGGGAAAATGAAGTGAAGAGTCACTTAGTCTATATAAATTTGATTGCACATGAATAGAAATCATCTGGCATGCATTGGAGTTATACATATTGGTTTAACACCAAGTAAAATTATGACAAATGGATAAAATATCCAACTATGTGCAAGTTTCGTGCATTGCTTCTTTCATAATAATCATGTTTCTCTGCAAAGGTGACTTCCTCAAAGTACTCACAAAAGAATGTGTTGCAACTTGTATCCAAAACATTTGTGTCTGCATGCCTCAACAAAAAATAAATATAAGATGTTTCTTAAAATTAAAAAGATGGTCATTGTTACATTCTAACTTCCATGAGTAATTGAATCACCAGTAGCATTTCCTCCAAGATAATTCACCATCATCGTTACAACTATTAGCCCTATATCCCATAACCCATCACATTGTATATCTTTATGCAACACTGAGAATGGACCCTCTCTGTCTCTGGATCCTAATGAAAGTTCATCCCAAAGGAAGTGACTAAATGTTGACAAGCTTGAAAAAATCCCAGCAGACCGCAACATCTCAACACCTCCTCTAAAATATGCTAGAGATAAACAAATATTCAAGATTACAGGAGCTGAATCTCTCCAACTATCATGTTGAATCAAACTAATTACACATTGTGTGGGAAAAGTCTTTTGAAAAATAAGCATCTAGGTATTAGGTGCCAAGAAAACTTTTAAGAGCATATCAATTACAACTAAAGATAGGTTTGTAACTACTAACATTGTTTTTTTCAACACAACTGCAAAGAACATGTAGAAATCCCAAGCTCATAAGAGAAACATCCTAAAAGGAGATCTCCTAGATTCTTCCTATCTATATTTGATTCTCCATTTTCCTAGTACCTTTTATGTTGAGAATGAATAAGCTCTAATAATGTTAGAAGCACTTCGAGGAGACATCTAAGCATTGTTTCAAATCCATATGGAATGAATGACTTGATATCCATCAATGATCTTAAATTTGTGATCAATTTTTTGATCTCCTTTGCATAAAGTGTCCAAGTTTGCAACCTATTTTTTGTTGATATTATACAGCTAGACATCCATCTCATAGAAATAAGCAAAAGTTGGGCCTGTTTTAAGAGAAAATTCAGCATGTAATTTTTTGGATCGCAAGGACTAACAACATCATGTATTCCAATAGATTATTCTAACAAGGCTACATTTAGGTTTGTTGATCTCAACTTTGTCCCTTATTCAGCAAGACACAATATGAGATCCTATAAATAGAAGGATAAGCACCTAAACAGACTGATCTAGAACTGTTATACCAGAAAAAAGGAATGTAGGTAGAGTCTAGAGACATAACAAGCACAAAAATAGAGAGAATCACCTATCATATTACTCGGCTTGTGACTGACGATCAGAATGAGGCTCTTATGTGACATGTATCATATGAAGAGGTGGAAGCGGTGGTGAATGAAATTCCCTCTAGTAAGGCTCTTGATCTGAATGACTTAACTTCTAAATTCTTCAAAGCATGTCATTGTTTCCTGGGCTCTAAGATTGTAGATCTTATGGAGGACTCTCGCCAAAGGCATCAAATCTAGTAAGGTATCAATGCTACTTTCTTCACCCTTATCCCTAAGACCAAAGAGGCAAATACCCTAGGTGCGTTTAGACCGATCACCCTCTTCAATGTGATCTATAAAATCATGTCCTTTATTCTGGTCTGAAGATTGAAGCCCATCCTTCACTACATCATTAGCCAAGAGAAATCTAAGTTTGTCAAGGTGTGATGAATTCTGGATGGAATAGTCTCTACTCATGAAGTCATTCATTCTCTCATGAGCCAAAAGAAAAGGGGAATGTTACTAAAATTGGACCTCTCAAAGACCTACGATCGGCTTATTTTGTCTTACCTCATCTCGGTGATGCGAGATTTTTGCTTTGAATGTGAATGGTTGCATTGTATTTACTCAATGATCTCTACCCCCTTCTTCTCTATCTTGGTCAATGGGGCTCCTTCTCCTACCTTCCGATCCTCTTGAGGACCCAAGCAAGGAGATCAAATCTCTCCATTTCTATTTATTATAGAAATTGAGGGCTTGAGTCATGTGATTAAGGCGGAAAAATTGCAGAATGATCTAAAGGGCATCCAAATCCTATGCACTAACATCTCAATGACCCACCAACAATTTGTGGAAGATAACTTGTTGTATGTGGCGGCGATAGCTCAATAAGCCTTAATGTATCATGGAATCATAGTAGAATTCCAAGCTACTTCAAGTATGCTTCTAAATAAGGAAAAGTCTAATGTCTATTTTTCAACACTCCTTGGCCCATTCAAGTGTTTTTGGCCCATATTCTAGGATTCCCTATTGGGGCCCTTCTGTCAAAGCATCTGGGCATTCCATTTTTCGTAAATCCTCTCCATATTAGCCACTAGAAGGAGTTATGCGCCAAAATAATGAAAAAACTGTCAAACTGAACCTTTAGAATTATGAATCTAGATGGTTGAAGCAGACTCTTAAATTTGGTCCTGCGAGTGATCCCTATTTACCAACTATCTATTCTCCCTACCCCGAAGGGAATATATAGAGAAATGGTCTCTATCTTCAGGAAGTTTCTATGGTAAGGTGCAAACCCTAGAAAAAAATGGCCCCTTGTTGGTTGGGAAAAACATTGTCTTCCCAAGGACCGAGGGGGTCTTGGTTTGAGAGATCCTAGAGATATTAACACGACATTGGGGGTGAAGCTATGGTCGCATTGGATACATGGTATAACAATGAAATGGAAACAAATTTGGACCCAAGAGCATGGTCAAAGAAGAACGGAGAGTATTCTACTAAGAGATCACTCCTACCCACAAGGGTATGCCATTTGGAGCTTCGCTAACTAGAATATGCACCTCATTAGAGACCATTTCTTATAGGAAATAAAAAATGGAAAAATAACACTCTATTGGGAGGAATCATGGCAACATTTACCCTACCTAGCTTAAGAAGCCTCTATACAGGCTCTTCACTTCTCGCTTCTTCCTCATTCTTAGGGTTGTATAGTTGATTACTGAATTGAGAACCAAGCTCTACAAGAATGGCGACGATGGAAATTTGAATTTGATTGGAATATAGAGGCTGCTCAGGCTGACTGGTGACGAACCTCATCATTGGGTAATTATATTGGCCTTAATTCACCTCCTAGCTTAGTCAAACCAACTATTCTCACAACTTATTGCATACTTTTGATCATATTTTGTTTATGAGATGATTTAGAGTTGGGAGAGGAATTATAGGAGGGAAATCCTCCTCATTTACTACCACTCCATTTGAATATTCCTCCATCAGCTCGGAGTACAAACAACCAAATCATGAGGACTATAAGGCAACCGAGTAAGTGGAAGTCAAAGCACCAGTTTATCTCGAGTTTGGGAGCCGAGCCTCCCTAATTTTAAGGAATTCATTGTAGACTTCAGACGTATAAGTAGAGAGGCCTAGGACCTCAGTAGGATTCAGATTTTTTATTGTAAAACTGTACTGTATTTTCGAGCTACAAGACTTGTGACAATTTTGATGTAATCCATTGTTTTGATAATAACAATGAGTTTTGTTTTGAGCTAGCACTGAGTTAACTTAGAGGGCTGAAGCTCTTGGGTTAGGGCCCAACCCTAGTAGATAAGGCTCCTCTTTATTGTAGATGTATCCTAGCATAGATTCATGGTTTAATCATTCATTTGTTTAAGTAGTTGCATTTCCATTACAGTAGTGTTGTGTAGATTAGTTGTGTTTTAGTTTGCTTCCATTTGTGCCTCCTTTCAATTAGCAGGCTAGCCAGGTGTTCTTGCATGCACTTTCTTGTCTTGATTCAGTACGAGCTTCATTTCATTGTCATCTTTTTTCATCACTTTTTGCTCATATGCTCATTTCCTTCAACACAAAATGCTTAAGCAGAAGCTAATAAAACACGTCTTGATCAGATTATACCCATATATTTCCTTACCATCTGATCCACAACAAACCTAACTAATCGTCGTTTGATTCATTTCAATGCTTGAATTTATGTGCTCCATATATCCACCATCGATCTGTCTAGCTCGATCCAAAAGCTATCATGAATTCTTCCACATATTTTATGTGCTCCAAATCTGCACCTTCGATCTGTCGCGCCCTCGATCCAATGGCTATCGTGTCACTCAATCACTAACTAGCTTGGCCGATCTCCACCGTTGATCAATCCTGCATGATCCAACAGCTATTGCGCAATCTCGTGCGATATCTTGCATGACCAATATCCGCCCGAGAGTACACAAGTAAAGTGGTTTTCTCGTTCTATGTTTCACTCACTTAGGCTGATCGGGCAAAATTTAGAAATAAAACTTACAACTTTGAGGTCCCGCGAGAAACTGCTTAACACCTACAAAACCCGCTCCATCATTCCACATGATTTTTACCCTTTTTTCGCCATGTGACTTGATGTGATCCATCCATCTATTCACTTCATCGCTGGGATAAGGTCTCCACCATTCATCTCTCATTAATCTTGTTCATCCCTTGATTCACTTAAACTCTGTGATAAGATATCTGCCATTCATCTCCTGTTAACCTTGTTTGTTGATCGATCCATCCATCTATTCACTTAAGATCTCTGCCATTCATCTCTCATTAATCATGTTCATCCCTCTATCCACTTAATCTCATGCGATACAATCTTTGCGTCTCATCTTCCATTTATACTGTTCATTGATCTCACTGATCCAACGGTTCCCATGAACCCCTATTTCGTTACGTCCTCCTTTCACTAATTTCGATCTTCGCTTGCTCTTCCGCTTGACTCCTTGCATGCTTGATTTTACCAAAAAAACCAAAAATGTGAAAATAGATTTGGTCTAGTTTCCTTGCTTACACATTAGTTTGGTTTGATGCTCTTTACTTCTATAACTTGGATAGCAGCATTAGGTTAGTGTTGATTTAACAATTTTTCTTAACATAGCTGTTTAAATGGTTAATTAGGATATGGTGTGATTTAGCATTACATGTTGTTTTCTTCATTACTGCAGTAGAGTAGCTCTCTTAGAATATATTTTCTCTTCTTCCATCAAAGAATCAAGCTTCTTCTGACTCTATAGAAGTCTGGATTGGAACCCCTGGGGTCTCTCGCCAGATGAACAAGTGACAACAGGAAGGACCTTCACTTCTACTTATGCATATAGCACTGTCACCTCCAAGTTTGTACGAACACTGGGTTGATAAGTAAAGTTGGTAGCCCAGGAGTCGCAGCATCCTTGCTATAATACTAGCACTCATCTCTTTTTGGCGCCATTTCCAGGGAGGTGTCTGAGTAGAATGTGAGTACTGCTCTCTTTTCTTCTATTTCTAGTCTTCTTTATTTCCTTCTATTTCTAGTATTCAAATTTCTTCCATTAGTTTATTTCCGCAAAAGTAATCTAGTAGCATCCTTTCTTTCTTTTGTCATTATCTGCTTTACTTTCCATTCTACATGTAGAATTTCAATTCGGCAAGTAACTTTTATTTCTGTCAATACTTTTCATTCAATCAGCGATTTCATCTCGACAAAGTACTTTCCAGCTTAAAAAAAAAAAAATTCTTTTAAAATCCAACCCAAAAATATTTCCTTTCATGCATCATAGGAGTAGGAATAATTTAGGGAAATTCTTGCCAAATACCCCCACTGCATCCAACAACCAACCTTCTCTCTTCTTCGGTGGCTATGAACTGGAGGAACCTTTAGGTGAGCAACCTGACATATTTGAAGAAACTATAGGGGAAGAAGAAGAACAAGAATCCATTCTTACTGAACCAATGACTGAAAACTGAAATGATAGAAGGAATAGGGAGAGAGTTGAGGGTGCCTTCCCCATCAGTGAAACCAATGGGGACACTAAGATGAAGAATATAAGCCCCTCTGCCCTACCTCATTTCCATGGCCTGACCAGAGAGGACCCTGACACTTTCCTATTTGAGTTTTCTATTATATGTCGAACGTATGACTATACAGATGATGAGAAAAAGTTAAAATTGCTTCCATCTACCCTCAAGGATGCAGCATTAAGTTGGTTCATGGGTTTACCTGGAGATAGCATCACAACTTGGGCTCATATGCAGCAAACTTTCAACAACAAATATAGGGACTACTGTACGTCAAAGGATACTAAAGAAGATATTTTCAAGATGACCATGGGCTAGGATGAATCCTTAGAAGACTATGAAGAAATATTCTGGCTCAGTTACAAAAGGACCAGGTGCACACTTGACCCTGAGTCACTAAAGCTCGTCCTGCTTAGAGGAGTAAGGGAAGATCTTCTGGATACCTTAAACTTGTTAGCATGAGGGATATCTACCAATTACCCTATGAGGATATCAATACTTTCTTTAGAAGCCATTCTAGGGCAGCCAGGAGGAAGGATAGGAGTAGTCAACTTATGGCCAGTACATCATCTTCCAACTCATCCATCAAGGGTGAAATTGGAAATATGCTGGAAGATTTCAAAAGTGAGATGTTGTAAACCCTTGCCTTGCAATTGGACACCATGAACATGAAAAGGAAGCAAGAGGAAGCAGAGAGAGCCTTGGTCATCTTTTGTCCTAGATGCACCAGGAGGCATCCTAGCAATGAATGTCCATTAAAATGCATTGATATTTGCTCAGTCTGTGAAGAAAACCACTCCACAGACAAGTGCCCTTCTTTACCCGAACTCAAATTTGTATATCGAGGAGCTGAAGGGCTCACTGAGCGTCTTTTCTACATCAACCAAAGGAGACCCCTTGGGCCTAGACCATACCAGCAGGGTATGCAAGGGTCATCCGATGTGTATTACAACCCCAACCAAACCACAGCTATACCTTCTTGGGGACCCCCTGCTCATCTTTCCTGGTCTACACCCCCTCCTTGGTCCTATGCATCTCAGTATCATTCCTAGCTAGCCAACGAGTCATTTCAACCTTATGTTTCGCCACAACCTCAGTGGAATACCCCACTCCAGTGGTGGAGGCCCCAATAAAACAATGTTGCAACTCTATTGCCTCCACCACCTACCCAACCACAACTCATACACTCTACTCCACCCAAGCAACCCCACATGCCTACCTAGACAAATCCGAACCTGAACAATGGGTAGGCTCAACAAGCATACAGTGGAGAGACATCATACCCAGCTTATGCTATAGAAATTCAGGATATCAACCTAAGATCTGGGAGAATTATCCCAAATAACAAACCTCCCTATCCACATAGGGAGTTTGAGGAAGAAAGAGAGGAAAGCACCCTTAAAGTGAATCCACCCTTTCCTAAGAGATTAGCCCAACCACTCTAGCCTACCCCAGAAGAAACTAAACTTCTGGGAGAATTGAAAAATCTATGTGTAAAGATAGCCCTTCTTCAAGCGATAAAAGATGTTCCCATTTTGAATAAGTTGATTAAGGAGAAATGCTTCAAACATCTAGGAAGAAGAAAAAGTGATGCCCCTACCATTAATGTCATTGGGCAGCTGTCTGACTTAATGCTGGGAAAGGTATTATGTCCAAAATATTTGGACCCTAGAAGCCCTATAGTAAATGTGCACATCAATGGCACCATTGTCCCACACACTTTGATTGATATGGGGGTTGCCATTAATGTGATGATCAAGGACACCATGCTCAAGCTCAACCTCCAAGGGGCATTGAGGAAGACCACAATAGTTTTGCAACTTGTAGACCATTCCACAATCACCCCTGAGGGAATTGTGGAGGATGTGATGGTCTCAATTGATTCCTGGGAGAACCCTGTAGATTTCCTAATTCTCTAGCCTAAGGCTAAGCTTACTGGTTACCCTCTCATCCTTGGGAGGCCATGTTTCGCCACAACTGATGCTTACATTAGCTGTAGAGCTTAGCATATGACCATGAACAATGGGCATATGTCCAAGAAGTTAGTCCTATACCCTCCTACTCAACCTTCTCTAGAGCATGATTTACCTTTATGGTTGGAGGAGGAGGAATAAGATGAGGTTTATTCAACCCAAATTTATGGTTTTGAAGCAACCATATGAGGAGGAAAACAAGATAATGATGACTTAATTGAACACCTACTCCAAATTCCAACTCCTAGTTCATTACCATTAGAAAAAGAAGTAAGGGAAACCAAAAAAAATCATCCAATTGACTTATACTTGGCCAATTCCAACCCACTATGTGTCAAAACCATAGAATTTGGCCCAAAGAAAACTTTGAAAATTAATCCATCTCTTTCTACTCTCGAAGAGGAAAAGCTATGCAACATGTTGAGAGAAAACCTAGAAGCCTTCGCTTGGAGTTACAAGGAAGTGAAGGGCGTACACCCTTCATTGTGTACTCACCACATATACATCAAAGAAGGTTGCAAGCCAGTCCAAAAACCACAAAGGAGGATGAATCTAACTCTTAAAGATATAGTCAAAGAAGAACTGCGAAAACTGCTAGACATAGGATTCATTTACCCTATCTCTGACAGTGAGTGGGTCTCTCCTTTAGTGTTAGTTCCCAAGAAAAATGGTAAGTGTAGGATTTTTGTCGATTACAGGGAGTTGAACAAAGCCATAAAGAAGGATCATTGACCAAGTTCTAGATGGCCTGGTAGGGAAGGATCATTACAGGATCATTTTCCCCTACCCTTCGTTGACCATGTTCTAGATGGCCTGGTAGGGAAGAAGTTCATTTATTTCCTGTGGGTGCAACCAAATCCAAATATTCCAAGAAGACTAGGATAAGACCACATTCACCTTTTCTTGGGGTACTTTTGCCTATAGGGTCCTCTCTTTTGAACTATGCAATGCTATGCCACTTTCCACAAAGCAATGTTGAGTATTTTGCTGAATTAGTACATGATGCGGTGGAAATTTATATGGATGATTTTACATATTTACGCTGTGATTTTCAAGAAGGACTAACTAACCTAGGTAAAGTATTGCACAAATGCATTGAAATGAACCTGTCTCTTAGTCCAGAAAAATCTAAATTCTTAATGACTGAAGGGACCATGCTAGCTCATTCAATATCTCAGCAAGGACTGCAGGTGAACCCAAACAAAATAGCAATCATCCAAAGGGTCCTACTTGCTCAAAAGAAGAGGGATTTTAAGAGTTTCTTGGGGTTAGCTAGATACTACCGAAGGTTCACAAAGGACTTCAACAAGTTGGTCTCTCCTTTATTTGGGTTGTTCGCCAAAGATTCTGAGTTTTCATGGTTAAAGGGTTGTCAAGAGGCCTTAGACATTTTAAAGGGTAAGTTAACCACTACACCAATTTTTTGAGGCCCAAATTGGGCCCTCCCTCTTCATATTCATGTTGATGCCTTGCACAAAGCCATAGGAGCAGCCTTAGGTCAGGTAGAGGAGAAATTTCCCTATGCCATCTATTTTATTAGTAAGAACCTGTCAAAGGCTGAGCTAAATTATACTATGACTGAAAAGGAACTCCTGGTTTTTGTGCATTCATTAAAAAAATTTAGGCATTACATTACAGGATATCAAACATTTGTGCATACTGACCATGCTACAATCAAATATTTAATGAACAAACTAGATGTGAATGCTAGAATTATAAGATGATTTCTTTTATTACAACAGTTTGATCTAGCTATTGTTGATAATCCTGGTAAGGAAAATGTTGTTGCAGACTTTCTATCTAGGATGAATCTACCTGTAGGTGAAGAAGGAATGGTGGATTACCAGCAACCAGACAAGCATTTGTTTGTTATTTCAGTTCTCTCCCCATGGTTTTCTGATATAGCAAACTATTTGGTATCAACACAGCTCCCACCAAACTTGCCCTCCAAAGAAAAGAGCAAGATAGTCAGTAAAAGCGCCCCCTTCACCTGGATTGGGGGCAATCTCTTCAAACTTGGCCCAGATCAAATCTTGAGAAGGTGGGTAAGGGAAGAGGAATTTTTTGGCATCCTTCTGACCTGTCATGATGGGCCTTGTGGAGGTCACTTTGTAGAAAAGAGGACAACATTCAAAGTGTTACAGGCGGACTATTATTGGCCCACTCTTCATCAGGGTGTGAAGAAGTATATTAGTCAGTGTGATCGGTTCCATAGGATGGGAAAGCCTACTCCAAGAGATGAAATGCCCCTACAACCTCAAGTGACTTTCGATCCATTTGACAAGTGGGGCCAGGACTTCATTGCTCTTATCAACCCTCCTTCAAAGTATAAACAATACATTATTGTGTACACTAATTATTTGACTCAGTGGGATGAAACCGAGGCAATTAAGGCAGCAACAAAAGAGAAGGTGGCTGAGTTCCTAGAGGAGAATGTATTCTACAAATTTGGGTACCCTAGAGAGTTAGTCACAGACCAAGGCAGCTAGTTGACCTCCAACATGATTGAATAACTGCTCAGCCATAAAAAAATCAAGCATAGGACCTCTACTCCTTATCATCCACAAGCTAATGGGCAAGTGGAGGTGACCGGCAGAGCATTGGAGAGTATCTTAACCAAGGTAGTGAGCAGTAGTAGGAAGGATTGGGCAGAGAGACTAATTGAGGCCAATTGGGCCTATAATACAACATGGAATACCACCACTAGATTTACACCCTATGAGCTGGTCTATTGGAAAAAGACTTTGTTGTCCATTGAGTTTGAATATAACACATTTAGGATGGCAGTGAAACTAGATTTGGATCTTAGTCATGCACAAAAGGAAACATTGTTCCATTTGAATGGCTTGGATGAATTTAGAATGCAGGCCCTCCTACAGACAGAGATAGTTCAGCTGCAAAGGAAGATCGGGCATGATAAACATATTAAGGAGAAGCAATTTCAAGAGGGCGATTGGGCATTGTTTTATGATTCTAGGTATAAAGACTTGAAGGGCAAGCCAAGGAAAAGATGGCTCAGACCTTATGTGGTGGAAATATGCCATGATAATGGTTCAGTGAAAATTAGGACTATAGATGAAGAAGCCATTCCATCTTGTTAATGGACACCGATTGAAAATGTACAACAGGCCTTTATCAAAACAAGAGTTCATTGACAATATCAATAAGATAGTGATGATGGTGGAGCAAGTTCTAGCTCCTCCCTCATCAGGTCACTGAAAAAAAAGAAAAAAGGAAAAAGGAATGAGGATTCTGGTGAAAAACTCCATGCGGAACCTGAGTCCGATCTTTGGGCTGAAAACCTCGTGAGGTGGCATAATGATGAAAAAAAAATTGAAAAAAGAATAAGAAGATCTCTAGGTGAAAACCTTCCTTGAGGTGCCCATGGCAAACATCTAGGGTGAAAACCTCTCTGAGGTAGCCTAGGTGTTTTAAGAAAAGAAAAAAGAAAAAAGAGAAAGAGACATAATTGTTATTTGTAGGTGGGTGAGAAAGACAATCAAGGAGAAAAGAGAATATCCAAAGGGAACCCTGCCTCACATATAGTCATCTCCTCCACTCCTTACCATGCATCCTTGCATCAATTCCATTGTTTTCTCACTTCATTGCTTTTATTTAGGAAAAGACTGTGTTTTCTAAATGATCCCTTGTATTCCTACAGGATCCCCCGAAAACCTACAGGAAGCAATCCGAGGGTGAATGGTAGGTTGATTAGGTCCTGTAGTAGCCTATCCCATGGCATATCAATCATCAGCTACATGCCTTCACTAGGATGATCCAGGAGCTCTATAGCCGAAAAAACATCAGTTCTTAAGTCACAAATAGCATAGGAGGAAGAAGAATTACCATGCAACAAATAAACAAAGCAACACATCTAATCTTCGACAACTGTAGCATGGCATCGAGACCACAGGTAAGTATCCCGCTCACTCACTCATATGCATAATTTGATCAAAAGTTGTAAAGGTTACGAGGTAGTTGGTTTATAAGTGAAAAGGTGGCCAGTTAACTTAGCCACCTTCATTCAGTCATCACATACAAAACTGGGTGTCCTCTCACACGTGGCTACAGTCAACTCAAAGGCAGAGGAGGAGTAGGACAAGAAGTGGTTAACTACGGATCTACGAGGTGGGAGTTGATTATGAGGAGTGGGAAACAAAACATCATTTGCATGCCTTCATGCATTCCACCTCCTCGAAACTTCCTCATTCAAGTCATGCTTATAAGTCTGGCCACCCACTGAAAGCAAGGATCCATCGTTCTGCAAGAGCATTTCTACAGGAGCATGCACAGGATTTCCTGCAAGAACACTCTACAAGAGCAGTCTACAGGATACACAGTGGCAGTCTACAAGATAGGAAAGGAGGGGCTCAAGAGGGAATATCACAAGAACTATCCACTGCCACTATTCTAAAGAGGTAGGATCTAAAAATCCATCACCATTTACAAGCAAATGAACTAGAAATTCTCTAAAATCTAGTGGATATAACAATTGTGGGAGGTGAATTACATACACATGAAACACTGTTTTCTCCTGAATTTAAAATTCTTGTGTCAAACCTCTCATTTCATCCTCAAGCCTCACAAGCAAGATGGCAAGAGGGTTTAATAGGAGAGAACCCACAAACACTGTGAGGATACAACAACACCCCCAAGTGCTTGAAATCTTTATAAGACACCGATGGATGGGGTTTTTTGAAAAATTTACAGGGTATGATGATGAGGTGGCTCAAGAATTTTCTCATTGCCTCACTCGACACAACATAATCCATGCCACTATTATAGTTAGAGGGCTCACTATAGATCTGACACTAGAGCTCATCGGTAGGGTCACCACACTTCCCCTAGGAATTCCATGGAGAAAAGAAGACAAAGGAGACAGTGAGGTGGCAAAAATTAAATTCTTTTTAGAAGGTGAAGAACCCACAGAGGATAAAAATGGAGTAAGGAGAGATAGTGTACCATACCCGTGGAGTGAGGTAAGTTACCAACTCATCAAATTTATCTCATGTGAGGGTAGATAGAGTGTTTTTTATGGCTACCATTTTAGGATGCTTGAAGAATTAAGATTAGGTGCATACGGTGTGCCTTTCATGAGTTGAAGTGCATTTAGGGTGGTTGTGGCAGAGGGGGGTGCAAGCCACCTGATGTGGTTAGCAGCTTGTTTATCCAGGCCTTGGAGGAGCGTGGTGACAAATCTGGTGCAGTAGTCTCCTTAGGGGTAGTTCAACAACCCAGGTATGGGTTATTGTTATTGCAGGTGTTCATTTTTTGGGGAGCCTTCCCCTTATCTCTAGCTAATTTGCCTCTTTACTCAACACCCAGAAAATGGGGTCGACCCCACCATGGGGGTGGGCAACGGTAGCTAGAGAGGTTTCTTGAGCCTGAACATAGTTAATCCGCGACCAATTCTCCTAGCTGGGACACTGAGGAAAAAGACACTATATCTCTAATTCGTTCGCATGACCAAGTGGTAGATCTAGTCGCTTTGAAATCTCTTGCAGCACAAGTTCACCAAATCTAAATCAATATGGATATCCTCTGAGATCATAGGTGTGAAGACAAGAATGAGACTATGGCCTATTCCCAGGATATCCTGTATAGCTAGAATTAGATATTTGTGCAGTTGGATAGTCTCTGACTTCAGTATCGTCATACAAATGACCACCTTTGTAGTCTGGGAGCAAGGGTGGAACATATTGACTTCCATATCCATGATCGTGTCAGCTTCTTCACTACTCCTCCTGTACTTCTTCCTCACTTGCCACCCTGATATGAAACTATCAATTATGGTTTTCTTTTTGTTTATGTCAGTTATTTCTAGGCTTGAGTTCCCTCCGAAATAATGTATGTTAGTTTTCCTTTTTTGTATGTCGCATCCCCCACTCTAAAAAAGTCTGGTCAGAATGAGAGAGCAGAGGCTGCCATGATGATATTTGTAAGCTGTAATTTATTGAAAATCTAATGAAATCATTTTTGACTTTAAAAAAAAATGTTGTTAGCATAACAAGGCGTAGTTGTGTGCACAATAAACATTTAGAGAGGCTTAATTTTGTGTTGATATGAGGCCCAGGACCGAAAGGTGGAATTGCAATAGAAAACCCCCTTTTCTGAATCAATAACTTTCCACTGATCTGGGTAGTTGATTGTTGGCCATTGCATTTCGAAACCAAAAAATTTCAAATAAATAAAGAGAGAAAATTTGTTTGTATGAAACCCTAATTCAAGGATAACCCTGGTGTATTGATGAGGCCTTATTAATTCGATGGAGATACATGGTTCAAATTCTCTCCCTCCATGATAAATTGGATTTTGGTATTCATAGATACCAATAAACTAGCTTGGCGTTGTGACAGTAGCATAAGAGGATAGGAAAACACAGAGTTTCATTTGCATCCAAATGATGTATTCAAAAAGCTTATCTAGATACCAAAACTGTCTTCCACAAACCCTAAACCGATGGATGATCTAATGGTGTATTGGAAAATACGTTGTTAATGAATGCTATAAAGAAGTGCAAGTTCAAAAATCTCTTTAACAATGTGAAATCTTTCTTGTGTATCACTAATCCATAAAAAAATGAAATGTACCAATAAAAATGTCATATTAACTTTGAACTCAAAGGAAACCCAGTAATAATTTTACCTTTTAATTTCCTTGCAATATTGTTAAAGTGTCTAAAACTTAATGGATTTCACTAGGTTTCAAAACTCCTATGATTAAAAATCTAAAGGGCATGAAAATAGGGCATGAACACCGAATCAAACCCTGAGCATGGTCAAGATTTACGATGTGCTTACAAGGTATTCACCCTTAGAAAATAGATTTGGCATATGAAGCACCCGATCAACATGATTCTTCAAGGATATCATCTACATGGCAAATTACTAGAAGACGACCATTGTCAAAACCACAAACCATATTTCCTTGCCCCGCACCACCCTGCCCTGCTAATGTTGTTGATGTTTCCTGCCTATAGGTGAAACAGGTTTCCCCCTCTTCTAGGCGGCACCATAAAGCTTAATTAGATAAATGAATACCAATTCTTTCGGAAGACTCCAACCGACTCACAAATTGAAGCCATTGCAGACCCTGAAAAACATATCAATGGAGTTTTAGGCAAAAAGAGAAGAACTAAACTCAGAAGGAAGCGTTGTGTGGGAGTCCAAAGTTAACATGGATTTTTTTGGAGGGATTACATCTTCCCACGATGAATTTTTCTCGTTATTAAAATCATGTAATTTTAAAAAAAATGCATTAACAATAATTTTTTTGTAATTTATTTATTTATTTTTAAACATGTACTCTTTCAATTTGATTAACTTAATATTAATAAAAGCCAAGAGACATTTAATTTTAACAAAAACTAAACCATGTAAAAACTAATTAATTTATATTTTTTTAATAGTAGAAAAACTTATCATAATTTAGTTGTTAAATTGGCAGTGAGGATAACTCTCTCTAGTTATTCAAGGAAAACTAGGCAACTTAAAGTGAACCATTGGCAGTCTATAAATGGGTAGGCCTTCACTTCTACTAGATGCCTCTATGTCTTGGGTGGTTAGCGAGTTTCCTTACTTTTGAGGAAGACGAGCTCTTAGCCAAGCAAAAGCAAGTTATTTTAGGGCATACTCCATACCCAATCGATTAATTTATATTTTGAATAATATATTAACATTAATGGTCAAATTTGTTTATTTATTGAATCTTATATTAGTATAACTTACTATATTTTAATAAATATGATTTTATTTTTGAAAATATAAATTATAAAGATTATAATAGATATAAATATTATTTTATGTTTCTTAGTTTCAATTATGAGTTTGATAGAGATAATTTATGGTATTATTATATATCTATATGTGAGAAACATAACCATAACTTTGGAAAGAAAAATGAATGAAAACATGACAACTTAGACGGTGAGGTTCATGGAACTATAAAGGGTTCCAACTCGATGTGAGTTGATGTCTAGGATAATGGTTTCATTATGAGGTTTTCCACGTCATTTAAAGGATTTAGGGCTTATATCTTGGCTAAGGAATGAAAAAGGGCCCTAGGCCTAAAACAATTATTTCTCATGTTTAATATCCATATTGAACAAGATATTAGAATGGGAATATGGGCACAATTAGTATGTTTTTCATAATACAAATGGGTTTTATGGTCTCTACAATAGATAGGGAAAGAAAACAAGATTTTTATTCCCTAATAAAAACTTCTCTAGGAGTTCAATGGATGTGAATAAGGCCGCAAACCACCACACATATCCTAGCTTGTAAGATATAGATAGCCTTCAGGTACGTTATGGGTGTTATTTGAATTTTTTTTGTGTCATAGTTGGTCGGGGCCTCTAAGTTTGGCCTCAATATTGTTAGGAGGTTTTTTACACCATGTATGGCACTTGGGGCCTTAATCCTTGTGAAGGAAGGATCATAGGCTTCTTGGGTCATATTTGAATCTTCCCATGATCAATATTCTTGAAAATGTATTTGAATTACCACACATGACAACTCTAGGGGATATTTGGCGTTTATGGGGAATCTTTGTCACCACTGGTATGGTTTACATGATAAGAATGGGTCTTGGGGAATGTACTATCTCTAGGGGAGGATAAAAGAGGGCCTTAGGCCCTAAATACATATTCTAGAGTTCAAGGAAGATGAAGTAAGTCCCAAACAACCACATAGATACTCTCTAAGGGATATTTGAATTTCACCTTGGATATGGGAGCCATGACATGCTATTCTACATAAAGAACCACAAGAACTATTAATATGTATCGTTTTCTAATAATAGTGGGTGCACATTCTAAGAATGTGAATGTGCTATTAGAATCTGTACACATTCTTGTAATGCATGTATCTGTAGAATCATTTATAGAATAATATCGGTTTAAGAGTAATCTAGATTTATATTAATTAAGTTTAAATCAACATACTTTGAGTTCAAATTAATAAAATCATTATCTCTATGAATCTAGTGCAATAATCAACCATGGTATGTAATAAAACCACAAAAACCCCACAACAAATAGTGTGTCGTCTCTTTAATATGTGAGGAACAAATTCTTATTAACCATTAAAACCCTTGTATATCAGTTTCAAACTCTCTTTTTCATCCCTTATAAAACTAATATATATTGTTAACTTATACTCTATATTGTATAATTTTTTTATAATTTTAGCATTATAGATGGATTCATATACCCCTTTAAGGGGATCATTAGATCTATCTAGTTAAATTTTAACATTGAAAATGGATTTAGAAACCCCTGTAGTGAAATGAAACACTTGAGTATCCAAATTGCAATTTTCCATTTCTGGAGTGACACAATTAAAAATTACTAACATAAATGATTAATTCATATAATTGTTGTACTTACTATTTGGTCATATTTTTATTCTTGGACTATAGTAGTCATTTACATTAATAATTATTAATTTTTTCACTTATTATCTAGTCATATATTTTAGTACTGAACTAAATAGTCATTTCAGTTAATCGCTTTTAGTTTGGTCACTTATTATCTAGTCGTATATTTTATACCTAAACTAAATTGGTCATTTAAGTTAGTCATTTTTAGTTAAGTCACTTAAAATTGCTCAAATTTAGTAGTAATTCACTTGAAATAATTGCGGTGACCAGATTTTTAAGTCACCTAGTCACTAATTTCTTCATTTTCTGCTAGTGATGAACATGCTATGACCAATATGAGGGTTTTGAGGTAGGGATATGCCTTGGTTTTTGGACCTTCCAATGTGAGGAAGCCTTGCCAAGGGATGGATCACCCTCGAAAGGTGATGTCGGGGAACTTGGAAGGTGAGTGACTGCACACAATGGGTGATTGGATTTCCCCGGGGACTGTGTAGTAATGAAGTGAATGTCAGGGATGGATTTTGTTTGCTCATTAGGATTTCCAAATGGAGTTAGAAGCACATTAGGAGTGTTCTCTAGAACAATGACCTAGTAATTATTCGCTAAGAGAATAAGAAACAAAAGGATGATAGCGTTCGACATGGGATATAGGTTTAACCTTGGCAATGGATTCTGTACTTCTTGGGAAGGAGGGAGTCCTAGTATTACTTTGAGGGTGGAGGAGTGAGCCTATGGATTCCTTTGTTCAAGAGGCAAACATCGTATCCTTTTGTTTACTGATTGAAGAAAATGTCCATATGTATGTATGTGTATATTATTGTGAATATTGTATCGAGCTAGATTTATAAAGCTTCATAGACAGTATGATTATTGTTCTGAGGCTTCTGTGATTAGTCTATTGTGTAGTGTTTTATTCTTCTGGGATTATCACATCCATGATTATTTAGATCAGCATTTCGAGCCATCCACCGTGGCTCATCATCAGGATATGATTATTTGTTGTTCGAATCAAATATGCATAATTATATGTGGTTGTTATTGTAAATAACATAATGAGTTGTATTATAAAGCTCCATTAAATGGTATGGTTGTCATGTTTAGAACAAGATGTGATTATAAATACTGCAATGACCTATTTTATGAATCTCCATGGGAAATATGTTTTTTTTTTCAGTGGTTTTCTAGTCATAGGTGTCATAGAACACTAAGGAAGGTGTTCCCCTAAGGGGGAGGGGTCTATAACAACCCTGGGTTAAAATGTCATGTAATAAAGTTAATAAAGGAACAATAAGACCAAGGTCAGGGGACACCTTTTCCAAGTTGAATGTTGGGAAAAACATTGTAGTGGGTGTTCATTTGGTTTATTATGGCTAAGGAAATTAGCAAAAGCAATGGAAAAGGCTTTGAAAAGGAAAAGAGGCATTAATTGACATTTTATTTCTGAAAATAAAGGAAATAGGAGAAAAGGAAGGTGAAAGGTCACAGGTTGCATGTGAGGAGGAAATTGAAGGAAAATAGAGTAAAATGACGAAAAAATATGCCTCATTAATAAAAAGTCTTGTGAGGACTAGTTCACAGGTTTTTCCAGTTTAATATTTTTTCAGTTCAATTTTGGAAATCTCTCTCTCTATTCGCTCTCTCTCATACTCTTGCACACTGAGAGCATTCTTGGAGCACTCTAACATTGGAGAAAGGAAGGACAAGAAAACAAAGGGAGGAAAATATCAAGCAAGAGTTGGATCAAGTGGCTACAGTGGGATTACTTGTAGGTATTGAGTTTCATGTATGATTTCCTTACTAGTTTTGGCATACATGGTACATGCATGTTTGTACTTGGTTCTCTTGTTATCATTGACATTGTTTTTTCTAGGTGTGACAATGATTTCAGGATTGCCTTGCTATTTCCAGATAGCCATGGTGTGATGGGGTTATTTCATTTGGTTTAACTTTGGATTGCTGGATGGTTTTGGAACTCGATGAGGTGGTCTCAGGAAAATTCCCAATGACCTAGGAATCCCTTGAGAGACAATGGTGGGATACACAGTAAAGCCTGAGGGTGAAAACGGAAAAATTCCTTAAGGTATTGGTGAAGAAATCTAGAGGCATCCAAGCTTGTTTAGGCCTAGTAATCCCTTGACCAGTATTGGTGGGATTGCGACAAAGCCGGGTAGGGTATGTTTCTTTATTTGAGCCTCGGAATCCATTGACAGGTAATGGTGGGATACACAATAGAACTTGATTATATAGATGAGGATTTCAAGCCTAGAAATCCCTTAAATGATAATGGTGGGATATACGGTAAAGCTTGAGGAAGCCATGGTTGTTTTGTTGTGAGTACCATATTCATGCTTGGAATATGGCTTGAGGGTGATTGGCTGAAAGAAATATTTGGTTCAACCCAATCTATAGTTGGGTCATATGTGAAACACCTTGACTTGGTTGGATTTTTCATATGTTAATAAGAACTATTTCCTCTTGTATTTCATGAGTATTTATGCTTGTTATTATCCAGCTTTGATGGTTTTTCTATCCTTGTTATTATTTTGGTTATATGTTGGTTATAAGCATGATTTTATGACATACTTTAGTTATGGCTTTGATGAGTAAATGATTGTTTAAGGAATGCATGACCTAATACATGATAGTGAAAATATTGAGAGAAGGCATCGCACCTTGCCAACGATTCTCAAATAAGTATCAAAACCTTATGTTTAGATATGTAATTAAGCCCTGGAGATTACTTGTTCATGATGTGTTTGACAAAATGTTTATCATGGTTAGGATGGGTCAGGTTAACTCTTGATCAATTTTTTCATCAAAGGATTTGTTTTTGTGTCATTTATTATTTATAAGAGTTTCATCAAGTTCTGAGTAGAGGTCTTGATCCTAGCCCTAAAAAAGTGGCTTAGATCTTGAGGTCATTAGTATATAACTGAGTAATCTAGTCTATAGGTGTTGGGAAGAAAGATTATAGAAGCGACTGGAGGGTTACAGTCACTGCATTTTCTTGTCAAGGGAGAGACTAGGAGTCTAGATCATTAAAAAGTCAAGTTAACTGAGGGGTTGGGAACTTGGAGTCATTGGTTAGCTCCTGGGGGTCCTATAGTTATTGAGGGTGATTAGTAAAGTGTTGGTTGAATGATTCAAGTTCCTTAATTGTACCTAGGAGGTTGAGTCATATCATAGTAACACTTCATCACATATTTACCCCAATGGACCGGTGAACTTGGTTAAGTGTGGGAGGAGGATGTTACATTCTTGGAGAAAATATCATCATTAGAAGAGAAACAAGAATGGATCACAAATATGTATGGTTATGACTTTGAAATTATCTAAAGAAAGGGAAAACAAAATATTTTGGAAAATGCAGTCTCAAGGAAAGAGGAAGAGATAAATGGATTACTACGTGTTATTTCCACTTCATAATTTGATTGCGTGGAAGAAGAAAGGATATAATTGTAGTAATATGAGAAGACTTTGCAAGATCATTCAACAACTAAAGGATGACCCTAGTAACCCAAAAAAAAAACACCTACGTGGAAAAATGATTTTTTATGGCATTAAAAACACTTATGTAAGAATTTTCAATTGAAATAGAAGGTCCTTTTGAAATTACACAATTCTCCTATAGGAGGAGATTCAAGGTTATTTAAGACATACCATAAGGTTAATAATTATATTTTTTTGGAATGCCTTAAATAATATGTGTAAAATGTTGTGGTGGAATGTGTGGTATTCCAACAAAATAAAGGAGAGACTACCAAGTCCCCATGGATCCTTCATCCATTAGCAATACCATGCATCATTTGGAAAGAAGTTTCAATGAATTTTATTACAGGTTTACCTAACTCTTAAGGAAAGAGTGTAATCATGGTAGTGGTATATTGAACAACAAAGTATACCTATTTGTCTATCTTTCTCATTATTTTAAAGAAATTATTGTGGCAGAAGCATGTTGAGAATGCAACAAGATGATGGAGCTCAGTGAGAAGAAGTCACCTTCACTAAGTGGGCCCGCAGGCTATTTTTGGCGCAAAGTCTACTTTTAGACTATGTCTATTTTTAGACATATGGATCATGGTCTATGAGTTGCAGGATGTTGTTTATGGATGATTGGTAATGTTGGGAAAAATAGATGGACTTCTATTTCCGGTTCACAACGGACTGATCAAAGTCTATTTTTAGACTACCAGGCTAAAAATAGAAATAGTCAAATATTATTAGCCCTTAGTAATATTTGGACTCTAAACATTATCTTATTCTCTTGGAGCACTTCAGTTTCAGCTACAGATGTGGCACATGCAGCTTTCAGAAGGAAATACGCTTTCTTATGTGTTAGTTGATCTATTGCATGCAGGAATTTAGTTAGAGCTCAAGCAGTTGAGTTTGGTGGAGTTGGATGTGGAGTTGATGGAGATGTGTTCAATTTGACTTGGTTGAACTAGTTGTAATTAGTCTAACTGCAAATAGACTAGTGATGAGTTGTGTGAATTAATTATTAACTCATAAAGCAACTAAAGAATACATCATTTAATTCAATTGCATGTCAGTGCATGTATAGTTCAGTGGAGACAGGTGTTATAGGTTGAGATTGCTATCAGTTGTGACTATAGTTGTGCATGAGATCTTGCAAAATCAATGCGATTGAGTTATGCCAATGAGGACTGCGCAGTGTGGGCCAATACCAAGGCAATTGTAGCTTGTGCTCACGTGATCAGCCAAGGTAAAAATGAGTTTGGTTGAGCCATTCATCATTCATTCTCATGCAGGATTGCGCAGTGGAGGCAGGCAAGCAGCGGAGGAGATTTGAACCTGTGATTGTTTCGGATCTGAGCTAGTTTTGTGTGTAACAGGTGGAGATAGTACTGAGTACTTGTGAGGACTATTGTACTATGTATTGTTACATGTTCTCAATCATTATAATATACAGATAGTGTGGGGTTTTCAGCTATATGCTTTCCCCGGGTTTCATACTGTGTTAATGTGTGCATGCGATTGATGTTTCATTGTTTTTAATGCTTCTAAATTGATGATCGACGTAGAGGAGGTTATGTATTATGCATGTATTCCGCAATTGTGTATAATCAGGATAGTCTCTGTGAATAAGTTTCATATTATTAAAATTTCTACATGGTATCAGAGCTGGTTGATTTGTAGAAAAAGTTCTACAGGATATCAAAGCAGGATTGATCATCAGATCTATGATTCAGAAAGTGTTTACATTTTATTTCTTCAGGCAGAGTCTGTAATCGGGCTAGGTAGATTCTGGATTCCTCCTTCTTTTGGAAGGTGAGATATCGGGTGAATGCCCATACAATCGATCTCTATATGAGAAATGCTTTGTTCTCACGAATTTTAGATCAGAAGCGGTTGAGTTTGGAGCTGGTGGAATTCGAATTTGCAGCAGTGTTTTCTTGGTGTCAACGTTGCAATGTCTTTCAACGGATTGCGATTGGAGTATGCTCTTGAGGGCAGCTCGAACTATATTGCATGGAAGGATAGGATGGAGGCGGTATTAGATGATAATGGGCTGAAGGAGTTCATAGAGAATGATGTCCCAAAGCCTACTGATGCTGCTCACGTTGATGCTTGGCAAAAGAAGACAGCAACGTGTCGAAGGATTCTGTTGGAGGGCATGAACGATCACATTGTGTCCAGCCTGCATGGAAAGGCTTCTCCATACCTGATGTGGAAAGCATTGAAAGATCTATTCCAAAGCAAGAGCGATCAGAGGAAGCTGGCACTCAAGGATAAACTCAAAAACATCAAAGCTGAGAATGGAGATGCCACAGATTGTCTGCAGAAGAAGAAAAATAAGCAAGCTGCTAGATCTGTAGCAGGAAAGGCCTTAGCCTCGCAGTTTGAGCTTGATTTTTCATTGATTGCATGCTTGGTATCAAGTGTGATGGGATTGGTATGGTTCTTGGATAGTGGTGAATATTTTCACATGACAGGAGATCGAGATTTGTTCTCTGATCTGGATGAGAAAGATCTTGGAGTGCACATCGAGATGAGCGACGATGGTAGATACAGTGCGACCGGTATCGATACCATTTCCTTTGAGAGGGAGTCTGGTAAACCCTTCATATTGAAGGAAGTGATGCATGTTCCGGGGTTGAAGAAGAATCTTATCTCTGTGGTGATGTTATAAGACAAGGGATATGATGTTGTCTTCAGCATGCGAAAGGCTTTCCTGAGTAGCAAGACAACTGGAGAAACCCAGAAGACAGGGGTTTGAGTCAGGAACCTTTATCAGTTGCATGTAGATGCATGCAAAGCCTTGAGCAGCAAGGCAACTAATGGAGACTTGGTGGTTGAGAGGGAGGGTATATTACCTCTCAACATGCAGAGCCAGAAGAAGTCTCAGACAATTGTGGAGGAGCCACGATTGGTGCAGCAGCTTCAGGAGGTTGTGGAGCAGCCACAACAAGGGAAGCTGAGAGGAGATTAGGTAGAGACATCTACTCATCCAGAGACCTCTAGTACGGGGAAACTTTGAGCCAGGTGGGTTGAGGGATCACATGCGGCCATACCTCCAGGTAGGACGTGGGGTGATGTGGATTGATCATCCCAAGGAGGAGGGGCAGGATCCTTGAGGTACCCAACCTCTTGGATGAGACCTTGCTACAAGAGCCCCGATGTGGAGTAGCAAGAATTGACTGATTGGGTAGAGACAGATGCAGATGGAGTGGCATAGAGAGCGACAGTGCAAGGAATCCCAAGACAGCGCATAGCTAATAGGCTACAACAATGCGAGAGGCACAAGTGTTTTACACAGTGCTAGGTGGCACAGAGAGGTGTGCAATGGTGCGAGATGCATGGAGATGTTGCAGTAGCGTAGACTTCAAAGAGAGAGCATTTTTCAGCAGCAGGTAGAGCTTCAACATCAGAGTATGTTCCTAGCCCAACAGAGTGGTCAGTTGGGAGTGTTTTCGTTCCAAGTGTTGTTGGAGCAAGTGGACCAGACAAATGTGTTGCATGCAGAACATTCCAGAGTCGCAGGATAGGGGTTTCATATAATTTATATCTTGTTGAGAGGGAGTGTTGAGAATGCAACAAGATGATGGAGCTTAGTGAAAAGAAGTCGCCTTCACTAAGTGGGCCCGCAGGCTATTTTTGGCGCAAAGTCTATTTTTAGACTATGTCTATTTTTAGACATATGGATCATGGTCTATGAGTTGCAGGATGTTGTTTATGGATGATTGGTAATGTTGGGAAAAATATATGGACTTCTATTTCTAGTTCACAACAGAGTGATCAAAGTCTATTTTTAGACTGCCAGGCTAAAAATAGAAACATTCAAGTATTATTAGCGCTTAGTAATATTTGGACTCTAAACATTATATTATTCTCTTGGAGCACTTCAGTTTGAGCTACAGATGTGGCACATGTAGCTGTCAGAAGGAAATACGCTTTCTTATGTGTTAGTTGAGCTATTGCATGTAGGACTTCAGTTATAACTCAAGCAGTTGAGTTTGGTGGAGTTGGATGTGGAGTTGATGGAGTCGTGTTCAGTTTGACTTGGTTGAACTAGTTGTAATTAGTCTAAATGCAAATAGACTAGTGATGATTTGTGTGAATTAATTATTAACTCATAAAGCAACTAAAGAATACATCAGTTGACTCAGTTTCATGTCAGTGCATGTACAGTTCAGTGGAGACAGGTGTTATAGGTTGAGATTGCTATCAGTTGTGACTATAGTTGTGCATGAGATCTTGTACAATCAATGGGATTGAGTTATGCCAATGAGGACTGTGTAGTGTGGGCCAATACCAAGGAAATTGTAGCTTGTGCTCATGTGATTTTGGATCAGCCAAGGTAAAAACGAGTTTGGTTGAGCCATTCACCATTCATTCTCATGCAGGATTGCGCAGTGGAGGCAGGCAAGCAGCGAAGGAGATTTGAACCTGTGATTGTTTCGGATCTGAGCTATTTTTGTGTGTAACAGGTGGAGATAGTACTGAGTACTTGCGAGGAGTATTTTACTATGTATTGTTACATGTTCTCAATCATTATAATATACAGATAGTGTGGGGTTTTGGCAGAATATTGGTACAAAACATCCATCTATACTTCATAAAAAATGTCATCATTTATGGAACTTGATGGATCTCATCCCCTATCCATCACGTCAGCCTTAAAAAGGGAGTATAAAGGCTTAATCAATAGAGGACCACATAAAATACCAACAAGAGGTTCCCAAACTATCGAATGAAAATTCGGTGATGTCAGAAAATTGAATGAGACAACCAGCATATCAACATCGTAGTGAAATGGAATTTGATGTGGAGGATTATATATTTATGAGACTACAACCATATAAATAGATGTTCGTCAAGAAACAAAAGAAGGACAATGAATTAGCTATGAGGTATTATGCCCCCATAAGGTGTTGTAAAGCATTGGAAGTATTGATTTCAAATTAGAGTTGCCTCCATCTTCCTGTATACATCTAGTCTTCAATGTTTCTTTCTTAAATAAGTTAATCAATGACAATATCCTAGTACAAACTATTATACTAGAGGTTAATGAAGAATGGAAAATAATACTATAACCAGAAACAATTTTGGAAACAAGGACAAAATAGCTAAGAAATTTCACGGAAATTACTAAGTACCTCATCAAATAAAAGAACCTAGAAGTGGATAACGGTACATGGGAAGATGAGTTTTTCATGCAGAAACATTGTTATGATTAAAATATATATAAATAAATATTAAATGTAATAATAGTCCATTAAACAATAACTATTTACTGAAGAGGCATGTCTCTAAAGACATGACCAGTCATGAAATGACACCTAGCTAGGTATATAAGTGGGCCCCCTCATTTGTAACATCATATATCATATCTTCTGTAAATTATAATATAAATATTAATATCCTGTAATTGATATTTACATATACCATATATTCTCAGTATTCTGTTGTGTATACAAACTTTGTTTGTTACAGTGGTATCAAAGCCAAATTTGTTGACCCTGACTTTTGGGCATCAACTCTTTACCAACTTCGTTGTTGTTGTGATCAAGTGTTTTTCTATGTAATTTGAAATTCTCCATTATGGTAGTTCCACCATTTAGGACTTTTTCTATTTAATTAAAAAAAAAAAAGGATTATGAAAAAAAGGACTACAAGAGAAAAGAGAGAAAAAAAAGAGTTTATTAAAGGAAAACAAAAAAAGTTAAATAAAAAAATTAATTAGAAAAACAACAGTAATATATATATATATATATATATATATATATATATATATATATATATATATATAATTAAAAATAAATAAATAAACAAATGACAAAACAACCGCGACATACAACCCTCAACAACGCTCCTCGCCACTCAACTGCCTACCCGACTGTCAATAACCCCACCTCCAGCGCTACTACTAGACTTCTCATGGTTGATTTTCATGGCCGCCATCCCAACCCATCACCACTTCCGACTCCAACCTGTAACAATGTGAATCTGTTCACACCAATTGAGAATATGAAACAACACTTAGATTCCACCAATGCCTGAATGTTGCGTCCAACCAAATTATTTTTGTCTCGACGCGGTAGCTTCCTAACAAACCTAACAAATTGATCGTCTACAGCCATAATCACTTCTCCAAAAATTGTCTAGCCCACCACTAGGTCTGCTCAAGATATCATTTCCTGCTCATATGCTTTCAGAAACCACCACCATTGCCTTCTCATTGTTTCCCCATTGCCAACATTGTGTTCTATCCTCTCCAGTGTCACCATTGAACGATCCTATCATCGCCACTAATTTTGCATCTATTTCTCCTTGTCAGCTCTCTCTTACCATTTCCTGTTAAATTTCATTTTGTCATTGAATATTATAAGGATTCCATTAAAGGTTAAAGGAAAGATAAAAAATTCTAGGATCATAAAATTCATACCCACTCCCTGGTGAGTGAGTTATCAAAAAATTGTATTAAATATATTTACACTGACCTTAAATTAAAGGTGAACTAAAAGATATAAAGGATATAAATGTTTTTAAAAGGGAGTTAAATTAGTATATTTCAATCTCAAATTAAAATATTTTTGAGGATTCAATATTAAAGTTTGAAGAAAGGTCAAAGTTTTGAAAGTTATATAAAAAATAAAAAAATTAAAAGAAAATAATAATATTTTATCATAAGGATTAGAAGGGGTTATCTTTAAAACCATAATCTTTTCTTGACAAACTGAAAATGGAGTTAATCACTAATGAGAAAGCAATAAAATCTATATCAGAAGAGAAAGGAATATATTCCTATATAGGTATTTCAATTATAGATAAAAAATTAATTACATTAAAACGATGTATCAAAGGGAAAGAAATTAATATCACTATAAACACAAGCCACAAGAAAAATTACATCAATATTACTTTGGCGAGTCAACTATTAATTCATGAGCCAAGCATTGGTGAAAGAAAATATGTTTTTGGCCAAAAGGAATATGAAATTAATGATTTACAAGTGGAAATTGATCATTATGAATGCATTTCTCAATTCAGTGTTGTAACTATGGTTAAGAAAGATATTGACATAATTATTAGTCTACCTTGGTTTATATAATTGGGTACATTCATGTTAAACATAAAGGAAAATAAATTGATGTTTCATTATAAAAAGAAATTGATCGCACTCCATGACATGACAACGAAGTCAGAGAAGATAATGCCCTCATCAGAAAATTTTAAAGATATTTCGAAACTAATGTTTCAAGATAATAAAAAAATAATATCAAAGAAGTAGAAATAGCTTGGACAAGTCATCTCCGGTAAAGACAAATAAATTTCGTCCCTCAAAGATCACGATGAAAAACTACTCGATCAAGCCAAGAAAGCTAAGGCCATATACAAAGAACTCGGGAAACACCTATCAAAACAAGAAGAGTAAAATTTACATTTAAAGAACCTTAATCGAACATTATAACAACAAATCAAAATTTTAAAAGACGAGGAGAAGGACATTAAGAATAAAACCAACAATCCAGAGAGAAATGAACTTTCACATATCAAGAATAACAATCAAAATATACATGCGCAAATCAAGAAACGTTAAAATGATAAGAGATCATTCGAGCAAAAATTAGAAGAAATTATGAAAAAATTGAAGTCTCGAGATGAAACAACTCAAGTTAAAGAAAAAGGAATGAATATTGATCTAGTGAACATCACAGCTCAAGAAGATGGAAAACCTGTAGAAGTGAAAACATATTGTGAATGTTACAATTCAAATAAAAAATATTTCAAGTAAAGTTCAAACAATTAACTAAGTGGCCTATGTACCTGAAGGAAATCAAATACCTCAAGTAAGTCGAGAAATCATTACAAACATTTTTAAGGAGAATCAAATGATAAAAATTCATTGTGAACATCCGAATTGCAAGAGTTAAGATCTCCATCAATCTGCAAACATGTATCACTCAGAAAAGAAAGAACAGACAAATGTTCTAAAGAGTACTAATGTCAACACAATTCAATATTGTCATGAAAAATTTCTCTAAAAGATATTGTAAATGCAACATTCCATGGAAGATTAATCTAGGATGGTCAAATCCATTCTCATTTCTACAATGTTTTTTTATCACTCAGATGATCATATCGTCTTCTACCAATGAATATGACAACTTCGAGACAAGAAGACATTCAAAACAAAAAAATAGATCAAACCTTTTCATTAGTAAGCTTTAAGGACAAAGATTTTCTAAACGGGAAGGAAATGTTATGAATAAAATATATGTAAATAGTAAAAATATATAAATAAATAATAAATGTAATTTAAAAAATAATTATTTATTGAAGAGGCACGTCTCTGAAGACATAGCCAGTCATGAAAGGGCACCTACCTAGGTATATAAGCGCCCCCCTAATTTCTAACATTATATCTCATATCTCTTGTACATTCTTATTTAAATATTACTATCCTATAATGGATATTTACATATACTAGATATTCTTAGTATTCTGCCATGTATATGAACTTTATTCGTTACAAACAACCACATGTAGTCAAGTGTTGAGGACAACACTCCTTTCAAGGGGAGGGGTGTGTTAAGCTTATATAAGCGCCATGTTATTTTAATTGTACCCTTTGTCTCCTACATATACACTAAGGAGACCTAATCTTAAGGTCATCAAATATTGTCTTATATGTTGTATTCATTTTAAAAGGATGTTTCCCCCTTGAATATGACCATAATTATTGGTTTCTTATTAATTTTAAGGCATAAGGATCATAACAAAGACTAAACAATGCTGAAGTACACCATTATTTTCCGTACCTTCTTGGACCTGAGATTGATTTCTTGGTTTTCTAGAACCTAGGTAGGATAGGAAGTTTCTCCATTGTACACTTGCTGGGATTGCTTATTGTTTGGGTTCGTATTAGGTTGAGCAGACATTTATGGTTGCTTAGGTGGACTATTTTGGGGTAGTTGTGGTTGATTAGGATGCATTAAGGTAGTTTCTTTGGTTACGTGGGGCCTCCATCCTTGTGAGGGATTACCCAATGAGGAGGATGATGTTGATGTGGTTAGAAAGGAGGAATGACAAGTTGAGGAGAATAAAACCATGGAAAAGGCATGGACCATGGTGAGTTGTTTAGGGGATACTAAGACTGCAAAAGTGCATTATGACTTTAATTAAAAGAATGAGGATAATGTATACGTTTCATTCTTTTTTAAAATGGCCTAGGGCCTTGTTTCCTCCTTTGGCTAACGAAGAAAATTTTCTCCATTCCTCCTTCTACTCCTTGATACACTGCTTTCAAACCTAGAAGAGATGGATATATGTCAATCGAATGATTAGGGTTTGTAGATTTTTGTGGGATTGATCTTGGAACTGAGATGCTGGAAAATCCACAATGGACATTTTTGAATGTCAACTTTTCGATTCTATATCAGGACCCATCATCAGGAAAATGGTTGAGGAGAAGCAGAAGAGGAATAACACAATAAATAGAGAATGATTAGAATAATTTACCTACAATGAGAGAATGAAAAAATAACGCGGGTGAAACCTATTAATATGCCCCTTAATTAAATTCTTTAGATTTTATGATAAAGTATTATAATATTAATTTATTTAATTTTATGATAAAGTGTTATATTATTAATTTATTAAATTTTGATTTTAAATATGAAATTTCTTAAAATTATGAATATAATTATTTCATATTTATTTTTTGTTAAGCTTGGGAGGTCCATCAATTTTCTATTATATATTAGGAAAATTTAAACCACATAGATTGACCGGGTAGCCTCAACTTGCCTCGAGGGGAAACCAATTTTATTGACCACCGGTCATCGTTATATGCCATCCAAAAACAAAATTGCTTCAGTATTTCTAACTTTAAATCTAGATGAGTCTCAATCTCATGTCCAAATACTACATAACTGTAATAACTAGCATATGTAATAAGAAACTTAAAAGCTAACCGCATAAACAAAAACTAAGCATAAGTATTCTAATCTTTTTGCTCTTTCTGCTCATCAGAGACAGAGGTTACAGGAGCAAGATCTTCAGCAGTTGGCTCTGGCATTCCATACAACTCCAAGATGCAAGGGATGTGGCAGTCAATTTGATCCATCCTGATGTCCTCTTTATGCAACTGAAAGAGAATTATTTCCATGTTTTTTTTATAACTAGGCAGGCCTTGTACTGTGACCACCATCCCCACAGAAATTTGTTTCATCACTTTGCCAAGCAGACTTTTCATTAAGAAATACAAGTAAAGTATGTGTTTTAACTGCATAATTGGACCTCGAGTATTCCCTGGATTAGGGACCATCGTCCTCCAGTCATCGATCTCTTCGTCCAGTTCACTTTCTTGTTTTATCTGTGCTTCCTAGTCCTCAATCAGCTTCTGAATTCCTTCGTTTGTCTCCTCTTGGTATGTCACTGCTTCCTTTGCTATGAGGTACTGACATGCTTCCGGCCCTTCGAGGTTCCGATGTGCTCGGCCCCTTGCTTGTTCGCTGGGTCGAGCCTCTCCTACCTCAACCACGCCCTCTCGTTGGCCGAGCCATAATCTAAGCAGTGATGCCCAGGAAGCCATTTCTTGTCTGCAGCCAAGGTGCCTTCACCCTTCTCCAGCTGCGAGCTGCCTCCTGTCTCCACAACTGCTCTCACTTGCTCGGCACATCGAATGCCTTAACCTTCTTTGTCCCTCTTCCTTATTCCTCCCTCTACCACCTTGTGATTGCACTTCCCATGTATTCATTTCACCGGACACCGCACCCCCTGCCTTGAGCATGTGGGGGACAACGGTAGTTATGGTCCCTTTACAAACCATGTCACTTCCCAGCCTGTCACTTATGATACTCTCCCTCATCCCAATCGGGAGAATATAATTATTTCATATTAATTTAAATACTTTAATGAATTAAATATATTAATATGACTTTAATATATTTAATTATTTGTTTAAAATATTTAAATTAATATGTCATTTATTGAATATGTTAATATTACTCTAATAAATTTAATAATTGATTTAAAGTGTTTAAATTTATGTGCCATTTACTTATTATAATTTGAGAGTTATAAATGAATTAATTAAATGTTTGAATAATGTAATTTGTAATTTACACTAAATATATTAATATATTCAAATACAAATTTTCATTTATTGATGTATTTAAATATTAATTAAATATATTGATAATTAATATGTTATAATTATCTTAATGATGGTTAATAGTATATAATGATATTTTAAAATTAGATTAAAACTAAAAAGGGGGTGGTTATATGATGTTTAGGGAGTAGATGTGGTAGAGGTGTTTAGCGCAGTGGGAATAGTTTGGGGGTTGTAGTTCTACATGAGCAGCGGTATCCAATTCATGCTAACTTCAATCCCACTTTCTCGGTTGAGATTGATGGGGTGCTTCATGATTTCCAATGCTTCATGTATCTGTCTTTTATAATAATGGTTGTTCCTTGATATTATTTCCATATCTTCTAGGCACGCATGGTGGTTTGTCTTGGAAGAATGTTCAGCAAGTCTCGAGGATTTGATTCTCTCTCTCTTTATATCTATAACATGCTCTTTGAGACTGATTTTGAAGGATCTTCCTATCTCGCTAGTGTAACATTTACCACAAGAGCACTTGACCTTATAAACGTACTTTCACTGGAAGTGATCTAGGTCATCTTTTAAAGATTTCATCCTTTGTTGGATCGTATTCATGATTTTCTTCACACACAGAACATATTTCTATTACATTCAATGGAAAATCATTTATAGGGTGCCTCTTGGTGCATTTAGGGCAAAATATGGCTAATTCCCTCTCTGTCTCCTCTTGTTTCTTCTTGATCTGCATTGTGTCCATTTGCAAGGGAAAATTACGTAACATTTTTCTTTTAAAATCCTCTAACATTCATCTGATTTCATTATTGATGGTTGAGATAGAAGGCGAAGAACTTACCAAACCTTGGCTAGATCTACCTCTTTTCCTTGATGCCCTAGAGTGTTTCTCGAACACTATATTGATGTCCTCATAATTAAGCTCATAAATATCTCCATTAGGTAGCATGTTGAGGGTCTCCATGAACTCTTCCCTAACCCATTGGAGTAAAATTAGCTTCATTGAATCTATATCAAGGGTGCAATAAGCTCTCCTATAGCTCAGTTGAAACCTTTCTTCAAAGTCCTATAGGGAATAATATAGCCCTTGAGTCATCCTATAGATTTATTCTTTTCTTCCCCTTTCTCTTCAATAATATTTGCATTTTGTGTTGAATGCTTGCTACATCTGAGCCCAAGTAGTGATGTTACCTCCTTCAAAACTCATGAATCAACACAAGGTTGCAACCTTAAGGGTGGAAGGAAAAAAATTAATTTTATTATCATGAGAGGTGTAATTATATATCTTGCAGACTATAACAATTTCAAACATGAAGGTATCAGGGTCCTCAAAATCAAAGCCATGATAGTGTGTAAGAGGAGTGGGGCTAATTTTCTCCATTCTATCCTCCCCATTTGTCTCTCTAATATCAAAGAGTTTAGGTTTCATGTATCCAACCATATATTTAGTGGGTGATGAAGGTTCCTCTTCCCCTATAGCCCCCTCCAAAAATATCTAGTTTCTTACCCAAAAGGTTCTCCAAATTCTCTATGGTCAGAGTAGGAGGTTCACAGTCATGAAGAAGTGAAGGTTGGCTACTTGTAGAAGTGGGGGTTTTAAGAAACAATTCCCTGAGTTTTCCCTAGACCTATGAGGAATGAAATGACTGTTTTTTCGAAAATTTTCTTGAAAGTTTAGGATTTGTTGTGCGAAAGCTGGCTCGAGGTTTAGGGTTTAGTGCTTCAAGCCTGCAGAACGAGGATCGGATCTGGAAGCGCACAGGGTCAGAATAGTGGAACTGCTCAGAAGAGGACAAGGATTGACCCGACAAATGGTAAACGGGGGGTCCATTGGGACCCCATCCTTCAGACAAATAGTCATGCAAAAACAAGCAGCGCAGGAGGGAGTGAAGATAACAGGATATGGAAAGCTTCAGCAAGATAACGGAACAGGCAAGGAGAAGAAACAAAGGGAGAACAGAGAGGCAACCAGCAACCCAAGAATGAAAGGAAAAGAGAGCAATGGAAAGGAGGACAGAAGGAAAACACAGGGCAAAGACACATAGCCCACAAAGATAAACAAACAAAGGAGGAAGGGGAACGAGAGGAAGGGAATCAATCAAGAGAAGAAGAGGAGAAAGAAACCATACCAAACCCCAGCAATGACAAAGCAGCACGAGGAGCATGCAAACCCAAAAAAGCAGAAGCCCTAAGAGTGGTGATCACAGATCTGGAGATACAAGCCTATAGAGAACATATGTCAGAACATGCAGTAATCTGCAAGTTCATGGGACTGTGGTCAACAAAAAGAGCGCTATGTCAGTGTATCAAGCAGCAATGGAAACCCAAAGGTGATGTTAAACTACACCTAGGAGCAAAAGGTTTTTTTACTATTGTTTTTACGAACTTAGAGGACAAGGATAGAGTATTTGATGGGGGTCCCTACTTCTTCGCTTCAGCTGGTCTCTACATGAGACCCTGGAAACCCAACTTCGTGTTAGAAAGAGAAACCTTCACACATGTCCCAGTGTGGATCCATCTTTTCTCCCTTCCAATAGTCTACTGGGGCTTTTCAGCTCTAAATCAAATAGGGGATCGACTAGGAACTTTCATCAAAGCCTCGAAAGCCATGCTGCAAAGAAGATACACTTCTTGCTCGAGGATATGTGTGGAGATGGATGTTTCAGGAGCTCTACATGAAGGATTGTGGCTAAAGTACAGGGATGAAGACTATTTCCAAGCCATTGACTATGAGCAAATCCCCTTCCGTTGTAGAAAATGTCACGAACATGGACATTTAGTAAGAGATTGTCCATTAAACAAAACAGGGGAAGAACCTAAGAAAGAGCAAGCAGTAAAGAGTAGGGATGCCTTCATAAAGCCAAAAGCAAGACAAAGGGCTAACAGAAAAAGAACGAATAGAATAGGGTTAGCACAAGGCAACACCAGCAATGCCTTTGAAATCTTAGAGATAGATACAGATTCAGAAGAACAAAATAAGGAATCAAATACTAATGAAGGGAACAAAGAAATGACAGGCCATAAAACCAAAGAAGGGGAGGAACATCCCCTCAAAGCAGTAGTCCAAATGTAGGAGCCAACAGAAGAGCTAGATGAAGATGCAGATATGCTAACCAGTGATGGTGGAAGTGAGGAGATGGAGCTAAATGAGGTTTTAGAGCAGGAAGGAGTGAACTTACCAGTCATGGCAGAAAACTGGAAAACTCAAGGAATAGAAAACATTTCGGAAGAAGAGATTAGAAAGATCAATGATCTATTCATTGCAAGGCAGAAGGCGGAGTTGGACAGGAAAAATAGGAAATTAGGGATAGGCAGCCATTCAAAGAGCCTTTTATGCAATTCAACCAGCTCAAAATAGAGAAGGAAGAGAGGCCGCAGAAAAAACAGTGAAGTATTGCAGGAACTGGGTATTTTAATGTTAAACTCTGGTAAGATGAAGGCTCTGAATGCTTTCCCTTCTTACCAATAATCTGTCTAGTCAAAAATGAAAGTTATATCGTGGAATGCAAGAGGGCTTAATAGCCAAGCGAAACAAAGACTCCTAAAGAGAAAATTCAAAAAAGATAAACCGGATATCATGTTCATATAAGAAACCAAGTGTGCTAACAACAACATGGTGAATATCAGCAAAAGGCTTGGTAAATACATAGAATTTATGGAAGTCGCCAGTCAAGGTTGGGAGGGAGGTTTAGTAACTCTATGGGACTCCCGTGTGATAAATATCCTCTCGACAGAAGCCACAAGATCGTTTATAGCCATGGAAACTCAAATGATAGGTAACTCTGAAACTTACTTATGCACAAATGTTTATGGACCTCAAAAGCTAGAAGATAAATTCTCTTTTCTCCGCTCTCTTTTCAATCTAAAGCTCAGATGTCCCAGCTCGAAAATCATCATGGGTGGAGATTTTAATATGATAACCTCTCTTTTGGAAAGGAAAGGAGGGTTCAGAAAACTCAATAAGGATGCTGAGATCTTCGCTGAATTCATTGGTTCTGCCAAACTAGTGGACATCCAGCCAAAAAGTGGAACTTTCACATAGAATAATAGAAGAGGAGGTGAGAAGCAGATAGCCTCTCGATTAGATAGATTTATTATTTATGAAAGCATACTACTTGAAGGAATAATAGTGGAATCTGACATTCTTCCAAGTGGAGGATCAGATCATTGGCCAATCTCTCTGGTAGCGGCCATCCAAGGAACGCCCAGAAACAAGCTGTTGTGGGGAAAAATGCCTATGCAGGACGATCCTATCCACCTAAGGTGTGACAGTGCCTTAGCAACAAACAGAGACAGCTATTCTAGTATTCTTCCTTTATGAATTAAGAATGAAGAGAGAGATAGATGGACTAACCGGTGTCTTCCGTTTGTCCCTCGATCCAGCTTCTCTTCTCTTGGAGAGTTCCCAGCTACTTGCTTTCTCGCTCGCCCAGCTTCAAGAGGTTTCTGCAAGATCACAAGAAAAGAACACTACACAAGACATGGATTCATATTCATAACTAGTTCAGGATTAGAAATAAACCAAATACACTAATGCAATCATACATCAAGAATACACCAGCATATAGGAGAAACCAAGATAGCTTTATTGATGAATAACAAGGTTCAGGAAGAGATACAACCCAGAGGGCTCCAATCCAGCATCTCCTTCCCAGCAAATAGAATTCCTATCTTCACCCCCTTCAAAGCATTAAGCACCCAATAGTTCCAGTCTCAAACCAACAGCAATTCTTTGCAATAACAAAATTCCAGCCTCTAGATCTCATGGAGGAGAGATCCATATATAGATGTTTGGAGAGAGGATGAGTCAGCTAGAGATCTGACTAGTGTCCTCTCCCTCTGTCAGTTCTTGAGTCCAATTGGAGGTTCTTGCTTCCACTTGGAGATTTGGAACCTCTTACTCATCACCAGTCGAATTCCCTGAGGCAAGTGTCATTTTGGAAGCTTCCTGGGTTTTGACACCTTCAGAAATGAGCCTGCCACTTGTCCATTCTCGTTCAGCGCAGGTAGCCAGTGTTCCAGTTGACATTCAACGCAGGTAGCCAATGTTGGCTTTGACATTCAGCGCAAACAGCTAGTGTAGCCACTGAAATGATCCTGAATTGACTTGTTTTTGAGCAGTTTCTGGTGGAGAACTTCTGTGAATTGCTGTGGTTTGTTAGCCTTGTTCCTCTAGGGGTAGGAACAACATGTTTAGGGACTTTGGATCCCTTAGATTATGGACATTTCATGCTCAATGTTGTAAGGCACAAAAATGTCTATAACAATTGCCCCCTAAAGTATGAGGCTGTTTATCGGGCGAAATGCTTTATCAGGGGGATCCGAAGTTCATCCAATGCTGGGAGGAGACCTGTAATACAATACAATATAATACATTATTTTTCATACTGCTTTCATGATCTAGCTGAGGCGGGCATTCCCATGCTCAGCTTTATAAATTCATTTTTTTGTACATAGAACAGACAATCGTCTGATGGTAGACTGATAATTTTGATGAAATTATCATCCTTTGAGTAGGATGATTATCTGCTGCAATGATGTACATGTCAATGTCTTTATTTTTCCTGAATATATATCGCAGCCCGGATGGATGAAACTAGATCCGGGGTCTTCAAACTCGCTCGATCTTCACTCTATCTACAAGTCGATCCATGTGAGAATTGTTCTGAAGTCGAACATGGAAAGACATCGCTTGATTACCGGTCAATGATGTAAACCGTTAACAAGTGCGAGAGGAATCACCGATAATGATAATGACCCTCAAGGTACTGCAGTACAATTCACGTGATGTGAATAAAGGACTTGGCGTCGAACACCACGCAAAATCTTTCGGTCGAAGGTCATTGATGTATACCTGTCGCCAGAAGTGAGAAACTTGCCATTGAGGCATGCAAGCTTCAAAGTACTGAAGGGGTTGTTCCTAGATCAACTTCTTGGATAATGAGCTGATGTCGACAAGAAGCGATCCGCCAAAGGAGGGCCTTAATGAATCCCACATTAGTGACACGGAACGGAGCTAATGATTTTAATGGAGGTGAAAACGATCTGTGACATATGATTCAGGGTGGCGGTCATGAAAGGATGAAGGATAATGTATGGCAGTGGATGGGACACGGTTGACTTTTTCTGAACGACTTCTCTTGAACATATGGCAACACTGATACGATGGATTGGTAGCATTACCCCAAATATGGATGGTATGGCGAGACCCTGGATGTGACCGGTGAATGAAACAACCCAACCCGATTGTGGTACGGAGGAAAAGTGTCATGTTCAAGAGTGACTTGCTACCATCAAAGTTTTCTTTAGTTTCTCCCAATTTTTCCCCAGTCATTGCTGACCAGTACCTCTTTATTTTTGTCAAGCTTGAGGAGGATAACATATGCTTGTTCTATAACCTGCCCTTCGGGCAAGCCCATCGCTACGTTTTAACGAGCCTAGCGATAGTGAAACTCGTTCTCGTCTAAAGACAAGTTTGTCGCTATTTAATGATTTTAACGAGTCTAACGACAAGGATAACTCGGTCCTTTTCATTTTTAGAGAGTCTGAAAAGGTACATAAAGTTAACTCCAAAAGTCCTTTTTCGTCATCTAATCCCTTAAGTCCAAAAAAGTATAAAACAATACAGAAGGGATGAGTTTTCGATAATTTTAACGAGCCGAACAAAACAAGCGCTCGATATTTTTGTGCAATAATCCCTCAGGTCCAAAAAGATTAAAATTTAAAGGAGGGATAGCTCTTCCGGTCACTTTATCGAGCTGGAAGGCCAAAACTTGGCAATCTTTTCATATTTTACGAGTCAGTTGAAAAGAGCTTAAAGAAGACTCGTCTTTTGAGGAACGAGTGATGAACAGGGTTAGCAGCTGATTCCAGGTACAGGTTGGAATTTTCCAATCACGGCAGTGTCACAAGGATGGCTAGGTGTAATCACTCTTCGCAGCTATTCCTCAAAATGGGTAAACAATCATATGGAGGTGAAGGATCGGCCAAATGAAAAGTGGAGGTGACGGTGCAAACACGACCAAGGCTTTAATGGCTGATGATATTACATTCACAGTGGTTATTTACCAGGATAGTTCATTTTTTAACGAGTTTAAACGCGAGTGGAAACATTTGCTCGATCTTATGTTTATTTTTTAACGAGCATGAACTATGTGCTAAAACTGCTTGGATCCTGCGTTTATTTTTTAACGAGCATGAACTTTGCGCTAAAACTACTCGATTACCCAGTCATAAGATAAGAGTGTCTCATTGAGATTCTATTTTTATGGAGCTTCATCTCACAAAGCTTTGCTCCACATCCTTTCTTTATGCAAGTTAGGAAACGTCTAACCCAAAAAACAGATAAATAACCGCTCTTTGCTTGCACTCCAAAAAGGTTTGCATGCCCCCAGGTATAAATTACAATTTCAAGGTTACCTCTACTTCTCTTCCTTCAAAACAATTGTTTTAAAGAGAGAGACTTCACCTCTTTCAGGTTACCCAAAGATTGTCTCGTTAATCTTTCAAACAAAACACTTCCTCAGCAATGTCTACCGAAATAGACAAAGATGAGCGACGTAGCCCGCCAACTCACATAACTTTGACAAAAGAATCTTATTCTAGAATAACCCTCTTCCTAGACGGATGCGGTACAGACTAGTCATATTCTCCCGCGGAAACCTACTCTATACCCGAAGCTTCCCTGCTGAAGCAGGCCAGGATGCATGCCCCCTGGGTTCCAGTCATATCCTCCCGGATTACTCGCGCTCATCAGGAGGATGGACCGTGGGTTGAGACACTTCTTGCGTGAATAGACCATTTAGGGATGGTATATGACTATTTGCGATGCGTGATCCGGGAAATGAAAGTTGTTCCACGAGCTTGACCACTCTTCCTTCATGCGGAAAACACATTACTCTAAAGAGTGAGGAGACTATAGCTCCCATGCAATATATATAGTCTCGTCCAAGGAGTAGGTTATAATCCAAGGGTCCTTGAACGACCATCACGTTCATTTGAACGATCTTCCCTTTCAATGTTATGGGCACATTGGGGAGGATCCCTAAAGGTCGACTGGTTCCTTTATCAAAGCCTGATAGATTCCTCATTTCAGGCAAAAGCGCTGGCGAGCCAAGCGCTTTCCAAGCAATAGAGGAAAGGATACTCACAGATGCCCCCTCATCAATGATAGTGCCAGCCATTACCATTCTGTATATTTGAACGATAATTCTGAATGGTATGCTTGCTGGCAACCGGGGTCTGCCTAGTTGGTTCCAATCAAAGGACACAACCAGGTTGCTTGGTGGTGGGACCGAATAGACGGCCGGATATCGCTCTGACGAACTTCCTTCCTACGATAAAGGAATGGGGGCATTGCCCCCTTGTTCATCAGAGTCAGTGTTGATGAAGAGAATTTGGACAATGTCATCTTTATTCTCCTCTGTGATGGTATCATTCGAAGATAGAGCCTCTGAAGGCAAAACCGGGTCAACTGCCGTATCAACCTTTTGACTTTCGTCACGCATGGATCCAGACGGTTCATCTTCAATGATAGGTGCTTCGGCTGACCACCTGGGCGGGCCAGCCAGGTTCTCAACTAGTGAAGGTCTTGGCAGGAATTTTTGATATCCAGGAGGAAGTTGCGCTCGTGAAATCGGGCGATCTTCCAGAACTCTTTTAGCCTCGTCTAAGAAGGGACAACGGTGGATGGCATGATCACCTTCACACAGTTTACAGGGAAATTTAGCTTTCCCTCTCTGTCCTGGGACTTCACTTTCACTAGTTGACGGTGAGCTGTCAACATGGCTATCAGAGGTCGACGCTACTGAATTGTGCAAACGGGGAGACCAGTCCCTTAGTATCCGAGGGATGCAGGGACAATCTCTGTGGAAGTGGTCTCCCTTGCATATGACACATGGCGATTTAGGCCTGGTCAGTGCTGTGTGTGGATTTTTGTCAGACGACACTTGTTTTCCCCCAGTCGCCTTTGGCTCCTTCTTCTTCTTCTCTTTCTTCTTCTTTTCCTTCTTCTCCTTAGGAAGTTGGTTTTTTTGTTTTACCAATTCCATCAAGCGAAGAGGAAGGAGGAGAGGAAGAGTTAGATGATGTAGAAGGTTGGTTGGCAACTCTTGTCTGGTCTAACTGTTGACTCGACTGTTCAGGAATGGTGGTGTTCTGAACGACATTGGTTGAAAAGAGCCAGATGGGCAGGCCAATTGTCAGTCCTGGAAGTGACAATGTGGCCATGTGGGGTGCACCAACATCTCCCCAAGAGGAGAAGGGACTAGGATTTCCACCAAGGGGAATTCCTTGGTTGGTGCGCTCCATTTTTTCAACCTAAAGATCAACGCAGGAATAGGGGTGATTGTTCCGTTTAAAATAAATTTTAACGACGCTTTAGACACAAATTGCTTTTTCAGTTTTAAAGAGTCGAGAAAAAGCTAAAGATGACTCTAGTCTCCTTTGATGTTTTAACGAGCCCGAAGTGACAAATGCTCGGATGGACTTTTTCTGTTATAGAGTCTGAAAAAGGCCAAAAGGAACTGCTCTGGAGTTCTAGGCAGAGGGTGTGCCAAACTTTTCGCAAAACCGCAGAATACTTTTTAGGGTACGGGCGGTCGATCTTCCTGAATGCTGTGTTCAGTGCATTGCGATCAGTAGGGCGGCCGACACGGCTTCCTAAGGATAAAGGTTTTATGCCTATAGGGGTCTCCCAATATATACGCGACGGTACGTGGGAGCACAATCCATACTGGCGCTATCGTCCCTCAGGAGGAATCACCCACCATCCACGAGATCGACAGTCACCACGCTTAATGACGCCAGAACATGTCTCTAGCGTAGACCTCTATGTTGTGCGTTATGTTGCAAAGCGTTGTTAAGTTCATTCAATTTATTTTAGGCTGATCTTTTTTAAAGTTTTCCTTTCAAGGTTCACCACGAGATGTATGATACAAATTCCTAAATGCAGTCTAAAGATGATAAGCAAGCTTTATATCTTTTCAACTTTGAAAATCCTAGCTACTAAGGGAAAAGAAAGACACCATCTTTTCTCAAAGAGCAATCAGCACACTCTAATGCACTTTTCCTAAATCCAACATGCAAACTTATCAAATGCAAATTCACAATGCAGGTGTTTGTTTTCCACTTTCTTAGTATTGATGCCTACAAAGAAAGCTTTTTGTACAACTTTGAATTTGCTTTTAAATGACAAATACAAACAAGTTTGCTTTTTCGAAATCAGAGAGGGTAGAAGAGATTACAACACTTAACGATTTTCAAAATGAAGACTTGTTTTGACACTTAAAAGAGACAAATTCAAACCAATAAGAAAAAGTAAATGTATAATCAATCTGCAAACAGCCAATGAACTCTCTTCTAAGATCACAATCAACAGATCTGAATCAAGGGCTACAAGATGACTATTTCACTCATGCAAAGGAAAACTGTAAATGATGCCACAAACACATAAAAACACTCACAGTCTTTTTGTACAAAAGGAGGCGGAATCTAAGCAGAGAAAAGGAGTTATCAGACTGGTACCTATGCTGGTTACAGGCTGCAAAAAATCAGAGATCAAAACAAGGAAAAACAGAGCAGAGAGCCCCAGCTGCACAGGAGCAAACTGGGTCAACGCAACCTCAACACAGGGGTTTTGACATTCAGCACAGGTAGCCTTCACGGGACCTGCGTTGAAATGTAGAATCCCTTCACTGGGTCTGCGCTGAAGGAGAAACTCTTGTTTCTCACAGGTTCTGGGTCACAGATTGCTATTTAATTCACTGTTTTAGGCCAAATAAAAGCAACAAGCAAGGTACAATCAAAGGGATTCTTTGAGGGGGTACTAAGATCTATCACAAGGATCATCAAATCATTTGTGAGTCCATTGTTCAGATCATAGACAAGTCTAGTGATTGGATCAAGGCAGCAACTGTCTACTTTGCATCCGGGAAAAGCAGATGCAGTTCGATTGTTGCTGTCAAGTCTATGAAGTAAACAATGATAGAAACACAAATAAAATGACTAAACAGATCTCCCCAGCGGAGTCGCCAATTTGTTGTGGGGAAAAATGCCTGTGCAGGACGATCCTATCCACCTAAGATGTGACAGTGCCTTAGCAACAAACAGAGACAGCTATTCTAGTATTCTTCCTTTATGAATTAAGAATGAAGAGAGAGATAGATGGACTAACCGGTGTCTTCCGTTTGTCCCTCGATCCAGCTTCTCTTCTCTTCGAGAGTTCCCAGCTACTTGCTTTCTCGCTCGCCCAGCTTCAAGAGGTTTCTGCAAGATCACAAGAAAAGAACACTACACAAGACATGGATTCATATTCATAACTAGTTCAGGATTTGAAATAAACCAAATACACTAATGCAATCATACATCAAGAATACACCAGCATATAGGAGAAACCAAGATAGCTTTATTGATGAATAACAAGGTTCAGGAAGAGATACAACCCAGAGGGCTCCAATCCAGCATCTCCTTCCCAGCAAATAGAATTCCTATCTTCACCCCCTTCAAAGCATTAAGCACCCAATAGTTCCAGTCTCAAACCAACAACAATTCTTTGTAATAAAAAATTCCAGCCTCTAGATCTCATGGAGGAGAGATCCATATATAGATGTTTGGAGAGAGGATGAGTCAGCTAGAGATCTGACTAGTGTCCTCTCCCTCTGTCAGTTCTTGAGTCCACTTGGAGGTTCTTGCTTCCACTTGGAGATTTGGAACCTCTTACTCATCACCAGTCGAATTCCCTGAGGCAAGTGTCATTTTGGAAGCTTCCTCAGTTTTGACACCTTGAGAAATGAGCCTGCCACTTGTCCATTCTCGTTCAGCGCAGGTAGCCAGTGTTCCAGTTGACATTCAACGCAGGTAGCCAGTGTTGGCTTTGACGTTCAATGCAAACAGCTAGTGTAGCCACTGAAATGATCCTGAATTGACTTGTTTTTTAGCAGTTTCTGGGGGAGAACTTCTGTGAATTGCTGTGGTTTGTTAGCCTTGTTCCTCTAGGGGTAGGAACAACATGTTTAGGGACTTTGGATCCCTTAGATTATGGACATTTCATGCTCAATGCTGTAAGGCACAAAAATGTCTATAACACAAGCCTTTCAGATTTGAGAAATTTTGGTTGAATCACCCTAATTTTATTCAACTGGTGGAGAAATGGTGGCACGAACCAATGGACATCAGAGGAACCAGAATGTATAAACTTCAAAGAAAATTAAGAAACATCAAAAACAAAATTAAAGAATGGAATGCAACTGAGTTTGGGAACATATTCAAGGAGAAAACCATCATAGAGGAAAAGTTAGAACAGATTCACAAGGAATGGACTAGTGGGAACAGCAATAAGGACTCAGCAGAACAGGAAAAAGTCCTGATGCAACAGTGGCAACTACGCTGTCAACAGGAAGAGACCTTATGGAAACAAAAATCCCGGATACAATGGCTAAAGGAAGGGGAACAGAACACCAAGTTCTTTCATAGGTCAGCGCTAGATTACAGAGGGGCCAATAAAATTCTTTGTCTCAACAATGAAAAAGGGGAAACTCTCCAAAGTCACCAAGAAATAGCAACACTGCTCACAAAGCACTTTAATCATATAGCTCAAGAGCCGAGAGTAGACAGAACTGAAGCAATTGAGGAACTAACTCAGGCCATTCCTAAAATTATTACCAATGAGCAAAACCTAGCTCTTAGTAGGGAAATCTCATTGGATGAAGTGGAAGAAGCTGTTAGGAGCATGCCGAATGACAAGGCACCTGGGCCTGATGGTTTTACCATCAACTTTTATAAAGCCTGCTGGAGTTTTGTTAAGACTGAAATATGGGAAGTAGTAGAAGATTCCAGGCGCTCCAGCTCTATCCTTAAATCGCTAAATTCTACCTTCCTCGCTCTAATTCCAAAGGAAGAAGAGGCCAACTCCCCAGAGAAATTTAGACCTATAGCCTTATGCAATGTGATATATAAAATCATATCTAAAGTTATCGCCAACAGATTGAAACCCATTCTTCCTGGCCTCATCTCGGAAGAGCAGTCGGGGTATGTTGAAGGAAGACAAATTTTGGATAATATTTTACTAGCCCAGGAAATGGTTCACACTCTTCAGACTAGGAAAATAGCAGGAATGTTGATGCAGCTTGATCTTTCTAAAGCCTATGATAAGGTCAACTGGAACTACCTTGAAGCCATACTGAATGCTTTTGGCTTTGATAAACAGTGGACTAAATGGATTCTGGTCCTGATTAAATCCACTAAATTTTCTATCCTAGTCAACGGCTCCCCTTCCGACCCTTTCTCTCCCTCCCGTGGTATCAGACAAGGAGACCCTCTGTCTCCATTCCTTTTTGTAATCCTAATGGAAGGTCTGAGCAGACTCATCCGCAAAGCAAAGGATGAAGGAAAAATCAAAGGACTACAGCCCCTTCTTTCCATACCAGCGACAACTCACCAGAAATTTGTGGATGACACAATGCTGCATGGGATGCCAACTGTGAAAGAAGCCATGGGATTCAAAAAAATACTAAATCTCTTCAGCAAGGCCTCAGGTATGGAAATTAATCTTTCAAAGTCTACTATATTTTTCTTCAATACGCATTTGGCTATTCAGAAACATTTATCTAGTATTCTAGGCTTCCGAAGAGGCAGCCTCCCCTCAAAGTATCTGGGGGCCCCCCTGACAGACAAACCCTGGAAAAAGATACATTGGGAGAAAATTCTGGCTAAAATGGAGAAGAGATGTCAGCACTGGACCCACAAGGCCCTCAATTTCGCTGGGAGATTAGTCCTCACCAAAGCAGTATTGCAAGCCATTCCGCAGTACCTGCTCTCTATTATCCCTGCCCCAAAAGGAGTCCTACAATAGATAAGGGTAATCCAAAGATCCTTTGTCTGGACTGGCAATGCGGAAAAAAAATGGGCACTTGTAGCATGGAATAAACTTTGCAAATCGAAAGAATTAGGGGGCTTAAATCTAGTGGATCCTTCCACAATCAACATGACCTGTGGAGCCAAGCTCTGGTGGAGATGGTTGAAGGAACCCAATCTCCCATGGGCCAGACACTGGAAGGAAAAGTATACCCCAAAGTGCGACATTCAGGATCTAATCAGATTGCAGGAGGTTCCTGAAGGGTCTCCCATTTGGAATTTAGCCAGAAGGAATCGTGACATTGTGCAAGATCACAACTTTTGGGAAATCTGAAATGGGGAAACAACTTTATTCTGGGAAGATGCTTGGCAGCAATTCCTGAAGCTTGAAAGACCAGAGTTTGCAGGCCTTCAGAGACAATGTCAGGAAAGGGGAAGAAACACTGTCCATCAATACTGGAATCACAGCAGCAGGGACCAGGAATGGAGAGATTGGTTGTTCAACGACACAGAAGGTTCAAATGAGGAAAACAACAAAATAAGAGATCTGCTCAACCAGCTAAACAAAAGGAAGATAAGGAAATATGAGGAAAGAGACTAGCTAAGATGGGGCATGAAAGGGAGTGGTAACTTCACGCTCAAGGAAGCCAGAGATCATCTCGAAAATCCAGAGAAAATGGAGGTGATTCAATGGAGCAATAAGGTTTGGGATTCTCTGTTTTGGCCTAATATTAAAACCTTCCTCTGGCTCCTGATGCGAAGGAAAACCCTCACTTGGGAGAATCTCCGCAAGAAAGGGTTTCATGGCCCATCTAGATGCCCCATGTGCAATTTGGCTGAAGAAACGATGAACCATCTCTTCAACACTTGCGACTGGGCTTGTCACCTGTGGAACTGGGCAAAAAACATTATGCAAAAGACAGATAGAACCAGGGACTCTATCCAGGACACCATCATGAATTGGCAGAGCGGGTATTCAAGTAATATAAGAATTAATAGCATATGGAAAACCTTGCCAGGATTTATAACCTGGACCATCTGGAAGGAACGGAATAGAAGAATCTTTCAGAATGAATACAGAGACATAAATCATTCTCTAGATACAATTACCCAAAATGTAAGACAATTAATCCTGGTAAAATGCAGAGAACCAGATAACCAAGCTTCAGTTAGAGACTTACACATTTTAAAAGCTTTCAAATTGGACGATGGCAGAAGTATGGTCACCACGAACTGCCAACAGAAACCGAATACCACGTCAATTGGCTGGACGCGTCCACCTGCAGGCTTTCTCAAGCTGAATTTCGACGGAGCCTCCAGAGGCAATCCAGGTTTGGCGGGCATCGGGGGCATCATAAGGGACAATGCAGGGGAGATTCTACACATCTACAGTAGAGCCTTAGGGGAAGGAACTAATAATGAGATGGAGTTTGCTGCCATGGAACAAGGACTTATAATTCTCAGAGATGCACAGGTTGGCGCCGCAGTGGTTGAGGGAGACTCAGAGCTAGCAATCACAGCGGTAAGGAAGCTCTACATGGGAGCGAAAGAAGGTAAGGTTACTAAACATTGGAGACTTGCCAAGGTTACAGACAACATCGCAGGAATGCTGACAGAGATGAAAGGTCTGATTTTTCAGGCTGTGCGACGGAAAACTAATATGGTTGCGGACCACCTGGCGAATTATGGAATCGAGCACCCAAACACTACGTGGGACAGCTATTGGTAGAATGTAGACTACTTGGAATTAAAAGAAAAGTGCACCCAGCTCTCCAGGCAAGATTTGGGTGATGAAAATTGAGATTGATTGGTGGGAAGGCTATAACGACATCATACTATGATGAGACATGCTGGCACTGCAGGCACCATTAAAGATTGGCAGGGGAAAGAAGGACAAGCGAATCCGGCGCAGTTATGGCACGAGCAGAAGAAAGATGATATATTATCAGATATGATGAATAAGGATATGCGCTGCCTAAGCCATGTCAAGGAGGGGGACACTTGGCAGGCACTGAAGCAGGAGAGAAAAGGTGACCGTAAGGGAAAGAATGTGAGCCACTACCAAAACAATTCACCATCACGCAGAATTAATTATGATATGACCTGCAAGTTGCAAAGAAATAGGCGGTCTTCAGCCGGTAACATCCCAGGCAACCTCTATTTAATATCAACCAAAGGCAAGGGAAAAAGCACTGTTTTATCGTGTTATAGGCCAGAACCCCTCTATTCTGCTGAAAGCACCCAGAACTATACCGTGAGTGTAAGCACGATCATGGCAGGGGAAGGAAGTCGTAACACCTCTGCTAACAAAGATCTCAAGGTGGCCAGAGAGATGTATGAAACTCGCACTTCGCAGAAGAATAAGCGAAAGATTATTGACCTGGAAGCTATGGTAACTGAGGAAGAAAAGAAGCTGAAGGAGCAAGAAATGGAAGAGGAAGTGGACTGGCTTCAGGATCCAGGAACTGTCACCACGCGGGCTACCCAATTTGTGAGGACACAAGCAGAAAGATGGAGAATGAAAACACTATTAGCTAAAGCCTTAAGCATGCAGGGAAATTACGCGGAGCAAATGCGTAAGGTCCAGCACATCACTGAGGCTAAGACTGAGGAACACATAGCGATTTTAGAGAGCTTGGATTTCAAGGTTAGCGTGCTGGAACAACAGGTCGATATCATTACAAAGAAGCTTATGGTGTTAATCAAACTCTTAAGGCAAACTATTGGTCAGGATGTAAGGCAGTTCGAAAACCAAAAGGAAGAACCAGCGGGAGATTATCAAATCAATCATTCCAAGCTTGCGTAGGTAGGCATCTCAATGTCTGAACCGGCTCTGGAGGCATCTAGGAATTATGTTGTGCTCAAGATGTAAAGGGGTTGTTTCTGCCTCGGCTGGTATTTGGGTTCTTTCGGCTGGTCTTTTATGATCCTTTCTGTTATGCTGGTTAGTTGGTTTGTCGCTTCTGTAGTTTGTCTGCTGCCTCAGTTAGGCATGTGTCTAGTTGTTTATCTTTTTGTAAAGCTCTCTTTCTCTACCACCCTGCGCGGTGTGCTCGTGGTAGTTTGGTTATCTCTTTTGGTCAATTTTGAAGATAGGCTTGCAGTCTGGCATCCCTTTGTCTGAAGGTGCAGACTTTTTGTACTATAATTACCTCTTTTTTTAATATAACAAGCTGAATTACATAAAAGAAAGAAATGAATGTTTTTTCTTTTTGTAGATTTTTATAACAATAAATATTGATGAATTTTTTTTTTGTTTTTTTTTTCAGGAGCTGGAATGGAAAAGAAAGAAACCTAAAGTAGAAAAAAATACCTATTTCGAAAACTCCTTGACAACAAAGCCATAATGCGATGACTTCTCATATTACAACAAGAATTTTGCATCTCACAGGCATACCAACTTTAATTTATCAATCCAGAGTTCATACAAACTTAAGAGGTGTCACTACTATATGCATAATAAACAAGATTCTACTCAAGTTGTTCTAAAGCAATGAATTGTATTGAGATGTGCAAATATCACTTTGAAAAATCCAAAAAGTAAAACCACCTAGCTTAACTTTGCATGAAAACAGGTAATTGAATAATTACTTGTCTGACTGCATGAAATAAACACTAATCTATTTGCATGGAAGGAAATGCTAGAAAATAAATCCTAATCTATTTTGTTGAAGGTAAATAACAGGAAAGTAACCCTAATCTAGTTGCATGAAAGTAATTCCAATGAAGGTTACTCTAACACAGCCTGTAGGAAAACAAATATATGATATTGTAATCAAATCAATTCTATTCTACTTGTAAAGAATAATCAAACGCTCAAAATTGATCAAGATAAACAACCTTTATGCTACTTAACTCATAACTAATATAATATACCCTTGTTGCAAAATTGAAACTACAACAATGGAAGTAAGGCATCTGAAGGGTCTCTAATAATCTTAAGTTCAGTGTCAAGGTTTAGAGGAAATTTTGTATTGATGAGAAGAAAAAAGTAAGCTTTAGAGTTTATTCTAGGCACGTTCTAAAGAATTATGTGTGATGCTACAGAATTGACACAAGACACCCTATTTTGCTACATGATTCCATCCGAGAGAAATCTAAAGGTTCTAGGAGCAGTCTAAATATGGGATAATGTAATAGGGAGATATGGAAGGGTGAAAGAGAACTTACCAGGTGCATATTTACTTAGTAGACTAACTTGCGCAAGGGGGAAAGCAAAACTAACAATAATCTTGTAGCTCAGTAAGGTAATTTCCAGTGTGTAGATGGTTTGTAGAAACAAGTAGGAATGGAAGGTCAAATGTTGAAGGAGGTGATGTAAATGCATAGAAATGATGCTACTCTACTCTATGAACCATAATATCTCATCTGGACACAAAAAAAATGTTCATCTAACAAGGACAAAGTGACTAAATGACTGTTCAAACACTAATTGTGGAAAGAAAAAATTATCTGAAAGGGTGAGTTGAATTTAGAACATAATCTAAGTATTGCATAATAGAAAAACTATTTTAGGTGCTTGTACACACAGGTTACATAACCAAGCTTCCCAAGGGATCCCACTAGCCAACCTGCAGAGAAACGTTTCTCTTATAAAACAGATTTGCAGAAAGAAACACAATTAGAGTAATAGCATGCAAAACAAAGGCATAAAGAAATATAAAAAAGAAGGATCTTGAGTACTTATGTTGGGCCCTAACCCATGGAAACTTAGCCCCCTTCAAGAAAACTCAGACTAGAAACAAAATGATGCTTTTCATTAATCTCAATTTTTTTCAAGTATGTAACATGACAATGGAAATAACAAGAAAAATTCTCCTTATCTAATGGTAACTATCTTGCCTCTAGAATTTGAATCCTACTGAGGTGATACGGTCTTTTATTTATACAAAAATGAGTGAGGGGGAAAATCCTTGAATGAAGGGTTTCTTCCCCATAGAACTCCTACAAAATTTTATTTCGTCCCCTAGTTTACTCACAGTCACTGAGGGGTGGTAACCACTCATGATTCAACCAAGTTGTTGATGGGTTGATGCACGGAACATGCCTCCCAAATATTTTCCTACTTGTATCCAATGTGTTATGAACAATAAATCCTCTTTGTCTTGCACATTCAATGCATTAGGTTGCAATATACAGAAAATATTCCCTAACCTTCCTAATAAAACATTATTGCTTGAAAATTATATTATTAAATGAAAAAAGAGATGTTAAAATGTGCCAAAGGATGGTTAGATGGGCCTTGAATTGTACCTATTTTGGAGCACCAAAATATTAACTAGAGTTACAATATATATTCTTCTAAAGTGTTATTCACATTGATGAGGTGGCTAGCCCCTTCTCCATAGATAGTGGGGGCTGAAATGACATCCTCTTGAGTTATGGAGGAAAAAAGGAAGATGGATTTCCAAGTGGCATAAATTTTTCATATGTACTTCGATTGAGGAAATTATTATGTTGTTGGAAATATATTTGTGTAGAATAGCATAAGAATGTGTAGCTCTTATGAGTAAAAGTTTTACTTGCAAAAAAATTCCTTCTATGCCTCAAATTGTTCACTAAAAGTTTCATACCCCAATTTTCCAAAGTCAATCTTGCTAGTAAAAACGTTCATGTGAACTTATTCCTCCACTTTTTCCACTCTAAAATCATCAATATGGATGAAAAAATATAATTATCCAATCTATATCAATATAAGAATGAGGGAACAACCCCATTGAAGGGAGGGATGATTTATTCCCTAAGGTCCTAAAATTAAGGTTGTTGTCAATCAGTATGCCATCAAATCTCTTCAAGTTTCCTTAAATGCACGATGGTGGATAGAAATAGAATTATTCTATAAGATGGGACATAATACTTATAATTTATGCTTTATTTTTCAACAAAATCTATCAAATATTCTCTATAGTTGCAGAAAAGAGGTCAAAAGCATTCAAATTAAGGCCAGTAGTTCATGTAGCCATATGTACCTATAATAATCATGAAAATGTCAAAATAGTTGTTAATACAAGGTAAAAAGTGTGTGATGTGGGTGAAATATGATGGAAGATGGACCTTATAAAGAATATAATGTTTAGGCCCATCAATTGTGTAGAAACCCCATATACTTAAGGAGTATATTTGTGTTGTATAGAGATATACTGTTAGAGGAAATTTTAGCCTAAAAGTGGCCTCCTAAGGAAAAATAATAAAATAATAGGCAAATAATAAAATTAGAGTGATGAAATTTGGAGGGAAAAGAAGAAAACTAGTTTTTTCTTATTGTATTTTTTACTTATCTCCTTATAGGTTCACTCAAATTTCAAGTTTAGACACTCGTTGGATACTTTTGAGTCTTGTGAAAAGTATCCAATGAGTGTCTACACTTGAAATTTGAGTTACCCTATAAGCAGATAAGTAAAAAATACAATTAAGAAAAAGTAGTTTCTTTTTTTTACCCTCCAAAATGTTTACATGTACTTATTTTTAAATTTCAATGATTTTGATTGGTTTACATATTATGTCATAAATTACATACCCAGTTGGACACGACTATGATTTAATGATTGTTTTCAATGCCTCCCACTTATTTATTGGAGGATCACCCTGTAGCCTAAGTTTCTCCATGTGGATTTCCCACTAGGCTAGTGCATGACCAACTAATTTCAAGAGAAAAAACGAAATCTTCTACTCTTCATCTATATTATTGGCTTTATACTTATTACTATTGTAACCAATAATTCATATTTTATATAACCAATCTCACGTTTTTGGGGTTTTATTTCCACTTTTTCTTCCATTTCAAGAAGATGTTATGAAAAAGTGGTGGCAATGGAACTTGGTTGCTCTTTCCTAGGCTATTTTTTTACACCTTTTAAGGGTCTTGGTTATATCTCAAGTTATTGTCTAATCCAAATTCCAGGTTAGTGCCAAAAACTTTCTCGAAAGATAAAACTAAAATTATTAGAGCTAGCATGATGACGTACATGTTGTGACAGATATTGGTGACTTGTTTTTCCGTCCTAGCAAGTACCTCTTCTATTACAATTTGTTTCCTTTTATTCTAGATTTTGTATTACTACATTAATGCTTAAAATTATGAAATAGCTAAAACATGAAAATGAAAGAATAAGTAACTATGCATTATCCAAACAAATGAGCATATGATGTTACTTGGGAAACTTGATGTGAGAGAAAATCCAGCTAGAAAGTGAGACCTATACTCTACTTTATTTTATTTAGTTATGAATTGTAATTATAAAGAAAGGCACACCCACTATAGAGATACTTAATACACTATGGCCTAAAAATGATCTATAAAGCCTTTTACTACCTTTTTTAAGATATTAAATACCACTCCTAGAGTCCATACTAAACAACGCAATAAGTAAAACACTAAAGGAAGGGAAACCCTTATTCATAGCAACATCATATTTCATATAGCTTGGTAGACATCTACAATTAGGGTTATGATTTTTCATGCCTCAACCATTCATTACTATGATGCTTTTAGACCTTATACAATAATCTTGAAATTCCACACATGAATAATCCACAAAGGTTTGAGTAACGGGGCTTGATGTTCCATCCACTCGATACCATGGTAGTCAATAGGGTAGGTCAACTTGTGGGAGGCATAAATGAAACATACAAACTCTAGTTATTTTGATTTTCAAACTTTTGCAAATATATCATTATGTAGTACAACATTAATTGGTTAGGATCAATGCTCACGAAATTTTGATCCCAAAAAACCATTTCATGCATTAAACATTCTCTAGAAGGTTTCAAGCCCCAAATCTCTAAATTGGGACATGTCATGAAAATGTGTATTACAAGACAATTACTATAATATTTCCACATAAAAAGTACCGAGATACATGAAAAATTATACAATGATGTTATTTTGTGTTATATTCTTTCCACTACTAACCTACGTAGTGAACTGGGGGGTTAGAGGGGGGGCAGAGCCCCCCTTCTTTGCACCGATTGCGCAGTGGGGGGCCAGCAGCCCCCCTTCATTGCCCCGATTGCATAGCGGGGGGGGGTAGCATCCCCCCCTGTCCAGGGGGGTTTGAGCGGGGCGGGTAGCCCCCTCTATGGGGTCTGGGGCAGCGCCTCGAGAAATTTTTTTTTGACCCTATATTTGGTTGGGCGAACCTACCTATGGTTTTCGGTCCATGGTTTTGGATGCGATGGTTTTCGGTCCATGGTATTGGATGCTTTGGCATCTATAAATATGTATTATAACATTGAAAGGAACATAATGAAAAATCAAGCTGGTAGTCTCGGTTTTGGGATCGAGGGGAAAGTCTTTGTGTATGTGTGTTTTATGTGTTATGCTCTTGCATTGTTTATTTTATGTGTTTTAGAATTCGTATGCAGGTAATTTCTATATGGGGTTAAAACCTACATTTGGTATCAGAGCCGTTTTGACTTCAAGGGGATGCCTTTGTTGCTGAGGGGTTTCAATTGGGCCTGTGGTAGACCCTGTTCAGTGGGAGATCTGCGAGAGTGATTCTGGTGGTGAAAGAGGGTGGTGAGCAGTGGAAAGATAGAGATCGAGAGATTTAATGGTTAAAGTTTTGAGTTGTGGAAACTCAAGATGGAGGATCTGCTGGTGGATAAAGATCAGTGGATCACGGTAGATCTGGGTACTAAACCAACGGAAGTGTCTGATGAAGAATGGAACAAGTCGGATTGGAAGGCAAAGAGCACAATACGATTGTGTGTCTCAGATTCAGTATTACTGAATGTATCAGGGGAAGCGACGGTGAAGGCTTTGTGGGACAAGTTAGGGACTTTGTACTAATCTAAGTCTTTGGTGAATAAATTGTTCCTGCGGAAAAAGCTATATAACCTAAGGATGAAAGATGGAGACTCGGTGACAGAGCATCTGAATGCATTTAATACTGTGGTAAGTCAATTAGCATCTGTTGATATTAAAATTTCAGATGAAGATAAGTGCATCAGTTTGTTGTGTTCTCTACTAGATTCGTGGGATAGTTTGCTTATTGCAATAGGTAGCAATGCAACTGCCTTGTAGTTTGATGAAATAGTCTCATCCTTGCTGACAGAGGAGATGAGATGAAAAAATATGGAGAGCCAAAATGGTGATGCCTTGTCTGTGCGAGGACCGTCCCAGAACAGAAACAAAAATAAGTCATCGAGTGTGAGATCTAAGTCTAGAGGGATATCTAAATCTCCAGGAAAACCTGTAAAGGTGGTGTGCTGGAAATGCGAAAAGGAAGGGACTACAAAAGGGACTGTAAATCTAAAGCTCCTGATAAAGGAAAGGGATTTGCTGATGCTCCTTCTGTAGAGGAAAAAACCATCTCAGATGAAGGTGGGGATGTGTACTTGGCTTCTTCAAGTACACATGTAGATCATGAGGCATGGTTGATTGTCTCAGGTGCATCCTTTCACTTCACTCCCCATAGAGAGTGGTTGTGCGAGTATGAGAAATACGATGGTGGTGATGTCTTCTTAGGGGACGATAGCAAGGCTAGAATCATTGGTCGTGGAAAAGTAAAGTTGAAGTTGCAAGGTGGAAGGGTTAGAACACTTCCGGGTGTTTTGCATATTCCTACATTGGCAAGAAATATAATTTCTATAAGAAAGCTGGATGATGCAGGTGTAAAAATAGTGTTCAGGAAGGATACCTGCAAAATGGTTCGGGGAGCATTGGTATTGATGTGGGGAGTTAGAATTGGAACTCTGTACAAGCTGCAAGGTAGCACTGTTATTGATGCGTGCAACAGTTATGTGGTTCCTGAAAGTGGAGCAGAAAATCTAGTGGTCTCTTGAGAGAAGACCATGTTGTGGCATCAAAGGATTGGACATATTGGAGAGAAGGGCCTTCGAATACTTCATGGTAAAGGTATGGTAGAAGGTATGAGTAATAGCTCTTTGGATTTTGATTTTTGTGAAAATTGTGTATATGGGCAGCAGAATTGGGTGAGTTTACCCTCTGGTAGTAAGAGGGCGAAACATATATTAGAACTTGTGCATAATGATGTGTTTGGACCTGTGAAGGTTCCATCACTGGGTAAGTCTGTGTACTATGTATCATTTATAGATGAATTCTCAAGGAATACATGGATATATTTCCTTAAGAAGAAATATGAAGCCTTTGACAGGTTTAAAGAATTTAAGGCTCTCGTGGAAAATCAGACAGAGAAGAAGATAAAGCTACTGAGGACAGATAATGGTGGAGAGTTTTGCAGCAAGGAATTTGAAGAATTCTTTAAGAACTGTGGTATAGCACGACAGAAGACTACTCCATATACACCTCAACAAAATGGAGTTGTAGAAAGAATGAATAAGATGTTGATGGAAAGGGCAATAAGCATGCTCAGTGGTGTTGGGTTAGGACAGCAATTCTAGGTAGAGTCGGTGGACACTGCATGTTACTTGGTCAACAAGTCACCTTCATCAGCGTTGGAAGATGAGACTCCACAAGAGGTATGGATTGGTAAGAAACCCTCTCTTTCACATTTGAGGGTATTTGGATGTGACGCATATGTACATGTTCCAAAGGAGAAATGAACCAAGTTGGATAGTAAATCTAAAAAGTGCATATTTATTGGGTATAAGGATGGTTTAAAGGGTTATAAGCTTTGGAATCCAGCAACAAGGAAGATTGTGTATAGCTAAGATGTGGTGTTCAAAGAGGTGAAAGATGTTATTAAACATGAAGTCCAACCAAAGGAACCTCAGAAGATAGAGTTTGAGCTAAAGGACGAAGAATCAAACTCTACAGTAGAGGAGGAATCAGAAGATGAAGAGCCACAAACTCTGGGTGTAAGAAGATCAGTTCAAGAAAGAAGCCAGCCAGAAAGGTATAGTCCATTTGCTTTCTATTCAAATTTTGCTTTATCTATTACTGATGATGATCCCAGAAAAGTGAAGGAAGCAGTAGACTCAGAGGATGGAAAACTCTGGAAAGAGGCCATGGTTGATGAAATGGCATCTTTGCATAAAAATGAGGCTTGGGATCTGGTGGAGTTGCTGGCTAGAAGGAAACCCATTGGCAGCAAATGGGTGCTCAAGAATAAGACAAATGCAGAAAGAAAGGTGGAGAAATACAAAGCTCGGTTGGTAGCAAAAGGTTATTCCCAGGTGCCGGGAATTGATTTTGGTGATATTTTTTCTCCTATTGCGAAGGCAACTTCTATTAGATTACTTTTATCTGTTGCTGCTGCTTTTGATTTTGAGGTAGAACAGATGGATGTGAAGACAACATTTCTTCACGGGGATCTGGAAGAGGAAATATACATGAAGTGACCTGAAGGCTTTGCGGTGAAGGGTAACAAAGAACTAGTATGCAAGTTAAAGAATTCTTTGTATGGGTTAAAACAGTCACCAAGGATGTGGTATTAGAAATTTGATACATTTATATGGGGACTTGGCTTCACCAGAAGCAAAGTAGATCACTGTGTGTATTTTAAATTAATTGGTGACCATGTTATTTATCTGGCCTTGTATGTGGATGATATGTTGTTGGTTGGAAATGACAAAGAAACTATCCAGGATTTGAAGACCCAATTGTCCTCCAAATTTGACATGAAAGATCTTGGTGCTACAAACTATATTTTGGGCATGGAAATTAAAAGAGATCGGGAAAAGAGGAAGCTCTGGTTAAACCAGAGGAAGTATGTTGAGACAATACTGCAGAGGTTTAATATGCAGGATAGTAAACCGGTGAAGGTTCTTATTCTTGTAGGTGTGAGGTTATCTGCTGAATGGTGTCCCAAGGCACAAGAAGAGGAAGAGGATATGTCCTGTGTTCCATATGCAAGTGTATTCGGTAGCCTGATGTATGCAATGGTCTGTACTAGACCATACATTACACATGCAGTGGGAGTATTGAGTAGGTTTATGTCCAAACCAAGGAAGGAGCATTGGACAACAATGAAGTGGGTTTTCAGGTATTTGTGTGACACTAGAGATTCTGGATTGTGCTACAAAGGAAGACCAGGATTGGATAGAGTTTTGGATATCCATGGCTTTGTTGATGCAGACTGGGCTCAAGATTTGGATCAAAGAAGATCTACAAGTGGGTATGTGTTTAACCTATTTGGAGGTGCAGTCAATTGGATGAGTCAGAAACAATCTGTAGTGGTACTATCAACTACAGAGGAAAAATCCATGATAGTTGTTAGTGCCTAAATCTACCTTTGGCTGAATGAAGGCAGCTCTAGGGTAACATCAAACCACACTTCACCTGGTAGCTAGCCCTACAAGGTCGGGAGTGGGCTCTCTCCTTGTCAATCTCAGTTAGAATATGGAAATTAGGGCTTGAGATGACTAATAATAACTATTGATTTTAGGCTAGGTATATTAGGTCAAAGGATTTTGTTTGATTTTGATGGTTGTTTGCTGGATCAAATGAAGAAGGAAGTTCTGGGTCTGGGAAATCAACTCAGATTTGCAGGAGGTTCTGTGGGGCGAGGTAGATAGGTGTTTTGGCACTTCGAATTAGGTGTGATGGTAAGTCTAAGTCTAGTGAGGAGTTGGAGAGGGCATGCAAGGTTCATGAGTCCTCTTCAAACAATAGAAAACATTAAAAGCTACGTGTAACCTCAAGGTAGAGCACTGAATATCAATGGATTCCACCTATTAATCTTGTTTCATTTAGTTATGAAGAAAAAGATAGATTCTGGCACATATACACATAAGAGAAACTAAATAACAAAGGAAGAAACATTTCCAAGACACATTACCAGAAGAATCCCACAAAATGCTACAAAGCCCTGGATCATTTCCTTGCCAAACTGCAGAAGTGATTTACAATGAAGCTCAATGTTATAGCTCCAAATCTCACTCTTATGGTTTGTGATGCTGCACTCATGGCCTAGGGCAACCCCTCCTTCCAGACCTGGTCCTAAAATTTAAAAAACAGTGTTTTATCCCTTATACGCGATATTGCCCTGAGTTAAACGCGTGTACACGCGGGTTTGTGTATACCCAACCCGTGTGTATGTATTAAAACACTTAAAAAAATAAATAATTCCTTATTTTCGGGCGGAGATCGCGGGTTTTACCTGCTGATCACCTGTTAGTGCCCGTGGCCCAACTGTTCCCAACCAAATCCTAACTAAAAAACTACTTTGGAGATGGTATAAAAAGACATCAAAGGGAAGGCCTAAGAGAGAGGGAGAGCAAGATTATTATGCTGAGATTTTCCCCTTAGACCAGGTCTGAATTCCTTGGTGCTTTCTGCACTTCCCCCATTTTGCATAGGAAACCCTTGTTTCCATGTGTATTGGTGATCATTCATCTTTTATATCACCATTGAGTAAGACTTGGAAGGAGCTCTTGTTGGAGGCTTGAGGCTGGAACGAATCCGGGAGGAAGCTTTGCTTGGAGCCTGCTGAAGGTGTTTCAGGTGAAATCTTTCTGTTATATGTACTTTACTTGCCTTTATATAAAGAAACACATCTTGGTTCCCGAAAAAATCTTTCTTTGTGCTTATGAGATTCTTATTTTGAATTCTTATGCAAGTAGTTACTCAAAGATTTTTATAACTAACTTTATAGCATGAAGATGGTTTATGTATAAGTATTTGTCCATGTACTGCTGTGTTCTTTGATCTGTTTGTTTTACAGGTCAAAGGAGAAGAAGGGAACTCCAAGAAGGGTTTGGACCCTAAAGGTCTTCTCGAACGTGGGACCTTAGGTACGTACCCTCAACATTAGAATTTGCTTACAGTAAAGATAATGGCTCTGTGTGTGTTTCTTTAAATAAGCAATTTTCAGTCTGGTAGAGTCTTAACCCAAAGGACCCTAGGGGTACTTTCCCCTCAACCAGAATTGGCGACTCCACTGGGGACAACACTCTTGTTGTTCCTAGTTTGGGTAGTATTCAAGGCAATCAAGGCTCAGCCCCTATGTTTGCTGGCTCTGACTGTCTGATCTGTTCTTGAACTCTAAGCTTTTCCAGTTTTTTCAGTCTGTATTTTTTATTTTTCTTGAAAATCTTCAGATACGCTATTTTGGTGGATTACAGAGGCGTATATACGCAAGTTTAACTAAGTGAACCCGCCTATACGCAGTTTTCCTCAGTTACAGTCGCGTGTACACGCACTCTGCATATCACTGCAGGCGCGTATATTATATAATTTTCAAGATTTATAAATTTTCTTTTTGCTGAATGTTTGTCTGGTGGTTTGGGTCAGTTTGAAGCAGTCATTTTCCAGTAACAGTCCTCTGTTTAACAGGGGGCATCTTGTTCTGAACTCTCTCTAATTATAAGGAGTATTAGTCTTGTTTTCGTTGATTGCAAGCGTCATTGTTTTTTGACACACAAGATTTCTGGTTAAGAATCTTGACTGCTCTGTTTTGGCAAAGTAGGAAGATTGGATTCAATCTTTGTGTTCATTTTGTTTTGGTGACCCTTTTGTTTGCTTAACGAAACCATTTTTGTGACCATTTGCTCCTTCGTTTCGGGAAAGTTGTTTTTTACCATTTTCTTGAAACTTGTCTTTTGATCTCTTGGACTTTCATTGCTGCTTTTGATTGTCAAGAGCAATTTCAAACACATTTATTTTTGTTGGGTTTTCATCATTTGAAAGGTGTCAATTCGCAAAAGTGTTTGGTTGCCTATTCTTCAATCATTAGTGTCAGTATTTTTGAGAGCATTCTTTGAAAAAGACTTCTTTGCTTGTTGTTTGAAAGAAAATCTTTTGAAAGTTTTAAGTTTCGCTTTCTTAAACTTGCTTTTCATTTGATTTCCTTTCTTGCGAAGTGAGAGTGCTTTATGTTTATCTTAGAACTTGTTTTTATTGTTTGGACGAAATGATTGGTAGCACATCATATTCTATCTAAGCATTTTAGTGGCAAGACAAATTTGATAAGTGAGCAACTTTCCTTCTTTGTTTGCAGAGTAGTCTTAAAATCTTGCATTCACATATAGTTGTTGCATTAGGATAGATTTGCATCCCTTTTCATGCATACATAGTTTTGTTAACTTTTGTGAGTGTGGAGTTTGAAAAGAAAAGAAAAATTTTTTTATTTGAAGTTCCTCTGAACCCTATAGAGATTACTTTTCATCAAAAAACGAAAAAGTGCATGTGCATGTAGTTAAGTTTTTATTAATTACTTTTGCGTCAAAAAAAACCACTAGTTTCACTTCCGTTACCTTGTGACTTAAAGAACAGCCTAATAAAATCAAGTGCTAACTAAAATTCCCTAGAACTTTTTGTTTTAGTCAGTTACACCAACAAGATTAGGATTTTAGGGCCTTGGATTAGGCGAGTGGAGAGTTAACTCTCCAAGGCCATATAAACGTCAAACGTAGGAGTCTGAATAACGAGAGAAAATCCAATAGCGTTAGGAAGACCAGGAAAGCTCCGGATCTGGGAGTTAAGCACGAGGGTCTGTGAAGACAGGGAAGAGAGATACCCCCTCTCCTACTTGTCCGAACTTACCTCACGACTGTTCCGCCTGGCTTCTGCGACGAGTTGGTGTCCATAGTTGCCTCTCCTAGGGATCTACACAGGTGGCTGCGGAGGGGAATCCCATGGCACCTGAGGTCGACGTTGCATCACTCTCGACAGTACTACTGGAGGGCACCCTTGCGAAGCTTGGGGGCTTGCACTAGCGCAGGCTGTCGTTAGGAGGTCAGCGTAACTTCCTCTGTTACCTTCGCTGATAGGACTGGGCCGTCATTATCCCAGACTATCTTCGAAAGGCCCCTGACTCCACTTTCTTGTATTTTGGTGTCCGGTCCTCATCACCCGGAGCGGAAATACTCGGAAGTTGTTTGACTGGCTGTATCTTTAGGGACTTTATAGTGTGTGCTCTTTGTTCCTTGTATATCTTTGGCTTTAGGTATTTTTGTCTAGTCACGTTTGGACTTTGTGTTCTGAGTGACCGGCTTACCACTCTACCAATCTTGAAAGGCTTTTGGTCGTTCTTTCAGAAGTTGTGGAGTTGCCTCCTCAAGGGCAAAGGTTTTGATTGCTTATTCATATTCCTTGAAGAGCTATTTCTACATTCCCATAGGGGAAGGGTCTTTGGATCAATTTAATATGGCCAATATTCCCGTGGAAACCAACCAAGGTGCCTTCCCGAAAGGGGATCCTTGTGCTTTTCCTTCCTTTCGAAACGTTGGTACTCCCTTGATGGCCACTTTGAATATTCCTGGGTTGAATGTTGGACTACCCGTTTGGCTCTGGTCCACTCCGAATATTCCAAATGCTCTTGAAGCTTCTCAGATGAATGCTTTATTTCAAGGGCATCACATGGGTACTAATTTTTCATCTTCTTTCAAAGAGAAATCTTGGATTCCTTCTTCACCTCCTTCTTGCAACAAGAAATCTAAAAAGAGGAGAAAAAGGAAGTCAAAGAAGAAGAATAATTCTGTCCTTTCATCTTCAACCTCTGCGATTCATGTTGGAGATGAGCCTTCAGCCACTGCTAGTCATGCTGGGGGCACAAGTCTAGTCACTGCAAGTCACACTAGCACTTCATCCTCAACCTCTGCCAGTCATGTTGGAGATGAGTCTTCAGCCGCTGCTAGTCATGCTGGGGGCACAAGTCTAGTCACTGCAAGTCACACTAGCACTTCATCCTCAACCTCTGCCAGTCATGTTGGAGATGAGTCTTCAGCTGCTGCAAGTCATGCTGGGGGCATGAGTCTTGTCACTGCGAGTCATACTAGCAAAGAGTCACCGACCTCTGCAAGTCATGTTCAGGACTCTCCACAAACCACTGCTATTCATGTTGGCGGAATGGAGGTTGATAAGAAACCTGAACGTAGAAGTTTTAAACCTAAGTTCCCTTGTAAGATATGCAAGGGAGACCATCTTACTCATTTATGCCCTGGTATTCCAGAGGTTCAAAGGATATGGTCCGAGTCTGAAAATACTTCTGCTCCTAAACCTCATATGGTTTCTCATCAATCCATTCAACCATTGCTTGAAAATGTGGTAGAGCCAGTGCAATCGCTAGACGATTACACTCCTCTTTTGGGGGGTGAAGTGCCTAACAAAAGAGTTTGTTTGATCTCTAGTACAGAGTCTTCTAGTATAGGGGGCATTCCGGTTACTTTGAATGTTCCCCCTCCAAGTGCTAAGAGTGTTTCCTTTGATTGGGATAGCCTTGTTGAGCCTCGTCTTCCTTCCGCTGCACCTTTTCAAATAAAGGTCAGAGTGAATTCCACAAATGTCTGTCGATGTATGGTGGATGAAGGATCCTCTGCAAGTATTATATCCTCTTTGACTTGGAAAGCTTTGGGTTCCCCAAAGTTGTTGACAGCTCAAAGTCAGTTGTTAGCCTATGATAGAAGGCCTGGTGAATCTATGGGTGTTCTTCCTCAAGTGCCTATCACTTTAGGTGGGAAGACTGTCTTAATCAATATGATGGTGGTTGATAGCCCTTTAGACTTTAATATGCTACTTGGGCGTGATTATGTCTATGCTATGAATGCTGTGGTGTCTTCACTCTTTCGATTAATGTGTTTCCTCATAACGGGAATATTGTGACTATTGATCAGCTTGCATCTGATAATCACCACCCTAATTCGACTTTACTGCAGAATGCCCCTTGGTTTGTTCCAAGTGTTCAAGTAGACTCTACCCCGCCACGGGTGAATTATGTGGCATTGAGTCCTCAATGTTCAATCGCTTCTAAGAAGAATCCTTTGACTTATTATTCTCCTTCTTGGGACTTGGTCCCGGTAGTTGACCGAGAGATTCATCCTATAGGGACATGGGACCCTTTAATTCCCTCTTTTGATCCTTGTAGTTCTCATGATTTCTTAGAACTTGTTTTGCCTTCACAGGAGGAACTCTTTGAAGCCATGAGTTATGAATACCAAAGGAGTCCTTGGTCCGATCCCTGCAAGGGGTTTGTCCAGAAGAACTATTATGCGTAAGCTGCAAGGCTGCGTGGTTCCCTGTATCATATTGTATATATGAGGTACGCATTTTCAAGTTTTGTATTCTATAACACAAGATCTTATATGAAGTTTATATGTGGGATGTATTAACTTCATGTCTAGTGTTCCTATTTATGTTTACAGAACTTGGAAGATTTCTCCTTTGGAAGTTTATGGTTGGTCCGTTCTGACAGGTATTGGTTCTCAAAACTGGCATATAGGTTAGGTTTTTCCACCTGCATTGTGCATTTATCAGTTTCCTCTCCCATTTTGCCTTAGGATCGACCCCACCAAGTTATGGTGCGGAACCTTCTCATTGCTTAGAAGTATCATGACTTGTGTGGTAGAGCCTACCTTATCATGGGTGCCCTAGTTAGTACCTTTTTTGTCGCTTGGCACTCATGCTGATTTTTCACCCCTAGGCTCGGGAGTCCTCTTTAGTCCCGCCATGACTTATGCGTTGAAGACTCATTCCTCTTAGCTTCTCCGCTTTGTTCTGGCCTTATACCCTAGAGGCTCCTTTGTGTTGAGTTGTACTACTGCATTGCATGTTGACCATTTGCACCTTTTGGCCTAGAGCCGGCTTCACTTGGACTCGTGTTTAAGCCAACTTTTGACCATGACGTCTGCAAAATCAACCTTGCATACCTTTGACTTCTGCAGCTTGACATACCCTGATCCGTGGAAGGAACATACCTCTGAGTGTCACTGACCAGTTTTCACCTCCCTGCATTGAGCATAGGAACGTTCCTTTCCCAGGAACTAGATCATCTGTTTCACCGACACTCGTTCTTTCCACTGTACCATAGCATTCTTTTATTCTTTTTCTGGCTTAACAGAAAAAGACAAAAAAAATTAAATATTCCAAAAAAGAGTGGGAACAGGGACATTATTTCCATTTATTGTTGGCAGCTAGAGTCAGTTGAGTCGCCCTTGAACAAAGCACTCAAAACAAAGTCTCCTCCATATGGGTGGGATTTAGTTTGACTTAGGTATGCCATAACCTTGTTATTGAGTCAGTTCTCCCCCGATTGGTTATCTCTTCCAATCATATGGAGGGTTCGTTCGTGCCTCCTACATGGCGAACTTATACAGAGTCATCATATGCTGCCACATAGTCACATTGAGTCGTGCTTTTGTTCAAGGGAAGTTAGCCTGAGTCGGCCTCTCTGCGGTGTCTCTTGACTCATTTTTCAGTCGGCCATCCCTGGTTGTCAATATCATGTCTATCATCACATCAGCTTTATTGGTCCTTTACTCGTGCCGGTTTGAGAAGGTCCCCATTGACTTCTCGCTGGCAGGTCTTGTCCTTATCGACGACGACACCTTGCTCTGTGGACAGGCCTAGAGCCGCACCCTGGCCCTATTTTCATTATTGATAGGTCACCTTGTGCTCAGCATCGATTAGTATCATGGGTCTTTGACTGAGTGGTTTCCCTTGTGTTCGACATCAGCATACATTATCACACATTGGGATTCGTGCAGTACCTTGGTTTCCATTTGACCCTATTGGTGGATACCTCGCCTCTGTGTCAGCTTTCATTATTGGTTGGTTCAGAGGGTTTCTGTCGTGCACTAGCCACATCTTGTGTACGCCGGAAACGTACTTCGGTTGGGTTACTACATATTTTTCGTCTGATTCCTTCCACATTTTGGCCTACGGGTTACACTCGCGCTAGATTGATGGAGGATGCCTTAATGCCTTCCTTCTAGCAGATCTTTCCCTATCGACTTCGACTCATTGATCTGGGGCAAAGATCTAGAGTCCATTTGGGAGTACCTTGGGGTTTGCAGTCATTAGTGGCAGATCCTTCGCTATCAACAGTGGGAAACCATCATTGTCCCCTGATCGATAGATTCTTACAGGTGTTCGACTTCAGCTCATCTATTCACACTTGTTAGATTGTACTGGGTACCTTGACGCTCATTATCATTATCGATGAGTAGTCTCGGGTTTGTTAACGGTATACATCAATGACCAGTAATCAAACGATTTCTCACATGGTCGACTTCAGATCATTTATTCCCATGGTGTAGAAATGTACCACGGCGGTCGGTGAAGACCTCAGGTTGTATCAACATTCATTGGTTCACTTGACAGTTGCTTCTGTTGCTGCTAGTTGATACCACTCCACCTTATATGTTGCAGTCAGTCATGGCGACATTCTATATGCTGGCACCTGAGTTTGCAGTGTAGTACCATCCTATTCCATCATGTTCAGTTGGTACCTTTTGGGATCAGTCTTTGATATCAGTGATCCGTTGCATCTTTCAGCATCATTAACAGTCTTATATGTGATATTCAGACATGTACTTGCTCATTATGATCAGATGATCCATTATGTATCTTCCAGTCATTTATACTTGTATACTTAGTGGATCCGCTTGTACTTGATATGCGGACATGCTTTACTTTTTCTGAGCATGGGTATGCCCGCCTCAGACAACGTTTCTTTCTGATCTCCTTTTGGTGGCTTGGCAGGCTGAATTCTGGTGAAGTCCTCCTCGGTTTCTCGACAGACTTCCTTTCCATGTACTTACATAATATATTTCGGCCATCATGTTCCCCTTCCGACCTCATATATTAGGGGGCATCTGTTATAGCTCCAAATCTCACTCTTATGGTTTGTGATGCTGCACTCATGGCCTAGGGCAACCCCTCCTTCCAGACCTGGTCCTAAAATTTAAAAAACAGTGTTTTATCCCTTATACGCGATATTGCCCTGAGTTAAACGCGTGTACACGCGGGTCTGTGTATACCCAACCCACGTGTATGTATTAAAACACTTAAAAAAATAAATAATTCCTTATTTTTGGGCGGAGATCGCGGGTTTTACCTGCTGATCACCTGTTAGTGCCCGTGGCCCAACTGTTCCCAACCAACTCCTAACTAAAAAACTACTTTGGAGATGGTATAAAAAGACATCAAAGGGAAGGCCTAAGAGAGAGGGAGAGCAAGATTATTATGCTGAGATTTTCCCCTTAGATTGGTGCTTTCTGCACTTCCCTCATTTTGCATAGGAAACCCTTGTTTCCATGTGTATTGGTGATCATTCATCTTTTATATCACCATTGAGTAAGACTTGGAAGGAGCTCTTGTTGGAGGCTTGAGGCTGGAACGAATCCGGGAGGAAGCTTTGCTTGGAGCCTGCTGAAGGTGTTTCAGGTGAAATCTTTCCGTTATATGTACTTTACTTGCCTTTATATAAAGAAACACGTCTTGGTTCCCGAAACAATATTTCTTTGTGCTTATGAGATTCTTGTTTTGAATTCTTATGCAAGTAGTTACTCAAAGATTTTTATAACTAACTTTATAGCATGAAGATGGTTTATGTATAAGTATTTGTCCATGTACTGATGTGTTCTTTGATTTGTTTGTTTTACAGGTCAAAGGAGAAGAAGGGAACTCCAAGAAGGGTTTGGACCCTAAAGGTCTTCTCGAACGTGGGACCTTAGGTACGTACCCTCAACATTAGAATTTGCTTACAGTAAAGATAATGGCTATGTGTGTGTTTCTTTAAATAAGCAATTTTCAGTCTGGTAGAGTCTTAACCCAAAGGACCCTAGGGGTACTTTCCCCTCAACCACTCAAAGCATTCACAAGAGTCCAACCTTGACAAATGACTAAGAAAGTACATGATATAGGCAAAAAACCACCTATGCTAGTCATCAAGGGTTGAATCCATTTGTCAAGGAGTTGTTTCAACAACATCTAAACTAGGAACTAGAAGATAGGCAGTGGAACAGCTTGCCTCTAAAACTATCGAAACTGATTAACTCAACCTCAAACGACCTCTAACTGATGTATCTACCTCCTCAAGTCATTTTTCATCATATCTACATCATATTACATCATCAATTTACCAAGTAGAAAATAAAAGTCAATTGATAGTCAAACTAGGCAAAATTCTGAGTTTTTAGGAAAAATTGGCAAAAATTTTCCTGATGCACAGCGCCCTGATCCTGATGCACAATGACACTTCAAGGCTGATTTTGGAGGCCTTCCGCTTCGCCAAATCAGGCCCAAGCCCAAGATACCTTGTTGGAAAGCTCTACCCGTCTAGTTTTTGGAACACTTTGAATTTTCTAACTTGAAGTTGATTTGCCCCTCCAAAAATCATTTCTCCCAAGACTGGTTCCTGTGGGTCCAAAAAATGGCAGAGAGGGCATTTTTGTAGGTGGTTTTTTGTCCTTTAGGTGACCCAGATCTCCTCCAAATTTTATGAAACTTTCTGGTTTCATTGTTTTTCCATGAGGAATCCAAAAATGCAAGCCATTTTGAAAAATACTTAGCCAACTCAATGCGCAGCGCTGGTGGCACTGTGCATCAACTGAAAATTCCTGTGTTTTTAATTACAAAATTTTGAAATGACAAAAATTTCCCGAAACTTCTTCAAATTTGGCAAGAGGCAAGCTTACTAACTGCTTTGCTGAGCTAATGAAGCTTCAACCAAAATTTTAAGTTTATCCTGTTCCTTTTTGCCCCTCAAGGCTCTCTTTAACTTAGCTTTTAGCCCGTTTATCCTCGTTTTGCAAATTTTATTCCGAGCTAAGTAATGATAAGCCATATGGCGCAGCATTTTCTTTTCCTTGTTAGCTTTCTCAAGCATCTTCTCAAGGTGAATGTTCACCCTTTCCAACCATGACTCTCAGTCAGCCTCAATTTCTTTCTCAAGGGATGTCATTTTGATTTTTCTTCTCTTTGCCTCTTGCCTATTTTCTCTAATTGTCTACAGCTCCATGATAGCTTGCTTATCTTCCAGTTGCTTATTTTCCTGCTCAAGATAGTTGATGATCCATTTGGCCCTCTCAAGGTCAAGTGATAAGGCTTGGATTTCAGCCTCCTTCTCTTTGATAATCATATCCTTGAGGCTTGAGCTTTGAGAGCCCAAATCAGTGTCATCCTCCTCAATCAACACAAAATCGCTCTCTTTCCCTTTTGTAGGGCCCTCTTCATGCATCTATTTCTCTCCTTTGTCTCTGCCCTGTACCTGTTTAGCTGGAGAAGAAGGCAAAGCCCTTGTCACCCGTAGTGAAGATAGCATTTGCCTGTGGTCCAGTGAAGAAAACGAGACCCCTTCCACCCCTGGTGGAGATAGTACTCTTTTGGTAGCTACAAAAAGCATCCTAGTGCCTCTTTCATAAGTAAAAAACATAGGAACATGAGCAGGCTCTTCTATTTTACTTTCAGGCTCTTTCTGTAGCCCGGAAGGTTCACCTTCCTCTTGAGAATATGCAAATATTTGAGGCCCCTTAAAGCATTCATGGGCAATGAAAGTTTCCCATGGAACTCCCAACTAAGTGAGTTGATGTAAAACAACAATTTTGATGACAAAAAAATGATAAATACTATTGAGCTGTTGTGGATATGGTTTTCTTTTTGCAATCATTGTCATCCTCTCTATGTTTTTACATATGAAATAAGGAATGCTCATCATCTTGACCCTGGTGAAGTGCATAGGCAATCTGATATGGTAGGCATAAAGTCTGGAGAACCTACCCTCACATGTGCAGTATTTGATGATAAGCTTCATGAGTGGAACATACCGGTCCTCCAAGAATTTGAAAGGAAATAGCCTGCTAAGTTTACCATGGTATTTGGCCTTGATATAAGGTTCAAAATGCTACTTACTGATATTCTACCTTTTGTTCCACTTTTCCCCTACATCTGGCATTCTTGTAGCTTTTGCAATGATAGATGGTAAAAGAGTGAAATTGATCCCAGCAAGATGCACCACATTATTTTCCATGTTTTTGACAAACTGACTTGCCAACTCATGATGATATTTGACCCTCTCAATCATTTCACAAAACTCAAAACAGGACTGATATCTAAAACATGTGGTGGCAAGAGGTAAAGCAAGGAGTTCATTCATGCTAATAGGTTCTTCCCTAATAATTTTTCCACCCTTGTGAGGTCTCCTGGGCTGCACATTTCTTTCCCTTGAACTATCACTAAGTGTTTCTTCTTCATAACTTGATTCACTACTTCTTTCCATGATGTTTGTCTTAGGGATGTGATTTGATGATGGTATGGTTCACAATGACAATGGATGAGAACAAAGAAGATGAGTATGAAGAGATTTTGCAAATGTGAAATGGAGTAGGGGAATAAAGGGACAGGTTTAGGAAATTAGGGTTTTGACTTATGAGGGACTTAGGGTTTAATGAAGGGAATTAGTTTCTAAGGGGAATAGGGATAGGGAGAATGGAATTAATGGGTATATTTAGAGCAATGAAGTGTGGAAAAGGGGAAAAAGATGTTGGTTTTGTTATAGAGTGAAAATTTTGCAATGAGATGGAAATGTATGAAGGCAAGCTAGGGTTTTGATTTTAAGAAGCAAAACTCATGAAGAAAACATGAAGAAGACTAAATTTAGCTCAAGATCAATGAAAACTTACTTGAATGAGTGAAATGTAGTGATTAGGAGAGTTTTGGATGAATTTGAGTAGTTTGGGAACCTCCCTGGCCAACGCGCAGTGCACTGGGCCTAATGCGCTGCGCCTGCTTGATGCACAACACCTATGTATTTTTACACTGGCAGAAATTGTCTGATGCACAACGCCAACCCTTTGATGCGCAGCACCAGGCATATTTTCTACAAATACATGGTTTTCTCCTTCCTTTGCTCGATTTTCCTCCAAATCACGATTTTGGCTCCTCAAAGATGTTTTGCACAATGAAATGGATGGCTAACATGACTTCACTTTATAAATGGATGCACTTTAATTTTTCCTCATTGCAAACCCACTTTTATAAAGTCTTAGTCACTTTTCTTCAAAAACTCTGTTTTTCATTTGAAATTTGACTTTTTCTTGACCCTTTGATGGACAGATGCATTTGGTGCTTATGTTTTTGCAGTGGCTGGAGTTGGCAAGATGACCAAGAGCAGCTGTTGATCTTATTACATATAGAAACACTTAAATTACATGAACTTTGTACATAAAAATGGAAAAACTTTTCTTTCAGGCATATTAAAAGCAAATTTATGAGTTTATGAACTTATTAATCCTCCTCATGTGCCTACTGACCTTTTATTCAATTTTGAATGACCATGATGACAAACCCTAGACCTAGTGAGACTAAAACCCTAAAATTGATTTTTGTAAATAAAATGACATAGAATGACAGTAAATGACCTGAAAAAGTATGGACACAGATAAGCAAGATATATGTCATGAGGGAAAAAATCTGAATTGAACCATACCATCAGTTGATCCATGACCTAATGGAATGCAGTTGATCGGATGGGACACCTAATATGCATGCAAAAGAGAAATTTAATTGTTGATGGAGGTATGAAGATACTGACACTAACATTGGCCCCAATGGGGATGGTAGCTCCTCGGAGGAGCCAAGAACCACAGATCTCTGGAAACAGATAAGTGCCTTCATCCATTGGGAAATATGGAGTCAATAACTTCAGAACACCAAAACAAATACCTTGACTGAAGACTCAAAACCAAACCAACTGAACTATGACTTAAACAACTGACACTAAATAATCAAAGACTGAATCTAGACGTTCATCTTTATAGCCTTCACTTCGGGCCCCAAGCTAAATGAATGGTGACAGTGCAAATTTTGCAATGAAAGAAATAAAATGGTATGTACAATGACAAAATTTGATGGCAGAAAAATTCTCAGAGATAATATCGTTTCAGAAGCCAACCATTTACTGGCCCTCCTGGACAATCTTCTCCATTCATTTCTTTGAGTAGAAAAGCATTTTCGCCTCTATATGTAGCAATTCTGTATGGTCCCTTCCACAGGTTCTCGAACTTTCCGTGCTTGCTTTTATCCTCGTTTCTAGCATCCCACCTTCGCACTATGTCTTCAATCTGAAATTTGTTCGCCTTTGCCTTTTGATCATAAATATTTTTAATTCTCTCTTGCAGCCTAAAGGTATTTTGAAAAACTTCTTCTCTAGTCTGCTGTAAATGGATCATCCAGCTTATTCTCTACTGAAAATGATCTTCCTCACTGCCAGCTTCCTGTAGAAGTTTAACAACCGGGACTACGAGAGATGTCGGCAACACTATGTCAATACCATATACAATCTCAAATGGAGACATTCCTATTGACTTCTTTTGGCTTACTCTATCCACCCATAGTGCATTAACCAATTTTTTATGCCAGCTCTTCTTATTGGTTTCCAACGGCTTTTTAATGATGTTGACCAATGATGTGTTTGAAGATTCAGCCAATCCGTTACCTTGCAAATAATATGCAGTAGAATGTCCCAAGGTAATTTTATATTTGCTGCAAAAGTCAATCATCTTATTGGACTTGAAAGTGGCTGTGTTATCTATAATAAGTTTGTTACAATAGCCAAAATGTGACAAAATATTATTTTCAAGAAATTGAATAATTACTGAGTTCGTAGCCTGCCAAGTGGGGATTGCCTCAATCCACTTTGTGAAATAATCTGTCACTGTCAAGATACACTTGTGTTGAGCTGAAGATGTGGGATGAATCTCTCCAATAAAATCTAGGCCCCATTGTTGAAACGGTGCACTAACTTTGACTGGCTTGAGAGGTAGAGGCTGCAGCTTTCTTCTTCCCTAAAAAATCTGGCATTCATGACAACTTGTGACCGTTTTATAAACATCAACAAACAAGGTAGGCCAATAGCACCCTACTCTCAAAATTTTGTTAGCCTTCATCTTCCAAAATAAGTGACCTCCACAGTCTCCCTTATGGAAATCACTCATGACCTGTTGTGCTTCCTCTTCAGTCAAAAAATTCAGCAAAATGCCTCCAGAATCCTTCCAATAAAGTGCATTGTTTAAAATACAAAATCTAGCAACCTTAAGTTTCAGTGTTCTACCTTTATTTTTAGCCATCCCCGGTGGCGGTGAAAGGTGTTGAAGCACGTATACAATATCTGAATACCAAGGAGAATGAAGAAAAATTTCAGATACTTGAATCAGTGAAGTACCTTCATCTTCTTCAGACATGGCTGCAATCATATTTATGTCAAATGCATGTAGATTGGACTCGACCATTAACTTTGCTAGACCCTGCCCCTTGATTAGCTTTTCCGGCTTTATCTCCAAGTCATATTCTAGCAAAGTTGCAATCCATTTGCCCTATCTTCCTTCCGGATCTGTTTGTACCAAAACATCTTTGACTACTGCATTAGGGATGTAAGCAAGGATATGAGAGTGCAGAATATATACCCAGAAATCTTTCAAAGCTTTCACCAAGGCGAGAGCTTGGTTCTCAATGATGTTATATTTCAAGGCTACATCTCTTATTGTCCTACTGAAAAAGGTAATTGGCTTTTCTAGCTGATCTCTTTTCTACATTAGAACTGCAGCCATAGTATGTTCAAAAGTGAATGAAAATAATATAAAATCCTGTGAATAATCTGGACTGATCAAAATTGGAGCTGAAGAAAGAGCTAACTTTACTAGGTTGAAAGACTTCATAGCTTTCTCGGTCCACTTGACCACACTATCCTTCTTCAGCATATTTGTAATTTCTCTCAAGTGTTCAGCTAGATTAGGCACAAAATGACGTAAGAAGTTCATCTTACCATTAAATTCTTGGATCCCCTTCTTATTACGAGGAAAATCTATTTTCTATATAGCTTCCACCCTAGCAGGATCGATGCGGATTCCTTCTTTTGATATTATGTGATCGAGAAGTTTCCCTTCATCCATTGCAAACAAGCTCTTTTTGGGATAGAGTGAAATTCCATATTTTTTGCAATGCTAAAAAACAATTTTCAGATGGTAAAGATGCTCCTCATATGAATTTGAAAAGACAGTCAAATCATCAACATACACTACTAAAAATACATCTTTCTCATTGGCGAAGGCAATGTCCATGACACTATGGAATGTTGCTCCAGCGTTCTTTAAACCAAACAACATCTTGGCATAGTGGAATGTTCCCCAAGGAGTTGTGAATGTTGTCTTGTCCCTGTCATCTTCATGAACCAAAGTTTGATTTTAGCTAGAATACCTAGCAAGCAGTGACATACGAGATGCTCCAACTACTCTCTAGAGAATGTGGTCCATTTTTCGAAATGGGTAGTTATCTTTTAATGATACTTTATTCAAATTTCTGAAATCTATGCACAATATAATCTGGACCAAATTGGAGATCCAATCTGAAAAGCTGATCAGAACGATTATACCATCCTTGTATAATCGATTCACCTCTTTTTCTATTGATGGCAGCAACTTTGGATTTATCCTTCTCAGCTTTTGGCAAAATGGCTTCTAATTTGGCTTAATAGGAATTATGTGTTGAATTATACTTTTGTCGTACTCCTTTAAATCTGTATAGTCCCATGCAATTACATTAGAAAATGAGGACAATCAACTAATGTATTTAGCTTTTACGTGAGGAGGTAATTCATCTGACAACTTCACCATCTTTGGATCTTCTGCTGTGCCAATATTTACATCTTCAACACCCTTCTCGGTCGGCACTAAGCTTGGTTTTCAGGCTACATCATCTTGATCAAATAATTCCTCTAAAGGTATAAGGCCTTTAGGGATGACATCATCTTTCAACTGCAAGACTTCCATCTGATTTACCTCCATTTCTGGTTCACCATCATCTTGCTCAGCATCTATAGAAGTATCTTTATACTGGCCTTCATTTTGCAGAAAATCATCAATTTCTTTGTCATCCTGAAACACCTATCAATATCTTAGATTATTAGGGACAGCTAGGTGATGCTTCACATGAATTTCAAACTTATTGTTTGAATTCATTGGGATCTTTAAGTTACTTGTAGCTGTAGCAAGAGAATCTGCAATAACATTTTTTGTACGAGGGACACATGTCAAACTATGATCTGGAAACAACCTAAAAATGTCTAAAACTGCATTACGGTAAGCCCTCATTCGCGGATGTTTGGCTTAGTATTCACTCTTGACTTGTTTGATTACTAACTCTGAGTCGCTCTTTGCATTCAACTTCTTGAGTATCTTCAACCCTGCAATCAGTGCCTCATACCCGGCCTCATTGTTAGAACAATCGAAATCCAATTTATATGAACAAATTCTTACATTACTTGGGACTTTATTTGGTAGGAAAATAGGCCTGCGTATCCAAATCCCAATTCCCACACCATCCTTACCTACTTCTCCATCAAAATCCATACTCCACAAACTGGCTTCTTCCTCCAAGTGTTGGAATTATATTAGCTCTCCTACCTTTGGTTGTTGTCCATGAATTTCTGCTGCTGGCAGAATGTCGACTGTTCAGTAGTACTTTCAAGCCTTTGTCTCTCTTGAGCAAGTGCTGCCCTGAAATTTTCTGTTATCTCTGGAATATCTTCCACTTCAACTAGTTGACTATTCACATTATTAAAACCACTATCTGAATAAAGAACAAAAGATTCTAAATATGTATGTACATAGTTAATTGGATGATTCAAAGGTTTCTCCTTGCTTGTTATCATATACTTCATCTTCTTCTCTCTATATAATTTTATCAGCTGACCAAACACGGGAATAGTGGCATAGGAGAAATCTAATTACAATGTCCCTTTTAATTTTGCACCCCACGACCTAGATAAAAGCATGCCAAATCTAGGGGGAATGTTGGCCACAACTACATCCATGAGAACATTCTTTGCAGGAATTTGATCTAAAATCACAACGAAATCCTTAATGAGACCAATACATCTGAACCTACCGGAATCAAAGGAATAAAGATCGTGATATTTACGAGTGATGTCCAGACCCATTTTTTCCATAATCACCTTTGACATCAGGTTGTGAGATGCTCCTGAATCAAACATGGCATTGTGTAAGACATAATCATGCAATCTAAGGCTGATGTAAAACGGGGCTACTTCACTATCCTCAAATTGGCCTTCTAATGCCAGACCAAAAATAAGCTCAGGTTGGTCATCTTCCACATTAACCATATTAGACAAGGGATCTACATTCAAAATCTTTGACACTTGACTCTTATAACTGTTGTTCTTCATTAATTCAATCAAAGGTATTGACACTTTTAACTTAGCAATCTCATTCTATAAGCTAAAGGCTGTAGTTTTATCTACCTCTTTGCTCGGAGAATCCTTCTTTTCAGACTTTTCCTTTGTTGTACTTGGCTGATTTGCCTTCTCATTTGCAGATTGTACTTTGTTGGAAGTAGGATCTGCTGGCTCCTTTCATTTTTTCTGAACATTTGGAGAATCATTCTTTGGTTGTGATGCTTCCTTCTGCTTTTGAATTGGATTGATAGGTACATCCCTACTTCTGAGTGAATAATGTCTTTGTTGCACTATCAATGAATTCATATATCCCCTCTGATATTCATCTAATTCTTCTTCTAGGAGTATTTCATTGGCTATTATAAAATCCTCATCTTTTTGTATAGCCGAGCTCTCTGAATATTCCTCATCCTCCATGATATAAATAGGCAAACCATCTATTGTAAAAATGTGATTTTCCTCTCCTATTGGATTCTCATCATCCTCTGAATCCGGACCATGAACATAGTTCTGCTGTAGAGGTCTTTTGACTTGTTGCTATGCTGATTGATCTTGTGCTCTTTGCTCTCGTTATTTAATCCTGAACTGTGGCTGCTCCTAACCACAAAAATTTGGATTTCTGATTGGTGTCTCTGGCTTATCTACAATGGCCAATCTATCAAACATTTTCTCAATTTTATGAAGCAAATGATACGAGAAAGAATCTTCTTCCTTTATGGTCACTTTCTTCTCGGTCTTCGTTCTAGCTCTCTTAGCTAGCAGATTTGCCTCCACACTTACTACAATTTTCTGCATATCCTCCAATGTAGCAGGATCTCGTTCTCTCAATTGGTATGCCATGTCGGGATCAAACCCATCAGAGGCTTGATATCAGCTGGAATAGCATTATAGATAGTATTGAATCTTACACAGTAATCCTGAACACTTTCACAAACATTCCTCTTTATATTTTCATACTCGGAGAGAATTTGGAGTGGATTTTTCGTTACCTCCCAATGATCTAGAAATTGTTTATGAAGAACCGGAAATGTATTGATGGTCCCTACGGGAAGTGCTCTGAACCAATTTCACATCTTTCCTCCAAAAATTTGCAAAAATAATCACATGGTCACATTCTCTTCATCTATGTCATGAAAATCAAAGAAGTCATTCATCCTGTCAACATGCTGCTGCACTGTGATACCTTGGGTGCATCAAGCAATGGAATTTTACTTTGGTAATTAGGAGACATACCATCCAAGTTCTGTGGCAAAATGAGAAGTGCATATTTGGCAGCCATTGCTCAAGGTGGATTGGAAGCTGGCCTTGGAGAAGAAGGAGGATTTACAACAACAAAAACAGTCGATGTGATGGGTGTATGAGGTGTCAAAGGAGGAGATGAGATGATAGATGATTGAGGTGTTGAAAGAGGGGATGAGATGGTAGATCTTTGATCCGATATGGTGGGTTGAACAGGAAGGGTGGGGATAAAAGGTGGTTCAGTATGAATTTCAGAACTAGATGAGACAACAGATGAACCAAGAGTAGCAGATGCTGATTCAAGGAGCTGAGGAATATTGGTAGCCACAATAGATGTTTGAAGATTCAAGATATAAGCATCAATTGATTTATTCGCTCTTTCAGTTTCAAGGTATTGGACAAATTGTGGATTTAAAACAGTATCACCAATCGCACTTTCAGATTTAGTTTCAAACAAAGATAGATCAAAATGTTCATCAAACGGGAGATATTCAAGATATTGAAATATGATGGGGCATCAGTGAGATCTAAAAACTGGTCTTGGACTCAACGAACTTTCTTGTCTGGGTATTCTTGGAATGAGATTAGGATTTCCAAACACGAGAGGTGGATCAGGATCAGGATTAGCCCTGGTGTATCGTCTGGAAGCCAGTGTGTTGAATTTTGCCCAAAATTCAAATGGACATTACAATCTTTTCAGCCAAATGAATTATAAACCTATCATCCAAAAGTCTAGAATTGTTTTAATGTACTGGGGTAATATTTTTCAATTTCTTCCCCAGTATGGTCGCCACTATGTTAGTGCCCAAATCTACCTCTGCCTGAAGGAAGGCAGGTCTAGGGTAACATCAAACCACGCTTGACCTGGTAGCTAGCTCTACCAAGTCAGGAGAGGGCTCTCTCCTTTTCAATCTCAGTTAGAATATGGCAATTAGGGCTTGAGATGACTCATAATAACTACTAATTTTAGGCTAGGTATATTAGGTCAGAGGATTTTGTTTGATTTTGATGGTTGTTTGCTGGTTCAAATGAAGAAGGCAGTTTTGGGTCTCGGAAATCAACTCAGATTTGTAGGAGGTTCCGTCGAGCAAGGTAGGTAGGTGTTTTGTTACTTTGAATTGGGTGTGATGGTAAGTCCAAGACTGGTGAGTAGTTGGAGAGGGCATGCAAGTTTCATGAGTCCTCTTCAAACAGTAGAAAACATTAAAAACAAAATGTAATCTCAAGGCAGAGCACTGAATATCAATGGATTCCACCTATTAATCTTGTTTCATTTAGTTATGAAGAAAAAGATAGATGTTGGCACATATACACATAAGAGAAACTAAATAGCAAAGGAAGAAACATTTCCAAGACACATTACCACAAGAATCCCACAAAATGCTGCAAAACCCTAGTTCATTTGCTTGCCAAACTGCAGAAGTGATTTACAATGAAGCTCAAAGCATCCACAAGAGTCCAACCTTGACAAATGACTAAGTACCTGATATAGGCATCAAACCACCTATGCTAGTCATCAGGGGTCAAATCCATGAGTCAAGGACCTGTTCCAACAACATCTAAATTAGGAACTAGAAAATACGCAAAGGAACAGCTTGCCTCTAAAACTATGGAAACAGATTCACTCAACCTCAAACCACCTCTAGCTGATGTATCTACCTCCTCAAGTCATTCTTCATCATATTTACATCATATTACATCATTAATTTACCAAGGAGAAAAGAAAAGTCAACTGATAGTCAAACTAGGCGAAATTCTAAGTTTTTAGGCAAAATTGGCAAAAATTTGCCTGATGCGCAGCGCCCTGAGCCTAATGTGCAGCTCCACTTCAAGGCTGATTTTGGAGACCTTCCACTTCACCAAATCAGGCCCAAGATAGCTTGTTCGAAGGCTCTGCCTATTTAGTTTCTGAAAGACCTTGAATTTTCTGATATGGAGTTGATTTGCCCCTCAAAAAGATTATTTCTCCCAAGACTGGTTCATGTGGGTCCAAAAAGTGGCAGAGAGGGCATTTTTTAGGTGTTTTTTGCCCTTTAGGTGACCTTGATCTCCTCCAAATTTTATGAAACTTTCTGGGTTTCAATATTTTTCCATTTGGAATCCAAAAATACAAGCCATTTTGAAAATACTGAGCCAACTCAATGCGCAGCACCGGTGGCCCAGCGCATCAACTGAAAATTCTTGTGTTTTTAATTACAAAATTGTGAAATGACAAAAAATTCCCAAAACTTCTTCAAATTAAGAAGAGGCAAGCTTATCAACTGCTTTGCTGAGCTAATGAAGCTCCAACCAAAATTTTAAAATCCATCTTGTTCCTTTTTGGCTCTCAAGGATCTCTTTAACTTAGCTTTTAGTCTGTTTATCCTCGTCTTGCAAATTTTATTCCGAGCTAAGTAATGATAAGCCATATGGCGCATCATTTTCTTTTCCTTGTTATATTTTTCAAGAATCTTCTCAAGGTGAATGTTCACCCTTTCGAACCATGACTCTCGGTCAGCCTCAATTTCTTGCTCAAGGGATGTCATTTTGATTTTTCTTCTCTTTGCCTCTTGCCTATTTTCTCTAATTGTTCGTAGCTCCATGATAGATTGCTTATCTTCCAGTTGCTTGTTTTCCTACTCAAGATAGTTGATGATCCATTTGACCCTCTCAAGGTAAAGTGATAAGGCTTGGATTTCAACCTCCTTCTCTTTGATAATCATATCCTTGAGGATTGAGCTTTGAGAGCCCAAATCAGTGTCATCCTCCTCAATCAACATAAAATCCCTGTCTTGCCCTTCAGTAGGGCCCTCTTCATGCATATGTTGCTTTCCTTTGTCTCTGCCCTGTACCTATTTAGCTAGAGAAGAAGGAAAATCCCCTTTCACCCTTGGTGAAGATAGCATTTTCCTGTGGTCCGGTGAAGAAAACGAGACTCCTTCCACCCCTAGTGGAGATAGTACTCTTTTGGCAGCTGCAAAAAGCATCCTAGTGCCTCTTTCATAAGTAACAAACGCAGGAACATGAGCCTCTTCTTTTTTACTTTCAGGCTCTTTTGGTAGCCCGGAAGGTTCACCTTCCTCTTGAGGATCTACAAATATTTGAGGCCCCTTGAAATATTCATGGGAAATGAAAATTTCCCATGACACTCCCAACTGAGTGAGCAGATGCAAATGAACAATTTTGATGACAGCAAAATGATAAATACTATTGAGCTGCTGTGGATATGGTTTTCTCTTTGCAATCACTATCATCCTCTCTATGCTTTTACATAGGAAATAAGGAATGCTCATCATCTTGAACCTGGTGAAGTGCATAAGCAATCTGATATGGTAGGCATAAAGTCTGGAGTACATACCTCACATGTGAAGTATTTGATGATAAGCTTCATAAGTGGAACATACCGGTCTTCTAACAATTTGAAAGGAAACAACCTGCTAAGTTTACCATGGTATTTGGCCTTGATATAAGGCTCATAATGCTGCTTACTGATATTCTGCCTTGTGTTCCACTTTTCCCCTACATCTGGCATTCTTGTAGCTTCTGCAATGATAGCTGGTGAAAGAGTGAAATTGATCCCAGCAAGATGCACCACATTATTTTCCATGTTTATGACAAACTTCCTTGCCAACTCATGGTGATATTTGACCCTCTCAACCATTGCACAAAAATCAAAATAGGACTGATATCTGAAACATTTGGTGGCAAGAGGGCAAGGAAGGAGTTCAGTCATGCTAATAGGTTCTTCCCTAATAATTTTTCCATCCTTGTGAGTTCTCCTGGGCTGCACATTTCTTTCCCTTGAACTATCACTAAGTGTTTCTTCTTCATAGCTTGATTCATTGCTTCTTTCCATGATGTTTGTCTTAGGGATGTGATGTGATGATGGTATGGTTCACAATGACAATGTATGAGAACAAAGAAGATGAGTATGAAGAGATTTTGCAAATGTGAAATGGAGTAGGGGAGTAAAGGGACATGTTTATGAAATTAGGGTTTTGACTTATGAGGGACTTAGGGTTTAATGAAGGGAATTAGTTTCGTAGGGGAATAGGGATAGGGAGAATGGAATTAATGGGTAGATTTAGGGCAATGAAGTGTGGAAAAGGGGAAAAGATGTTGGTTTTGTTATGGAGTGAGAATTTTGCTATGAGATGGAAATGTATGAAGGCAAGCTAGGGTTTTGATTTTAAGAAGTAAAACTCATGAAGAAAACATGAAGAAGACTAAATTTAGCTCAAGATCAATGAAAACTTACTTGAATGAGTGAAATGCAGCATTTAGGAGAGTTTTGGATGAATTTGAGTAGTTTTTGAACCTCCCTGGCCAATGCGCAGCTCACTGGGCCCAATGCACAGTGCCTGCCTGATGAGCAGCGCCTATGTATTTTTACACTGGCAGAAACTATCTGATGTGTAGCATTGGTTTGATGTGTAGCGCCAACCCTCTGATGCGCAGCGCCAAGAAAATTTGCTACAAAAATAGGGTTTTCTCCTTCCTTTTCTTGATTTTCCTCCAAATCGTGATTTTGGATCCTCAAAGATGTTTTGCACAATGAAATGGATGGCTGACATGAATTCACTTTATAAATGGATGCACTGTAATTTTTCCTCATTGCAAACCCACGTTTATAAAGTCTTAGTCACTTTTCTTCAAAAACTCTATTTTTCATTTGAAATTTGACTTTTTCTTGACCCTTTGATGGACTGATGCATTTGGTGCTTGTGTTTTTGTAGTGGTTGAAGTTGGCAAGATGACCAAGAGTAGCTATTGAACTTGTTACATATAGAAACACTTAAATTACATGAAATTTGTACATAAAAATGGAAAAACTTTGTTTTCATATTGGGCATATTAAAAGAAAATTTATGATTCTATGAACTTATTAATCCTCCTCATGTGCTCGCTGAACTTTTATTCAACTTTGAATGAACCCTAGACATAGAGAGACTAAAACCCTAAAACTGATTTTTGTAAATAAAATGAAACAGAATGACATTAAATGACCTGAAAAGTATGGACAAAGATCAACAAGATATATGTCATGAGGGAAAAAATCTAAATTGAACCCTACCATCAGTTGATGCATGACCTAATGGAATGCAACTAATTAGATGAGACACCTAATATTCATGCAAAAGAGCAATTTGATCACTAATGGAGGTATGAAGATACCTACACTAACAGTAGCCACTCATGCAAGCAAGGAAGTAGTTTGGTTGCAGAGATTGTGTTCAAGTATTGGGTTAGTACAGGGAGCTATAGGGATAGACTGTGACAACCAAAGTGAAATTTTATTGGCAAAGAACACTATCATTCAAAGTCAAAGCACATTGATGTTCCGCATCACTTTGTTAAGGATATGATAGAAGACAAACAGGTGTTGCTGGTAAAGGTGGACACTTTGAAGCATACTGCAGGTGCATTGACAAAATCTCTAAGCTCTGAGAAGTTCTCCTGGTGTAGAGAAAGAATGGGCATTTCAGGGTTTGAAAAATGACTAAACTCTCATGTGGCTCCTAGTGGAAAGAAAACAACAAGTGGGTGAATGTTGGGTTGTGTTATATTCTTTCCACGACTAACCTACATAGTGAACTGGGGGGTTAGAGGGGGGGTGGAGACCCCCTTCGTTGCGCCAATTGTGCAGCGGGGGAGTCATAGGGGGGCGATAGCCCCCCTTGTCTGGGGGGTTTGAGGGGGGTGGGTAGCCCCTGCTGCCCCAGGAAAATTATTTTTGAACCCTATATTAGGTTGGGAAAACCTACATATGGTTTTCGGTCGATGGTATTGGATGCTTCGGCATGTATAAATATGTATTATAACATTGAAAGGAACATAATGAAAAATAAAGCTGGAAGTCCCGATTTTGGGATCTAGGGGAAAATCTTTGTGTATATGTGTTTTATATGTTATGCTCTCGCATTGATTATTTTATGTGTTTTAGAATTCATATGCAGGTAATTTCTGTATGGGGTTAAAACCTACAAATGATTGATTTTAGATCATAGAAGGAGAAACATATGGTTCTTCCAATACATCTTAGTATAGAATTAATTTGATCTATTTAGGCTTTAAAAATATTGCAAACATGAATGAAATCAGTGAGAGTGACTTACTGAACAATTTTGTTTCCAGTGATATTTCTCTATATAAGTGACGGGTGAATGAGAATGTTAAGGGTTACCTTAGTGATTATGTATGAATTTTTTTGGGAATCATATTTGACAAAACAATCATTATAGTATTTCATTCCTATAATTAACTTTGCATATTCTAGAGGGACAATATCACATATCATAGTATTGTAAAAGAGTGAGGTATATAAAATGTGATAGAATAGGTTTGTGAGACCGATAATGAGCAAGAATTATTTGTGATGTAAGATAAACAATACGATTATAAGTGAGGAGTGATTAGGATGGAAAAAATTTCACACTTGTAGATGAGACTAAATATTTTTCACTTATATTATCTAGAATCAAATCATCCATGTGACCCTTCATTTGATAATTGTGATCGAAGAGGGACCCCTTATTGGTGAATCTGTAATTTTACGCCATAAGAAGAGGGTGGTTATTGAATTCAATAGGGTTGGCTACATTTATTGGAATTTCAGGAGTTGTAGCACTAGGAATTGCATGGGGATCAATGAAGTATGTCATAGCATTTATTAATGGCATAGGGAATAAGAATTGTTTATGCTATGTGAAATGGTACAACAATAATTAAAATACTAATGGAGAAAGGGAATAAATGTACAAGGAACCAAGGTTATTATGAAGAATGAGGTTGAATGAAAAATAAAGATTATTGTAGGGTACAAAGTTGTACATAAAGGAGGAAAAGGACACTTTTCAATTTAACATAAGAGCATTCTAAAGCTATAGAGGAAGGCATAGTACACATTACAATCACTTCAGTATGCAATAAGGGGAATAAACTAGGATTAAGTTTGAATAAATATCGACTTTAGATTAAAAATTGGAGAATCACACTTAGTTTTAATAGAATACCTTAATATATTTGTCCATTTCCTCACTATAAAATTTCTTTAATGAAAGCCACCATGCCCTTAAACCCTCACTATATCTTGTATGTTGAAAAATTATCACATCATGTTCTACATAACTCATGCCAACATTTCATTAGAAGTAGATATGATATCCTTGTGTCTTTGACCCATCAATCCTATGGTATATCCCACCATTCAGATGCCAAACCTTAGAGGTGATAGGATACTATGGAAATATTATCATGCTTTGATATTTTCGTCTTGTATTTGAAATATGAGAAGAATGATGTAACACAAGCATCCAATGTGTTCCAAAAAATTGCATGGATAAGGGTTGTGAATAGTTATATCAACTATTTTGTCTACCAATCATAATATTACTTGGGTTTTCTAGTACATGAATTGTGTATGTTGATGTAATATTCATTTATTATTGTTGCAAGATTTGAGACTAAAAATTATTAGATGAAACCTCCTCACTCTTATTTTATTTAGGAGGAGCCATGTGGAATTTTCTTTCTAAAAATGATGCCAAATCACTTATTTAAAAAAGTTAGTTCATTGATATAATCTTGGCTATTTACATTGGATTTTGAGGGTGTTGTTTTGGTTTTTTTCCATGTGATTTCCTTGGTTGTGGAAGCCAATAATGAAAGCTCTTATATAAATTAACACAAAATAGAATATAAATCTGAAAACAAATGTTCTTCATTCAACACATTTTTTTAAAATCATATAGGTTTCTTCCATACAAAAGTGGAATGGTTCACATTGAATATTGTTGGGAGGTATAAATGCTAGATTTACAGCCACATTTAAATTGTCAATCCGAGGTCGTAAGACATAGAGACTTAGCAAAACACATGCCAGAATATGACCTCAAGGATCAAAATCCTAAAAACAATTTTAAAAAGAAATCATTCAAGAAAATACTTTCCAAAGTAAACACCTGCAACAAATAAAGAATGCAAAGCTTCTTAAAAGACTATAGCTACGCTGCAAATATGAAAGCATGAAACAAATTCAATTTCAAACTATTTTAAAATCTGTACTTAAGAAAAATCATTAAATGTTTCCTACTACTCAAAAGGAATGGCAGCGTTCAATTTTTAAGTTTGTTGATTAGATATATCTTCAAAGTGTTTTGCTGGACAATTCAGGAACATGAACTAAAATTCTCCTCATGTTAATTCTGGCATTAAATTATAATGATGAATATTTAAAATCCCAGGATTAAAAATTCTTATGAATGCCCAAATAATATTAATTAATTAAATCAGAGTTTCCAACGATCATATCATAATTATTATCTCCATTATAAATCCTTGCAATTGAAAATCTATTTCGTTAAATAATGAATTGAACACAACAAATAGTGGAAATGAGAAACACAAATAAAAGAAATGCTTGCTAACTAAATATACTCAAAAATAAATTCTAGAATAATGACATCACTAAATTCATAAATCAAGCCTGCATAATTAAATTCAAAACATAAAGGAGATCTAGAAAACGAAATTGTGGAATCTGAATTTAAATTGATCATGCATGAAATGAAATGCAGTAAAATAAATCACACCAACAAGAAATAAAATGCAGTGAAATGAATAAATCCTAAGTAATTTGGCAACGCTGATGATGCGCCCAACAACCCAGCTCAATCTTCTTGTAAAAGCTAAATCAAAATACCATCTTTAGAAATTGAAAAGAACATGGAAATATAAATTAATTGCAAAATATGAAACCAAATTACATGAATGCTAAATAATTAATTGCTCGGCTCCAGTGGTCTCCTCTAGGGATCATTCCACTGGGCTCAGACTCACATGGCACAATTGAAATACAGACTTTGTAAATAATACAATGCTTTCCTGTGCAATCCTAGCCTCAGCCTACTTCTACGTGATCCATTTCCTTTCATGCGTGCACAACAATCTCTCTTATATAGCAGTAGTGCTGCTCTAATTAAATGGATCGATGGTTGCATAAAATATAAATTTAGGATTTTTGGTTAATATAAATTAATTAAAATCAGAAGAAGATTTTCTTCCAATTTCGGGTTTGAGTTGCTGCAATCCTCACTTCTGGATGTAATTTGACTTCATCACATTGTTGGCAGTGGTGCATTAACACACAGCTGGATGTAGTGTTGACCCTTTAAATTCTGGGAAATTGGCACACTTCAGTTGTATGTAGTTCAACTTCTTCCCGCATTTGATCACAGCGTTGAGTGAGAGGGCGAGTAACTCCTGAAGCAATTTCAAACAACACTTGCTATTGAAATGCTACGTGTCCATAGTGCCACAGTGTATCAACAAAAAAAATTGTACTGCACTTTCCTATCATCGACCGAGTATTGAAAGAAAGCTTGGAAAATCCTGCTCTGCTTTTTGAAGAAGAAATAAGGCTCTCCTTAGCAAGTCTGAGAACACAAAAATGAAGAAATTCCATTGCATTGAGACTAATATCCTCGTCAAAGTGCAGCATATCGGTTGTTGTTTGAGTGCAAATCTTCTTCAGTGACACTCAGTTTCGTACTGTACAAAGAGTTGCAACCAAAATTGATCTTCCCTTGAAAATCAAGCTGAAATTGTAACCACCATTTCTCGTCCAGTGAGAGGCTTGGATTCATGTTGATCCCCCTAGCTCTGTAATAACATATTACACCAACGGGGAATTATATTTGAAAGCAAACCGATTCTAAACCACCGACTATAATATATCTGCAATTATTACAAAGCATATCAAAGAAAGGAATTGCATTGAAGGTCACCCTAAAGCAGCTTGGGCGTTAGATCTCAACAACAAATATATGCAATCCTTCCTTGTCACCTATCTTTCCTTTTCACATGTTTCAGAGCAACAACTTCTGTAAGAGAAAAACAATCATTTATGCAGTAGTTGACTTTGAAAATCGGGGATTTTCTTAATTCTTTTGTGAGTCTCAAGAACCTGTATTGTGATTGCACTAGGTTATTTTCTTTTTCCTCTGACCAAACTTGGAATAGCATAGATTTTAGTGAATCACGTCTTTGGTCATGAATGCACCCTCCTCCATTCAATGTTTGATGACTTTGCACCATTTGCCTTGATCATTGTATCTGAATAAAACCATTCCATATTGTTGATGTTCCAAGCTCAGAGCCATGGATGCATACTACACTTGTATACTAATTTTGTAGCATTGGATTGCATACATAACCATTCTCATATTGCCAGAAATTGGTAAGCTAGCAATAGTCATTTCTTGCACTAACAACGAACATTAATGAACCAACATTCTCAGTCCAATCAACGTTTTCTTCTTTTGAGCATGAGAGGCTTATCAAAACTGTGGTTGAAATAGTGAAATCTAGATTTTGTACTTAACCTGTGTTGTAATATTCCCATGACCATAGCTTCCTCATAACATCGAATTTTGCCAACCATTTCTGGGTTATTTGAATGAGGGTGCTTTGAACAAAACCCGCATGTCGGAATTTCAGGAAGTTTTACCATTTGATCACAAAATTCATATTTTCACATATATTAATCTCATTTTGTACTCAAATGCATTTTAAGAATTATTTTTGCACTGTTGGTGCTAGACTTATTCATCTTCCACCAAGAAATATCACTAATGAAATTTACACACAAAGCATTCTTCAAGAAGAATTTATTAATTTAATAGATATTGTCTCTAAATGCCTCTAACTATCAGCTTAATAAGATAATAATGATTAAAAACACTATTCACAAGCATAGAATTGTTTGATAAGAATCGTAAAAATCTGGACAAAAAGGCAGCTCAACATCCCCCCACGCTGACCTTCTTGCGCGTCCTCATGCAAGACAAACCATTAAAATATAAAACTATGAAATAATGCAGGGGAAATGTTTGAAGATTAGACTATGCTTATGATGAATGTTAGCAAAAATTTCAGCAAGGATGAAGATGCCTAGTATTTTAAAGCATTCATTAGTCTCCAACATAATATTACAATACTGGCTGAAACCATGTTACAGTTCTAATGAAAGTATTGATTGTAGGAATGTAACAAGATCAGTTACAAAAAGTAGATATTATGGAGAAAAAGTATTGCACATACATGTTGTCTTATCTCAATGAATTCTCTATTTTGCTTCCACCCAAAGTCTTATGATAAAGATCAAGTTTTTGCTGAAAAGGTCCAATTTCAAGAAAACTACCACCAGATTCGTCCTCCTACCATAGCAATCTTATACCTAAACTGTGTAGCACGTATTTAGAGGAAACCACAATCAATACTCATGGTTGTCAATCAACACCTTATGATTAGTCATCATTGAGTAATTTATCACTCTAATTAAAATGAGTTATAATGCGAGAAAAGGGAAAGTAATATGACACTTTCTTGGACCAATCGACAACCTCTTTATTGAACAATTAAATTTTATTGTCATTTAGATTCAAAAAGAAATTTCTTCTTAATCTAGTATAAAGAATTACCTTCACTAAGGGTACCACTTCATTAAAGATTCTTGATTTTTGAAAAATAGAACTCAAAGCATCACGTTCAAATTGTCTAAAACCATTGTCCAAGAAATAAAATGACGCGTTTCACAGAAAGAGAAGGATAACCAAACAAATCATAGTATATGATCAATTTTAATACCACAGACATGGCCCTGTTGCTCGCAGGTGTCCATAACCTTGGCATGGATGTCTTTTAACCCAGTGAAATATTTGTGTCCCACTTACTAGATATAGATTCAGAGTTAGATTATTTGACTTTTGGATGAAGGCCACTGTCCTAGCTTGGTAACCAACTAATGGCATTGCTACTCACAAAAAGTAACATGGATGAACATATCGGCTCGTGATGAGACCTTCTGTCTTCTAGATTTTTGGCTGAAAGCCATTACTTTGGTGTGATGACCAGCAGCAGTAATGTCATGCATGTTAGGTCTTATGATCGTGGTAGGTCAGCTCATCACAAACCTCCTATCCTTCCCTAAATTGTTTATAAACTCTTCTTATGATTAACCATTGAAGGTTACTCAATAAGTGGGGAGACAAATCTACTCCTTAAGAGTACATGATGGCATGAAAAGTTTTTAATGACTAATCATTATTGGTTAGTTCCTCTACCCTAAAGACTTATTAAAAATATCCTGGATAATGATTGAAAGACTCTTTGTGTTAATAATGCTAGTGTTCTCATGAACAACTTCTTATGATCTTTTACAAGAGTGGTCCACCATAGGTGGCTCTCCAATAGTACATTCTAAGGGAAACTAAAAATATATATCTCATATGACAACTCATTAGAGTAATTAATCATGGTTACTTTTGAAAAATCATGAGGTATTAGAGTTAATTGTACTAAAAAGGATGTGCCACAGATGTGTGTCAACAACTAATGTGGATCAAAAGAAGTTTCAGTGGCTATACTTTGAAAATTAGAACCCTAATAGCGTTATTATAACAACTTTATTCATTTTTTCTCCTACTCTACTCTACCCTAAAAACAAAAAAGACTCCTATTTAAGTATAGAAGTACTTCCAATGCATCCATGTGTGCAATAGAAGGACAATTATACTCATGTTCAAATTCAAAAGGTATATACGAGAAAATACCAGAACATGAGGTACCAGCTGCACTAATTGATGTGATGCTATAAATTGTCGAAAGATAAAGGAGAAGTGGATACTGACAGAACCAAGATTCTATGGGATCTATATACTCCTGGTTACTTGATTCATGGGAAACATCCAGGGCATCATGCAAATCCTCCACGTTTCCTTGTCTATGCTCTAAAGTGCACGCCGAATCAGATATATGTTCTGCTTCTAATGGCTTCTCCTCATCATGCGTGATCCATAACTTCTCAGTCTCCTTAGGAAGCTCTTCCAGATATTCATGAATCTTCTCTTCTAGAGGAATAGACATTTCTCTGATTGATGCCAAAATTTGATCTTTCTGTGAAGTAGAGACCCCAGCTTCTACTAAAATTTAAGATAATTCTTGGAATAACATCACACTTCCTGACATTTTCTTGCTAGAACCAAACTTGAAATCTTTGTTTATTCAGGCAACAAAACTTTGGAGTGACCCAAACAAAAGCGAATGCATGGCTCTTCACTCATGTCTTACCGTCATCTCTACCCTTTAGTTGCCCTATGAATTGTAAAAGAAAAAAAAAATTAACAAATCTCAGTTGCAGTAAAGAAAACAACCACACTTGTAGTAAATAAAATCAATCATTTGCGGTAACGAAAACTTGTCTTGTGAGCTTTTTGAAAATATCGTCCAATATGCTTCAGCAAGCAATGGTAATCTCATTAATCTAAAAATTCAATTGCAAAGAAAAAGCATAACAAATCATGAGGCCTTATCCTACAATGCCTCCCCCGCAACGACGCCAAAATGTTGGAAGGTATAAATGCTAGATTTACACCCACATTTAAATTGTCAATACAGGGTCATAAGACATAGAGACGTAGAACAATATATGCCAGAATATTACCTCAGGGATCAAAATTCTGAAAACAATTTTAAAAGGAAATCATTCAAGAAAATAATTTCCAAAGTAAACACACTACAACAAATAAAGAATGCAAGCTTCTTAAAATACTACAGCTACCCTGCAAATATGAAAGCATGGAACAAATTAGATTTCAAACTATTTTAAAATCTATACTTAAGAAAATTCATTAAATGTTTCTTACTACTAGAAAGGAATTGCAGTGCTCAATTTAAGAAATTTAAGTTTGTTGATCGGAGATATCTTCAAAGAGTTTTGTTGGACAATTCAGGAACTTGAACTGAAATTCTCCTCATGTTAATTCTGGCATTAAATTATAATGATGAATATTTAAAATCCAAGGATTAAAAATTCTTATGAATGCCCAAATCATATTAATTAATTAAATCATAGTTTCCAACAATCATATCATAGTTATTATTTCCATTATAAATATTTGCAATTAAAAATCTATTTCGTTAGATAATGAATTGAACACAAAAAATAGTGGAAATGAAGAACACAAATAACATAAATTCTTGCTAACTAAATATACTCAGAAATAAATTCTAGAATAACAACATCACCGAATTCATAAATCAAACTTGCATAATTAAATATCAAAACATAAAGGAGACCTAAAAAATGAAATTGTGGAATCAACATTTGAATCAAGCATGCATGTAATGAAATGCAGTAAAATAAATCACACCAACAAGAAATAAAATGCAGTGAAATGAATAAATCCTAAGTAATTTGGCAATGAGCAGGCAGATGGACCCAACCACCCATCTTGATCTTCTTGTAAAAATTAAATCAAAATACCATCTTCAGAAATTCAAAAGAACTTGGAAATATAAATTAATTTCAAAATCTGAAACCAAATTACATGAATGCTAAATAATTAAATGTTGGTCTCTAGTGGTCTCCTCCAAGGATCATTCCACTAGGCTCAGATTCATCACATGGCACAATTGAAATCCAGACTTTGCAAATAATACAATGATTTCCTTTGCAATCCTAGCCTCAACCTACTTCTATGTGATCCCCGTCCTTTCATGCGTGCACAACAATCATGGTTGCATAGAATATAAATTTAGGATTTTTGGTTAATATAAATTATTTAAAATCAGAACAAGAAGATTTTTTTCCAATTTGGAGTTTGAGTTGCTGCAATACTGGTGTCTAGAAGTAATTTGACTTGATAGCATTGTTGGCAGTGGTGCATTAACACACAGTTGGATGCGGTGCTGACCCTTTCAATGTTGGGAATTTGGCACACTTCAGTTGCATGTAGTTCAGCTTCTTACCGCATTCGATTAGAACGTTGAGTGAGAGGGCGAGTAACTTGAGAAGCCGGCTCAAGCAACACTTGCTGTTGAAATGTTGCATGTCCATAGCACCACAGTGTATCAACAAAAAAAATTGCAATGCACTTTCCTAACATCGGCCGATTATCAAAGGAAAGCTTGGAAAATTTTTCTCTGCTTTTTGAGGAAGAAATAACGCTCTCCTTAGCAATTCTGAGAGCACAAAAGCAAAGAAATTCCATTGCATTGAGACTAATGTCCTTGTTGAAGTGTAGCATATCGATTGTTGTTTGGGTGCAAATCTTCTTTAGTGAGACTCAATTTCCTATTGTATAAAGAGTCAGAACCAAAATTGATCTTCCCTTGAAAGTCAAGCTGAAATTGTAACCACCATTTCTCGGCTAGTGAGAGGATTGGATTCATGTTGATCCCCCGGTTCTGTAATTAGATATTACACCAACAGAAATTATATTTGAAAGAAAACAGATATTAAACCACCGACTATAACATATCCACAATTATTACAAAGCATATCAAAGAAAGGAATTGCATTGAAGGTCACTCCAAAGCAACTTGGGCGTTATATCTCAGCAGCAAGTATACACAATCCTTCCTTACCACCTATCTTGCACTTTCACCTGTTTCAGAGAAACATCTTCTGTAAGAGAAAAACAATCATTTATGCAGTAGTTGACTTTGAAAACTGGGGTTGTTCTTAATTTTGTTGTGAGTCTCAAGAACCTTTATTGTGAATGGACTAGGTTATTTTCTTTTTCCTCCGACCAAACTTGGACTAGCATAGATTTTAGTGAATCACGTCATTGGTCATGGACATGCACCCTCCTCCATTCATTGGTTGATGACTTTGCACCATTTTCCATGATCATTATAGTTGTATACAACCATTCCATATTGTTGATGTTCCAAGCTCAGAGCCATGGATGCGTACTACACTTGTATAATCATTTTGTAGCATTGGACTGCATACATCACCATTCTCATATTTCTAGAAATCAAGAAGCTAGCAATAGACATTTCTTGCACTAACAATGAACATTAACGAACTAGTTTTCTCAGTCCAATCAACGTTTTCTTCTTTTGAGCATAAGAGGCTTATCAAAACTGTGGCCAAAATAGTCAAATTCGGATTTTGTACTTAACTTGTGTTGTAATATTCCCATGACCATAGCTTCCTCATGACGTCGAATTTTGCCAAACCGTTTCTCGGTTATCTGAATGAGGATGCTCTGAACAAAACCCGCGTGTCGTAATTTCAAGGCCCTTCACCATTGGATTGAAAAATTAATATTTTCACATACAGTAATCTAATTCCATACTCAAATGCATTTTAAGAAGCTTTTGTGCACTATTGGTGCTAGACTTATTCATCTACCACCAAGAAGACATATTATTAATGAAATTTATGCACAAAACATTATTGAAGAAGAATTTATTAATTTAATAGATATTGTCTCTAAATGCCTCTAACTATCAGCTTAATAAGATAATAATGATTAAAAACACTAGTCACAAGCATAGAATTGTTTGATAAGAATCGTAAAAATCTCGACAAAAAGGTAACTCAACAAATATACCTTCCCATTATTACAATATATTATATATGTGACGTATTAATTATTTATCACTAATCTATAACATATGTATGAATTATTATGCTCCACTTAGTTTTCCATTATATTTTGTACGAATGAGATTTTTATAATGGTATAAAACCTATCGAGCAAACTATATAAATAGAAAACCAATTTGTTATTCTTCTGTTACAAACTCACAATTTAGTTTGTAGTGCACTCACTTCATTTGAATTCATAAGATAGGAATGGAATACTTAGAAGTACTTTCCATTCAAATTTTACAATGTCGCATCCCTATTCAACACTATACATGCATTTTAAATACCAAGGATTGTATTTTCCTTGTGTATGGAAACACTTGCAACTTCTTTTAAGATGTATAGAACTTAAACAAGCCTAGTCATTACATGAGATAACATGTACTTGTAGAGAACTAAAAGAACTCAAAACAACATTTTAGAACTTGCATTGGATCCATACTATGGCTTTAATGTGCATTTCAAATATGGGAATGTGCATTTTCTAGAAATGTAAAACCAAAATATCAAACGGTAGTTTTGTAAAGAACCCACATGCATTTCAGGATGAATCGATGAAGTGTAAGAGTGAACACATTAGTTTTGTATCCAACATGGAAGACTACTATTCTATATGGAGAATTTATTTATGTAAAACTCACATAAATGCAACATGATTCAAGACAGAACATGAGATGCATACTATTCACATTCCAAGACTTTTTTTGGATTTCTCATGAATCTTGGTGTTCACTTAAGGCTTTTCATATTTCTCTCAAGTGAACAAGCCAATTTTACATAACTCAATAGGATTATGTTTCCAACATCCCCGTCCCCCACTAACCTTAAGGGTACACCTCAAACCCCTTGTGACCCCCATCGCTACACAATCGGCACAATGAAGGTGGGCTCTGCCCCCCCTCTAATGCCCTGGTTAACTACGTGGGCTAGTCGTGGAAAGAATATAATACAACCCAACATTAATCTCTCATGGAGAGTATGCCAACAAGATACTGAAGAAGTTCTACATGGAGAGAAGAAAACCCATGCAGACTCCTCTAGTATATAATAGGAGGAAGGAATATGCTACTTCAGGTGAAGTAGTGGAGGCTACTATTTATAGACAACTTGTGGGTCACTCATGTATTTGGTAAACACATGACAAAACATATGTTTTGTAGTTAATCAACGTAGTCAAGCAATGGTTAAGGCAACCAAAATCTATTGGAAGACAATTAAGCATGTGTTGATATACCTCAAAGGAACCACTCAGTTTATTCTATGGTACATAAGTACAGAGGGAGGGTAGCTTCAAGGCTTCATAGATGTATATTATGAAGGTATTCCATCTGACACAAGGAGCACATAAGGGGGAATATTCAATATTGGGTCAACAACAGTTTCTTGGTACAACAATAAGCATAGATAAATTGCACTTAGTTTAGCAAAAGTAGAGTACATGGTTGTTATTCAAGCAAATTGTAAGGCTATCTGGATGAGGAAGATCCTTATTGGGTCATTTGGTCAACAGATGGATCCTACATTGATTTACTATGATAATCAGAGTTGTATCAAACTCTGTGAGAATCAAGTTTTTCATGATTGATCCAAGCATATCTGTTATAGACATTTTTGTGCCTTACAGCATAGAGCATGAAATGTCAATAATCTGAGGGATCCAAAGTCCCTAAACAAGTTGTTCTTACCCTTAGAGGAACAAGGTCAGCAAACCACAACACTGCAAAACAGTTCTCCACTGAAAAACACTCAAAAACAGGTCAGTTTTGGATCATTGCAGCTGCTCCAATAGGCATCTGCGCTGCATAGCAAGTACAACAAAGGCTACCTGCGTTGCATAGCAAGTAGAACAAAGGCTACCTGCGTTGGGCGTACTTGGACATGTGGAGGAATCTTTTTCTCAAAGTGCGAGTGCCCAGGAAGCTTCTAAAAAGACACTTGATGATAAGATTCGCCTAATGATGAGTTAAGAGCTTCTAAAACTCCAAGTGGAAGACAGAAACTCCGAGTGAAGAACTGAAGAACAACTGGAGTTGAAGAGGACAACAAGTCACACATCAAGCTGACTTATCTTCACTCCAAAACTCTATATAAGGATCTCATCCCATGGGATCTGGAGGCGGAATTTAGTGCAAAGAATTGCTGTTGGTTTGCAGTTGAGAGTATTGGGTGATTGCTTGAGGGAGGTGAAGAAGAGATTTCTCTCCGTCGGGAAGGTGATGCTGGATTGGACCTCTCATGGTTGTATCACCGCCTGAACCTTACTTCCATATATTAATAAAGAATTTGAGGTTCTTCTATTCGCATGTGTTTCAATGGTGAATTGTCTTACTTGTGTCTTTGATTTATGCTAATCCTTGAATCGATTATGAATGCATGCTTCTTGTAGTTTCCTCTTCTTGTCTTATTTGCAGGATCTCGTGTAGCTGGGTCCGTGTAAAGACTTGGATCTGGGAGCAAGCGGCAAAACAAAGGAGATTGGATCGACCATTTGCGCAAGACATCGGTAAGTGGATCTCTTCCTTCTATCTCTTGCATGTCATAAAGAAGAAACTTTAGATAGCTTTGCTTTCAGCTATTGCTAAGGAACTGTCACCCTTAGAGTGGGTTAGGGTCATTCCGAGTTGGATACTTTCCCCCACAACAGACTGGCGACTCCGCTGGGGATCGTGTCTTGTTGGTAGCTTGTGTTTCTTGCTATTCTTTTCTTAAACAAAAGAGTACCGAATCGAAAACTGCATTCGAGTTCTTCGAATGCAAAGTAGAGGGCAGCTACTCTAGCCCAGTGCTGGGCATGTTTATGATTTGAAGAGCTGATCCACAAGGACTCTTTTTAGCTCTTTGTGATAGTGTTCATCTTCCTTTAATCATCCTCTAGAGTATACTTGACTGATAGCAACTGATTTGGCCAAAAACCGCTCATTTTTGAGCAAACTGTGAGCCGGAATCTGAGAGAGACGAGAGTTGTCTCGTTCAGTGCAGCTGCAACAAAGGCTACCTGCACTGCAACGCAGGTCCCGAGGGGGCTACTTGCGCTGCATCTCAGATTGATAGTGCAGCACCTGCGCTGAGCCAGTCTTGCCTTGTGCAGCTGTGATTCTCCACTGTCTGTTGCCCAGTTTTCAGTACTGTTTTTGCAGCCTGTTGTCAACCTGTATACCCAGCTGAAACCACTTCTCTTTGCCTTCATTCCACCTCAGTTGTGTGAAGAAACCGTGATTGTTCTTATTGTATTTCTTGCTGTCATTCACAGTTTCCCATAGCGAAAGTGAACTAGTCTTGCTATGACCTCTTGAATCTAGACCTGTGAGAAAGTGTCGTTGTGATTCTAAGAGTTAGTTTATTGTTGTTCATAGCTGCTTGAGCATTTTCTTTCGTTATATGGTTCGAATCTCAGTATTTCTTGTGATTGAAACGAGTAAATCTTAAGGTGTTCTTTTGATTATTGGACAGTACTTGTTTTTTTTCGCTTGAAATTGAATTCGAAATTGTACAACAGCTTTCTTTTTGTCATACACCAAACATTAAGAAAGAAGAAAAGAAATACTTGCATTGTGCATGTGCATTTTGACAGCTTGCATGTCGATTTAGGAAAAGTGCATCAGTGTGTGCTCTATGATCTGTTTGAAAAGATGATGTCTTTCTTTTCCTTCAGTAGTTAAGGTTTTCATAAGTTGAAAGAATTGAAAAAGCTTACTTATCATTCTTAGACTGCATTTAGGAGTTGTCTCATACATCACGTGGTGATCCATAAAGGCAAACTGCTAAGCAAGATCAACCTAAAAAGAATTGAATTTATCTAACAACGCTTTGAAACATAACGAAACACAGTAGAGGTCTAGGTAGAGACGTGAACCGGCATCGTTAAACATAGTGACTGTCGATCTCTGCGAAGGTGGGTGATTCCTCCTGAGGGACGATAGCACTAATACGGACTTGTGCCCCCGCGTACCGTCGCGTATATTGGGGGACCCCTATAGGAACAAAGCCTTTATCCATAGGAAGCCGTGTCGGCTGCCCTACTGATCGCGATGCAGTGAACACAGCATTCACGAAGATCGACCACTCGTACAGTAAAACGTATTCTGTGGTTTCGCGAAAGGTTTGGCACACCCTTGCCTAGAACTCTAGAGTAGTTTCTTTTGGCCTTTTTCAAACTCTATAACTGAAAAAGTCCATCCGAGCATTTGTCACTTCGGGCTCGTTAATACATCGAAGGAGACTAGAGTCATCTTTAGCTTTTTCTCGACTCTTAAAAAGTGAAAAAACAAGTTGTGTCTTAAAAAGCGTTGTCATATAAAATTCATCTTAAACGGAACATAATCACCCCTATTTTCCTACGTTGATCTTTAAAGTTGAGAACATGGAACACACCAACCAAGGGATCCCACAGGGGGGGACCCCTAGCCCTTTCTCCTCTCGGGGAGAAGTTGGTGCGCCCCACATGGCCACATTGTCGCTTCCAGGACTGACAATTGGCCTGCCAGTTTGGCTATTCTCAACCGCTGTAGTTCAGACCACCACGGTTCCTGAACAGTCGAGTCAACAGTTAGACCAGTCTAGAACTACCCTCCAGCCTTCCACTTCTTATGAGCCTTCCTCCGATCCTTCTTCTTCGAAAGGTCAAGCCGCCAAAAGCGCGGCTCCCATAGAAAAGAAGAAGGTAAAGAAGAAGAAAGAAAAGAAGCAGAAGGAGCCAAAGGCGCTTGGGGGAAAGCAGAAGGTATCTAACGAAAACCCACACACAGCACGGACCAGGCCCAAGTCGCCATGTGTCATATGTAGAGGGAACCACTTCCACAGTGATTGTCCCAGTATTCCCCGGATACTAAGGGACTGGTCCCCTCGCTTGCACAGTTCGGAAGCGTCAACCTCTGACAGTCAGGTTGAATGCTTACCGTCGACCAACGAACGTGAAGGTATTAGACGACGAAGAGGATGGACATCCTCCTGCGAATTGTGTGAAGGCAATCACACCCTTCGCCGTTGTCCCTTTTTAGACGAGGCAAAGAGAGTTTTGGAAGATCAACCGGTGGCACCGGTGCTACTTCCTCCTGGATATCAAAAACTCGCGCCAGGTCCTTCGTTGGTCGAAAATACAGCTGTATTGCTCAGAGGGCCAGCTGAAGTGTCAGTCGCTGAAAGTGAACCTACTGAATCCGGACCGGACGAAAGTCCAAAGTTCGAAACGGCAGTTGACCCGGTTCTCCCTTCAGAAGTTTCATCTTCAAACACCACAGTCACTGAGGGTTCATCTTCAGTTGACACCCCCGCCGAAGAGAATAAGGATGACACCGTCCATATTCTTTTCATCAACACTGATTCTGATGAACATCAGGGCAATGTGCCCACTCCTTTATCGCAGGAAGGAGCTTCATCAGGATCATATCCGGCCGTATATTCGGTCCCACCACCAAGCAACCCGGTTGTGTCCTTTGATTGGAACCAACTAGGCAGACCCCGGTTACCAGCCAATATACCATTTAGAATTATAGTCCAAATATACAAAATGGTGATGGCTGGAACCATCATTGATGAAGGGGCGTCTGTGAGTATCCTGTCCTCTATTGCTTGGAAAGCACTGGGTTGCCCGGCGCTTTTGCCCGAGACAAGGCGTCTCTCGGGTTTTGACAGGGGAACCAGTCGACCATTAGGGATTCTACCTAATGTGCCTATTACCTTGAAAGGGAAGGCCGTCAAGATGAATTTGATGGTCGTCCAAGGACCCTTGGATTATAACCTACTCCTTGGACGAGACTACATATATTGCATGGAAGCAATAGTCTCCTCACTCTTTCGAATAATGTGTTTTCCATACGAAGGAAGAATGGTCAAGCTCGTAGACCAACTTTCACTTCTGGGATCACACATCGCAAGTAGTCACATACCTATCCTCAATGGTCTTTTCGATCAAGAAAGGTCTCTTCCCCCGGCTCTTCTTCCTGATGAATGCGAGTGATTCGGGAAAGGAACGCAGGAGCCCAGGGGGCATGCATCCTGGTCTGCTCTGGAGGCAGAAAAAACCTTAGGTGTAAAGTAGAATTTCCACGGAAGAATATGACTAGTCCGTACCCCGTCCCCCTCCTTCATCTTTGAGAATCTTCCTCTAAGCTATCTTCGTGGAGAAGAAGGACAAGAAGACAAAGAGAGAGTTGGACTCTCAGAAGGGGCTGTTAGGGATGGGGTTGTTCTGGAAAAGGATTCTTTTGTCAAGGTTACTTGTTTGACAAAGGTCATTCACCTTTGTCTAAATAGGTAGGCTCTACCAAAGAAGGGGATCCGTTTGTGGCAGCAAGTAGGTACCGGCTTTGGGTAAAAGGCCAGCCTCACCCATTAAAACAAATGTTTTAAAGGATAAGTAGGGGCAGCCCCCAAAGATAGAGACGCTGTTGTTGCCACAGATTGTAACCATCTTTGTGTACCCTAATGATAGACATCGCGGAAGAAAGAGTTTCATTTGTGGCTGCAAATAAAACCATTCTTTGGGTAACCAGAAAGAGGTAGGTCTCTCCCGGTAAAACGAATGTTTTACCTGCAAATTGAGGGGTAACCTTGAAATTCAACTTACACCTGGGGGCATGCAAACCTCTTGGAATGCAAGCGCGGGCGGCTTTTTAGTTTTAGGTAGGGCTAACCCCTCTAACCCATAGGATGAGCCGATACCCAGCTTGCATAAAGAGAGGATATGGAGCAAAGCGTAGGGAGATGAAGCTCCTTAAAAAATAGGAATCTTCCATGAGACCTTACTACTTTATGACTGGTAAAAACGAGCAGTTTTGGCAAAGTTCATGCTCGTTAAAAAATAAACGCAAGAACCGAGCAGTTTTAGCGCATAGTTCATGCTCGTTAAAAAATAAACATAAGATTGAGCAGTGTTTTGACGCATTCAAGCTCTTTAAAAAAAATGAACCCAGTACCGGTAAATAAACATCTGAGATCGTAAATTCATCAGCCATAAAAGCCTTGGTCGTGTTTGTGCACCGTCACCTCCACTTTTCATTTGGCCGATCATTCACATCCACTTGATTGTTTACCTATTTTGAGGAACAGCTGCGAAGAGTGATTCCACCTAGCCATCCTTGTAATACTGCCGTGATTGGAAAATTCCAACCTGTACCTGGAATCTGCTACTATCCCTGTTTTATCACTCGTTCCTCAAAAGACGAGTCTTCTTTGAGCTCTTTTCACTGACTCGTAAAATATGAAAAGTTTGCTGAGTTTTGGCCTTCCAGCTCGTTAAAAGGACCGGAAGAGCTATCCCTCCTCTAGATTTTAATCTTTTTGGACCTGAGGGATTATTGCACAAAAAGATCGAGCGCTTGTCTAGTTCGGCTCGATAAAGATATCGAACATTCATCCCTTTTGTATTGTTTTATACTTTTTCGGACTTAAGGGATTAGATGACGAAAAACGACCCCTTGGAGTCTACTTTATGTACACTTTTCAGACTCTCTAAAAATGAAAAAGGACCGAGTTGTCTTTGTCGCTGGGCTCGTTAAAAATATTAGATAGCGACAAACTTGTCCTTAGACAAGAACGAGTTTCCCTATCGCTAGGCTCATTAAAAACATAGCGATGGGCTTGCCCGAAGGGCAGGTTATAGATCAAGCATATGTTATCCTCCTCAAGCTTGTCAAAAAATAAAGAGGTACTGGTCAGAAATGACTGGGGAAAAATTGGGAAGAACCTCAAAGCTTAATGGTAGCAAGTCGCTCTTGAACATGACACTTTTTCCTCCGTAAATATCGGGTTGGGTTATTATCATTCACCGGTCCCTTCACCATGGTCTCGCCATACCATCCATACATGGGGTAATGCTACCGATCCATCACATCAGTGTCGTTATATGTTCAAGCGATGTCATTCAGAAAGTGTCAACCGGGTCCCATCCACTACCATACATCATCTTTCATCCTTCCATGACCGCCACCCTGAATCATATTTCACAAATTGTTTTCACCAATCATCACTAGCTCCGTTCTGTGTCACTGATGTGGGATTCATTAGGGCCCTCCTTTGACGGATCACTTCTTGTCGACATCAGCTCATTATCCAAGAAGTTTATCTAGGAACACCCCCTCAGTACTTTGAAGCTTGCATGCCTCAATGGCAAGTTTCTCACTCCCGGCGATAGGTATACATTAATGACCTTCGACCAGGAGACTTTGCGTGGTGTTCGACGTCAGATCCTATATTCACACCACGTGAATTGTGCTGCGGTGCCTTGAGGGTCATCATCATTATCGGTGATTCCTCTCGTGCTTGTTAACAGTTTACATTATTGACTAGTAATCAAGCGATGTCTTTCCATGTTCGACTTCAAGAAATTCTCACATGGATCAACTTGTACTAATGTGAAGATCGGACAAGTTTGAAGACCCCGGATCTAGTTTCATCCATCCGGGCTGCGATATATATTCAGGAGATAAAGACATAGACATGTGCCGCAGATGATCATCCTACTAAAAGGATGATAATTAAAAGCAAAGAATTATCCGTATATTATCAGACGATCGTCTGTTTATGTACATAAAATGTATTTATAAAGCTGAGCATGGGAAATGCCCGCCTCAGCTAGATCATGAAAAGAAAGTATGAAAAGATAATGTATTGTATTGTATTTTGTTACAGGTCACCTCCCGGCGATTGAATGAACTTCGGATCCTCCTAATAAAGCATTTCACCCGATAAACGACCTCATACTTTAGGGGGCAACTGTTATAGACATTTTTGTGCCTTACAGCATAGAGCATGAAATGTCAATAATCTGAGGGATCCAAAGTCCCTAAACAAGTTGTTCTTACCCTTAGAGGAACAAGGTCAGCAAACCACAGCACTGCAAAACAGTTCTCCACTAAAAAACACTCAAAAACAGGTCAGTTTTGGATCATTGCAGCTGCTCCACTAGGCATCTGCGCTGCATAGCAGGTACAACAAAGGCTACCTGCGTTGCATAGCAAGTAGAACAAAGGCTACCTGCGTTGGGCGTACTTGGACATGTGGAGGAATATTTTTCTCAAAGTGCTAGTGCCCAGGAAGCTTCTAAAAAGACACTTGATGATAAGATTCCCCTAATGATGAGTTAAGAGCTTCTAAAACTCCAAGTGGAAGACAGAAACTCCGAGTGAAGAACTGAAGAACAACTGGAGTTGAAGAGGACAACAAGTCACACATCAAGCTGACTTATCTTCACTCCAAAACTCTATATAAGGATCTCATCCCATGGGATCTGGAGGCGGAATTTAGTGCAAAGAATTGCTGTTGGTTTGCAGTTGAGAGTATTGGGTGATTGCTTGAGGGAGGTGAAGAAGAGATTTCTCTCCGTCGGGAAGGTGATGCTGGATTGGACCTCTCATGGTTGTATCACCGCCTGAACCTTACTTCCATATATTAATAAAGCATTTGAGGTTCTTCTATTCGCATGTGTTTCAATGGTGAATTGTCTTACTTGTGTCTTTGATTTATGCTAATCCTTGAATCGATTATGAATGCATGCTTCTTGTAGTTTCCTCTTCTTGTCCAGGATCTCGTGTAGCTGGGTCCGTGTAAAGACTTGGATCTGGGAGCAAGCGGCAAAACAAAGGAGATTGGATCGACCATTTGCGCAAGACATCGGTAAGTGGATCTCTTCCTTCTATCTCTTGCATGTCATAAAGAAGAAACTTTAGATAGCTTTGCTTTCAGCTGTTGCTAAGGAACTGTCACCCTTAGAGTGGGTTAGGGTCATTCCGAGTTGGATACTTTCCCCCACAACAATATCGACATCTGTTATCACCATCTACGAGATTGTGTGCAAAGGAGAATGATGTTGCTAGAGTACATTCCTATAGAGGAACATGATGCATATATTTTCACAAAGCAATTGTCAAGATGAAAATCCAACTTTCACAGAGGCAGGATCGGGATAGTAGATAATCTCTTTCTTATTGAGAGGGAGTGTTGAAAATGAAACAAGAAAATCCTAATTTAATTTTTCCGTTAAATTAAATTGGGAATAAAATTGTAATTCCACATCCTATGACAACTTTTAATAGTTAACTAAGTTAATTTGACTTAGTTAACTTAGTTAATTCAAATTCAGGGTCTAACTAGAGTCATGTAGAGTGTGTCCCACAATTAGGAGCACTAGTTGAGTTTATTTGGAGTTGTAATTAATTAATTCACTCTGACTGAGTTAAAGTTAGTTAAACTAGTTCCAACTGATGGAGGAATTAGTGGGAGGTCTAGTAGTGTGGTGTTTCCTGAAGTACAGTGGGGTGTTGCCCAAAGTGCAGTGTAGTGTTGCATGAAGTACAGTGGGGTGTTGTTTTAAGAGCAATGTGGTGTTGTCTAAAGTATAGTGTGGTGCTACTTGAAGTGCATTGTGGTGCTACCTAGAGTGATCAACCAGTAAACTGAAGATTCGCTCATAATTAACTCATGCATGTCAGATCAGAGAAAGACCCAATTGATAATTGAGTTGAGGGACAGTGTACTATCAATTGTAAAATCATCCAAGTTGAACAGATGGTGCATAAGTTCAGAGGAATGCCTATGAGAATTTCACAATTCATAATTGATGAATTTCCAAATTAAATAGGAGCTAATTCCTTGAGGAACAACACAAGGAAATAGGGGCTTGGGTAAGTAGGAAAATGGCTAAGTATTGGTCTAGGATTTTCTAGGAATTAGTGAGATAGATAGAGATAGTGCAGAGGTTGCTCGGGCTTGAGAAAAGCATTGTAGTCTTCCCATATTTTCTTACTAATGCAATATATAGATCGCAGGGGGTTTTACCTGTGGATTTCCCGACGAAATCATTGTGTTATGTGTGATTGAATTCTTTCTCTTGTATGCTTCATGATTTCTTAGATCATTTATTGTTTCCAATGATGAGTAGAGTAGATTCAATTCAACGGTTTTATCATATTACAATTATCGGTTTGAATCTACAAGGAATTTCTACAATTATAAAAGAACTAAATTCAAATATACGTTGATAGAGTTGAACTAGACAATGAAGGACAAAGTTGAAGTTAGTATGTTGTTGTGGTATGTATAGGGTTAACAGAAAACCATAACCCCAAAAAATATCTTAACATAACAAAAGAATGAAATAAAAACCATGATGTAAATAATCTTGTCTTATATAGTTAGTCATTGCATAAAAGATTGGAAAATTTCTTACCTCCAAAAATGATATGGGCAAAATCCATAGAAAGAAATCACAGAGAGAACAATAAATATTAGAAGGAAATTCTGACAGAGTACCAAAAATACTATAACAAATAAATTCAAAATGAAAGTATATGTATTTTAACTAAAGGTTGATAATTCATTCAACATAATACTAAGAGTATGAAATTATGGAACTTCCATGGTCTCTCCGACAAAAATGCAACTCTGGAAAATGGTAAATGATTCTAAACAAATAGAATTTAAATACCAAAAATTTGTGTCTTGAAATTCATATAAGAGACCGAGGATTATACAAGGGTCTTATCTTAGAATATTACGTTAGAGATATTTCTTAGCAGAAATGTGAAAACTGGTGTTCTGAATGAGAAATTTCTTGTTATTGCATTGACAAATTATGCAATGTCCTTCATGGATGATGGTCAAGGATCTTTAGAAGCAATTTGGCAAAGAAACTATTGGCTTAGTGGATCCTGACCCAGGTTCAGAGTTAGTTTTTGCAAACAAATCCCTACACTACTAGCACTTTCAGCATCAACCCGTGGAGGGTAGACTAAAGTCTCACCCGAAGCATTATGGGGGGATGCTAGAACCAAGTTTCCACGCCTAGAGATTAGTGTAATGTCATTTTATGCCCTAAACTTGCCTTTGTGCATCTCGATAAACCTTTAGGGATTATTGACATAACTTACCTTAATCAGATTCTATACTTCTGCAAATGTTCACGACGGTCTTTTGTGGACCCTAAATAGGTGAATAACCTTATTTTGTGCATCTGGGATTACTCTCAATCCCGTATTTACCCAAATTGGCCTAAGCACTAAGAACATTAACATGCAATAAGATATGCTTCACATAAATAGTTAATATTAACTACGTTCATATAACAACAAAAATTATGTAAAGTAGTGCATCAATACAATATTAATTCATAAACCCATCATTCATCATAACATAATAGCACATTCATTCATAACAGAAGTAAATCGACAAAGACAAGAATTTCTAGAATAATCTCTTTATTAATACTTCAGTTCTGTTTACAGACTCAAGACTTTCGTGTGCACTTAGCTGCAGGGGTCCACGCACTTAGTTGCGGACTCTACTCTAGCCTCTGCACACATAGCTGCAGAGCCTCTCTTCTACTCTAAGACTTCTTCGCTCTTTCTTCTACTGACCCATTACACTCATCTTCATCATCTTCGTTATGCCTTAGACTCTCTAAGACTCTCCTACTTATACAATCCCATGGTCCGTGGACCATGGGTAGATCTATAAAAGCCGACACAACATACATAAAGGAAGGGTAAAACCATTTATGACACTTTACTATCTATGCGCTCTACGACCACAACTTGCAGAGACTTCATGATTTTTACAATAAAACTTGGGCTTTTTGCCCCAAAACTTGGGCTTTTACCTCAAAATTGACCCTAGGGGACCCTGTCCTAATAGGCCCCCAACACAAAGATCGTGACTCGCCCTCAAATCACTATGATGGCATGAATATATTACTGTAGAGACCTCCCAACTCTACTTGTGCCACTGCTACCTCAACCACACTCTTTGTGGCTACTTGTTTGATCTGCTCCACCAGTTGCTCTGTTGCTGGTCTCGCACTATCTTCCTTGATTTTATGTTGCATGCACTGCAGGCTGGAAAACTTCTCCTCAATGTTGGTGATGATAACATAGGCCTCATCTAGCCAAGGCCCTAATCTATCCTTGAGGACTGTCTCTTTCCTCTAAGCTACTTCCACCTATTTAAGCAACTGTTTTACCTCATGCAACTTGGCCAATCATTGTGCTATAGCGACGGTCCACACCATCTCTCTTGTTTCATCATACCACTATTGCAATTCATGGACCTCTATGTTTAACCTCTGTAGGTTAAGATCTTCCTGCAGAGTCATGACTAGCTCACTGGATTGCTCGAAGAGTGTGGTGCAATCCACCATCGTGGCATCCACTACTACAACTCCATCCTTCACAGCAGCTTTACGTTGTTCTTTGACCTCTAGCGGAGTTGACAGTAGTGACTTCAACTCTAAATCTATGATTTTAAGGTTCAGTTCAAACTAAACCTTGGCCACTTCTATCTTCGCGTCATGCGCACCTACAGCCAACTTCCTGATCTTTGCCTCCAATGACGCTTCCTTCGGGATATGCAGTTCAGGGACTGTTCTGCATGCCTCTGCTACCACTGCTGCAAGTTGGTCATTTTGCACCTGAAATTTCTTCTAGGTTTCCAGCACTGCTGATTTCTCCACAAACATCTATTCGTTGTTAACTTTTACTCGGTGATCAGGCTCAGTGTGCACTTCTCTTCGGCCTTAACTTTTATTACCACACCTGCTTGCAGTGTGTGTAGAAACTCGTTGGGGAGCACGGCCAGGTTGAGGCCAATATTCTTCAAAGTGATGAAAATAGCCTTGTCAGCGAGTGCCTCGACACTCAAAGATCCATTAGTTAGCGCAACTGTCCAGAGATCCAATCATCTAATGATCTATGTTGCTTGAGTGGTCCCCGGTGCCAAACAGGTTGATGTTGCACTGCTCTGTCCTACAGCTGCATAGAGCCTAGTCATTTGTATCTGCAACTTGCTAGACCTGCCTAGATGGTCCTTAATGCCTACTTTTGTTGTTGCTAAAAATGTTGCAGCAGTTCTGTTGTTGTATCCCGCACCTTGTCTCCAATTTTATCCAAGTCGCCATCCATCAAAGTAATCAGATCTAATGACAACTTGGTGGCTTTCGTCTTCTTTCGCAATCCTTCCTTTAACTACTCCTTGTACCACTTTATTAAGAAGGGATTGTTTTCCTATTGATCACCGTCGCGTTGCTCTGACCACTCTTCATCCTCCGTTTGGGGCGAAGGAGGCTTCTAACTTCTTTCAGAGCCATGCTCTTCCTGTTCTTCTTGTTCGTTCACGGCGTGCTCCACTTCTACTCGGGCCCTTTCCTCGGCCTCTTTATTTCTCTTCTCAGTCAACTATAGAACCTTTTGCTTGGTTGTTTCCTTTTTCTTCTTCCCCACGGACTTGCTAGTCCCTGCTAGCATAGCTCCCTTCGCGCTTCTTCTGGTACTATGACACCCTCTTGTTTCGCGCAGAGTGCCTGTCACACAGGTCTACAAACCGGGTAGTGTAGTTTATAGTCTGGCGCCTCCTTGTAGCTGCCTCGATTGCTAAGATTTTTCTACCATCATGTAGTCATTGGGTTGGATCCCCGATGTATGGCTTCAATCGGCTTCCATTTAAGTTTCTCAGAAATGGATCTCCATTCAATTTCACGAGCTGAACTGTTGCACCATCGGTAATATCCTTGATAACATATGGCCCCAGCAAATGCATCTGAAATTTTCTTGGAAACTTATGAAACTTACTATTATATAATAAAACTAAATCATTTACCTTGAAGGTGCGTAGTTTGATGTGCCGATCGTGCCATGCCTTTTTGTGTTCCTTCTAAACTTGCTGATGGAATCCAACCAAAAATCGATCTTCCACGGGCTCTATTGTCTGCGCAAGCCACTCTTCTAAGGTTTAGTACTCCGCAATTCCTGTGAATGTCACTATGCATAGACTAGGCACAATGTACTCCATAGGCATCATAGCCTCTATGCCATAGACCAACCTAAAAGGTGCTTGAAAAGTAAGCTTCTTACAAGTAGTTTTGTAAGCCCATAATATTGCTCGTACGTGCACATCTCAATCATTCCTTTCCGCATTGCAAACCTTTTTCAGTGCATTCTCCAATATCTTATTAAATGCTTCAACCGTCCCATTAGCCTGAGGATGATATGGTGTACTCTTTTGGTGATAAACTTGGAATTCTTCTATCAGCGCACTGATAATTTAGTTTACGAAATGCGTACCACGATCACTCATCAAAATCTTTGGGCAACTGAACTTGGTTAACATGTATTCAAATAAGAAATTTGTTGTTGTTGCCCCTCTGTAGTCCTTCATGGGCTATGCCTCCACCCATCTGGTTAAATACTTAGTCACGATGATGATATACCGCGCACCTGTCTTCTTTCCAGAGGGCTAAATCGGTCGTACAATAAATTGTCCATTTCTCTAATGGCTGCAATGATATCTACGGATTCAAAGGCATCTCATCCCTCCACAATAGCCTGTCAGTTCTCTAACATGCATCACCGTCCTACAATATGCTTTGGAATCCTTATGCAGCGTCGATCACCATAACCCAGCATGTAAAATCTTCTGTGTTATTTATTTTCCTACATAATGGCCTACTGCATCCCCTCCATGAGCTTCAGCTAGGATATCATTTCATTCAAAATCAAGCACATATCATCGCAGTATCTTGTCTGATCCCATTTTATACAAGTTCCCTGGAATAACATAAAAGTTTGTTGCACTCACCACCAATTCCTTCTTATGTTGACTAGTGTATTCTTCTGGAGCCGTTCTCGTAGTCAAGAAGTGGATAATGTCTTCAAAGTGATTAGCTGTTATGCGCACAACAAAGAGTTGTGAGTTGGGCAACCCTTCTTCTAAATTGGTAGGCTCCTCTCCTGTTTCAATGCGCAATAGATGATCTAGCCCTACATTCAATCGCCCTGGCTTCACAATTACTTCGAAATCATACTCTTGAAACAATAGAAACCATCTCCATATCCCCCCCCCCCCCAACATGGCCTTGTTGACTAGGTATTTTAATGCAGAATGGTTTGTATACATCTTAAAGTGTTCATCTAGCAGGTAATGTCTGAGATTTTGGGGCACGTATACCATAGCCAACCCTTCACACTCTATCATCGAATAATTATTTTTGGCCTTAGACAAATTCCTCCTTGCAAATGCGATAGGGTGATCCAATTCTCCTTCCCTGGCCTGTGTCAGCACTTTTCCCAATGTAATACATGAATTGTCCACATGCACATGAAATTCCTTCTTCCAATCCCGGAAGACTAGGATCGGTTCGGAGACCATTTTCTCTTTCAATGCATCCAGACTCTACTGACACTCTCCATCCCAACAGAATGTAGCATCCTTCTTTAATAGATTTTCCATCAGTGTGGTAATATGGGCATAACCCTTGATGAACTTTCGATAGTATCTAGTATGACCCAGTGTTGCGGGCAGCTGTTTAACACTTCTTGGCACCTCCAAATTAATTATAACCACGATCTTAGTAGGGTCCACCATTAATCCTTATCTACAAACCACATGACCTAGCAAGATTCTGAAAGGGACGCAGAATAAGCATTTCTTCAAGTTTAGCGTGATCTGATATCTTCGGCATGTATCCAACATCAAGCAAAAACTAACTACATGGCGCTTTACTAGTCCAAACACTATTCAATCATCAAAATATACCTCCAAAAATATGTGAATGAACTCTTGTTGGGTGCAGGAATTGCGCTTGAGCAAACTCCTCAACACTTAATTGTCAACTTGAGGGTTTCTTAAACTTAGAGACAAAGCACAGGCAATGCCAGAAATGGTATGAACTTCTCCTATCTTTAATCCTACTTCTTAAAGGAAATGCTTTGTAGAGTCAGACAGAAAACAATCAGAAAGGTAATTAACACCAAAGCAACTCTAGTGTTGGAATGTAAAAGAAAATTTGCAAGTAAATCAAGTAATGAAATTCCACACAACAATCTTAAATGTTGGAATGAAATGCTATTTTCATCTTTAGATGGATGGTCAATAGTTTGACAACTGGGACCTTGTAGAATTTTGTCTTCCTTCTGATCTTCCTCTCAAGCAAACAACTTGTCCTTGCATTGTTACAATCTTCTTGCACTAGTGCAAGTACAGTATTTTTGTGTAAGAGTATATTTGACCTTCCTTATTGAAGACTTATGTTTGAATGAAGGTGCTCTAAGCCTCAGGGCTTAGAGAGCTCTGTTTCTGTGACAAGAGACTTGCTCTTACACCAAGGCAGAGTTCCCTTGACTTAGTTTCCAAATTTCTTTCAAAAGAACTGAAAGATGTGCTGAAAAAGAATTGCAACTGTAAATTAAATTCTGAAGTAAATTATCTGTGAAAAGGGAAATTCTTCAACTAATTAAACTTTGCAAAGGAAATAAACTTCATGAAATAAAAGCACTTTAAAAGAATCAAATAGTAGCCTAAGTATTTCGCATGTGTTAATCCACTTTGGTACTTCACCCAAAATGCTTATGTTCTTTGCAAGTATAATATGATAATTTGATACAACTGCTTCCAGATATTTTAAAGATGAACTTTTAATACTGAAGACAATTGCTCAATTAATAGTTCATTTAATTGCAAAATAACTGTAAATAATATGTAGGTAAGTGATTCACTATTTACTACAACGAATTACTAGACCAAAGTGCAGGCAACAACATGCATTGGTGCAGGAAAGAGTTCCTTGCATGATCCGATTGTAAACGAATTAAAATAGAGAATGAGAGTAAAGGAAATGAGAGAAAGATATTTCATAAGCAAAATAAACACAACTACTCTCAAACCATAGATCTGTTTCATATGTTAGCTACAAAATATATTTTAATTTAGAACTTAAGGGTTAGTGATTAAAACTATAACATCGCACATATGAAAAAGAAATAACCACACCATCTTACTGAATATCGAAAGTGAGAGGGGTAAACGAGCTAGTTTGGATGGGCCCTAGCTGACCAACTCATTCCACTTCTAAGGAACTAAAAATCTCAGCACTTCAAATGGAAATCAAATATAACTAGATGTTGCGTATGAAAATCATGTCGGTTCTCTTGTATTACTTGATTTGGAAAATATACATTACAGAGCAGTCCAACCCAAGAGCTGAGGTGATAACTAGATTACATAAAACAAAATGACAGTCAATGGTTCACTAGCTTCCTACCTATGATCTATATCATATATATCCTCTCGGCTATAGGTTGTTTACACTAATTAGAGATATTTCTTGTTCAGGCCCTTCGGCCGAATAGACTTCGGAAACCAAAATTACAAACTTGAGCAACAGTTATAATGCACATGAACTTCGCTTGGTCATAATCTAAATTTGGAGAATAATCCCTAAATGTGTGCCACCTATTATCCTACTTTAGTTCATCAGTAGTTAGAATCGGAGTCGAGGATCGAGACCCATCCTTATGGAAGATTTAGCTTCTCAGAAATCTCAGATAGTCTTCGTGGCGGTGTGGGAGTCTACCTACACTAGTCAACTCATTCATCATTAACACTAAGTTCCACGATTAATCTAGGAAATCAATATGAGTTACAAGAAGTATGTAAATAGGCATGAAATCCATATAAAAAAATTAATAAAGTGTTGTAATAAATCTTAATATAATATATGAGCATGTGCAGGAATGGGTAACTATCTTGTACTTGTGCAGGAAGGAAGGGTCTTTTATTGAGATAAAATAGAGGTTGATTTTGATGGAAATGGGGTAGAAAATAAGGAAATTTAGGATACCAACATCCTCCCATCCCTAAGCTATTGTGTGTCCTCTCACAACGTTTTAACTTTGGAAAAAACCTTCGAAAATGAATGGCCAACTCCTCAGTTCTGCACTTCAATGTTTATTCCTGTCTTTACTATATTTGGCTTCTTATCTCGGGCTTTTTGCAGCTACTTAGTCACCTTCTTAAGGCATCTATAGCATCTGGAAGCCCGGTATTTCCATACATTTACTTGCTGCTTCTTCCTCTTTACTCCTACAAGTAACTCCACCTCGCACTGTTTCTACCAACTCTGCTCTTTCATGACCTAGTTCAAAGCTTCCAAGTCATAGACTTGTTGCTCCAGGTCTACTATTCTCCTATTGAGGAAAAGAGAGGAGGGTGTTGTACTAAGATCTTTGGGTGTGAATGTCTTTTCTTCCATTTTCTCGAAACAAGTCCCATCATCATCAAGGTCAAGGCTGTCAAAAGCCTGCTTTATGACATCATCGAGGGTTTCTATACGTGGGGTTTTCTTATATTTGAGGGTTTTGATGCCCTCACCAATCTTCGTGCCAAGGGTTTCAGTACATTGTGCACCTGATTCCTTCGGGCTCTTAACAGCTTGTTCTCCAAGCTTCCTAAGGGATTCAACACCTTGTCCTTCCAAATCAGCAGGGGTTTTGATTCCCCATTCTTCTACCACTATAGGGACTTAAATACCTTAACCTTCTAACACTGCAGGGTCTTCAATACCTGGGCCTTTTAAAATCGCAGGGTCTTCAATGCCCCGGTCTTCAGAAATCACAGGGTCTTCAATGCCCTGACCTTCAAAAACTGCAGGGTCTTCAATATCCCGCTACTCGAAATCATTGAGGATCTCCAGATCTCGTTCGCTAAAATTATCAATACCTTCTGCAAGTTGTTCCTCTTCATTCTCTTTTGCTTGCACTTCACTAGTGTGCAATGTCGACGTCGCCTTTCTGCTCTTTAGCTTGCTGACAAATGTTGAAAATAGGACGTCATCTTCTGCATTCTCCTCATCCTCCATAGTGTGTGCCACTACGTCTACAAGCACTGAGAGATTATGAACTGTCGGGGAACCTTGGGGTGTTTCATAGATGACGATTGGAGAACTCGACTAGTTTGTCCCTTGGGCGATAGTTATCCTCCTCATCGAGGCTCTAGTCTTCCTCCTCTTTGTCGTGGGTGGATTGTTCTCAATAGCCCTCTTTTCTACTTGCACTATTGAACTCTTACATGCCACTTGGTAGGAGACATTGTCCCCATCGTTCCCTTCTTACATGTACTGATGCTAGCAAACTCTTCCGCACCCCTTGCTTGGAATTCTTTCAGAAACACTCCCCGCGTTATCTGTTTTTCTTCTAAATTTTTCTTGACCAGAATTGTAATAAGCCCATCATGGCAGAGCTTGTGTGCAACCTGGCTTGCACTGCTACTCTGCACATTTTTCGCAATCTTTTCAAGGCTTCTGAGCAAGAAGTGAGGAAAATTAGTCAATTTCCCTGCCTCAAAATGCAACAACAATTGAAGGTGATATACAAACGCCAAGGTATAGCACCCTTCCCCTGTGACAAAATTCTGTAATTTAAACAGTAAATCTCGCCACTTCCCAACAATAAATCTCGCCACTTCCTGACCATGGCAGTCTGTGGAAGTCCCTTTCTCCAATCAACTTTGATTTTCTTATCAACCATGAACCAGTGACAATTCTTCTTTGCAAGTTGTTCCTTTTTAAACCATCACTCCTTTGTGAGTGGCAGGCCTATAGCTTATGTAATGAACTCTTCTATAATTTTGAATTTTAAGGATCCAACCCTAACACAGCCTTCTTTGAACGTCCTTGCAAACTCTAACACTATGGCCATGTCAAACCCGTCAAAATTTTGTAGGAATGGTAGGAATCCAGATTCTTGCAATAGTGCAAGATTGTTCCTGTACTCGGCGGTTTGTTCAATCTCCTGTAGCGACAACAGTTCACTCCTCACAGGTGCCATTTCGAACCTCCTCCACTTCACTGATCACACCCTCGAAGGAATTTCAGAGTGACTCCACCATTCGCTGAAATTTTTATGCTAGAGGTTCCTCGCCCTCCATCTTTTCAGACCCACTCACATGGATATGATGGAACAACCTCCCCATAGCGGGTGTAGATTCGTGTCATCTCATTATAGGTTAATCGTAATAATTGGATGCAGTGGTGGTATAGGTGGCGATGATGCAAAGACTACAATGATCAGATTACAAGTAAGTTAATGATGTTTAGGCAATGCATAATTATTACAAGGAGGGTGAGTGTAGATTATTTGACAGTAGTACCCTTCCACAATCAGCATCATAATTCAATCAGACATATTTCAGCATTTATTAAAAAAGATTATATTTCAAACCTTGCACATCTTGCACTTTAAAGTTTTTTTCCTAGATTAGTAATTAATGAAACAAAGTATTAATTAAAACATGGAATGAGAGAACCCATCAACACATGTGCATAAAAATACAGGCCCATAAATCCTTGATAAACCATTTTAGGACTGTGTAAGTCGCTTCAAAAGTCAACTATATTTATCCACCAGACCTACTTGCACTGCTCTGTTTGCACTGCGTTGTTCTTGCATTACATTGTGATTGCACCAGAGATTTTTACCAAATAGAGAATCTAATAGGACATACTTATGTAGTTGGACTTAAAAAAATTGCCTCATTATACAAGAAAAATTTATTCGCCATCCTTTGGTGTTTCTTGAACATGCCTTCTAGATTGACTCCATCAAATTTTGCAATCAATTTATGAATAAATAAAGAAGTGGGAAAGGGGTAAAAAAATTTATAATGGGATGGAATATTACAACAGGGATTTCAGAAACAATATCACCAAGAGGGATGAATGAAAGGGGATGTGGGAAAAAACTTAAGGGAAAAGAGGGATTTTATGAAATCGAGTAAGGGAAATTTGTTAGAAGAAGAGGAAAATAATTCATTGGTAAATTTAGAAAAGAAACTTAGTGGGAAATTCCGAAATTGGAAATAGAAGAAGGACAATAATTTTACCTTAAAATCTACCTGCACTGGTGCAAGAAAAATAAATGCAACAGGAAGTAAGCGTTTACTTGGATAAAAATGTCCATGCTAGTTACCCCAAACTTTGGTAAGTGCTCGGTTTCGTGAACCTGCTTCTTCTTGGTGGCAGCCAGCATATCTAAAAATCAAGTAACATTACCTTTTTATTAGAATTTTGATCTTCCTGCCAGCATGTTGGTTTTTAGACCGATCCTTCTACAATCATGTCAGTCAACTGATTTTCATAATTACAGGAAATTTTTTCTTTTTATATTTTATATTTTTGTCATTTTTTTTCCTTTTATTTTCTTTGATTATTTTTGTTCTTAATAAGGACAAGAAGGAATCAATTTTTCAACAGGTAGGTGTTACCACTTAACAACTCCTTTTCAAATGGCTCTTGGACTTGCTGCATAAAATCTCCTTTAGTAAGGGGCTGAAAATATACCTTCAGTCTATGCCCATTTACTAGGAACAAAGAATTTCGTCCATCAATAGTCTTGATTTCTACTGCTCCATTTTTTAACACATTAACCACCTCATAGGGTTCCATCCAGTGTGTATGGAATTTTCCTTTAAAATGTTTGAATCCTGAATCGTAAAGGAGTACCCAATCACCTGGTTGGAACTGCTTCTTCTGAATGGACTTGTCATGCCACTTTTTGCGTTGTTGTTAAACCAACATGTTGTGATGAACAACATCCCTTCGGATTTCATCTAACTCGTTTAATTGTAGAAGGTGCCACTGCTGTTCTTCAAAGGGATCTAGTCCCAATTGGACTGTAGTCCTAAAAGTCTTATTCTGGAATTCTATCGACAAGAGGACTTGTTTCCCATACACCAGCTCATATGGTGTGTGTCCTGCGCTATTTCTCCAAGTGATTCAATAGGTCCACAATGCTTCCAGTAATTTCTCAGCCCAATCACTTCTGTGCATGTTTACTGTCTTTGTGAGGATGGACTCAATTACATTATTTGTGGACTGCAGATGATACGGTGTAGATTTCCTATGTCGTATTTTGTACTTCTCCATCACACCCTATACCAGATTAGCAATAAACTGCAATCCATTGTTAGAAATAATATCTCTAGGCACACCAAATCTAGTAAAGATTTAAGTAAAAATAAAATCAATAACTCTTTTAGTAGCAAAAGAAATAGCTTTAGCTTTTACCCATTTTGTAACAAAATTTGTACAAACAAAAATATGCTTTTCATTTGATGATGCAGGATATATTGGTCCTACGAAATCAATAGCCCATTTTTCAAAAGGTTTAATCATAATTTGAGGACGTAAAGGCATTTCATTAGTTTGATTAGGCTGGCTAATTCACTGACAGATATCACACCACTTGACATATTGTTTGGCATCCTTGAACAAGAAAGGCCAAAAATAGCCAGCTCGTAATACTTTGTATGCAGTCCTCTTATCGACGAAGTGACCTCCACAAGGTTCATCATGGGTAGATTTTTATATATCAAACACCTCTTCCTCTCTTACAAATCTTCGGATAATGAGATCTTATCTGGTGTAAAAGAGGTCTCCTTGGATCCACAAATATGCAACACTTTTCTGAATGATATTCCGCTTTTCATTAGCGGAAAAGTGGGGTGGTAATTTTCCAGTGAATAAATAGTTAGCTATGTCAGCAAACCATGGAGATTTTGTTGACATAGCAAAAACATGTTCATTAGGAAAATCATCATCAAGAGGAATTGCCTCAGCAGGATTATTTAATCTTGAAAGATAATCTGCAACTAGATTTAACTTTCCTAGTTTATCAACAATGGTAATATTAAATTCCTGTAATAATAGCAACCACCTAGTCACTCTACCACTAGTTAATGGTTTATTCATCAAATATCTTATAGAAGAATGGTTAGTATCTACAAAAATTTCATATCCTGTAATATAATGTCTGAATTTATTAAAGGAAAAAATTACAGCTAAAAACTCTTTATGAGTAACCATATAATTGAGTTCAGCGAGTGACAAGTTTTTAGTAATGAAAAAAATAACATAATATTGTTTGTCTTCTTCCTATCCTAAAGTTGCACCTATAGTAGTATCTAAGGCATCAGAGGAAATATGAAATGGCAGGGACCAGTTTGGTCCTCTCAATAATGGTGCCTGAACTAATTTTTCCTTTAGTGTCTCGAACGACTATTGGAAAGTTGCAGACCAAGAAAACTCACTATCTTTAGCCAAAAGTTGGGAAAGGGGGGTAGCTATCCTTGATAAATTCTCAATGGATCTCCTATAGTAGCCTGCATGTCCTAGAAAACCTCTCACTTCCCTTTGAGTTTTGGGTATAGGAAGACTCGAAATGACTTCTATTTTTGCAGGGTCCACTTGGATACCTTTGTCGGAAATAAGATGGCCAAGAACCACTCCCTCCTTGCACATCAATCTACATTTCTTGTCACTCAAGGCGAGATGAGATTCTTGGCAGTGAAGAAGCACTTTTTCTAGATTCTTGAAGGCTTCTTGAAATGAATCACCAAACATAGAGAAATCATCCATATAGATTTCTACACATTAAAGGTTAGCAAAAATAGCCAAGACTGCCCTTTGAAAGGTAGTCAGAGCATTGCATAGCCCAAAGGGAAGCACTTGATAAGAAAATTTACCCCATGGACATGTAAAAGTGGTTTTGTCTAGATCCTCGGGTGATATCTGTATCTGGTTATATCCACTAAAGCCATCTAGAAAAGAAAAGTACTTCTTACCGGAAAGGGTATCGAGTACCTGATCAATGAAAGGAAGGGGGAAGTAATCTTTGAGAGTGGCTTTATTCAATTCTCTATAGTCAATACACATTTTACATCTCCCATCTTTCTTTGGGACTAACACTAATGGAGAGACTCGCTCGTTGTCAGAAATGGGATAGATAAAATCAACATCTAAGAATTTTTGCAATTCTTCCTTTACAACATCTCTTAGAGCTGGGTTCATTCACCTTACAAGTTTCAAGAGGGATGCCTTTCATATCTTCATAACCCCATGCAAAGGCATCAAGATGGTTTTGCAACAAATTCCCAAGCTGCTCTCATTGAGAGGGATCGAAGTCTGAACTGATATACAAGGATTTACCTGGACTAATCTCAACAAGAGTAATGTCAGGATCAAGAGTACACAAAGGTGTCACTAGAGATGGTGATGATGGATGTAGAGAGTCATATCCTTCCTAAAAATCTAGACTAAAAATCTAACTCAACAACTCGAAATTAGGCATGGTGTCTAGATTGTTTAGGAAGTCTTGAATTTCACCCTCCTTTGAGGACTCAGTATTCTAAATATCAAGGAAATAGGTTGGGTCTCCTCATCACTACTGTAGTCTAAGCATAAAGTGTCTCGGAGCTCCTGAATAGATCTAGCAGGTGGATATAAGGTGACTTTCTTTCTAGAATCTCGATGGGAAATATAAATATCGCCAGAACGACAACTGATATAAGCATTAGATGTAGCAATCCATGGTCGTCCTAAGATCAAGGGATGACCTCCCACAAGGTTCTTTGGTTGAAGCACAATGAAATCTCCGAGATATTCCCATGAATCTAGGGAAATGACCACATCATCCAATACTCCTTCTAGCATGATTTTAGATCTATCTTCCAATTCAAGCACAGTGGGAGTGGGACGAATATGGACCAATCCAAGTTGATCCATGGTTTTCTTGGTCATAACATTAATGGTTTCCCCTAGGTCTATAAGTACATTGGAGACAAGAACATCACCTATCTGAACAGAGACAACAGGGTTTCCGGGGTTGGTATATTTTTCCATCTGCATTCATCTCATCATTAACTCTATTGCTCTACCAACAAATTGAATGGTTTGGGATTCCAATCTTCTCCTTCCTAGATTCTTGAGACAAAGTTCCCTAATTATTTTTGTACAAATGGGGATCTCTTTGATAGCTTGGAGCAAAGGTACCCTTATGAAAAGGTTCCTAAGCTCAGAAGCCAGGCTGACTCAGGAATTGGGTCTTTCTTCTCCACCATTAACCTCTATGGATAGGGATGTCGATTTGGAGAAGATGACAAGGGCTCATAATGCAAAGGGATAGGCCGAATTGTGTCATCTTTTTTGGAATGGTCAGGAGTTTCCTTCTCTCCTTTCTCATCGGTAATCACCATGGGCTGCTTTTGATTTTATGAGGTTACTACCTTCCCTCATCTCAATTTGAGATCATTGACTCCAACTGGCATAGTCTGAAATCTGGATGAAGAAAGCAGGGTCATAGAATGTATCATTTGTACCAATTTATTATTGGGGTTGGGTAAACGTTGAGCAGGCAGATGAGAAGGTCGAAATAGTGGAGGTAATGGTAATGGTGGCATAGGTTGACTTAGCTGAGGAAATTATGGATGAGGCATCGGGTAAGGTGCACATGTAGGAGGGTATGATTGCATACATGCATGATAGGAATTATGTTAATGATGTGAATGGTTTGGCCCTCTCCATCGTTGTTGCCAAGATTGGGAGGGTTGTCCATAATGATATTGATTCCCCTGCTCCCAATGCTAAAAGTGACCAGTGTTACGATAGGAATATGAATGTGCATTATAAACAAAAAAATGTGGTGGACATTCAGGAACCATGCCTGCACTTACCTGAGGCCAATTCCTTCTTTCTCCCATAGCATGCAATGATTCGGCTTTAGGTTGCCCCCCTCCAATACAGCTTTTAGCCTAGGTATAGAGGGACATTTATCCATAGCATGGTTATTGCACAAATTGCACATTTATTAGTTTCTTTAATATCTAGAGGACATTCTCTTAAAGGATGCTTTCTTCTACATTTAGGACATAAAATAGACAATATCTCTTGCTCTTCTACAAGTTTCTGCTAAAACTTCAAAAAGTATATTTGTTTACTAACAATATTCATTATTTCAATTTTCATATTGTCCATTTTGTTTTCTTATCCAATAATTATAGCATCAGAAGGTTTGGTTTTTCTGTTTTTATTATGGATTACTTTACCAAATCTATATTGATTCCTTGAGAATTTCCTGCAAAATTCATAGATCTAATCAAAAGTCTTTTGAGAAATATTCCCTTCTCCTAACAGATTTAAATTATTTCTAGCATCATGAGTGAGCCCATGTAAGAACAAGGTTCTAATGTTACTTAGATCAAATTTGTGCTTTGACCTTTGAAGGATATACAAGAATCTCTCCAAGTATTCCTCTAAAGTCTCATCATCATTTCGCACAATAGTAAATATTTCATGTTGAATATCTCTAGTTTTATAATATTCCTGATATTTTGACAAGAGAACTCTCTTCATTTGATCCCTAGAAGATATAGTGTTTCCTCCTAGTCCCATGAAACAATGGAGTGTTGCGTCCTTGAGGGTTGTAGGAAACAACTTTAACTTTTGGGCATTAGATGAATAATCATAACTCCTACACAAAATATCAAACTCAAATAAGAAAGAGTCTATGTCTTCATTTACCTTACCATAAAAATGAGGAAGAGCTGATGGTGAAATGTTTTTCATTTGTATTTGTGTATCAGGATCCACAATCGAGAATCTGAAAGTGGATTGTTCCTCATTTACCTGATTTTCACCACTTCCTTCTACATGGTCTTCCATATCTACCATTGTTGTTCATCCACTCGAACATCTCTTAATAGGCTGATAAGGCTGACTATGGATTCCAACAGTCCCCTTCTTCCCCTTTATGGGTTGTGTCACACCTGAACCACTACTACCACAGCCTAGGTGGACTGTTCCTACGTGATGAGTCTGAGTTTGTTTGGACTTTCTCCTTGCAAAAGAAAGCCCAATATGAGTTTTGGTTTCAGATTTGTCAATGTTTCTTTGGCCCCTAGTGGGATTCGAACCCCTACCTCTTTTAGGCATTCATTTTAAAAAATGACAAAACAAAATTCAAATAAAAACTGCAAGTTTAAAAAAAACAAATCAAAACCTATAAATTCCTTCAAACAATAGAAGCACACTACAAAAAAAATAATAGCCGACTTACCCCTATTGTAAAAAAAGGGAAAATTCTTACCATTTCAAATCGCCTCCCCGACAATGGTGCCAAAATGTTGGGTGCAGGAATTGCGCTTGAGCAAACTCCTCAACACTTAATTATCAACCCGAGGGTTTCATAAACTTAGAGACGAAGCACAGGCAATGCCAGAAATGGTATGAACATTTTCTATCTCTAATCGTACTTCTTAAAGGAAATGCTTTGCAGAATTAGATAGAAAAAAATCGGAAAGGTAATTAACACCAAAGCAACTCTAATGTTGGAATGTAAAAGACGATTTGCAAGTAAATCAAGTAAAGAAATTCCACACAATGGAAACAATCTTAAATGCTAGAATGTAATTCTATGTTAATCTTCATATGGATGGTCAACAGTCTGACAAGTGGGCCCTTGTAGAATTTTGTCTTCCTTCTGATCTTCCTCTCACACAAACAACATGTCCTTGCACTATTGCAATCTGCTTGCACTAGTGCAGGTACAATATTTCTGTGTAAGAGTATATTTGACCTTCCTTACTAAAGACTTATGTCTGAATGAAGGTGCTTTCAGCCTCAAGGCTTAGAGCACTCTGTTTCTATGACAAAAGACTTGCTCTTGCACCGAGGTTGAGTTCCCTTCTCTCAGTTTCGAAGTTTTTTTTGAAAGAACTAAAAGATGTGCTGAAAAAGAATTGCATCTGTAAATGGAATTCTGAAATAAATTATCTTTGAAAAAGGAAATGCTTCAATTCATTAAACTTTGCAAAGGAAATAAACTTCATGAAATAAAAGAACTTTAAAAGAATCAAACAGTAGCCTAAGTATTTTTCGTGTGTTAATCAACTTTGGTACTTCACCCAAAATGCTTATGTTCTTTGCAAGTATAATATGATAGTTTGATACAACTGCTTCCAGATATTTTAAAGACAAACTTTTAATACTGAAGACAGTTACTCAATTAATGGTTCATTCACTTGTGAAATAACTGTAAATAATATGCAAGTAAGTGATTCATTGTTTTCTACAACGAATGACTAGACTAAAGTGCAAGCAATCACATGCACTGGTGCAGGAAGGAGTTCCTTGCATGATCTGATTGAAAACAAATTAAAACAAAGAATGAGAGTAAAGGAAATGTGAGAAATATATTTCATAAGAAAAATAAAAACAGGTACTCTCAAACGATGGATCCGTTTCACACGTTAGCTACAAAAGATATTTTAATTCAGAACTTAAAGATTAATGATTAAAACTATAACTAAAACTATAACATCACCTTGAAAAGGAAATAACCACACCATCTTACTGAATAGCGAAAGTGAGAGGGATAAACAAGTTGGGTTGGTTGGGCCCTAGCCAACCAGCTCCTTCCCCTTCTAAGGAACGAAAAAGCTTAGCACTCCAAATGGACATCAAGGACAAATCAAACATTGTGTATGCAAAACATGGCGGTTCTTTTTTATTACTCGATTTGGAAAATATACATTACAGAGAAATCTAGCCCCAGAGCTGAGGTGATAACTAGATTACATAAAACAAAATGACAGTCGATGGTTCGCTAGATTCCTACCTACGATCTATATCATATATATCCTTTCATATCTAGGCCATTTACACTAATTACAGATATTTCTTGTTCAGGCCTTTTAGCCAAACAGACATAGAAAATTGAAATTACAAACTTGGCGAGTAGTTATAATACACATGAAATTTGCTTGGCCGTAACCTAACTTTGGAGAATAATCCTTGAATGTGTGCCACCTATTATCCTGCTTTAGTTCATCAGTAGTTAGACTTAGAGTCAAGGATTGAGACTCATCCTCTTGGAAGATTTAGCTTCCTTGAAATCTCAAACAGTCTTCGTGGGAGTGCGAGAGTCTACCTGCACTAGTCAACTCATTCATTATTAACACTAAGTTCCACGATTACTCTAGGAAATCAATATGAGTTACAAGAAATATGTAAATAGGCATGAAATCTGTATAAAAAGATTAATAAAGTGTTGTAATAAATCTTAATATAAAATATGAGCATGTGTAGGAATGGGTAGCTATCTTGTACTAGTGCAGGAAGGAAGGCTCTTTTATTGAGATAAAATAGAGTTTGATTTTGATGGAAATGGGGTAGAAAATAGGGAAATTTAGGATACCAACAATGCTTTGAACGTCGTGATGACTACGCGCAAAAATATTGTCGACGCATTTTTAAGCCCAAAAGGCATTACCGTATACTGAAATCATCCCCACTCAGTCGCCAAGGTCATATTACTCCTATCTTCTGGCGTGATCTTGATTTGATGGTACCCAGAGAACCCAAACGAATATACTTCCTGTCCTCCAACATTGTCCAACACCTCATCTGTGAATGAAGTTGGGAAAGGATCATGAACGTAGGCATCGTTAAGCTTCCAGAGATCTACGCAAATTTTGATTTTGTCCCTTTTCTTCTTTTCCTGAACTACCATTGGACTCACCCAATCAGATTCCTCCAGTAGTTCAATAATACCTATCATAAGCATCTTGTCCAACTCCAAATGAACCTTTTCCTTGTATTTGGGATTAAGGCGATATGGTCTCTTCTTAGCAGGCTTCACATTTGGTTTTAAAGTTATTTTCATTACTCCCAAATCGCTAATGATGCCTTTCAAGTTTGAAAATTTTGTGGGAAACAAATCCTGATATTTGCGGAGCAACTTAGCAACCTTATTTACTATGGCATCATCCCAATAGTCCTCAATCTTCACAAACTTTACTTCCACCTCTATGCCAATGTTTACTTGTCAGGTTTTTAGTGGTGTGGTGATATCTAGATTCTCTATCTATGGCCCCTCAACTTCACAGTGGCTTTCTACCTCTGGGATTTTAATGATCCTTGGATCCTACTCTTCTTCTTAAGTAGTCACATTATAGCACTCCAACGCATGGTGCAACTGGGTGGTCCAATTTTTTCAATCAGATCCAAGGGGTCCTATGGTACTCTGAAGATCGTTGCCCTAACCTCTTGTAATGCCTCATCAATGCATTCGAATCCATCCTCAAAGTTGAATGTCATCAAGAATCCCTTTCTCAAAACGTCCCACTTGTCAGTGTCGTGGAAGATCTTTGCTTCCACGTATCAATTCATTGATATTACATCCAAAGTGTGACAGAATAAATTGTGGCTCTGATCCATAAACATCAGTCCATTTTGATAAGTGCTCATGTGGATAATTCCTTCCATCATGCTTCTTTATTAGCCGAACTTTTGGGTGACCAAACTGAAATCTCATCATTTTTCTGTATTCTTGCCATCCACCAAAACTGTCTTTATGTGTACCCAATGCCAAATCCAGTGCTTGGAAGCAATTCTTCTCAGGCACTTCCATTTCAAATTGATCCAAAAAATTATCTACGTCAGTTAGACCATCATAATAAGGGAAAATTATTACCTCCAAAGTTACACATCGCAATGATTTAGTCATCATGTTACAGCACATCGTAGATACTTCATGCAACCTATTCTGCCAGTGCTCCAACTCTTCATCTGAATCTGATGTACAGGAACTTTCACGATCCCATGTAATGCATCCATCAGCTATCGAATTAACCCAATCTTGATCTCACATTGCTATCTTATATATTTGGTCCACATCATTGTTGCTTTCCTCATAATCACAGACCGGTTCAGTATAGCGCGGTCCTTCTCCAAGGTCCAAAGGTACTACTACGCAGCGTGATTTCCTTTCAAATGACATCATTCTCTTCTTCAAATTGATTACCCCATTCATGTCAATAGTCCAATCAGTCCCAAGGAGTGTGGGGTATGGATTACTATCATCCATGATCTCTATCACATCAAAATCGAAAAATACACTCGTGCCTTTAATGTCTACCATCACTTCTTGCAATCTTCCCATGGGGATAATCTTCTGTTGATTTTCCATCCTTAATTGAATCGGATACCACTGCAACGTAGGTCTCTCCATCCTCTCGCATGTTTTTTTAGGTAAAACATCCGCATATGACCCAAGATCCAAAATAACTTGGTCCATTTCATATTCTCTTATTTGCATAGTAAGCCTCATCTTACGCCCTGTTCTTGCCTTATGCTTACCAATTTTTTTGACTACGCGACATCCTTCAAGAGAATTTTCTTTACCAAAACATTTATTTATCAACTCGTGTAATCCTTTCACTACCTTGCTATCGCGTAGTAGCTTCATACAGGTATCCAAGAACATAGTAAGCATGGATGGGTCCATTTCTTCAGATAACTTATCCTGACTTCCTAAGGTAGAGGCCTCAGCGAAGCTTTTCTTCACTTCCATGAACGTTTCTTTCGCGAGCTGCAAATCAAACCCAACCTCTTTTTCTGGAGCTTTATAGACCCATTCACTTTCCTCAGGTTGTTCTCCTTTCTCCTCATGAGTTGTCATTCCACTTCGTAGCACGATACTCACATTAGGATCTTCTTCGCAGGGTTCAATCCTCATCATCTGCATGTTCTAGGTAGGATGCTATGGCTACGCCTTCTACTCTTGCATCGTAGATAGGGTAGTATTCTATTGCGTGATCGAGCTAAGCACAATATCTGCATGACAGGTGTTCCGATTTCATAGACTCCTGTGCGTAGTGTCATGGCACTCCAAAATTGTAACAAATAACTTGTCCCAGATCTCTACCAGGTCCTTCTCCTCCTCAGCCTCATCTGTGCCCCTGATATCCTCAACGCGCTCCCCAAATACCTTGATCCAAAGGCCAAGTTTCTGTCTGCATTCGACATGTGGGATTTCTTTCCATCATCAACTCATATCTACGACATTTATGCTCATCATGGCCCACTAATTTAAAGAAGTTGTAGAAGAGTTGTTGCGGTGTCTGCGCAAATTTCTGCAGCAAGTGACAATTGTCGGTTACATGTTTTCCAACTACCTGACAGGTAGCACACCACAATGCGGGCCCTGTACTTCACCCTGCTTGAGCTTCAGGCCTCAGAGGCATTGGCCTTCCTCCTGCAACATAATTTGTGAAGGTAGGGTACTGATCTTTATCATGCCCCTACCTTTTACACTTTAGGCACCAAACTTCTTCGTGCACCTTTGTATGAGCTGCTTTATCCTTCTTCAAGATTTGAAATTCTAGGAAAATATTCTACAACTCGAATGAATATGTTGAACTCCCAAATAATTGTCTTGAATCAGTGTCTCATGCAACCTCATCGCAATTTCTAGGGATTCCACCTCGATCCCTCTACTATGATAACGTAACCCTTAGGTGGGGTAAGAGTGAAGCTATAAACCATTCACGGTGCTGCCTGTTAGCGCTTGAGATTTCACCCTAGGCTGAGGAAGGTAAATCTTCAAGGCTACATCAAACCATTTCACCTCGTAGCTAGCCCTACGAGGTATGAGAAGGCTCTCTCGGGTCAGATTTGATAAATCTTTCAATATGATTAGGCTGACCAATTAAGAATAAGGATTTTAGGCTAGTAAATTGATAGGGGGTTTGGATTTAATGATTTTTGGGGTTTTTTAATGGAATGACGGGGCTTTTCTGGGCTACATGGGCAAAATCACAGCTTCAAACAGAAAAATATAATGACTACACAGGTTATGAACTAAGGCAAGGTAGGCATGCAATTTAACACCAAATCTGGTTTCAAACGGGATGGCAAGACTGGTGAGGAGTTAAGGAGGGCAGACAATAACTCTGAATCCTCCTTAAACAGTAGAAAACATCGAATGCAAACAAACTTATAGGAGGAGCATATAATACTATGAATTCCTACCTAATCACTTCATTTGTTCAGCTTGAAAGGGTCGTGAAATGAAATGGAATATAACTGATTACATATGAGACAAAGGGAAAAACTTATGCTAAATCAACATACCACATGAATCTCGGCAAACAGAGCTATGAAATTCCATTAAATTCTCTGCAGAAAACTGTACATTACAAAGCTCTCTGCTTCTCCAGCAGCTCCCAGCGCTCAGAAAAACTCTCTACTCTTACTCTAAAAAAAAAAAACTCCCTTACAAATGAATTTTTAATACATTAAATAAAAAAGCTGCCCAAAACAGGGGCGCAGTTTTAGTCACATTACCAAAAATGAAATAAAAAAAATAGTTGGGGGAAAACAGATCGACCCCAAGACCTCTGCGCTATTTCCACTACAATTATTAAAATTAGAAAGGAGAGTTACATCATCCTAAAATAATGCAGCGTCCCTCTTCCTCTAAATCTGCTCTAAATCCGCTGATGATTGGCACCTGGAATAACTGTTGGGGCCGCAGCTACCTTCAAATCACTAACTGGGGTCTTGAAAATAGGAGATCACCAAAGATAGAATCTTTCGCTGTCCATTTATATGCAGAGTGATGCCACTCGAAATTATCATTTATGCAACAACCAATCACTGCAAGGCACTCGGACTTTGGATCTCATTCAGCACGAAAGCAAGCCAAGCGACCATTAAAATCATAACTATCAACGATCTCATGGCTTGTACAGCGCACATCACCAAAGATAGAATCCTATACACGTATCCGGTTAGCTGGGCGGGTAGTTATGATTTTACTGCCAGTTGTTGCCGAAAAATAAGTAGAGCTCACAACACGTGGGTGTTTCAACTCTCCCAGGAAAGCCCCAGTTTCTAATTGGCGAATATCCCAAAGACAAGAAAAATGATCATTGCCACAGCTGATTAGCCAGTGAAGGCTTCTTTACAAAACTGAGTTGCTTTCGCTTTGTTTTCTTTTCAAGTCCTGTTGCTTTAAATGTTTCATTCGAAGCGAGAACTGAAAATATCTACCCCACATAAACATGCTTCAGCATTTTCTTATCCTCTTCTGTGCTTGAAGGTGCAACAAGAACCTCTAGTCGGTCCATGAAATGACGCTCTGGTCAATGATAGCTTGCCCAGGTTCAAACCACCATTCGTTCGATACCTTTTTGTAAAGCTTTGCATAAGCTTCCCATCCTGCCTCAGAATCACTGCAGCACATAAACGGCTATCCTCCACACTAAGATTTGTTTCCTTATTGACATACTGCTTTGTTTCATGGCTTATAAATTTCCCTCCAATGCCAACAGTTTCACTTTGAAATGATATGACATTTTTATCAGATGGGGGGGAGATTCCTCTTCCCGCACTTCCAGGTTCTTTATAAAGCCAGTGTGCCGCATGTCCATACTCAACATATTCATGCATATACTGTGTGCGAATCTGAACTTCCAAAGGTGATCCATCAGGTCCTTGCATTGCTGTGTGAAGAGACTGATAGCCACTAAGCATGGGGTTCACAATATAGTCATCGAATTCACCATCCAGGGGAATCCAAAGGCTGTGGATGACATTCAGAAGGCTATAGCAGCATTCCACAGCAGCAACATGCATCTTTCCTTTTTGCCATAGTTAATAATATTAGTAGGTTCATTCATGTCACATAACTGCAATGTCAAAGTGGTGTATTGTACTCATTTGCAGAAACAATGGGGTTTTGATGCCCAATTTGTTTTCCTATCCAATGGTAAGAAGCAACTGAGAGACTCCAAATAGGGTTGTGAGATGACACCACAATTCTACTATTCTTCAAAGAAGGAAAACCCATGAGTGAGTCCGAAGAGCAATCTTCAGCTTGGCATTGAATCAGATAATAATCTCCAATCTGCAGTAATTGATAATAGCTCAAACATTGACAACCAAATTCCAGAAGGACTTACTTTTGACTTCGAGACAATTAATTAGCATGAAAAGGTTGCCATGAAGAAAAACATTTTCTGTATATAAATGCTCCTTATGAAAATAACTTGAGGGGTGATCTTGAATCCCATCACCATCACAGCTGTTTGGAGTTGAAATACTGCACATGCACTTCACATTTGTATTATCAAATCTCTTTGTATCCACCCTTTTTCCCCATGTGTTCGAACATTTGGATTCCTCAAAAGAATAGTTTGTGTTAATATCTGTGAAGATGTCACCTTCCAGTTTTTTCCTAGTTTTGTCTTTTACAGGACTTCTGTTATGACTACTAGGTTTTCTATCTTCTGTGACAATTCTATATGGAAGGACAACAGCTTCAGCAAAAGAACTATGTGCATTCCAATCTGACTTCTCAACACCTACCTTACCTTTAATGACATATTTATGTGTCACCAAAATTATCCAGAATATCTGTCCCTCTTGTACTTCTTGCCTTTTGATATCAATAGTTTTATTTAAACAAGCTACAGGCCATCTAGGCACATTGAAACTAATTGCCTTCTTCAAGTAAAAATGAACATAATATGTTACCGAAGAAAGCTTGCGTTTAGAAACAAATCCATCAATGACTCTTGCACATGAAAGTGGTTGAACATAATCCATTGTATCTAGTGAACAGCAAAGCCCACAAAAACCTTCAACCACAACACTGAAGTCTGTCACCTGTAGAATGCCAACAAGGACAACACTAAGGTCTTTGCTTGAAAAGATACGACGAACAAAATGCCCACTAGCATCTTTATTCGCACCAAGTTCCATCCCACATGCTTTCTTGGTAGCATGTTCTTCCACAGCATATGTTAATTCTCTGGCATCTTTTGTAAGTGTATCTCTTTTATTTTTCCATATCATAGAAGACCGATCTACCCACATTGATTCAATTTGCCTACAAAAATTATTTATTGGAGCAATCAATTGTAATACAGTTCCAGCAGGTTCACCCACAGGGCAACTACAGTCATGATTAAAGAATTCCTTCAATACACCCCGATGTGAAGAGTGAGCACCAAGAACGGACACATTTTTGCACCATACCTTCACGCTGGCAGAACCATGAAATGTATGCCTGAAGCATGCAGTAGACCATATCTCATTGCTGACTTCCCTGCCTCCAGTAGAATGTCTGTACAATCAAGCACCAATATATTAACCTGCAAATAATGAGCCAAACCCTTCACCAGAATCTCCTGGTGGGCCAGTCAAAGAATTCGAGAACAAACAGTGACCGAATTTGACACATATTTGATATAATCTGGCTTCTTGAGAAACACATACATGGCATCCAATAGTGCAGTCTTTGTATTATCCGAAAGAAAATAGGGAAAACTATCAAGTAAAACATCAATATCCTTCCATTTTGTCAGTGCCCGCTGAAGTATCTCTCTATAGATCTGACATTCTTTTGGCTTGTGTAGGTACAGGAGCTTGAAGTCGCTGCTGCCTTTTGAAGAGATGAAGATAAATTACATAATTTGAAAAGCAACTTAATGATTTCTTCTTCAAAACCCTGTTTTGAAGAAGAATCAATCTCATGTTGAGACGGAGTCTAACATTGGCTCCACTTGGGATGGCAGCTGCCGCTACGTGGAGGTGCCAAGAACCGCAGAACTTTGGGAGAGCAGACCGTGCCTCCACCATTGGGCAATGGAGTCATCATCAACAAATCAACACAGCTGAAGACTTATTTTCACACTGAAACTGAACTCAAACAAACTAAAAGCCACTTGAAACAAGATGCTGCCCTTATGGCTGCTTATTTATGTACATAACCTATTCTAATCTGCTGTACAAAGAATAGATCAAGTAATGCTAAAATGCCATATTAACCATGCTAATAGACCTGAAAATGAAGCCGCTTGAGAATGCTGCCACGAAGTCACTGATGCAGTTGCTGGCAGCCCTTCATGCTCATAATGATCCTGGTCACCGAGAAGACAGCCTGATCGGTCAATCAAGCTGAAAAATGTGTCCATGTAGGCCGCAATAGGATCACGGACACCGGCCTCTGTTGGCTGCCCCAACTCTACAATGCATATTTCCAGCCGCACATTGTCGATGTGTACTTCTATAGGCAAATCTGTTATTGCTTGTTTCGATGGAGGAAGGATTTCCAAAAACTTTTTAGGGTCTTGGAAATCATAAGAGTGGATCTGCTCATCGAGATACTGAATCTCATTTTCAATTCTTTCCACAAGTAACTCACAGACGCTAGGATGATAATCCGGAGATTTCAAACATTGAAGGAAAAAACTTAAAACTTCTTCATTAATTTCAACATCCACTAAGCTTTCTCTGAATTCGTTTAGAGCTTCACACAGTGCAGGGTCTGCCACATACCCTACCATTGCATGAACATATCAACAGGCACTGGAATGTCTGGATCAAGTTGGAGTCGCCAGGTGAATGATTCAGCCTGCATAAGTATCTGACTGCTGTCCACCATCAACATCAGATCTGAATTTGATACATGTACTGGGGTAAAACAATACAAATGAAGTGGTCGTATTCACAAGCTCACGGAGATTGACTGAAGCAGCGTTTATCTACTAACGCTGATGTAAAACAAGAGCGTTTTCGAAGGCTTCTGGCGTAACTTCAGGCTCCGTCTAAGACTTGCGAAACTCACACATCAACACACAAACAAGTTTGTTCTCCCCAGTATGGTCGCCAATATGTTAGCGCTTGAGATTTCACCCTAGCCTGAGGAAGGTAAATCTTCAAGGCTACATCAAACCATTTCACCTCGTAGCTAGCCCTACGAGGTATGAGAAGGCTCTCTCGGGTCAGATTTGATAAATCTTTCAATATGATTAGGCTGACCAATTAAGAATAAGGATTTTAGGCTAGTAAATTGATAGGGGGTTTGGATTTAATGATTTTTGGGGTTTTTTAATGGAATGACGGGGCTTTTCTGGGCTACATGGGCAAAATCACAGCTTCAAACAAAAAAATATAATGACTACACAGGTTATGAACTAAGGCAAGGTAGGCATGCAATTTAACACCAAATCTGGTTTCAAACGGGATGGCAAGACTGGTGAGGAGTTAAGGAGGGCAGACAATAACTCTGAATCCTCCTTAAACAGTAGAAAACATCGAATGCAAACAAACTTATAGGAGGAGCATATAATACTATGAATTCCTACCTAATCACTTCATTTGTTCAGCTTGAAAGGGTCGTGAAATGAAATGGAATATAACTTATTACATATGAGACAAAGGGAAAAACTTATGCTAAATCAACATACCACATGAATCTCGGCAAACAGAGCTGTGAAATTCCATTAAATTCTCTGCAGAAAACTGTACATTACAAAGCTCTCTGCTTCTCCAGCAGCTCCCAGCGCTCAGAAAAACTCTCTCCCCACTCTCACTCTAAAAAAAAAAACTCCCTTACAAATGAATTTTTAATACATTAAATAAAAAAGCTGGGCGCAGTTTTAGTCACATTACCAAAAATGAAATAAAAAAAATAGTTGGGGGAAAACAGATCGACCCCAAGACCTCTGCGCTATTTCCACTACAATTATTAAAATTAGAAAGGAGAGTTACATCATCCTAAAATAATGCAGCGTCCCTCTTCCTCTAAATCTGCTCTAAATCCGCTGATGATTGGCACCTGGAATAACTGTTGGGGCCGCAGCTACCTTTAAATCACTGACTGGGGTCTTGAAAATAGGAGATCACCAAAGATAGAATCTTTCGCTGTCCATTTATATGCAGAGTGATGCCACTCGAAATTATCATTTATGCAACAACCAATCACTGCAAGGCACTCGGACTTTGGATCTCATTCAGCACGAAAGCAAGCCAAGCGACCATTAAAATCATAACTATCAACGATCTCATGGCTTGTACAGCGCACATCACCAAAGATAGAATCCTATACACGTATCCGGTTAGCTGGGCGGGTAGTTATGATTTTACTGCCAGTTGTTGCCGAAAAATAAGTAGAGTTCACAACACGTGGGTGTTTCAACTCTCCCAGGAAGGCCCCAGTTTCTAATTGGCGAATATCCCAAAGACAAGAAAAATGATCATTGCCACAGCTGATTAGCCAGTGAAGGCTTCTTTACAAAACTGAGTTGCTTTCGCTTTGTTTTCTTTTCAAGTCCTGTTGCTTTAAATGTTTCATTCGAAGCGAGAACTGAAAATATCTACCCCACATAAACATGCTTCAGCATTTTCTTATCCTCTTCTGTGCTTTGAAGGTGCAACAAGAACCTCTAGTCGGTCCATGAAATGACGCTCTGGTCAATGATAGCTTGCCCAGGTTCAAACCACCATTCGTTCGATACCATTTTGTAAAGCTTTGCATAAGCTTCCCATCCTGCCTCAGAATCACTGCAGCACATAAACGGCTATCCTCCACACTAAGATTTGTTTCCTTATTGACATACTGCTTTGTTTCATGGCTTATAAATTTCCCTCCAATGCCAACAGTTTCACTTTGAAATGATATGACATTTTTATCAGATGGGGGGGAGATTCCTCTTCCCGCACTTCCAGGTTCTTTATAAAGCCAGTGTGCCGCATGTCCATACTCAGCATATTCATGCATATACTGTGTGCGAATCTGAACTTCCAAAGGTGATCCATCAGGTCCTTGCATTGCTGTGTGAAGAGACTGATAGCCACTAAGCGTGGGGTTCACAATATAGTCATCGAATTCACCATCCAGGGGAATCCAAAGGCTGTGGATGACATTCAGAAGGCTATAGCAGCATTCCACAGCAGCAACATGCATCTTTCCTTTTTGCCATAGTTAATAATATTAGTAGGTTCATTCATGTCACATAACTGCAATGTCAAAGTGGTGTATTGTACTCATTTGCAGAAACAATGGGGTTTTGATGCCCAATTTGTTTTCCTATCCAATGGTAAGAAGCAACTGAGAGACTCCAAATAGGGTTGTGAGATGACACCACAATTCTACTATTCTTCAAAGAAGGAAAACCCATGAGTGAGTCCGAAGAGCAATCTTCAGCTTGGCATTGAATCAGATAATAATCTCCAATCTGCAGTAATTGATAATAGCTCAAACTTTGACAACCAAATTCCAGAAGGACTTACTTTTGACTTCGAGACAATTAATTAGCATGAAAAGGTTGCCATGAAGCAAAACATTTTCTGTATATAAATGCTCCTTATGAAAATAACTTGAGGGGTGATCTTGAATCCCATCACCATCACAGCTGTTTGGAGTTGAAATACTGCACATGCACTTCACATTTGTATTATCAAATCTCTTTGTATCCACCCTTTTTCCCCATGCGTTCGAACATTTGGATTCCTCAAAAGAATAGTTTGTGTTAATATCTGTGAAGATGTCACCTTCCAGTTTTTTCCTAGTTTTGTCTTTTACAGGACTTCTGTTATGACTACTAGGTTTTCTATCTTCTGTGACAATTATATATGGAAGGACAACAGCTTCAGCAAAAGAACTATGTGCATTCCAATCTGACTTCTCAACACCTACCTTACCTTTAATGCATATTTATGTGTCACCAAAATTATCCAGAATATCTGTCCCTCTTGTACTTCTTGCCTTTTGATATCAATAGTTTTATTTAAACAAGCTACAGGCCATCCAGGCACATTGAAACTAATTGCCTTCTTCAAGTAAAAATGAACATAATATGTGACCGAAGAAAGCTTGCGTTTAGAAACAAATCCATCAATGACTCTTGCACATGAAAGTGGTTGAACATAATCCATTGTATCTAGTGAACAGCAAAGCCCACAAAAACCTTCAACCACAACACTGAAGTCTGTCACCTGTAGAATGCCAACAAGGACAACACTAAAGTCTTTGCTTGAAAAGATACGACGAACAAAATGCCCACTAACATCTTTATTCGCACCAAGTTCCATCCCACATGCTTTCTTGGTAGCATGTTCTTCCACGGCATATGTTAATTCTCTGGCATCTTTTGTAAGTGTATCTCTTTTATTTTTCCATATCATAGAAGACCGATCTACCCACATTGATTCAATTTGCCTACAAAAATTATTTATTGGAGCAATCAATTGTAATACAGTTCCAGTAGGTTCACCCACAGGGCAACTACAGTCATGATTAAAGAATTCCTTCAATACACCCCGATGTGAAGAGTGAGCACCAAGAACGGACACATTTTTGCACCGTACCTTCACGCTGGCAGAACCATGAAATGTATGCCTGAAGCATGCAGTAGACCATATCTCATTGCTGACTTCCCTGCCTCCAGTAGAATGTCTGTACAATCAAGCACCAATATATTAACCTGCAAATAATGAGCCAAACCCTTCACCAGAATCTCCTGGTGGGCCAGTCAAAGAATTCGAGAACAAACAGTGACCGAATTTGACACATATTTGATATAATCTGGCTTCTTGAGAAACACATACATGGCATCCAATAGTGCAGTCTTTGTATTATCCGAAAGAAAATAGGGAAAACTATCAAGTAAAACATCAATATCCTTCCATTTTGTCAGTGCCCGCTGAAGTATCTCTCTATAGATCTGACATTCTTTTGGCTTGTGTAGGTACAGGAGCTTGAAGTCGCTGCTGCCTTTTGAAGAGCTGAAGATAAATTACATAATTTGAAAAGCAACTTAATGATTTCTTCTTCAAAACCCTGTTTTGAAGAAGAATCAATCTCATGTTGAGACGGAGTCTAACACTGCCCATTTGTGAGATTCATGTTAGCTTCGCGGATCTGGCATTTCAATATCTGATCTAGCTCCTAGGGTGTTTTGGGCCTACTAATCCAACGACCGATTGCGATTTAGAATTGGGCCTATTGAATTCCTTATTCAACATGGTTTGATTGTTTTCTAATGAAGCCATCGGGTTATCAGTACATTACTTAATGTACCATGTTAGCGCGCGATCCTATAGGGTAGTAATCAATTGCGCTTTCTCCATATTATCATCTATAGTATTCTCGGTTGTTCATATGGCCTTCACAACGAACCAAAACTAGTCTGGGTCCTCATTTCCTAAGACCTTGGAAACGAGAAGGTTCATCGTATTTGACATATTGAATGGTGGCATAGGTGGTGGCAATGTGGGCAAACATGTATGATGTGGAGGTGAAGGTGGAGGTGGTGTGGGTGGGTGAGGTATTTACAGAAACCCTTGCCTTATTAACTCGATAGTGCTCTGCGGTGAAGCCTGTGCTGCTCCTTCGTCGTCACTCAGAGTACGTTCAATCAGTGGGCTATATTTAGGGCCTACCCTCCCTCTATCCCTAAATAACTTTCCACTTCATGTAGCTCCAAACATCAAGGTAACGTCATAACCCTCTTTTCACACAAGAGCATACTAATCTAAGTATTAAAAGATTGTAAATACTTACCTCGCGGTCCCTTGAGGAAGCGTCGCTCTGCTTCGATGTGGCTGACTAAGGTGTCGACCATGAATCCTGTCACAAATCCTCCTATGACGTGATCAAGCCAGTGATCGATAGTGCGCGTGATCTTATTTTCAGAGGCTTCCAATCTCCTCACTAGCTTTGGGGTCGACACTATTAGACCGTCAAGCTTCCACCTTCCCTGGTCATCTGCCAATTTAGCGATCCACTTGTATAGCTCGATTGGGAACGAACAGAAGAAAATTCAATGTATCTCTATGTACAGATACCTGTTCAGCCACTATTATTTTGTGAGGCGTGGGTTTCTTTTTTCTTGTGTCGCGAATTCATGGATCTTTCTATGCAACCACTCCTCAATTTCTTTCTTAGTTGGATTCCAATGATGTGACGTCACACATCAATTTATGCAGATCGTGGTGCCAGCAACAAAACCATTTGTTGGCTTAGTGGGTCCTAACCCAGGCTCAAAGTTAGTTTTTCCAAACAAATCCCTACACTTTTGGCCCTTTCGGCATCAACCTATGGAGCGGGGACTGAAGCCTCTCCCAAAGCAGTATGGGGGAATCCTCGAACCAAGTTTCCGCACCCAAAGATTAGTGTAATTTCGTTTTATGCCCTAAAACTTCCTTCACGCGGCTTTATAATCCTTTAGGGCTTATCGACATAACTTACCTTAATCAAATTCTATACCTCCACGAATGTTCATGACTATATTTTGTGGACCCTAAATAGGTGAATCAACTTCTTTTACGCCTCTGGGATTACTCTTAATCCCTTATTTACCCAGATCAACCTAAGCGTTGAGAATTTTAAATCAAAATAAGATATGGTTCGCGTAAACAGTTAATATTAAGTGCATTCATATAACAACATCAATTATGTAAAGTCGCGCATCAATACAGTATTAATTCATAAACCCATCATTCATCATAACATAATAGTGCATTCATTCATAATAGATATAAATAGAAAAACATAAGAATTTCTGGAATAATCTCTTTATTAATACTTCAGTTCTGTTTACAGACTTAAGAGTTGCACACTCAGCTGCAAACTCTACTCTAGGCCTATGCGCACACAGCTGCAGAGCCTCTCTTCTACTCTAAGACTTCTTCACTCCTTTTCTACTGACCCATTACACTCATCTTCATCGTCTTTGTTATGTTGTAGACTCTCTAAGACTCTCCTACTTATACAATCCCATGGTCTATGGACCATGGGTATATCTATAAAATCCAACACAAATTACATAGAAGAAGGGTAAAACCTTTTATGACACTTTACTATCTACACGCTCAACGACCACAACTTGTAGAGAATTTACACTTTTCACAATAAAACTTGGGCTTTTTGCCCCAAAACTTGGGATTTTTCCCCAAAATTGACCCTAGGGGACCCTATCCCAACAGAAACACCTTGAATATAAAAACAAACACCTAATAAAGCCAAGACAAAGACAATTAGTGCACAAAAAATTAAACTGTAATGAATTGTAGAATTGATACAACTTAAAAATGAATGCAACGACATAACCAAAGGATTACCTCTGGTATAACCCTAAAAAATTCAAACATTCAATATTATTCCTAGAGGAATTAATAATACAGTGACTCTGGAGACAAAAACCTATTCCCTTACTTGCCATTGCCTAATAGAAAAGACCCTTGAATTAGATGCAGAGTAGCAAAGTCACAGAGCATAAACCATAGAGTGAATGAATGGACAAGAGGCTATCAAAGTAGTCATTAAATAGGAGAAAACCCCTAATCTTTTATTCATTGTTGATTCAAGAAATTGCATTGCAATTGTCTTTTATGTAGGTTGAGAAGATAATTGTGTAAGCATAAAAGGGTGACATGTATACACATGGAACAATCTAGAGAAACTCATATAAACATTATAAACCACATTGATTTTAAAGTATAGGAACAATGAAATATATATCTCGCATTGAAATGATGATTTGAGAAATTTAAATATTAATATGTGGGTGAATGCAATATATTCCAAAGTTCACACATACGATAAGTTCGATATAGTTGAAATATAATAATACGTTCAAATATGAACAAGATACAGAGGTTTATGATTAATGTTACTAACATGTCTATGGTCGTGTTATAAGCTTAGTAAGAGTAAAATAGAACAATATTATATATAAAATTGAGTATGTTAGTGTTGAAAATGTAACTCGTGTCTGCCTTCATAATGTAATAAAATGTTATTTTCATTATTGATATATTTATTACCTTCATTATAATTATTTTATTTTTGGTAAAAGCATGTTATTCGTGCTTATAGAGTCAAAGGAGTACAAAACCATTTATTACAAGTCAAAAATATAATGTACTTGATTCAGTCCCATTTAGACTTTTGAAAGAAAACAAAACTATTTTCTATATTGAATCAAAGTCCACCAAAATTGTCAAGTGAACACTCCTAGGGAAAATTTCATCCTGGGCCTCCAAGAGCCACATATTCAACCTCCTGGACAACTATATATTAGTGGCAAGTTGAATTGTGTTGGATATCATCATTTTACCATCAAGAATACATTTGAAACCAACAAAGAATAGGAATCAAAGCAAGTCAAAAGAGAGAGAAGGACAATGTCAAAAGAAAGAAGAATATTCTATGTTTGACTGAATATTTGACCTAGTGAAAGCTGATATGTGTGCAATGTAATTTATGTGGAAAAATGCCAAAATTTTTGTGACTATTGTAGGCCCAAAAGTTCAGGGCTGAAATTTCAGGACAGTATAAAAATTTCATGAAGATGACAGATTTGGATAACTTGACTATCATTGACTTTGACTAGAGTTGACTAGATTTGGAGGTGACTTAGAGGAGGGTTGGAATTGAAATTTTGGTGGCAATGTTGGACCTTCGTCTTGGTCTTAGATATGTCATTTTTAGCTCGTTCTATAAGAGAAGTATTGTTGATTTTTTAGCCTTATGGGTTTTTTTTCACCTAGCTTGGAGCCTAATTTCTCATGTCTCTTGTCTTTTTGTGATCCTTTTGGTTTTAAAAATTTGTATAATTTCTCGATCAAGATAAAATAATAACTAATAATAAAATATATAACATTCATAAGTAATTATTAAGAAGAGAAATCAAGCGTAATCTACTCTACACTTGGATTCTCAATAGTATCAGAGTTGTGGTGAAGGCAGGAACACCATTGAAGAAGTCCTAATCAGGACTAATACTTGTATGCAAGAGGACCTAACAAGCTAAGATCAATGTACCAATTACATGAAGGATGTTGAGATCAAATTCTAAATCTCTGAGAACTAAAAATTTCAAATATCCAAAGTAAATGACGTCAAGTTCTCCATGTTTACAAAAATACAAAAGATTGAAGGCTGAAATATAGGACAATTTGTTATTTGTATGAGGAACCTCTGAAGAATCCAAGAAAATTATAGAATTGAGCATGTCTACTCTATAGAGGTTGCATACTATGTCATAAAGGTCAATAATACATGCCTAAAGTAGCAGCTACTCACTCTTGGAAGTCGATAATAGAAGAAGAATCTATTCCCTCTAAGTAACAATGTCTTTGCAGTATCTCCAAGGTATAAATAGTGTGAAGTCTGTCCTTGAAGCATGAAATAATGCGAGTCACATTTCTGAAGCTTGTAACATAATGGAGTACATTCCTAAGGCTTGAAGAATGGTATGAAATATCTCTAAAGAATTGGCTTTTTGGAAACAATTTTCCGAGGGACCCAAGCTTACTATGGAAAGTCGAGACCTCTATGATGACACCAAAATATATCCAAAGTCTTTATAAATAATCAAATGATGAAATTATTTATGAAAACTTGTATGAAGTAATGTGGTTCTATATTAGTGAATTTTGTGGTAATGTGGGTATCTCTTATGTTTTTCTATAGCAATTACTTCTATACAAACTCTAAGGCACGTTAAGACTTGAGGGATGTATACAAATAATAGAAGTTTGATATCTAAGGATCATTATGTGCTAAGTATAATATGAATTTGACCATGTTATAATGGATAAAAAACCTATAACATTTTTATAATATCACCTTATTCGACGTACATAATGTTGGCTTAGTGGGTCTTGACCCAGGTTTAGAGTCAATTGCACCAAACAAAACCCTACACTACTACCCCTTTCAGCATCAACCCGTGCAACGCAAACTAAAGTCTCACCTGAAGTAGTATGGGGGGATGTTGGAACCAAGTTTCTGCATCCAGAGATCAATTTGATGTCCTTTTATGCCCTAGATCAGCCTCTGCGTAGATGTATAAGCCCTTAGGGCTAGGTACTACAACTCCCTCTTGAAGGCCCCTAGACCTTCGCGAAGGTTTACGACTAGATTTTGTGGACCCTAAACAGATGGATTAGCTCCTTACATGCACCATAAATTATCCTTAGGTCAGAATTTACTCGGATCTACCTAGGTTATCGATAAACATAACAGTATGTATTATGGTCTTCACATAATTAATTAACATGTATTGCATTCAGTCAATAAGACGTATCCAGTAGATTCGCGCACCAATACGTCAATAATTCATATAAAACATTATTTCATCACATCATACATTGTAAACATAAATAACAGAAGTAAACATATAAAACACGTGAATTTCTCCAACATTCTTCTTTATTGATCTTCAGTATCAGTTTACAGACTCCAAACTTCCCTGTGCACTCAGCTGCAGAGGTCTGCACACTCAGCTAGAGACGCTACTCTAGGCCTCTCCACACTTAGATGCAGAGCCTTTCCCCCTCTAGGACTTACTTTTCTGTGCTAATTCTCTAAGACTCCTTCCGTCGTACCCATAGACAAATACATAGATCTGCCTTCAACTCTCTAAGACACACCTATTTATATAATCCCATGGTCTACGGACCATGGGTAGATCTCAAAAACTAACTCAACTTTACGTAAACAAGGGTAAAAACCATTTTTGATTCGTAACTAATTACGCACTCCGCATCCACAATTTGTGGAGACTTTACATCCTTTCATAAAAATTTACAACAAAAATTTCGTTTTTACCTGAAAACTGACCCAGGGGACCCCATCCCAACAGGCCCCCAACACAAAGGTCATGACTGACCCTCGAGTCACTCGACTGTTGTGGTGATCTTTCTGCGAAGCTCCTTCAGCACTAGCTACACAACTATGCCCTCAGTGATGCTCTGTGTAGTTGCCTACTTTATTTGTTCAATGAGCTGCTCCGTCGCTGGTCCTTCACCGACCAGCATGATCTTTTGTTGTGTGAGCTGCAAGTTCAACAGCTTCTCCTTGATGTTGGTTGATACTTGATAGGCTTCTTCCAACCAAGGACCCAACCTAGCCTTAAGCATTGCCTCTTTTTTATGAGCTGCTTCCCCTCCTACAACTTGGCAAGGCATTACGCTGTAGAAATTGAGCATGTCGTCGCCCTAACCTTGTCATACTACTTTTTGAGCTCATGGATCTCTGTATTCAATATCTATAGGTTGGGATCTTCCTACAGGGTCGTCACCAACTCCATCACTTTTTCAAACAAAGATGTGCAGTCAACGACTGGGACATCCATAGTAGCCATCCCTTCCTTGATGGTGGCATTGTGTTGTTCCTTGACCTTGGGCGGAGTCAAAGGCTATGATTTTAGCTGAAGCTCCATTATTTTAATGTTGAGTTCAAATTTAACTCTTTCAACTTTGGCCTTTGCCTCATGGATGCCTACAACTAGCTTTTGAATCTTAGCCTCTGGTTATGCATCCTTAGGTATGTGCAACTCCGACACTGTTCTGCATGCCTCTGCAACTGCGGCTGTCAGTTGGGAGCCCTGCGCCTGGATAGTAACCATTTCTGTCAGGGCCTTCATCTTCTCGGTGAACATTTGTTAATTGTTCACCCGGTACTCACCTATTAAACTAAGGGTGCGCTGCTCCTATGCTCTCAATTCCACTGTCACTCCTACCTGTAGTGCATGAAGAAATTCAATGGGGAGCGTTGCAATATTTAGGCCGATGTTCTTAAGGGTACTAATGCTGATCTTATCATCAACCGATTTTGCACTTAATGACCCTTCTGGAAGAGGAACTATTCTAAGGTCCATTGTCCTTACTAGTTTCGTAGCTTGACTTGTCCCTGGTGCCAGGCTCATCTGTGTGGTGCTAACTTGACCTACGCCCACCTATATTCGGCTAGTTTGGATTTGCAGTTCACGCAGATCCATTTAGACATTTCTTAGCAACTGCATGTACTGTTGCTTGAATTGCTACAATAGTTCGGCTGTAGTGTTGCCTACCTTGTCACTGATATTGTTGAGATATCCCTCTATCAGGGTGATGGGATCCACCTTGATTTTAGCTGACTTTGTCTTTTTGTGGGAACCCTCTTGCTGCTGCTGTTCTCTGTGCTTTCTTAGCTGAAATGGGGTTCTCTTCCCTCATCTCTACCACCGCCCTGTGCAGACTACTCTTCCTCCTCGGTTTTGGGCGAAGGATATTTTCCACTGCACTCGGAGTCACGTTGTTCTTGCTTGGCCTAGTCCTTTGTAGAACACTCCTTTTCCATTTGAGCCTTCTCTTTGACTTCCTATTTACACCACCTGTTTCGTTGCATCCTTTCTTTCCTTCTCGGTTGAGCTCCCCACGCCTTTGCTGGAACTTGCATCTAATTTAGATGGGGAGTGCCAATCTATTGGCCAAAGCTTGATCATTTCCTATATGGCATCATTGGTGACCAAATGTGATAAAAAAAACCATTTCTGTTGTGGTTCCTTGCATGCCTGAATGTAGATGTAATGAAAATCTACCTTGAACACAGGATACGTGGAGAGTTGTTCATACAAGGTTGGGGACAACCTTGGGCATTGGTCGATGGCCATGTGGAAGCTCACTTTCGTCAACACCAATGAAATATTCATCTCTGTGATCCGTGCGGGGTCCTTCATGGTCTAGAGGGAGGTGAACTGCATGGCCTCTAGTAATCCTTCCCTCAATGGAGGAAATTGGGTATCCTCTGGTAACTCCCATGGGACTAGCACGATGGACAGCAGCAACATGCATAGTGGAAGGGCTTGCTCTCATCTTGGACCTCGCGACAATTTTCAAGAAATTCACTACATAAGTATTGTGACCAGTTAAACTGCACGCCCTCCGCGCATTGTCCAGCTAACGATACCATAGGCATCAGAATCTCGTTCGCGTGACACTTCCTCATAACCTTTCCGACTAGTATTTGGGTAGCAATCTTCATTGCATGATCATTGATGGACATGATGGAATAGCTAGGTGACTTCTTGACAAGATCAAACTTATTTTTCATCTTCTTCGCCAAGTCTCTTTCACCTGCCTTTCCGCCAAACTCCTTGGTTGGATTCAAACCCTCATGTGGCAGGTTCGTGATCCCATGGATGAGCATATCCATGATGGGTATAGGCATGCCAAGCCATAAGCAACCATCATGCACTACAATGACTAGTTTCTGCACATAGGTGGTGTTAATATTACTGCGGTGGTAGTGGGGCACTCACAACAGGTTTAACAATTGGTAGTTATCCACTCCACAGATCCATTCAACCGTCTCCAACTCAATGACACTAGATTCGGGGTAACACAAACGCCTAATATAATTTTATATCGAGAGGTGAGGGAACCTCTCATGGTCAGCCAGGTCCCAATATTCCATTTTTAGCAGAGGGATCTACGCTAGGCACAGACCGTAAAAGGTTATCTTCTCTAGCAATAGGGCCATGTGAATGAGGAACTTCTCCAAGTTTGGGTCCTTGGGGTCCTTCACCTTCCCTTTTCACGGAGGGATATATTCAAGAAACTTGGTGATAAGATCTGCTCCCTCAATGTCTATATCTTTGGTTCCCTGTTTAGCTTCCAAATCAACAACCTTCTCAGGTTTCTTGTCCTTCTTCTGCGTCTAGGGGGCAATATGCTTCCTAGGTGACTTGCGCACTGGAACCGGTCTCTTCTACTTGTCTTTTTTCGTCTTTTAGGTCTCTCGTACAAGTGTAGGCTTTGGCCTAGGTGACCTTCGTGCCATAGGCACAGGAGCTGGAGACTCCATGCTCACAACCTCTGGAGCAGCTCCTTCGGAGGTGACAGTTCCTGTAGTGCTTGCAGTCTCAGTGAGGCTTGGTCCTAACATGGTATCGCAGATGAATTTCTAAGTTAACTCGGGAAAATTATCGAATGTGGGGCTTGTGATCAAATCCTCAATGATATCACGATTCATAAGCGACAGACACCACAACTCAAAAACGCTAAGGGTGCAAAGTGTTCTCTGCTGGACCATCACGCGTAATTTATAGGGAATTTTGAATTGAAATTCGACTGTTCCCACCAAAATTCGTCCATTAATGCTGATTTGGTGGTAGATATCAGAATATTGTAGCCCTAAATGCACCCACCTACTCCTCTTAACCGTCTCCTAGTTGTCAAATCATAACAGTGACTCTAATGGTCACTTTCTAGCTTTGTTGAATGGTATCTCCCTTCATAGCGCAGCTTCTGATATTGTGGAATCGTCATTTTGCACGTAGATCCCTTGCCGTATAGTCCCCACAACTGGGCAGTGTATTTTATAGTCTCGTGCTCCCTTGCAGTTGCCTAAAGCACTAAGACTGTCTTGCCGTCATATAGTCATTGATCTGGATCTCCTGTATATGGATTCAATCGTCTTCCATTCACCCTTCCTGGAAAAGGTTCTCTATTCAGCTTCTCTAGCTGAACTGTGCCTCCATTGGTATCTTATTTGATGACATATGGCCCCATCCAGTGCATTTGAAACTTTCTTGGAAACTTAGTGAACTTACTATCATATAATAAAACCAAGTCATTTACCTTGAAAGTGCACACCTTGATGTGTCGATCATGCCATGATTTTTCATGCTCCTTTTGCACTTGTTGATGGAATCCAAATAAGAATCTGTCTTCTTCGAGCTCCATCAGCTGTGCAAGCCATTCTTCCAAGTTTCTGCGGTTTGCCATCCCTGTGAAAGCTACTATGCATAGATTAGGCACGATATATTCCATAGGCATCACAGCTTCTATGCCATAGACCATTCAAAAAAGGGTCTGACCTCTTAGCTTTTTGCAAGTAGTCCTGCATGCCCACAGTACCATCAATACACACACATCCCAATCATTCCGCTGCACGTTGCAAATCTTTGTCAGCGTCTTCTCTAAGATCTTATTGAAGGCCTCAATTGTTTCATTGGCCCGGGGATGATATGGTGTACTCTTCTTATGATAAACCTAGAACTCTTTGGTCAATGTGTTAATCATTTCATTGAGGAAGTGCGTACAACTATCACTAATCAATACTTTTGGGCAACCAAACCTGGTTAATAGGTACTCAAACAATAGTTTAGCTGATCTGTGCCTCCGCCCATCTGATTAGGTATTCTATCACAGTGATGATATAGCGTGCCCATGTATTCTTGCCTGGGGGTTGAATCGGTCCTATAATGTCAATTGCCCATTTTTCAAATGGCTGAAGTGATACTTGAGGATTTAATGGAAGCTCTTCCCTCCGCGATGGTCTTCCCATTCTCTAACATGCATCGCATGCTCTACAATATGCTTTGGAGTCTTTATGCAGTGTAGGCCACCAAAACCCTGCACACAAAATATTTTGCGTTGTTGCCCTTCCTGCATAATGTCCTCCTAGAAACTCCTCCATGAGCTTCAACGAGGATGCTATTTCATTCAAAATTGGGCACATACCATCGAAGAATCTTCTTTGCACCCATCTTATATAAATGTCCTGCAATTACTGAGAAATTTGTCATGCACACTACCAACTCTTTCTTTTGTTGACTGGCGTATCCCTTTGCAGTCGTCCCTATAGTAAAAAACTAGATAATATCTACAAAATGGTTATCCTCTACATGCACCATGAAGAGATGTGCATCGAGCAGCCCTTCCTCCAAATTAGTAGGCTCCTCCCCTATTTCAATCCAGGATAAATGGGCAGGTCCTACATTTAACCTTCCTGGCTTCACAATTGCCTCAAATTCATATTCTTGAAATAGCAATAGCCATATTCATATCTTCCCCCCCAACACACGATTATTAACTAGGTATTTCAAGGTGGAATGATCTGTGTACATCTTGAAATGTTCACCCAACAGATATTGCCTGAACTTTTGTAGCACGTACACCATAGTCAATCCTTCGTGCTCTAATTTTGAGTAATTCTTCTCAGCCTTTGATAATTTCCTGCTTGCAAATGCTATAGGGTGATCCATCTCTCCTTCACCAGCCTGTGTTAGCACTGCTCCCAATGCAATACATGAGGCATCAACGTGCACATGGAATTCCTTCTTCCAATTTAGCAAGACCAAGATCGATGCGGTGCCCATCTTCTCTTTCAATACATCCAGAGTACGCTGAAATTCTTCATCCCAATAGAATGTAGCAGCCTTCTTCAATAACTTCTCCATAGGTGCGATAATCTGAGGATAAGCCTTGATGAACTTTCGATAATATCCAATATTGCCAAGCATTGCATGTAGTTGTTTGACACTCCTTAGGGCCTCCAAATTCATTATCACCATGATCTTGGCAAGGTCGACCATTAGTCCTTGCTTGCACACCACATGACCCAGAAAATCCCCAAAGGGGACATAGAATAAGCACTTCTTCAAGTTTAGTGTGGTCTAATATCTTGAGCATGTATCCAACATTAGGCGTAGACTCGCTAAATGGCACTTTACTAATCCAAACACTAGCAAGTCATCAAAATACACCTCCAAGAACATGTGAATGAATTCCTTAAACGCTGCGATGACTACGCGAGAGAATATTGTCGGCGCATTCTTGAGTTGAAATTGCATCACCATATACTCGAAACAACCCCATTATGTTGCGAAGGTTGCATTGCTCCTGTCTTCTAGCACGATCTAAATCTGATGGTATCCATAGAATCCATCAATGAATGAGTAGGGCTCCTGCCCTCCGACATTGTCTAATACCTCATCTGTAAATGTTGTCGGAAAAGGATCATGGTTGCAAGCATCATTAATATTTCTTATATCTACGCAAATCCTTATTTCTCCTTTCTATTTCTTTTCCTGAACTACCATCGGGCTCACCCAATCAGACTCTTCAACTAGTTCGATGATGCCTACCTCTAACATCTTATCCAATTCTAAGCGAACCTTTTCCTTATATTTTTTATTAAGGTGATACTATCTCTGCTTAATAGGCTTCGCATCCAGCTTCAAATTTATTTTCATCACACCCAAATCGCCTATGATGCCTTTTAGGTCTGAAAACTTTGTAGGAAAAATATCCTGGTACTCACAGAGTAACTCAACAACTTTATCCACTATGGCATCATCCCAATAATCCCTGATCTTCTTAAATTTTGGTTTTGCTTCAGTACCAATGTTCACTTGTCTAATCTTCAACAAAGCGGTAATGTTTGGGTTTTATATCCGTGTACCTTCGACCTCACGGTGACCTTCTACCTTTGGGATATTAATATTTCTTGGATCTTCATCCTCCCCCTCAGCAGTCACATTATAGCATTCTAGTTTATGGCGTAGATGGGTGCTCCAATCTGGTTAAACCAATTCCAAGGGTTCCTATGGAATTATGAAGATCGTTGCCTTAACCCCCTATAGAGCTTCATTAGTTCTTTCGAACCCATCCTCAAAAGTTAATGTCATCAAGAATCCTTCCCTTAAGATATCCCACTCCACGGTGCCATGGAAGATTTCCGTTTCTAGGTACCAATTCATAGGGATTATATCTAAAGTATGACAAAAAAAGTGAACACATTCTAGCTGTGGCTCTAGTCCGTAGGCTTTTGTCCATTTTTCCAAATGATTGCATGGATCATTTCTCCCATCATATTTCTTAGTTAATCGCACTTTAGGACAGCCAAATCGCAACCTCATCATCCTCTTGTAATCTCGCCATTCATCAAAGTGGTCCTTGTGCATACCCCACCATCATGTGGGCGTAGCGTGTAGCACTAAATCCAGTGCTTAAATGTGATGACCCTCATGGACTTCTCTTCCAAAAGCATCCAAAAGCTTATCTACGTCAGTTAACCCATCATAATAAGGTAAATTTATTACCTCCGATGACACACAGTGTAATGATTTAGTCATCATGTTGCAGCACAGTGTAGATACTTCATGCAACCTATTTTTCCAGTGCTCCATTTCATCATCTTAATCCAAGGTACAAGAGTTTTCATGGTCCCATGCAATCTGTCCATCAGCCATTGGATTAATCCAATCTTGGTCTCGTGTCGTTATTTTAAAATCTAATACAAGTCATCATCACTTTCTTTATATTCATGGATCGGTGCAGTATAACGCGATCCTTCTATATGGTCCAATGGTACTATAATGCAGAGCGATTTCCTTTCAAACGACATTGTCTACGTCTTCAAGTTGATGACCCCATTCATATCAATGGCCCAATCAATTCTAAGGAGCACAGTATATGAATTACTATGATTAACGATTTCCATTACTTCAAAATCAGCCAGCGTGCTCGTACCTTCTATATCTATGGTGACTCCATATAGTCGTCCCATAGGGATAATATTTTATTGGTTCGCCATCCTAAGTTGAATCAGAGATTACTACAGCGCAAGTCTCCCCATTCTCTCCCATGTATGTTTAGGCGAAACATCTGCATCAGACCCCAGATCCAAAATAACTTGGTCCATCTCATAGTCTCCTATTTGTGTGGTGAGCCTCATCTCACGCCCTAATCTTGCCTTATGTTTACCAATATTTCGGACTATACGATGTCCCTAAGGAGCAATTTCCTTACCAGCACACTTGTTTATGAACTCTTGTAGCCCTTTCAGACCCTTGCTATCGCGCAGTAGTTTCATACAAGTCTCCTAGAATGTGGTAAGCACAGAGGGATCAACCTCTGTAGGCTCATTGGTTTATGGCAGTTTGTCCTGACTGCTTGAGGTGGATGCTTCAGCAAAGCTTTTCTTCACCTCCATAAATGTCTCCTTTGCATGCTCCATATCAAAACTAGTCTCCTTTTCTAGGGCCTTGTGGAACCATCCATCCTCTTCAACTTGTTTCCTTTTTTTTTTAATCTCTTAGGTTTCTGCAATCTTCATAGGTGTGTAGATCATCTTCCAGATTCATTGCATTAGGTTACTTGTTGCTCCGACGTTTCGAACCATCAACGGTAGTTCATCTTCAGGATGTGAAAGAATTTCTTTTCCTTTATCGTCACCAATCGTGATTCCACTTCTCAGCATGATATTCACATTTGGATCCTCCTCATGGGGCTCACCCTCATCATCTATAAGTTTTGGGTAGGGTGTTGAGGCTGTGCCTTCTTCTCCTGCATCTTAGCTATCAACACAGGGCATTCTTCTATCATGTTCAAAGTGAGTGCAGCATTGACATGATGGGCGTGTCTAATTCTGACACTCCCGTGCGTAGTGTCCTGGCATCCCGCAATTATAGCAAATAACCTTTCCACAACCTCTTCCACGTCTTCCTCCTCCTCGGCCTCATCTACGCCCTTGATATCCTCTGCACACCCGCGAAGCACCCCTAATCCGCAGGTTGTGTTTCTACTTGGATTCGATACATAGATGTCCTTTTCATCATTAATGCATAGCTGTGGCAGTCGCGCTCATTATGGCCCACCAATTTTCAAAAATCGCAGAATAATTGTTGTGGTTCCTGCACAAACTTTTGCAACAAATGAAAATTATATGTTACATGTTTTCCAGCCACCTGAAAAATAGTGCACCATAGCGTGTGCCCCGAAATTGGTCCTGCTAGAGCTTCCTGCCTCAGGGGCATTGGTCCCCCCCCCACCCCCTATGATATAATTTGCGAAGATAAGGCAGTAATCTTTATCATGCCCCTAGCTCGTACACTTGAGGCACCATACTTCCTCGCACACCTTCGGTCTAGCCTCCTTTAATTTTTTTAGGCTCTGCAATTCGAGGCAGAGATTCTGCAACTATGAGTGAATTTGTTGAACTACCAAAGACTCGTCCTGAATAGGCATTTCACGCAACCTCATCATGATTTCAAGGGCTTCTTCCTAAGTTGCTATCTTTTTTTGTGATAAACCAACCCTCAAGTGAGGCAGGAGCGAGGCTATAAACCACTCGTGGTGTTGACCGTCTGTGAGCTGCACATTAGCTTTGTCGATCACACACTTCAATATTTGATCTAACTCCCAGGGCGTTTCACCAGCCTTCATCGTCATTTCCTTGAATCCAAATATTGACTGTGAGTCAGACTTGGGCTTACTAAACTCTTTGTTTAAAGCATCCTTAGTCTCTACTACTGTTGCTACAAGATGCTCGGTGCAATACTTAATATACCATGTCAGAGCATTGTCCTGTAGGGAAGTAACTAAATGCACCATCTTTATGTTATCATTAGTGATCTGTTGCCCGATCCACATGGCATTCATGAAAAACTAGAAATGATCTATATCTTCCCTCCCTATACCCTTGAGGATCTGTAGTTTTATTGAGTTCAACATGTTGAATGATGGTGGTGATGGTGGTGGTGTGGGTGAGGGTGTATGTTGTGGAGGTGAATGTGGAGGTGGAGTGGATGGATGAGGTATTTGATGAAAACCTTGTCTTATCAACTAGACATCACTCCGCATTGAACCCTGTACTGCTCCCTCGTCATCACTCAAAGGAGGGCCAATGAATGGGATATACTCAGGACCTGTTCTCCCCTGATCTCTGAAGAGTTTTCCACTTTTTGTAGCTCTGAACATGAAGGTAATGGCATAAATCGTTTTTCACACAGCAACATCATAATCCAGGTATTCAAAGATCTTCGGTACTTACCTTGCAGTCCCTTGAAGAAGCATTTCTCTACTTCGTTATAGCTGATTGAGGTATTAACCACAAACTCTATGACAAATCCATCTATGAATCGATCAACCCAATGATCAACAACGCGTGCGATCTTGTCATCAGAAGCTTCCAGCCTTCGTACTAATTCTGGAGTATACGCTATTAGACTGTCAAGCTTCCACCTTCATTGGTCATCTGCCAATTTAGCTATACACTTGTATAGCTCAATCAAGAAGGTGCAGAAGAAAATTTCGTGTATTTCTATGTAAAAGTATGTGTCCAACCATTGTTCTTTTGATAGGCGTGGATCCATGTTCTCTTATGTCGCGAATTCGTGGACTTTCTAACCAACCAGTTCTCGATTTCTTTTTTTTGTCGAATTCTAGTGATGTGACATCACACATCTCTTTAAGTAGATCTCGGTCCTAGCAACGGAACCATTTGCTAGCTTAGTGGGTCTTGACCCAGCTTCAGAGTTAATTACACTAAACAAAACCCTACACTACTGGCCCTTTCAGCATCAACCTGCACAGTGCGAAGTGAAGTCTCACTTGAAGTAGTATGGGGGGATGTTGGAACCAAGTTTCCACATCCAGATATCAATGTGATGTCCTTTTATGCCCTAGATCTACCTCCATGCAGATCTATAAGCCCTTAGGGCTAGGTACTGCAACTCCCTTCAAACGACCCCTAGACCTTCGCAAAGGTTTATGACCAGATTTTGCAGACCTTGAACAGATGGATTAGCTGCTTACGTGCACCATAAATTATCCTTAGGTCAGCATTTACTCAGATCTACCTAAGTGCTTGATAAAAATAACAGTATGTATTATGATCTTCGCATAATTACTTAACATGTATTGCATTCAGTCAATAAGACGTATCCAGTAGATTCGCGCGCGAATACATCAATATTCCATAAAAACATTATTTCATCATAGCATACATTGTAAACATAAATAACTTAAGTAAATAGATAAAACACATGAATTTCTCCAACACTCTTCTTTATTGATCTTTAGTATAAGTTTACAGACTCCAAACTTCCTTATGCACTCAGCCTCAGACACTACTCTAGGCCTCTGCGCACTCATCTACAGAGCCTTTCTCCCTCTAGGACTTACTTCTCTATGCTAACTCTGTAAGACTTCTTCCATCGTACCCATAGATGAAGACATAGATCTCCCTTAGACCCTCTAAGACACACCTATTTATACAATCCCACGGTCCACGAACCATAGGTAAATATGAAAAACTGACTCAACTTTACATAAACGAGGGTAAAAACCCTTTTTGATTCCTAACTAAATACATGCTCCACATCCACAATTTGCTGAGACTTTACATCCTTTCATCAAAATTTAGAACAAAACATGGGTTTTTACCCCAAAACTAACCTAGGGGACCCCATCCCATCACATAGTATATGGGAATGACCGAATTTTTGTGATCTTTGAGGAATAAATATGATTCAAAGATCAAAGGAATTCATTTCAAATTATCGAAGGATCCCAAATCACATGACATCTCTAAAATCTAGCATCAACATTGATCAATCAAACTTTAGAGACTTCATGTCTACATATATATACATAATGAAGGATTACAAGGTCTAGAGTGAAAATGAGTTGACTTAAGTAATTCATAGAAATTCTATCTAATAAGATACATCTGAAGAATCTCCTAAGCAAATATGACAACTTATGGACATATTTCAATAAGAAATGGAAATTTGAATTGAGGTACCATGATGAGAAGCATGATTACGTTATGAACATATTGTAACAGTGCAACGAAATATCTATATTCTAGTTTGATGACTAAAGGTTTGAGGCATCACTGCTAAAGAAATATGATAATCTCTATTGCAAAAGGGCCAAATTCATGTGACATAAAAGATTGCAAGGATGGACAGGTAAGAAGAGGTACTTATAAACCGTGTTCATCTATAATCAATTGCAGTACATATAGTGCTAAGATAATGATCTAATGATCTCTTGAAAGATAGCAATGCATCATAGAAAGGGCCTATGTAGATATATTAGAGATCATTGATATGTTATCATTTGAATACTTTCCTTGCATATAATGACTAGGATTCTAATGTCAAGGAATGAAATGAATTGTATCCCACATATAGAGAGCTTGCTAAAGACATTTCTAGGATTTGTAATTAACATATTAGTATACAGGGAGTACATGCAATTTGTAAGTTGACAAGTCTTGATTACTTTGGCATATAAGGTTTATAAACCCTAGCGAAGTTTTGAACAAAAAAAATCCTTAGGAACAAAACCTATTAAATCATTTCTGATGTAAGAATAATATATAGCTCTTGAAGATGACAAAAATGACATGATGCTAATGTGAGGAAAAGGTTAATGAAAAAGGTCCAAGTTTTAGTGGGAGATGACCTTCCTCGAAAAGTTAAGTACTCTACATCTTCCTTCTTTGATTAATATTTTTATTTTTCCTATGCACTTTTCCTTTTTTTTCTTTCATATTTTTCTAATAAAGCTTGTAGGTTAAGACGAGAACTATTTAAACTTGACTAGTAGATGAAAGAGTAACAAGAACATGGAAAAACATGAAGATTAAGAAGGAAGAAGTAGTTTGAAGTATGCATCATAGAAGTAAAATAGATGGTAGTAGAAGTTCACTTGCCTATGTTAGAAAGAGGGAGTTGTACGATCTTGGATGGATACAATATTTCTTTAAGTTTGGTAGAAAACCCATAGAAGCTTGTGATCAAAAGACAAGATGACAAATCTTTGTAAATATCCTTTAGAAAAAAGTTGAAGAGTTATGATATTGTTGTATCAATAGCTAATTCGTTCGATCCAAGAACACATAGTTTGGGTTCAAAATACTGATTCTTATAAAGATACTACAGATGGTTGTGAACTTGTATGATTTCTTGAAATGACATGAAGCAAGAATCTATTGCAATATGAAGGGAGAAGGTTTCAAGGCCTATAAAATAAACTATCTAGAAGTTTGGATACATAAGGTGTTTTATGAACTATTTGATTACATGTTGTATTCAAAGCTACTTGAAGATTGTAAAAGAGCGAGGAAGGTCAAAGTGGCTCATGTCTCAAGAGTATGATGTAGATAGAAGCTGAGAAGCTACAAAAAATCTCCATTGAAGAATAGGTAGTTGATGCATTCAAGAAGTTCCTTTTAACGAATGAGTATTTTTTAGACAACATTAGTCTTGTGGTTATTTTATCCTTGTTTCAGAGGGAGTTTTGATCTCCTCCTTGGTTGAAAATGAGTGAGGTTGGACAGCGTGCTCTCCATGTGTCATGTAATATGCTCAGGACTAATAGTCGTAAGCCTAGTAAAGAGCACGAGTAGGCAGAATGGTGGATTAGATAAGCATTAGGGACATACACTCTTGAGTAATGTATTGTGATTGATTAGGATTAACGTGCTATGTTGAATACATGGACATGGTAAAGAATGGTGTAGAGGAAGTAGTTTTCCTTGGGATTAGGAAATGCTCTTGTGAGTTCCTACAATCAGAAAACCTGGGTGGGGTATGCGCATTGAGAGGCAGTGGTGTCCAAGTTTATGCTTCCCGACATTGTGCTTTTATCTATTGGAGAGATAAAGTGTGTTAGTCAAGGGCTTGAAATTTTGACAATTCTAGCTATGATGATATAATCATCATTGTTTCTTATCAATATGAATCCTTTCTTATATGAATATTTCAACTTGAGAGTATCTCATTGTGTCATTATGAATACATCCCTAATTGAGAGGGAGTGTTGAAAATGTAACTAGTTTTGATCTCCATAATGTAATAAAATGTAGTTTTTATCATTTATATATTTATTATATTCAATATTATCATTTTATTTTTGGCTATAGCATGTTCTTAATGCTTATAGAGTCAAAATAGTAAAAAATAATTTATTATGAGTCAAATAGAAAATATGTTTTAGTCAAGTCCCAATTGGACTTTCGAATGGAAGGAAAAATATTTTTTATATCAAGTCAAATTCCTCCAAAGTTGTCAAGTTGACCCTCCTTGGGAACAAGTCGGTCTAGGCCTTCAAGAGCCACATATTTGACCTCCTCAGCAACTATATATTAGGGGAAATTTGGAGCCTACTAGATACCTTCACTCAATCAGTAAGAATACATCCGAAACCAACAAAGAAGGGGAATCAAATCAAGTCAAAAGAGTGAGAAGGATGAAGCCAAAAGCAAGAAGAATGTTCTAAGTTTGAGCAAATATTTGACATAGTGACAACTCGCACGTGTGGACTGTAATTTGTGAAAAAGGCCATATTCTTTGACTATGGCAGGCCCAAAATTTCAGGGTCATAATTTTAGTGTAGGAACAAAATTTTAGAAAGATGACAAATTTGGATAGTTTGACCATTGTTGACATAGACTAGAGTTTACCAAATCTAGAGGTGACTTTGATGAGGGTTGGACTTGACATTTCTATGGTAGTGTTGGGTCTTGGTCTTAGTCTTGGATATATCATTTTGATCTGATTCTATAAGATAAGTATTATTCGATTTTCCCCCTTGGTGGCTTTTTTACCTTGCTCAAAGCGTAATTTCTAGTGTCTCTTGTCTCTTTGTGATCCTTTTATTTTTAGAAATATCTATAATTTATTGACAAATAGAACATTATAAGTAATAATAAAATCAATAACATTCACAATTAATTATCAAGAAGAAAAATCAAGCCTAATCTACATTACATTTGGTTTCTCAACATGGTATGAAATCTATGGTGAAGGAAAGAGCACCACTGAATAAGTTCTAATCAAGACTATGACTGGTATGCAAGAGGACCTAACCTGATAAGATCAAAGTATCCATTAAATGAAGGATGTTTAGATCAAATTCTGAATCTCTGAGAACTGAACAATTCAAATAGCCCAATCAAATGACATTGTCTTATCCACCTCTTCAAAAATACAAAATATTGAATGTCAAAATGTAGAAGTATGAGTTGTGATATGTAGGATGAATATATGAAAAATACAAGAAAAGTTCTGGAATTGATCATTTCTACTCTATAAATGTTATGCAGACTCAGTGGTAAAGTACAAGAATACATGCCTAAAGTAGTAGCTACTGACTTTGGTAAGCTTAGTACAAAAGATGAAGCCATTCACTCTAATTAAGAGTGTCTCCATAGTATCTAGGAGGTATAAATAGTGAAAAGTCTTTCCTTGAAACAGGAGACAGTGCAAGTCACAGTTTTAAAGATTGTAGCAAAACGAAGTACATTCCTAAGGCTTAGACAATAGTACGACTTATATCTAAAAAATTGGTTTTGGGGCAACATTTTTCTGAGCGACCCAAGCTTACTATCGAAAATAGGGACATATATGATGACAAAAAACTATATCTGAAACCTTTTAGAACAATCAAGTGATGAAATTCTCTATGAAAACTTGTATAAAGTACTGTGATTCTATATTATCAAATTTTGTGACAAGACGGGTCTCTATCTCTTATGCGTTTCTGTAGCAATGCCTTATATACGAACTATGAGACATGTTAAGGCCTGAGGGACATATACAAAAAAATATAAGTTTGATATCTAAGCATGATCATGTTCTATGTATACTATGATTTTGACCTTATTACAATGGATAATAGACTTGTGACATTTTTACAAGATCACTTTGCTGGACCTAAATAGTATACAGTAAGAATCAGAACTTTCTAAACTTTGAGGAAGAACTATGATTTAAATATAAAATGAATTCATTTAAAATTATCTAACAATCCCAAATCATATGACCTCTCATTAATCTAACATCAGCTCTGAGTAATAAAACTTTATAGACTTCATGTAAACATATCTATACATAACGAAGGATTACAACATCCAGAATTAAGTAACTCATAGAAATGTTATGTAAGAATATATATCTCAAGAAGCCCCATAAGGTGTTTGATGAACTTCTTGATGACATGTTGGATTCAAAGCTACATGAATATTATTAGAGAATTAGGAAGGTCGAAGTGGTTTATGATTTAAGAGTATGATGGAGATAGGAGTTGATAAGCTACAACATATCTCCATGGAAGAATAGGTAGTTAGTCCACTCAAAAAGTTCCTTTTCAAGATTGAGTATTTTTTAGAGAAGCTTATGCTTATGGTTGTTTCCTCCCTGTTTGAGAGGGAGTGAGGATCTCCTCTATGGTTGAGAGAGTGTGAGGGTGGACACTATGTTCTTAACGTGTAATGTACTATGTCCAGGACTAACAACCATAAGCCTAGTAAAGAACACTGATAAGGATAGTGGATGTATTGGATAAGAATTAGGGACGTACATTCTTGAGTCATGTATTGTGGTTAAGTAGGATTAATGTCCTAAGTTGGATACATGGACTTGGTAAAGAATGGTCCAAAGGACATACTTTTGTTTTGGATTAGGAAATGGTCCTATGAGGTCATACCTTTAGAAAACCTAGGTGGGGTATATGTATTGAGAGGTGGTAGTGTCCAAATTTATGCCTCCCAGCATTGTGCTCTAATCTAGTGGAGAGATAGAGTGTGATATTCAAGGCCTTTCTATTTTGTTAACATTGACTATGATGATACAATCATCATTGATTCTTATCAATCGATATCCTTTCTTATATCAATATTTCAACTTGAGAGTATCTTGTCGTGTCATTATGAGTACCTTCCTAATTAAGAGGGAGTGTTGAAAATATAACTAGTGTTAATCTTCATAATGTGATAAAATGTAATTTTTAGCATTTAAATATTTATTATATTCATTATTATTATTTTATTTTTGGTCAAAGAATGTTATTAATTCTTATAGAGTCAAAAGGGAAAAATAATTCATTATGAGTTGAACAGAAAATCTATTTATGTCAAGTCCCATTTTGATTTATGAAAGAAAATAAAAATAATTTTTATATTCATTCAATATCCACCAAAGTTGTGAAGTTATCCCTCCTTGGGAATAAGTCGGTTTGGGCCTCCAAGAGACACCTATTTGACCTCTTTGACAACTATATATTAGATCCAAGTTAGACCCTATTGAATATCGCCATTAAACCATCATGAATACATTTAAAAACTAGCAAAGAAGAGGAATCAAGGCAAGTCAAAAGAGAGAGAAGGATGAAGTCAAAAGAAAGAAGAATATTTTAAGTTTGACCAAATATCTAACCTAGTGACAAATTGCATGTATAAACTGCAATTTATTTGGAAAAAGGGTAAATTTCCTATGATTATTTTAGGCCCAAAATTTTATGAAAGGATTTGAATTTCACGAAGATGATTATATTTGGACAGTTTGACCATCGTTGACATTGACTAGAGTTAACTAGACTTAGTGGTGACCTAGAGGTGGGTTGGACTTGAAGTTTTGGTTGTAGTGTTGGGTCTTGAACTTCGTCTTGGATATCTCATTTTGATATAAATCTATAAGAGAAGGATTGCTAGATTTTCCCCCTTGTGGGGTTTTTGCCTTGACTTGAAGCTAAATTTCTAGTCTCTATTGTCTCTTTGTGATCCTTTTTTTTAAACGTTTGTATAATTTCTTGATAAAGAGAACATATTATGTAATAAGAAAACATATAAATCTCACAAATAATTATCTATAAGAAAAATCAAGACTAATTTACTCTACACTTGGTTTCTCAATGGTTAGGAATCGAAAAACAAACTTTTAGTTAATAGATCTAATAAAATATGAAATACAATACACTAATATAGTATGTATTAGAGAAGTGTGAACTGGGTATGTAATTTATAGATAATATTCAAAAAAGAACTAGAATGCATTAATAGTATCTTAAGACCGAATTTAATACATCAATCTTTAAATGTCAAGGAGTTAACACAATTCTTTGAAGAAGGAAGATTCTTTTGTATAGGATACAAAACATACTAAAATGAGATTATTGATGAATAAGGCTATCAGGAATACAAATAAAATGATAATGAGAAAATGAGAAACAAATATATAGTATTAGAGAAAAACATAGTATGAATAGGTGGCACGTGAATACTACAAACACCATTACTATGTATTATAGAAAAAGGGAAGTTATTTAATTTATCAAATTAAGGATTCCCTAGAGAAAAAGAGAATAAGGGGAAGTTATTTATGCTTCTAAACAGTTAGTTATTTAATTTAAAATAAATTATTATGTTTTAGGACATTCATTAGAAACACTCATGGGGTCATGTCACCTGCATGCCCTACCTCTGGCCTAACTTGACAAAACACTCAATAATACAAATTTGCTAAAACTTGCATGACATATCATGACTCAAATTTCTTGAAACTCATTTCTCATCATTCCATTCAATTCATCCCATGTATGGTGCATTGCTTGAACCATGTTAACTCAAGCAACCAAAAATGATCCATGTAAGCACATCACCTAGCATGCAATAAGCCCCAAGTCTAGGATCAGCTTGTTAGTCTCTTGACCATGCAATTCTTGTGCACAAGTTTGTGTTTCCTCCACAAATCATCTACTTATGTGTGTTTGAGTGTGTGTTTATCATGGGGCATAGTGTCACAACACTTTGTGTGCTTGGTCTCATCCACTCACATGGCACTCTGAAATTGTACCCTTCATGTCTCACCATAAGTCTCTTGTTGTCGCATTGAATCATACAGCATCAACTTTCTATGGCGTGGGGAATGTGCTCTACTTCCATGCCTAAATATAACTTGTTTGTTATTGGGTATGGAAATTGACATATTTTTCCCACCTTTTATCTCCATTTTACACATTTTGTTTCTAACATACATATCCTTTTCATTTATCATTGTGCAATATTTCATATTTTTAGCTCAGGTACTCTATTTCTATATATCACCTTAATTTATTAAATATTTCTTTCATTTGAGATGGATAATAGTTGTTTTCAGGTATTCATTGAAAATGTGTTGAGAAAGTGCACAGAGGATGACCAGTTGCTACTCATGAAGTTATTACTACCTTTTGTAGGCATTGTTACTATCAATAGTCCCAATGTTATCATTGAAGGTTTCCATCACTCATGTTGATACTCTTCAAAGGCACTGGTCCGTATAGTCTCTCGTGAAAATGATGACTTTTCTCTAATGCTTGAGACAACTTTCTTTAATCCAAAATTTATTTGAATATATATTTTTTATGACCAATTGTAAAATATATTCAATTTAACTCTTTCTTGAACAACTTGAAAATCAAAATATTCTCAAAAATGTTTGTAACTCTCATTTCTCCAAGGTTAGTTGTAAAGTGATTCTTTAAAAAAAATATCTTTGCTCCCAAGGGGATTTTGGCTCTTATTTTTCTCTGGATTAGAAAATATAGAATGGTTGTAGAGTAAGACAAGGAAAATGTTAGAATGATTTTGCAATTTCATGAAATGTTTGGAAGATATGTGGCTATAATATTGAGCATATATCAACCTCTTCACAATGCATTGCAATTGTTGGTTAAGTCTTTTGGGATAGTGTCCACCGATGCACTAGGGGTAATGAGACCTAAACATGAAATTCATTAAGAAAATATAGAAAGGATAAATGCAATGAAAGAAGCCTCTACATGTGAAGATTTGGATCCAACAAAAGAAGAAATTAGAGATCATATTGTGGAAATGATGAAAATCCATACTATGCTCTTTGTACTTTTACGCTGAATAAAAATATATGAGAAGGCTATATTATGAGATGATCTCAAATGTGAATTCAAATCTAAGAGAATACTATCAAGCAAGGTCTGATCTATTTCCTTAGAGTAAAAATCATCAAACACATACATAAAAAAAGAAATAAAAGTCGAGTTTCCACATTTGGTCATCATAAGATTAATAGCATGGGAAAGTTGTCTTTATTTTAGTTTTCATGTAATTTTTAAATGACGAACTAAGGTGATTATATATGCAATAGAAAATGAAAAGTCGTGAGGGAAGATGAAGGGTCATAGGAGGTGAGGATTGATTCCATTTTTTATAAATATTCCCCCATGTCTAGTGTTGAGATAGGGTCCCTAGGGTTAGTTTTGGGTATAGTTAACCCAAGTTTTGTATAAGCTTTGTAAAAAGATGTAAAGTCTCCACAAAATATGTACGTGGAGCGCGTAAGTAGATAGGAGTCAAAGGGGTCTTAGCCCATTGTTTTGAGTCAGTTTTAAGATTCTCCCATGGTTTGCAGACCATGGTATTGTATTGAGAAAGCTATAAATAGTTAAGTGATAGTGACTTTTAGAGATAACTTAGAATGAAGAATTGTGAACTTTGAATGGTTTTTGTTGTTTTGGGCAAGTGATAAGGCATGAAGGTTTTGATTCCTATAATTAGGTGAGAAGGGGAAGACTCCTACAGCTAAGTGTATAGGAGGCCTTGCTAAGTCCACAGTTGAGTGTGTAAGGTAGAAGAGTCTGAAATCTGAACATTGAAGATCAATAAAGCCTAAATTTGAAATAATTATTGAGCAATCTGAGTATTTCTGTTGCTTGTGTTTATGCTATGAATTGTCGCTTTTAATGTGTTTTCTATGGAATAATGAATGAATGTTGCACAAAACCATTAAATATGTATTATTTATGCATGATTTAAGTAGTTATCTAGCTTCATGAAGATAAGAGTTATCTATGCTATGTTTTCTGATGAATTGGGTAGATCTTCACGAAGTCAAATCTAGGGTTATTTATTGATGCACGAAAGTAGATAAACTCTCTGTTTAAGGTCTAAAAAGACTATTGTAGACCTTTAAGGAGGTCTAGAAGCCTTTTTTCCCTAGTTATAGTAGCAATCCCTAGAAGGATACTGATTTGTGCGAAGGCATATATGAGCTATAGAAATTTAAGAACCACTTATCACATGTCCCTGAATGTAGAAACCTAGTTCTAGCATCCCCCAATACTACTTCGTGTGAGACTACAATCTGCACTATGCAGGTTGTTGCCGAAAGGGCTAGCAGTTAGGGTTTTGGTGGTTCACACGAACAACTCTAAACCTGCGTTAGCCCCCCTTAAGCCAACAAATGGTCCCATTTCCGAGACCAGGATCTATATGAGAGATGTGTGATAATTTGTTTCCTACGAAGAAAGAGCTTGATAAATGGATTGATCGAAAATTGCACGCGTTTGTGGCTTAGTAGAACAAGAGCTCGAAATTATCCAAGGAGCAATGGTTGTAGAGAATTTTTCTACACGGACGAGACCGACGCATTATTTTGTTTCCTCCCTAAAGAACTATATGAATGGTTATCTAAATTAGCTGATAGTCAAGGGATGTGGAGGGTCGAAGGCCCTATAGTGTGGACTCCTGAATTGATGCAACGTTTGGAAGCATCATAAAGAAATATCATGCGGACTATGGATCACCAAGTTGATTGCACGTTAGGGAGTTTTGTGACTTATTTCATGATCGATAGCAATACTAACTATAGCAAAGCAGAGTGAATGATATTTAAAGGACCATGAGCTAAGTATTTGAACTCACTGAAGACTTGGATAAAATGTTGTTATGTGAAAAGAGGGTTATGAAGTTACCTTGATGTTTGGGGATACGCGAAGTGGGAGATTCTTTAGAAGAAATGGAGGATCTAGCCCATAATATAGTCTACCCATTGATCCCCTTTCAAGAAACAACAAAAGGATAGTGCTGACTACGCCGCGAAGTACAATTCAGTTAATAAATCAGGGTATTCTAATGATATCTCATCCATCCACTCCACCTCCACCTCCACCTCTACCTCATACACCTTCACCTATGCCTCCACCTCCACCCCCACCATTCAACATGGAAAACACAATGGAGATGTATATTTTTAAAGGAACGGGGACCGAAGATCCTTAACAATTTTGGTTTGTCGTAGATGTTGTTAGGACAACACAACAAATCACAGACGATAATATTAAGAAAGACTAGTTGGTTATCACTTTACAGGACCACACATTAACATGGTATATCAAGTATTGCACTGATAACCCCAATTCTTTTTTGGAAAATACCTAGCTAGCTTTGGACGAGTTCAATAAGCCTAAGTCAGAGGCACAATTAGTAATTGAATTTAAGGAAATTTAACAGAAGGCCGGTGCAACACCTTAGGACTTTGATCCAAGGTTGAAATGGGTGATCAGCCAGGCTAATATGAAAATCTCAGATACCCAACATCGTGATTGGTTTATAGCATCACTCTTGCCTCATTTATGAATACCTCTATCATAGTAGAAAATAGCCATGCAAGAGGAAGCCTTGGATATCATGATGAGGCTGGATGCATCGCCTATTTAGGATACGAATCTTGGAGTGCAACAGATTCATTCACAGCTAGAAAGACTGCACTTGGAAATGTAGAGCTTAAAGAAAGGAATGGAAGCTTAGCCGGAGGTGCACGCTGATATCTGGTGCTTGAAATGTAAGAGCCATGGACATGATAAGGACCATTGCCCTATCTTTAAGAACTATATTATAGGGGGAGGCATGTACCCCTAAAGCCTAAGAATAATGTTGGGATGAGTGTGGGAGCTACGTTGTGGTGCACTATTTCTCAGGTTACAAGACGACATGTTACTGATAATTGTCATCTATTGCAGAAGTTTGTATAGACCCCTGAGCATTTATTTTGCAATTTATGTAAGTATGTAGGGTACGACGAATGCCATTGTAGAGGGTATTAGCTGATGATGGATATAACCCCTACCTATAAAATGCAGGAAAAAAACTGGCCTCAGGATCAAGGCGTAGGAGCAGCGTGCAGAGGATTCCAAGGCTGACGAAGAGGAAGAGGTGCTAGACGAGGACGAGGGCATGGGTAGGTGATCTTCTATAACCGTTGTGAAGCTGGTCACCTTGCATGAGATTGTTCAAATCCCACACATCCCTCATGTCATTATTATCGATAGTTTGACCATGTCATAGAGGAATGCCTGGTTCTGATGGAAAAGATGCAAGAGAAGAAGGCGTTGTTACACAAAAATATCGTCACCATGATTATTTGCAGTCAGTATGGGTCTATCATCACTTGTACTGTCCTCCTAAGCAAGTCTCAGACCTCAGCTCTTCAAGTCAAGCTTTGAAAATGAGAGAAAGACATTGAAAATCAATAAAACTCTGGGTTCACACTTTCTCTCACTATTGCCTACGGTCCCGCACCTTCTATTTACAAAAACTGCAGACCTGCTTGCTCTGTCCCTAACGGTGTGGGTGCGAACCCCTGTGAAAGTCAAAAAGGTGCAAGTTTATTCTAAAAAACTCACTTTGGGTTAATTCTAGATGATTCTAGAAGGAATTTTGACGTGGATTGACTGCTCTTAGGTGGTTCATGCATCCCAAAAGAGAAGGAGCTAATCCCTTGATGAGAGGAGCTATCCCTTTGAAGGAGGGCTTTATCCCTTTGAAGGAGGACCTAGTAACTTCCCTCCATTGCACTATAAATTCAGGCATTGGGCTGGTTGCTGGAGAGGTTAGAAGCTGAACATTTCTGAGCGTAAATGTTGGTGAAATTAAGACTTCCTAGTTGAGCTTAAGAGGAGAGATCACATACCTTTTTGGCTTCATTGGGAAGAGAGTGAAACTTGTCAAAGTAGAGGAGACTTCTTGCAGGACCCTGGGAGGAGCTCGTACAATGTCAAGGCATAGGTTGTAAAGTTCTTCTTGATTTGAATTAATACAATCAAGCTCATTTTTCTCAACAAATTGTCTCATGTCATTTGTTTCATGAATTCCTTGACCTTCATGTTAAATATGTTTTATGATATTGGCTTTTCATGTGCTATTTAATTTGTTTGCTTGTTTGTGTTGTTAGATTCACGACAAAGGAGCTCATTTGGAATCGAAGAAGCAAAGGCTTCCACAAACTTGCGTTGGACCTAAGGTAGGCCTAAAACACTTGTTTGCCTTTGTTTATAAAAGCATATTTAGAGAAAGATAGTGTGTTATTGGTTTGCTTGTCATTAGGTCTTCTTTAGATTCTAGGGAGGTCTATCTTGTCCGCAAGATCGACTTATTCCGTGTGACAAATTGGCGACCATACTGGGGACTTGATTTTTTCGTTGTTTTTACTTTGACCTAAGAAACTGTGTTTTTGTTTCTATTTTTGGCCTGTTGTGTGTGGAATTGGGTGGAAATTGTAGATCCATGGTTATTTTTCATTTTTCATAGCTTTGGGAGAGGACCGCACCCTTGCCTTTTGACACAGTGCGTATTTATCCGCACTTTTGCTTTTAGCACAGAGCGATTCCGCACCTGTGTTAACTGTGGGCCTGCGGACCCTGTCAAAATTTTGAAAAACCTAAGATTTCCTCTATTAGTCAGCTTAGTCTTTGTTTAGAAGTTATTATCCACTGCCCAAACCTACATACAACCTGTCAAAAGCTTTCCTTAGGTTGATTTCATTAGTGTTAGGGTTTTAGGTGAAATTCCTAGGAGTTTTGCTTGTTGGGCTTGTTTTTCATTTTGGTCTTGTAGTAGCTCTGAGCTTAGAAGCTGTAGGGACCTCAGATCACCTTGGTGTCTACCAGCCTTCTTATGAGTCTACCATTTATGAAATCTACCCTTGTTGAGGAATCCGCTTTGTGTTTTCTCTTTACAAAACTTCGAAAAGCTTGTGTTTAAAAGTTTGGATTTTCATTTTTAAAAAGAAAACAAAATTGGTTGTTTTTGACTGATTTGTGATTCTGCATGAATTGGTCCTTAGTTTGCATCTCGCTAAGTAAAACAACCTTAAAAAGACATCTTGTAGGCTTTGACTTCAAATAGGTTTTTTATAATTTATAGATCTCAAAGTTAGTCATTTCCATAGTTTTGAGTGTTTTATAAAAAGATAAAAAAATATCTTTTGGAAAAAGTTTGCTTTTGTAGTGGTTGAGTGCTTTGAAAAGAAAAGGGAAATTTTTGTGAAATAACTAGTTGTCTCATTTTGAGTGCATTGGAAAGGACAAAAGCTCTTCTTTTAATTTGTGTGTTAAGAAAGATTTGTGTTTACAAAGTATTTTGCATTCTCAAACTCTTTCCTAGCTAGAAGTTCATCGAAGAGAAAAGATTGTTTAAATCATCATAGGTGCATTTTTAGTGATTTTGAGTCGAGTCTTCATCCACGAGATTCATCTCCGCACCTTTTGACTTAAATAAAAACCAATAAAAATAACGCTTAAAGTAAAATTCATCTAGCAACATTTTTATTTCTAGGGCTCTGATACACCAATTTAGCTTAGGCTAGTGTCTTGGAGTAGGAGAGTAATTAACTCTCCAAGACAGTAAAAACAAACAAGTAGTTGTATCTTGTGGTAGGGAAGAAATCCAATTGTTGCATTTATGCTCTGGGAAAGCTCCTCTTAAAGGAGAAGCACGAGATCGTGTCCGAACTAGTGTGGGAATCAATCCTTCCTCATTGGGAACGACGCCAGATATTCACGTATTAAAAACGGTAAACCTCAGATTAACCATTGTCGAGGAGCCTGGGGTCACTTGTTGGTAAACCTTGGATTATGTCAAGGAGCCTTCAAGGGGATTGAGCTTGCTACTCTGCCCTTGCATGCGTATCGGATCGTAGACTGTTCCCCTAGGTACATTTGTTTCAGTTGGTAACGTTAGTGGCCATATTATTTAGGATTCTTCCTAAGGTGACAGTGGTGGGAAGATCCCATTGTACCTAGAGCAGACGTCGGCTAGACTCACTTGGATTTTCTGGGCAGTTCTCTTCACTCGAGACGGTTAAGTGGACGAACTTGTGCCAGTCTATTCATTAAGCAGGTTGTTGTGGTAGCTATTCCAACCACCATTTCTGTATTGAACTCTGCGACGTTGGATTTCATCACCAACTAGTGTTTTCAGTACGGAAAGTGACTGTTTGTGTGTGTTTGATCTCCTAGATTCTTTAGGCATGTGATTCAAATTTGTTTGGTTCTTTAGAGGCTTTAGGTGGTTTTCATTGAGATTTTACTTAGTTTACATGCGAAGTAGTTAAAAGTTTTTAACCGTGGCTGATTTACCGAGGAAGTCCCATAGACTTCGGGGCCAACCTCCTGAGTTTTCACCGAGCCAACTTGAAGGCTTGAAAGTCCTCGTAACTCCTAGAGATAGTAGAGTTGGGTCACCTGAAGAAGGAGAGTCTTCTTTGGTGGTACATCCTGATTTTCAAACTTCAGTAGCAGATTATAATCCACAATTAGTGTCTGTTTCCGAAGTTACTGGTAGCTTTTCATCTACTAGTGATATAGGTGAGGAACCTGAAATATCCGAACATGAAAGTGAATTTTCTACTACTCCGACATCGGGGTTTGCTTCTCCAGCTTCTAGTGGTCCTGGCTCACCTAGGGTAGAAAGAGTAATCACCCAAGAAATTCCTTCTGGACTCATAGCTATTGAAGAACTTGCTACTTCGGAAGAAGAAGTAGGCATCCCTATCCCTAAAAATCAACCTGTTATTGAGCTAAGGGAGCGTGAATCAATTTTTTACAGTCCACCTAGGAGCAGTACTTGTTATCTTTCTTTGACTAATTTTTTAGAAAACCCAGGGTTAAGTTTTTCACCACCTCATGTTCCTTATCACCCAACACCTAGAGGTTATTATCCTCCGTTAAATATGTCAAGATAGTCGTCCATGTTTACTCAATCGCCTGAATCCTTTTTGTATGGCGGTCCTTCTGTTCCCTCTGGGTATTAGTCACTTTCTGGTACTTTTTCGGGAGCATCTCCTCAACCCATTGAGCAAGGGTTATTAACTGGAAGAAATGGTACTAAGCCGTTGAGCGTAGAAGATATTCTCATGATGTCAGGTTCTATTCCCAATCCTCAACTCAAGGTGGCCAGTTACTGCTTGGGGGGCAGCCTCAATTATCACCTGGGGGGCAACCTCAAGGGCAGTACATACCTACGGGACAGTACATTCCTCAAGGTCAACCCCAGACTCAATATGTACCCCAAGGTCAACCCTAGTATCAGTTTATACCTCAAGGTCAACCCCAGTATCAGTATGTGCCTCAAGGTATCAACCCCAAGGTCAGTACTCAAACCAAGGTTTCCAACCACCCTCCGGTCAATCATATGTTCAAGGAACGGGAAATGTACCTTTGAATTATCAATCCTACCCTCAACCCGGTTATGGTTCTCAATATTCTCAGCCTGTTATGGGTCTGTACTCCGGAATGAATTTAGTGTGGGATCCATCGCAAACTCAACAGGTGTTGCAGCCGAATGTACAGTTGTCATCTCAAACTAGACAACCCTTAGTTTCTGGTACACCCCAGCAACCAGTCCAGTCTAATATTCAAACTTCTGTACCTTTGGTAGTTTCTCAGCCTGGGCCTAGTACGCCTCGTACTCCACCTCAAACGATTGCTACAATTGCCACAACATCTATTCAATCTACCACACCTACCTCTGGAGTATCGACAGCTCCAGTTTCTACTGTTCCTGTATCTACTCCTCAGACATCTTTACCACCGTCTAGATCTCCGATTCAAAATTCGGTTCAGATGCTTGTAGGACAACCTGGTTCAAGTACGGTTGTCACAAGTCAACCACAGTTTACTTATCAACCGTACCAGGGACAGTACCAATTCGGTCCTGCTGTGCAGCATCCAGTCTATCAGTATCAACTATACCCTGGGTACACATATCAACAACCTCAACAACCCCAGTACAGTCCGGTTAATCCTGATTTTCCGGGAGGATACAATATCCCAAATGAAATTCCTATTCCTAGTTATCCTGGATATCCTCCTCCTGGGGCTGGTCTCATGACCCAGAGTTTTAGGGACCCTAATCGTCAGTTACCATTTATTGCAACTTTGGACTTGCCTGACTTGTCGCGCCTAACGAACGATCCCATTAATTATCTTCCGTTTTGGCCGCCAATGACGAATAATTTGCCTAGTGATATTCCTAAGTTCGAAGGTAAATCAGGAGAGGACCCGTCGAACCATGTGATGACTTATCACCTCTAGTGTGCATCTAACTCCATTTCAGATGATTCAATCCATCTAAGACTTTTTCAGCGCACTCTAATTGGTCTCACGGCCAAGTGGTACATTGAGTTACCGCGAGGCACTTTTTATAATTTTAGTCAGTTAGCTACCTTGTTTTTAACTCATTTTCAGTTGCCAGTCAGATATGACAATGGCACGGAATTGTTAACTTCGTTAAAGCAATCGACGTCCACTTACATTTCAGATCATATTCATGAGTGGAGACGTCGATGGCGTTTAGTGAAGGTTTTTATTCCGGATCAGATTTTGGCTGAGTGGTTTGTAAAGTCTTTGTTGCCAAAGATCACCGAAGATGTAGCTAAAGCCGGAGTTGTTACTGAGGAGCAAGTAATTGCTAAAGCACAGTACCTTGACTTGGTCTATACTCAGTCAGGTACGTTACACGAGAAAATCCCCGATCTTCCCAAGTAAAATCAAATCGCTGCAGCTCCTTTGGGATCTCATGCCGCCAATGGTATGATTGGTACGGTTAACACTAAAAGTAAGAATAAGTCTTCCAAGAATTCTTCTCCTATCATAACCTTGCCTGATTCCCTGACATGAGATTCTTCTGCGGAGATTTCCGCCGATATTCACGTTGTAGAGTCATCTACAGCTAAATCAAAATCCAGTGGGAAGAAGAAAGGGAAGAAGAAGAATAAAACATACAAAAATTCATAGGAGAAACCTGAAAAATCAGAATCCAATGATGAAAAACGCAAACCACGTTATCCTTGTCTCATTTGTGACGATGAACATTTTACAAGAGACTGCCCTTATCGTGCAGAGGTTGCGAAGATTGTCAAAGGTTCCCAAACGCCTACTGTTTTGAAGGATCCTTTTCCAGCTCAAGACTGTAAGATGATAGGTTCTTCCTCGAGTGCCAATGAAGAACCCATACTGATGATGTCCCATGTTAGGATTGTGACTCGATCTCATGATTATGGTAGTAAAAGTCCTGTTGACAGTAAAGAAGCAGAATCTTCTCATTCTAATCCATCAACCTCAGCTCCCGGTTCCGATCCACTACAGATCGAGAAACCTAACCCAGAATTGGTAATCAAACCACCCACCAAGGGTATACTTCGAAAGTCAGCTTTCAATCCACATGCGAGAGCGACTCAGAATTATAACATTGTTGAGGATTTAGCTGTTTCACCCTCAGCAATGTCGGCTTTGGAAGTGCTGCAATCATGTCCAGCACAGCGTAAATTACTTTTGTCGGCTATAGGAGCTGTTGATGTTCAGGACTCGAACCTAATAATTTTCGATCTAGAAAATAGTACATCGCGTTTGCCTCATCAAATGGCTTTCCAGATTCCAGTGATAGTCAAAAACAGGCCTATTCATCAGATTGTGATTGATGAGGGGGCCTCAACGTGTATTATGTCGATACAGTGTTGGAGATCGCTTGGTTCTCCTTCGCTAAATCAATCCTCGATGATTCTAAAGGCCTTTGATGGCCGTGGGTTTCATCCTTTTGGCATTCTACAGGAATTGCCTATAGGGGTTGAAGGAAAAACCGTTAATCTAGATGTGGAGGTGGTTGATGCCCCTTTAGATTACAACCTTCTCTTGGGTCGAAGTTGGTCCTATGCCATGACAGCTGTCGTTTCATCGGTCTTTCGGGTTATAAAGTTTCCTCATAATGGAAAGATCGTAACAATAGACCAGCTGGCTTACTTTTCATCTGACCCAGCCTCTTCTGAAAGTATTCGGCATGTCGGTAAAACGACTATCCCGTATAAGGATGTTGGAGTAGGACTAGTTAAAGATGCCGGTTTACTGGGAACTTTTCCTTTTCCTCCGATCAATGCATCGTCTTCATTTGCAACCATTCATATGATTACATCAGACACCATTGTTTATGATGATCCTTGGATCATTCCTTCTGAATCTGAGATAGACTCATTTGGTGATGTCATGCCTTTGAGTCCATATGAAATTTCGTATGAGGTCGTGCAATCGTTTACCGACTCATCTTCAACCAAAATTGACTTCATGAATGTGGTCCGTGAGGAATCACTTTTCACATCAAGCTCGGATTTAATCATGTTTTCTGAACTTGTTCACTCTAATGAGCAAATTCGTGAAATCCTATGTGTAGATGATTTACCATGGGAAGATCTCCATCACAGATCTTCGTTTTTACCCAAGAATGATGGTTTTGAAAATGATTTTTCATCAATTTTTACGACTGAATATGTCAAGGAACCTCAAAATCTAATGAAACATCCCAATTCAGAGTTAAATTTGGGAAACATCTCTCGAACTATTCCTATTGACATTTCGATTAAGCCTGGAATTGTTGAGAACATTCATATAGGTGCCTCGTGTACAGAAGACGAAATTCAAGTATCTAAGGCCCTATTTCAAGAATTCCGCGACGTGTTTGCCTGGTCCTATGAGGAAATGCCAGGAATTGATCCTGTGATTGTTGTTCATGAAATAAAGACTTACATGGACGCTAAACCCGTCCGACAATGTTTGTGTCAGATTCACCCAAGAAAAGCTGCTGCAATTAAAGCAGAAGTTGAAAAATTACTCAAGGCAGGTTTCATTTATCCGATCCTATTAACGGATTGGGTATCAAATATTGTTCCAGTTAACAAAAAGCAAGGGACAATAAGAATATGTATCGATTATAGGGACATTAATCGAGCCTGTCCAAAGGACAATTACCAAACTCCCTATATCGATCAAATCATTGATGATTATGCCAGCAGCGAAATATTCTCCTTCATGGATGGTTGTTCCGGATACAATCAAATCAATATTCTACTTGCCGATCAACCAAAAATGGCTTTCATTTGTCCATGGAGGACATTTTCTTACTGCAAACTACCTTTTTGGCTTAGGAATGCTAGAGCAACTTTTCAAAGGGCCATGTCTTATGCGTTTCATGACATCAAGCACATTGTGCAACCCTATATTGATGACTTGCCTACTCATTCATTACATCGAGTTGATCATCTCGTCCATTTACGAGCAATCTTTATGAGGTGTAGGCATTATCGGATTCAGTTGAACCCACACAAATGTGTCTTCTGTATAGAAACGGGTCGATTGCTGGGATTTGTAGTTTCAAAATCCGGCATTCGCGACGATCCCTCTAAGGTCGAAGCTATTGTCAAATTGCATCCTCCTTCGAGTCTTCGCCAACTCCAAAGTTTGCAAGGGAAAGCAAACTTTTTACGATGATTCATTCCGAACTACGCCGAGGTTACAAAGGGTTTTACCCGGTTGTTTAAACAGAATACTCCATTCTATTGGGATAAGATAGCTCATAAATCTTTTGATGCACTAAAACATGCGTTGACCCATGCGCCATTATTGCATCCTCCCAACTACAACCAGGATTACTTCTTGTATCTCGCGCCTCTCATTCCACCATTGGAATGGTCTTAGTTCAGGAAGATGAATTCAGAACTGAACATGTGATATATTACCTTAGTCGAACTTTAAATCCAACTGAGCTAAAATACTCACATGTGGAGAAATTGGCATTGGCAGCTGTTCAAGCTGTCCAACGTTTTCGTCACTATATTTTACTACGTAAAACTATAGTAATTTCGGATTGCAACCCTATGATCTACATTTTGACCAAGCAATTGCTAGGGGGCAAGTACTCTAAATGGATTGTTATCCTGCAGGAGTTCGACTTGGAATTTGAAAAATCTAAGTCTAAGAAATCTTTAGTTTTTGGGGAGTTAATGTGTGACTTCCCGCGTGCTGACACAGAAACTGTGGCGGAGGAGCCCATTGGGGACGAATCCTTATTTCTAATCAGCATTTTAGATCAGTGGTATGGGGATATCATCATTTATCTCCAGACCCAATCCTTTCGGCCAGAAATTTCAAGGTCAAAACATCAGAAAATATGATTCCAGTCCCAACAATTCAGGATTATTGGAGATACTCTTTATCGTCGTGCGACGGACTCTATTTTTTTACGTTGCTTAACTCACGAGGAAGCTGAAAGGGTTCTAAATGACTGTCACTCTGGAGCGTGTGGTGGTCATATGTCTGGGTATGCCACAACCCAAAATATATTGCGCGATGGCTACTTCTGGCTGTCTTTGTTTAAAGATTGTATTACTGCGGTCCGAAAATGCCACAACTGCCAAATTTTTGATCGAAAGATGCGTGCTCCACCTGCTCCTCTCCACCCTATAATTTCCATTGGTCCTTTTGCCAAATGGGGTATCGATTTTATTACATGTAACCCTCACTTGGCCGGGGGGCATGCGTATATCATCCTTGCGGTAGATTATTTTACCAAGTGGGCCGAGGCGATGCCTACATTTGAGGCAGACGACAAGACAACTGCAATTTTTGTGTTCAATCATATAATTGCTAGGTTTGGTGTCCCACAAGCGATAATCACTGATCATGGGCGTCATTTTCGAAACGTTATGATGACCGAACTTACAGACCAGCTTGGTTTGCGTCACGATAGTTCAACCCCTTATTATCCACAAGCTAATGGTCTGGTTGAATCCATCAACAAAGTCTTAGTCATCATGATCTGACGAATCATTGGGATTCATCAGTCGAATTGGCATAACATGCTATTTTCAGCACTTTCGGCATATCGTACCTCAGTAAAAACATCAACAGGGTTCACTCCTTTCCAACTAGTCTATGGTCTGGAAGCTGTGTTACCCATTGAATGCGAAATCCCGTCACTGCAAATGGCCATCGAGTTACTTCCAGCCACTTTCGAAGAGGAAAAGCGTTTGTTATACTTGGCTCAATTAGATGAGAATCGACGTGATGCTGCATTGGTGATCGAGACTCACGCAAAACGTATGAAATCTCTGTATGATCGAAATGTGACCCCTCGAAATTTTTCGGAAGGAGATCTAGTCTTAGTTTACGATCAAGCTAATGATAACTTAGGCACTGGAAAATTTGTTCCTATGTGGCATGGTCCCTATGTTGTCAAGTGAAAGCTAGCAAAAGGGGCCTATGAATTGGTAGACTTTAACGGGGACTCTTTGGGTAAACCCAGAAATGGTCTTTACCTGAAGAGGTATTATGCTTAAGGAATGGGTATGGAGATTTTTAGTTAGGATAGTTTTTCTTTCTATCTGGTGTGTTTTAGTTTAAGCAGTGTGCTTAGCTTAGAGAGTGTTTTTCATCATTATTCCTACTTATATTGGTTTTACTTTTGATATTGCAGATGTGGATGCCCCTCCAAACATACATTGGTTTCGCTGATGGTGCTTGTCGTAATACACGAAACATTTCTTCCGCAACTTGGGTTATATGTTCGCCCTCTAACGAGTTAGTATCTATGCATGGGGTAAGCCTCGGTCAAACAATGAACAACATTGTCGAGTATAGTGCAGTGATTGAGTTATTATCTGAATCTATTTCATTTGGGATTCGGAGTTTGATAGTGAGGTTAGATTCTGAACTCATTGTATTACAACTTAATAGAGTGTATGCCATTAGAAATCCAGTGTTATTAAGATTATTTTTGAGAGTGCATCTCTTGGAACGTGAATTTGATTATATTGAATATCAACATATTCCAAGATCTTTAAATACATTAGCAGATGCAATTGCTTCTCGAATGTTAAGTAGACATTTGCAATAATCATACATGTAAATTTAAAACCATTCCATAATATGATTTACAAGATAAGCAGGTAATAGTGATATATATATATAGGAGTGTGTCAAAAATACATCGTCCTCAATCATAGGTTGAAAAACACCTTATGATCGGCAAAAATGATAAGTACAAAAAACAAAAATGTCATATGTGCCGACAATAAACTATCATCCTATCACTGGTGATGATCTCGATAAGAAACCACTGCATGGGCCACCTTGCACAGGAACCTCCTAAAAGGTCCTGGGACCCCAATCACATAGCGCTGAAGTCGACGAGGAATGTCATCTATAGTGGTCTCTGGAATATCTCCTGTCAAGCGCTCGAGATGACCCTCCAAATCGGCCAAAACCTCTGTTGATTCATCGTGTGGCGCTGACGCGGCTGCAACTGGTTGTTTCCTCTTGTAAGGCCGGAGAGAAGCTAGTTGCTGTGGACCCACATCTGCATTTGAAACTTTTGCTATGAGTTTTGGGATGATGGAAAAATAATAGAAAAAAATAAAATAGGAAAAACATTGAAAATGATTTTACCTGAGTCATCCCACTGCTCTCCTGGTGGAAGAGCCATGTCTGGGTCACCACGAAAATCTACCCTAGCATAAGGGAAGTCCTGAATAGAAAAAACCTGGTTTTCCAACCATTGGAAATACTCAGGTTTGAATCGAACAACCTCTGTCCCCTCGTCCGGATGACGGGCCATAACTGCGACCCATCGCATCAGTTTGGGCTCTCGAGGAAGCCCAGATCCAACAGTAAGGTGCTGCGGGATCAACATGGGAACCCTCTCCAGACCAAAGCTCACAACCAAAGCCCCATAACCAAAGGTATTTAGTTGTCCGTTCTTGGCTCTGGTCAGTTGGCCTTTCACATTGGCCAACACAGCATCGCACCAGTTGAAGATGGTGCCTCGAAAGCAATCAACTACCATACGCATCTGAGATCTAGTGGAAATATGTAATGCGGCACTCCCGCAAAGTCTGGTGACAGTAAACGCGATCACCATGAGTTCAAGAAGGGATATGGTTTTTATGTCTATCCCTTTGTCTCTAGCCTGGCTGTTGCAGAACTCTAGCCGGAGGCTATCGACAGACTGGCCACCTGCCCTAGCCCCGAACAGAGTCAAGTCTTCACCTCTCTTAGGCAAACCAGTCAAGAAATATATGTCTGCCGACTCGATTTTGAGCTGGTGGCCACCAATGAAGAAGCACTGGTCCTGTATGCTCCATCTGTCAACGAGCCACTGTAAGAAATCCACCTGGGCCCTCATGCCAGGTATGGCCCAAAATTTGTACAAGCCGAACACCTTCAAAGCATCAAGCGAAGGTTGATGATTCCATGCGGCAGCATCCACGTCCTCATGCTCTTGTTCACGCTAATCTAGCATGATGTACTCTCTGCATCAAGTAAAAAGATAAATTAGAATGCTAGAAATTATTTTGTTTGGGCCAATTTTGAGAAATTTTGGGTTAAAAACCCTTGCGGAGGGGACCACACCCTTCGGGTTAGACACAGTGCGTGGGTCCGCACCTTGCCTACATGGAAGGTGCAGACCCCTGACTTTTTCCCATTGAGAAAAAGTCGGGGTCCACGAGCTAGCAGTGGTACACCTGCGGACCCCCGCGCGCGGGTTTTAAGCCTAAAAACCCTCCAAGAAATAAAATGAAAGCCTAAAACAAGAAATGAAACGGTTAAAAATGAAGAGTAGGATGATGTGGATTACCTAGAGAAGACGGCATTCGATTCCGACGGTTGAATTTTCCGCAATCTTCACGGGAAGTTTTCTGAACAAAAGCACTATTTTCTCGCCCAAAACTCAAACGGTAAAAATGAATTGACGAAAGCCCTTTTTATAAGTTTTTTGAGTAAATAAATTGTAAATTTGTTTATGTTTCACTTTGGAAAGGTATTTTCGCAACATTTTTATCCATTTCAAACAGGTATGAGTAATGTTTGCGTTTTTGTTTAGGATAACGGATTATTCAGGCGAAATCTATCGTTTTCGATGAAAAAGACATTTAGAGTCACCTTTAAGCTCTTTTCTGACTCCTGAAACATGAAAAGATTGCCGATTTTTTCTTTTAAACTCGTTAAAATGGAACTAAAAGACTGTCCACTTACAGCTCTTTTCTGACTGTAAAAACATGAATAGATTGCCGGATTTTTGTCGTTTCAAATTCGATATTGGTTATAAAACGATGTGTCATTGATCACTTTTTTACTTTTTCGGATCAAGGACACTAATTACGAAAAGTACACCTTGGCCGTAAAGATCAAGTGGTTCTCTCAAGTATTATTTTATACTTTTTCGGGCTTGGGAGACACAAATTTACGAAAAAGGTCAACCTTGGAGTCTTCTTAAGCTTTTTTAGACTCTCTAAAATTGGAAAACGCCGAGTTTCTCGTATACTGGACTCATTAAAATTTCACAGTAAAAGACCTATTCAATTATAAACAGGAATGAACCACTCCTTCTTAGGGTTCGAATTTAAACTAAGTTGGACTCATCCGAAGGATGAGCTTATATTCAAGCAAATGTTATCCTCCTCAAGCTTGTCAAAAATAAAGAGGTACTTGCCAGAAATGGTGGGGGAAAAGAGAGAAAAATGAGCCTGTTTGTCATACTTTGTAACCACTCTTGAACACGACACTTTTATTCACCTGGGTTGGGAAATCCTTTGCCTAATAGTTGATCAAACCACATTGAAAGTCTTCAGCTAGTTTCTGGGTATTAACTTTGGGTCAATTGTCACCAAGCCATCTTTCGTGTCGTTATGTGTTCAAGAGGTCACTGCCAATAAGCCATTCATCTGCAAAATATCTGTCATCCATCTTGACCATCCCTGAGTCAGTCCTTGCAACTAAATTTCTTCAACTTGATCTATGCTTTCATGTTGTGGGCTTGCCTGCGACAGCTCGCTTTCTATCGACTTCAGCTTATTATCTAGAAAGATGATCTAGAAATCGTCAGTACCTTGGGATCTGCATGCCTCAATGGTAGGTTTCTCGCCTTTGACGACAGGTTGCATCATTGACCTTCGATCAAAGGATTCCATGACATGTTCGACATCAACACATTTATTCACATCTCATGGATTGTACTGGGTACCTTGAGAGCCATTGACATCACTGGTGGTTTCTCTCACACTTGTTAACAGTTTACATCATTGACTGGTAATCAAGTGGTTTCTACCATGTTCGACTCCAACACATTCATTCACATGGATAGAATCGTATTGTTTCGGGAAGTAGAAATGAAGACCCTGGATCTAGTTTCCACAATCCAAGCTGTGAGGAATTTTGTATTCATTATATAATGGACTATTCATAAACAGATGGTTGCGTCCATACTGTGTCCACATGAGTCTATACTTGTGATGTATTCCAAGATCATTCCTATATCAGAGCAGTAGTTAGTTTTCTAAGTCAGTTTTGATATGAGTATGGGAATGCCTACCTCAGCGATGATATGATCTCATATATATATCTTGCATTGAATTTTTTTACAGGTTCCAATCGGGCTCTCCACAAGATGATCCTCGAAATGATAAAGTACTTCACTCTTCCTAAATGATAAATGAAATCCTCATTTACTACAGACTTCGCACTTTAGGGGGCAATATGTTACACAAAAATATCGTCACTATGATTATTTGCAGTCAGTGTGGGTCTATCATCACTTGTACTGTCCTCCTAAGCAAGTCTCAGACCTCAGCTCTTCAAGTCAAGCTTTGAAAATGAGAGAAAGACATTGAAAATCAATAAAAATCTGGGTTCGCACATTCTCTCACTATTGCCTGCGGTCCCGTACCTTTTGTTTACAAAAACTGTGGACCTGCCCGCTCTGTCCCTAAAGGTGTGGGTGCGGACCCCTGTGAAAGTCAAAAAGGCGCAAGTTTATTCTAAAAAACTCACTTTGGGTTAATTCTAGATGATTCTAGAAGGAATTTTGACGTGGATTGGCCACTCTTAGGTGGTTCATGCATCCCAAAAGAGAAGGAGCTAATCCCTTGATGAGAGGAGCTATCCCTTTGAAGGAGGGCTTTATCCCTTTGAAGGAGGACCTAGTAACTTCCCTCCATTGCACTATAAATTCAGGCATTGGGCTGGTTGCTCGAGACGTTAGAAGCTGAACATTTTTTAGGGTAAATGCTGGTGAAATTAAGACTTCCTAGTTGAGCTTAAGAGGAGAGATCACATACCTTTTTGGCTTCATTGGGAAGAGAGTGAAACTTGTCAAAGTAGAGGAAACTTCTTGTTGGACCCTGGGAGGAGCTTATGCAGTGTCAAGGCACATATTATAAAGTTCTTCTTGATTTGAATTAATACAATCAAGCTCATTTTTCTCAACAAATTGTCTCATGTCATTTGTTTCATGAATTCCTTGACTTTCATGTTAAATATGTTTTATGATATTGGCTTTTCAGGTGCTATTTAATTTGTTTTCTTGTTTCTGTTTGCAGATTCGCGACAAAGGAGATCATTTGGAATCGAAGGAGCGAAGGCTTACACAAACTTGCGTTGGATCTAAGGTAGGCCTAAAACACTTGTTTGCCTTTGTTTATAAAAGCATATTTAGAGAAAGATGGTGTGTGATTGGTTTGCTTGTCATTATGTCTTCTTTAGATTCTAGGAAGGTATATCTTGTCCGAAAGATCGACTTATTCTGTGTGACAGCCGCAGCCCCAGTAGCCTACATAGAACATTCAGATGATGAGGTCTGAGCTCCACGAAGAGGATCCAATTGTCAATATTGTGTTGAGAAGAGGTATAACAACTAGCATAGATAAAGGTAAGCATCACAAGGAAGACAGATGGGTATGCAAGGCTTATGAGGAGGAATTCCACTTTGATTTGAATTTGCTAAAGAAACATTTTTGGAAGCAATGAAAAACTTCACTGAGGCCTCCACCTTAGGAAGTCAGGAAAAAAGGATGGAAACTAATGCGTCGCAAGAAGTAGATCCTTCAATACTAGCTACTTTCTTGAAGATGTGTATGAATTTATTGCATGATCAGAAATCAATCGAAATCTTGCAAGACTTAATAGACAAATGCACCAATAAGGAAAATACTGCCACTGAACAACACACCATAAGAAAGATTGGTAAGCATAAGGCATGAACGGGGCACAAGATGAGGCTAACCACACATATAGGCGAATATGAAATGGACTAGGTAATATTACATCTAGGATCTGATGCGAATGTCTTGCCTAAGAAGGCATGGGAAAGAATGGGTTGACCTACACTGCAGTGGTCTCCTATCCAGTTGCGCATGGAAAATCAACAGAAAATTATTCTAATGGGGTGCTTATATGGTGTAAAGGTGGACATTGAAGGTGCGATTGCGTTGGCTGACTTTGAGTTCATTGAGATAGTGGATGATAGTAACCCATACCTTGCACTGTTAGGATTGACTAGGCTATTGTTATGAATTGGGTAATCAATTTAAAGAAGTGGAAGACGTCGTTTGAGAAGAAGTTGCTCAGGGTTTTAGTGCCACTATAGCTTCCAAAAGTTGTATGTTATACTAAACCAGTGCACGACTATGTAGAAAGTGATGATGATCTAGACTAGATATACAAGATAAATACGTGAGATGAGGATTGGATCAATCCTATAGCCAATCAATGGATTGTGTGTGATGAGGATAGCTTCTTCATGTCAGATTCACATGAAGAGCTTGACAATTGGAAAAATAGGCTACATGAAGTATCTACGCTCCTCTGTAACATGATGACCAATTCTTTGAGGTGTGGCTCGACTGAGGTAAGGAATATTTCACATTACGATGGTTTGACTGATGTGGAATTTTTTATTTGAAAGAGAAGTACTAGAAGAGCATCGATTCTAGGAAATGGAGTTGGCATTGCATGCTACACCTACCCGTTGGTAGGGTAAGCACAAGGAAAGCTATGCTGGGTGGAGAGAATACAAAAGAATGATGAGGTTAAGGTTTGGATATGCTAATACTCGGATGATAGAAAAATACAGTTGAAAACATGATCTGCACGATCATTTAGCATGATGGACTAAGGTCATGGGAACAAAACCACAATCGAAATGGGTGCATATCTTTTGTCATACCTAAGACATGATCCGAATGAACTAGTATTGGAGATAGAGCTTCACCAAGGGACTGCCTGCTATAAGGATTAATGCATGGATGTTTTGTGATGTAGAAAACCCTCAAGGATCTTCCCGGGATCCTTGGCAGACAGTCAGATTAGCTGCAGATGTCACAAAGATACATGGATATCTATGTTTAACAAACGAATATCAAAGCGAGAAGGAATTATTACCTCGAGTCTTAGTGTGGTGTTACTAGAGAGCGCAATGTAGCTAGGTGGAAGACCCCTGAGCCGGATCCAGATCAAAACCTGCACATAGCAAAGACAAGTGTAATATCACAGCATAAAACCTTGATAAACAAATGCATGAACATATAAAAGATATCTAGTTGCATATAACTAAGCCACTCATGCTAGAAGATATTAGATCAACATATAAACAAGTTATACTACCAACATCACGGAGTGGAAAACACAACTGCAGTTCTATATTGATGTAGAAAGAGTGATTACAACCATTAGTTGCATCAGCCTTCCCTTACCCCTCCAGCTCCTCTCTCTTTCTCCCTTCTTAACCTCTTCTAATGCCTTAGTCTAAGACTCTGCTCGGCAGTCAAATAGGAAATCCTTTCAAATGTTTCAACCCCTTTAACAATGGCCCAAGCCTTGCATATATAGCATGTAGGATTAGGGTTTCCAAGTCCTTCATGTCTTCCATTAGGCAAAAGTAGTGATGTTTCCATGCTTTAGTGCTCTTCCCCGTTTGCATACTCCATTAGGAATTAGTAATTCCCCCAAACAGGTCGAGTTTTGATGTTTCCCTGCTTTTATGAGCTGACATAGGAGAGAATCTAGGAATATTTTATCAGTCAATTCGCTCCTTTGACCCATAGAAACTGATGTAGGGTCAGTAACGTTGTTCCCGAGGTAGTAAGTATAGTTACCCTAGGCACTAATGCACTGTTAAGCTTACTATGAAGCTTTATAAAGTAGGTTGATAGTGACTAGACATTGTTAGCTTGACAACTGGGCCTGTGAACTTGGTCAGTCCTTCAGTCATCATGTCTTTGTCCTCTGAGTTGATGAGAAGGTCATTTTCATATATAATAGATGCCCCCTAAAGTGTGAAATCAGAGGCTGCGACGATGGCCAAAATAATTTATATTTAATTGTCCTTTTATTTGGAAAAAGGATAGAGAGGATCGGAGCTTCGGGCGGTACAAGAAACTTGATACAACACATATATATAAAACAATTAAAATCATGTCCTGAGTCAGGAATTCCCACCCTCAGTAGCTATGTGAGAGTGATTTTCTCAGAAAAGAGATATGACGATGCTGGCCGATGATAAGCACAATGCGGATACCCAAGGAAACAAGGCTGAGTGATGCAAGCCTCTACCCAAGGTCTTGATTTCCACTTCACCGAACAACATAGATCGATACATGTGAATATAGCCATTGATGTCGAACATGCACAAAATCGTGTGATTACCAGTAAATAATGGAGACTATTAACAGACATAAGGATGGCCATCAATAATGGTGATGGTCTCCAAGATGCACAGTATAATCTAACGAATGCGAAAAATGTTTTTGTCATCGAACACTCGTAGAATCGTTTAACCAGGAGCTAATAATGAAAACCCCTGATCAAACACAAGGTGACCTGCCACTGATGTCTGCAAGTACTAAAGCACTAATGTGTTTCTGGGGCTTCCTCCTAGATAGAATGTTGAAGTCGATAGGAAGATACCTGTCGAAAGGTAGGCAGTAAGGTGTCCTCAATCAGTCGACACGAAACATGACAAGAATGATTGGCTTGTGTTTTTAGGAATATTTTGAGCATTGGGTCAAAGCAACAGAGGGCATGATGGTAGGATATTCTTGATGGGTTGATGGAGGAAACAGAAGATAAAGGTTTTCCCTTGAATAATAGAAGGCACGATAACGGTTTTAACCATGCAGCACTAGACTCGTGAACACCAAAGAGTTTTGTGATATAAAGATGCAAGAACATTGCGGTATATAGGCTAAACTCATAGGATGGTAAGACTCATATTGAGAGGTCATCACAAGGAAGGTTTATTTGAGGGAGTGCCATGTTCAAGGGAGTGTCTACTGCCAAAAAAATCTTTCAAAATACGGAAAATAACACATTTGTATTGTCCACTTTCCCCATCTGATTAGTTTAGTGAGTCCAGATGGGTAAACTCATCGGTCTTTTCATGTTTTAAGATACTAAAAAGGATCGCAGAAAGAGCAACTCTATGCCATAACTGATTAGTTTAATGAGTCCAGATAGGAAAACTCGTCAATATTTTCATGTTTTAAGAGTCTGAAAAGGATCGTAAAAAGAGAAACTCTATACCTCGTATGTGTAATTTAATGAGTCTAGATGAGACAACTCGGTGGTCTTTTCATATTTAGAGAGTCTAAAAAGATTGTGAAGAATGACTCTAGGGTGGTCCCTTTGTCATAGTTTTTGACCAAGTGCGACAAAAGTTTAATAGTATACCTGGAACGGTTCCTTTTCCGTGAGTTAATCTATTGATTCTAGATAAAGAGAAACCTATGCTCAATAGATGTTTACCTCATTTTGGTACGAGTACAAGGAGACAAAGTAAACTCAATTTTCATCATGAAATTTTAATGAGTCACGCGATGACAAACTCAATACCATCATCGAATTTTAATGAGTCAAATGAAGAAAACTGAAGGTTTACTTTTCAGTTTAGTGAGCGAGGAAAAAGAGGTGAAAGAACTGCTCATTCCTTCTTCGTAGACTTAACAAGCTTGAAGAAGGGAAAAACTTGGGGATTTTTCTATTTAAGAGCAAGAAATAGTCCCAAAAAATAAAGCGCTCAGATCATCATTGTATATGTTTAATGAGCCCAACGATGAAAACTCGGGGTTTTTTTTATTTAACGAGTGAGAAAAGTTCCTAAAAGGAATGCTCAGAGCTTATTCATAAGTTTTTAACCAGCCTGAAGAAGGAACTCGGGGTGTTTTCAATTTTATAAGCGAGAAAAAAGTCCCAAAAAGAATGCTCAATCGATCTTTTTTAGTTTAGTGAGCTAGAAATAGAGGGAAAAAGAGTTGCTCGGACTGTCGTCATAATTGTTTAATGAGCCCGACAATGAAAAAATCGAGGTTTTTTTGGTTTTAGAGTGAGAAAACATCCCATAAAAGAAAGTGCTCCTAGAGAATCACACATGGTCATTTTTGTTTCTTAATCTTGAAAATTATTTCAACAACACATGAGCAATTTTTGTCAATATAGGGTCGTGGCGCATGATAATTATCATTGGAAATGGACTACTTCTACTTTAATGACTTCAATTAAGATAAGTCATGTCTCCAAAGTGAATATAATGGAGTTCTTGAGCCTCCACTTTCACCATTTGCATCATTTGAGAGCTGTGAGAGTGTTTTGGAGCTAAAGAGGAGCATATTTTCCACGGACAATTGCGGGAGATCTGGGCGACCATTCGACGTGCCGTCAATCCCAGGTAGGTGCCAAAACCTTGATCTTGCATTATTCAACCTTTTTTAATCAGTTTTTTGGGTGATTTTTAGGAGAACTGGGGAGCCCTAGTTCTTTAACTGGGCCTAACGCCCTCTAGCAGGCCTATAGGCAGTGTTAAGCACCCATGACGACATGCTGGAGGGCGTTAATCCTCCTTGTATGTCACTAGGGGGGAGTTAGTGCATGAGGGAACACCCCAAAACCCCAGGCAGCGATTTAATAAGCATTTTTTCCCCATTTTCATTAATTTTTGGATTGATTTGTGCAAGTTTTGAGCCATTATGACTAGTCTATGGAGAGAACAGGCCCATGATCGACAAGAATTGTTGATGCGAAATGATCCTGCTTGCATACTTTCATTGCGGCCCTGTGGGTTGATGAGGTATGCTAAGTTGGACTTGATGAAAGGTCAGGAGGACCTTTTGAGCTGTATTATCGAGCACTAGGATGAACACAAGTAGGTGTTCAAGATTGGGGATCATGAGTTGGCCATTGACCGAGATGATATATATTTCTTGACCAGTTTGTCATGCAGAGGAGCACGGGAAAACTTGACCGGGGGTAGGCCTGATCCTCAATCCACCCTAGAGCTGGTTCAAGCTCATTGTATCCCTGAGAGCGAGCCCGTCAGCTACAATGTCCCTATAGAGAGGATTAGGTCCAGATTTATGAGGACCATTTTATGGTTGATTGTGCGTTTGGCAGGATCGAGGAGTCCCCACATTGAAAAAAAGGCTAAATTGTTGCTTGCAGTTGACTGTGTCCAGCCTCAGATGTCCAACTGGTTTGAGGCAGTGCTTCATCAATTGAAGGCAGAATTGACTACATGCAAGAATCAAACCCATCATAGTTTTGGGTATGGAACTCTCATTGTCTCATTCATACTTGAGAGGGTACCTATTATGTGCTCGCGGATGAGATTAGGTCCCTTTGATATGAGGGATACAAGACAGGGGCGATGGGCATCACTTGATCCTTGCACAAGAGGAGGACATATCCAACACTTTTTTGAAGAATATTTCTTCAAATGGCTTAGTGGATAGATTATGATGATTGACGACTATGCCTATGAGGGCATGGACTTCACTAGCAACCCTAACTTGATTCTGCCTCCTAGAACCAACTGGGGGCCTCAAGGTAAGAATGATTTTGATAGTACTTAAAGTATTTTTAGTCATTTGAATATTTATGTTATGTTTTTGTTGATTTTATGGGTGAACAAGTATAGACATGAAGCTTTTTGCTTGACACAGATGTCGCATTGGTATGACCTGCAAGGGAACCTCACCAAGTGAGGCAGGGAGGGAAACTACCTAATGGTGAGGTGATGCTGACAGTCTTCACGAGGTTCTGAGGAGCCTAGAGGGCTTGAGCATTGGTGTGCCCCACCTTCCTATGAGGGAGATCCCCGCTCATATGCAGCAACACACAGTCGGTGTGGCTGAGTGGTTTCTCGTTCCTCTTCGAAGGATAGCTAGAGCAGTGTTATCATTTCATGAGCAGTAGGCTCTATTTAGCAGGCACTTTCGTATAGCCAACGGGTGTTTATAGCTAGGCTTAGTAGCCATTTTTTACTTAAAACACCCAAGTTTTGGAATATTTTGATGTAAAAGACTAGATTTAATATATATATATATATATATTGATATCTTCTGATGTAAATGTTTTTTAAGTGTTTCTGTAAATTTTTAACTGTGTAAATATTTACTTTCATGCATGTATCTATAGTGAATGAGAAAGATGCCAATCTAACACATATTTTGCCAATGAATCAGAAACTGTATTAAATTCTATAGGAATGTGTTCATACGTGATAACTTCAAATTGACATTCCAAGCATCCTACCCTTAAATAATGACGTAACAAGATTGGATTATGAACGTGATAATGATTTGTCAATTGCATAACAACAAGCTGAGAATCTAACCTGACCACTAGATTGGATATGTCCCTTGATGATGCTTCAGTGAGAAGTGAAATTACGGACATGTACTCAACAATATTGTTGGTGGAAGTGCCAAGAAAGACTCCCCTAGAACAAAACAGTTCTGACTCAAGTGTGTAAATTACCCAGGCAACAGATGTAATGTGCCATGTGTGATGACTAGCACCATCCATGTTTCCTATGTATGCTAAGGGTAATGAAGGCATCTACATTACGAGAAATAGGTATGAGACAAATAATTCAATAAATACCAAAAAATCTAGTCACATCAAAAAAGAAGAAAAAATTATAAATACATAAAATTACAAAGAACATGCATAGTGCAATACTAAGCATAATATTTTTTCAGATAGAGACCATTTCGGGGCTCAGCGAGCGGGATTCCTTCCCAGTCCTAAAGTTTACATGCCCCTTTTGAAAGGGCTTTCTTGCCGACATATGGATCGAGCCATAAGGGTTCAAGTGTTCCTGTCCCCAAGAGGTCATGTTTTTTATCATAGAGTAAAACAACATCTCCCTCTTAGTAACAACAAGGCTTGACCTTTTTGTCGTACTGGGCTTTGACTCGGTGCTTGTGGGATTTGAGTGTCAATTCGGCAACTCGACGAGTTTCATCCAGTTGATTTAGGTATAGCAGGTGCTCTTCTTCGGTAGTAGTGTCAGGCAAGACTTCAATGATGATTTGTAAGGAAGGAATCTGACACTCGATTGGTAAAAATGCTTCTAGGCCATAAGCCAGTTGAAATGTTGTGAAGCCTGTAGCAGTTTTAACTGAAGTTCGGTATAACCTTAGTGCAGGATATAACATTTGATGCCAATGGGTTTTATGATTCCCTACTAACCTACAGATCATGGTTTTTAAGATGCCATTGACGGCCTCTACTTGACCATTAGCTTGGGGGTAGTAGGAGGATGATTGGTCCCGGCGAAAACCTAGCTGCGATGTTAAGTCAGACATCATGTGATTCTGAAAATGGGACCCATGCTCTGTAACGATTGTGCAGGGCACACTAAAGCGACAGATGACCTGATTAAATAGGAATAACACCGCGGTTTCTCCATTGGCCAAGAATATGGGAAGGGTTTCGGCCCATTTCGTGAAATAGTCCACAACTACAATAATATAGTTGTGTCCCGCAGAGGAAACAGGGTTGCAAGTTACGAAGTCTATCCCGCATTTGGCAAAGGGGCCAACGGAAATAACTGGGTGTAGTAGGGCTGAAGGAGCATGCATATTCTTTGTAAACACTTGACAATGATGGCATTGCTGGATAGCTTTGATACAATCTTTGAACAAGGTTGGCCAGTAGTAGTCTGCGTGCAAATTGTTTTGAGTAGTAGATATGCCAGAAAGATGACCGCCACATGCCCCAGCATGGCAATGATTTAAAATGTGTTCAGTGTCTTCATGAGTGAGGCAACGTCGAAGAATTGTGTCCACACCATGACGATATAATATATCGTTAAGCACTAAATAGTGTTGCACTTGGTGGCAAATGTGACAATGGTCACCTAATGATAGCTCAGGGTGGAAACATTGTGCTTGGAGGTAGACAAGAATTTCACCATACCAAGGGTTAGTAGTGTCAATAATATAGACAGCTTCATCCAGAAGAGGATCATAGGCTATCTCGTTAGGATCGACAATGGGAAGATATGACAAAATTTCGGTGAAGACTAAGGAATTTTTCACCTTGGTAGCAGTGAAAACCAAATGAAATTGTTGGAGGATTGTTAGAAAATTATATATTACAGAGCAATGGAACACATAGAATATTGCATAAATATAAACACAGAAAACGCATAAAACCAGAGAGACACAGATATATGTGGTTCACCCAGTTTGGGCTACGTCCACCCCAAATAGCCAGTCCTTCCTTTCTATTATCCAGCAAAATGAAGAGATACAACATACAGCAGATCCGCTGTAACACCCTCTTCACTCTCAATCTCCTCTCTCTCTCTTACCCAGAATATACGAATCTACATAGATGCAATACAATTCCCTCATATACAGTGAGGTGTTGCCTTCTAGGGAAAAAAACCCTAAATTAAACATAACTTCTACTGTCAGATCTCTGCTTAATGAACGACCCAGATTGACTAGAAATTACTATACTTTTACAAGGCCATTTCACATCTATTCTTAGCTTTGGGGGTGCTGCCCCTAAAACCCCCCACCAGGGGGGGGTTCCCCAAAGGTCGCAGCCGCCCCCCCCAGACCCCCCCTGCAGCGAATATTTTACGGGCGGCATTACCGCCCCATTTTGAACTGGGGTCCAATGTAACGATACCTTTGAATACAGAAGATAATCAGGCTCCACACCCGAAAATCTCCCACTTGGAGACTGATTATAGCAACTCCACCGTCGCTTCATTTCCTAGACAATGACTCCTCTTTGGACCTGGCTGGTTCTCATCTTCTTCATCATACTTGAAGACCAATTGAAACTAAGCAGATTCTCAGTTTCTCCCTGGTTAAAACTTTTGTTAGCATATCTGCAGGATTCTGGCTAGTGTGTATCTTTTCCAGCTTCAACTCTTCATCTTCCAACACTGAATGTATGAAATGGTACTTGAGATGTATGTGTTTAGTCCTGGAATGAAATGTTGAGTTCTCTGCAAGATGAATGGCACTTTGGCTATCACTGTATAACGTGCCCATATCATGCTCCTTACCCAATTCACCCATAAACCTTTGTAACCAAATCATTTCTTTACTAGCCTCTGTAGCAACAATATACTCTACTTCTGTTGTTGAAAGTGCAACAACACTTTGGATTTTTGAAACCCAATTGATAGCTGTTCCACCTACAGTAAATACATATCCTGTAGTGCTCCTCCTGTTATCTCTGTCACCTACCATATCTGCATTAACATATCCCTGTAGAGAAATGTTTGAACCACCAAAGCATAATTCTTGATTTGTGGCACCTTTCAAATATCTGAGAATCCATTTCACTGCCATCCAATGTTCCTTTCCTGGATCTTTCATGTACCTGCTTACAACACCCACTGCATGTGCAATATGAGGCCTTGTGCAGACCATTGCATACATTAAGCTTCCAATTGTTGATGCATATGGAACTTTAGACATATAATCCATGTCTTCTTGGGTCTTTGGGCACATTTCCTTACTAAGTTTGAAATGGATAGCAAAAGGTGTACTAATTGGTTTTGCATTGTGCATATTAAATCTTCTCAACACATTTTGTATTTACTTATTCTAAAACAATGTTAATTTGTGATTTTTCCTATCTATAGTTATTCTAATACTAAGGATTTGTTTTGGAGCTCCCAAATCCTTCATTGCAAATGAATTTGCCAATTTCCTTTTGAGCACATTTATTTCCTGCATGTTAGACCCTGCAAAAAGCATGTCATATACATACAATAACAATATAATGTAGCTGCCATCATTTTTCTTTTTTACATAAACACAATGATCAGAGTGACATCTAGTATAACCTTGTTTAGACATAAACTTGTCAATTTTTAGATACCACTACCTTGGAGCCTGTTTTAAACCATACAAGCTCTTCTTCAACCTGCACACTATTTTCTCCTTCCCTTTTACCTCATATCCTTATGGCTGCTGCATATATATATCTTCCTCCAAATCCCCATGGAGAAAGGTTGTCTTTACATCTAACTACTCAAGATGCAAATATTCAACTGCTACTAGACTTAAAATAGTTCTGATTGAAGTCATTTTAATAACAGGAGAAAATATTTCCTCAAAATCAATACCTTTCTTCTATGCAAACCCCTTCACCACAAGTCTAGCTTTGTACCTTTATTTTCGTCCATCTTCTTCCTTCAGACTGTAAACCCATTTATTCTTCAATGTAGATTTTCCTGCAGGAAACCTGACTAAGTCCCAAGTCTGGTTATGCATTAAGGAGTCCATCTCTTCTTCCATGGCTACCTCCCACTTCTTCCTACTTTCAACCTGCATTGCTTCTTCATAACATTTGGGTTCACTAGAATCAGTCAACAATAAATAATATAATGAAAGAGAGTATCGTTCAGGGGGTATACTTATCCTGGTAAATCCTCTAACACCACATACAGGTGTTTGGGGTTCTTGTTGCTATTGTGGTGGTTGCTGTTGTTGTGATTGTTGATTATTATTATTTTCAGGCACCTTTACCTTTTTAGTGATCTCATCAAGAACTGCGTATTCCTTGTTTTCTTTTTCCTGTTTCTTTTCCTACAACTGATTCTTATACAAGACATTTTCATTGAATATTACAACTCTACTCCTAATGATTTTTTGATTTTCATAATCATATAAGCGATAACCAAAATCATTAAAACCATATCCAATAAAGGTACATTTCTTTGATTTTGCCTCAAGCTTTGTTCTGTTTTCTTTATTAATATGGACAAAGGCCTCACAACCAAAAGGCTTTAAAAAGGAGTAGTTTACCTTTTTACCTATCCATGCTTCCTCTGGAACACCACCATCCAAGGAACTTGAAGGCCCTCTATTTACTAGATAAATAGTAGTATCTACAACATCTGCCCAAAATTGTAAAGGCAATCCTGCATGCAATCTCATGCACCTTGCACGCTCCATGATTGTTTTGTTCATCCATTTTGACACACCATTTTCTTGTGGTGTTCTTGGAACTGTCTTCTCTCTGCGAATTCCATGCTCTGAATAGTACCTATCAAACACTTTGCTGCAATATTCACCTCCATTGTCTGATTTGAGACACTTCAATTTCTTTCCTGTCTCAATCTCAACCAAAGCTTTCCATTTCTTGAAAGTATGAAATACATCAGATTTAGTCTTAACATAATAAATCCAAGTTTTTCTAGTTGCATCATCAATAAAAGTAACATAATAATGAGAGCCACCGAGAGATGATACCTGAGCAGGTCCCCATATATTTTTATCCACAAGCTCTAATTTTTCACTCTTCTTTTCTTTCCCAACTCTCAGAAATCTGACTCTCTTCTATTTTCCATAAATGAAATTTTCACAGAAGTCCAAATCAACATTCTTCAAACCCGACAACAAATTCCTTGAGTGAATATTTTCATCCCCTTCTCACTCATGTGTCCGAGCCTATGATGCCATAATGCTGCATCTGCTCCTTTGGAAATTAAAGCATTAACAGAGTTAGAAATACCATTGCATAAATACAATGTACCAACCTTTTCACCTTTTTCTATTAACAGGGCTCCTTTGGTGACCTTCCAAGCTTTATCTGTGAAAGTTGTCGCACAACCTTCACCACCTAACTTCCCTGTTGAAATCAGATTTTTCTTCAGATATAGAACATGCCTTACCTCCTTTAGTAGCAATTGGTTTCCATTCTACTGTTTTACAAGAACCTTACCCATTTCAACAATTTTACAGGGTTTATCATCACCCAACGGACTTGTCCAAAATCTCCTTGAACATTGTCATGAAAGTATTTCTTATCAGGTGTGGCATGGAATGAGGCCCCTGAATCTACCACCCAGGAATCATTAATATTTTTGAAAGAAAGAATCAAAGCATATTGTAACACCTCACCTATCACATTTGCTTCATGATTTTTTTCTTGTTGTGCATCTCCTTCTTTTCCCTTCCGAGATCTAAAGTCTTTCTTTAGATGTCCTTTCTTTCCACATTTCCAGTACACTATCCCCGATCTGGACTTAGATCTGCCTTTCCTTGATTTATTGCGATATCTTGAGCTCTTTCCTCTTTCCATTTTTCTTCCCCTAGACTCTGCACTCAAAGCATTACTTGATGTCTCACCGGAGCTTTTCCATCACATTTCCTTGCTAAGGATAGCACTGACAACATCATCAAACTTTAAAGTACTAGATCCAAAAACAGAGTTACTAATGGCCATTCCTAAACCATTCCAACTTTCTGGCAATGAGCACAATAATAACAGAGCTCTAACTTCATCATCAAATTTTACCCCTACAGAACTTAACTGACTTGTAACAGTATTAAAATCATTTAAATGGTCTGCAACAGATCCACCTTTCGAAATATTCATATTAAATAACTGTTTCATAAGACATACCTTGTTTGAGGCTGAGGGTTTTTCATATAGTTTCGCTAATGCTTTAATCAAACCCTCTGTCATTGTTTCCTTCGAAATGTTGAAGGCAACCGATGCTATGAGGCACAACCATACTGTTCCGAGTGCCTTTCTATCAAGAAGGTTCCATTCTTCATCTATCATACCTGTTGGCATCTTTGTTTTCCTCCCAATGGTAGGTACAGATATTTCTGATACATATAATCTTCCATCTGGATCTTCCACAGTGAGAAGTTTTGGCCGTTAAATTTCTCGACCCTAAACTTACCATCTTGCGCCATTGCTCCCACTCGAATGAGGAATCCTTCTTTCCCGCGAGTTTATCAGCGAAATAGACCTTTGGCTCTAATACTAGTTGTTAGGAAATTATATATTACAGAGAAATGGAACACATAGAATATTGCATAAATATAAACACAAAAAATGCATAAAACCAGAGAGACACAGATATACGTGGTTCACCCAGTTTGGGCTATGACCACCATGAACAGCCAGTCCTTCCTTTCTATTATCCAACAAAATAAAGAGATACAACATATAGCAGATCCACTGTAACACCCTCTTCACTCTCAATCTCCTCTCTCTTTCTTACTCAGAATACAAATATACATAGATGCAATACAATTACCTCATATACAGTGAGGGGTTTCCTTCTAGGGCAAAAAACCCTAAATTATACATAACTTCTACCGTCAGATTTCTGCTTAATGAACGACCCAAATTGACTAGAAATTACTATACTTTTAAAAGGAAATTTCACATCTTTTCTTAGCTTCGGGGGCACTACCTCTGAAACCCCCTGCTAGGGGGGGGGCTCCATGAAGGTCGCAGTCACCCCCCCCATGGACCCCTCTGCAGCGAATATTTTACGGGCGGAATTATCGCCTCATTTCGAACTGGGGTCGAATGTGGCGATACCTTTGAATATAGAAGATAATCAGGCTCCACACCCAACAAGGACCATGATTCATTTAGAATATTTCCCTCCAATTACTTGACAAGACAAAATGTGTCTCATGGGATTCTCCAAGGCGATGACAGTAGTATGTAATGTCGGAAGTAGTTGACAACAAAGACAACTGCCAAGGATAGCTTTTCCACATGTGAATATCTGAGTTTAGGCTAAGCCAGGCCTTTTGACAGATAATATATCACATGTTCATTGTGGTCATCATGAGTTTGAACGAGGATCATTCCTACAGAGGATGGCAAGGCAGCTAGGCATAGAAGAAAGTCATGCCATAATTAGGAGTGCTAAGTAGTGGGGTTGATATAAGCGCATTTTTCAAGGCATCAAATGATCGTTGAGCTTGATCATCCCACAAATACGACACTCCATTCTTAAGTAGGCGCATGAATCCTTTCGTCAACTCAGCATAGCTTATGATGAACCGTCGTACAAAGTTCTCTTTCCCTTGCAAACGTTGTAGCAACAGAATGGATTGTGGTTTGGGAAATTGAGTAATTGCCTTTACCTTATCGGGATCAACCCTAATCGCATAATTGGAGATAATGAATCCAAGTAAGCATCAAAACTCGATAAAGAAAACACATTTATGGAGATTCAGATGCATGTTATAAAATTGAAACCGAAGAAAGATAGCTCTTAAATGATCTAGGTGTTGTGCTCGCTTCTTGGAATGGGCTGGAAGGTCTATCAAGTAAGCCTGAACGATATGTCTGATATTGTGAAACATGTAGTCCATGGCATTTTGAAATGTTTCTCTAGCATTATTTAAAACGAATGGGAGTTTCCGATAGGCAAAGATTCCCCATGGGAAAATGAAGGCAGTCTTGTGCTGGTCTTTTGGTTTTATAGCAATCTGGTTGTAATGTGAGAAACCATCCATGAATGAGAATGATTCACAACTGGTGCAGTCATCAATAATTTGGTCGATGAAAAATGTTGGATAATTATCCTTTGGAAATGCGGTTTTCAAATCTTGATAGTCGAAACATACGCAGATGGTTCCTTATTTCTTATCGACGAGAACCAGATTGGAAACCCATTCCATTAAGTGAACGGGATAGACAAAATCAACTAGTAACAACTTTTCCACCTCAGTCTTGATGGCTGCCATTTTGCGGGGGTGGACTGGTTGAAGCCTTTGGCGGATAGGTTTAGCATTGTCGTATATCGTGATCTCATGCTCGAGAATAGAAGGATCCATGTCAGGAATTTCCTCGTAAGACCAAGTGAATACATCGCGGAATTCCTTAAAAAGGTAGGTGAAGCTTGCAATTTCCTCAAGATTGCAATTTTCTCCAACCTACATGTTTTCTATGATTCCTATTGTGATAGAAATATCGATTAGCAATGTATTTTAAATATTTCCCATCTTTCCTTCCGAGTCCAAAGTTTGGATAGTCGTATATGGTGAGGAAATGATTTCAGGTGCATCAGATGACAAGATTTGAAGAGGCATTATGTCTGAATTAGATATCGAAACACGATGGTGTGAGTCCTCCCAAGGTCACTCTTCTAAATTCATGATCTCTCTAATAGCTTCATCCGTAGGTAGGACTTGATTGAGGGGATCAAAAGAAGGAGCAGTTATGGGAGGGGCAGTGGTACTGTTGGCTGTGACCAAAGTGACTGGAGACTCAGATGCAGATTGAGTGGCTTGGTAGGGAAATTTAGCTGGTGATAGTGGCATTTGTTCTCCGTAAGTGTCAATTTCTAAAGGGGACGATAGGACCCAAGGATCGGTCATTTTGTGAGGAATGGATGAAACCATATTGACCATCTGAGGAACCGCTAGTGGCAGAAGAGGGAAAAAACCCATCAGGGAAGAGTCGTTCACTAGACTAGTATTGACACTGACGTAAGAGTCAGGTACACCACCCACTAAGGGTATAGAGCCACTGGGTAACAGGGAATAATCAGGGGTGCAAAAGGACAACTGGTCAACTGTGACTATCTTTACATCTAATGGAAATAGGATGATGCAAAAGACAATAGACACAATGGTAGTCATGGCGTAAGTCCAATTGCGACCCAACAATACATTATAGTCAAGCTTTCTATCTATGACTTTGATGTCCACCGTTACTGTTTTCCCATACAAGATGATGGGGTAGCTAGCAAGGTAACCTTTTGGGATGAAAGTGTGGCCATCGAAAGCTTTAAGGGAATTTGATGGTGGGGATAGGGTTGAAGAACCCAAAGCGAGCCAACATGAAGCTAACATTATTCAAGTTGAAGCAGCTTCATCAATGATAGTTCTATTTATTCCTTTTCCTTTCGAAAATATTTGCACCTGAAATGCAAGCTGGTGTGAAAGGGGAGGTTTACATTTTTCCATGTCAAAAATTGCAAGCATGGAATCTCGAGGGTTAATACCACCAATAGCCGAAGGCAGAGCTTTCCTTTGCGCTGGACAGGTTTGTAATACTTCGAGCACCGACATACCCAATGGTGCTTGTGCCAAGTCTTATACAATACTATAGTTTTGGGCAGCATGTGCAGATGTATTGTGCGTTGTGCGATGAAGTACCCCCTTAGGGGGGCAAATCACAAGATCAGCAACCGAACTTTTGATATGAATATCGTTAGGCAACAGTGGGTTTTGACTTGAGGAGGGATCCTTTGCATGAGAGACTGGAGCTCCATAAGATTTGGCTTTGGTTTGTAGGTCTACCATTTCAAAGGTGTAAATGGTAAATGGTCCTTCACCAGCTAAAGGATGTTGCGAACCACCATTGCCTCCTTATGGCGGTTGGGGTTGGTTTGCAATAAGGTGTTGCTGCTGCTGAGAAGGGAAAGGATTATTTAGGACAACATGGGTCCTTCCAGCATCCTTCTTAGCAATGAAATCGGTGTGTTCCTGACACGGACAACAATAGGTTGTTTGGTATTCAACACAAATTTTGCAAGGGAATCTAGCGGGTTTATCTTTTCCATCATCAGAGGGCATAGCAGTCTTCTAATTTGGGTTTTTCTACTTTGTTGACTTCTCTTCAAAAGGAGCATTCCTTTTCTTATTCTTCTTGTTCTTACCACCGGGTTTTTGTGTAGACTGCATAGATTTTATCGCGGTGGTAGGAAGAGAAATTGATTTGGTAGAGGGGTCAACTGACATCTGAAAATGTGACTAATGAGTTGTTTTATAGTAGCCCCAGAGGTTGCGCCGATAATCCCATCGGAGTGCGCTCTGGGTTGCTGAGTAGTGGGAGCATTGGAGTTGCAAGGGGCATTTGGAATTACATCGTATAGAGTGCCAAACTGCGAATATATCAGATTTAAGTGTTGGGCATGATGAATGGATTGGTCTTATGTGACCACACCACCTAAGGCGACATCCTTAGTGATTTGGGGGAGTAGAGACTTGTAGAGCTAATCCGCTAATAGGTATTTTGGGAGGGGAGATTTGACTAACCTTTGCCTACATCCCCATTCATGTATATGATCAAAGATGTGGGTGGTGGTATCCTGACATAATGAAGTGAAGAGTTTCGTCCCAGTTTCATAGCAGATGGGTAGCTGGAAGTGCTTTAAGAATTCCATTGGAAGAGTGCCAAAGTTATTGACCGATGCATATGGTATCTCAATATACCACTTGGCTACATTTCCAATAACGGTATGGGGAAAGAGATGTAGTCGGATACTATCATGCACCATTGATTTAGAAACATACCATAGATCATAGGTGGTGATGTGTGTACCCGAGTCCTCCCTTGTTTCCCTTCAAACATTAGGATGACTGTCGATATTTTATGCGGGATTGGTGGCCAAAATAAGTTACGATAGATGGGGTCATTTGTAAGTTTGTACAAGTCAGAGATATGAAGCGTTTCCAAGAAAGGCAAGGTGTTCGATGCCCCCGAATCGGACCAAGGTCATGACGTATGACTTGAGGATGCTTGCGGTCCTCCCATCATGTTGTTTCCAATATTATACATAGGTTGCGTGGTATAGTAAGTGCTTTGGGGTATGGTGTTGTATTATGGGTTTCCATAGGGATTGTTAGGCTGGGGTGTGGAAGTGCCCCCAGGATAAGGATTGCCCCCTTGACTCATTTGAGGTTGTGAGTAGGGTGCCCCCATGGATTGATTGGGACCTTGTTGAGGGTTCTCGCTCGCCACATAAATAACCATAGGTCCTTAACTGACATAAGGAAGGTTCGTGTCCATCAATGACTGACCAAGCATACCTGAAAACGAAGGGGGAACTATTTCGATCTCGATTGGTATATGCATATTGGGAATAGTGCCCCCAGATACCTGAATCTAGGGGTTAGAACTATACAATGGAGGCCAACCATATTGGTGGTTGAAGGGACCCATGCTAACTGTACTATATTGAGCATTATAAGGAATGTTATATGTAGCACTTGTCAAAGGTCTAGGGGCTGACATAGAAGGGGTTGAACTGGTAATGTACTGGGTTCCACTCGTGGAGGGTGTCACCATAGGGTTTGAAGCTGGGACAAATGGGATAGCAGGGTACGCCATCAGAGGTGTGGTACTAATTGTCTACTAGGGAAGTGGTGGGGGACCAAAAGTGTCCAAAAAATCCCACGACCCATTAGTCATCAATGGGATGGGTGGAAATGTTCCAACTAAGGACAAAGGAGGTATAAATTCAACAAGAACCAAGAGTGCGCCCAATGGATTTGTGATCAGAGGATTGTATGGAGGAAGAAATCCATCAGTAAACAAATTCTCCAGTAAGCTTGAATCGTGGGACATCCAAACTAATTCTGTGTGAGATCTCAGAGAATGATATCCCGAATATGGGGAATTCGGTTCACTGGAGCTCAGCAGATCCTCCATAGTGAGTGGGGGAAGTCCTAACAATAGTCTAGATTGATGAAGAGGGTCGGATGTAGCCACGGTGGCCGATAATTTTTATTAGTAAATTTTATAGTGATTTTTATTAAATTCTCGGTGATAACACTCTAGCACTTCAAAAATAAAGAATACATTAAGGAAATCAATGAACAAGTAGAGGGACATGACCCTGTCTGATAAGCACCAATCATTGGAGATGAAACCTAGTATCACAATGAATAACAAAGAGAGTTGGCCAAATGTATAGTTAAGATTACTCTTGAGCTTTGCTTGAACCTCAGATTAGGGGGCGAAGTACTCTCGTGAAGATGAGCACCCTCCCAAAAATCGAAGACATAGTAGGTTCATTTGTGTTAGGTACTAGGGCAGCCTACCCAGTCATGTTGTGTTCATCCCTAACAGTATGGCCATTAAGGATACCTCAATTCACTAACACTACCAAGGCTGACATAGTCGTAGACAGCACGTTGTGTGGGCAGGATACTTGAGTCCCCGACTCAGCTCCGATATCCCCGAAGGGATCCCTGATACACAGAATACCCGAAGGATATATAAGCAAAGGTGGTCTACCTTCACTTATAGTCCGATGTTGTCTCGTATTTAGCTCCTTTTTTACTGGAGTGGTCCCAGATAGTATGAGTGCAGAAGGATTTCTCTCTTTAATGGCACTAGTTTTGGTGTATCATCTTGGGCATTTAACTCACACTGCCTATCCCAAAATCCTAGCCTAAAGTAAAGTGTGTTTACTCTAAAAATAGTTGCTGATTGATTTTATTAGGTAGATCTTAAATGTACTTTGTTATAGTCTTCGATAGGGGTGTTTACGTATGAAATTATATGGTACTCTGACTCAAATCATGCAAAAACAATGGTTGTAAATTTTCACTTTCAATGAATAAGTTGCTTCTACCAAGGGTGTGTCAGGCATACATGAATTCTTTTTCCATGCATCTTATTCAGTACAACACTAGCATAACCGATAGAACTTCAATGCTCACTAGAAACTATTGAAACCAAATAATGTAGAACTTAACCAGCTAAGAAGAAAACAATAAATTTTTTTGTATTTTTCTTTTAATGAAAACAAAAACTTTAAGAAACTATTTTCTTTTAAAAAAAATCGTTCAAGACATAGATCAATCAAACAAGTGCAGCTGTAGATCCCTGATCAATCTACAAGTAGACTTCCCAACCCATGAGTTCACAGGGTAAGCTGTTTATCAAGAAATGGCTAACTAATGCTCTGTACTAGAGGCTAAAGAGAGTTAGTTTCAGCACTAACGCTCTGTTTGTGAGGGCACAATTCTTTATAAAGCACTGTTTTCACTAGTATTCTATGTTAGTGAGGGAAAAAACTCAAAAGATGGGTTGTGGGGATTAGATATAGGGCTGAGCACTGAGAGAAGGGTGTTGTATGGCCCTGAGTGGTCAGAAAGGAAATGAAGAAGTACAGGAAGGCCTGGAAGAAAGAGAGGTCTATGACCTTTCTGGAAAAAACTAGGAACTAAGTGTAGTCCCCAGTGGAGTTGACAATTCTTCTATAGGGATTAATGCATGGTTGTTTGGTGATGTAGAAAACCCTCAAGGATATTCTTGAGATCCTCGGCAGATAGTAAGATTAGCTGCAAATGTCACAAAGATACATGCATATCTATGTTTAACAAATGAATATCAAAGCGAAAAGGAATTATTATCTCGAGTATTAGTGTGGTGTTGTTGGAGAGCGCAATGAAGCTAGGTGGAAGACCCCTGAGCCGGAAATAGATCAAAACCTGCACATACCAAAGACAAGCGTAATATCACAACATAAAACCTTTATAAACAAATGCATGAACATATAAAATATATCTCTTTGCATATAACTAAGCCAATCGTGCTATAACATATTAGATCAACATATAAACAAGTTATACTACCAACATCACGGAGTGAACAACACAACTGCAGTTCTATATTGATGTAGAAAAAGTGATTACAACAATCAGTTGCATCAGCCTTCTCTTACCCCTCTAGCTCCTCTCTTTGTCTCCCTTCTTAATCTCTTCTAATGACTTATTCGAAGACTCTGCTCGGCAGTCAAATAGGCAATCCTTTCAAATGTTTTGACCCCTTTCATAATGGCCCAAGCCTTGCATATATATCATGTAGGGTTAGAGTTGCCAAGTCCTTCATGAGTTCCATTAGGCAAAAGCATTGATGTTTCCATGTGTTAGTGCTCTTTCCCATTTGCATACCCCATTAGGAATTAGTAATTCCCCCAAACAGGTTGAGTTCTGATGTTTCCTTGCTTTTATGAGCTGACATAGGAGAGAATCTAGGGATATTTTCTCAGTCGGTTCGCTCCTTTGACCCATAGAAATTGATGTAGGGTCATTAATGTTGTTCCTGAGGTAGCAAGTAGAGTTACCCTAGGCACTAACGCACCCTTAAGCTTGCTGAGAAGCTTTATAAAGTAGGTTGATAGTGGCTAGACAACGTTAGCTTTACAACTGGGCCTATGAACTTGGTTAGTCCTTCAGTCATCATGTCTTTGTCCTCTGAGTTGATGAGGAGGTCATTTTCCTGTATAACACTGTTGAATGGGATATTTTAAGGGTTAGTTTTCTATTAACCTTCAACTTTGAGGATGGGTTTGATAGTATTGAGAAAGTGCTGCAAGAAGTAAAAGCATCTATATTGAGAACATCGAAGGAACTGGTCAAATGGACTTAGCCAGATTAGAGTACACAGTTGCGCCATGCTCTAGAATGTTAGAATGTGATGGATGAAGGAGAGAATGGTCTGAAGAATATTACCATTCCAAAAACTAAAGGACAATGCGAAGTCGAAGCACAGAAGGTGGCGAACCTGAATATATCAGATCCTTTGAAAATACAACAAGTCAACTTTGGATCTAAAGAAGAACCTAAGTTTGTGAAGATAGGATACTACTGGGATGAAGATACTCTTGATAAGGTAGCTGGGTTGTTGCACGAGTACCAAGACTTCTTAGCAACAAAGTTTTCACATTTGAAAGGGATTGTCGGAGATTTAGGTGTATTGAAGATCACATTGAAACCAGGTGTGAGGCCTATTAAGTAGGAGCCTTATCGACTGAATCCAAAGTATAAGGAAAAGGTATGCCTGGAACTGGAAAAAATGCTGAAAGCTGGTATTATTGAACATGTAGAAGAATTAGATTGGGTAAGCCCAATGGTGGTCTGAGAAAAGAAGAAGAAGGACAAGATCTTCATATGCATAGATCTGCAGAAGTCGAACGATTGATGTGTGCATGATCCATTTCCGACACTGTTTACTGACTAAGTGCTAGAAAATGTTGGTGGATAGGAGGCATATTCATTTACTGATGGGTTTTCGGGTTATAGTCAAATAAATATCGTGCCAGAGGATCGAAGAAAAACAACCTTCACGACTGAGTGGGGTTTCATTTAGTATATAGGTATGCCATCCGGATTGAAGAATGCGAGTACAATCGTTTCCAGGGTAGTGATCGTGACATTCAAAGAGTTCATTCATAAATTCCTGGAAGTGTATTTTGATGATTGGACCATGTTTGGGTTGGTTAAGTAGCATGTTGCGAGTCTGCACCTCATGTTGGATACATGTCAAAGGTATCAGATAGAGCTGAACCTAAAGAAGTCTATATTTTGTGTACCTTTTGGAATTTTGCTTGGTGATGTTGTATGTAAATAAAGATTGATGGTCGACCCTACGAAGATTATTGTAATTGTAAATTTGGAAGCACCTAGGAATGTGAAACAATTGCGTGCAACATTGGGACACACAGGGTACTACAGGAAGTTTATCAAAGTGTATGCCCAGATAATTATGCTGATGGAGAAATTGTTAAAGAAGGATGCTATGTTTTGCTTGGATGAAGACTATCAGAGCAGCTTGGATGTCCTGAAGGAGACAAAGGTGACAGTGCCTATTTTGGTTTTTCCGGACTGGAAAAAGGAGTTTCATGTCCATGTTGATGCCTCCTGCATTGCGGTAGGAGAAATATTAACACAAGAAGGTGAGGGAGAGACTGACCATCCGATAGCTTTCACAATAAGAAATTTATCTAAAGCCAAGAAGAATTACTCCACCACAGAGCGCGAAAGGCTGGTGATGGTCTACGTGCTACAGAAGTTTAGATATTATTTGTTCGGTGGAAATTTTAAAATGTATAAAGATCACTCCGTACCGAAGTACCTGGTCAATAAGCCTATGTTGGGGGGATAGATATGTCAATGGTTACTATTGTTCCAAGAGTATGACTTTGAGGTGATTATGAAGCCTGGAAGACTGAATGCAGGATCAGACCATCTCTCAAGGATTGAAACAGGGGAGGAACCAAGTAGTATGGAGGAAGGATTGCTTGACGCGTAGCTCTTTTCAGTACGTGTCGCAGATGATCATTTTGCCGATATTATTCAGTTCTTAACATGAAGAAAAACTCTTGAAGGTTATTCTACTCAGCAAAATAAGGAGTTAGTAGTTCATGCTGCAGACTTTTCTGTAATTGTGGGTCATTTGTAGAAGATGGGGGTGGATGAGATATTGCGTCGGTATGTTCTAGAGTTTAAACGCACTAGTATCCTAGCTGAAGCTCATGAAGGCATGGTAGGAGGACATTATGCAGGGAAAGTGACCATGCAGAATATTTTGCACACTTTGTTATGGTGCCCAACATTACACAAGGATTCTAAGGCATATTGCAAGGCATACGATGCTTGCCAAACGACAGGGAAGCCTTCGCAAAGGGATGAATTTCCTCTAAATCCGTAGGTTTTGTTGTAGGTACTTGACAAATGGGCCATTGACTTTATAGGTCCTATACAACCACCAGGTAAAAAGACGGGCATGCGGTATATCATTACTGCAACTGAGTATTTACCCAAGTAGGTGAAAGCACAACCAGTGAAGGATTGTACCACGACCACTACTGGGAAGTTTCTCTTTGAGTATGTCTTAATGAGATTTGGATGCCTGAAGATATTAATGAGTGATAGGATTACACATTTCCTGAATGAAAAGATCAATGTGATGTTGGAAGAATTTCAGGTGTATCATTAGAAGAGAATGCCCTATGCCCTATTACGCATGTTGAACCAATAAAGAATACTTTGCATTTTGAGATTTGTCTGCGTGATTTGTTGTTTGAAGTTTATGACTCGTCAATTCTGGGAGGATTTCATGGCAAACCAAACATTTTTTGCCTTACGTGGAATCAGAAGGTCATTCTTCAGCAAATGACTACCACAAACCCCGCCAAAGTTGTAAATCCAAAAGCTGTTGTGTCCAAAGCGACGGGCCGTAAAATATCAAGTATGGAAGCTACAACCCATGTTCCTACCGCATCGAGGTCACCAAGGCCAAATAAATGCACCACAAAATAGAAGCAACCAACCACAAAGGAAAAGAAGAAAAAGTCGGTGCCACTAAGAATATCACCAAGGAATAATCCGGAGGTGTGCCAAAAGGAGAAAAAAGACAAACAACTCTAGAAATTGGTTGATTTGGAGGACGAGAAGTACCAAGGCATAGAGGAATTGGACGTCGAAGAAGCCGATCCTATCTCATAGCTCCCTGAGTATATCCCTCTGCTGAAGGGAAAGACCAAGGTTACCAAAGACCCCGATTCTGGGAATTTCATGGTTTCGACACCTTTGTTCCCTGAATAGGTGGAATTTGAAGGTCCTCAGCTATCACGTATTCTAGTATTGAAAATGGAGGACTGGGACATTACCAACAAAGGTATACTATGAAGAGTCAGGGGTTATGTAGTTGGAGCCCATGAAGCGGGTCCTTAATGTTGAACAGGCGGGGTTTCCGCACATGCTCTGCGTGCCACATTATCATCACTCAACTATCAACACAGCTTGTGTGCACTGGCTCCTTGCATTGGTACACGATGGGTGTCTATGGATTGGGGAGCCCATCTCGATTACAAACATGTTGATCCATAGGATAACAAATTTACCTTACAAAGGAGCGAACCCTGCGAAGGAGTTTGGAGGCAAAACTGAGGAAAAATACTTGGCGGATAAAATGAAGAAATTGTATGGACTTGTTAAAAAGTCAAGTGGGTACTTTATCCACTCAATTCAAGACCAGGAAATGCAATTCCCTGCCCAGATTCTTGTGAGAAAAATCAAGAGGAAGTTTCACACGGATGAGGTTCTAGTGTCACTTGCAACACAATGTGTGAAGGGTGTCGAATACAATTGGGAAAAGTATCTATGCCAGAAGTTCCTCGCAAAATGCCAATAAGTGCAAGAGGAAAGCAAGACACTCCATTATGCATGGCTACTATTGTCTATTGTTTTAGTAGCTTGGATATTTTCGAAGGATAGTCAATTCCCTAGGCACAAGGAAGATTTACCTGAGGTAGAGTTGCTCATCTCACTGTGGTCTACAAAGGATCCAACAAGGATCAAGGAATAAAAAATCTTCTAAATTTTATGGGGATGGAACTTCACATGCTTATCAGTTAGAGGCCAAGGTTGTCCCCAACCTTGTTCATGCAATTGATGGCCTATGGAGAGGTCAAGGTCGATTTCCACAGTGTGTCAATCAAGGCGTGGAAGGACCCACAACACACATGGCACCATTTGCCTTATTTGGTACCTGAGATGGTTATGGAGGAGATTGTGGGGTATTGGCCAGCAAAGTAGTGCTAATCCATGGGACTTGATGTGGGAACAATCAAAGGGGTGGAGAGCTCTGCTACGCAAAAGCGAAAGGATGCAGTTCAGAAGGCCGCATGCACCTTGGCTAAGTAGAAAAAGAAGGAAACTACTAAGGCACCTATGGAGAAGGAACGAATGGAGAAAGAGCGCACTACAAAAGAGCAGGCTGAAAAAGAACACCAGGAAATACATGAAGGTGAAAAGTATGCTTCACAGCACATAAATGAGTAGGAGTTGTCCACACACAAAGGATGCAGTGGTGAGGACTAGCACACTCATTTCACCTTGAAGTGGTGTCGGCAAGAGCAGACTATTGGACAGTGGAAAAAGCATAAGTTTGAGAAGAAGAAAAACTTCGACCTAATGGTGCTGATAGAAGGCGATCTTGATGAGATTGGTGTCAAGGTGAGAGACATGACAACTTAGGTGTTGCAGCAACTTGAGAAACTATACATGCAAATGCTAGGGAGCATCCAGAACGATCTGCGCTGCTGTAGGTCTAGGCTAACAGGATTCAAGCGAGCAACGAGGAAGCGAGCATTGAGAGTAAGCCTAATAGAGGGAAGTGGAACAATGGCAGAGTTGGAATGAACGATGGACCTGATAATCATACCCTTTCCAGAAGGGTCTCTTTGCACAAAGTTAGATGAGGATTGCACTATGATCAACACAGTGAAGTACATGGGGCTGAATTTTCCTGCATTGCCACTCCAGACCCTCCATGCACTGCATCAGGGGATTTCATAGGAATTTAGGATTAGAGAGCAGCGTGCCCTCACCGTCATCAATGAGTTTAAAGTCAACAATGAAAAGATGTTCGTGGAGAACACTCAGGTGCTGAAGGAAAAGGAGGAGTTGGAGACACAACGTTAGAGCTTGGAGACCATGACTGAGGAGGCCTTGAAGTCAGTACCCGGATTAAACATACTAGAGGTTGCGGAGGCCTCAAAAAAAGGTAGGAAATTGGCTACTGCAGTACATGCATCAAAGGAGGAAGTCGACAGGGTTACCTCTGATTTCCAGATGAAGATAGTAGAGTTGTAGTTGAAGTTGAAGCCAACGACTTAGCCAGAGGTATGGGAGAAACATGCAGTAGCAATCAAGGAGAATATGAACACTTTGGATGCCGTAGTTAATGATTGCACAACGATGTTCGATGTAACAATGGAATTATGGAAAAACCTATAGGAGGACCTGAACCTGTAGAAGCTGAACACCGATGCTCAAGAGACGTGAAAGAAGAATGATGAGGTTCGAGCAACTGTGCGCACTTTCGTGCAAGTGAAATTGCTCGCGAAGTTATAAGAGGGAAAGCAGCTACAAGCGCAGCTGGAATAATTGCAGAGCAAAGAGGCCTTGGTAAAGGCCAGATTACATCTGTGGCAAGAGGAAGCTTGTCAGCTTACTCTCTCACTTGAGGAAAAGCTAAAGGTGCTACAACAGACACAAAGGATGATGCACCTAGCAGTGGAGGGCCCAGTGACCGAAAAATTGGTCAAAGAAGTACAACAGGTTGTGGCACTCATCACTACTAAAGTTGTCATGTTGGATGTTGAGCTCGCTCGTTTGCACAACAACATTGAGGTTCCAACTGAGTGACTCAAGCCTGAGGTGGGATAGGGTCCCTAGGGTCAATTTTTGGGGATAGTTAACCTAAGTTTTGTATAAGTTTTGTAAAAATATGTAAAGTCTCCACGAAATGTGGATGCAGAGTGAGCAGGTAGATAAGAGTCAAAGGGGTCTTAGACCATTCTTTTGAGTGGGTTTTAATATTCTCCCATTTTCCGCAGACCATGGTATTGTATTGAGTTTTATAGCTCCAAACCTCACTCTTGATGTTTGTGATACTGCACTCATGGCCTAGGGCAACCCCTCCTTCGAGACCTGGTCCAAAATTTAAAAAACTATGTTTTACTCCCTATACATGACATTTCCCTGAGCTAAACGCATGTGTACATGGGTCTGTGTATACCCAACCCTCGTATATGTCTTAAAACACTTAAAAAAATTAAATCTCCTTAATTTCGGGCAGAGATCACGGGTTTCACCTGTTGATTACCTATTAGTGCTCGTGCCCCAACTATTCCCAATGAACTCCTAGCTAAAAAGCTACTTTGGGAGAAGTATAAAAAGGCTTCAATGGGAAGGCCTAAGGGAGGAGAGAAGAGAGAGAAATATCACTCTGCTGAGATTTTCCCTGACCAGGTCTGAAGATCCTAGCATTTCCAGCATTTCCCGCATTTACAGGAAACCCTTGCTTCCTTGTGTGATGATGTCTTTCTACTACTTGAGATATTATGGAGTAAGTCATGGAAGGAGTTTGTTGAAGGCTTGAGACTCGACGAATCCGAAGGACGGTTCCACTTGGAGCCTGCGAAAGGACGACTCAGGTGAAATCATTCATTTCTGTACTTTAGTTATCTATAATAAAAGAAACACTTGTCTTTGTTCCTGATATAAATCTTCTTCATGTTTATGATATCAATGTTATGATTCTCATATGAATGGTTGTTTTAATTGTGTAACTAACTACCTTTAAATATGCTATGAAGATGATTTGTTTATGATGCTTGGTCCATATACTGCTTTACTTTCTTGAATTGATCGTTTTGCAGGTTGAAGGAGCAAAAGGAACTCCAAGAGGGTTTGGACCCTGGCTAGATCTTCTCAAACGAAGGACCCCCAGGTACGCCTCTCATCATAGTGTTTGTTTATATTAGCATCATGGTTGTGTGGAATGTGTGTTTCTCTGTATAGATAACCTCCGATCTGCTAGGGTATCAACCCAAGACCCTAGGGGAATTTATCCCTTAACAGAACTGGCGACTCCGCTGGGGACAACAGTATTGGTGTTCCTAGTTTGGGTTTATTCAAGCCAATCAGGGCTCAGTTGTTTATTTGCTTGTTGTCACTGTGTAGTATGTTCCTGTAGGAACTTGAATTGTAAGTTTAATCAGTTTCTTCAGACTGTTTTTTGTTTTTTCTTGAAATCTTTTATATACATTGTTTTTCTAGTTTACAGAAGCGTATATACACATGTTTTCTTAAGTAAACGTGCATATACGCATGTTTCCTTAGGCTAAGTAGCGTATACACGTAGTTGTGCACTAACACAGTCACGTATATCTTAAAATTTTCAAGATTTTTCAAATCTCTTTGTTTCTGAAGGTCTGTCTGCTAGTCTGATTCAGTCCTAAGAAGTTACTTTTCCGTGTCAGTCTTTAGTTTTATAGCAAGTATCTGATTTCAAATTCTCTCTGATTGTGGAAAGTGTTGGCCTTGCTTGTTTTATTGCAAGCGTCATCGTTTTTGTTAAGCACACACGATTTCTTGCTAGAAATCTTGGCTACTCTGTTTTGTCAGGGCAGAAAGGTTGATCTCAAATCTTTGTGTCAAATCTTGTTTTGGTGACTTTTTTGGTTTGCATGTTAAAACTATATCTTTGTGACCATCTGCTTTTCTTGCTTTCCGAAAGTTGTTGATTCACACTTTCTTGGAAAGTTGTCTTTTCAATATTTTGGTTTTTTGCCAAGCTCTTGTTGCTTCTTTTTGATTGTTATGAGCATTTTGAAACACATTTTTTGTTGAGTTCTGACTGGTTTTGTGTTGCAAACTTGCAAAGTGTTTTGTTGCCTATTCTTCAATCATAAAGTTTCAGTCTTGATTGGAGCACTTTTGAAAAGTCATTTTTATTTCGCTTTTGAAGAAAACTTCTTGAAAACTTGGTTGCTTTCTTGAACTTTGTTTTGATTTAGTTTCTTTTTCACAAGTGAAAGTGCATTTTTGTTTATCTTGAAACTTTCTTTTAGTGTTTGGACGAAAATGAGCATCAACAACTTATATTTTATCTAAACATTTTAAGTGGAAAATTAAAATTGATAAACAAGTTACTTTCATTTCTTGATTTAAGAGTAGTTTTGAGTTTTGCATCTGCATGTACTTATTTCATTAGGGAAATTTGTGCATCTTTTTAGGCATCCATAGTTTTGTTAATTTTTGTGAATGTGAAGCTTGAGTAAAAGAAATGAAAAGAAAAATTTATTACTTTCTTTGAAGTTCCTCTGAACCTAGTAGAAATTTCTTTCATCGAAAAACAAAACAAGTGCATTTGCATATAGTTTGGTTTTTATTAATTTCTTCTGCATCAAAACAACACTAGTTTCATTTCCGCCTACCCCTTGACTTAAAGAGCAACCCAATTAAAAACAAGCGCTAATTAAAATATACTAGAACATTTTATAATTGTCAAGTTAGACACACCAACAAGTTTTAGGATATTTTAGGGCCTTCGATTAGGCAAGTGGAGAGAAAACTCTCCAAGCCCATTTAAACTGTCAAACATAGGAGTCTGAATAGTGAGTGAAAATCCAATAGTGTTAGGGAGACCATGAAAGCTCTAGATCTGGGAGTTAAGCACGAGGGTTTTTGAAGACAGGGAAGAGAGATACCCCCTCTCCTACTTGTCAGGTCTTACCTCAAGACTGTTCCACCTTGCTTTTGACATGAGTTGGTAACCTTAGTTGCTACTCCTAGAGATCTACATAGGTGGCTACGTTGGGGAATCCCACGGCACCTGAGGTCGACGTTGTATCAATCTCAACGATACTACTAGAGGGACCACTTGCGAAGCTTGGGGACTTGCACCGGCGCAGGTTGTTGTTAGGAGGTTAGCGTAACTTCCTCTGTTACTCCGTCTGTTATAGACATTTTTGGGCACTGCAACCGCAAGCATAAATGTCCATAAACCAAGGGCTCCTAAGTCCCTAAAGGTGTTGTGCCAACCCCTAAAAGAACAAGTTCAACTGATTACAGCATCTCCCAGAAGTTCTCCATGAAAAACTACTCAGAACTGGTCAAAACTAGACCATTTCACCTGCTCCATAGGAAAAGTGTGTTTCATCCCACCTGAATACACATAGTAGGTGTAATGCATGTCAAAAAACCCTTCTATCGGGTGTGATGGGTGAGAAGGGACAAATGGCAGGGTCAATCTGAAAGGTGGAGGAGCATGGAATCTTCCAGAAACCTCTCCTGTGACACTTGCCTCTCTGAATTCGACCAGGGATGAGTAAGAGATCATCAATCTCCAAGTGGAATCAAGAACTATCAGAGAGGAGACACTAATCAAATCTCAAAAGATGACTCACCTCCCTTGCAGACATCTATATATGGATCCCTCATCCCAGAGATCCAAAGGCTGGAATTTTGTATCTTGTAAGGAAGTGCTATTGGTTTCTTGGTGCAATATCGTAGTGTTGGGTGATCTAAGCTTTTCATGAGGTGAAGAAGGGCTTTCTTGCTGAGAGGATGATTCTGGGTCAGAACAATTGGTTGTATTCCTCTTTTCGCTTTCTTGATTATCAATAAAGCTATTCAAGTTTTCCTCCACATTCTTGTATGCTTGATGATTTATACATTTCTGTGGTCAATGTACATCTGATCCTATATTGTTTATGATAATAGATCTATGTTCTTAGATAGTGTTATGCTGCTTTGATTCTACAGGTACTCCTTGAAGCTGGGTAGACAAGGAAGCGAGTGGCAAAGACCTACCAGAAGAGAGAGGAATCGAGCAAGGAACCAAGCGTAAGACAGAGGTGGTCTCCTTATTTTTCTCTTATCTTTTTCTCATAAAGGAAAACGAAAGTAGTTTTTAGTGTGTTTGTTTCTAAGGTAGCTACCAGCCTTAGTGGGACTAGCAGCTCTGTATAGACACTAGTTTTCCCGATAACAAAATGGCGACTCCGCTGGGGAGCGAGTAGATTCTTTGTTCATCTACATTCGTTTGCTTTATAAACTTACAGACGGAGCTTGAAGTCGAGCCATCTAGCCTTCGAACTACATTTGCTATGCAAGTGCAAAGTAGATCAACGCTGCTTCAGTCTACCTCTAAGTTTTGTTTATGAATTAAATGATTGATTTACAAGCTCTCTAATTGCCATCGTGGTGGCTCTAGTAACCTCCTTAGATCTACCCCTGTGATTGATTTATTGATTACCACTTGCTCGGCCTAAATACCTGAACTGAACTGCAAACTGTGACCCAAAATCCAATCAAAGTCTTGTCCCTAGTCCAGCGCACTATCTGTTCTGTGAACTTCAGATCCATCGCACTTCTCGAGTGTAGTAGGTGCGTTGCATTTCAGTTTCACTGTGTTACAGGTGCGCTGATCAGACAAGGCCTTGTTCCTAAATTTTGGTTTTTGTGTTCACTCTTTTAAGCTCTATTCAGGAGTTTTGCTGCCTATAGTCATTACACCTCTGTTGAAACCCCTTTCCTTGCTGTTATTCCGCCTCCATTGTGCAAAGGACTGTAAATGTTTTTATGCATTTTTGAGTCATTTTCAGTTCTCCTTTACAAAGTAGCGTAATTATACTGTTGTTTCTTGATTTGAAAGTGTCGCAGGTGTCGTTTTCAGTCATAGAAGAGAATCCGATTGTTCTTGATAGTCGATTACACTATTACTCTTGTATTTGATTTGAGTTAGTAGTTTTTCAAGTGTTGAAAGAAATTTTTCAATTCCAAATAACAAAGTGTCGTCATTGTGCTCATTTTGTTTTGAAAAGAAACTTGTTAGTAATCGTCGCTTTGGAAAATAATTCAGATTTGCGCTTAGCTTTCTTTTTATCATTCACACATTAAGAAGGCTAAAAACAAATACATGAATGTGCATTTGCATTTAGACTGTTTGTTGGTTTGATTTAGGACAATGCATATAGTGTGTGCTCTTTGCTCTTTGTTGAAAGAACGCCATCTCTCTTTCCTTAGTAGCTAGGATTCTCATTGCAAAAAGAAGATTAAACGACTGTTTATCATCTTAGATTGCATTTTAGGAATTGTACATCTACATCACGTGGTGAACCTGAAAGGAAAATTTCTTAAGCAAGATCAACCATAAAATAAATTTAATGAATCTAAAAACGCTTTGGAACCTAACACACAACATCTAGAAGTGTAAGCTAGAGACGTATTCCGGTGTCGTAAAGCCTGGTAACTGTTGTTTTCACTGTTGGTTGGGTGATTCCTCCACTTTGAGATGATAAGTGCCAGTAGAGACTTGTGCTCCCACGTACCGTCGAGTATATTTTGGGAGACCATAATAGGCTTTATCCTTTATCCATAGGAAGCTGTGTCTGCCACCCTATCGATCGCAATGCACTGAACACAACATTCAGGAAGATTGACTGTCGTACCGTAAAAAGTATTCTACAGTTTTGCGATTGGTTTGGTAATTCCTCTGTCTAGACTTCTAGAGAAGTCCCTTTCGTTCCTTTTCAGACTCCTTAACAGAAAAGGTCCATCTGAGCACTTATCACTTCAAGCTCATTAAAAATCAAAGGCGACTAGAGTCATCTTTTGTTTTTTCTCGACTCTTAAAATTTGAAAAAACAAGTTGTGTCAAAGCGTCTAAAATTCATCTAATTCGGAAACATACTTCCCCTTGATTTTTAGTTGATCGAGTAATCCGCAATCGTGGAAGAAAGTCAATTGAAACTTCGTCGTTTGCGGAGGCTTACGAGTCAACCATCTTTGTCTCCAAAGTCAAAACTGTTACAGACAAAGAGAACTTGTTTAATTGGTTCTAAATCCCCTCGTAAAGTTAGAACAAGTGTTCGGACACCATCGGAGACTCCGGTTACTCCAAACATTTCTGGTATCCCTGCCTTTACAGAAGAAGTTTAGCAGCCACCAAAGGATAGTAGAACTGATCGTAGTGTGAAGGTAAACACTTGTGTTACCGAGCCAACTCCATCTACAGCTGATTCAGAAGGTGTTATTCCCCAAACATCTGCCGCTCCAGATTCTATACCTTCTTCGGCACCAGAAATATTTTATGGACCTGACGGTCTACCTCTTCCACCTGGTCTGACTGCTATAGAAGAGATTGTGGAGGATCCTCCATCTAGTACTCCATCGCGATTTGGAGTCGGGATCACTCTATATCCTTCTTCGTCAGAAATTAGTCTACTCCCATTGGAACCTCCTGTAGAATCGCTAGGCAATCTTTTGGATAGACTAGAAATGTCTAAACAACCGTCGACATCTAGGACTGTGTCATCCGACACAGTGACGACAAAACTCCCTTCTGTCACTCCAACAATGTTCGCTGGCATACCATCTGTCCCAACTAGCTCTCGGTCACTATACGAGGCCCACTTAGGGGCTATTTCGACAGTATGGTCCGTTCCTGTTTGTTCATCTGGAATAGTATCCGGGAACTCTCATGTTCAGTCTCAGCAATTTGATCCTTCAGGGTGTCAATTTCGGCAGTCTGGTCCTCAAGGGAAAACAATTCCTTTAAGTACCGGATTACCGTCATATGGGGGGTAGTATGCCCTTTCATTATCTCCTCCGGGAGGACAACCATAAGGGAGTTCACAAAAAAATTCAGGTTATGCTGGAATTACATCTAGCGATTGGGTGCCGATACTACCTCAACAACCAAGAGTTGTATATTCGATTCGATAATGCTTACGTATGTCAAATATACCGACTACGCCAGCTATTGTGATGGTGTCGCAAGTACAAGCATTGCCTATTGTATGCCAACGTCAGGTTTCTCAGGTGGTAATGCAACAGCCTCTTGTCCCTACGATTCAACCACATTTGCCAACTAGTGGAACGACACAGGCCCAAACGGGTACAATTACCCCTCATCTTGGTCAAACAGTCAGTATTGGACAACAGCACATGGCTTCACAACCATGGCCGGTGCAATACCAACAACCGCAATTCCAACAAGTATACCAAGGATCTGAGCAACAAATCTTTGCGAATAGTGGGCAGCCGTATATTCAAAATGGTCAAAATCAACCGTTCTACAATGGTTATGCCCATCAACCTTACCAAAGTTACCAGCATCAAATGCATTATGCTGGTATACAAAGACCAACTGCTCAGGCAATTCTGTCATATCCTGGGTATGCTTTGACAAACCTGAATCAACAGTTACCCTTCGTGGCAACTTTGAGTTACCGAATCTAAATAGGTTAACAAATGATCCAATTGCTTATGCCCCTTGGTGGCCAGCGATTCCGCATAAACTTCCGTCAAATATTCCTAAATTTAATGGAAATCGAGGTGAAGACCCATTGAATCATGTGATGAAATTTCATCTGTGGTGTTCATCAAACACCCTAAATGATGATTTGATTAGGCTTCACCTTTTTCATAGGACGTTAACTGGTCTGGTAGCAAAATGGTATATCGAGTTACCCAGAGCTTCGTTTGAAAACTTCAGTACCCTAGCCACAACCCTTTTAACCCATTTTCAGTTATCGATAAGGTACGAAATGGGAACGGAACTTCTTACCAATTTCAAGCAAACAATGGCCACTCACATATCCGATCATATTCATGAGTGGCGACGTCGTCATAGAATGGTAAAAACGTATGTTCCTCATCAGCTTTTAGCTGAATGGTTTATTAAGTCTTTATTACCTTCCATTACAGAAGATGTGGCAAAAGGAGGAGTCGTCACTGAAGAGAAAGTTATTGCTCATGCACAATATTTAGACTTGATTTATACTCAGTCTGGCACACTCTACGATAAAATCCCTGACGCTCCCAAACCGGAATTTTCTGTCCCCCTTCCTCCTAAATCGAACAATGACTCTCATGCCAGCGATGGCGTGATTGGTACGACAGACACGAAATCGACAAAGGCTACATCTAAAAAGCCCTGTAAAATTTCCAGTCAGAATGAAAAAGAAGAACTTCTCACCTCGAAAGTAAATGCCATCTCGACAGATAAAGGCAAAGAAACCAAGAAAACGCGAGGCAAGAAGAAAAACAAAGGGAAGAAGAAGAAACAGGAGGAATCATCACCTGAAAAATCTTCTGCAAACCCTCCTGGAGATAGGAAACCAAAAAATCGATGTATAATATGTGATGAGGATCACTGGACAAGAGATTGTCCACATAAGGCTGAGCTTAAAAGATTCTTCAAGAATTCAAAAACCTCGGCCGTATTGACTGATCCGTTTCCAAATCTAGGAACAAATCTGGTTGCTAGTGAAAATGCTTCCCCATCCCAAGTACTAATGTTGTCGGTTTCGAAACAGCAAAATGATGCTTTGATATTGACAACGAACAAAGATTACGGGAATCTACAACTGTTAAACAACAAGGATAAAGATCAACCTAGTAGTTCGACAACAACTGCGATAGAAGTTGCGCCGCCCATCATTCCAGAGCTAACAATAAAACTGCCAAAAGGGGTAGTACACAAGTCGACATTTAATCCTTGTGCCAGAGCAGCACATCATTATAATATAGTGGAAGATCTGGCCGAATCGCCATCCACTATGTCGACACTTGAGGTACTACAAAATTGCCCATCCCAAAAGCAGGCTTTATTATTAGCTATCGATGGGATAGACCCAAAGGATTCTAATATTGTGTCCTTTAATCATAAAGGATACGATCCTCAGTTACCAGCTCAACTAGCTTTCCTCATTCAAGTGAAAGCCCTCAACAAAACTGTTCATCAAACAATTATTGATGAGGGGGCATCTACATGTATTATGTCGATGAATTGTTGGAAAACTTTAGGATCTCCAACCTTGTCGCGATATTCGACAACATTAAAAGCATTTGACAGACGAACGTATACCCCATACGGTATTCTAAGTAACTTGCAAGTTGAACTAGGAGGGAAAACAGTAGAAATAGATGTTGAAGTAATCGACAGAAACCTCGATTACAACATCCTACTGGGAAGACCATGGATATATGCTATGGCTGCAGTTGTGTCAACCTACTTTAGGAAGATTGCATTTCCTTTTCAAGGAGGAATTACGATCGTCGACCAACAAACATTTCTCCCGAATAGTTCCCAAGTTACAGGAAGCATTCCGATGATCCATGGAAGCCCCCATACGCTTCAAAATATCAGAGTAGGCCTACTAAAAGACCCTATATTAATGGGGACTTTTTCCCTTCTGCCTCCAATCAATCTGGCGGAAGTAGTGTCAGTAGGAACCTGCAATATGGTATCTTTGATTCAAAAGATCTCAGAAAATGATATAAACATGGATCATACGCAGGTATTGCCTCCAAGCCCAATAGAAATATTGTAGCAATAAACCTTTTTAACATGGGAGGAAGACCCGAATCAATGCTCATCAAGTGTTTGGATAGATAGGTCTAAGGAATATGGCATCCCTTCAGATCCTTGGTCGCAAGTGCATTACACCGACGAAGGAATTGTTAAAACAATGGTAATTGAAGGGGTGCCATGGGAAGATTACCACCATCGTTCTCATCATCTTTCAGTTTTTGATTTCCTATCAAATACGGTAAACATGGTGGATCCCGAGCGAAACTTGTCCAACATTGAAGAGACTATCGCATAAATATCTCGACCAAAACAGATGTTGTAGAGAATATTTATGTTGGCAAATGTTGTTCTCCTTCAGAACTGGAAATATATAACGCTCTTTTTCGCAAATTCAGAGATGTCTTTGCTTGGTCATATGATGAAATGCCAGGAATTGACTCGAGCAGTTTTAACGCGGAATTCAAGCTCGTTAAAAAATAAACATAAGCAATGAGCAAGTGTTTCCCCCAGCGTTTAAGCTCATTAAAAAATGAACGAATTTTCGGTAAATAACCATCGTGAATGTATTACTTCAGCCTTCGAAGCCTTAGTCGTGTTCTCATCATCTCCTCCACTCTGTATTGGCCGATCATTCACCTCCACTTGATTGTTTACCCTTTTGAGGAATAGCTACGAAGAGTGATCTTGTTAGCCATCCTTGTGACACTGCCATGATTGGAAAATTCCAAACCTTACTTGGAATCAGCTGCTGCACGAATCTATCACTCGTTCCTCAAAAAACGAGTCTCCTTTAAAGCTCTTTTCAACTAACTCGTAAAATATGAAAGGATTGCCGAGCCATTGGCCTCTCCAGCTCGTTAAAGTGACTGGAAGTGCTATCCCTCCTTTAGATTTTAATATTTTTGGACCTGAGGGATTATTACACAAAAAGATCGAGCGCTTGTTCTGTTCGGCTCGTTAAAATTACCGAAAATTCATCCCTTTTGTATTAATTTATACTTTTTTGGACATAAGGGATTAGATGACGAAAAAGGATTTTTGGAGTTTCCTTTACGTCCCTTTTCAGACTCTCTAAAATTGAAAAGGACCGAGTTATCTTTGTCGTTAAACTCATTAAAACCTAATAGTGACAAACTTGTCCATAACAGACAAGAACGAGTTTCACTATCGCTAGGCTCGGTAAAACATAGCGATGGGTTTGCCCGAAGGGAAAATTATAGAACAAGAATATGTTATCCTCCTCAAGCTTGACAAAAATAAAGAGGTACTGGTCAACAATGACTAGGGAAAAATTGGGAAGAAAACTTCAAGAAACTTTGTTGGTAGCAAGTCGCTCTTGAACACGACACTTTCACTCTGCATCCGAGTCGGGTTGGGTTGTTCCATTCACTAGTCACATCACCATGGTTCCATCACACAATCCACATTTGGGGTTAATGCTACGAATCCATCATGTCAGTGTCACTGATATGTTCAAGAGAAGTCGCTCAGAGAATTCACCTATGTCTCACCGACTATAATACATTTTCGCTCCATTCTTTCATGACCGCCACCGTGAACCGTATATCACCAGATCATTTTCACCTCCATCAAAATCATTTGCTCTATTCCGTGTCATCGATGTGGGATTCACTAAGGCCCTCCTATGAAAGATCGCTTCTTGTCGACATCAGCTCATTATCCAAGAAGTTGATCTAGGAACAACCCTTTCAGTACTTTGAAGCTTGCATGCCTCAATGATAAGTTTCTCACTTCCGGCGACAGGTTTACATCAATGGCCTTCGACCGAAAGATTTTGCATGGTGTTCGATGCCAAGTCCCTTATTTGCACCACGTGAATTGTATTGCAGTACCTTCAGGGTCATTATCATTATCGGTGATTCCTCTCGCGCCTGTTAACAGCTTACATCATTGGCTGGTAATCAGCCGATATCTTTCCATGTTCGACTCCAGAACATCTCTCACATGGATCGACTTGTACTTTAAGTGAAGATCGAATGAGATTGAAGACCCTGGATCTAGTTTCATCCATCTGGGCTGCGATATATATTCAGGAAAATAAAGACATCAAATGTACATCATTGCTGCACAAATAATCATCCAATCTAAGGGATGATGGCTCTACCAGAATCATTAGTCTACACTCAGACGATTGTCTGTCCTATGTACATGAAAATGAATTTATAAAGCTGAGCATGGGAATGCCCGCCTCAGCTAGATCATGAAAATAATATGAAGCTAATGTATTGTATTGTATCTTATTACAGGTCGCCTTCCAGCTCGAAAAAACTTCGGATCCTCATGATAAAGAATTTCACCCGACATCAAAAGATTAACGACCTCATGATTTAGGGGGCAACTGTTATAGACATTTTTGGGCATTATAACCCCAAGCATAAATGTCCATAAACCAAGGGCTCCTAAGTCCCTAAATGTGTTGTTCCAACCCCTAAAAGAACAAGGTCAACTGATTACAACATCTCCCAGAAGTTCTCCATGAAAAACTACTAAGAACTGGTCAAAACTAGACCATTTCACCTGCTCCATAGGCAAAGTGCGTTGCATCCCACCTGAATACACACAGCAGGTGCGATGCATGTCAAAAAACCCTTCTATGGGTTGCGATGGGAGAGAAGGGACAAATGGCAGGGTCAATCCGCAAGGTGGAGGATCATGGAATCTTGCAGAAACCTCTCCTATGACACTTGCCTCTCTGAATTCGATGAGGGATGAGTAAGAGACCATCAATCTCCAAGTGGAATCAAGAACTATCAAAGAGAAGACACTAATCAAATCTCAAAAGCCGACTCACCTCCCTTGCAGACATCTATATATGGATCCCTCATCCCAGAGATCCAGAGGCTGGAATTTTGTATCTTGTAAGGAAGTGCTGTTGGTTTCTTGGTGCAATATCGTAGTGTTGGGTGATCTAAGCTTTTCATGAGGTGACGAAGAGATTTCTTGCTGAGAGGATGATGCTGGGTCAGAACAATTGGTTGTAATCCTCTTTGCTCTTTCTTGATTATCAATAAAGTTATTCAAGTTTTCCTCCACATTCTTGTATGATTGATGATTTATGCATTTGTGTGGTCAATGTACATCTGATCCTATATTGTTTATGATAATAGATCTATGTTCTTGGATAGTGTTATGTTGCTTTGATTATATAGGTACTCCTTGAAGCTGGGTAGACAAGGAAGCGAGTGGCAAAGACCTACCAGAAGAGAGAGGAATCGAGCAAGGAACCAAGCGCAAGATAGAGGTTGGTCTCCTTATTCTTCTCTTATCTTTTTATCATAAAGGAAAACGAAAGTAGTTTTTAGTGTGTTTGTTTCTAAGGTAGCTACCAACCTTAGTGGGACTAGCAGCTCTGTATAGACACTAGTTTTCCCAATAGCACCGTCATTATCCCAGACTATCTTTGGAAGACCCCTTACTTCACTTTCTTGTATTTTGGTGTACGGTCCTCATCACCCGGAGTGGAAATACTTGAAAGTCGTCTGACTCGCTGATATCTTTTAGGGACTTTTTAGTGTGTGCTATGTGCTCTTAGTTGGCCTAGATTTCATTTTTTTCTTGAGTCTTTAACTAGATCTTAATAAAAAATTCAAAGTGGCTGACCGATCACCTAGACAGTCTCGAAGACTTCATGGTCTCTCACCACCAAGTTTAGAGCCTTCTCCTAGAAGGCGCAGAGGTAATACTGCCGGTGGGTTTCATCCCATGGCGGCTGACGCATCGAGGATTAATCCTCCTCTCGTGGGCATTAGTGTTCAAGAAAGGCCTGGAACTTCTATAGAACAAGAGAGGAACACTCCAGTTCTTTCTCGAGTTCTCTTTCAAATAGAAAATAACATAGAGGTATAAGAACTCCCAGAGTCATTAGCAGCTCCGAATTCTCCCCTACCTTCTAGCTATCAAGAAGTATTACAATACATTGGGACTCCGACACATAGACCATCAAGTCCAGGTCACATTACGAACTTACCATCGAGACCACTACTGGAAGCATGGCTTCTACTACAAGTACTACAACTATGCAGACTCCAACATTAGTACAAGGGGGAGGAACCATTTCCATCCCCTCTGCTTCTTTATTTGGGTCTTTTGCTAGCACATCTTTAGTCGAGTCTACCTCCATTCCTTCTACGAGTGGAAATTCCCAAGCCAATGCTTTTAGTTCTGGATTTTTCCCATTTGGCACCCATTCACAGGGTATTCCGTTAGTTCCGTTTAGTGCCTCCACATCCATGATGGCTGGATCGACTTCATTTCAAGGTTTTCCTTTTGGAAGTGGTCATATACCACATTCCAACCCAAAAATTGGATCTATGCCTTTTTCTTCTTTAGGACAAAGCAACAATCCTTTTCAAGGTTGGACTAACCCTGCGATTAGTGGCATGGGAACTGGGAATCCATTTTTTGGCCAACAAGGGAATAGGTTGTACTCCGCAATTAGTTCGTTTCAAAGTATTCCTCCATTAGCTTCTACTTGGAATCTGTATAAGGGGTTATCAACTCCTTATAATCCTTTAGGAGTGATCTTCGCCAGTTATGGAGGTTTTTCGGCTGGATTTGGTCAAACTCTAAGTTTTTCTAGATCACAAGGCTCAACTTTTGGTTTAGCTAGTTTTGCTGGTTACTTTGGGCAGCCTGGTGCCTTCCAAAATCCAGGCCAATCTTTTCAGAACTTTGCGAGCTCTGCCTAGTCTGGGTGGAATCCCCAAGGTCCTCCTAGGCTTCCTTTTCTGGAAACTTTGAACTTGCGAGATCTCATGAAATTAACAAATGATCTAATCAAACACAACCCAGCCTGTTGTGGGGAAAGGTATCCGACTCGGAATGACCCTATCCCTACTCTAAGGGTGATAGTTCCTTAGCAACAACTGAAAGTAAAGCTTTGATATTTTTCCTTTATGAAAGTACAAAGAAGGAAGAAAAGATTGACCAACCGATGTCTTTCGCTTTTGTCGATCCTGTCTTCTCTCTTTGCCTCTTGTTCCCAGCTCCTTGCTCCCTTTGCCGGCCCAGCTACACAAAGATCCTGCAAAAACAAGAGAGGGAAACTACAAGAAACATGTACTCATAACTGATGCATGGATTAGAATGGATCAAATATACAGATAAAAACAATACATCATTGCAATACAAGTATATAGGAGAATATCAAAAGCTTTATTGATAGAAGAAAAAGGTTCTGAGAAGGTTACAACCATAAATGGCTCCAATCCAGCAGCACCTCCCCAGCAGCAAGAAATCTCCTCTTCTCCTCTATAAAAGCAATCACCCAATAGCTCTAACTGTAAACCAACAGCACTTCCTTGCTTGCACAAAATTCCAGCCTCTCTAGACCTCATAGAAGAGCTCTATATATAGGGTAGAAGGAGAAAGGATGAGTCAGCTTGAGACTGACATAAAGCTGCCTTGTGTCCTCTCCCTCTTCAGTTAAACTTCAGTTCTTGAGTCCACTTGGAGATCCTTGCTTCCACATGGAGATCAAGTACCTCTTACTCATCATAGGGCGAATTCCTTGAACCAAGTGTCAGTTTGGAAGCTTCCTGGGCAGTTGACACCTTGCAGAATGACTGTGCCACTTGGCCAATCTCGCCCAGCACAGGTAGCCTTCATTGGTTTTGACTTTCAGCGCAGGTACAAGGAGGAGCAGTTGACATTCAGCGCAGATGCTCAGTGGAGCAGCTGACATGATCCAAAAATAGCCTGTTTTTGAGTGTTTTCAGGTGGAGAACTGATGGGAAGTGCTGTGGTTTGCTGACCTCGTTCCTCTAGGGGTAAGAACAACATGTTTAGGGACTGAGGATCCCTGTAATTATCGACATTTCATGCTCCATGCTGCGAGGCACAAAAATGTCTATAACAGTTGCCCCCTAAAGTATGAGGCCGTTTATCGGGTGAAATGCTTTATCCAGAGGGTCCGAAGTTCATTCAAGTGCTGAGAGGTGCCCTGTAATACAATACAATACAATACATTATTTTTCATTCTGTTTTCATGATCTAGCTGAGGCGGGCATTCCCATGCTCAGCTTTATAAATACATTTTGGTACATAGAACAGACGATCGTCTGATGGTAGACTGATAATCTTCTGCTGAAATTATCATCCTTTGAATAGGATGATCATCTGCTACAATGATGTACATGACAAATGCTTTTATTTTTCCTGAATATGTATCGCAGCCCAGATGGATGAAACTAGATCCGGGGTCTTCAAACTCGTTCGATCTTCACTCTAAGTACAAGTCGATCCATGTGAGAATTTCGCTGAAGTCGAACATGGAAAGACATCGCTTGATTACCGGTCAATGATGAAAACCGTTAACAAGCGCGAGAGGAATCACCGATAATGATAATGACCCTCAAGGTACTGCAGTACAATTCACGTGGCGTGAATAAAGGACTTGGCGTCGAACGCCACGCAAAATCTTCTGGTCGAAGGTCATTGATGTATACCTGTCGCCGGAAGTGAGAAACTTGCCATTGAGGCATGCAAGCTTCAAAGTACTGATGGGGTTGTTCCTAGATCAACTTGTTGGATAATGAGCTGAAGTCGACAAGAAGCGATCCGTCAAAGGAGGGCCTTAATGAATCCCACATCAATGACACGGAACGGAGCTAATGATTTTAGTGGAGGTGAAAACAAACTGTGATATATGATTCAGGGTGGCGATCATGAATGGATGAAGGATAATGTATGGTAGTGGATGGGACACGGTTGACACTTTCAGAATGACCTCTCTTGAACATATAACGACACTGATGCGATGGATCGGTAGCATTACCCCAAAATGTGGATGGTTTGGTGAAGACCATGGTGATGAGACCGGTGAATGAAACAACCCAACCCGATGTGGTACGGAAGAAAAGTGTCATGTTCAAGAGCGACTTGCTACCATTAAGCTTTGATGTTCTCCCAATTTTTCCCCAGTCATTTCTGACCAGTACCTCTTTATTTTTGTCAAGCTTGAGGAGGATAACATATGCTTGTTCTATAACCTGCCCTTCGGGCAAGCCCATCGCTATGATTTAACGAGCTTAGCGATAGGGAAACTCGTTCTCGTCTAAAGACAAGTTTGTCGCTATTTAATCATTTTAACGAGTCTAACGACAAGGAAAACTCGGTCCTTTTCATTTTTAGAGAGTCTGAAAAGGTACAGAAAGTTAACTCCATAATTCCTTTTTCGTCATCTAATCCCTTAAGTCCGAAAAAGTATAAAACAATACAGAAGGGATGGGTGTTCGGTACTTTTAACGAGCCGAACAAGACAAGCGCTCGATCTTTTTGTGTAATAATCCCTCAGGTCCAAAAAGATCAAAGTCTAAATGAGGGATAGCTCTTCCGGTCCTTTTAACGAGCTGGAAGGCCAAAACTCGGCAAACTTTTCATATTTTACGAGTTTGAAAAGAGCTCAAAGAGGACTCGTCTTTTGAGGAACGAGTGATGAACAGGGATAGCAACTGATTCCAGGTACAAGTTGGAATTTTCCAATCACAGCAGTGTCACAAGGATGGCTAGGTGAAATCACTCTTCGCAGATGTTCCTCAAAATGGGTAAACACACAAATGGAAGTGAATGATCGGCCAAATGACGGTGGAGGTGACGGTGCACAAACACGACCAAGGTGTTTATGGCTGATGAATTTACGATCTCAAAAAGGGTATTTACCGGTTCATTTTTTCTGAATGAGCTTGAACTCTAAAGGAAAGCCTGCTCATAAACTTATGTTTATTTTTTAACGAGCATGAACTATGCTCTAAAACTGCTCGGATCTTGCGTTTATTTTTTAACGAGCATGAACTATGTGCTAAAACTGCTCGATATGCCCCCAGCATAATAATGCAACCGAGGCACATGCCCCCTAGTCTTTATAGGGTCATTTCATTTTTTAACAAGGTTGACACGGTAAAGAACTATCCTTATTTCATTTTTTAACGAGGTTGACCTGAGATAGGAACTATCCTCGAAACTTTAGATCCATTAGAAACAGAAAGTTTCATACTCCACTGTAGCCATTTCTGCCAGATTACTTGGAGGCGGTAAGGCGAAAGTACCCATCAATGGAGGGTTCTTTAGGAAGATGAATCCGATATTTTGGAGAGAACAATTGTTCCCATGGATTATTGGAATGCTTCCCATGATGCGAGGTTGCACAACTTCTGCCGAAGTTGTCGTCGAACTGCTTGGTTGATCTTTTCCTTTGCTGTTCGATGACTGCGGATCCCCACAATCTTTTCTTCTTGTCGAAATCAAAGCATCGTCTTGTTGCTTAGAAGTCGACAACATTAGTACTTCGCATCTAGAAGCATCCCTACTATCAACCAGATTTTGACATGGATTTGGAAACGGATCATTTAAAACAGCTGGGGTTTGCGAATTCTTTACGAATCTTTTAAGCTCAGCTTTGAATGGACAATCTTTCGTCCAATGATCCTCTTCACATATCTGACACCCTGACGGGGGTGGTTTCCTCTTTCCGGGAGATCCTGAAGAAGTTTTCTGAGGGGATGACTCACCCTGTTTCTTCTTCCCTTTGTTTTGTTTCTTCTTGCTTCCTGGTTGATTGGAGTTTTTGCCTTTATCCGTAGATACAACATTTACCTCCGAAGCAAGAATCTCTTGATTTTCTTTTTGATTCGAAGTCTTACGGGCTTTCTTATTTGAATCCTTTGTCGACTTAGCGTTTGCAGTTCTAATCATGCCATCACCGGCATGAGAGTCATTATTTGATCCGGGAGGAGGAGGGATTGAAAATTCCGGTCTGGGGGCGTCAGGTATCTTATCATAGAGCGTGCCCGACTGAGTATATACTAAGTCCAAATATTGAGCACGAGAAATAACCTGCTCCTCTGTTACGACGCCTCCCTTGGCCACATCTTCTGTTATAGCAGGAAGAAGCGACTTTATAAACCACTCAGCTAATAGCTGATCTGGAACATAGGTCTTTACCATTCTGCGACGACGACGCCACTCATGTATATGATCTGATATATGTGTGGCCGTTGTCTGCTTGAAATTGGTTAAGATCTCTGTTCCAGTTTCGTACCTTATAGGTAACTGAAAGTGTGTTAAGAAAGTCGTGGCTAGGGAACTAAAATTGTCAAAAGAGGCTCTAGGTAATTCAATATACCATTTAGCCGCCGGACCAGTCAATGTCTTCTGGAAAAGGCGAAGCCTTATCGAATCCTCATTCAAGGTATTCGACGAACACCACAGATGGAATGTCATCACATGATTCGACGGGTCTTCGCCAGGATTTCCATTGAATTTAGGAATGTCCGAAGGAAGTTTGTGAGGAATCGTTGGCCACCAATGGGCATAGGCGATTGGATCGTTCGTCAATCGATGTAAATCTGGTAATTCTAGAGTTGCCACGAATGGCAACTGCTGATTCAGGTTTGGTGAGGTGTACCCAGGATACGATGGAATCGCCTGAGTAGTAGGCCTTTGCATACCAGCATAATGCAATTGATGTTGATATGACTGATATGGCTGGTGGGCTTGGCCACTGTAAAGTGGTTGATTTAACCCGTTCTGAATATAGGGTTGCCCACTATTCGTAAAGATCTGTTGTTCAGATCCTTGGTACACCTGTTGAAACTGAGGTTGTTGGTATTGCACCATCCATGGTTGCGAAGCCATGTTTTGTTGTGTGATACTAACCGACGGACCAAGATGCGGGGTTATGGTTCCCGTTTGTGTCTGTGTCGTCCCGGCAGTTGGCGATTGTGGTTGTGTTGCAGGTTCAATGGGCTGTTGCATTACAACTTGGGGTTGACATACAACAGGCATCGATTGAACTTGCGACACGGTTACAATTGCTGGCGTCGTCGGGATACTAGACATAGGTACACACTATTGCATGGAATATACAACTCTTGGTTGTTGGGGTAACATAGGTACCCAACCACTCGTCGTTACTTCAGTCAAACCTGAATGTTGTTGAAAACTGCCGTATGGGTGTCCCCCCGGAAGGGGAAGTGAAAGGGCATATTGCCCCCCATATGGTAACAATCCGGAACTCAAGGGTATAGATTGCCTTTGAGGACTGGATGGCCCAGACTGATTTCCAAAGGGATCAATTTGTCTAGTTTCAACATAAGAATTACCGGGTATTATACCGGAAGAACAAACTGGAACAGACCAAGTTGTCGTAATAGTCCCTGGGTGGACTCCTTCTAGCTGATGAGAGCTAGTCGGGACAGCTGGTATGCCGGCAAACATCGTTGGAGTGACAGCAGGAGCTTCTGCTGTCGCTGTGTCATTTGGCACAGTCCTAGATGTCGACGGTTGCTCAGACATTTTAAGTCTATCCAATAAACTGCCTAACGATTCTCCAGGAACTTCCAGTGGTGATGGACAAACTTCTAATGCAGAAGGAAAAAGAGTGGCGCCTACTCCAAAATGAGTTGGAGTATTTGCTTGCTGGTCCTCTACGATTTCCTCTACTGCAATCAGACCAGGAGGAAGAGGAAGACCGTCAGGTCCGTAAAAGATTTCTGGTGCCGAAGAAGGGGTTGCTTCGACAGCAACAGTTGTTTGAGAAACAAGACTCTGTGGACCGGTTTCAGATGGAACTGGTTCAGTTATGCAAGTACTTGTCCTCAGACTAGGATCAGTACAACTGTCCCTCTGTTGCTGTTGAACTTCTTCAATAGAGGCAGGGATTCCAGAAATATTAGGAGTGACCAGAATCTCAGATGTTGTCGGAACTGTTGTTCTAACTTTAATGGGAGATTTTGACCTGGTCAAGCGAGTTCGCTTCGTCCGTACTACTCTCGATTCCGGAGACAAAGACGGTTGACTCACGAGTCTCCCCGAGCGACGGAGTTTTAATTGACTTTCCTCCACGGTTGCGGATTACTTGATCAACTAAAATACAAAAAGGGGAATTATGTTTCCGTATTGAATGAATTTTATTAGACGCTTTTAGACACAACTTTGCTTTTTCATGTTTTAAGAGTCGAGAAAAAGCTAAAGATGACTCTAGTCGCCTTCGATGTATTAACGAGCCCGAAGTGACAAATGCTCGGTTGGACTTTTTCAGTTATAGAGTTTGAAAAAGGCCAAAAGAAACTGCTCTGGAGATCTGGGCAGAGGGTGTGCCAAACCTTTCGTGAAACCACAGAATACGTTTTACGGTACGGGTGGTCGATCTTCGTGAATGCTGTGTTCACTGCATCGCGATCAGTAGGGCAGCCGACACGGCTTCCTAAGGATAAAGGATAAATGCCTATAGGGGTCTCCCAATATACGCGACGGTACGCGGGAGCACAAGTCCGTATTAGTGCTATCGTCCCTCAGGAGGAATCACCCACCTTCGTAGAGATCGACAGTCACTACGTTTAACGACGCCGGAACACGTCTCTACCTAGACCTCTATTGTGAGCGTTATGTTACAAAGCGTTTTTAGATTCATTCAATATATTTTAAGTTGATCTTGTTTAGCAGTTTATCTTTCAGGATCACCACGAGATGTATTGGTACAAATTCCTAAATGCAGCTAAAATGATAAGCAAGCTTTACAATCTTTTTAGCTTTGAAAATCCTAACTACTGAGGGGAGAGAAAAACATAATCTTTCCACACAGAGCACAAAGCACAAACTAATGCACTTTCTCCTAGATCAATCACGCAAACTTATCAAAAAATGCAAATGCAAGATGCATGTATTTCTTTTCTTTTCCCTTAATGTTGATGTAAGACAAAAGGAAACTGTCGTATAATTTTCGAATTCAATTTGAAGCGTAAACAAACAAGTTTTGTCTAAAATCAAAAGACGCCTTACAGGTACTTGTTTCGACACTAAAAATGTATGAATTCAAACCATAAAATGAAAAACAAACAAACTCAAACAGCCATGAACAGTAATAAAACTAGCTCTTAAGATCACAAAGACACTTTTACAGTTCAGGATCTAAGAGGCCACAGCTATACTGGTTTGCTTTTCACAATGGGAAACTGTAACTGAAACAAGAAATACTGAAAGAACAATCACAGTTTCATCACACAACTGAGGCGGAATAATGTCAAGGAAATTTGGTTTACAGCAAGTACAAATGACAAGCAATCAGCAGCAAAACAACAGTGAAAACAGGGCCAAGACTCAGTAGGAAACCTCAGCAAGACACTGGTTAACTGGTCCAGCGCAGGCTTTGGTCTGTCAAACTGACTTTCAGCGCAGTTCCTGAAGGGAGTACCTGCGCTGAAATGCAGACTGCCTTTGGGCAGCCTGCACTGAGACACGAGAGTTGCGTTTACAAGGATTTCCGGGTCATAAAAAGCTCAAAAATTCACTGTTTTTGCTGAAATAAAAAGCTATTGGTCAAGTACAAGCTAAGGGATGATCAAGAGGATGAAAAGCTATCACAAAGAGCACAAGAGTCCTTGTGGATCAGCTCTTCAAATCATAAACTTGCTCAGAAACTGAGCCAGAGCAGCTGCCCTCTACTTTGCAATTGAAGGACTCAATTGCAGTTCGATTTGGTGCTCTCCTTGTTTATGAGATGAATAGCAAGAAACACGTCTCTAGCTTAGACCTCTATGTGTTTGCGTTATGTTTCAATGCGTTGTTATGTAAATTCAATTCATTTTAATGTTGATCTTGCTTAGCAGTTTGCCTTTAAGGATCACCACGAGATGTATATATACAACTTCCTAAATGCAATCTAAGATGAGAAGCAAAACTTTTCAATCTTTCAACTTTGAAAACCTTAATCTACTGAGGGAAAAGAAAGACATCAACTTTTCACACAGATCATAGAACACACACTAAATGCACTTTTTCCTAAATCAACATGCAAACTGTCAATAATGCACATGCACAATGCAGATATTTCTTTTCTTTATCCTTAATGTTGATGTAAGACAAAAAGGAAACTGTTGTGTAACTTTGAATCTGATTTCAAGCGGAAGTAAACAAGCTTGTCCAAAATCAAAAGACACCTTAAGATTGACTTGTTTAGACACTGGAAATGTATAGGTTCAAACCACAAGATGAAAAACAACCAAACTCAAACAGCCATGAACAGTAATAAAACTAGCTCTTAAGATCACAAAGACACTTTTACAGTTCAGGATCTAAGAGGCCACAGCTATACTGGTTTGCTTTTCACAATGGGAAACTGTAACTGAAACAAGAAATACTGAAAGAACAATCACAGTTTCATCACACAACTGAGGCGGAATAATGTCAAGGAAAGTTGGTTTACAGCAAGTACAAATGACAAGCAATCAGCAGCAAAATAACAGTGAAAACAGGGCCAAGACTCAGTGGGAAACCTCAGGAAGACACTGGCTAACCGGTCCAGCGCAGGCTCTGGTCTGTCAAACTGAATTTCAGCGCAGTTCCGGAAGGGAGTACCTGCGCTGAAATGCAGACTGCCTTTGGGCAGCCTGCACTGAGACACGAGAGTTGCGTTTACAAGGATTTCCGGCTCATAAAAAGCTCAAAAATTCACTGTTTTTGCTGAAATAAAAAGCTATAGGTCAAGTACAAGCTAAGGGATGATCAAAAGGATGAAAAGCTATCACAAAGAGCACAAGAGTCCTTGTGGATCAGCTCTTCAAATCATAAACTTGCTCAGAAACTGAGCCAGAGCAGCTGCCCTCTACTTTGCAATTGAAGGACTCAATTGCAGTTCGATTTGGTGCTCTCCTTGTTTATGAGATGAATAGCAAGAAACACAATAAACCAACAAGATACTAGGCTCCCCAGTGGAGTCGCCAGTTTGTTGTGGGGAAAAGTATCCGACTCGGAATGACCCTATCCCTACTCTAAGGGTGATAGTTCCTTAGCAACAACTGAAAGTAAAGCTTTGATATTTTTCCTTTATGAAAGTACAGAGAAGGAAGAAAAGATTGACCAACCGATGACTTTTGCTTTTGTCGATCCTGTCTTCTCTCTTTGCCTCTTGTTCCCAGCTCCTTGCTCCCTTTGCTGGCCCAGCTACACAAAGATCCTGCAAAAACAAGAGAGGGAAACTACAAGAAACATGTACTCATAACTGATGCATGGATTAGAATGGATCAAATATACAGATAAAAACAATACATCATTGCAATACAAGTATATAGGAGAATATCAAAAGCTTTATTGATAGAAGAAAAAGGTTCTGCAAAGGTTACAACCATAAATGGCTCCAATCCAGCAGCACCTCCCCAGCAGCAAGAAATCTCCTCTTCTCCTATATAAAAGCAATCACCCAATAGCTCTAACTGTAAACCAACAGCACTTCCTTGCTTGCACAAAATTCCAGCCTCTCTAGACCTCATAGAAGAGCTCTATATATAGGGTAGAAGGAGAAAGGATGAGTCAGCTTGAGACTGACATAAAGCTGCCTTGTGTCCTCTCCCTCTTCAGTTAAACTTCAGTTCTTGAGTCCACTTGGAGATCCTTGCTTCCACATGGAGATCAAGTACCTCTTACTCATCATAGGGCGAATTCCTTGAACCAAGTGTCAGTTTGGAAGCTTCCTGGGCAGTTGACACCTTGCAGAATGACTGTGCCACTTGGCCAATCTCGCCCAGCGCAGGTAGCCTTCATTGGTTTTGACTTTCAGCGCAGGTACAAGGAGGAGCAGTTGACATTCAGCGCAGATGCTCAGTGGAGCAGCTGACATGATCCAAAAATAGCCTGTTTTTGAGTGTTTTCAGGTGGAGAACTGATGGGAAGTGCTGTGGTTTGCTGACCTCGTTCCTCTAGGGGTAAGAACAACATGTTTAGGGACTGAGGATCCCTGTAATTATCGACATTTCATGCTCCATGCTGCGAGGCACAAAAATATCTATAACACAGCCTGGCCTTCGGTCTCAACCAAACTCCCTTCAAACATTCCAAAATTCGAAGGGAAGGGTGGTGAAGACCGAGGCGACCATGTAACCACATTCCATTTGTGGTGCTCATCAAACTCCCTTATTGGTGACTCAATTAGGTTGAGACTTTTTCAATGCACCTTGACTGGTAATGTGGCCAAGAGGTATATAGAGTTGCCAGGGGGCAGGTTTACATATTTCACCGACTTAGCTAATATTTTCTTAAATCATTTCCAATTACATGTCCGTTATGATGCCGGAACTGAACTTCTGGCCACTTTTCGTCAAGACACGACAACTCACATTTCTAATCATATTCAGGAATGGAGATGGAGAAAAAGGCTCATTAAAGCTGAAATTCCTCCGGAGTACCGTCTCGAATGGTTTTTGAAATATTTACAACCTGAAATCTCTAAGGATGTCTCCATGTCCGGAGTCTATTATGAGGAGCAAGCTATTTTTAGGGCCCAGCAATTAGAATTGATTTACTCTCAGTTTGGGATCCTACAAAAAATCTTGCCAGATGCTCCTGGGTCTAAGGTTGAAATAGCCAAGTCGAAGCCAAGTCCCCATGTGGATGGTATCGTTGGATTAGTAGACACAAATGCGGTGAATTTATTGAACCAATTGCAGCAGTTGTCTTTGCAAAATGCTGCTAACAACCAGGTCACATCATCTAACCCTTCGTCTTCCCAACCCTTTTCGATTAATGTCGTCCAATCTGATAACCCCAAAGGAAATCAAAATTCCAATGGGAAAAATAAAGGAGAAGGTAAGAAAAAGAGTCAGGAGGGGAAGGTTGATGCAAATAAATCCGGGAATAATGTTGGTGGTGGTAGAAATGAGTTCAGAAAGAAAGGCAAGTTTCCATGCAAGTTATGCAGTGGAGACTATTTAACTCATCTCTGTCCCAAGGTTCACGACGCTCAGTGCTTGTTAGGGCAGCAAGAGACTTCTAGCTCTCAAGCTGTGTTAACCAACCCTTTTCCCTAAGGGCAGCAATTGCTTGCTGGCGCGAGTTCAAATCCGGGTACCTCCACAGGGGGCAACCAAGAAGGGTAGAAATCATCAAATGTTTTGATGATAGGTTCTAATGTCCATGTGGCCACTCAGTCGCGTGATTATGGTGAAGCTGAGACTTCCAAGGACAAAGCTGCTCCTGGAAATACCGACCTTCATATTAAGCGACCCCCTGTCGAGACTATACCATGGATACCGAAAGGTTCCACTAAACGTGTGACTATTAATCCTAATGCTAGGGCTGCCCAGAATTACTCCATTCTTGAGGATATGGCTCAGAGTCCATGCGCCATGTCTGCTTTAGAGGTTCTCTAGTCGTGTCCAGCTCAATGAAGTCCTTTGCTGTCAGCAATTGGGGCAGTTGATCCAACCAACTATTTAGTGCTCACTTTCGACATGTTAAATGTCAAAAAATGACTCCCTCATCATAAGGTTTTTCAGATAAATTCTACATACCAGAAGATTAACATTTTTCGTACCGTTATTGATGAAGGAGCTTCCACATGCGTCATGTCGATGTCATGCTGGAAGGCCATTGGATCGCCTTCGGCTGTTCCTTCACCTACCCTCCTGACTGCATTTGATGGGCATTCTCACAAGCCACATGGGTTTATCCCGACCTTTCCTATATGTGTTGGGGGGAAGGTCATCAATATTGAAGTGGAAGTCATTGATGCTAACCTAGACTACAATCTCCTCTTAGGAAGGAACTAGGTATACGAAATGGACGTCGTTGTTTCGACTCTGTTTCGTGTCATTTTCTTTCCTCATGAAGGAAAAATCCTTAAGGTTGATCAATTGGATTATTTTCCAGTCGATCCTCAAGCAACTTATGACTCTACTATTCCTTTAGTGGATAACCCTTGTCCGCCTACTAAGAATCTAGGAGTTGGGATGTATTATTCATTGGTGGGTACCTTTGATTTCCCCTCTCCTATTGCTAGAATCAATGTCGTTTCATCATCTAAGGAGTCTCCTCGAAAAGAGTTCTTTCGAACTCATTATTTTTCAGACCCTTGGACCTTTCCTTCACGTACGACCACATTAGCTAAATGACAAGTCAATGGAATGACATTCCCTATGTCTACAGCTGAGCTTAGATATCAATCTATCGTTAACTCTGCAGATAACCACTCTACTCCTTTTTCTGAGGAGGAGCTAGATGGTGATGTGGCCCTGGCCTGGACCCTTGATTCTACCTCTGCCTTGCACTGCTTAGATACGTTTTTACCTTCTGAAGAATCAATCCTAGAAGTAATGATGGGTGTAGATCGACCTTGGGAAGACTTACACCATCGTTCATATTTTCTTCCTCCATTGTAGGAAGTAGAATCTAGGTTCTCCGAGCTCTTTATTAGTAATGTTTGTACGGTATCAAATCCTTTGGCTCCAGCACACTTTCGTGCCGAAGGTAATATGTCGGTGATTTCAAAAACACTACCTATAAACATCTCTAGGAACCCCAACGTGATCGAGAATCTCTTCATCACAGTCGAATGTTCCCCTTAAGAAATTCAAATTTACACCGACCTTTTCAAGGAATTTTGAGATGTATTCGCTTGGTCTTATGAAGAAATTCCTGGCATTGATCCTTCTATAGTTCAACATGAGATCAAGACATATGAAAATGCCAAACCGGTTCGTCAAAGGCTTCAACCAGTTAATCTTAGGAAAGCAGCAGCCATTAAAGCTGAAGTAGAGAAGCTGCTCAAGGCGGGTTTTATATACCCTGTTCCTCTTACCAAATGGGTTTCTAATCCAGTCCCTATGGATAAAAAGCAAGGAACAATCCGAGTATGCATCGAACTTAGGGACCTAAACAAGGCTTGTCTGAAAGATAATCACCCCATGTCATTCATTGATCAGATTATTGACGAGTGTGCAGGTAATGAGATTTTTTCCTTCATGGACAGTTTTTCCGGTTATAATCAAATCTCTATCCGTCCTGAAGATCAACATAAGACAGCTTTTATATGTCCCTGGGGTACCTTTGCATTCTGAAAGATGCCTTTTGGTCTTAAAAATGCTGGAGCTACCTTCCAGTGGGCCATGTCATATTCTTTCCACGACATTAAACATATCATCGAAGCATACTTGGACGATCTCGCTACTCGTTCTTGAAAGAGAACTGATCACCCTAGTCATCTTCGATTGGTTTTTGAGCGATGTCATTTTTATAAGATCCAGTTGAATCCCAATAAGTGCATTTTCATAGTTACGTCTGGTCGGTTATTAGGGTTCATTGTGTCAAATGAAGGGATTAGGGTTGATCCCTTCAAGGTAGAGGCAATAATTCAGTTGCCTCCCCCGTCCTCAATTCGGCAACTTCAAAGTGTTCAAGGGAAGGCTAATTTCTTAAGACAGTTTATAGTGAATTATGCCGAGATCACTAAAGGGTTTATGCATTTACTACGAAAATGAGTTCCATTTGTATGGGATGACTTTATGTAGCAGTCGTTCGATGCTTTGAAAAATGCATTAGTCTCTTCCCCGCTTTTGAGTCCACCAGATTATGGTAGGGACTTCCTTTTATATCTCGCTGCAGCAGAATCAACCATTGGTATGGTTCTCATTCAAGAATATGATGCCCTCACAGAGCATGTGATTTATTATTTGAGCTGAGGCTTGATAGGTCCTGAAATTCGTTATTCTCTTGTTCAGAAGTTGGCCTTGGCAGCTGTCCATGTTGTCCAGCGGCTCCGCCATTATATCTTTCTACACAAAACCTTTGTCTTAGCAACGATCAACCCATTTCAATTTGTCCTCAGTAGGCGAGTGATTGGGGGCAAATATAATCGATGGATAGTCATTTTACAAGAATTTGATCTTAAGTTCTTGTCCGCTAAGTCTAAGAAATCTATGGTTTTCACCGAACTAATTTCTGAGCTGCCTTGTGGAGAGGATACTATTTATGAGGAAAGTTTTCCCGATGAACATTTATTCCTCATCTCTTCACTCGACCCTTGGTATGGAGATATCATTGTCTATCTCCAGACTTTGAATTTCCCCTCTACTTTCTCTAACGATGAACGCCGAAAGTTACGTCACCTGGCTAAAAATTATGTTATCATTGGTGATACATTACATCATCGAGGGGTTGATTCAATCCTTCAGCACTATCTAACCTTAGAGGAAGCAGAGTTAGTGCTCAATGACTGCCACAGTGGATCTTGTGGTGGTCATCTATCAGGGCTTGCTATAGCTCAGTGTATCTTGTGTTCTGGCTATTTTTGGCCTTCGCTCTTCAAACATTGTGTTGAAGTGGTCAAACACTATCACCCCTGCCAAATCTATACTCAGAAGATGCACGCACATCCTGCTCCTTTTTTTCCCGTTGTCACTGTCGGTCCCTTTACTAAGTGGGGTATTGATTTTACAACTTGTAATCCGCCTTCAGCAGCGAATCACAAGTACATTATTGTGGCCGTAGACTACTTCATGAAGTGGGCTGAGGCCATGCCCACTTATAAAAACGATAGTGAAACAATGGCATTGTTCCTTTTTAATCAGATTATCTCAAGGTTCGGTATCCTGAGAGAGATTGTCACTAACCATGGCAGTCATTTCCAGAATCAACTAATGTCTGAATTGGCTCTCAAATTGGGTTTCCGGCAGGAACATTCATCTCCTTATTATCCTCGGGCCAATGGACAAGTCGAGGCAGTGAACAAAACTCTTAAGATGATCCTGCAAAGGACAATCGACAAAAATCGGTCCAATTGGCATCTTATGTTGTATCCGGCTCTTTGGGCTTACCGAACCTCCGTAAAGACTGCTATAGGTTTTACACCTTTTCAATTAGTTTATGGGATGTAATCTATATTTCCTATCGAATGTGAAATCCCATCTCTTAAGTTAGCTGTTGAGCTCCTTCCGGAGACTTCTAGTCTCGAAGAGTGCCTCCTTCATTTGGAACATCTCGATGAGCAGCGTCGAGATGCTACCACAATAAATGAGGCTCATAAGAAAAGGGTTAAAACTCAGTATGATAAAGTTGTTCATCCTTGAGTATTTTCTGAAGGCGACCTTGTCTTGGTCTATGATCAAGATAAGGACACCTTGTGGGTAGGAAAATTTAATCCTATGTGGTACGGTCCCTTCATAATTAAACGAGTTTTAGGAAAAGGGTCGTATGAGTTAATCGATTTTGAAGGAAACAAGTTGGCGGAGCCTAGAAATAGGCTCTACCTCAAGAAGTACTTTACTTAAGTAGCAGCTAGGCAATGGCTTCTTTGTACATTTTTTATATTTGTACATATCTCATCGAGAGTTTTTGATACAAACACTTTTTGGTCTGCTATGGCAGGTGTTAATGGATGACTTGGTCTATTTTGGATTAGTTGATGGTGCTAGTCGGCACACTCGGAACCTCACTTCTGTAGCTTGGGTACTCTACTATCCAACTGGTCAGTTGATGGTATCAAGGGGAGTATGCATTAGTCCCGCTTCAAATAATATGGTTGAGTATACTGCCATCATTAATTTACTATCCAAGGCAATTTCCCAAGGACTCGACTCGTTGGTAGTTTATCTTGATTCACAATTGATAGTGTCACAATTGAATAACATTTATCAGGTAAGGGATCCATGTTTATATCGCTAGTATTTAAGGGTGAGGTTGTTGCAAAGATCATTTACTTATATTAATTATTTTCACATTCCAAGATCTCATAATTGGTTAGCTGATTCTATCGCTAATCAAGCATTAGAATAGCATATCAATCATTCATCACAATAAAATCAAGCATGAAAAAGTCGAATTGTATATGTATATCATAAAACATCTCGAGTGTACATAAGTCTGTCCAAAATAACATACAAAATTGGGACTCAAATTCCCATAATCATGTCCAGCATATCTAATGCCTCGGCTTAGGATGAGTGGCTAAGTAGGCAACTACTGCATTTCCCACACGCCTAAGAGTGCAGACCAAGTCTCGTGGCATTCCAACCACATGACGCTGCATATCTATAGGAAGATCCTATACGGCTGCCATCAGTACTCCATGAGTTAGTCTCACCAAGTGCCACTGAACTGTGTGAACTAGTCACTTTGCGTCTGCAGCTGCCTCTTCGGCCCCTCGGCTGCGACATCTGTGCCGTGGGAACTCATTTGGTCGTACCAGCCCAATATCTGGAACATGATCATCATATTAGTCATTTGAATCCTATCAAAAACATTTTTTAAAAGTTCATTATTATATTTGAAAAATCACAAAAAAATTATAAAAAGTAAAAAACACTTACCAATGTCACCCCATGCTGCGGTCGGTGGTAATACTAGATTGAGGTCTCCTCGGAAGTCCAACCCAACATAAGGCTAGTCATCTATGGCAATGATCTGCTGCTCCCACCAGGAGAAGAAGTCATCATCAAATGCAGTCTGTGGAATGTCCCCACCTCCTAGACGTTTCATCAGGTCAGCCCACCTACCCATTCATGGATCTCGTGGGGTGTTGATTGAAACCGGTACTCTAGGATGAAGTGCAGGGACCCTCTTGAAAAAGAAAGAACACAAAATAGTTCCATACCCAAATTTTTTGGTCTGCCCTCTCTTGATGGAAGTAAGCTGGCTTTTCAGGCTATCCAGAAGAGGAGTAGACCAGTCAAATACAATGGTGAGACAATCTATCGCCAAGCTCATGGCTAGCTGTGATGCCTGGCGTAGAGAAGTTGATCCGTTCACTCTAGCTATAGTGAACAGGATTATCCTTAGTGATAAAGTCTCCACATGTGTGATTGAAATTTGACTTCCAACCTTTTTTGGATGTCTCGGGCAATATATATGTACGTAGTCCTCGATCAAGAGACTGCCTCGTGTCCTGCCCCTGGAATGTACTACCTCTCCCCTTAGGGAAAGGCTTGTGATGAAATAAATGTCTTCCACTTCTATCTTGAGTGGTGTCTGATCAATCATAAATGAATCATCCTCGATACTCCAATAGTCAATGAGCATCTCAAGCAGGCGAGTGTTTTCTTTCATATTTGGCATTTTGAAGAATTTTAGCAAACCACATCCATGTAAGGCATCCAAAGCATTGGGATCATTCATAACCTCATCATCCACTGTGGTATGCTCTCTTTCTCGTCAAGTGACTGGCATCCTAAAGAAAAAATGAATTTAGACCGTTATTTTTCATTGTCATATCCTTTTGAGGTGAAATATCAAGGAGTCTGCTAGGATCTTCTCAAGTTGTCTATATGTGGATAACAACTTCTTCATTTCATTAGACTTTTTTTTTTTTTTCATGATGGCCTTTTAAAAAAAGCAACTACTCTTGGAGAGGATAATCTTTTGAACCCACTATATCTTGACACAAATTATCTTGGACAAAGCATAGATATTGAGTTTGTCTACAATTGTACAAAGTACCAAGGTTGTCCATTATGATAGGGATTTTATGGCTCCCTCTAAGGTCTTAACTAAGTTGGAAATTCAGCTTTGCTCCTCTTGTCTAGTATGAGATATTAATATGTTTTATTTATAGTACCTCAATATTACAGGTACTCTGACTACATGGACATTCCACGAGGCTTGATCTGCGATTTCTTTGGAATGATTTGCTCTAATTTTGATTACACCAAGGTGACTAGCCTTTATCAGTATTGTTCCAAACATCTCCAATCATATCAAAGAGGACCTTTGTTACAAGACTTGAATTAAGCTGTCCTTCCACTAGACTTCTGCAACAATGGAGAAATTTTTAACATAATGGGACTATTGCTAGATAGAACAAGACTTCTGTAGGGATTAATCCTTTAACTGTTGAAAGTTTGCATCAACTGAACCCTTTACTATAGAATATTTGATTTTATCAAAAATATTGTGGAGTTGACTGCAACATCAATCTAGGAAACTGCCCTTATATCTATTATCCCTTAGTTTTGAACAAACCCTTCCTTTAGCTGAGATATAATGTACAATGAGATATACCAATAGACATCGTGGAGTAAATATTAATTATAAGTCAGTTCACAATTATATTTGTGAGCTGAATGAAATAACTAAGAGAGATGTTGTCTTTATTATCGACCTTGTCAATACTTTTTTCAATCATAAGATATCTTACAGTCATTATAATTTCATTGGAGATGATATTTCATCATATATCTCAAAAATGCTACAGGATATTGATGTCACAATATATATGTATTCATGATGCCATATATCCAAAATACCATGAAAGGTTTAACGAGCATATGCAGTCTTGTACCTATTAATAATTTTTAATTCATTAGCAACATCTTGAAAAATATAAATGGAGTGATACTATGATGTTGTGCCGATGTAAATCTGCCTCACTGCTATATCAATTATGTAAAGCCATCCATATTTGAGTTGCATATGGTGACTAATGAGCATGTTGTCAATTGAGAACATACCATAGATTGCCATACAAATGGGATTTTTTTATGATATTTGCAGGTTGTAGATATGATACATCTACACAGTAGTCTTAATGTAAGACTTGGATTTATTCCAAACGATTTGAGGCTATTATAATAGGGTATTAGATTTCACTATTTTGAAAGAAGAGCCAAAAAAAATTTCTTGTCCCAGACAATTTCAACAAGAGATAGCTTGATCCATTGAATAATCACTTGAATACTTTTCTTGTAATGTTAATGGGACTAGGAAGGATCCACACATACTTGTTTGTATTTTCTTAGCCATCCCATCTCTTTAAGCGTTGCAAAGTGCAACAAATCTGTTGTAATTGTTAAAGTTACCTGAGAAACTCTTGAGATTTTAGAACATGGTGTTTAAAATTTCAAGATACTTGGAATGATATTTATTTGTCATGAACCCCCTTTCCTTTGATACGAAAATTTCAGAGATGCACATAGGTTGATCCTTTACCTTCAGTAAGCATCTTCCAAATGGAAAACCCAAAACACTACTCTTTTTCAAACCCTCTTGATTGATTCCATAAGGAACGAGGAGACTTTACCTTTTGTAGCCTTTTATACTTCTTTGTGAGAAGAAAAAGCCCAAATACAAGGTTGAAGGCATGTCATTGAGCTCAACAATAATGTTATATATATTTCTTTCCAAACTAAATTAACTAAATGGGAAAGGACATCCATTGTTTCAATAACATACATAAAATCCTTTGAAAATGTACTTCATGTGATTCCAAGCTCTCAAAACTTAGCTCAACACATATGCTACCAGAACTGGAATTTGAAAAGCATTGAGTGATTTGAGTAGATTAATTGATACATCAGAATCTTCCTAAACACTATTTTTAAACCAACCTTTTATTTAAAGAGAGAAATGGGTACACCTACAAAAAGGAGCTTTCTTGGCACTATTGGTGTGCTGTGTTTTCACTGCCCCTACCCTAGAATGACTCGGGGAAGATAGTCATAAAGTACCAATAAAATAAGTAATTTCTAACATACTAATATTTAGTTTGGTTCATGTCCCTCACAATCTGTACTTTTTGTCAAGGCTAATAGCACAACTGTAGTCTAGTTTACATTAAGAAAAATGCACGATATGGTCAGAGTGCCCATAAAACTTACCTTATCATCAATAATGATGCATACAAGAGTTCATTCCATGTGTCTAGAACTGTAGGCAAGCACCAGTGGCTGCAATCTTGAAACTTTTCTAGAGTTAGTTGCTCGTTTTGAGAAAGGTATTGCTTGCAGTAAATGAAAGGATGAGCATTCTTGCGGTAATATATGATTCTAATGATTTTTAGGTAGGTTACATGTGTCTTTATCTACTTCATCACAGACTCCAGTACATTCATCATTGGTGGGTGTTTTGCGATATAACTTTCTTTGAAAATTGGTTGAGATTCTTTGTGGCACTTCCCACCTAAATTCCATTGCCCTCCACTGCATTGTAGAAATTTAAGAAAAAAATTTACATTCATAGGTTTTTGACAAAGGTCACCATGACTTATATTAAAAAATGATACAAAGACTACTAGATTTAATGGCCACCCTAAAGTGTTCAGTGTGTCATTTGGGTTGTTACCTTAAATGAGAGCCTGAGTATCCCTGGAAGAAAACTCATGTTCTTCCTGAATTAATGCTGCTATGTAACAAATGACCCAACATCCTAATAGCCTTCCTAAATGCTCCAAGCCCATACAACAGTGGATAGACATTGTTCCCTTCTTGATAATAGTCGTTCCTGTTAGAGGTTCAACAAAACCATGATATGAAAATGAATCTTAAATGGCATAGAGAAAGTAATAATCAAATTAAACAAAAATATGCCACTAAGACCCTAGCTCTCACTAGCTCTCACTACATATTTGTTATGGAAAAGAGAAGAAGTGGACAAATAACCTCGAGAATTTTTGTGATGGCTCCACCAATGCCCTGTATTGAAGACAATGACATCTTCTTTCTTGTACTTGGGAGCAAAGTTATCCATCACATCCAACTTGAGGGTCTCTGTCATGCTACCATTCCCAGAAGGAATTTACCCTTCTTGAACTAAGAAAGGTGCCCTCACAAATTCCACATTGCAATTGTAGTCCTGCAACAAGCACAATAACTTCCCAATGTAAAACACGAATAAAACCCAACAAAATAAAAATAAGACCTGCAATTTTGAAGCATTCAATAGACAAAATTCCATTTCCCTCCACTTCATTGTAGATATTTAGGAAAAAAAATCACATTCATAGGTTTTTGACAGAGGTCACCATGACTTATATTACAAAAAGATACATAGATTAGTAGATTTAATGGCCACCCTAAAGTGTTCAATGTGCCATTTGGGTTGTTATCTGCAATGAGAGGCTAAGTATCCCTGAAAGAAAACTTGTGCTCTTCTTGAATCAATTCTGCTATCTAACCAATGACCCCACATCCTGATAGCCTTCCTAAATGCTTCAAACCCATCCAGTAGTGGATAGATATTGTTCCCTTGTTGATAATAGTCCTTCCTTTTATAGGTTCAATACAACCATGATATAAAAATGAATCTCAAATGGCCTAGAGAAAGTAATAATAAAATTAAATAAAACTATGTCATTGATGCCCTTGGTCTCACTGGCTCTCACTAAATATGTGTTATGGAAAAAATAAGAAGAGGAAAATACCCTCAAGAATTTTCCATGCCTCCACCAATGCCTTGTATTGAAAAGAATGACATATTATTTCTTGTACTTGGGAGAAACATTATCCATCACATCCAACCTGAGGGTCTCTTTCATGCTACCATTCCCAGAAGGAATTTTACCTTATTGAACTAAGAAATGTGCCATCACAAATTCCACACTGCAATTGTAGTCCTACAACAAACACAATAACTTCCCAATCTAAAACATAAATAACAAAAGAAAAGAAAAATAAGACCTACAATTTTGAAGCATTCAAAAGACAAAATTCCATTTCCCTCCACTGCATTGTAGATATTTAAGCAAAAAAATTACATTCATAGGTTTTTGACAGAATTCGCCATGATTTATATTTGAGAAAGCTATAAAGATTACTAGATATAATGGCCACCCTAAAGTGTTCAGTGTGGCATTTGGGTTGTTACCTGAAATGAGACACTGAGTATCCGCGAAAGAAAACTTGTGTTCTTCTTGAATCAATGTTGCTATGTAACCAATAACCCCATGTCCTAATAGCCTTCTTGGATGCTTCAAGGCCATCCAACCGTGGATAGAAATTGTTTCCTTCTCGGTAATAGTCCTTCCTATTATAGCTTCAATATAGCAACGATATAAAAATGAATCTCAAATGGCCTAGAGAAAGTAATAATCAAATTAAACAAAACTGTGCCACTGAGACCCCGACTCTCATTGGTTCTCACTACGTATGTGTTATGGAAAAAATAATAAGAGGAAAAATATCGTCGAGAAGTTTTGCCATGGCTCCACCAATGCCCTGTATTGAAAACAATGACATCTGCTTTCTTTTACTTGGGAGCAAACTTATCCATCACATCCAACTTGAGGGTCTCCTTCATGCTAACATTCCAAGAAGGAATTTTCCCTTCTTGAACTAAGAAAGGTTCCCTCACAAATTCCACACTACAATTGTAGTACTATGACAAAAACAATAACTTCCCAATGTAAAACATGAATAACACCCAACAAAACAAAAATAAGACCTTCAATTTTGAAGTATTCCGCAGAGAGAATTCTATTGCTCTCCACCACATTGTAGATATTTAAGAAAAAAAATTCAATTCATAGGTTTTTGATAGAGGTCACCATGACTATATTACAAAAATATACAAAGATTACTAGATTTAATGGCCACCCTAAAGTGTTCAGTGTCCCATTTGGGTAGTTACATAAAATGAGAGGTTGAGTATCCTTGAAAGAAAACTCGTGTTCTTATTGAACCAATTTTGCTATCTAACCAATGACCCCACGTCCTAATAGCCTTCATGAATGCTTCAAGCGCATCCAGCAGTGGATACGCATTGTTCCCTTCTTGACAATAGTCCTTCCTATTATAGGTTCAATACAACCATGATACAAAAATGAATCTCAAATGGCCTAGAGAAAGTAATAATCAAATTAAAAAAAATATATGCCACTAAGACCCTGGCTGTCACTGGCTCTCACTACATATGTGTTATGGAAAAAAGAAGAAGAGAAAAAATACCCTCGAGAAGTTTTTCCATGGCTCCACCAACGTCTTGTATTGAAAACAATGAAATCTTCCTTCTTGTACCTGGGAGCAAAGTTATCCATCAAATCCAACCTGAGGGTCTCTTTCATGCTACCATTCCCATAAGGCATTTTCCCTTATTGAACTAAGAAAGGTGCCCTCACAAATTCGACACTGCAATTTTAGTCCTGTAACAAACACAATAAGTTCCCAATGTAACACACGAATAACACCGAACAAAACAAAAATAAGACCTGCAATTTTGAAGTATTTAGGTGACAAAATTCCATTTCCCTCCATCACATTGTAGATATTTAAGCAAAAAACTTACATTCATAGGCCTTTTACAGAGGTCATAATGACTTATATTACAAATATCTACAAAGATTACTAGATTTAATGGCCACCCTAAAGTGTTCCATGTGCCATTTGGGTTGTTACCTGAAATGAGAGGCTGAGTATCTTTGAAAGAAAACTTGTGTTCTTCTTGAATCAATGTTGCTATCTAACCAATGACCCCACATCCTGATAGCCTTCTTGAATGCTTCAAACCCATCCAACAATGGATAGATATTGTTCCCTTCTTGATAATTGTCCTTCTTGCTCTAGATTCAATACAATCATGATATAAAAATGAATCTCAAATGGCCTAGAGAAAGTAATAATAAAATTAAACAAAACTATGCCACTGAGACCCTGGCTCTCACTGGATCTCACTACATATGCATTATGGAAAAAATAAGAAGAGGACAAATACCCTCGAGAAGTTTTTCCATGGCTCCACCAATGCCATGTATTGAAAACAATGGCATATGCTTTCTTGTAGTTGGGAGAAAATTTATCCATCACATCCAACCTGAGGGTCTCTTTCATGCTACCATTCCCAGGAGGGATTTTCCCTTCTTGAACTAAGAATGGTGCCCTCACAAATTCCACACTGCAATTGTAGTCCTACAACAAATACAATATCTTCCTAATGTAAAACATGAATAACACCCAACAAAACAAAAAATAAGACCTACAAGTTGGAAGTATTCATCAGACATAATTCCATTGCTATCCACTGCATTGTAGATATTTAAGCAAAAGAATTACATTCATAGGTTTTTGACAGAGGTCACCATGAGTTATATTACAAAAAGCTACCAATATTCATAGATTTAATGGCCACCCTAAAGTTTCCAGTGCGCCATTTGGGTTGTTACCTGAAATGAGAAGCTGAGTATCCCTGAAAGGAATCTTGTGTTCTTCTTGAATCAATGTTGCTTTTATTTTTCCTTGCTTAACCTTAGTAATTCATTAAGAGAATACAACAGAGTTTGTTCCTCATCAAAATCTATATTAGGTTTTAATGAATCTATTGCCACCATTGCATTTCTATCCTTACACTGTTCTATATACCTTCAGAGTATGATATTTGGTCTGAGCTCTTTACTGATTAATGCTTGATTAGTCATGGGACAACTAGTGCGCGCCTCTGAAAACCATCTTTCAATATAACTTCTATGAAATATTTGAGAAGAAGATATCTCAACGGGATCTTCCATTACCTCTCGAGAAATTAGACAATAAAAGGATTGTAAGGGAGGCAAACAATGACTTCCCAAAAAAAGCCTTTTCTCATAATATTACTAACTGGACTATGACACCAATGCCAATCCATAGGAACAATAAATTGGCTATGATAATCTCTCCATCAGATTTGGCTTCTTGTTGAGATTTTGGTCTGTACTAGTCCGTATCCATTACTAATAGGTGGCTTCCTATTGACATTTTTATCTGTGCCAATCCATGTCCATTACTAACTAGATTGTGACACCACTGCCAGTCCACATGAAGAATAAATTGTGGATTCTTCATTGAATTTTGTCACATTACAGTGGGATTGTAAGGTAGGAAAGGAATGACTTCCCAAAAATATCCTTTTCTCCTAATATATTGCATCCCTCTCTTTGGCAAAATATGCCACATCTCAGGAATGAAGAAATTGAATGATTTGTTCTATTTGCAGAGCCTTTGCTTCATTTTTTTATTCTAAATATGGTATCTTCGATATACTTTTCAAATCTTCATATTCGTGTTTCAAATGTTATGTATCACTGAAAACTCCCACTACTTTGGCAATCCACAAAAGTAATTTATTTGCGTAAACAATGTCAGCATGCCTTTCTCTAATCCCATTTCTGATCCCAAATTCATTTTTATCAACTATAAAATGCACTATCCTATGCAATATCTAGAGTCTTAAGCCTCCACTCCTTCATGATTTTAAAGAATGTTATCAGCTTGTTCCTTTCCTATCCTCCTTTCCCATACCCTCTATTTTTATGTTAACCTAATGTTATTTCCAGCCAATCTTCTTTGCCCATACCCCACAAGTCCTTTTTGGGCATATCCTATTAAATCTTAAATTTGATGAGTGGGAAAATGAATTATTAAATCTTAAAATTTGATGAGTGGGAAAATTAAATTCCAAATGAAAAGCCCCAAAAAATTTACTATATTGTAAAAAAATAGTTTTCAAATATAATAATTTTTTAATTTTTTTAAAAGTTATTTAATGTTATAAATGTTTTAATATTTTTTGAAAAGAAAGGTAGTTTAATTTACAAGTTATTTTATTCTTCATGTTTACACCTTATGAAAGATTTGATTCCTCCGTAGAATGGTTTAATGTTATATATATATGTTAAAGAGGACATCACAACATCTCGACCATGGAAGAGGAATTCAATAATTATGGAGAAACCCTATAGGTCCATGGAAAAATTGCAGGCGAAGAAAGGGGTGTGGAGTTTCTGACTAAAGCGAGGCATTGTTTTGATGAAGAGTGAATGGGCTATGGACAATGTCAGGCTCTGATATCCTTGTCAAAATCCAAAATAAGATTAAATAATAACTATGAGATTTTTATTCGCATCATGTATATTTTTTAAGTAAAAAGATCGTTGTCATGATAAATCCTTCGAAGACACACAATTACTCATCAAATATTTTGAAATGAGATGTTGGTTTCTTACTTTCATAACCACATGCAAAGGAGGAGGAGTTGGTGGATTATGCATTGGAGTAGGGGGTTTTCCACAAATTTGGGTTAGCGCAATTATTTTATCCATTCGAATTTGGAAGTTAGATCGAAATGTCACCATGTCTAAGATTTCAAGCTTACTAGGTCTCTAGAAATGAAAGTTAATAATTTGATACAGTAATCTTCTAACGATTTAGAGGAGCTAACCTCTACTCCAATTGTGCACAGTTTAGGTCCTCTAGTTTCGGCCAACCTAGGGCTCAAGGCGATTTGTGAGGGGATGAAAAACTCTTCTTGGGGTTGTCTCGCTTTGAGTTTGGTTTCCCTTTCATCCTAGAGATCAGAGAAATATATGCAATGTACTAGGACTTTCTTAGGGTTTCCAGAAGTTACAAATTTCTTCGGTTTATTTTTTTTCTTATCCTTCATCTCAAGTGTCATTGGCCTTGCCCTCCTTCAACGAATTGGTGAAGGAGAGTCTTGCCCCGATGATGAAAGAAGGTCAAACTAATGTTGAGAATATATTAATTCATTTGCAAAGTTAAAATTTAGAGACAGAAGGGTATTTTGAATTTTAACACTATAAATGGATTCAAAGACCCCTCTGTCTCTAAATTTTAACACTGTATAATATAGATTCAAAGACCCCTGTAGTGAAATGAAACACTTTAGATCAAAACTGAAATTTTCCATTTCTGAAGTGACACAATTAAAAATTACTAACATAAATGAGTAATTCATATACTTGTTGTACTTATTATTTGGTCATATTTTTGTTCTTGGACGATAGTAGTCATTTATGTTAATCCTTATTAATTTTGTCACTTCTTATCTTGTCATATATGTCAGTCCTGGACTAAATTAGTCATTTTAGTTAGTCGCTTTTAGTTTGGTCTTGTTATCTAGTCATATATTTTATCCCTAAACTAAATTAGTCATTTAAGTTAGTCATTTTTAGTTCAGTCACATAAAATTGCTCAAATTTAGTAGTAATTCACTAGAAATAATTGCGGTGACTAACTTTTTTAGTCACCTAGTCACTAATTTCCTCATTTTCTACTAGTGTTTTGAGTCTAATGACAATTATATGCTTGGTACAGGAAGCATGGGAAATTCTTGGTTTTGGTGGTTGAAACCTACTACAAGAATTAGTAGCAACAACAAAAAAGAATTGGAACCAACAATAGTATGTTGGTAAAGAATTCAGGAGAAGGGCCATTGTGGGACACTGATACCAATAGTGTCCATTGATTTCCATGCACTAGTACAAAATGGCTAATTAGTCACTAAAAAAAGACTAAATTTTGCATATAAACGACCATTTTTTAGTCGGTGAGTAGTAGATAATTTACAGTATCTTATAATGCGACCAAATTTTAGTCATTTTTAGCTTAGTCATTAATTGGTTGTATCAATTTTATCGTCTAGTAGTATAATTAGTCATTAATTTCGTCATTAAATTATTCATTGATTTAGTCATTAATTGCCACAATTAATGACCAAATATACAACAAAATATATTACTATATGATCACCTTAAAAAACTAATTAATGACCAAAAAACTATGATCAAAATGTTGGTCATGTTATAAGATATTGTGAATTAGCTACTAATAGGCATATGTATGCAAATCTAGTCATCACTTGAAACCAATTAATGACCAAAGAAATATGACTAAACTTTAGTCGCGTTATAAGATACTGTAAATTAGCTACTAATAGTCATATATATACACAATTTAATTGTCATTTGTAATCACAAATTTATCATTTATAGTAGTCATTTATATTTTTTTGGTAATTTCATATTCATTATATAAACGACTAATTTAATAGTTTATATTCATTTCATTTACTTTCATTAATAATCATTATAAAAGACTAATTTAGTTGTATATTCATTTTATTTGTGTTCATAATTAATCAATATAAACTACTAATTTAGTAGTTTTAGATTAATTTTATGTATTCATTATTAATTAACATAAATTAATTATTATGATTTTGTGACTAAATAAATTTTTTTCGTACAATGTGCATGTTCATCTAATATGAAAACACAAAGTTACATATGTTAATTACAATACTAAATAATATCAAGTGAAACTATAAATAATTTGAACTACATAAATTATGTTATATGAAATGTCGAGTATTACAATATGAGTTTCCAACATAATATTGGTTAGACTACAATTTACGCAAGAAATTATTGTTTCATCGCTTCAAAACATCATCGCTATGTTGTCAAGGAATTGTAGGTGAATTCACCAACTCTGAAGACTTGATCATCAGTCTCTATGTGTTTGCCTCATGTGAGATATTGTCCTTAAGGGTATCACTAAACTAGACCTCTCTCTCTCTCTCTCTCTCTCTCTCTCTCTCTCTCTCTCTCTCTCTCTCTCTCTCTCTTTGCATTTGTCACTCCAATGTTATTGTTCTCCTCTTTCTTCAATTCCTGCTTTTGACCATCAAGACTAAGTTCCTCTTCTGAAATGGATGAAGCTATCATGCAGAGTGTAAGTCATGAAATACGATGAACACTAGCATATAAACTAAAGTAGAATACAAAATATCTATATGACATATACCTCAACATCAACTATGTCAATGCCATTTTTCCCCAGAAAAGCAAAAAGCTCGAACAAGTTTTCTTTAGTTGCCAATAGTGGCTAGATGACTTCTATAAACAAAACAAATAAAATGTCACCATAGAAAAAGAACACCCTGGGAAATTAATAACAATCATGTCAAGTAAGTTACAATATAAAATGATCAAGTTTTAGATATCTTGTGAAAGTAAATGGAAAGAGAAAGATAACATATAGTAAATAATGTATGAGAACTAGCTAAAAAATTGCATCATAGAAGAAAAAAAATTCTCCTGTGGTTACCCATACATGTGGGTGGATAACATGCGCCAATACTCCATGATCCTTAGGGTCCAGAGGAAGTAAACCTCCTACTAACATAATGATTGATTGGTTGCATTTTGGCCTTGCCTCTCCTTTGCAAGTCCACAAAAATCAAAATAAGTCCACAATTATCTAGCTATACTCCATAGTATCATTTTTGCATGTTATCTCCACATGCCCACCAAAAATGTCATCTATGCCAAAAAAATGGAATTTTGGAATTGTTTCTAAAACTATGTCATTTATACCCCCTTCCAATGTATCTAACTAAATGTACCCACTTGATTTTCTTCTTTCATATTCATTTACATCCTAAAAAATATTCGTTTCAAAAACAAAAACAGCTCCAATATCTCCAAATCCTAATGCTCATCCATATTTTCCATAAACCATAGGAATTATTACTTTCTTATGATCAACTTGTACAACAGTGACGCTACACAAAACTAAGTATTCATATAAAACAAAAATGAAGCTAATGGTATAAAACAAACAATGAAGCTACACAAAGAAGATTAATTTCTATTAGTATAATGAAACTTAATTTCTAGTGGTAACTACATAAAATAGAAATGAAGTTATAAGTATAAAACAAACAAAAATGAAGCTACTCAAAATACTATGTCAATCGGTATAAATTCCAAACATAACGAGAAAATGAGCAATGCATCATTCTCTACCATGTGTTCCACCAAATAAAATGGTAAAAAAACTAAGAGGAAAACTCTCTTCTGTACAATGCATTTTAAGAAGAATAAATAGATATTTATTTCATAGAAATTCATTTGCATTCCAATGTTGAAGTACCTCCACATAAAGAGATATAACATTCCAAGTTTCGAAATAGATCATAGAAATTTAGGATGATACTTCCATAAACAAGAAAATGAATTAGAACCAGACAAACCACATACTTGTGACAAGAAAAGGTATGCAAAGAATTGGTTATCTTGCACAGATTAAAAAGTTTCATTGTTCTCCCTTTGGATCCTGTAGCCAATACCCACTCATTGAAAGAATTGAATGTAAGAGAGTTAAACTGAATAAATAGGAATACACTTTATCAGAAGGAAGTAAAATAATACCTCAACCCAAAATAAAACTCATACTATAATAGAAACAAGAAAATAAACCTTATTGATATGTGCATGAATTGAAAGAGCAATGAGAACAATCGAACAAGAAGGAAAGTGCAAGAGAAAATCAAACTATACACTCTATATTATATTAGCTATATACAAGAGTATAAAATTGATGGATAGAAATATGTTATTAGTTAGGAGAGTGATAATATTTCACCCACCTCATTGTAATAAACTTACATATGTATAAATATTGGATCAAATCAACTAGGCCTAAGTCTCATCGAGGGAAAATTTTAGGGGCTAATATTCACAGGTGGGCTAATATTCCATGTTTTTTCCAAAAACATGATTTGCCAATTTCCATTTTTATAAAAAATGAATTAGCCCTAATTTTCTAATACAAAATTATTTTACCTTTAAAATCACCAATATTATACATTATCTAATAGAGAATAAATATAAATCTAAACATTTTTGCAAAATTATCATCAAACATTTTAAAATCTGGAAATTAGGGACTAGTAAGATTCACCAAGGTTGCTAAACTTTAAGATAAACTTCCATCATTAAAATTTTCCCTGGCCGACTCTCATCGCTCAACTAAGTTATTAAAATTACATCATGGAAGAATAGCCTAGCCTCAAAAGAATTTTTTGATATAAATAAAAAAATAGGTTATCATAATTATTGGCTCCATTTTTTGTCTACCTCTTACAGCTTACTTGGATGGTCTTTATAAATTTCTCATTCAATATAATTTAGCACCTTATAAGTTGTATCTTGTTTTATGTCTTCTAGATTTCTCTTGGCTTAGAATCTAGATTTCATAACAAACATGGAAAATCTTTCCTGAACAATAAACCTGAAAACTTGGTATAATTTGCCATAATCTTGCATGGTAATAGGGTTAGAAGATAAATTGTTGAGTTTTTTGAGTTGATGAAGAAATTATTAATACTTTTTCCATTTTCTATGGATCAAAAAAAGAAAAATAGAAGTAGGGTATGTTACATATATCTAACAAGATGTCCTATTAACCCCAACTCTATAATTAATCGCAGTTGAATCCTTGGGCTACTTGATATATATCACATAGAGTGGACAAGATTTAATCAAAGGAACTCTCCCCAATACAAGGAACCGGGTAGAAAATTAATGGACATTTTGCAAATGATTCCTCAGATCCTGGAGGAACATGAATGAGTGGAAAATATGATGGAATGCCTTCAAACCTACCTAGCTTCAGGATCATGAATTCAATGTGTCAAAACACAACCAACTGTTCCAAACAATGTTTGTGAGATGACACTAGTTTGTTAGTTGATCAACACTGAGCTTGAACTCAGCAAGGTCAAAGATGTAAATTCATTGGTATCCCCTTCAACTTTGAGGCTTAACATAAGAATATTTTTGACACGGTCATTCATATGGTGGAAAAGTAATTCAAAATTTTTTGACCAAGTTAATGTCTAACATTAGTAGATTTCAAATATGAATTAAGGTTCTAGTTGCTACCCATCTACATTCATCAATTTGGGGTTCATCATCTAATGGATAAGAATGTCATGAGTAATCTCTCCAAAAATAAATGGGCTAATAAGGGAAGAGGCAAAGGTTTCCATCGCATCAACAAGAACACCTATTGCGAGGACACATAAGGTTGAGGAATCATCAAAGCCTATACCTAAGGCTCAAGCCTTGTCTTTTTTTATTTCCTGTGGATTCCTTGAAGTTAAGAAATTGGTTTTTAGAGGAAACATATCCAATATGTATGCAAAACTACTTCAACTTGTTGACCACAATCTCATAACATTCATTCATAAAGGCGTTTTACAATTCTAAAAAATAGAGTCAATATATTGCAGTTATATGGCGACATTTATATGTATTGGGGTCCTAAAAAAGGTATTCAATAAAAATAGGGTTTTTTAATTAGAAATATGTATTGGTAATGGGGTTCAATAGAAGAATAATATGCTAATAATATATTCCCGAGGGAGGGATGAGATTTTAGGGGTTATTGTTCTCATATTTGGCACCATATATCATTGTTTTCAGGAGGATAGATTGGATATCAATCATCATACTTTGAAGATAAGATAATAGGTATGTTTCCTATAGAAATCTGAGGCCAAATTCTTTGTGCTGAGAAACATCATTAAAGGGTTTGGAATTTTTGAAGGAGACTAACATTCTGTATCTCCTTTCTTAGTTTATACCACTTTATACCAGTGGGCCAAGATTGGTCAAAAGTTTTCACCAAGTGAAGCTCCAGTTTCCTTGATCTTCCTATACTGTAATAGCTTTCTAAATTAAGAAATAAAATTAATGATTGCCTCCAATTTCCTCTTGTTGTAGTATTTCCCTTACTGTGACGCCACATGTTTGATGAAATTATTTCACTTTAACTATTTGTAATCATTTCTCAAAGAAAGTTTGTTTAGGAAGGAAAAAATTACATAATTTAGAATTGGTACATCATAATGGTATCAGAGCATGCTCCTTGCCAACTATGGAACTAGAACATTGAAAAGGAATTTTGGAACTAGAATAAAAAGGTCTAAGGTAACTAGGAAGAAAAAGCGTTTCCTAATAAAAAAGTTCAAGACTATAGAAAAGCCTTCATAAAGGTAACCAAACTCTTGGAAACCTGGGTATCATCAAGGGTTTCCAAGAAGGGAAGAAGTGATGACAAACCTGAAGTTGATACAAGTAGGACTGAAGGCTTAGTAAATTTAGTTGAGAAGATAGATAAGGATGAAGACATGGAAGCAGTTGATTCCGTAGAGGATCTAGATGCAATTGAGTCTTTGAAAAATCCATTTATATTGCTCCAAAAGGTAAATAAAAGTATTGGAAAGATGTTAAATCCTACAAAATTTGCAACACCTATATTTGAAGGTGAAGTCCAAGATCGAGATATCAAGGACATATTTGGAGGAATTTTGCCTATTGAAGAAAAGTATAGGATGGAGAATTGCAAAAAATGCATAGCACTGTCAGCAACGAGCGAATTAGTTTCATTGTTTGCCAACCAAAATCCTTTTACTCAGTTATCTGATAGCACAATTATAGTTTATGATCAAGGCAAGGGAAGATATACGCATAAAATGTGAGGTCGCAGTCTGTTTGAGGATTTCTCAACTACAGAGGTGGGCCATTTTATAGATGTTTTGGAGGAAAAGAATCTATAGTCCCATAACCCATAAGAGGTGGATAATTATACACAAACACTACAAATTTTCCAAATCCTACAAGTTAACTGGCTCATGGTTTCCAACAAATGCAAGAAGTAAAATTATATTGTAGTATATGGTATCAAAATAATGGAATAAACTCTGGAACCAACATACTAGAACCCATTCCTAAGCAATCAAAAAGGCCTGACAGTCTAACAAATTGCACCAGCTTATTAGAAATCAGCACTATGCAAATGGGTGATGCCTATGTGAAACTTCGAAATATTAATTAGGAAGAAAGTGTTCTTCAGTTTCCACCAGGCTCGACACTGGCTACTTCCATCTAGATTTGCAGATTATAAAATATATTGTGACAATCTTCGAAAGATAAAAACACCATGGTGCATTTTGGCACATCACAGGAAAAATGTGGATAATATCAAGTCTCTTGACTCAACCAACTTTGTCTCAGCTTCAATTGATGGTACACTCAAGCCTTGGAACTTGGAAACAAGTACAAGAAGTATACTTTGTGACCCTATTCTAACATATTCTGGGCATAAAATGAAAAGAACCTCATGGGGCTTTCTGTTGTTGATAGGTATAATTCTACTGGTTCAAAGTCAAATGAGGTGTTTTTCTATCATGAATATTTTCCAATACCAGTGGCATCTTACAAGTTTAATTATGTAGACCTAGTGAATGGTCAAGAGGTACATGATATCGATGGGCAGTTGGTTTCCTCTATGTGCTAAATAGGGCAGACCCAAACTTTGGTTGCATCACCATTGTTAACATCTGGAGGCCTCTATTACACTTCATTTGTAAACCAGATTGGATGTAAGGTGAAAATAAGACTTCTTGCAGCTCACGCAGTTGTCAAGGCATATGCATATTGTTGCATGAAGAGAAAGTCTGACATTATAGAATATTAGGTATTTGTACCATTTTTTTCAAATGACCCAACCCTCCTTGAACAATATTGGATTGGGCTTCTCCAAAATCATATACTTCTACATATGTGTGTATTCTCAAAGCAGTACAAGATATTTTTGGATGACACTCAATCAATAGCCACTAGATCAGTTGTGCTACAATATCTACATGAAGTCAGACCAATTATTCTTCAATCTAGTGTTTTTCATGCAGCCCCAATGAAGTTTGGGCATGGAAACTCTTACACTTAAAATACCAAAGAAATGAATTCATTGGATACTAACATGTCTAGTTGGATCATGGTTTAATTGGGAATACAATATTTTAGTTTTCTTTGGGGCCTTGCAATACTGATTTTGTGTGAGAAATACCATGCGAAAGCATTACCATAATCCAAATCCTACATCTACATTATAAATGGAAAAGTAGCTCATGACATCCATACAAATGTAGACTCTAGGTTGCTCTCAAAATAAGACTTTTAGGCCAAAGAGATGATTTCCTGCAAATTTTTTCTAGAGCTCTTGCAAATGCTTATATGGGCAGTCACTTTAGCCTTATCAATCTTGGAACAGGTTCTCAAGTTTTATCTGGATGATCACATAAACAATGAAATCTTTTCATTTATTACACTTGAACTTTGTATGTACTACAACAATTTTGGAAATGATAACTCTAATATTCCTATTCATGGTGATCTAATAGATACATTTTAAACAATTGTTGGAACCCTTGAGTATTGGCTGGCTCACAAGGTATCAAGCAACAGGTTAAATCATGCTAACCTTTTGAACAAGTGTTTGGAATTTTTAAATGAACAAGAGGATTTGGTGGTTTGTGCATATGCTCATCAACAACTCAATTCCATTATGAACACTGAAAGTGATGTGCAAGTTCGTGTTGTTGAGGACCTTCATGCTATGCTACAACAAGAGATTCTTGTCAAGACTACTGAAATTAAGGAATATGACTCCTCAACAAAAAAAATTGACAGGGTTTTAGAGATCTCATTAAACAAATTTTTGAAAATTGATGTTACAAGTTATGATTCCTTGCAAATTTTTCAAGTTGATAAGAATCCAAGTAGCGTGGGCATTGGCAAAGCCAAGGAAGGATTTTTGTTATTTGGTATGTTTAAAAAGTGTTTCATTGTCATAGGTTGCTATCTTTTAAGGCCTTGATTCTTAAGGCCTATATTATATCACAACATTTTGAATGGTCGTTTCAACACTATACCACTGCTCCATCATTGTGACGAAATGATGTCAGTCCTACAGAAAACTTTGAAATATGTGAAAAATATTCCATGTCTACTCAAGATTTCGGTGTCCAAGTTATCTGTCAACATTGGATGATTGGAAAAAAATGTCAAAGAGTATGAGTTCCATTTTAGATACAAGGAAAATTTTTGAAATTGGGATTTCAGAAAGACAACATGAGCATGAAGGAATGTTCAATTTGAATATTGTAAGATAGGCTTTTACATGCATTACAATTGAGCTTTTCCATATCTATGAAGTTTGAAATGATAAATCAAGTCTTTGAATTTAATCAAAGCAATAGAAACAAATATGGAATGTTGATTGGATCTGACATTTCTCTAGATTTGGATGAATTGAAGGAAATATATGAGGGCTTGCTTGAGGATATTTCAGCACTTGAGCTAAAATGCCTCCCATGCCAAGCGAATAATCCCAAACATGGGTCCATTGTGTATATACATCAAATTTGTGATCAATTGTGCCTTTCTAGAATAAAACTCGACAATAGTGAATTGGAAAATCCTAAAGACAGAGTTTTCTCTTACAGGTGAAAAGGATCATTAGGAAGCATATTTTTATCATACTTAAAAGACAAAAGACTTCAAAGCCAAAAGAGTTGCATCTTATTCTAGGAGATATCTATCATAAAATGTTATGATATGGAAAGATCCATAATAAGATATTTGGAATTGCAGCTTTAGCCTTTCTCAATGCATTTGCATATGAAATCAAAGTTTGTTGGGGAGTTAGAATGCATGCTCTTGTTGGCATTAGCTACACATATGTACTGTATGTAAGGCTAGTGCTCACTACAGAGGATGTACTTGAGATTAAAAAAAGGAAAGAACTCATTCTCTATAGGGAATGATTCCTTCTCAGAAACCCCTACAAGAATTGACAACTTGACTGTTGATGACACTATTTACCCTATGATCAAAAGTTCAATACATAAAAAATTAGAGACTAAGGAATATAATCTATCCTGGACTGGTTTCCTTTGTGTGCTAAAGAGGGCAGACCCTAATATTGTTTGCATCAACATTGTTAACATCTGGAGGCCTTTATTACCCTTCATTTGTAAAACGGATTGGATGTAAGGTGAAAATCAAACTTCTTGAAGCTCACACAGTTTTCAAGGCATATGCATACTTTTTCATGAAGAGTATGCATGATATTACAGAATAAAATGTATTTGTACCATTTTACACTCCTTGAGCAATGTTGGATTGGACTTCACCAAAATCATACACTTCTACATACATGTGTTCTCTCAAAGGAGTACAAGCTATTTCTTGATGGAACTCAATCAATAACCATTAGATAAGTTGTTCTACCATATCTACATGAATTCAAACCAATTATTCTTCAATATAGTGTTTTGTATGCAGCCCCAACTTAGTTTGGGCATGGAAAGCCTTACACCAAAAATACCAAAGAAATGAATTCACTAGATACGAACACGTCTAGTTGTATCATGGTTCAATTGGGAATAGAAGATTTTAGTTTTCTATGGGGCCTTGTAATATTGATTTTTTGTGACTAATACCATGCAAAATCATTACCATCCTCCAGCTCCTGCATCTACATTATAAATTGAAAACTATCTCAAGACATCCATATAAATGTAGACTCCAGGTTGCTCTCAAAGCAAGAATTTTATGGAAAAGAGATGCTTTTCTACAAATTTTGTCTGTAGCTCTTGTAGATGCTTGTTGGGTGACGTATAGGGTCTATAAATGTACCAACATTTAATTTGTCAATCTGGAAAGTTTGTGAACTTTGAGACGCATCATTGGAAATGTGAGAGAAATCCCCTCGAAACCTGAAAAATAAATGCTAGTCTATCTTATGTATTAATTTTATCAATAAATGAAATCCTGCACTAATAGAGAATTCAAGAAAACACCAATCCAAGCAATCAAATCGTGCGGGAAATAAAAGGAAATTAACAATGCGAAAGGAAATTCTAAGTACGAGCAACCAGAAGGGAAATCAGAATTGGAAATCAAGCATGTTGGAACAATAACAAAAAGATTGTAAATGCTGGAATAAATTCAAAAGCAATTCAAAACCATTCTTCTTGCAATAATTTAATCAAGGAAATTTATTGTGTAAATAAGCTTATGAAGGAAATTAAATTAATATGAATCTCACCTTCCTTTTCCCTAAAGATAAATGTTGGAGAACTATTCAGAAGTTTAATGGAAAGTAAATATTATTGTTTTCAACATGACGTAATTTGCATTCATTAACGTTGGCTCCCCGACATAAAAGTAATATATGGTTTTAAATGGATATGTCAGTACCTCTGTTAACACCCAGGTTGTTCCCTATGACTCCCAAGGGAATACGGCCGGGGTAACCACTAACCAATCTTTGGATTACAGTGCCTAGCCACACTGTAATCAGAGAGGGCTCTCTCTTTATAATTTGTCTCTGTTTTGAAATGATTTTAGGCTAGCTATGAAATGAGGGTGTTTAGTTTTATGCTTTGGTTGAGGGATATCTTTCTGTACCTGAAGTGTGCAATCTGCAGATGATTTTATTTCATTGGGCAATGGAGTCTGTGGCTATAAGTGTTTAGAAACCTTGAGGTGATTTACTGAGATTACAAGGCCAATTAAATATTTCATATAACAAAGTTAGATTATGATAGTGACATGTAAACAATCAGTGAAAAGCATTTAAGAATTTTCCACTAAAGCTGGGGTGTGGGGAAGAGATAGATGCCTCAGGAGCAAACTTGAATTCCTGAAAATATCTATCACAGTGAGAGATAAAGCTTGAAAGTGTAGCAATTAAGAATTACACTTTATCTACTCTATCTGGAAGAAAACATTTATAACAGCTTAGATTGAGTCCAGGGTAATCTGCGATTAAATCCTGGAACTATTCTTTTACTTTGCCATTAAGTGTAAAACACAGAAACATGAAAGAACATGAAAGACTAGAAAACATATAACACAGAGGTTAAAAGAAGACTTATTGTGCTATGAAACATGCAGGAATCCTGTAACAATCAGCCAGCCACCACAGTGCATCAAGGAACACAGAGCTTCGGAAATTCCATCCACCTTTTGTATTATTTCTCTGAGAGTTATACAGCAACAGAAGTATAGAAATGAAATCAACAACAACCCCTTGCAAACTCATGCGAAGGGGACTTTATAGAAATGTTTATACAAAATATCTCAGGCATTGAGTCATCTGAGAGAGAAATATCTTCATTACTTCGTACAGAAAAGTAGAAAAGAAGTTATTACAGCTTTGAATGCAGCATAACTGCTCTTTAAGTCTGTCAGAGGATATTTTGACCTTTGGAGGTCAGTGAGTCGGTTGAACCGCTTTGCTTTAATGCTGGAAAATGTGTCTTTACGTTTGTTGCGCTGTATCTTCTCGGCCCTGCCACCTATGGCTATGCTTGCTGCTGTGGTGGCCAAATAGCTCTGCTGAGTTGGCTCAACCTTTCATCTTTCCTTTGTATGCTGACTTTATTGAACTGTGCCTTGCATAACAATTCATATTTTTATAAACATAATTTGGTGAATGGCTCACCGTTTACAAAATTGTTTTTATCGCTTTGGTCCACCAGTCATGTGTAGGTAATTGGTGCCTGAGGATTGCATCTATAGTCTCCTCTGCCTCTGTATACTTATAAAAATTGGGAGGGGCCTCAAACAGGTGTTTGATTTCATTCATTATAAAAAATAAATTCTCTACTCTGTTATAGAGAATATGTCCTGTGGCTGGCCCTGTTTCCTCTGAGGTGCTGGGCTTCTCATTGATCTGACTAGTGGCAAATGTGTTAACTCTTTTGGCATATTGGTCATGTGTAAACAATTTCCCTGCGCTGTTCAGTAAGCTAGGGAGCCCTCTGTGTTCCAACACCTGAAACTTTTCCAAAAACCTGTTCACCTCAGTCTGCATATCCTGGGTTCTTCTTTCCAATGTCTGCACTAAGTTTCTCAGTGTGAGAACCCTTTTGATCAACTGAATGTGCTCAGTTCTGTTTGGAATTCCCATGGCAGCCAACTGAGTGCTTGTCCTATTGTTAAGCACATTGATCATCCTGGTGGCTATCTCAGGCATGTTGCTTAGAGTAGCTCTTGCTCTCTGAATTTCAGTGTGTGCTTTTGGAATGAGGTCCAACTGCTCATGGATGGTTTCAATATATTTCCATTGCTCATTTATAGATTGGCCAATGTTAGCCCACAGCACTATTTTAAGCTCAGCCACCACCTTATCTAATTTGAGCTCATTTTCTAGCTCTTTGATTTTATTTTTGAGGGCTTTTATCTCCCTGCCCTTTTCTGCCACAGACTGCTTGGATTTATCATATCTGTCATTCACTTTGGCCAATTTATCCCTGGTCTCATTCAGCTCTGTCATTTCGGCTTCTAGGGCCTGGATCTCATTCCTCAGCTTTTGCATGTCCAGGCTTGGGGCCTGCTCTGTCGCTGGTGGTGCTGCTGAGGTGGATGTTGCTACTTGTTCTGGCTGTTGAGGAGGAGGAACAGTAGGTGGAGCAGTTTCCTCAAGATTTATTACTTCAGGAGGAGGCTGGGAGGTCTGTCCTTCTTCTCTTTGTTTTAAAGCTGCCTGTAATGCTGCCTGTGCAGCCTCTGATTCTCCCAGCTTTTCTTGTGCCTGGATGAGCTGTTTGTAGAGAGACACCAGCAAATCTGTGGCTTCTTTATCATGCCTCTGCTGGGCAACCTCATCTGTTTGAGGGTGGATTGTGGCTGGCATTTTTATCTTTTTCTTCAAGGCAGCCATGTCTGCATCCCTTAACTTCAATATCTCCTGGATGCCTTTGATATCTTTGGGATCATGCCCAATTTCAATAATTATATCTTCTAAGGACCTAATTCTATTGTCCTTAGCCTGTGATGATTCCCTTTCCAACTCAAGTTGGGCAGCTGTATTATTAAGTCTATTTTCCAGCCTGTAGTTGTCCAAGGTTTTGTCTGCCAAGGAGGCATAGACCATCTCACCTGTTTGTTTGTGCAACTCAATTTTATCCATTGGGTGGATGTCTTTGGCAAGGACCTCAAGATTGGTCCTTATATAATCTGCATGAGTTTGGGGCTGTGCTACAGCTGGTAGGAAATGACTCATGATCATCTTTCCTTCACTGACATCAAAAGCAGACATCAGTCTTTGCTGGTTGGTGGGAGCCATCTTCAGCAAGTGATTATACAGCTGTATTTTTATGGGCTCACTCCTCTTCTTTATGTCTATGAACTGCTGCTTGATGCTCAGTTCACCCTCCCTCTGCTGGCTAGAGGAGCTGACTTCTCCTCCCACAGTTCTGTTCTGTTCCCCTTGGAAGGAACTTGCAGATACTTCCCTGCTAGGTGGGCCCATGCCCAGAGACTGCCCTGTTGGCATTTCCTCATCAGAGAAAGGGTTCATTCTTTGTCTTTTCTCACCATGACTTTCTGATGTGGTCAAGGGAGTCTCTCTGTCCCTTTTTCTGCTAGTATCCTCCTTTTGTGGAGTTTGGAGGATTGAGGCATCAACTGATGTTTCTTGCCTTGGAGGCACTGTATTTTGTGCCTGTTGTTCTGTGGAAATGGGGGCTTCAACTGTCCCTTCTTGCTGTGTGGGCTGCTCTTTATTTTGCTGCCCTTCTTCTTGCTGCATTTCCTGTTGTTGTTGCTGTACCTGTTGCTGCTGTTGCTGCACCTTCTCATGCTGTGGCCGTTCAGTATCCATTTCTTTTTCCTTGCCCTTGCCAGATATATCTTCAGTGGCTATGGGTGCTTGCTGGTTTGCAGTCGAGGAGGATGCACTTGCTCCCACTTGTGAGCTTGGCAGTGAAGACACCTGTGAACAAAGTTCAAGGTCAGCCATCTTTTTAAGATTCCTGACTGCTCTTTGATTCAGCTCTTCTTGTGTAACCGGCTCTTCTAGGGTTCCTCTCCTCCATTTTTCTTGGTTAGCATGTTTTTCAATGTGAGGGATTTTTAGATGATCATAGCCAGAGAGCCTATATCTGAGCCTTCTCAAAGTGATGAAGTGGTTGGGGTCATAAGGTTTCCAGAGGAAACTAGTTTGAAGGCCAAGGGACCCAAGCATGCTGTCTGCTTCTTTCCAACCTTCCTCCCTTTGGTTATAGACAAAGTGGCCCAGTCGGTTCCTGACTTTCAACTGCGCTTTCTTGCCTTTGCCTGAAAAGTGAAGCACATCAACATTGCCAAACTGCCTGAAGTATTCTAAGGCAAATAGCCTCATAGGTACATATCTGGGTAGTCTATAGGGAGGCAGTTCACACCCATACATCCTGATGACGGTGTGGTGCTGGTAAAAGTACCAGTCCCCAATGCTGTATGATTTGGATAGCTGCAGGATCCTTTGCATTTCATCTGTGAGTCTCAGAGGAGGTGAGCCCATCATCATTGTCATAGCTGGGTGAATGAACTGATCTATGAACTCACAATAGGTGTATGGAGTTTCACCTCTAAGGTGGAAAACAGATGACCAATATACCACTGATCTTGGATTGCCTTGGGCATCCTCTCTTTTGATTGGAAAAGAGAATTTCTGATGTTGATGATATAGGATCAAGTGGTAAATGTAGGAGGTATACCTAAACACTCTTTCTCTTGCCAGGTTCAGTTGCTCATGTATTTTGTCTGCTATATAGGTGGCATAGTCATAGCAGATAGGAGACTTGCCAGGAGCAAACATGAGCATGATTACCAGCACAGTTTGGTCAACGTACTCAATGGAGTTGTAGCCCAAAATGGGACAGATCATGTCAGCCAGATCTCTGCCCAGTTGGTTGAGGTATACATGATTGATAGGAGGATACTTCACAGAGTCAGAGCAAATATACAGCTGGTTTAGTCTGGTGACCTGAGCATCTGTCATTCTGGCTCCTCGATTTATCAGGTCTACAAGTGATAGAGGGACCAGTTTCTTCTCAGTCCTGAAGCAGAGCATATCCCTGATAGCTTCTGGGGTGACATAAAACATAGCTGATCCTGAAGGGTCAAGAACTGCCCTCTGAGTGGGGTCATCATTTTCAGCACACAGATGGATCAACTCAGGGAATTGGTTAACTTGAGGGAGCTTGAAGATAGGGAGGAATGAGCCCCATATGCCCAGCGCATCTGTTCCAGCCTCGTGCTTAGCCTTCGGTTCATTGAGCAGGTGGATATGGAACTTAGTACCCATCAGCATTTCCTCTGAAATCTAATGGTCCATGTCTGCCAGAGACTGCCACTGCAATTGCCTCTGAGGGGCATTTAATGGAGCAACATTTAGAGCTATAGGAGCTACTGGTGGATCCATGGTTTCTCCTAGGATTTGCAAATAGATGCTGCTATGTAGAGTTATACAAAGGAGCTCTGTTTATCTGAGCAAGGTGAATTTTTCAAGGATAAAGGATTAATGATGAACTACAGCAATTGAAATACTGTTTGAATTACGAATAAGACCAATGTCTGGTCTCACTCTGTCTTTTGTAGCAGGTTTTTAATGGATTGACCAACTGTCTCACGATTGCGCGAGCAGTTTACAGTTTTCGATAAGAACTCGGGAAATCAAGGCTCCGCTGGTGGTTTTCGAGCTTGCAGTCTGAAATAGAGGCTTTGCAGAGGGAATTTGCAGGTAAAATGATGAGTTTTAGTGTCCTTTGAGCCTTCTGAGTAATTTACAGACAATTTAGGCGTATGGAGGATAAATGATGAGAAATACCTGGCAAACAGCGAGCAGTGGTCGTAAATGTGGGCAGAATTGGTGCTCTGGAGGTCTTCAGGTCGATTCCAGCGGGGTGGCGCAGTTTTGGACGTAAAAGATCATGCAGCGGAAACAATAGTGAATGAGCGAAAAGTATGCAAAACTTGATTTTTGGCCAAAATATGGACCTTTTGGCAATTTGGCGCCTTTTCTCGGACGACGTCAGCATGACGTCATAGGGTGGGGTCAAGCGTAGATGACGTCACCATGATGTCATCGGGTGAGGTGGCGAGCTGATATTGGTCCACGGGGATGATGCGGTGGCAGACACGTTGGCACAGGGGCGGACGAAAGTACTGATGCGATGGCAGGGTGGCGATGATGTGGGAATGACGTTGGATGAGCGGGTCGACCAAAACCAGAAGCGGTTAGCGGTTTTATATCGCACCGCTATAGCTACGGAAGCGGAATCTGTCAGGCGTACCTCCGATGCATTGTGGGAAGGGCGCGTGGCGGTGGACTGACGTAACCTTCTCATAGATATCGGAAGGTATCTGTCGGACGTCGGGGCCCCTCCGATATCAATGAGGACCGTCGGATCACTTGGGTCTGATCCGACAGTTGACGGAAGGGCGATGTGATCGGTGGACACGGAGGTGGGCGGAGGAATAAACAAATATTTCTTTTGGGACACGTGCTCAGCGGGAGATTCAAATATGGTATTTTTCAATGTTTTTCAATATATTTCGAAAAATCAGATATATGCGCCAACTTTGGTTAAGCGGCAAAAAGTGGGTTTTTTGGGTTTTTTCATAATTTCAAAGGGGTTATGGGTAGGAAGGGGTTTTTACAAGGTTTTTTCTTTACAATCAAAGGCTTAATGGGTGGAATGACTTCAAAGAAGGGAGAGGGGTGAGGTTTAGGTTCATCAAAGTGACCAGATGCCAATTTGATCCCTGACAGAGGATTTATTGGCTATAATGCCAAGGGGAGGGATATTTATACAAAATTTGGGGTTTATACACCATGGTGTTAATAATATTAGGGGAAAAGTAACATAGGGGATTTACATAGTAGAGTTAGAGTTAATATGGGGGGAAATGTGAATGAGGGGGAAGTCACTAAGTTTATTTGAAACTTACTTAGTTTAGGGAGTAGATCAAAATGAAAAGAATTTTAGACAAGAAATGCGGCTTCTAAAAAGATTAAGAACCACCATGAAACCATAATCTCTTCCATGAATCTCAGCTGATTAGGGAGTGTTAGTAATGAAATGGAAAGGGGAAGAAGGGAGGTTAGACATGCTTCTTGCTTGCTGTAACTTGATGAAGAATGACACCTTCTCAATTCATTGATTTTGCTTTGGTAAACAAAGTTAGCACACATGCAACTTATAAGAAATGACCCTTCTGCAACCCCAACTGCCTACCCATCTATTTGCCTAGCATTTTTTATTTCTTCTTGGAGGGTGCACTTGGACTTGCAGACCCTTACTTGCCTTTTCTTTTCTTTGGCTTTTTCTTTTGTTTTTCTATCTACTTCTACCCTTATTTCTTCCAAGGTCCCAGATTAAGCTGTTGGGAGCCTTTTTTCTCTACCTAAACTACTTGTCTGCCAAGATTAAACAGTTTGGACAGACTCCTTTCTCTATTCTACAACTAAAAATTTAAGACATGACATGATCCAGATTAGACTGTTGGACCATCCATCAAAATTTCAGTCCTTACCAAGCTATAAGCACATATTGGATTCTCTTGGAAATATGTGATCTTTGAATCCTCAAAGCAGAGCATATTTGGACCCTTTCATAGCCAATCATGAAATATGAAACCTATTGGTATAGGTAGCTAACAGTGGCTCCACATGGGGGTGGTGTTTCATTTGAAAGACCAAGAACAGCAGGTCAGATTGCCTTGCTCCTTGACTACTCTTGCCAACCTTGAAGTTTGATGCTTTTTTTTTTAAATGCCAAAATTGTGTGCTTCTCTCCTTGGTAGACTTCTGATTGTATCCACCTTTCGTTGGCAGTTTTAGGAAAACTTTGAGAAATTGCATTTCTACATGTTGACAGAAAATAATATATACATCTGGATATGTACAAGGAAAAACTCAGGGTGCACTTATGGGTGATATTCAAAATAGTGCTTCAGCATCCTGCCATTCACAGGACCTTCATCCAAATCAATTTCATTGAGACTCTTAAGGAAATAAGTGTTGTTTCCTTGTACTGCTTGGACAACAAATGGTCCTCTCCAAAGGGAGTCAAATTTTCCATGTTTTCCCTTATCATCTCTTCTTGAATCCCACTTGAGGACTTTGTCACCAATGTTGAAATCTTCTGCCTTAGTTCTTCTATCAAAGGCCTTCTTTAATTTTTCTTGTAGAATTTGAACTCTGCTGAAAACTTGGTCTCTAGTTTGCTGTAAACATATGATTTGATTGATTCTTCTCTGCATATCATTTGGTTCAGCTTGGCTTTCTTGAAGAAGTTTCATAACAGGCACTCCTAGTGATGAAGGAAATTTGGCCTCTAATCCATAAACCAACTCATATGGGCTGGTCCCAATTGATCTTTTGGTTGTTAGTCTATCTGCCCATAGGGCATTCACAAGCTTCTTATGCCAATTCTTTTTGTTCTCTTCTAGTACTTTCTTTATGATGTTTACCAGACTTTTATTTGATGACTCAGCAAGGCCATTTCCTTGGGGATAGTATGCAGTAGAATGGCCCAAGGTGATGTGAAATTTATGGCAGAAGTTTACCATTTTCTTGGATCTGAAAGCAGCAGCATTGTCTGTTATTATTTTGTCAGGACAGCCAAATCTAGCCAATATGTTGTTCTCCAAGAACTGAATGATAGTGGAATCATTTGCTTGTCTGCATGGGACAGCTTCAATCCACTTGGTGAAGTAGTCTGTGGCTGTCAAGATCCATCTATGTTGGCCTGAAGATGAGGGATGAATTTCCCCAATGAAATCCAAGCCCCATTGTTGAAAAGGTCTCTCTGTTGCAATAGGCCTTAAAGGAAGTGGCAGCAACTGTCTCTTTCCCTCAAACACTTGACATTTATGACATGAGGTGGTGAATTTCTTGACATCAGAGAACATGGTGGGCCAGTAGTACCCAGCCCTTAGTATTTTATCCACAGTGGACTTCCAGTACAAGTGCCCACCGCAGTCACCTGCATGAAATTCCTTTATGATATTGTCAGTTTCATTCTCAATTAGGAAGTTTAGCAATATTCCTTCATGGTTTTTCCACAATAAATTTCCATCCATAACATAAAATTTAGAAGCTTTCATTTTTAAAAACCTACATTTAGTTCTGGACAATCCTGGGGGAGCACACAGGTTTTGCAATACATAACATATATCAGAGTACCAAGGGGATTGTTCAAAGGCTACATTGATCTTTGGAGTCGCCAGCTCCGGTTCACTGTCTAGCTGGTTAATGTCTAAGGCTTGGAAATTTGCTTCTGTCATTAATTTGGCCAAGCCTTGCCCTTTTATTAGTTTTGTAGGTTTTATCTCAATGTCAAATTCCAAGATGTTGGCAATCCACTTTCCTCTTCTGCCCTCTAAATTTTCTTGGGTGAGAATGTCTTTAACAATAGGACCTGGCACATATGCTATAACATGGGAATAAAGGATATAAATCCTAAAGTCTTTAATGGCTTTGACCAAAGAATAAGCTTGCTTTTCCATGATTTGATACTTTAAAGGTGCATCTCTAAGAGCTTTGCTAAAGAAAGCAATTGGCTTCTCATTTCCTTGGTCATCTTTTTGTAATAAAACAGCAGCAATAGTATGCTGGGAGGCAAAAGAGAAAATGATAAATTCTCTGTCAAATCGAGGATTGGTCAGCACTGGTGTTTGGGTAAGGGCCAGTTTTATACTTTCAAAGGCTTGATTGGCTTCAACAGTCCACTTGACTTTTGAATCCTTTTTTAGCATGTTATTTAATAATCTGATTAGTTCTGCTAAGTTTGGGATAAACCTTCTTAAGAAATTGATTTTTCCCAAGAATCCTTGCAACTCTTTGACATTTCTTGGGTGGGGCATTTGTAGGATAGCCTGTATCCTATCTGGGTCAATTCTAATGCCATCTTTAGAAATGATGTGGCCTAATAGCTTACCTTCCTCCAAACCAAACAGGGATTTCTTGGGATTCAAGGAAATTCCATATTTTCTGCATTTTAGGAAGATCTGTCTCAAATGTTTTATATGTTCTTGGTCTGATTTTGAGAAAGGTGTAAGGTCATCTAGGTAAATGACTAAAAAGTCATGAATCTCTTTGGAAAAAGCAATATCCATTGCTCTTTGAAAAGTTGCCCCTGCATTTTTCAATCCAAAAGGCATCTTTACATATTTGAAAGTTCCCCATGCGGTAGTGAATGTTGTTTTATCTTGATCATTAGGGTGCACCAGGATTTGATTGAAACCTGAAAACCCATCCAGTAATGAGATCCTTGAAGCCCCTACCACCCTTTGGAGAATGTGATCCATCTTGGGTAAGGGATAGTTGTCCTTGAGGGATACTTGGTTCAGATTCCTTAAGTCCACACACAGCCTAATTTCACCAGTCTTCTTTCTTGTAGGGACTAAGTTGGAGATCCATTCAGAGAATCTGATTGGTGCTATGATGCCTGCCTTGAACATTTTCTGTACTTCTTGTTCCATTGCTGGGAGAAGCATAGGATTGATTCTCCTCAATTTTTGTTTAAAGGGCTTTTGATCAGGTTTGAGAGGGATTGTATGATGGATAATAGAGGTGTCATAGGACTTTAGGTCCTCATAACTCCATGCAAAGACATCCTGGAACTCTTTAAAGAGGTCAATGTATTTAGGCTTTTGGTCAGGAGGTAAAGATGCAGACAATTTAATTATTTTGGGTTTGTCAATTGTACCTATGTTACATTCTTCAATGGCTGCATTTAAGGGCTGTATTTTTGGTTTTCTGGGGATATCATTTGAATCAAAGATATCCTCTAGTGGGGTTAGGCCTGCTGGTAGAAAATTATCTTTCAGCTTTATGATTTCAGTTTCAGCATTGGCTACTTCCTCACCATTGATTGATTGAATTTGCTGAATGTTGTCTTCGTTGAAAATAGTTGGGTTTATCATTTGTTTTGCTGTTCTAGGTGATATTGGGTGAGTAATCTGTTGAAACTGTATTTGTGATGGACTTGCTCTTTCAAGTTTTTGTGATTGACTTGCTGTATCAGTGTCAATATTTAATCCTGCAAATTCTTGTTGCAGAGTTAAAAAATGGTTTATTTGCTTGCCATCCTCAAATACTTGCCAATCATTAACATTGTTTGGAATGGAGGGTCTGTGTTTTACCTCAACTGAAAAACAATGATGGGGCTCAAAAGGCAGTTTGCAGGTACTTGCAAAGGTGGCTAAACTATGAGCATGTAGATTGTGGGTTCTAGGAATTTTAGTGATTTGGAATTCGGAGAAAGAGTTTAGTACCTCAGCAACGGCAGACCTATAAGTCCTTAGTATTTTGTCATTGGTGACAAAATTTCCCTTCACTTGTTGGATAACTAAATCTGAATCACCCATGATTGAAACCCTGGCAGCTTGTAAGAACTTTACTAACTTGAGGCCTAGTAAAAGAGCTTCATATTCTGCCATGTTGTTAGTACATCTGAAATTCAATCTATAGGCTCTGCCTTCTGCATGACTATTTTCTTTATTGTGTACCCAAACTCCAGCTCCTACCCCTAATTTGTTGACTGAGCCATCAAATTCAAGGAACCATAGAATATCCTGTTGGGAAGGAGATTTAATGATCTGTTCATGGGCTGGCAATGTGAGTAGAAGTTGTGGTTTTTCATCTAGCTTGTCTTCTAGGACAGTTTCATCATTTGATTGGGTATGCTTGATATTTAGAATAGCAGCAGTATCTGGTGTTTGATTGACTGTTGTTTCATGGGTGGTAATTATTTCATTTGGGTCTTCCTCCCGTATGAGTATCTTGGTTTCAACCTCACCTTTTGAGGGAGTTGTGGTGTCATTGAAGAGAATGTATGAGTCTATGTCTGAATGGACAGCATATATGGGAAAGTTTTGAGGCTTTTCTTCACTGCTGACCATGTATTTCATGAGTGTTTCTCTGTACAGTCTTTTTGGTTGCCCAAAAACAGAGATGGTGGCATATGACATGTCTAATTGCAGGGAACCTTGGAGTTTAGCTCCCCAAGATCTTGATAACAGCATCCCATACTTAGGTGGAATATCAACAACTACCACATCCATTAGGATTGTCTTGTTTGGGTATTGAACCAGAGACACACATAAATCTTTTATGAGACCTAGACACTTGACTTGGCTGGAGTCAAAGGAAAACAGGTCCTTGTATGGTCTTGTTATGTCTAGATTCAATCTCTCCATGACTGCTTTTGGCATAAGATTGTGAGAGGCACCTGAGTCAAACATTGCATTATGTAATATTTTATCATGAATATGTAAACTGACATTGAAAGGTAATACCCCTGTGACTACCGTTTTTCCATCCACTTCTGGGCCGAACAGTAATTCTGGGGTGTCATCCAGCACATTGACATCATCTTTGTTGCTAGTGAGTTGAAGGGACTTCTTGATCTGTAGTTTATAGATGTCATGCTTGGCTAGTTCTGAAAGCGGGATTGCTACTTTTAGTTTGCCAATTTCAGTTTCTAGGTCAAAAGGTTTTTCAGATTGGGTCTTAGGGTTATAGGTGACAGTCCTTTCCTTGTTCATTAAATCTTCCTCTTGATTTTTATCTTGATTGTGGGACTTGCCTCTTTTACTCATCTCTTGGGGAGTAACATTTAAATTAGGATGAGAGGGTGAAGTGGCCATGGGCTGCTGTTTTGAGGACAGTGGTTCAGTGATCTCTTCAATAATCACTTCTTCTGCAGGTAAATTTGTTTTGTCATTAGGCTCTGTGACTATGACCCTTTCAGGCTGCTGATTATCCTTTATCTTTTCAGGCTGGTTTACATTCACAGTTCTGCTCCTCAGCTTGTATTGTTTATGGACTTCATAAACAGCAGTGTCATAGCCTTGTTTAAAGTCAAAGGATTCACCTGATTTAGTTTGGAACAGTTTGATTTCATCATCCTCATGATCTTCTTGTGTTAAGAAAACTTGACTTTCACCATCTAGACCCATTAAATTAATCTCAGGATCTTCATTGGGCTCTATTGATGTGGAAGTTTCTGCATAATTTTCTTGGAAAGGGGGTCTTATGTCTTGGTCAGCACTGGCCTTGCCAACATTTGGGTTTTGAGTTCTCCTGAAATTTGGATTCCTAGGAGGGTTGTTTTGTGGTGCTTCCCATGATGATTTTCTCTCAACCGATTCCACTCTGTCCCCTAATCTTTTCATTCCATTGAGTATTGCATCCAGCTTCTGATCAAAGGCAGAGGGTTCCTCTTTGAAAGAAGTCCTCTTTTCCAACCTTGCCCTGTTCCTTTTGGCAATTAGGTTGGCTTCCACTGTAACAGCAACCCTTTGGGCCTCTGCAAGGGATTGAGGATCTCTTTCCTTCAACTGATAGGCCATGTCAGGGTCAAAACCATCAGGGAATTTGTACAAGGCTAAATCAGGAGGAGGTCTTAAATTTTGTGGAATCGCGTTATATACATTGTTAAATCTTGTACAATACTCCAAAACAGTCTCTTGGGGACCTCTTTTGATAGTGTCATATTCCCCGAGTATGTGCAGAGGATCTTTCTTCTTCTCCCATCTACTAGTAAAGGCTTGATACAGTTCATCAGGAGTTGTAATGGAATTTGCATTCAGGGATCTAAACCAAGTTCTTACATCCCCAGTTAGGTTTTGAACAAACATCCTCATTCTGACACTGTCATCATCTATTGCATAGGTCTCAAAATGGTCTTGCATCCTCTTGGCATGCTGGACAGCTGTCAGAGGGCCATTGGAGTCAAAATATGAGATTTTGGTTTGGTAATCTTGGGGTAGAGCTGCAGCATTAGCTAGTATCTGCAAAGGTGCATATCTGTTAGCCATATTTACAGGGTTTAGAGGATTAACAGGGGTAGCTGGGTTAATATGAACAATGGGTATCACTGGGGTAATATGTAGGGGTGAACCTAGAGTGTTGGTCAAGGGGATATGTGCAGTGGATGAAGATGTGAGAGGAGGACTTTGAGATGTGGATGGTGAACTAGGGGAATTAGGGGTGGACCAGAAAAGGACCTTGCATGGGGTAGAGATAAGGCTGGGATGATCTGAATCTGATGTTAAATCAGCAGGCTGCTCCTGCCTTTGCTGCCTCCTAATGTTTCTAGGGATGGTATTTGGATTATCAACAATGATGGGTGGATTAGGGTCAGGATTTGCCCTAGTGTGCCGTGGATTTTTCTTGGGAGCCAGCTTCTAACTATTTTTTAGGATTTTATAGGAAGTTTTTATATCTGTAAGGACTGGATAAAGATTTTGGAATGACTATATATATTTCAAAGCTGAGATGAAGATTCACTGAAAGAGCTCTTCCATAAAACTGTCAATGTTACACAGAAGCAGTTTTGAAGGCCTCCTGACTTGTTTCAGGCTTGATTTCAGGCTTTGAGGGATGTATAGAAATTGGAAAATCCTAAGAAGTCCCCAGTGGAGTCGCCAATTATGTTAACACCCAGGTTGTTCCCTATGACTCCCAAGGGAATACGGCCGGGGTAACCACTAACCAATCTTTGGATTACAGTGCCTAGCCACACTGTAATCAGAGAGGGCTCTCTCTTTATAATTTGTCTCTGTTTTGAAATGATTTTAGGCTAGCTATGAAATGAGGGTGTTTAGTTTTATGCTTTGGTTGAGGGATATCTTTCTGTACCTGAAGTGTGCAATCTGCAGATGATTTTATTTCATTGGGCAATGGAGTCTGTGGCTATAAGTGTTTAGAAACCTTGAGGTGATTTACTGAGATTACAGGGCCAATTAAATATTTCATATAACAAAGTTAGATTATGATAGTGACATGTAAACAATCAGTGAAAAGCATTTAAGAATTTTCCACTAAAGCTGGGGTGTGGGGAAGAGATAGATGCCTCAGGAGCAAACTTGAATTCCTGAAAATATCTATCACAGTGAGAGATAAAGCTTGAAAGTGTAGCAATTAATAATTACACCTTATCTACTCTCTCTGGAAGAAAACATTTATAACAGCTTAGATTGAGTCCAGGGTAATCTGCGATTAAATCCTGGAACTATTCTTTTACTTTGCCATTAAGTGTAAAACACAGAAACATGAAAGAACATGAAAGACTAAAAAACATATAACACAGAGGTTAAAAGAAGACTTATTGTGCTATGAAACATGCAAGAATCCTGTAACAATCAGCCAGCCACCACAGTGCATCAAGGAACACAGAGCTTCGGAAATTCCATCCACCTTTTGTATTATTTCTCTGAGAGTTATACAACAACAGAAGTATAGAAATGAAATCAACAACAACCCCTTGCAAACTCATGCGAAGGGGACTTTATAGAAATGTTTATACAACTCAGGCATTGAGTCATCTGAGAGAGAAATATCTTCATTACTTCGTACATAAAAGTAGAAAAGAAGTTATTACAGCTTTGAATGCAGCATAACTGCTCTTTAAGTCTGTCAGAGGATATTTTGACCTTTGGAGGTCAGTGAGTCGGTTGAACCACTTTGCTTTAATGCTGGAAAATGTGTCTTTACGTTTGTTGCGCTGTATCTTCTCGGCCCTGCCACCTGTGACTATGCTTGCTACTGTGGTGGCCAAATAGTTCTGCTGAGTTGGCTCAGCCTTTCATCTTTCCTTTGTATGCTGACTTTATTGAACTGTGCCTTGCATAACAATTCATATTTTTATAAACATAATTTGGTGAATGGCTCACCGTTTACAAAATTGTTTTTATCGCTTTGGTCCACCAGTCATGTGTAGGTAATTGGTGCCTGAGGATTGCATCTATAGTCTCCTCTGCCTCTGTATACTTATAAAAATTGGGAGGGGCCTCAAACAGGTGTTTGATTTCATTCATTATAAAAAATAAATTCTCTACTCTGTTATAGAGAATCTGTCCTGTGGCTGGCCCTGTTTCCTCTGAGGTGCTGGGCTTCTCATTGATCTAACTAGTGGCAAATGTGTTAACTCTTTTGGCATATTGGTCATGTGTAAACAATTTCCCTGCGCTGTTCAGTAAGCTAGGGAGCCCTCTGTGTTCCAACACCTGAAACTTTTCCAAAAACCTGTTCACCTCAATCTGCATATCCTGGGTTCTTCTTTCCAATGTCTGCACTAAGTTTCTTAGTGTGAGAACCCTTTTGATCAACTGAATGTGCTCAGTTCTGTTTGGAATTCCCATGGCAGCCAACTGAGCGCTTGTCCTATTGTTAAGCACGTTGATCATCCTGGTGGCTATCTCAGGCATGTTGCTTAGAGCAGCTCTTGCTCTATGAATTTCAGTGTGTGCTTTTGGAATGAGGTCCAACTGCTCATGGATGGTTTCAATATATTGCCATTGCTCATTTATAGATTGGCCAATGTTAGCCCACAACACTATTTTAAGCTCAGCCACCACCTTATCTAATTTGAGCTCATTTTCTAGCTCTTTGATTTTATTTTTGAGGGCTTTTATCTCCCTGCCCTTTTCTGCCACAGACTGCTTGGATTTATCATATCTGTCATTCACTTTGGCCAATTTATCCCTGGTCTCATTCAGCTCTGTCATTTGGGCTTCTAGGGCCTGGATCTCATTCCTCAGCTTTTGCATGTCCAGGCTTGGGACCTGCTCTGTTGCTGGTGGTGCTGCTGAGGTGGATGTTGCTACTTGTTCTGGCTGTTGAGGAGGAGGAACAGTAGGTGGAGTAGTTTCCTCAAGATTTATTACTTCAGGAGGAGGCTGGGAGGTCTGTCCTTCTTCCCTTTGTTTTAAAGCTGCCTGTAATGCTGCCTGTGCAGCCTCTGATTCTCCCAGCTTTTCTTGTGCCTGGATGAGCTGTTTGTAGAGAGACACCAGCAAATCTGTGGCCTCTTTATCATGCCTCTGCTGGGCAACCTCATCTGTTTGAGGGTGGATTGTGGCTGGCATTTTTATCGTTTTCTTCAAGGCAGCCATGTCTGCATCCCTTAACTTCAATATCTCCTGGATGCCTTTGATATCTTTGGGATCATGCCCAATTTCAATAATTATATCTTCTAAGGACCTAATTCTGTTTTCCTTAGCCTGTGATGATGCCCTTTCCAGCTCAAGTTGGGCAGCTGTATTATTAAGGCTATTTTCCAGCCTGTAGTTGTCCAAGGTTTTGTCTGCCAAGGAGGCATAGACCATCTCACCTATTTGTTTGTGCAACTCAATTTTATCCATTGGGTGGATGTATTTGGCAAGGACCTCAAGATTGGTCCTTATATAATCTGCATGACTTTGGGGCTGTGCTACAGCTGGTAGGAAATGACTCATGATCATCTTTCCTTCACTGACATCAAAAGCAGACATCAGTCTTTGCTGGTTGGTGGGAGCCATCTTCAGCAAGTGATTATATAGCTGTATTTTTATGGGCTCACTCCTCTTCTTTATGTCTATGAACTGCTGCTTGATGCTCAGTTCAACCTCCCTCTGCTGGATAGAGGAGCTGACTTCTTCTCCCACAATTTTGTTCTGTTCCCCTTGGAAGGAACTTGCAGATACTTCCCTGCTAGGCGGGTCCACGCCGAGAGACTGCCCTGTTGGCATTTCCTCATCAGAGAAAGGGTTCATTCTTTGTCTTTTCTCACCATGACTTTCTGATGTGGTCAAGGGAGTCTCTCTGTCCCTTTTTCTGCTAGTATCCTCCTTTTGTGGAGTTTGGATGATTGAGGCATCAACTGATGTTTCTTGCCTTGGAGGCACTGTATTTTGTGCCTGTTTTTCTGTGGAAATGGGGGCTTCAACTATCCCTTCTTGCTGTGTGGGCTGCTCTTTATTTTGCTGCCCTTCTTCTTGCTGCATTTCCTGTTGTTGTTGATGTACCTGTTGCTGCTGTTGCTGCACCTTCTCATTCTGTGGCCATTCAGTATCCATTTCTTTTTCCTTGCCCTTGCCAGATATATCTTCAGTGGCTATGGGTGCTTGCTGGTTTGCAGTCGAGGAGGATGCACTTGCTCCCACTTGTGTGCTTGGCAGTGAAGACACCTGTGAACAAAGTTCAAGGTTAGCCATCTTTTTAAGATTCCTGACTGCTCTTTGATTCAGCTCTTCTTGTGTAACCGACTCTTCTAGGGTTCCTCTCCTCCATTTTGCTTGGTTAGCATGTTTTTCAATGTGAGGGATTTTTAGATGATCATAGCCAGAGAGCCTATATCTGAGCCTTCTCAAAGTGATGAAGTGGTTGGGGTCATAAGGTTTCCAGAGGAAACTAGTTTGAAGGCCAAGGGACCCAAGCATGCTGTCTCCTTCTTTCCAACCTTCCTCCCTTTGGTTATAGACAAAGTGGCCCAGTCGGTTCCTGACTTTCAACTGCGCTTTCTTGCCTTTGCCTGAAAAGTGAAGCACATCAACATTGCCAAACTGCCTGAAGTATTCTAAGGCAAATAACCTCATAGGCACATATCTGGGTAGTCTATAGGGAGGCAGTTCACACCCATACATTCTGATGACGGTGTGGTGCTGGTAAAAGTACCAGTCCCCAATGCTGTATGATTTGGATAGCTGCAGGATCCTTTGCATTTCATCTGTGAGTCTCGGAGGAGGTGAGCCCATCATCATTGTCATAGCTGGGTGAATGAACTGATCTATGAACTCACAATAGGTGTATGGAGTTTCACCTCTAAGGTGGAAAACAGATGACCAATATACCACTGATCTTGGATTGCCTTGGGCATCCTCTCTTTTGATTGGAAAAGAGAATTTCTGATGTTGATGATATAGGATCAAGTGGTAAATGTAGGAGGTATACCTGAACACTCTTTCTCTTGCCAGGTTCATTAGTTGCTCATGTATTTTGTCTGCTATATAGGTGGCATAGTCATAGCATATAGGAGACTTGCCAGGAGCAAACATGAGCATGATTACCAGCACAGTTTGGTCAACATACTCAATGGAGTTGTAGCCCAAAATGGGACTGATCATGTCAGCCAAATCTCTGCCCAGTTGGTTGAGGTATACCTGATTGATAGGAGGATACTTCACAAAGTCAGAGCAAATATACAGCTGGTTTAGTTTGGTGACCTGAGCATCTGTCATTCTGGCTCCTCGATTTATCAGGTCTACAAGTGATAGAGGGACCAGTTTCTTCTCAGTCCTGAAGCAGAGCATATCCCTGATAGCTTCTGGGGTGACATAAAACACAGCTGATCCTGAAGGGTCAAGAACTGCCCTCTGAGTGGGGTCATAATTTTCAGCACACAGATGGATCAACTCAGGGAATTGGTTAACTTGAGGGAGCTTGAAGATAGGGAGGAATGAGCCCCATATGCCCAGCACATCTGTTCCAGCCTCGTGCTTAGCCTTCAGTTCATTGAGCAGGTGGATATGGAACTTAGTACCCATCAGCATTTCCTCTGAAATCTGATGGTCCATGTCTGCCAGAGACTGCCACTGCAATTGCCTCTGAGGGGCATTTAATGGAGCAACATTTAGAGCTATAGGAGCTACTGGTGGATCCATGGTTTCTCCTAGGATTTGCAAATAGATGCTGCTATGTAGAGTTATACAAAGGAGCTCTGTTTATCCGAGCAAGGTGAATTTTTCAAGGATAAAGGATTAATGATGAACTACAGCAATTGAAATACTGTTTGAATTATGAATAAGACCAATGTCTGGTCTCACTCTGTCTTTTTAGCAGGTTTTTAATGGATTGACCAACTGTCTCACGATTGCGCGAGCAGTTTACAGTTTTTGATAAGAACTCGGGAAATCAAGGCTCCGCTAGTGGTTTTCGAGCTTGCAGTCAGAAATAGAGGCTTTGCAGAGGGAATTTGCAGGTAAAATGATGAGTTTTAGTGTCCTTTGAGCCTTCTGAGTAATTTACAGACAATTTAGGAGTATGGAGGATAAATGATGAGAAGTACCTGGCAAACAGTGAGCAGTGGTCGTAAATGTGGGCAGAATTGGTGCTCTGGAGGTCTTCAAGTCGATTCCAGCGGGGTGGCGCAGTTTTGGACGTAAAAGATCATGCAGCGGAAACAATAGCGAATGAGCGAAAAGTATGCAAAACGTGATTTTTGGCCAAAATATGGACCTTTTGGCAATTTGGCGCCTTTTCTCGGACGACGTCAGCATGACGTCATACGGTGGGGTCAAGCTCAGATGACGTCAGCATGACGTCATCAGGTGAGGTGGCGAGCTGCTATTGGTCCACGGGGATGATGCGGTGGCAGACACGTTGGCACAGGGGCGGACAAAAGTACTGATGCATTGGCAGGGTGGCGATGACGTGGGAATGACGTTGGATGAGCGGGTCGACCGAAACCAGAAGCAGTTAGCGGTTTTATATCGCACCGCTATAGCTACGGAAGCGGAATCTGTCAGGCGTACCTCTGATGCATTGTGGGAAGGGCGCATGGCGGTGGACTGACGTAACCTTCTGACAGATATCGGAAGGTATCTGTCGGACGTCGGGGCCCCTCCGATATCAATGAGGACCGTCGGATCACTTGGGTCCGATCCGACGGTTGATGGAAGGGCGATGTGATCGGTGGATACGGAGGCGGGCGGAGGAATAAAAAAATATTTCTTTTGGGACACGTGCTCAGCGGGAAAGATTCAGATATGGTATTTTTCAATGTTTTTCAATATATTTCGAAAAATCAGATATATGCGCCAACTTTGGTTAAGCGGCAAAAAGTGGGTTTTTTTGGGTTTTTTCATAATTTCAAAGGGGTTATGGGTAGGAAGGGGTTTTTACAAGGTTTTTTCTTTACAATCAAAGGCTTAATGGGTGGAATGACTTCAAAGAAGGGAGAGGGGTGAGGTTTAGGTTCATCAAAGTGACCAGATGCCAATTTGATCCCTGACAGAGGATTTATTGGCTATAATGCCAAGGGGAGGGATATTTATACAAAATTTGGGGTTTATACACCAGGGTGTTAATAATATTAGGGGAAAAGTAACATAGGGGATTTACATAGTAGAGTTAGAGTTAATATGGGGGGAAATGTGAATGAGGGGGAAGTCACTAAGTTTATTTGAAACTTACTTAGTTTAGGGAGTAGATCAAAATGAAAAGAATTTTAGACAAGAAATGCGGCTTCTAAAAAGATTAAGAACCACCATGAAACCATAATCTCTTCCATGAATCTCAGCTGATTAGGGAGTGTTAGTAATGAAATGGAAAGGGGAAGAAGGGAGGTTAGACATGCTTCTTGCTTGCTGTAACTTTATGAAGAATGGCACCTTCTCAATTCATTGATTTTGCTTTGGTAAACAAAGTTAGCACACATGCAACTTATAAGAAATGACCCTTCTGCAACCCCAACTGCCTACCCATCTATTTGCCTAGCATTTTTTATTTCTTCTTGGAGGGTGCACTTGGACTTGCAGACCCTTACTTGCCTTTTCTTTTCTTTGGCTTTTTCTTTTGTTTTTCTATCTACTTCTACCCTTATTTCTTCCAAGGTCCTAGATTAAGCTGTTGGGAGCCTTTTTTCTCTACCTAAACTACTTGTCTGCCAAGATTAAACAGTTTGGACAGACTCCTTTCTCTATTCTACAACTGAAAATTTAAAACATGACATGATCCAGATTAGACTGTTGGACCATCCATCAAAATTTGAGTCCATACCAAGCTATAAGCACAAATTGGATTCTCTTGGAAATATGTGATCTTTGAATCCTCAAAGCAGAGCATATTTGGACCCTTTCATAGCCAATCATGAAATATGAAACCTATTGGTATAGGTAGCTAACAACCTCAAAACCATAATCAATCACATCGTTTTCATGTTCTTGAATATAGATCAATGACAGCTCATCAACGCATAGGCAGATCTTGTAAATAAGAACAAATGGAGAAATATCCCAAGTGTAAGCACAAATCTCAAGTATAGGAATAATTTCTTAATGCAGCAAATCAATGAAGTTTAGAGCTGAAAGAAAAATGTTGCATCAAATTAAATAACATGAACTTGAAGAAGGAAAAGAATTGTAAATAAACAAATAAAATTTGCACATCAAATAAGAATTGATACCCTAATTAGTTTAAAATATGAGAGCAGTGTCGAGCTGGTCTGGTGGCCAACCCAACCAGCTCAAACCCTCTTTGATTGCCTGGTTCACATAGAAATTAACACCATTAGATGCAGAAAATAAATAGACAGTTCATGGATAAAAATCACTTTAATTGACTCCTGAGAAACAATATTTACATCAAGCAGACATCGGCTTAACTCTAGCAAGTAGGAGAATCGATCCACAACTAGAATCTACATGCTGCTACATTGAGACAACTTCCCCTCCCTTCTGCACTTCCTTCCGTGCACATTTCGTATGGATCAGTTTCCTAATTCCTCTCTATCTAATTAATTGACTAACTAAGCTAATCATTCTTCCTCCTGGCAATCTCTTATATAGAATTGAATTACAAATTAGGCCTTTTTAATTAGCTGATTAGAATATGGGAAGACAATCTCAACAATTTACCATGAATAAAGTTGATTTGCAACTGAATGTTGAAACAGGGAAAATTCTGGTGAATTGTTTCTGTTTTCCTGGAACGGTGATGTTGCTAGACTCTACGTAGGATGGGTGCAACACTATCTCATAAGGACGTGGCATAGATGTGGACATGGCATTGCGTTGACTCTAGCATTGATATGGCTGCACTTCTATTATAAACATTCAAGTAATCTATTGTTAGACATGGTTCGGGGATAGCTTGGTTTCTTTGTGGTAGTTTCAGTGAAGTGAATTCAGGAGGAACCATAGGCACATTAGCTGGATAGCAGCTTGATGAGGGAGATGCATATTCTGTGGGCCGTGATGCGCACAAGGCTAGCAAGACAAGATATCATAAGGGGAAAATTTATCTTCAGGCCAATGATTTCCAACTTCAATCCTAGATAAACATTGTGCTTCATTAATCCTTTTCCTGAGGCCAGAGTTCTCTCTTTGCACAGATAAAAGTGTGGCTTCCAAGTCCTCTTTCTCTGCTTTTAATGTTGCAATATTCTGTTGTATTATTTCGTCATTCCTCTGATGCAACGACTCTAAATTTGATTTGTCCATAAGGATTTCCCTAACTTTTCTTTCTTTCACCACAACTTCAGTGTCAGGATGCCCGATACCATTCAATATTGGCATAACTCACTAAACCCAGCACTCCATTAGCGATAGTTGAAGAACCTATATCAAGATCTACCTCTAGGTACTTTTGTCCATGGCATTAATTACAATCAATTGCCTTGCCCAAAATACAAGGTGTACTTCCAACACTCTGCCTGACAATCGAGGAACCCTTTGGAACAGATGGAATAAGCTTCAGCTTGCTATTACAACCAGTGAAAATAGTCCCCTTTCTGCAGCAATCCATAATGTGTAGAGATAGCAGGAAGATTATCATAGGATTGCCAATGACATTTGCCACAATTCGAGCCCCATGAACTGGATGGTTTGAGTACAGGTACAACTTCAAACATGATGATATCAGTGTAAGATTTTGCATGGACAACTGCAAATCCGTTGCAAGTAAAATACTTAGCCACATCACTGCCTTCATGAATAGACATAGGACTAGGTTTGAGTTCAACATAGTGCAAGAAGCCATAAAATGGTGCAGGCAGGTAAATGCAATGGTGCAGGCAGGTAAATGCAATGGTGCTGGCACGTAAATGTAGTGGTGGAAGCACGTCCCAAAGTATAAACAAACCAGTTTTAATCCTGCAATGTACAAACCTTAATTAAACTCTCATGAATGCTATTTTAATCCTGTTAAAACAAAGAAGTAAAAAATACTCTTCGAAAATACTCATTTATCCAATCGAAAGCATGAGAGAGATAAATAAAAATAAGACAAAACTGAGACCCAACATCCCCCCATGTTGACCATCTTGCATGTCCTCATGCAAGGAAATTTGGTACTGTTACTTCCTCGCAAAAACAAAATTAGAAACATTTGTAGGCGTTCAAAATGATGCTCCTGCAATTTTTCATGATCACATTTCTTGCGCTAGATAAAGATTGCTCTAAAATAGAGTGTCTACTCAACTCTTTATTTGCTTAAACTGATTTCAAGAAAACCTAAAATTAAAACTGTCATAAAAACTAAATTGCACAGATGGTGTTATTACTTGCTTAAAATAACCAACTTTTAAAATTTCCAAAAAAATATGTCAGAGGCATCCTTGATCAGAAGTTACACTTTAAAATCCTCATTGTAAATGTGAGTGACATGATTTAAAAGCATGGTGTTAAAAATAGACATAGTAATACCTTCCCATAGTGACCATTTTACCATTATCCATGTATATTTGAAGCTCCTCTTGTCTAGGCACAGTGAATTACCTACACTAAGGGTCCCACGTTCACAATAATCATTCCAAAAAGATAGAACTCCAAGGTATAACAACAGAAGGATTTTAAAGCCATTCTCAAAGAGATTGATAATGAGTTCAGGGAAACCAAAAACAACCAAGTAAATTATAGTGTAGAGTTAACTTTAATACCACAGGCATGGCCCTGCTGCCAGTAGGCATCTATAGCCTCGATAGGGATACCTTTTAACCTCATGAAATGCTTGTGTCCCACCTATTAGATATAGATTCAGAGTTATTTAAGAGGATTTTACATTTTCTCTTTTTAGAAGTAAATTGAAGGCCAATGTCCTGGCTTGGTAACCAGCTATTGACAGTGCCATTCATGAGAACTAACAAGAATGAATAAGTCCGCTCGCGATGATACCTCTCGTCTTCCAGTTTTTCAACTGAAATCCATTACCCTAGCTAGGTGACCAGTGCGATAATTTCATTCTCCTTAGGAGCCATGATCATAGTAGGTCGGTTCACAATGAGAGCTCCTCTCCCTCAATTAATTAGTTTATGTTTTTTTTTTAGAAGAAAAACTTTGATTATGATTAACCTTAGATGGGTTACTTAATAGGTGGGGAAGAAAATCTACTCTTTAAGATTGCAGGATGGCATGAAAAGTTTTTAATTACTATTCTTTACTAGTTGGTCATGTTATCCTAAGAAATTATTTTAAAAACATCTCGGGTAATGACCAAAAATATTCCTTGAGTTGATCATGTCAGGGTTCTTTATCAAAGCTTATTAGAGTTTTGTAGGCATGGTACACCATAGGAGGTTTTTCACTGGTCCCTTTGAAGAAGAATTTGAAAATATTTTCTGAATGATAGTTTGTTAGAATATGAAAAAGTATTACATGTAACTTAAAACACTATCCTTGACTGATATGTTAATCCATAATCAAAGTCGCTTTAAAATATGAGGTATTAAGTGTAAATTTCCTTTGACAAGTCTTACCATGAGAATGCATGATAATAGAAATTTCAAAAAGTTGTTCTTTTAGGGAATCAAAAGTTCAAGAGTGTTGTTAAACATCTTTATTCATTATTCCCATATTATCCCACACATTTTTTAAAGAAAGAAATATCACCTTTAAGTGAAGGCATGCTTCCAATGAAGCCATATGCGTAACAAAATGTTGATTATACTCACACTTAGTTTTAAAGAATAGACTTAGAGACATACCAATGCATGAGAAACCAATTGCTTCAATTGACATGGCACCAAGCGTTTCCAAATGATGAGAAAATAAGGTGGTTGGATTACTCCTCAAAACCAGGATTCAATGTAATCCACATATGTATGATTCTCCAACTGATCCGAGTCTTGCATAGTTTAATAGTCATTTTCCTGAAGCCACAAAGAATCTGGTGAAAGACAAAAGATAAATCCCTCAAATTGAGGCTCAAATATTTGATTTTCAAATTGACAAGAATGGTTGAAATAGATTCTAGGGTTTCGAGTTTCAACAACATTTTCAGAACAAGTTCAAATGAAAGATTTCTCCACTGGTGGTTTTTGAATGATAACTTCCCAAGGTGAATATTCTATAGTAATGGGGGAAGTTTCCAAATTCATTCCCTTTCCAAACATGGAAGATGTATTATTCTGTTCAAGATGGGAATCAATCAGAATAATAAGTGGTTCCAACTACTGTGAAACCTCATGATTTAGATTAGGGTTTATGATATGGTTTGGGCTAGGGTTTTGGTTAATGCTTGGACTAAGGCTTGGGTTTGGATTGGGATTAGGGTTTGGACTAGGGTTAGGTCTAGGGTATGGATAAGGGTATGGACTAGGGTTAGGGTACCGATTAGGGTTTGAATGAGAACTAGGGTATGGGTAAGGATAAGGAGTAGGGTAAGGATTAGGATAAGGGTTAGGGTATGCATTAAGGCTAGGGTAAGGTTGTACATGCAGCTGAGACCATGGAGGGGGATAAATTAATGGTGCATTGGAAAGAAATGGTGGTTGTTGTTGGTGCTCATATGATTTAATTTGTATGGGAGATTGCCCTAGAGATAAGGATCCAAACAATTCTTGAGGCCATGGTGATATCTGGCTTGAGGATGAGGGCCAAGGAGAGGGCCATTCGACCATGAGGTAGGATATCTGATTGGAGGAGGATTAAAAGTTTGCCATGAAACTACAAGATTATAAACATGTTGGGGAACCTACTTAGGATAATAAACATTATTCCAAGTATCAAATAGTGATGGGTCTTGAGTTATATCTGGTAGTCGATTTGATTCCTTACTTGATTTCCTGAATATGTGTAGTCATCTAAGTAGTGATGGGCAACATTCTGTTGGATGATCCTCTTCACAAATTTTGCAAATTTTCAGGCTACTAAGTGGATACTTTCCAAGGAGGTGTCTCTTTCTACAGTTGGTGCAAAAGATAAGCGATGGGTTTTCATCCTATTCCCACTCTTCCTGCAAATCATTCAATTTTTGAAATCAAATATTTAACAATACCATTTTTATGTTTAATCAAAATATTAAAATTTTCAATTGTTAATTCTTCATTGGATGAATTGTATGTCTCCGTAGCAGCATAAAAATTCCTTATTTGAATGATTCCTCAAAATACCATTTTATTATTTTTAACAAGCCAACTGGTACATTCGTTAGCACCTGAATGGTGTATATATATGTGTAGGGTGGCTGGGGGGTTCTTACAAAATTAAAGAAAATAAAAAACCTTAAAGCAACAGTGCAGAAAATAAATAAATTCAAAGAACATAAAAATACAAGAGAAACTAGGTGAAGGAAAAAAACCAAATGCGGCAGATCACCAAGGTCAATCCCTTGAGCACCTCCTCGGCAACGGCGCCAAAATGTTGGGTGCAGTATAGGGTCTATAAACGTACCAACATTTAATTTTTCAATCCGAAAAGTTCATGAACTTCGAGATGCAACATTGGAAATGCCAGAGAAAGCCCCTGGCAACCTACAAAATAAATGCTAGTCTATCTTGTATATTAATCTCATCAATAAATGAAATCTTGCACTAAAAGAGAATTCAAGAAAACACCAATCCAAAAAATTAAATCATGTGGGAAATAAAAGGCAATTAACAATGCGAAAGGAAATTCTAAGTACGAGCAACCAGAAGGGAAATCAGAACTAGAAGTCAAGCATGCTGGAACAATAAGAAAAAGACTGTAAATGCTGGAATAAATTGAAAAGAAATTCAAAACGATTCTGCATGCACTAATTCTACCTGCACTAATTTAATCAAGGAAATTGACTGTGTAAGTAAACTTATGAATGAAATTAAATTAATATGAATATCTCCTTCCTTGTCCCTGAAAATAAATCTTAGAGAATTGTCTAGAAGTTTAATGGAAAGTAAATATTATTGTTTTCAACATGACGCAATGTTCTTTCATTAATATTGGCTCTGCGACATACAAGTAATATATGGTTTTAAATGAATATGTCAGTATCTCAAAACCATAATCACTCACATCGTTTTCATGTTCTGAAATATAGATCAATGACAGCTCATTAACGCATAAGCGGATCTTGTAAATAAGAACAAGTGGAGAAATATCCCAAGTATCTGATTTGTCCATAAGAATTTCCCTAACTTTTCTTTCTTGCACCACAACTTTAGTGTCTAGACACCTGATACCATCCAATATTGGCCCAACTCACTAATCCCTACACTCCATTAACGATAGTTGAAGAACCTATATCAACATCTACCTCTAGGTACTTTTTCCCACAGTAATAATTACAATCAACTGCCTTGCCCAAAATACAAGGTCTACTCCCAACACTCTACCTCGAAATCTAGGAACCCTTTGGAATAGATGGATTAAGCTTCAGCCTGCTATTCCTAAATTCATCATCTCTAGCTACAAAATGCTGCAATAGTGACACCAGCAGCAACTGCTTCGATATGAAATATATGACCATGCTATAGTGTGTCGAGCTAGGTACTTGGAGGTTTATAACCAGTGAAAATAGTCCCTTTTCTGTAGCAATCCATAATGTGTAGAGGCAGCAGAAAGCTTATCATAGGATTGCCAATAACATTTTCCATAATTCGAGCTACATGAACTGGAGGGTTTGAGTATAGGTGCAACTTCAAACATGATGATATCAATGTAAGAGTTTGCATGGACAAGTGCAAATATGCTGCCAGTAAAATACTTAGTCACATCACTACCTTCATGAATAAACATAAGATCAGGTTTGAGTTCACCATAGTGTAGGAAGCCATAAAATGGTGAAGGTTGGTAAATGCAATGGTGCAGGCACATAAATGCAGTGGTGCAGGCACGTCCCAAACTATAATCAAACTGATTTTAATTCTGCAACATAGAAACCTTAATTAAACTCTCATTAATGTTATTTTAATCATGTCAAAACAAAGAAGTAACAAATACTCTTTGAAAATACTCATTTATCCAATCGAAAGCAAGAGAGAAATAAATAAAAATAAGACAAAACTAAGACCCAAAAATGCTTATATGTGTAGTCACTTTAGTCTTATCAATCTTGGAACATGTTCTCAAGTTTTATTTGGATGATTGCATAAACAATGATATCTTTCTATTTATTGCACCTGAATATTTTATGCACTCCAACATTTTTGGAAATGATAACTCTGATATTCCTAATCATGGTGATATAATATCTACCTTTTAAATAATTGTTGGGAGCCTTGAGTATTGGTTGGCTCACAGTTTGTTACGTTCAAAGGTCCGAAACAACAAGTTGAAGCATGCTCAGCGTTTGAACAAGTGTTTGGAATTTTTGAATGAACAAGAGTATTTGGCAATTTGTGCATGTTCTCATGAACAACTGAGTTCCATGATGAACACTGAAAGTGATGTGCAAGTTCGTGATGTTGGGGACCTTCTTGCTCTGCTACAACAAGAGATGCTTCTCAGCACTATTGAAATGAAGAAATATGACACCACACCAATAAAATTTGATAGCGTTTCATAGATCTCATTAAACATATTTATGAAAATTGATGCTACAGGTTATGATGCCTTGCAAAATTTCATGGGAATTGGAAAAGCAAAGGTAAGATTTTTTTATTTGGAATGTTTAACAACTGTGTTATTGTCATCGGTTGGTGTAGAATTTTAAGTACTTGATTCTTAAGGCCTATATTAGACCTCAACATTTTGAATGGTAGTCTCAACAATATACCACTATTCCATCATTGTGACGAAATGATGTCAACCTTGCACAAAACTTTGAAATTTGTAAAGTTATTCCACATCTACTCAAGATTTCAGTGTCCAGGTTATATATCAAAATTAGATGATTGGAAAACAATGTCAAAGAGTATGAGTTCCATTTCACATACAAGGAAATTTTTTGAAATTGGGATTTCAAAAAGACAACATGAGCATGCAGGAATGTTCAATTTCAATATGGTAAGACATGATTTTACATGCATTACAATTGAGCTTGTCCATATCTATGAAGTTTGAACTGGTAAATGGAGTCTTTTACTTTAATGAAAACAATAGAAAAAAATATGGAAAGATTATTGCATTCGGGATTTGTCTAGAGTTGGATGAATTGAAGGAAATATATGAGGGCTTGCATGAGGAGATTTCAACACTTGAGCTAAAATGCCTCCCATGCCAAGATAATAATCCCAAACACTAGACCATTGTGTATATACCCCAAATTGGTTATCAATTGTGCCTTTCTAAATTCAAGCTCGACAATAGTGAATTGGAAAATCTTAAAGACAGAGAATTTTCTTGTGTAGGTGAAAAGGATCATTAGAAAGCGTATGTTTTTCGTACTTCAAAGAAAAAAGAGTCATATCTTCTTCTAGGAGACATCTATCATAAAATGTTAGATATGGAAAGAGCCATAATAAGAGATTTGGAATTACACTTTAGCATTTCTCAATGCATTTTCATATGACATAAAACATCATCGGGGAGCTAGATTGCATGCTCTTCTTGGCATTATTTGCACTCAAGATTTCATTGTTCAAGTTATCTGTCAACATTGGATTATTGGATGGCAATGTCAAAGTGTATGAGTTCCATTTTACATACAAGGAAATTTTTTGAAATTTGGATTTTATAAAGATAGCATGCACATGTAGGAACGGTCAATTTGAATATTGTAAGACAATCTCTTACATGCATTAAGATTGAGCTTGTCCATATCTGTGAAGTTTGAACTGATAAAGGGATTCTTTGACTTTAATCAAAGCAATAGAAATAAATACAGAATGATGATTGCATACATGATTTGTCTAGAGTTGGATGAATTGAAGGAAATAGATGAGGGCTTGCTTGAGGAGATTTCATCTCTTGAGCTAAAATGCCTCCCATGCCAAGCTTATAATCCCAAACATGGGTCCATTGTGTTTATAACTCAAATTGGTTATCAATTGTGCCTTTCTGGACTAAAATTCGACGATAGTGAATTGGAAAATCTTAAAGATGTGGAGTTTGCTTGTGTAGGTGAAAAGGAACATGAGGAAGTGTACTTTTATCGTACTTCAAATAAAAAAGTGTTGGATGTTCTTCTAGGAGACATTTATCATAAAATGTTAGATATGTAAAGACCCATAATAAGGGATTTGGAATTGCAACTTTAGCCTTTCTCAATGCATTTTCATATGACATAAAATTTCGTTGGGGATCTAGACTACATGCTATCATTGGCATTAGTTGCAAACCAATAGATGTATGTTAGGCCAGTGCTTACTGCAAAGGATGCACTTGAGATAAAAAAAGGAAATCACTCATTTTTTTTAGGGAATAATGCCTTCTCCCTCTCAGAGACCCTTGCATCCATTGACAACCTCCATGTACAGAATGTTGATGGCGCTATTATCCTTGTGATCAAAAGGTCAATGCATAAAAAATTGGACACTAAGGAATCTAATCTATCTTGGACTGGTTATGTCCAGATTGCTTACAACAAAAAACCATCAGATAGTGAAGAAGGGGATCCTATTAAGTCCAGACTTGGAGTATTAGGAAATAGAAAAGTGGCAACAAAAGAAGTGGAAGATGTCAAACATAATGTCACATAGGAAAATGCCAAACATAATTTCACGGTACCAAAAGAATATGCATGAATTAATGGAAACCTGGAGTTAATTGTGATCATCCATATATGCTCAATTAAATAAGCCTAGATTATTTATGGCTTGATGGACTTTCACGTGCTATACGACAAAAATAGCTTTCTATCAAGACAATATCAATGCTTATATGTACTCAATCCTCAGAAGAGTCTTAGAAATCCACAATAAAGGAGGTTGTGGCTCCAAAACTTTACATGATGGCTAAGTCCTCACAATATATGTGGAGTCTTTTGTAATACAAAGGTTGATTGAAAGCTTGTTCCCATAGTAAATCTAGGAAATTGTATTTGTATTTTTTTTTTTTTTAAATATTCCTATCCTACTATGTCAAACTAGTTACATTGCAATTCATTTATAGCAGCTTTTCATTTACAAATTAATTATTGTGTCATGCCATTTCCCAGTTTCCTAGAAATTTATAAGTGACATTTTTAAAAATGTACCATTTCCTAATACCAAATGCACTTTTTCATTCCCGGTGGCAAGAATCACATTAAGTGGTAATGTTTTGTTATTGAATTGTGTTTTTATGGTGAAGCATGGACCTTAAAAGCGTATATATGGTAGTTTTTGTAGGTTTTAACCCCATACAGAAGCTACCTGCATACGAATTCTAAAACACAGAAAATAAACAATGTGAGAGCATAACACATAAAACACATATACACAAAGATTTCCCCCGGATCCCAAAACTGGGACTACCATATTGATTTTTCATTATGTTCCTTTCAATGTTACAATACATAATTACACATGCTGAAGCATCCAATACCCCTCAGACCCCCTGCGACACCACTTGCCACGCAATCGGTGCAACGAAGGGGGGGCTCCTCCCCCCTTCTAACTCCCTGGTTAACTACATGAGCTAGTTGTGGAAAGAATATAACACAACCTAACATTCTCCCATTGGTTGTTTTCTTTTCACAGCGGGCCACATGAAAGCTTAGTCATTTGTCCAGCCCTGCAATGCCCATTGTTTCTCTACACCAAGAGAACTTCTCAGAGCTCACGGATTTTGTCAATGCATCTACAGTATTCTTCAAAGTGTCCACCTCTACCAGCACACCTTTTTGTCTTCTATCATATCCCTCACAAAGTGATACTGAACATCAATGTGCTTTTTATTTGAATGATATGAAGTGTTCTTTGCCAAGAAGATTGCACTTTGGCTTTCATAGTCTATCCTTATAGCTCCCTCTACTAACCCCATACTTGAACACAATCTCTGCAACCAAACTACTTCCTTTCTTGCATGAGTGGCTGCCATGTATTCTACCTCTGTAGTTGATAGTGCCACTACAGATTGTTTCTTACTCATCCAATTGACTGCACCTCCAAATAGGTTAAACACATACCCATTTCTAGATCTTCTCTGATCCAAATCTCCTACCCAGTCTGCATCAACAAAGCCATGAATATCCAACACTATGTCCAATCCTGGTCTTTCTTAGTAGCACAATCCATAATCACTAGTGCCACACAAATACCTAAAAACTCGCTTCACTACTGTCCAGTGCTCCTTCCCTGGTTTTGATATAAACCTGCTCAATACTCCCACTGCATGTGAAATGTCTGGTCTAGTATAGACCATTGCATACATCAGGCTACCAACTGCACTTGCATATGGAACATGGGACATGTCCTCTTCCTCTTCTTGTGTCTTGGGACACTGTTTAGCAGATAGCTTTACACCAACAAGAATAGGAACCTTCACCGGTTTACTATCATGCATATTAAACCTCTGCAATATTGTCTCGACATACTTCCTCTGGCTTAACCAGAGCTTCCTCTTTGTCCGATATCTTTTAATTTCCATGCCCAAAATATAGCTTACAGCACCAAGATCTTTAATGTCGAATTTGGAGAATAATTGGGTCTTCAAATCCTGGATAATTTCTTTCTCATTTCCAACTAGCAACATATCATCCACATACAAGACTAGATAAATAACATGGTCACCAATTAATTTAAAATACACACAATGAGTTTCTTCTCTTCTGGTGAAGCCAAGTCACCGTATAAATACATCAAATTTCTGATACCACATCCTTGGTGACTGTTTTAACCCATACAAAGAATTCTTTAACTTGCATACTAGTTCTTTCTTACCCTTCACTGCAAAGCCTTCAGGTTGCTTCATATAGATCTCCTCTTCCAGATCACCATGAAGAAATTTTGTCTTTGCATCCATCTGTTCTACCTCAAAATCAAAAGCAATAACAATAGATAAAAGTAATCTAATAGAAGTTACCTTGGCAACAAGAGGAAAAATATCACCAAAATCAATTCCCAACACCTAGGAATAACCTTTTGATACCAACCGAGCTTTGTATTTCTCCACCTTTCCTTCTGCATTTGTCTTCTTCTTGAACACCCATTTGCTACCAATGGGTTTTCTTCCAGTCGGAAGCTCCACCAGATCCCAAGCCTCATTTTTCTGCAAAGCTTCCATTTCATCAACCATCGCCTCTTTCCAGAGTTTTCCATCCTTTGAATCTACTGCTTCCTTCATAGTACAGGGATCATCATCAGTAATAGATAAAGCAAAATTTGAACAAAAAGCGGATGGACTATACCTTTCTGGCTGCCTTATCTCTCGAATTGATCTTCTCACACCCAGAGTTTGTGGCTCTTCATCTTCTGATTCCTCCTCTACTGTAGAGTCTGATTCTTCCTCCTTTAGCTCAAACTCCATCTTCTCACGTTCCTTTGGTTGGACTACATGTTTAATAACATATGTCACCTCTCTCAATACCACATCTCGACTGTACACAACCTTCCTTGTTATTGGGTTCCAAAGCTTATAATCCTTTAAACGATCCTTATACCCAATAAAGATGCACTTTTCAGATTTACTATCCAACTTGGTTCATTTCTCCTTTGGAACATGTACATATGCATCACATCCAAATACCCTCAGATGTGAAAGAGAGGGTTTCTTACCAGTCCATACCTCTTGTGGAGTCTTATCCTCCAACACTGATGAAGGTGATCTATTGACTAGGTAACACACTGTCTCCACCGCCTCTACCCAGAATTCTTGTCCTAACCTCGCACCACTAAGCATGCTTCTTGCCCTTTCTATCAACGTCTTGTTCATTCTTTCTGCAACTCCAATTTGCTGAGGTGTATATGGAGTAGACTTCAGTCTTGCTATACCACACTTCTTAGAGAATTCTTGAAATTCCTTATTGCAAAACTCTCCACCGTTATCTATCCTCAACACCTTTATCTTCTTCTCTGTCTGCTTTTCCACTTGAGCCTTAAATTGTTTAAACATGTCAAACACTTCAAATTTCTTCTTAAGAAAATATATCCATGTATTCCTTGAGAAGTCATCTATAAATGATAAATAGTACATAGACTTACCCAGTGATGGAACCTTCACAGGTCCAAACACATCACTGTGCGCAAGCTATAATATTAGTTTTGCCCTCTTACCACTAGAGGGGAAACCCACCCGATTTGGCTTCCCATACACACAATTTTCATAGAAATCAAAATCTAGAGAGATATTATTCATAACTTCTACAATACCTTTACCATGAAATATTCGAAGGCCCTTCTCTCCAATATGTCCAAGCCTTTGATGCCACAACATGGTCTTCTCTCCAGAGACCACTAGATTTTTTGCTCCACTTTTAGGGACCACAGAACTGTTGCACCCATAAAAAACAATAGACTTAGAGACATACCAATGCATGAGAAACCAATTGCTTCAATTGACATGGCACCAAGCGTTTCCAAATGATGAGAAAATAAGGTGGTTGGATTACTCCTCAAAACCAGGATTCAATGTAATCCACATATGTATGATTCTCCAACTGATCCGAGTCTTGCATAGTTTAATAGTCATTTTCCTGAAGCCACAAAGAATCTGGTGAAAGACAAAAGATAAATCCCTCAAATTGAGGCTCAAATATTTGATTTTCAAATTGACAAGAATGGTTGAAATAGATTCTAGGGTTTCGAGTTTCAACAACATTTTCAGAACAAGTTCAAATGAAAGATTTCTCCACTGGTGGTTTTTGAATGATAACTTCCCAAGGTGAATATTCTATAGTAATGGGGGAAGTTTCCAAATTCATTCCCTTTCCAAACATGGAAGATGTATTATTCTGTTCAAGATGGGAATCAATCAGAATAATAAGTGGTTCCAACTACTGTGAAACCTCATGATTTAGATTAGGGTTTATGATATGGTTTGGGCTAGGGTTTTGGTTAATGCTTGGACTAAGGCTTGGGTTTGGATTGGGATTAGGGTTTGGACTAGGGTTAGGTCTAGGGTATGGACTAGGGTTAGGGTACCGATTAGGGTTTGAATGAGAACTAGGGTATGGGTAAGGATAAGGAGTAGGGTAAGGATTAGGATAAGGGTTAGGGTATGCATTAAGGCTAGGGTAAGGTTGTACATGCAGCTGAGACCATGGAGGGGGATAAATTAATGGTGCATTGGAAAGAAATGGTGGTTGTTGTTGGTGCTCATATGATTTAATTTGTATGGGAGATTTCCCTAGAGATAAGGATCCAAACAATTCTTGAGGCCATGGTGATATCTGGCTTGAGGATGAGGGCCAAGGAGAGGGCCATTCGACCATGAGGTAGGATATCTGATTGGAGGAGGATTAAAAGTTTGCCATGAAACTACAAGATTATAAACATGTTGGGGAACCTACTTAGGATAATAAACATTATTCCAAGTATCAAATAGTGATGGGTCTTGAGTTATATCTGGTAGTCGATTTGATTCCTTACTTGATTTCCTGAATATGTGTAGTCATCTAAGTAGTGATGGGCAACATTCTGTTGGATGATCCTCTTCACAAATTTTGCAAATTTTCAGGCTACTAAGTGGATACTTTCCAAGGAGGTGTCTCTTTCTACAGTTGGTGCAAAAGATAAGCGATGGGTTTTCATCCTATTCCCACTCTTCCTGCAAATCATTCAATTTTTGAAATCAAATATTTAACAATACCATTTTTATGTTTAATAAAAATATTAAAATTTTCAATTGTTAATTCTTCATTGGATGAATTGTATGTCTCCGTAGCAGCATAAAAATTCCTTATTTGAATGATTCCTCAAAATACCATTTTATTATTTTTAACAAGCCAACTGGTACATTCGTTAGCACCTGAATGGTGTATATATATGTGTAGGGTGGCTGGGGGGTTCTTACAAAATTAAAGAAAATAAAAAACCTTAAAGCAACAGTGCAGAAAATAAATAAATTCAAAGAACATAAAAATACAAGAGAAACTAGGTGAAGGAAAAAAACCAAATGCGGCAGATCACCAAGGTCAATCCCTTGAGCACCTCCTCGGCAACGGCGCCAAAATGTTGGGTGCAGTATAGGGTCTATGAACGTACCAACATTTAATTTTTCAATCCGAAAAGTTCATGAACTTCGAGATGCAACATTGGAAATGCCAGAGAAAGCCCCTGGCAACCTACAAAATAAATGCTAGTCTATCTTGTATATTAATCTTATCAATAAATGAAATCTTGCACTAAAAGAGAATTCAAGAAAACACCAACCCAAAAAATTAAATCATGTGGGAAATAAAAGGCAATTAACAATGCGAAAGGAAATTCTAAGTACGAGCAACCAGAAGGGAAATCAGAACTAGAAGTCAAGCATGCTGGAACAATAAGAAAAAGACTGTAAATTCTGGAATAAATTGAAAAGAAATTCAAAACGATTCTGCATGCACTAATTCTACCTGCACTAATTTAATCAAGGAAATTGACTGTGTAAGTAAACTTATGAATGAAATTAAATTAATATGAATATCTCCTTCCTTGTCCCTGAAAATAAATCTTAGAGAATTGTCTAGAAGTTTAATGGAAAGTAAATATTATTGTTTTCAACATGACGCAATGTTCTTTCATTAATATTGGCTCTGCGACATACAAGTAATATATGGTTTTAAATGAATATGTCAGTATCTCAAAACCATAATCACTCACATCGTTTTCATGTTCTGAAATATAGATCAATGACAGCTCATTAACGCATAAGCGGATCTTGTAAATAAGAACAAGTGGAGAAATATCCCAAGTATCTGATTTGTCCATAAGAATTTCCCTAACTTTTCTTTCTTGCACCACAACTTTAGTGTCTAGACACCCAATACCATCCAATATTGGCCCAACTCACTAATCCCTACACTCCATTAACGATAGTTGAAGAACCTATATCAACATCTACCTCTAGGTACTTTTTCCCACAGTAATAATTACAATCAACTGCCTTGCCCAAAATACAAGGTCTACTCCCAACACTCTACGTCGAAATCTAGGAACCCTTTGGAATAGATGGATTAAGCTTCAGCCTGCTATTCCTAAATTCATCATCTCTAGCTACAAAATGCTGCAATAGTGACACCAGCAGCAACTGCTTCGATATGAAATATATGACCATGCTATAGTGTGTCGAGCTAGGTACTTGGAGGTTTATAACCAGTGAAAATAGTCCCTTTTCTGTAGCAATCCATAATGTGTAGAGGCAGCAGAAAGCTTATCATAGGATTGCCAATAACATTTTCCATAATTCGAGCTACATGAACTGGAGGGTTTGAGTATAGGTGCAACTTCAAACATGATGATATCAATGTAAGAGTTTGCATGGACAAGTGCAAATATGCTGCCAGTAAAATACTTAGTCACATCACTACCTTCATGAATAAACATAAGATCAGGTTTGAGTTCACCATAGTGTAGGAAGCCATAAAATGGTGAAGGTTGGTAAATGCAATGGTGCAGGCACATAAATGCAGTGGTGCAGGCACGTCCCAAACTATAATCAAACTGATTTTAATTCTGCAACATAGAAACCTTAATTAAACTCTCATTAATGTTATTTTAATCATGTCAAAACAAAGAAGTAACAAATACTCTTTGAAAATACTCATTTATCCAATCGAAAGCAAGAGAGAAATAAATAAAAATAAGACAAAACTAAGACCCAAAAATGCTTATATGTGTAGTCACTTTAGTCTTATCAATCTTGGAACATGTTCTCAAGTTTTATTTGGATGATTGCATAAACAATGATATCTTTCTATTTATTGCACCTGAATATTTTATGCACTCCAACATTTTTGGAAATGATAACTCTGATATTCCTAATCATGGTGATATAATATCTACCTTTTAAATAATTGTTGGGAGCCTTGAGTATTGGTTGGCTCACAGTTTGTTACGTTCAAAGGTCCGAAACAACAAGTTGAAGCATGCTCAGCGTTTGAACAAGTGTTTGGAATTTTTGAATGAACAAGAGTATTTGGCAATTTGTGCATGTTCTCATGAACAACTGAGTTCCATGATGAACACTGAAAGTGATGTGCAAGTTCGTGATGTTGGGGACCTTCTTGCTCTGCTACAACAAGAGATGCTTCTCAGCACTATTGAAATGAAGAAATATGACACCACACCAATAAAATTTGATAGCGTTTCATAGATCTCATTAAACATATTTATGAAAATTGATGCTACAGGTTATGATGCCTTGCAAAATTTCATGGGAATTGGAAAAGCAAAGGTAAGATTTTTTTATTTGGAATGTTTAACAACTGTGTTATTGTCATCGGTTGGTGTAGAATTTTAAGTACTTGATTCTTAAGGCCTATATTAGACCTCAACATTTTGAATGGTAGTCTCAACAATATACCACTATTCCATCATTGTGACGAAATGATGTCAACCTTGCACAAAACTTTGAAATTTGTAAAGTTATTCCACATCTACTCAAGATTTCAGTGTCCAGGTTATATATCAAAATTAGATGATTGGAAAACAATGTCAAAGAGTATGAGTTCCATTTCACATACAAGGAAATTTTTTGAAATTGGGATTTCAAAAAGACAACATGAGCATGCAGGAATGTTCAATTTCAATATGGTAAGACATGATTTTACATGCATTACAATTGAGCTTGTCCATATCTATGAAGTTTGAACTGGTAAATGGAGTCTTTTACTTTAATGAAAACAATAGAAAAAAATATGGAAAGATTATTGCATTCGGGATTTGTCTAGAGTTGGATGAATTGAAGGAAATATATGAGGGCTTGCATGAGGAGATTTCAACACTTGAGCTAAAATGCCTCCCATGCCAAGATAATAATCCCAAACACTAGACCATTGTGTATATACCCCAAATTGGTTATCAATTGTGCCTTTCTAAATTCAAGCTCGACAATAGTGAATTGGAAAATCTTAAAGACAGAGAATTTTCTTGTGTAGGTGAAAAGGATCATTAGAAAGCGTATGTTTTTCGTACTTCAAAGAAAAAAGAGTCATATCTTCTTCTAGGAGACATCTATCATAAAATGTTAGATATGGAAAGAGCCATAATAAGAGATTTGGAATTACACTTTAGCATTTCTCAATGCATTTTCATATGACATAAAACATCATCGGGGAGCTAGATTGCATGCTCTTCTTGGCATTATTTGCACTCAAGATTTCATTGTTCAAGTTATCTGTCAACATTGGATTATTGGATGGCAATGTCAAAGTGTATGAGTTCCATTTTACATACAAGGAAATTTTTTGAAATTTGGATTTTATAAAGATAGCATGCACATGTAGGAACGGTCAATTTGAATATTGTAAGACAATCTCTTACATGCATTAAGATTGAGCTTGTCCATATCTGTGAAGTTTGAACTGATAAAGGGATTCTTTGACTTTAATCAAAGCAATAGAAATAAATACAGAATGATGATTGCATACATGATTTGTCTAGAGTTGGATGAATTGAAGGAAATAGATGAGGGCTTGCTTGAGGAGATTTCATCTCTTGAGCTAAAATGCCTCCCATGCCAAGCTTATAATCCCAAACATGGGTCCATTGTGTTTATAACTCAAATTGGTTATCAATTGTGCCTTTCTGGACTAAAATTCGACGATAGTGAATTGGAAAATCTTAAAGATGTGGAGTTTGCTTGTGTAGGTGAAAAGGAACATGAGGAAGTGTACTTTTATCGTACTTCAAATAAAAAAGTGTTGGATGTTCTTCTAGGAGACATTTATCATAAAATGTTAGATATGTAAAGACCCATAATAAGGGATTTGGAATTGCAACTTTAGCCTTTCTCAATGCATTTTCATATGACATAAAATTTCGTTGGGGATCTAGACTACATGCTATCATTGGCATTAGTTGCAAACCAATAGATGTATGTTAGGCCAGTGCTTACTGCAAAGGATGCACTTGAGATAAAAAAAGGAAATCACTCATTTTTTTTAGGGAATAATGCCTTCTCCCTCTCAGAGACCCTTGCATCCATTGACAACCTCCATGTACAGAATGTTGATGGCGCTATTATCCTTGTGATCAAAAGGTCAATGCATAAAAAATTGGACACTAAGGAATCTAATCTATCTTGGACTGGTTATGTCCAGATTGCTTACAACAGAAAACCATCAGATAGTGAAGAAGGGGATCCTATTAAGTCCAGACTTGGAGTATTAGGAAATAGAAAAGTGGCAACAAAAGAAGTGGAAGATGTCAAACATAATGTCACATAGGAAAATGCCAAACATAATTTCACGGTACCAAAAGAATATGCATGAATTAATGGAAACCTGGAGTTAATTGTGATCATCCATATATGCTCAATTAAATAAGCCTAGATTATTTATGGCTTGATGGACTTTCACGTGCTATACGACAAAAATAGCTTTCTATCAAGACAATATCAATGCTTATATGTACTCAATCCTCAGAAGAGTCTTAGAAATCCACAATAAAGGAGGTTGTGGCTCCAAAACTTTACATGATGGCTAAGTCCTCACAATATATGTGGAGTCTTTTGTAATACAAAGGTTGATTGAAAGCTTGTTCCCATAGTAAATCTAGGAAATTGTATTTGTATTTTTTTTTTTTTTAAATATTCCTATCCTACTATGTCAAACTAGTTACATTGCAATTCATTTATAGCAGCTTTTCATTTACAAATTAATTATTGTGTCATGCCATTTCCCAGTTTCCTAGAAATTTATAAGTGACATTTTTAAAAATGTACCATTTCCTAATACCAAATGCACTTTTTCATTCCCGGTGGCAAGAATCACATTAAGTGGTAATGTTTTGTTATTGAATTGTGTTTTTATGGTGAAGCATGGACCTTAAAAGCGTATATATGGTAGTTTTTGTAGGTTTTAACCCCATACAGAAGCTACCTGCATACGAATTCTAAAACACAGAAAATAAACAATGTGAGAGCATAACACATAAAACACATATACACAAAGATTTCCCCCGGATCCCAAAACTGGGACTACCATATTGATTTTTCATTATGTTCCTTTCAATGTTACAATACATAATTACACATGCTGAAGCATCCAATACCCCTCAGACCCCCTGCGACACCACTTGCCACGCAATCGGTGCAACGAAGGGGGGGCTCCTCCCCCCTTCTAACTCCCTGGTTAACTACATGAGCTAGTTGTGGAAAGAATATAACACAACCTAACATTCTCCCATTGGTTGTTTTCTTTTCACAGCGGGCCACATGAAAGCTTAGTCATTTGTCCAGCCCTGCAATGCCCATTGTTTCTCTACACCAAGAGAACTTCTCAGAGCTCACGGATTTTGTCAATGCATCTACAGTATTCTTCAAAGTGTCCACCTCTACCAGCACACCTTTTTGTCTTCTATCATATCCCTCACAAAGTGATACTGAACATCAATGTGCTTTTTATTTGAATGATATGAAGTGTTCTTTGCCAAGAAGATTGCACTTTGGCTTTCATAGTCTATCCTTATAGCTCCCTCTACTAACCCCATACTTGAACACAATCTCTGCAACCAAACTACTTCCTTTCTTGCATGAGTGGCTGCCATGTATTCTACCTCTGTAGTTGATAGTGCCACTACAGATTGTTTCTTACTCATCCAATTGACTGCACCTCCAAATAGGTTAAACACATACCCATTTCTAGATCTTCTCTGATCCAAATCTCCTACCCAGTCTGCATCAACAAAGCCATGAATATCCAACACTATGTCCAATCCTGGTCTTTCTTAGTAGCACAATCCATAATCACTAGTGCCACACAAATACCTAAAAACTCGCTTCACTACTGTCCAGTGCTCCTTCCCTGGTTTTGATATAAACCTGCTCAATACTCCCACTGCATGTGAAATGTCTGGTCTAGTATAGACCATTGCATACATCAGGCTACCAACTGCACTTGCATATGGAACATGGGACATGTCCTCTTCCTCTTCTTGTGTCTTGGGACACTGTTTAGCAGATAGCTTTACACCAACAAGAATAGGAACCTTCACCGGTTTACTATCATGCATATTAAACCTCTGCAATATTGTCTCGACATACTTCCTCTGGCTTAACCAGAGCTTCCTCTTTGTCCGATATCTTTTAATTTCCATGCCCAAAATATAGCTTACAGCACCAAGATCTTTAATGTCGAATTTGGAGAATAATTGGGTCTTCAAATCCTGGATAATTTCTTTCTCATTTCCAACTAGCAACATATCATCCACATACAAGACTAGATAAATAACATGGTCACCAATTAATTTAAAATACACACAATGAGTTTCTTCTCTTCTGGTGAAGCCAAGTCGCCGTATAAATACATCAAATTTCTGATACCACATCCTTGGTGACTGTTTTAACCCATACAAAGAATTCTTTAACTTGCATACTAGTTCTTTCTTACCCTTCACTGCAAAGCCTTCAGGTTGCTTCATATAGATCTCCTCTTCCAGATCACCATGAAGAAATTTTGTCTTTGCATCCATCTGTTCTACCTCAAAATCAAAAGCAATAACAATAGATAAAAGTAATCTAATAGAAGTTACCTTGGCAACAAGAGGAAAAATATCACCAAAATCAATTCCCAACACCTAGGAATAACCTTTTGATACCAACCGAGCTTTGTATTTCTCCACCTTTCCTTCTGCATTTGTCTTCTTCTTGAACACCCATTTGCTACCAATGGGTTTTCTTCCAGTCGGAAGCTCCACCAGATCCCAAGCCTCATTTTTCTGCAAAGCTTCCATTTCATCAACCATCGCCTCTTTCCAGAGTTTTCCATCCTTTGAATCTACTGCTTCCTTCATAGTACAGGGATCATCATCAGTAATAGATAAAGCAAAATTTGAACAAAAAGCGGATGGACTATACCTTTCTGGCTGCCTTATCTCTCGAATTGATCTTCTCACACCCAGAGTTTGTGGCTCTTCATCTTCTGATTCCTCCTCTACTGTAGAGTCTGATTCTTCCTCCTTTAGCTCAAACTCCATCTTCTCACGTTCCTTTGGTTGGACTGCATGTTTAATAACATATTTCACCTCTCTAAATACCACATCTCGACTGTACACAACCTTCCTTGTTACTGGGTTCCAAACCTTATAACCCTTTAAACGATACTTATACCCAATAAAGATGCACTTTTCAGATTTAATATCCAACTTAGTTCGTTTCTCCTTTGGAACATGTTCATATGCATCACATCCAAATACCCTCAGATGTGAAAGAGAGGGTTTCTTACCAGTCCATACCTCTTGTGGAGTCTTATCCTCCAACACTGATGAAGGTGATCTATTGACTAGGTAACACACTGTCTCCACCGCCTCTACCCAGAATTCTTGTCCTAACCTGGCACCACTGAGCATGCTTCTTGCCCTTTCCATCAACGTCTTGTTCATTCTTTCTCCAACTCCAATTTGCTGAGGTTTATATGGAGTAGACTTCCGTCGTGCTATACCACACTTTTTAGAGAATTTTTGAAATTCCTTACTGCAAAACTCTCCACCATTATCTATCCTCAACACCTTTATCTTCTTCTCTGTCCAGTTTTCCACCCGAGCCTTAAATTGTTTAAACATGTCAAACACTTCAGATTTCTTCTTAAGAAAATATATCCATGTATTCCTTGAGAAGTCATCTATAAATGATAAATAGTACATAGACTTACCCAGTGATGGAACCTTCACAGGTCCAAACACATCACTGTGCGCAAGCTATAATATTAGTTTTGCCCTCTTACCACTAGAGGGGAAACCCACCCGATTTGGCTTCCCATACACACAATTTTCATAGAAATCAAAATCTAGAGAGATATTATTCATAACTTCTACAATACCTTTACCATGAAATATTCGAAGGCCCTTCTCTCCAATATGTCCAAGCCTTTGATGCCACAACATGGTCTTCTCTCCAGAGACCACTAGATTTTTTGCTCCACTTTTAGGGACCACAGAACTGTTGCACCCATAAAAAACAATAGACTTAGAGACATACCAATGCATGAGAAACCAATTGCTTCAATTGACATGGCACCAAGCGTTTCCAAATGATGAGAAAATAAGGTGGTTGGATTACTCCTCAAAACCAGGATTCAATGTAATCCACATATGTATGATTCTCCAACTGATCCGAGTCTTGCATAGTTTAATAGTCATTTTCCTGAAGCCACAAAGAATCTGGTGAAAGACAAAAGATAAATCCCTCAAATTGAGGCTCAAATATTTGATTTTCAAATTGACAAGAATGGTTGAAATAGATTCTAGGGTTTCGAGTTTCAACAACATTTTCAGAACAAGTTCAAATGAAAGATTTCTCCACTGGTGGTTTTTGAATGATAACTTCCCAAGGTGAATATTCTATAGTAATGGGGGAAGTTTCCAAATTCATTCCCTTTCCAAACATGGAAGATGTATTATTCTGTTCAAGATGGGAATCAATCAGAATAATAAGTGGTTCCAACTACTGTGAAACCTCATGATTTAGATTAGGGTTTATGATATGGTTTGGGCTAGGGTTTTGGTTAATGCTTGGACTAAGGCTTGGGTTTGGATTGGGATTAGGGTTTGGACTAGGGTTAGGTCTAGGGTATGGACTAGGGTTAGGGTACCGATTAGGGTTTGAATGAGAACTAGGGTATGGGTAAGGATAAGGAGTAGGGTAAGGATTAGGATAAGGGTTAGGGTATGCATTAAGGCTAGGGTAAGGTTGTACATGCAGCTGAGACCATGGAGGGGGATAAATTAATGGTGCATTGGAAAGAAATGGTGGTTGTTGTTGGTGCTCATATGATTTAATTTGTATGGGAGATTTCCCTAGAGATAAGGATCCAAACAATTCTTGAGGCCATGGTGATATCTGGCTTGAGGATGAGGGCCAAGGAGAGGGCCATTCGACCATGAGGTAGGATATCTGATTGGAGGAGGATTAAAAGTTTGCCATGAAACTACAAGATTATAAACATGTTGGGGAACCTACTTAGGATAATAAACATTATTCCAAGTATCAAATAGTGATGGGTCTTGAGTTATATCTGGTAGTCGATTTGATTCCTTACTTGATTTCCTGAATATGTGTAGTCATCTAAGTAGTGATGGGCAACATTGTGTTGGATGATCCTCTTCACAAATTTTGCAAATTTTCAGGCTACTAAGTGGATACTTTCCAAGGAGGTGTCTCTTTCTACAGTTGGTGCAAAAGATAAGCGATGGGTTTTCATCCTATTCCCACTCTTCCTGCAAATCATTCAATTTTTGAAATCAAATATTTAACAATACCATTTTTATGTTTAATAAAAATATTAAAATTTTCAATTGTTAATTCTTCATTGGATGAATTGTATGTCTCCGTAGCAGCATAAAAATTCCTTATTTGAATGATTCCTCAAAATACCATTTTATTATTTTTAACAAGCCAACTGGTACATTCGTTAGCACCTGAATGGTGTATATATATGTGTAGGGTGGCTGGGGGGTTCTTACAAAATTAAAGAAAATAAAAAACCTTAAAGCAACAGTGCAGAAAATAAATAAATTCAAAGAACATAAAAATACAAGAGAAACTAGGTGAAGGAAAAAAACCAAATGCGGCAGATCACCAAGGTCAATCCCTTGAGCACCTCCTCGGCAACGGCGCCAAAATGTTGGGTGCAGTATAGGGTCTATGAACGTACCAACATTTAATTTTTCAATCCGAAAAGTTCATGAACTTCGAGATGCAACATTGGAAATGCCAGAGAAAGCCCCTGGCAACCTACAAAATAAATGCTAGTCTATCTTGTATATTAATCTTATCAATAAATGAAATCTTGCACTAAAAGAGAATTCAAGAAAACACCAACCCAAAAAATTAAATCATGTGGGAAATAAAAGGCAATTAACAATGCGAAAGGAAATTCTAAGTACGAGCAACCAGAAGGGAAATCAGAACTAGAAGTCAAGCATGCTGGAACAATAAGAAAAAGACTGTAAATTCTGGAATAAATTGAAAAGAAATTCAAAACGATTCTGCATGCACTAATTCTACCTGCACTAATTTAATCAAGGAAATTGACTGTGTAAGTAAACTTATGAATGAAATTAAATTAATATGAATATCTCCTTCCTTGTCCCTGAAAATAAATCTTAGAGAATTGTCTAGAAGTTTAATGGAAAGTAAATATTATTGTTTTCAACATGACGCAATGTTCTTTCATTAATATTGGCTCTGCGACATACAAGTAATATATGGTTTTAAATGAATATGTCAGTATCTCAAAACCATAATCACTCACATCGTTTTCATGTTCTGAAATATAGATCAATGACAGCTCATTAACGCATAAGCGGATCTTGTAAATAAGAACAAGTGGAGAAATATCCCAAGTATCTGATTTGTCCATAAGAATTTCCCTAACTTTTCTTTCTTGCACCACAACTTTAGTGTCTAGACACCCAATACCATCCAATATTGGCCCAACTCACTAATCCCTACACTCCATTAACGATAGTTGAAGAACCTATATCAACATCTACCTCTAGGTACTTTTTCCCACAGTAATAATTACAATCAACTGCCTTGCCCAAAATACAAGGTCTACTCCCAACACTCTACCTCGAAATCTAGGAACCCTTTGGAATAGATGGATTAAGCTTCAGCCTGCTATTCCTAAATTCATCATCTCTAGCTACAAAATGCTGCAATAGTGACACCAGCAGCAACTGCTTCGATATGAAATATATGACCATGCTATAGTGTGTCGAGCTAGGTACTTGGAGGTTTATAACCAGTGAAAATAGTCCCTTTTCTGTAGCAATCCATAATGTGTAGAGGCAGCAGAAAGCTTATCATAGGATTGCCAATAACATTTTCCATAATTCGAGCTACATGAACTGGAGGGTTTGAGTATAGGTGCAACTTCAAACATGATGATATCAATGTAAGAGTTTGCATGGACAAGTGCAAATATGCTGCCAGTAAAATACTTAGTCACATCACTACCTTCATGAATAAACATAAGATCAGGTTTGAGTTCACCATAGTGTAGGAAGCCATAAAATGGTGAAGGTTGGTAAATGCAATGGTGCAGGCACATAAATGCAGTGGTGCAGGCACGTCCCAAACTATAATCAAACTGATTTTAATTCTGCAACATAGAAACCTTAATTAAACTCTCATTAATGTTATTTTAATCATGTCAAAACAAAGAAGTAACAAATACTCTTTGAAAATACTCATTTATCCAATCGAAAGCAAGAGAGAAATAAATAAAAATAAGACAAAACTAAGACCCAAAAATGCTTATATGTGTAGTCACTTTAGTCTTATCAATCTTGGAACATGTTCTCAAGTTTTATTTGGATGATTGCATAAACAATGATATCTTTCTATTTATTGCACCTGAATATTTTATGCACTCCAACATTTTTGGAAATGATAACTCTGATATTCCTAATCATGGTGATATAATATCTACCTTTTAAATAATTGTTGGGAGCCTTGAGTATTGGTTGGCTCACAGTTTGTTACGTTCAAAGGTCCGAAACAACAAGTTGAAGCATGCTCAGCGTTTGAACAAGTGTTTGGAATTTTTGAATGAACAAGAGTATTTGGCAATTTGTGCATGTTCTCATGAACAACTGAGTTCCATGATGAACACTGAAAGTGATGTGCAAGTTCGTGATGTTGGGGACCTTCTTGCTCTGCTACAACAAGAGATGCTTCTCAGCACTATTGAAATGAAGAAATATGACACCACACCAATAAAATTTGATAGCGTTTCATAGATCTCATTAAACATATTTATGAAAATTGATGCTACAGGTTATGATGCCTTGCAAAATTTCATGGGAATTGGAAAAGCAAAGGTAAGATTTTTTTATTTGGAATGTTTAACAACTGTGTTATTGTCATCGGTTGGTGTAGAATTTTAAGTACTTGATTCTTAAGGCCTATATTAGACCTCAACATTTTGAATGGTAGTCTCAACAATATACCACTATTCCATCATTGTGACGAAATGATGTCAACCTTGCACAAAACTTTGAAATTTGTAAAGTTATTCCACATCTACTCAAGATTTCAGTGTCCAGGTTATATATCAAAATTAGATGATTGGAAAACAATGTCAAAGAGTATGAGTTCCATTTCACATACAAGGAAATTTTTTGAAATTGGGATTTCAAAAAGACAACATGAGCATGCAGGAATGTTCAATTTCAATATGGTAAGACATGATTTTACATGCATTACAATTGAGCTTGTCCATATCTATGAAGTTTGAACTGGTAAATGGAGTCTTTTACTTTAATGAAAACAATAGAAAAAAATATGGAAAGATTATTGCATTCGGGATTTGTCTAGAGTTGGATGAATTGAAGGAAATATATGAGGGCTTGCATGAGGAGATTTCAACACTTGAGCTAAAATGCCTCCCATGCCAAGATAATAATCCCAAACACTAGACCATTGTGTATATACCCCAAATTGGTTATCAATTGTGCCTTTCTAAATTCAAGCTCGACAATAGTGAATTGGAAAATCTTAAAGACAGAGAATTTTCTTGTGTAGGTGAAAAGGATCATTAGAAAGCGTATGTTTTTCGTACTTCAAAGAAAAAAGAGTCATATCTTCTTCTAGGAGACATCTATCATAAAATGTTAGATATGGAAAGAGCCATAATAAGAGATTTGGAATTACACTTTAGCATTTCTCAATGCATTTTCATATGACATAAAACATCATCGGGGAGCTAGATTGCATGCTCTTCTTGGCATTATTTGCACTCAAGATTTCATTGTTCAAGTTATCTGTCAACATTGGATTATTGGATGGCAATGTCAAAGTGTATGAGTTCCATTTTACATACAAGGAAATTTTTTGAAATTTGGATTTTATAAAGATAGCATGCACATGTAGGAACGGTCAATTTGAATATTGTAAGACAATCTCTTACATGCATTAAGATTGAGCTTGTCCATATCTGTGAAGTTTGAACTGATAAAGGGATTCTTTGACTTTAATCAAAGCAATAGAAATAAATACAGAATGATGATTGCATACATGATTTGTCTAGAGTTGGATGAATTGAAGGAAATAGATGAGGGCTTGCTTGAGGAGATTTCATCTCTTGAGCTAAAATGCCTCCCATGCCAAGCTTATAATCCCAAACATGGGTCCATTGTGTTTATAACTCAAATTGGTTATCAATTGTGCCTTTCTGGACTAAAATTCGACGATAGTGAATTGGAAAATCTTAAAGATGTGGAGTTTGCTTGTGTAGGTGAAAAGGAACATGAGGAAGTGTACTTTTATCGTACTTCAAATAAAAAAGTGTTGGATGTTCTTCTAGGAGACATTTATCATAAAATGTTAGATATGTAAAGACCCATAATAAGGGATTTGGAATTGCAACTTTAGCCTTTCTCAATGCATTTTCATATGACATAAAATTTCGTTGGGGATCTAGACTACATGCTATCATTGGCATTAGTTGCAAACCAATAGATGTATGTTAGGCCAGTGCTTACTGCAAAGGATGCACTTGAGATAAAAAAAGGAAATCACTCATTTTTTTTAGGGAATAATGCCTTCTCCCTCTCAGAGACCCTTGCATCCATTGACAACCTCCATGTACAGAATGTTGATGGCGCTATTATCCTTGTGATCAAAAGGTCAATGCATAAAAAATTGGACACTAAGGAATCTAATCTATCTTGGACTGGTTATGTCCAGATTGCTTACAACAGAAAACCATCAGATAGTGAAGAAGGGGATCCTATTAAGTCCAGACTTGGAGTATTAGGAAATAGAAAAGTGGCAACAAAAGAAGTGGAAGATGTCAAACATAATGTCACATAGGAAAATGCCAAACATAATTTCACGGTACCAAAAGAATATGCATGAATTAATGGAAACCTGGAGTTAATTGTGATCATCCATATATGCTCAATTAAATAAGCCTAGATTATTTATGGCTTGATGGACTTTCACGTGCTATACGACAAAAATAGCTTTCTATCAAGACAATATCAATGCTTATATGTACTCAATCCTCAGAAGAGTCTTAGAAATCCACAATAAAGGAGGTTGTGGCTCCAAAACTTTACATGATGGCTAAGTCCTCACAATATATGTGGAGTCTTTTGTAATACAAAGGTTGATTGAAAGCTTGTTCCCATAGTAAATCTAGGAAATTGTATTTGTATTTTTTTTTTTTTTAAATATTCCTATCCTACTATGTCAAACTAGTTACATTGCAATTCATTTATAGCAGCTTTTCATTTACAAATTAATTATTGTGTCATGCCATTTCCCAGTTTCCTAGAAATTTATAAGTGACATTTTTAAAAATGTACCATTTCCTAATACCAAATGCACTTTTTCATTCCCGGTGGCAAGAATCACATTAAGTGGTAATGTTTTGTTATTGAATTGTGTTTTTATGGTGAAGCATGGACCTTAAAAGCGTATATATGGTAGTTTTTGTAGGTTTTAACCCCATACAGAAGCTACCTGCATACGAATTCTAAAACACAGAAAATAAACAATGTGAGAGCATAACACATAAAACACATATACACAAAGATTTCCCCCGGATCCCAAAACTGGGACTACCATATTGATTTTTCATTATGTTCCTTTCAATGTTACAATACATAATTACACATGCTGAAGCATCCAATACCCCTCAGACCCCCTGCGACACCACTTGCCACGCAATCGGTGCAACGAAGGGGGGGCTCCTCCCCCCTTCTAACTCCCTGGTTAACTACATGAGCTAGTTGTGGAAAGAATATAACACAACCTAACATTCTCCCATTGGTTGTTTTCTTTTCACAGCGGGCCACATGAAAGCTTAGTCATTTGTCCAGCCCTGCAATGCCCATTGTTTCTCTACACCAAGAGAACTTCTCAGAGCTCACGGATTTTGTCAATGCATCTACAGTATTCTTCAAAGTGTCCACCTCTACCAGCACACCTTTTTGTCTTCTATCATATCCCTCACAAAGTGATACTGAACATCAATGTGCTTTTTATTTGAATGATATGAAGTGTTCTTTGCCAAGAAGATTGCACTTTGGCTTTCATAGTCTATCCTTATAGCTCCCTCTACTAACCCCATACTTGAACACAATCTCTGCAACCAAACTACTTCCTTTCTTGCATGAGTGGCTGCCATGTATTCTACCTCTGTAGTTGATAGTGCCACTACAGATTGTTTCTTACTCATCCAATTGACTGCACCTCCAAATAGGTTAAACACATACCCATTTCTAGATCTTCTCTGATCCAAATCTCCTACCCAGTCTGCATCAACAAAGCCATGAATATCCAACACTATGTCCAATCCTGGTCTTTCTTAGTAGCACAATCCATAATCACTAGTGCCACACAAATACCTAAAAACTCGCTTCACTACTGTCCAGTGCTCCTTCCCTGGTTTTGATATAAACCTGCTCAATACTCCCACTGCATGTGAAATGTCTGGTCTAGTATAGACCATTGCATACATCAGGCTACCAACTGCACTTGCATATGGAACATGGGACATGTCCTCTTCCTCTTCTTGTGTCTTGGGACACTGTTTAGCAGATAGCTTTACACCAACAAGAATAGGAACCTTCACCGGTTTACTATCATGCATATTAAACCTCTGCAATATTGTCTCGACATACTTCCTCTGGCTTAACCAGAGCTTCCTCTTTGTCCGATATCTTTTAATTTCCATGCCCAAAATATAGCTTACAGCACCAAGATCTTTAATGTCGAATTTGGAGAATAATTGGGTCTTCAAATCCTGGATAATTTCTTTCTCATTTCCAACTAGCAACATATCATCCACATACAAGACTAGATAAATAACATGGTCACCAATTAATTTAAAATACACACAATGAGTTTCTTCTCTTCTGGTGAAGCCAAGTCGCCGTATAAATACATCAAATTTCTGATACCACATCCTTGGTGACTGTTTTAACCCATACAAAGAATTCTTTAACTTGCATACTAGTTCTTTCTTACCCTTCACTGCAAAGCCTTCAGGTTGCTTCATATAGATCTCCTCTTCCAGATCACCATGAAGAAATTTTGTCTTTGCATCCATCTGTTCTACCTCAAAATCAAAAGCAATAACAATAGATAAAAGTAATCTAATAGAAGTTACCTTGGCAACAAGAGGAAAAATATCACCAAAATCAATTCCCAACACCTAGGAATAACCTTTTGATACCAACCGAGCTTTGTATTTCTCCACCTTTCCTTCTGCATTTGTCTTCTTCTTGAACACCCATTTGCTACCAATGGGTTTTCTTCCAGTCGGAAGCTCCACCAGATCCCAAGCCTCATTTTTCTGCAAAGCTTCCATTTCATCAACCATCGCCTCTTTCCAGAGTTTTCCATCCTTTGAATCTACTGCTTCCTTCATAGTACAGGGATCATCATCAGTAATAGATAAAGCAAAATTTGAACAAAAAGCGGATGGACTATACCTTTCTCGTTGCCTTATCTCTCGAATTGATCTTCTCACACCCAGAGTTTGTGGCTCTTCATCTTCTGATTCCTCCTCTACTGTAGAGTCTGATTCTTCCTCCTTTAGCTCAAACTCCATCTTCTCACGTTCCTTTGGTTGGACTACATGTTTAATAACATATGTCACCTCTCTCAATACCACATCTCGACTATACACAACCTTCCTTGTTATTGGGTTCCAAAGCTTATAATCCTTTAAATGATCCTTATACCCAATAAAGATGCACTTTTCAGATTTACTATCCAACTTGGTTCATTTCTCCTTTGGAACATGTACATATGCATCACATCCAAATACCCTCAGATGTGAAAGAGAGGGTTTCTTACCAGTCCATACCTCTTGTGGAGTCTTATCCTCCAACACTGATGAAGGTGATCTATTGACTAGGTAACACACTGTCTCCACCGCCTCTACCCAGAATTCTTGTCCTAACCTCGCACCACTAAGCATGCTTCTTGCCCTTTCTATCAACGTCTTGTTCATTCTTTCTGCAACTCCAATTTGCTGAGGTGTATATGGAGTAGACTTCAGTCTTGCTATACCACACTTCTTAGAGAATTCTTGAAATTCCTTATTGCAAAACTCTCCACCGTTATCTATCCTCAACACCTTTATCTTCTTCTCTGTCTGCTTTTCCACTTGAGCCTTAAATTGTTTAAACATGTCAAACACTTCAGATTTCTTCTTAAGAAAATATATCCATGTATTCCTTGAGAAGTCATCTATAAATGATAAATAGTACATAGACTTACCCAGTGATGGAACCTTCACAGGTCCAAACACATCACTGTGCGCAAGCTATAATATTAGTTTTGCCCTCTTACCACTAGAGGGGAAACCCACCCGATTTGGCTTCCCATACACACAATTTTCATAGAAATCAAAATCTAGAGAGATATTATTCATAACTTCTACAATACCTTTACCATGAAATATTCGAAGGCCCTTCTCTCCAATATGTCCAAGCCTTTGATGCCACAACATGGTCTTCTCTCCAGAGACCACTAGATTTTTTGCTCCACTTTTAGGGACCACAGAACTGTTGCACCCATAAAAAACAATGCTCCCTTGCAGCTTGTACAGAGTTCCAATTCGAACTCCCAAGATCAATACCTGTGCCCTTCAAACCATCTTACAGGTATCCTTCTCGAACACTATTTTTACACCTGTATCATCCAACTTTCTTACAAAAATTAGATTTCTAGCCAATGTAGGAATATGCAAAACACCCGGAAGTGTTCTAACCCTTCCACCTTGCAACTTCAACTTTACTTTTTTGCGACCAACAATTCTAGCCTTCCTATCATTCCCTAAGAAGACATCACCACCATCGTATTTCTCATACTCCTAGAACCAATCTCTATGGGGAGTGAAGTGAAAGGATGCACCTGAGTCAATCAACCATGCCTCATGATCTACATGTGTACTTGAAGAAGCCAAGTACACATCCCCACCTTCATCTGAGGTGGTTTTTGCCTCTGCAGAAGGAGCATCATCATATCCCTTTCCTTCGTCAGGAGCTTTAGATTTACAGTCCCTTTTGTAGTGCCCTTCGTTTCCGCATTTCAAGCACCCCAACTTTACAAGTTTTCCTGGAGATTTAGATCTCCCACTCGGTGACTTATTTTTGTTTCTATTCTGGGACCATCCTTGTATAGACAAGGCATCACCATTCTGGCTCTCCATATTTTTCCATCTCATCTCCTCCGTTAACAAGGATGAGACTATTTCATCAAACTCCAAGGTAGTTGCATTGCTACCTATTGCAATAACCAGACTATCCCATGAATCTGGTAGAGAACACACCAAAATAATGCAGTTATCTTCATCTGAAATTTTGATATCAATAGATGGTAACTGACTTACCACAGTATTAAATGCATTAAAATGCTCTATCATCGAGTCTCCATCTTTCATCGTTAGGTTATACAACTTTTTCCACAGGAACAATTTATTCACCAGAGACTTAGATTGGTACAAAGTCCCTAACTTGTCCCACAAAGCCTTAGTTGTAGCTTCCCCTGATACATTCAACAATACTGAATTTGAGACACACAATCATATTGTGCTCTTTGCTTTCCGATCTAACTTCTTCCATTCTTCAACAGACACTCTCGTTGGTTTATTACCTGTGTTACCGGGAAAAGTGTCTATTTGGAACTGCTCTATCCCACTAAGGTGTGACAACTGCCTTAGAAACAAACAGAGAAAACTACTTTTGTATTTCCTTTATGAACTATAGATAGAGGGGGATAGAAAGAACCGACTTGTGTCTTGCGCTAATCCTTTGATCCAATCCCTCTCTTCTTTGACAGCTTCCAGCTACCTGCTCCCTTACTTGCCCAGCTTCACCAAGTACCTGTAAGATCACAGAAGAAGAACACTATACAAAGACATGGATCTATATTCATAAACAACTTAGGATCAGATTTAAGTTAACCATACGAATGTAACAAGCATCAATGATACAAAAGCATGGAGGAAAAACTCAAATAGTTTTTATTGATAAACAAGAAGATCCAGGAGGAGTTACAACCGATGGTTCCTGACCCAGCATCAACCTCCCAGCAAATAAGCCCCTCTTCACCTCCAACAAAGCATAAATCACCCAATACTCTGATCTCTGCCTCAAAACCAACAGCAATTCCTTACAATGTGCAAAATTCCAGCCTCTAGATCTCTGGGATGAGGGATCCATATATAGATGTATGTAAGGAGGATGAGTCAGCTTGTGATTTGATTAGTGTCTTCTCTCTATCATTTCTTGCTTCCACTTGGAGACTGAAAGCCTCTTACTCATCCTTTGTCGAATTTAGTGAGGCAAGTGTCATAGGAGAAGATTCTGGAAGCTTCCATTGTCTCTCCACCTCGCGGAATGACACTGCCATTTGTCATTTCTCGCTCAACACACCCTCATAGTGCATTTAGGTGCGTTGCAACACACCTAGCTAGTGTGTTTAGGTGCTATGCAACGCACCTAGCTAGTGGAGCAGCTGAAATGATCCTGTTTTGACTTATTCTGAGCAGTTTCTGGTGGAGAACTTCTGGGAGAAGCTGTAATTTGTTGACCTTGTTCCTTTAGGGGTTAGAACAACACTTTTAGGGACTTAGGAGCCCTTGGTTTATGGACATTTCATGCTTGGAGCTGCAAGGCACAAAAATGTATATAACAGTTGCCCCCTAAAGTATGAGGCCGTTAATCGGGTGAAATGCTTTATTATGAGGATCCGAAGTTCTTTCAATGCTGGGAGGAGACCTGTAATAAGTTACAATACAATACATTATCTTCATACTGTTTTTCATGATCTAGCTGAGGCGGGCATTCCCATGCTCATCTTTATAAATTCATTTTCATGTACATAGGACAGACAATCGTCTGAGTGTAGACTGATGATTCTGATAGAGCCACCATCCTTTTGGTAGGATGATTATCTGTGCTGTAATGCTGTACATTTAATGTCTTTATTTTCCTGAATATATATCGCAGCCCAGATGGATGAAACTAGATCCGGGGTCTTCAATCTCGTCTGATCTTCACTCGAAGTACAATTCGATCCATGTGAGAAATGTTCTGAAGTCGAACATGGAAAGACATCGCTTGATTACCAGTCAATGATGTAAACTGTTAACAAGCGCGAGAGGAATCACCGATAATGATAATGACCCTCAAGGTACTACAGTACAATTCACGTGGTGTGAATAAACGACTTGGCGTCGAACACCACACAAAATCTTTCGGTCGAAGGCCATTGATGTAAACCTGTCGCCAGAAGTGAGAAACTTGCCATTAAGGCATGCAAGCTTCAAAGTACTGAATGGGGTGTTCCTAGACCAACTTCTTGGATAATGAGCTGATGTCTACAAGAAGTGATCCGTCAAAGGAGGGCCTTAATGAATCCCACATCAATGACACGGAACGGAGCAAATGATTTTGATGGAGGTGAAAACGATCTGATGATATACGGTTCAGGGTGGCGGTCATGAAAGAATGGAGTATAATGTATGGTAGTGGGTGGGACATAGGTGACTTCTCTGGATGACTTCTCTTGAACATGTCGGCGACACTGATGTGATGGATTGGTAGCATTAACCCCAAATGTGGATGGTATGGTGTGACCATGGTGATGTGACCGATGAATGAAACAACCCAACCCGACTCGAACACGGAGTGGAAGTGTCATGTTCAAGAGCGACTTGCTACCAATAAAGATTCTTTGAGTTTTCTTCCCAATTTTTCCCCAGTCATTGCTGACCAGTACCTCTTTATTCTTGTCAAGCTTGAGGAGGATAACATATGCTTGTTCTATAATTTGCCCTTCAGGCAAACCCATCGCTATGTTTTAACGAGCCTAGCGATAGTGAAACTCGTTCTCGTCTAAAGACAAGTTTGTCGCTATTAATCTTTTTAACGAGTTTAACGACAAGGATAACTCGGTCCTTTTCATTTTTAGAGAGTCTGAAAAGGTACGTAAAGGTAACTCCAAAATTCCTTTTTCATCATCTAATCCCTTAAGTTCGAAAAAGTATAAAACAATACAGAAGGGATGAATTTTCGATAGTTTTAACGAGTCGAACAAAACAAGCGCTCAATCTTTTTGTGTAATAATCCCTCAGGTTCAAAAAGATTAAAATATAGAGGAGGGATAGCACTTCCTGTCCCTTTAACGAGCTGGAGAGTTCAATGGCTCGGCAATATTTTCATATTTTACGAGTCAGTTGAAAATAGATTAAAGGAGACTTGTCTTTTGAGGAACGAGTGATAAAATGGGTAGCAGCTGATTCCAGGTAAGGTTTGGAATTTTCCAATCACGGCAGTGTCACAAGGATGGCTAGTGAAATCACTCTTCGCAGCTGTTCCTCAAAATGGGTAAACAATCAAATGGAGGTGAATGATCGGCCAATGTAAAAGTGGAGGTGACGGTGCAAACACGACCAAGGCTTTAATGGCTGAAGTACTACATTCACGGTGGTTATTTACCGGGGAATAGTTCATTTTTTAACGAGCTTAAACGCGGGTGGAAACATTTGCTTGGTGCGGGTTTATTTTTTAATGAGCTTGAACCTTGCAATAACACTGCTCGATTAATCCAGTCGTATGATAATAATGTCTCATATAAAACGGCAATTTTTAGAGTTTTGCCCCACATCCTTTCTTTATGCAAGTTAGGAAACGACTAATCCAAAAAACAGATAAATAATCGCTCTTTGCTTGCACTCCAAAAGGTTTGCATGCCCCCAGGTATAAAACAGAGTTTCAAGGTTACCTCTACTTCTCTCCGCCAAAACATTTGTTTTACCGAGAGAGGCCTACCTCTTACAGGTTACCCAAAGATTGTTCTATTCGTAGCGCAAACAAAACACTTCTTCGTTGATGTCTACCGAGATAAACAAAGGTGAGTGGCAGCGCTCGCCAACTCACATAACTTTGAGAAGAGAATCTTGTACTAGAATAACCCCCTCTTCCAATCACGGACGGGGGTATAGACTAGGCATATTCTCCCGCGGAAACCTACTCTATGCCCGAAGTTTTCCTGCCGAAGCAGACCAGGATGCATGCCCCCTGGGTTTCAGTCATATCCCTCCGAATTACTCGCGCTCATCGGGAAGACGGATTGGAGATTGAGACATTTCTTGCGTGAAAAGACCATTCAGGGATGGTATATAACTATTTGATCTGTATGATCCGGGAAATGAAAGCTGGTCCATGAGCTTGACCACTCTTCCTTCGTGCGGAAAACACATTACTCGAAAGAGTGAGGAGACAATGGCTCCCATGCAATAAATATAGTCTCGTCCAAGGAGTAGATTGTAATCTAGGGGTCCTTGAACTACCATTACGTTCATGTGAACGGTTTTCCCTCTCAATGTTATGGGCACATCGGGAAGGATCCCTAACGGTCGACTGGTTCCTTTATCAAAGCCTGTCAGATTTCTCATCTCAGGCAAAAGCGATGGCAAACCAAGCGCTTTCCAGGCAGTTAAGGAAAGGATACTCACAGAAGCCCCCTCATCTATGATGGTACCAGTCATAACCATTCTATATATTTGAACGATAATTCGGAATGGTATGCTTGCTGGTAAACGGGGTCTGCCTAGTTGATTCCAGTCGAAGGAGACAACTAGGTTGCTTGGAGGTGGGACCGAATAGATGGTCGGGTGCGACTCTGACGAACTTCCTTCCTGCGGTAAAGGAATGGGTAAATTGCCCCCATGTTCGTTGGAGTCTTTGCTTATGAAAAGAATTTGGATGGTGTCATCCTTGTTCTCTTTAGTGAATGTATCATCTGAAGATGAAACCTCTGGAGGCAAGACCGGGTCAATTGTCGCCTCGACCTTTTGACTTTCGTCTGGTATGGATCCAGATGGTTTATCTTCAATGATAGGTGCTTCAGCCGACCACCTGAGCGGGCTAGCCGGATTTTCAACTAGTGACAGACTCGGTAAGATTTTTTTATATCCAGGAGGAAGTCGTAACGGTGAAACTGGACGATCATCAAAAACTCTTTTAGCTTCATCTAACAAGGGAGAACGGTGGACGGCATGATCGCCTTCACACAGTTTACAAGGAAATCTATATTTTCCTTTTTGTCCTGGGGCTTCACTTTCACTAGTCGACGGTGTGCTTTCAACATGGTCATCAGAGGTTGACGACACCGGGTTGTGCAAACGAGGAGACCAGTCCCTTAATATCTGAGGGATGCAAGGACAATCTCTGTGAAAGTGGTCTCCTTTGCAAATGACACATGGTGATTTAGGCCTGGTCGGTGTAGTGTGTGGATTTTCGTTAGACGACACTCGTTTTCCCCCATTCGCCTTTGGCTCCTTCTTCTTCTTCTCTTTCTTCTTCTTTTCCTTCTTCTCCTTAGGAACTTGACTTTTGGCTTTACCAACCCCATCAAACGAAGAGGAAGGAGGAGAGGAAGAATTAGAGGAAGTAGAAGGCTGGTGGGCAACTCTGGACTCGTCTAATTGCTGATTCGATTGTTTAGGAATAGTGGTGTTCTGAACGACAGAGGTTGAGAAGAGCCATATAGGCAAACCAATTGTCAGTCCTGGAAGTGACAATGTGGCCATATGGGGTGCACCAACATCTCCCCAAGAGGAGAAAGGACTAGGATTTCCTCCAAGGGGAATTCCTTGGTTGGTAGACTCCATTTTCTCAACCCAAGATCAACGTAGGAAAGGGGTAATGAATATTCCGTTTAAAATAAATTTTATACGCTTTGACACAACTTGCTTTTTCAGTTTTTAAGAGACGAGAAAAAACAAAAGATGACTCTAGTCTCCTTCAATTTTTAATGAGCCTGAAGTGACAAGTGCTCAGATGGACCTTTTTCGTTAAGGAGTCTGAAAAGGAACAAAAGGGACTGCTCCGGAGATCTAGGTAGAGGGAGTACCAAATCAATCGCAAAACTGCAGAATACTTTTTACGGTACGACAGTCAATCTTCACGAATTCTGTGTTCAGTGCATTGCGATCGATAGGGCGGCAGACACGGCTTCCTATGGATAAAGGATTTAAGCCTATAGGGGTCTCCCAAAATATACTTGACGGTACGTGGGAGCACAAGTCCGTACTGGCACTTATCGTCTCAAAGTGGAGGAATCACCCAACCATCAATGAAGACAACAGTTACCAGGCTTTACGACGCCGGAATACGTCTCTAGCCTAGACCTCTAAATGTTGTGCGTTAAGTTCCAAAGCGTTGTTAGATTCATTGAATTTATTTTAAGTTGATCTTGCTTATGAAGTTTGCCTTTTGGGTTCACCATGAGATGTAGATGTAATCCCTAAAATGCAATCTAAAGATAATAAAAAAAAATTTATCTCTTTTGTGCAATGAAAATCTTAGCTACTAGAGGAAAAGAAAGACACAATCTTTTCACAAAGAGCAAAGAGCACACTATAAATTCACTTTCCTAAATCAAGCCAAACAGACTGTCAATATGCAAATGCACATGCATATATTTGTTTTCGACTTTCTTAGTATTGATGCTAAAGAGAAAGTTGATGTACAAATCTAAATTTTCTTTCAAGCGACAAACACAAACAAGCTTCTTTTCGAAATCAAAAGATAAAGATGATTATGACACTTTATGATTTTGAAATGAATACTCGTTTTTGACACTAGAAAATCACAAATTCAGACCAAAGTCAATAGTACAAGTATAATCGACCATCAACAGCAATCAAACTTTCTCCTATGATCGAAATCGACACTTACGACAGATCCAAATCAAAGGACGACAGTACGACTATTCTACTTTTGCAATGGAAAACTGTAAATGACGCAACAAATACACAAAAAACATCTATAGTTCTTTCGTACAAAGGAGGCGGAATAACAGCAAGGAAAAGGGGTTTTTAAACAGACATATACTGATCACAGGCTGCAAAATTCAGAGACAAAACTGGAAAGAATGAAGCACAAGAACCTCAGCTGCACAGGGCTAGTCTGATCAACACACCTATAACAGAGAGAAACTGGATTGCAACGCAGGTTGCCCTTTTGGGAAGTGCGCTGAAATGCAAGAACTCTTAACAGTACCTGCGCTGGGCCAGAAACGAGAATCTGTCCAAGTTCTGGGTCACGGTTTGCAGTTCAGTCTTTGGTTTTTTGGCAGAGTAAAAGCAATCAGTAATGCACAATCAGGGGTAGATCTAAGGAGGGTCTAAGAGCTATCACAAGGGCAATCAGATCATTTGTGAATCAGCTGTTCAAATCATAAACAAATCTAGTGAATGGATTGAAGCAGCAGATGTCTACTTTGCATTTGTTATGGCAAATGCAGTTCGAATGCTACTTATAAGTTTATGAAACAAACAATAAAGAGATACACAAACAAACTAATTAGACATTCTCCCCAGCGGAGTTTCCATTTTGTTACCGGGAAAAGTGTCTATTTAGAACTGCTCTATCCCACTAAGGTGTGATAGCTGCCTTAGAAACAAACAGAGAAAACTACTTTTGTATTTCCTTTATGAACTATAGATAGAGGGGGATAGAAAGAACCGACCTGTGTCTTGCGCTAATCCTTTGATCCAATCCCTCTCTTCTTTGACAGCTTCCAGCTACCTGCTCCCTTACTTTCCCAGCTTCACCAAGTACCTGTAAGATCACAGAAGAAGAACACTATACAAAGACATGGATCTATATTCATAAACAACTTAGGATCAAATTTAAATTAACCATATGAATGTAACAAGCATCAGTGATACAAAATCATGGAGGAAAAACTCAAATAGTTTTTATTGATAAACAAGAAGATCCAGGAGGAGTTACAACCGATGGTTCCTGACCTAGCATCAACCTCCCAGCAAAGAAGCCCCTCTTCACCTCCAACAAAGCATAAATCACCCAATACTCTGATCTCTGTCTCAAAACCAACAACAATTCCTTACAATGTGCAAAATTCCAGCCTCTGGATCTCTGGGATGAGGGATCTGTATATAGATGTATGTAAGGAGGATGAGTCAGCTTGTGATTTGATTAGTGTCTTCTCTCTGTCAGTTATTGCTTCCACTTGGAGACTGAAAGCCTCTTACTCATCCTTGGTCGAATTCAATGAGGCAAGTGTCATAGGAGAAGATTCTGGAAGCTTCCATTGTCTCTCCACCTCGCGGAATGACACTGCCATTTGTCATTTCTCGCTCAACGCACCCTCATAGTGCATTTAGGTGCATTGCAACGCACCTAACCAGTGTGTTTAGGTGCTATGCAACGCACCTAGCTAGTGGAGCAGCTGAAATGATCCTATTTTGACTTATTTTGAGCGGTTTCTGGTGGAGAACTTCTGGGAGAAGCTGTAATTTGTTGACCTTGTTCCTTTAGGGGTTAGAACAACACTTTTAGGGACTTAGGAGCCCTTGTTTTATGGACATTTCATGCTTGGAGCTGCAAGGCACAAAAATGTCTATAACAACCTGGATCTACCATGACCCATTGATCTTTATCCACCAACAGATCCTCCATCTTGAGTTTCCACAACTCAAAAATCTGACCATTAAATTAAACAATCTCTATCTTTCCACTGCTCGCCATCTTATTTCACCCCCAGAAACGATCACGCAGATCTCCCACTGAACAGGGTGTACCATAGGCCCGAGCGAAACCCCTCAGCAACAAAGGCATTCCCTTCAAGCCAAAACAACTCTGATACCAAATGTAGGTTTTAACCCCATACATAAATTACCTACATACGAATTCTAAAACACAGAAAATAAAGAATGTGAGAGCATAATACATAAAAGACATATACACAAATATTTTCCCCTCGATTCCAAAACCGGGACTACCAGCTTGATTTTTCATTATGTTCCTTTCAATGTTACAATACATATTTATACATGCCAAAGCATCCAATACCATGCACTGAAAACCATCGCGTCCAAATCCATCGACCGAAAACCATCGCATCCAAAACCATGTGCGAAAAACATGCACAAAACCATAGGTAGGTCCACCCAACCTAATATAGGGTCCAAAAAACAAAATTTTCCAGGGCGCTTCCCCGAACCAATGATATGCAAGGTACAAATACTATAGAGGATGTGGCATGGTATATGATGGTCGGTGAAAATGAATTGAAAGAAAATGAACATGGCTAGAGAGGTAGATTCATATTACACAATGGGAGAATCTGGAAGTGAAGTTCCCTCCTAGAAAATGGTATACACAGGAATAGACTATAGTTGAAGGATTCCTTGCATTATGAGAATATCCAAGTAATTTGGTAATGGGAGTAATCCATTTTATGAGATGTTTAATCATATCCGAACACCCATTTGGCTACATTGAATACCCTGGTGATGTGTTCTTAAATGGGTATGCAAAGGGTATCACAGATGGGTATGAGCGCAAGGAATTTATGCTAAACAGGGGTCCAATTTCCATCATTTTAAAGGAAAATGAAGTGAAGAGTCACTTAGTCTATATAAATTCGATTGCACATTAATAGAAATCATCTGGCATGCATTGGATTTATACATATTAGTTTAACGCCAAGTAAAATTATGACAAATGGATAAAATATCCAACTATGTGCAGGGTTCGTGCATTTCTTCTTTCACAATAATCATGTTTCTCTGCAAAGGTGACTTCCTCAAAGTACTCACAAAATAATGTGTTGCAACTTGTATCCAAAACATTTGTGTCTGCATGCCTCAACAAAAAATAAATATAAGATGTTTCTTAAAATTAAAAAGATGGTCATTGTTACATTCTAACTTCCATGAGTAAATGAATCACCAGTAGCATTTCCTCCAAGATAATTCACCATCATCGTTACAACTATTAGCCCTATATCCCATAACCCATCACATTGTCTATCTTTATGCAACACTAACAATGGACCCTCTCTGTCTCTGGAGCCTAATGAAAGTTCATCCCAAAGGAAGTGACTAAATGTTGACAAGCTTGAAAAAATCCCAGCAGACTGTAGCATCTCAACACCTCCTCTAACACATGCTAGAGATAAACAAAAATTCAAGATTACAGGAGCTGAATCTCTCCAACTATCATGTTGAAGCCAACTAACTACACATTGTGTGGGAAAAGTCTTTTGAAAAGCAAGCATCTAGGTATTAGGTGCCAAGAAAACTTTTAAGAGCATATCAATTACAACTAAAGATAGGTTTGTAACTACTAACATTGTTTTTTTCAACACAACTGCAAAGAACATGTAGAAATCCCAAGCTCATAAGAGAAACATCACAAAAGGATATCTCCTAGATTCTTCCTATCTATATTTGATTCTCCATTTTCCTGGTACCTTTTATGTTGAGAATGAATAAGCTCTAATAATGTTAGAAGCACTTCGAGGAGACATCTAAGCATTGTTTCAAATCCATATGGAATAAATGACTTGATATCCATCAATGATCTTAAATTTGTGATCAATTTTTTGATCTCCTTTGCATAAAGTGTCCAAGTTTGCATTCTATTTTTTGTTGATATTATACAGCTAGACATCCATCTCACAGAAATAAGCAAAAGTTGGGCCTATTTTAAGAGAAAATTCAACATGTAATTTTTTGGATCGCAAGGCCTAAAAACATCATTTATTCCAATAGATAATTGAAAATATCTTCAACACATAACCCTATTGATTGTTCTAACAAGGCTACATTTAGGTTTGTTGATCTCAACTTTGTCCCTTATTCAGCAAGACACAATATGAGATCCTATAAATAGAAGGATAAGCACCAAAATAGACTGATCTAGAAATTTTATACCAGAAAAAAGGAATGTAGGTAGAGTCTAGAGACATAAAAAGCACAAAAATAGAGAGAATCACCTATCATATTACTCGGCTTGTGACTGACAATCAGAATGAGGCTCTTATGTGACGTGTATCATATGAAGAGGTGGAAGCGGTGGTGAATGAAATGCCCTCTAGTAAGGCTCTTGATCTGAATGACTTAACTTCTAAATTCTTCAAAGCATGTTGTTGTTTCCTGGGATCTAAGATTGTCAATCTTACGGAGGACTCTTTCCAAAGGCGTCAAATCTATTCAGGTATCAATGCTACTTTGTTCACCCTTATCCCTAAGACCAAAGAGGCAAATACCCTGGGTGTGTTTAGACCGATCACCCTTTTCAATGTGATCTATAAAATCATGTCCTTTATTATGGTCCAAAGATTGAAGCCCATCCTTCACTACATCATTAGCCAAGAGAAATCTAGGTTTGTCAAGGTGCGACGAATTCTGGATGGAATAGTCTCTGCTTATGAAGTCATTCATTCTCTCATGAGCCAAAAGAAAAGAGGAATGTTACTAAAATTGGACCTCTGAAAGACCTACGATTGGCTTAGTTTGTCTTACCTCATCTCGGTGATGCGAGATTTTTGCTTTGAATATGAATGGTTGTGTTGTATTTACTCAATGATCTCTATCCCCTTCTTCTCTATCTTGGTCAATGGGGCTCCTTCTCCTACCTTCCGATCCTCTTGAGGAACCAGGCAAGGAGATCATATCTCTCCATTTCTATTTATTATAGCAATTGAGGGCTTGAGTCATGTGATTAAGGCGGAAAAATTGCAGAATGATCTGAAGGGCATCCAAATCCTACGCACTAACATCTCAATGACCCACCAACAATTTGTGGAAGATAACATGTTGTATGTGGCAGCGATAGATCAATAAGCCTTAATGTACCATGGAATGATAGTAGAATTCCAAGCTACTTCAAGTATGCTTCTAAATAAGGAAAAGTCTAATGTCTATTTTTCAACACTCCTTGGCCCATTCAAGTGTTTTTGGCCCGTATTCGGGGATTCCCTATTGGGGCCCTTCTGTCAAAGTATCTGGGCATTCCATTTTTGGTAAATCCTCTCCATATTAGACACTAGAAGGAGTTATGCGCCAAAATAATGAAGAAAATGTCAAATTGGACCTTTAGAATTATGAATCTGGATGGTTGAACCACAATCTTAAATTTGGTCCTGCAAGTGATCCCTATTTATCAACTATCTATTCTCCCGACCCCTAAGGGAATATATAGAGAAATGGTCTCTATCTTCAGGAAGTTTCTATGGTAAGGTGCAAACCCTAAAAAAAAATGGCCCCTTGTTGGTTGGGAAAAACATTGCCTTCCCAAGGACTGAGGGGGTCTTGGTTTGAGAGATCCTAGAGATATTAACACGACACTGGGGGTGAAGCTATGGTCGCATTGGATACATGGTAGAACAAAGAAATGGAAACAAATTTGGACCCAAGAGTATGGTCAAAGAAGAACAAAGAGTATGCTACTAAGAGATCAGTCCTACCCACAAGGGTCTACCATTTGGAGCTTCGTTAACTAGAATATCCACCTCATTAGAGACCATTTCTTCTAGGAAATAAAAAATGGAAAAATAACACTCTATTGGGAGGAATCGTGGAAAAATTTACCCTACCTGGCTCAAGAAGCCTCTATAGAGGCTCTTCACCTCTCGCTTCTTCCTCATTCTTAGGGTTGTATAGTTGATTACTGAATTGAGAAGGCTCTACAAGAATGGCGACGATGGAAATTTGAATTTGATTGGAATATAGAGGCTGCTCAGGCTGATTGGTGATGAACCTCATCATTGGGTAACTATATGGGCCTTAATTCACCTCCTAGCTTAGTCAAACCAACTATTCTCACAACTTATTGCATACTTTTGATCATATTTTGTTTATGAGATGAATTAGAGTTGGATATTTTGCTTTGTGGTCTAATGTGCATTTAATGTAGGATTAAAGGATAAAAGCAAGGAATTTTAGCAAAGACCTTGGTCAAAACTCGAATGGGACAAGGGAGAGGAATTATAGGAGGGATATCCTCCTCATTTACTACCACTCCATTCGAATATTCCTCCATTAGCTCGGAGTACAAACAACCAAATAATGAGGACTAGAAGGCAACCGAGCAAGTGGAAGTCAAAGCACTAGTTTATCTCAAGTTTGGGAGCCGAGCCTCCCTAATTTTAAGGAATTCATTGGAGACTTCAGACGTATAAGTAGAGAGGCCTAGGACATCAGTAGGATTCATATTTTTTATTGTAAAACTCTACTGTATTTTTGAGCTACAAGACTTGTGAAAATTTTGATGTAATCCATTGTTTTGATAATAACAATGAGTTTTTTTTTGAGCTAGCATTGAGTTAACTTAGAGGGATGAAGCTCTTGGGTTAGGGCCCAACCCTAGTAGATAAGGCTCCTCTTTATTGTAGATGTATGGTAGATAGATTCATGGTTTAATCATTCATTTGTTTAAGTAGTTGCATTTCCATTATAGTAGTGTAGCGTAGATTAGTTGTGTTTTAGTTTGCTTCCATTTGTGCCTCCTTTCAATTAGCAGGTTAGCCAAGAGATCTTGCATGAACTTTTTTATGTTGATTCAGTACGAGCTTCATTTCATTGTCATCTTTTTTCATCACTTTTTGCTCATATGCTCATTTCCTTCAACACAAAATGATTAAGCAGAAGCTAATAAAACACATCTTGATTAGATTATATCCATATATTTCCTTACCATCTGATCCACAACAGACCTAACCAGTCGTCATTCGATTCATTTAAATGCTTGAATTTATGTGCTCCATATATCCACCATCGATCTGTCTATTTCGATCCAACAACTATCGTGAATTATTCCAAATATTTTACGTGCTCCAAATCTGCACCTTCGATCTGTCGCGCCCTCAATCCAATGGCTATCATGTCACCCAATCACTAACTAGCTTGGCCGATCTCCACCGTTGATCAATCCTGCATGATCCAACAGCTATTGCGCAATCTCGTGCGATATCTTGTTTGACCAAGTGGTTTTCTCGTTCTATGTTTCACTAACTTAGGCTGATCGGGCAAAATTTAGAAATACAACTTACAAATTTTAGGTCCCGCGAGAAACTTCTTACCACCTACAAAACCCGCTCCATCATTCCACATGATTTTTACCCTTCTGTCACCATGTGACTTGATGTGATCCATCCATCTATTCACTTCATCGCCGGGATAAGGTCACCACCATTCATCTCTAGTTAATCTTGTTCGTCCCTCGATTCACTTAAACTCTGCGATAAGATCTCCACCATTCATCTCCTGTTAATATTGTTCATTGATCGATCCATCCATCTATTCACTTAAGATCTCTGCCATTCATCTCTCATTAATCATTTTCATCCCTCTATCCACTTAATCTCATTCGATACGATATTTGCGGCTCATCTTCCGTTTATACTGTTCGTTGATCTCACCAATCCAACGGTTCCCATGCACTGCTATTTCGTTACGTCCTCCTTTCACTAATTTCGATCTTCGCTTGCTCTTCCGCTTGACTCGCATGCTTGATTTTACCAAAAAAACCAAAAATGTGAAAATAGATTTGGTCTAGTTTCCTTGCTTAGACATTAGTTTGGTTTGATGCTCTTTACTTCTATAACTTAGATAGCATCATTAGGTTAGTGTTGATTTAGCAATTTTTCTTAACATAGTTGCTTAAATGGTTAATTAGGATATGGTGTGATTTAGGTTTACATATGGTTTTCTTCATTACTGCAGTAGAGTAGCTCTCTTAGAATAGATTTTCTCTTCTTCCGTCAAAGAATCAAGCTTCTTCTGACTCTATAGAAGTCTGGCTTGGAACCCCTGGGGACTCTCGCCAGATGAACAAGTGACAAAAAGCAGGACCTTCACTTCTACTTGTGCATATAGCACTTTCACCTCCATGTTTGTACGAACCCTGTGTTGATAAGTATAGTTGGTAGCCCAGGAGTTGCAGTGTCCTTGCTATAATACTAGCACTCATCAGTTTTTGGCGCCATTGCTAGGGAGTTGTCTGAGTAGAATGTGAGTACTGCTATCTTTTCTTCTATTTCTAGTCTTCTTTATTTCCTTCTATTTATAGTCTTCAAATTTCTTCCATTAGTTTATTTATACAAAAGTAATCTAGTAGCTTCCTTTCTTTCTTTTGTCATTATCTGCTTTACTTTCCATTCTACATGTTGAATTTCAATTCGGCAAGTAACTTTTATTTCTGTGAATACATTTCATTCAATCAGCAATTCATCTCAACAAATTACTTTCCAGCTTAAAAAAAAATCTTTTAAAATCCAACCCAAAAACATTTCCTTTCATGCCTCCTAGGAGTAGGGATAATTTAGGGAAATTCTTGCCAAATATCCCCACTGCATCCAACAACCAACCTTCTCTCTTCTTCGGTTGCTGTGAACTGGAGGAACCTTTAGGTGAGCAACCTGACATATTTGAAGAAACTATACGGGAAGAAGAAGAACAAGAATCCATTCTTACTGAACCAATGGCTGAAAACTGAAATGACAGAAGGAATAGAGAGAGAGTTGAGGGTGCCTTCCCCATCAGTGAAACCAATGGGGACACTAAGATGAAGAATATAAGCCCCTCTGCACTACCTCATTTCCATGGCCTGACCAGAGAGTACCCTAACACTTTCCCATTTGAGTTTTCTATTATATTTCAAACGTATGACTATACAGATGATGAGAAAAAGCTAAAATTGTTTCCATCTACCCTCAAGGATGCAACATTACGTTGGTTCATGGGTTTACCTGGAGATAGAATCACAACTTGGGCTCAGATGCAGCAAACTTTCAACAACAAATATAGGGACTACTGTAGGTCAAAGGATACTAAAGAAGAGTTTTTCAAGATGACCATGGGCTAGGATGAATCCTTAGAAGACTACGAAGAAATATTCTAGCTCAGTTACAAAAGGGCTAGTGCACACTTGACCCCTAGTCACTAAAGCTCGTCCTGCTTAGAGGAGTAAGGGAAGATCTTCTGGATACCTTAAACTTGTTAGCAGGAGGGGATATCTACCCATTACCCTATGAGGATATCAAGACTTTCTTTAGAAGCCATTCTAGGGTAGCCAGGAAGAAGGATAGGAGTAGTCAACTTATGGCCAGTACATCATCTTCCAACTCATCCATCAAGGGTGAAATTGGAAATATGCTGGAAAATTTCAAAAGTGAGATGTTGCAAACCCTTGCCTTGCAATTGGACACCATGAACATCAAAAGGAAGAAAGAGGAAGCAGAGAGAGCCTTGGCCATCTTTTTTCCTAGATGCACCAGGAGGCATCCTAGGAATGAATGTCCATTGAAATGCATTGATATTTGCTTAGTCTGTGAAGAAAACCCCTACACAGACAAGTGCCCTTGTTTACCCGAAATCAAATTTGTATATCAAGGAGCTGAAGGGGTCACTGAGCAGCTTTTCTACATCAACCAAAGGAGACCCCTTGGGCCTAGACCATACCAGTAGGGTATGCAAGGGTCATCCTATGTGTATTAAAACCCCAACCAAACCACAACTATACCTTCTTGGGGACCCCCTGCTCATCTTTCCTTGGCATTTGTCTTCTTCTTGAATACCCATTTGCTGCCAATGGGTTTCCTTCTAGCCGGTAGCTCCACCAGATCCCAAGCCTCATTTTTCTGCAAAGCTTCCATTTCATCAACCATCACCTCTTTCCAGAGTTTTCCATCCTTTGAATCTACTACTTCCTTCATAGTTCTGGGATCATCATCAGTAATAGATAAAGCAAAATTTTAACAAAAAGTGGATGGACTATACCTTTCTAGCTGCCTTCTCTCTCGAATTGATCTTCTCACACCCAGAGTTTGTGGCTCTTCATATTTTGATTCCTCCTCTACTGTAGAGTCTGATTCTTCCTCCGTTAGCTCAAACTCCATCTTCTGAGGTTCCTTTCGTTGGACTACATGTTTAATAACATATTTCACCTCTCTGAATACCACATCTTGACTGTACACAACCTTCCTTGTTACTGGGTTCCAAGCTTATAACCCTTTAAACAATCCTTATACCCAATAAAGATGTACTTTTCAGATTTACTATCCAACTTGGTTCATTTCTCCTTTGGAACATGTACATATGCATCACATCCAAATACCCTCAAATGTGAAAGAGAGGGTTTCTTACCAGTCCATACCTCTTGTGGAGTCTTATCCTCCAACGCTGATGAAGGTGATCTATTGACTAGGTAACACGATGTCTCCACCGCCTCTGCCTAGAATTCCTATCCTAACTTGGCACCACTAACCATGCTTCTTGCCCTTTCTATGAATGTCTTGTTCATTCTTTTTGCAACTCCAATTTGTTGAGGTGTATATGGAGTAGACTCCTGTCCTGCTATACCACACTTCTTAGAGAATTATTGAAATTCCTTACTGCAAAACTCTCCACCGTTATCTATCTTCAACACCTTTATCTTCTTCTCTGTCTGGTTTTCCACCTGAGCCTTAAATTTTTTAAAAATGTCAAAGACTTCAGATTTCCTCTTAAGAAAATATATCCATGTATTCCTTGAGAAGTCATCTATAAATGATAAATAGTACATAGACTTACCCAGTGATGGAACCTTCACAGGTCCAAACACATCACTGTGCACAAGCTCTAATATTAGTTTTGCCCTCTTACCACTAGAGGGGAAGCCCACCCGATTTGGCTTCCCATATACACAATTTTCATAGAAATAAAAATCCAGAGAGCTATTACTCATACCTTCTACAATACCTTTACCATGAAATATTCGATGGCCCCTTTCTCCAATATGTCCAAGACTTTGATGCCACAGCATGGTCTTCTCTCCAGAGACCACTAGATTTTCTGCTCCACTTTCAGGAACCACGGAACTGTTGCACCCATCAACAACAGTGCTACCTTGTAGCTTGTATAGAGTTCCAATTCGAACTCCCAAGATCAATACCTGTGCCCTTCGAACCATCTTACAGGTATCCTTCTCGAACACTATTTTTACACCTGTATCATCCAACTTTCTTACAAAAATTAGATTTCTGGAAAATGTAGGAATATGCAAAACACCCGGAAGTGTTCTAACCCTTCCACCTTGCAAATTCAACTTTACTTTTTTGCGACCAATGATTCTAGCCTTCCTATCATCCCCTAATAAGACGTCACCACCATCGTATTTCTCATACTCCTAGAACCAATCTCTATGGGGAGTGAAGTGAAAGGATGCACCTGAGTCAATCAACCATGCCTCATGATCTACATGTGTACTTGAAGAAGCCAAGTACACATCTGCACCTTCATCTGAGGTGGTTTTCGCCTCTACAGAAGGAGCATCATCATATCCCTTTCCTTTGTCAGGAGCTTTAGATTTATAGTCCCTTTTGTAGTGTGCTTCGTTTCCGCATTTCAAGCACCCCAACTTTACAAGTTTTCCTGGAGATTTAGATCTCCCACTCGATGGCTTGTTTTTGTTTCTATTCTGGGACCATCCTCGTATAGACAAGGCATCACCATTCTGGCTCTCCATATTTTTCCGTCTCATCTCCTCTGTCAGCAAGGATGAGACTATTTCATCAAACTGCAAGGCGGTTGCATTGCTACCTATTGCAATAACCAGACTATCCCATGAATCTGGTAGAGAACACAACAAAATAATGCACTTATCTTCATCTAAAATTTTGATATCAATAGACGGTAATTGACTTACCACAGTATTAAACGTATTCAAATGCTCTATCACCGAGTCTCCATCTTTCATCGTCAGGTTATACAACTTTTTCCATAGGAACAATTTATTCACCAGAGACTTAGATTGGTACAAAGTCCCTAACTTGTCCCACAAAGCCTTAGCTATAGCTTCCCATGATACATTCAACAATACTGAATTTGAGACACACAATCATATTGTGTTCTTTGCCTTCTGATCTAACTTCTTCCATTCTTCATCAGACACTCCCGTTGGTTTAGTACCCGGATCTACCATGATCCATTGATATTTATCCACCAACAGATCCTCCATCTTGAGTTTCCACAACTCAAAAATCTCACCGTTAAATTAAACGATCTCTATCTTTCCACTGCTGGCCATCTTCTTTCACCCCCAGAATCGAGCTCGCAGATCTCCCACTGAACAGGGTCTAGCACAGGCCTAAGCGAAACCCCGCAGCAACAAAGGCATTCCCTTGAAGCCAAAACAACTCGGATACCAAATGTAGGTTTTAACACCATACATAAATTACCTACATACAAATTCTAAAACACAGAAAATAAAGAATGTGGGAGCATAACACATAAAACACATATACACAAATATTTTCCCCTGGATTCCAAAACCAAGACTACCAGCTTGATTTTTCATTATGTTCCTTTCAATGTTACAATACATATTTATACATGCCAAAGCATCCAATACCATGGAATGAAAACCATCGCGTCCAAATCCATGGACCGAAAACCATCGCATCCAAAACCATGTGCGAAAAACATGCACAAAACCATAGGTAGGTCCACCCAACCTAATATAGGGTCCAAAAAATAAAATTTTCCGGGGTGCTGCCCCAGACCCCAGAGAGTGGGGTTACCTACACCCCTCAAACCCCCTATGACTCCCCTCGCTATGTAATCGATGCAACGAAGGGGGGGCTCTGCCCCCCTTCTAACCCCCTGATTAACTATGTGGGCTAGTCGTGGAAAGAATATAACACAACCCAACAATTGTCCATCCTTTGCAACCTAAATTATCCTGCAATAATATTTTACCACCACTTGATTTTATAAATAAGTTTCAATAAATCCATTACCACAAATATGACACCATAGTTCATGGTTGTATTACTGATATTCTAACTAAAATTCTATCAAATGATAAAACACGGTCATAAGTTGAATTATTTTTTCCACTTAAGAAGCATATGATACTAGCCAACATGATGTGAATTCACTAGTGAGGTTGATGGAATGCTAAGCCACCACCAGTGTTCCATTCCTTTAATGCTCTCAATAAATTCCTATCTTTTTTTTTGGAGAAGGTTCATTTCATAGGAAAGGGGCAAGCAAACTTTAGGAAAGATTATCAGACCATGTAGTAGTTTTCATTCTCAAAAAGGACTTCCATTTTTTTGACTAGCATAACTTCCCATTACCTTGAAGGAAAACAATCTAATTACTAAATGAGAGGTACAAAAATACTCAGACACATTAGAGGAAAAGTCGTACTAAAATGCATGTACCTACAGAAGTTGTTTCTTTAAATAGAGAAAATGCTTCTTCCAAATTTTCGACAAATAAAGTAACTTCCCACTACCTAGAGAGACAATACACTAATTTCTAAATGGAATTTACAAAACCACTTGGACACATTAGAGGATAAAACATATTAAAATACATGTCCCTATGAAAGGAGATAGTAATGGGCCCAAAAATTTCTTATAATCTAGATTAAAACACCTATGATCTTCTCCCTACTTAGTGAAATTGCCTCAAGTTTTGAATAAACAATTTGCACCATATTTACAGACCATAAAAATTCATAAAACAATATGAATCTCCTTCTGATGTAATTGGATTGATACAGATAGTAGAGATACCATCCTTCCAAATTGTGAATTGGCCTTTGCTGGTTGTTGAAGGAGAATAATGATATGTTGCCAATGGTCGTGGCTCATTTTATCGAAGAGGAGATGTCATTCATATAAGTTATTGCATGATTAGTCAAAATCCCAGCTATATTTCATCTTTCGGAAGTTGGTCAACACAATTTATAATTGTAATGATTTCAAGATGTACAATTTTCTAAACTATTTCAATGTGGTCTAAAAGGAGGTAACAAAATAACCTACTCTTTTACTTTATTTTAAGTAAGGACGAAAGTAGAAGAGAAGGAGGCTCTCTAGTCATACAAGTATTCACAAAATCATAACTCCACCATTTTTATCTCAAATCTCACTATTCTCTCATTGATACTCCTGAGGTTTAGAAGCAACTAGTTTTAATTGACCTCAACAATCATTTGATCTTCTAGAAACCATGTAGTAAAACTTTTCTTCTTTCGATATGCAGGATTTTGAACATGTATAATCAAAATTTCCAATATGATTTTTTCCTCTTTGAGGTAATATGGCAGTTTTTGACCCGGGGGACCATGCAAGCTCACATCAATAAAATAATTTGTTGGTCGCCACATAGACAAAAACAACACCTCTTCTCTCTTGAATAAGAATGTAAACCAGCCAACCTTCCGCACAAATCTAAGAACCATATGAAATTCAATGAATCTATCATCCAAAATAACAAAATGTGTTTGGACGATGTTGAAATAGCCTATTGATGTTTCTTTGACTTTTGTCTTATATATATCTGAGTAAAAGACACATCAAAGTGGATCACTCTAGACCTCAATAGACTAATCCATCTCTGTTGAGCATTTAGAGACTACTCCTAAGTACAGGAAGGCATGAATAGAGAAAAATGAGGAGAAAGAACACATGTAGATGTCAAAAAGGTTCCAACCTTCATCCATATGTCATGCCCAAGACAAACCATGCTTACATGACAATAAGGCACTTTCTAATGCATGTCAGGGAGATGAAATTGATGTGATCAGTTCCAGATGCCGAGGCAAGGGGAGGGACATTAATGTTAAGATTTCACCTCAAAGAAAGGTGGAGTTGTAAGGATCAATGATATGCAAGGTACAAATACTATAGAGGATGTGGCATGGTACATGATGGTCGGTGAAAATGAATTGAAAGAAAATGAACATGGCTAGAGAGGTAGTTTCATATTGCACAATGGGAGAATCTGGAAGTGAAGTTCCCTCCTAAAAAATGGTATACACAGGAATAGACTGTAGTTGAAGGATTCCTTGCATTATGAGAATATCCAAGTATTTTGGTAATGGGAGTAATCCATTTTATGAGATGTTTAATCATATCCGAACACCCATTTGGCTACATTAAATACCCTGGTGATGTGTTCTTAAATGGGTATGCAAAGGGTATCACAGATGGGATTGAGCGCAAGGAATTTATGCTAAACTGGGGTCTAATTTCCATCATTTTAAGGGAAAATGAAGTGAAGAGTCACTTAGTCTATATAAATTCGATTGCACATTAATAGAAATCATCTTGCATGCATTGGAGTTATACATATTGGTTTAACACCAAGTAAAATTATGACAAATGGATAAAATATCCAACTATGTGCAGCGTTCGTGCATTGCTTCTTTCACAATAATCATGTGTCTCTGCAAAGGTGACTTCCTCAAAGTACTCACAAAAGAATGTGTTGCAACTTGTATCCAAAACATTTGTGTCTGCATGCCTCAACCAAAAATAAATATAAGATGTTTCTTAAAATTAAAAATATGGTCATTGTTACATTCTAACTTCCATGAGTAATTGAATCACCAGTAGCATTTCCTCCAAGATAATTCACCATCATCGTTACAACTATTAGCCCTATATCCCATAACCCATCACATTGTCTATCTTTATGCAACACTGAGAATGGACCATCTCTGTCTCTGGAGCCTAATGAAAGTTCATCGCAAAGGAAGTGACTAAATGTTGACAAGCTTGAAAAAATCCCAGCAGACCGTAGGATCTCAACACCTCCTCTAACACATGCTAGAGATAAACAAAAATTCAAGATTACAGGAGCTGAATCTCTCCAACTATCATGTTGAAGCCAACTAATTACACATTGTGTGGAAAAAGTCTTTTGAAAAATAAGCATCTAGGTATTAGGTGCCAAGAAAAATTTTAAGAGCATATCAATTACAACTAAAGATAGGTCTGTAACTACTAACATTGCTTTTTTCAACACAACTGCAAAGAACATGTAGAAATCCCAAGCTCATAAGAGAAACATCACAAAAGGACATCTCCTAGATTCTTCCTATCTATATTTGGTTCTCCATTTTCCTGGTACCTTTTATGTTGAGAATGAATAAGCTCTAATAATGTTAGAAGCACTTCGAGGAGACATCTAAGCATTGTTTCAAATCCATATGGAATAAATGACTTGATATCCATCAATGATCTTAAATTTGTGATCAATTTTTTGATCTCCTTTGCATAAAGTGTCCAAGTTTGCATCCTATTTTTGTTCATATTATACAGCTAGACATCCATCTCACAGAAATAAGCAAAATTTGGGCCTATTTTAAGAGAAAATTCAACATGGAATTTGTTGGATTGCAAGGCCTAACAACATCATTTATTCCAATAGATAATTGAAAAGATCTTCAACACATAACCCTATTGATTGTTCTAACAAGGCTACATTTAGGTTTGTTGATCTCAACTTTGTCCCTTATTCAGCAAGACACAATATGAGATCCTATAAATAGAAGGATAAGCACCAAAACAGACTGATCTATAAATGTTATACTAGAAAAAAGGAATGTAGGTAGAGTCTAGAGACATAACAAGCACAAAAATAGAGAAAATCACCTATCATATTACTCGGCTTGTGACTAACGATCAGAGTGAGGCTATTATGTGAGGTGTATCATATGAAGAGGTGGAAGCGGTGGTGAATGAAATGCCCTCTAGTAAGGCTCTTGATCTAAATGACTTAACTTCTAAATTCTTCAAAGCATGTTGTTGTTTCCTGGGCTCTAAGATTGTAGATCTTATGGAGGACTCTTGCCAAAGGCATCAAATCTAGTCAGGTATCAATGCTACTTTCTTCACCCTTATCCCTAAGACCAAAGAGGAAAATACCCTAGGTCCATTTATACTGATGACCCTTTTCAATGTGATCTATAAAATCATGTCCTTTATTCTGGTCCGAAGATTGAAGCCCATCCTTCACTACATCATTAGCCAACAGAAATCTAGGTTTGTAAAGGTGTGACGAATTCTGGATGGAATAGTCTCTGCTCATGAAGTCATTCATTCTCTCATGAGCCAAAAGAAAAGGGGAATGTTACTAAAATTGGACCTCTCAAAGACCTACGATCTACTTAGTTGGTCTTATCTCATCTCGGTGATGCAAGATTTTTGCTTTGAATGTTAATGGTTGCGTTGTATTTACTCAATGATCTCTATCCCCTTCTTCTCTATCTTGGTCAATGGGACTCCTTCTCCTACCTTCTGATCCTCTTGAGGACCTAGGCAAGGAGATCATATCTCTCCATTTCTATTTATTATAGCAATTGAGGGCTTGAGTCATGTGATTAAGGCGGAAAAATTGCAGAATGATCTGAAGGGCATCCAAATCCTACGCACTAACATCTCAATGACCCACCAACAATTTGTGGAAGATAACATGTTGTATGTGGCGGCGATAGTTCAATAAGCCTTAATGTATCATGGAATCATAGTAGAATTCCAAGCTACTTTAAGTATGCTTCTAAATAAAGAAAAGTCTAATGTCTATTTTTCAACACTCCTTGGCCCATTCAAGTGTTTTTGGCCCATATTTTGGGATTCCCTATTGGGGCCCTTCTGTCAAAGTATCTGGGCATTCCATTTTTGGTAAATCCTCTCCATATTAGCCACTAGGAGGAGTTATGCGCCAAAATAATGAAAAAACTGTCAAATTGGACCTTTAGAATTATGAATATAGATGGTTGAACCACACTCTTAAATTTGGTCCTGCGAGTGATCCCTATTTATCAACTACCTATTCTCCCTACACCCAAGGGAATATATAGAGAAATGGCCTATATCTTCAGGAAGTCTCTATGGTAAGGTGCAAACCCTAAAAAAAAATGGCCCCTTGTTGGTTGGGAAAAACATTGTCTTCCCAAGGACCGAGGGCGTCTTGGTTTGAGAGATCCTAGAGATATTAACACGACACTGGGGGTGAAGCTACGGTCGCATTGGATACATGGTAGAACAAAGCAATGGAAACAAATTTGGACCCAAGAGTATGGTCAAAGAAGAATGGAGAGTGTGCTACTAAGAGATCACTCCTACCCACAAGGGTCTGCCATTTGGAGCTTCGCTAACTAGAATATCCACCTCATTAGAGACCATTTGTTCTAGGAAATAAAAAATGGAAAAATAACACTCTATTGGGAGGAATCGTGGCAACATTTACCCTACCTGGCTTAAGAAGCCTCTATACAGGTTCTTCACCTCTCGCTTCTTCCTCATTCTTAGGGTTGTATAGTTGATTACTGAATTGAGAACCAGGCTCTACAAGAATGGCGATGATGGAAATTTGAATTTGATTAGAATATAAAGGTTGCTCAGGCTGATTTGTGATGAACCTCATCATTGGGTAATTAAATGGGCCTTAATTCACCTCCTAGCTTAGTCAAACCAGCTATTCTCACAACTTATTGCATACTTTTGATCATATTTTGTTTATGAGATGAGTTAGAGTTGGATATTTTGCTTTGTGGTCTAATGTGCATTTAATGTAGGATTAAAGGATAAAAGCAAGGAATTTTAGCAAAGACCTTGGTCAAAACTCGAATGGGACAAGGGAGAGGAATTATAGGAGGGAAATCCTCCTCATTTACTACCACTCCATTCGAATATTCCTCCATCAGCTCGGAGTACAAACAACCAAATCATGAGGACTAGAAGGCAACCGAGAAAGTGGAAGTCAGAGCACCAGTTTATCTCGAGTTTGGGAGCCGAGCTTCCCTTATTTTAAGGAATTCATTGGAGACTTCAGACGTATAAGTAGAGAGGCCTAGGACCTCAGTAGGATTCAGATTTTTTATTGTCAAACTCTACTGTATTTTCGAGCTACAAGACTTATGACAATTTCGATGTAATCCATTGTTTTGATAATAACAATGAGTTTTATTTTGAGCTAGCACTGAGTTAACTTAGAGGGTTGAAGCTCTTGGGTTAGGGCCCAACCCTAGTAGATAAGGATCCTCTTTATTGTAGATGTATGCTAGCATAGATTCATGGTTTAATCATTCATTTGTTTAAGTAGTTGCATTTCCATTACAGTAGTGTAGCGTAGATTAGTTGTGTTTTAGTTTGCTTCCATTTGTGCCTCCTTTCAATTAGCAGGTTAGCCAGGAGTTCTTGCATGAACTTTTTTGTCTTGATTCAGTACGAGCTTCATTTCATTGTCATCTTTTTCCATCACTTTTTGCTCATATGCTCATTTCCTTCAACACAAAATGCTTAAGCAGAAGCTAATAAAACACATCTTGATCAGATTATACCCATATATTTCCTTACCATTTGATCCACAACAGACCTAACCAATCATCGTCCGATTCATTTCAATGCTTGACTTTATGTGCTCCATATATCCACCATCGATCTGTCTAGCTTGATCCAACAGCTATCATGAATTCTTCCTCATATTTTATGTGCTCCAAATCTGGACCTTCGATCTCTGGCACCCTCAATCCAATAGCTGCCGTGTCACCCAATCACTAACTAGCTTGGCCGATCTCCACCGTTGATCAATCCTGCATGATCCAACATCTATTGCGCAATCTTGTGCGATATCTTGCATGACCAATATCCACCCGAGAGTACGCAAGTAAAGTGGTTTTCTCGTTCTATGTTTCACTCACTTAGGCTGATCGGGCAAAATTTAGAAATACAAGTTACAACTTTGAGGTCCCGCGAGAAACTTCTTACCACCTACGAAACCCGCTCCATCATTCCACATGATTTTTACCCTTCTATCGCCACGTGACTTGATGTGATCCATCCATCTATTCACTTCATCGCTCGGATAAGGTCTCCACCATTCATCTCTCATTAATCTTGTTCGTCCCTCGATTCACTTAAACTCTGCGATAAGATCTCCGCCATTCATCTCCTGTTAATCTTGTTCGTTGATCGATCCATCCATCTATTCACTTAAGATCTATGCCATTCATCTCTAATTAATCATTTTCATCCCTCTATCCACTTAATCTCATGCGATACGATCTTTGTGGCTCATCTTCCATTTATACTGTTCGTTGATCTCACTGATCCAACGGTTCCCATGCACTGCTATTTCGTTACGTCCTCCTTTCACTAATTTCGATCTTCGCTTGCTCTTCCGCTTGACTCCTTGCATGCTTGATTTTACCAAAAAAACCAAAAATGTGAAAATAGTTTTGGTCTAGTTTCCTTGCTTACACATTAATTTGGTTTTATGCTCTTTACTTCTATAACTTAGCTAGCAGCATTAGGTTAGTGTTGATTTAACAATTTTTCTTAACATCGCTGTTTAAACGGTTAATTAGGATATGGTGTGATTTAGCATTACATGTTGTTTTCTTCATTACTACAGTATAGTAGCTCTCTCAGAATATATTTTCTCTTCTTCCATCAAAGAATCAAGCTTCTTCTGACTCTATAGAAGTCTAGCTTGGAACCCCTGTGGTCTCTTGCCAGATGAACAAGTGACAACAGGCCGGACCATCACTTCTACTTATGCATATACCACTATCACCTCCAAGTTTGTACGAACCCTGGGTTGATAAGTAAAGTTGGTAGCCCAGGAGTTGCAGTGTACTTCCTATAATACTAGCACTAATCACTTTTTGGTGCCATTGCCAGGGAGGTGTCTGAGTAGAATGTGAGTACTACTCTCTTTTCTTCTATTTCTAGTCTTCTTTATTTCTTCTATTTCTAGTCTTCAAGTTTCTTCCATTAGTTTATTTCTGCAAAAGTAATCTAGTAGCTTCCTTTCTTTCTTTTGTCATTATCTGCTTTACTTTCCATTCTACATGTAGAATTTCAATTTGGCAAGTAACTTTTAATTTACTGTCAATACTTTTCATTCAATCAGCAATTTCATCTTGACAAAGTACTTTCCAGCTTAAAAAAAAAAATCTCTTAAAATCCAACCCAAAAACATTTCCTTTCATGCATCGTAGGAGTAGGGATAATTTAAGGAAATTCTTGCAAAATACCCCCACTGCATCCAACAACCAACCTTCTCTCTTCTTCGATGGCTGTGAACTGTAGGAACCTTTAGGTGAGCAACCTGACATATTTGAAGAAACTATAGGGGAAGAAGAAGAACAAGAATCCATTCTTACTGAACCAATGGCTGAAAACTGAAATGACAGAAGGAATAGAGAGAGAGTTGAGGGTGCCTTCCCCATCAATGAAACAAATGGGGACACTAAGATGAAGAATATAAGCCCCTCTACCCTACCTAATTTCCATGGCCTGACTAGAGAGGACCTTGACACTTTCCTATTTGAGTTTCCTATTATATTTCGAACATATGACTATACGGATGATGAGAAAAAGTTAAAATTGTTTCCATCTACCCTCAAGGATGCAACATTATGTTGGTTCATGGGTTTACCTGGAGATAGCATCACAACTTGGGCTCAGATGCAGCAAACTTTCAACAACAAATATAGGGACTACTATAGGTCAAACGATACTAAAGAAGAGATTTTCAAGACGACCATGGGCTAGGATGAATCCTTAGAAGACTACGAAGAAATATTCTAGCTTAGTTACAAAAGGGCCAGGTGCACACTTGACCTTGAGTTACTAAAGCTCGTCCTGCTTAGAGGAGTAAGGGAAGATATTTTGGATACCTTAAACTTGTTAGCAAGAGGGAATATCTACCAATTACCCTATGAGGATATCAAGACTTTCTTTAGAAGCCATTCTAGGGCATCCAGGAAGAAGGATAGGAGTAGTCAACTTATGGCCAGTACATCATCTTCCAACTCATCCATCAAGGGTGAAATTGGAAATATGCTGGAAGATTTCAAAAGTGAGATGTTGCAAACCCTTGCCTTGCAATTGGACACCATGAACATGAATAGGGAGCAAGAGGAGGCAGAGAGAGCCTTGGCCATCTTTTGTCCTAGATTCACCAGGAGGCATCCTAGGAATGAATGTCCATTGAAATGCATTGATATTTTCTCAGTCTGTGAGGAAAACCACTCCACAGACAAGTGCCCTTCTTTACCCGAACTCAAATTTGTATATCAAGGAGTTAAAGGGGTCATTGAGAATCTTTTATACATCAACCAAAGGAGACCCCTTGGGCCTAGACCATACCAGCAGGGTATGCAAGGGTCATCCGATGTGTATTACAACCCCAAAAAAACCACAACTATACCTTCTTGGGGACCCCCTGCTCATCTTTCCTGGTCTACACCCCCTCCTTGGTCCTATGCATCTCAGTATCATTCCTAGCTATTTAGCGAGTCATTTCAACCTTATGTTTCGCCACAACCTCAGTGGAATACCCCACTCTAGGGGTGGAGGCCCCAATACAACAATGCTACAGCTCTATTGCCTCCACCACCTACCCAACCACAACTCATACACTCTACTCCACCCAAGCAACCCCACATGCCTACCTAGACAAATCCGAACCTGAACAATGGGTAGGCTCAACAAGGATACAGTGGAGAGACATCATACCCAGCTTATGCTGTAGAAATTCAAGAGATCAACCTAAGATCTGGGAGAATTATCCCAAATAACCAACCTCCCTATCCACATAGGGAGGTTGAGGAAGAAAGAGAGGAAAGCAACCTTAAAGTAAATCCACCCTTTCCTAAGAGATTAGCCCAACCACTCTAGCTTACCCCAGAAGAAACTGAACTTCTGGGAGAATTCAAAAATCTGTGTAAAGATCCCCCTTCTCCAAGCAATAAAAGATGTTCCCATTTTGAATAAGTTGATTAAGGAGAAATGCTTCAAGAATCTAGGAAGAAGAAAAAGTGATGCCCCTACCATTAATTTCATTGGGCAGCTGTCTGACTTAATGCTGGGATAGGTAATATGTCCCAAATATTTGGACCCTGGGAGCCCTGTAGTAAATGTGCACATCAATGACACCATTTTCCCACACACTTTGATTGATCTGGGGTTTCCATTAATGTGATGATCAAGGAAAGCATGCTCAAGCTCAACCTCCAAGGGGCATTGAGGAAGACCACAATAGTTTTACAACTTGTAGACCGTTCCACAGTCACCCCTGAGGGAATTGTGGAGGATGTGATGGTCTCAATTGATTCCTAGGAGAACCCTGCAGATTTCCTAATTCTCTAGCCTAAGGCTAAGCTTACTGGTTACCCTCTCATTCTTGGGAGGCCATGTTTGGCCACAACCGATGCTTACATTAGCTACAGAGCTTAGCATATGACCATGAAGAATGGGCATATGTCCAAGAAGTTAGTCCTATACCCTCCTACTCAACCTTCTCTAGAGCATGATTTACCTTTATGGTTTGAGGAGGAGGAATAAGATGAGGTTTATTCAACCGAACTTTATGGTTTGGAAGCAACCATACGAGGAGGAAAACAAGATAATGATGACTTAATTGAACACCTGCTCCAAAGTCCAACTCCTAGTTCATTACCATTAGAAAAATAAGTAAGAGAAACCAAAAAAAATCATCCAATTGACTCATTCTTGGCCAATTCCAACCCACTATGTGTCAAAACCATAGAATTTGGCCCAAAGAAAACTTTGTAAATGAATCCACCTCTTTCTACTCTCGAAGAGGAAAAGCCATGCAACATGCTGAGAGAAAACTTAGAAGCCTTCACTTGGAGTTACAAGGAAGTGAAGGGTGTACACCCCTCATTGTGTAATCACCACATATACATCAAAGAAGGTTGCAAGCGAGTCCAAAAACCATAAAGGAGGATGAATCCAACTCTTAAAGATATATTCAAAGAAGAAATGTGAAAACTGCTAGACGTAGGATTCATTTACCCAATCTCTGACAGTGAGTGGGTATCTCCTTTAGTGTTAGTTCCCAAGAGAAATGGTAAGTGTAGGATTTGTGTCGATTATAGCGAGTTGAACAAAGCCACAAAGAAGGATCATTGACCAAGTTCTAGATGGCCTACCAGGGAAGGATCATTACAGGATCATTTTCCCCTACCCTTTATTGACCAAGTTCTAGATGGCCTGGCAGGGAAGAAGTTCTTTTCTTTCCTAGATGGATTTAGTGGGTGCAACCGAACCCAAATCTTCCTAGAAGACTAGGATAAGACCACATTCACCCTTCCTTGGGGTACTTTTGCCTATAGGGTCCTCTCTTTTGACCTATGGAATGCACCTGCCACTTTCCACAGAGCAATGTTGAGTATTTTGATGAATTAGTACATGATGCGGTGGAAATTTATATGGATGATTTTACATCTTATGGCTGTGATTTTCAATAAGCACTAACTAACCTAGGTAAAGTATTGCACAAATGCATTGAAATGAACCTGTCTCTTAGTCCAGAAAAATCTAAATTCTTAATGACTGAAGGGACCGTGCTAGGTCATTCAATATCTCAGCAAGGACTGCAGGTGGACCCAAACAAAATAGCAATCATCCAAAGGGTCCCACTTGCTCAAAAGCAGAGGGATGTTAGGAGTTTCTTGGGGTTAGCTAGATACTACCGAAGGTTCACAAAGGACTTCAACAAGTTGGCCTCTCCTTTATTTGGGTTGTTGGCCAAAGATTCTGAGTTTATATGGTTAAAGAGTTGTCAAGAGGCCTTAGACATTTTAAAGGGTAAGTTAACCACTGCACCAATTCTTCAAGACCCAAATTGGGCCCTCCTTCTTCATTTTCATGTTGATGCCTTGCACAAAGCCATAGGAGCAGCCTTAGGTCAGGTAGAGGAGAAATTTCCCTATGCCATCTATTTTATTAGTAAGAACCTGTCAACGGCTGAGCTAAATTATACTGTGACTGAAAAGTAACTCCTGGTTTTTGTGCATTCATTAAACAAATTTAGGCATTACATTACAGGATATCAAAAATTTGTGCATACTGACCATGCTGCAATCAAATATTTAATGAAAAAACTAGATGTGAATGCTAGAATTATAAGATGATTGCTTTTATTACAACAATTTGATCTAATTGTTGTTGATAAGCCTGGTAAGGAAAATGTTGTTGCAGACTTTCTATCTAGGATGAATCTACCTGCAGGTGAAGAAGGAATGGTGGATTACCAGCAACCAGACAAGCATTTGTTTTCTATTTCAGTTCTCTCCCCATGGTTTGCTGATATAGCAAACTATTTGGTATCAACACAGTTCCCACCAAACTTGCCCTCCAAAGAAAAGAGCAAGATAGTCAGTAAAAGCGCCCCCTTCACCTGGATTGGGATCAATCTCTTCAAACTTGGACCAGATCAAATCGTGAGAAGGTGTGTAAGGGAAGAGGAATCTTTTGGCATCCTTCTGACTTGTCATGATGGGCCTTGTGGAGGTCACTTTGCAGCAAAGAGGACAACATTCAAAGTGTTACAGGTGGACTATTAATGGCTCACTCTTCATCAGGGTTTGAAGAAGTATATTAGTCAGTGTGATCGGTGCCAGAGGATGGGAAAGCCTACTCCAAGAGATGAAATGCCCCTACAACCTCAAGTGACTTTCGATCCATTTGACAAGTGGGGCCAGGACTTCATTGGTCTTATCAACCCTCCTTCAAAGTATAAACAATACATTAATGTGTACACTAATTATTTGACTCAGTGGGATGAAATCGACGCAATTAAGGCAGCAACAAAAGAGAAGGTGGTTGAGTTCCTAGAGGAGAATGTATTCTACAAATTTGGGTACCCTAGAGAGCTAGTCACAGACCAAGGCAGCCAGTTTACCTCCAACATGATTGAATAACTGCTCAGCCATAACAAAGTCAAGCATAGGACCTCCACTCCTTACCATCCACAAGCTAATGGGGAAGTGGAGGTGACCAACAAAGCACTGGAGAGCATCTTAACCAAGGTAGTGAGCAGTAGCAGGAAGGATTGGGAAGAGAGACTAATTGAGGCCAATTGGGGCTATAATACGACATGGAAGACCACCACTAGATTTACACCCTATGAGATGGTTGTTGGAAATAATACTGAGAGGGGGGGGGGTGAATCAGTATTATTACATTAATAAAACTTTTTCATTTCCATATTCAGATTCATATATGCTACTTCCACAACTTCTTATGATTCAGTTAGTTGATCCTTAATGAGTGCATTAGAACATTATCAACCATATTAACAGTAAATTGGTGCAGTAAAATAGAACAGATCATCACACTTAAGTCACACACATGAACACCATGATATAAGGTGGAAACCCAATGTGGGAGAAAACCACCTGCTGCAAGTCATCTCAATCTTCTTCTTAATAAGAAAATCCTTTTACAATATTAGTACTGGTGCAGTCTTATACCAGTACGGGAGCTACAACCCCATTTTCTCTTGTACTAGCTTAGATACTAGTACGTAGGTGCCAGCCTACAATCTTCTCTCCTCCAGGTACCACGTTTCATGCATTTTCAGACTGGATATTCCTGAAGCACAACACATAATCTGAAAGGCCACGTTTCATCCAATTTTCATACTAGACCCATTAATATCATTGAAGCACATAATCAATCTTCTGAATCACCCAAACACCAGATCAATACATATACAAGGATAATATATGTGTTAGCACCCAGATCTAGTCCATCAGATCACACAAATATGAGTCATTATGATCCTGATCCAATATTAGTTCTCATCCATCAATACTGAAGGTAAACCTTTAAGCTGTCATCAGAACCCGTCAACAACCAGAACCACCTGTGACTTCAAATATCATAGCTCAAATTGTATGCGCTACTACAATGAACCAAACCTGCACATATACGCGCTTACGCCAAAGCCAACCCACGTATAGATCTATAAATATTCAAACATGACTTGCAGTGATTTCAAACTTAAGTTATACCCAGTTCAGATCATTCAATATACAGATCTAGAATAAGCATAATCAAATATATAGAGAGTTCATTTCAAACCATTTGATCCCGATCTATCCTTAGATCTTGTTCTCCTTCAACCGGTGAGATCCCTCTTTAGCTCAGATCCAGATCTGCACCACAACCTAATCACAGTATTCCAGATCTAGCACTTTATCAGATATTCAGATAATTTAGATAATGCTTTGCCAAATGTTCTCCTTCCTCTTTTATAGCCTTAGTCCTTTCTCAATACCACGGTCCAAAACCATAGGATCAAAAAACTGTTGGACTAATACCATGAACCAACCATGAAAGTGCGTGAGATCAACCCTTTTGGATGCAATACCACGGCCCAAAACCATAGGATCAAAAACTGTCGAATTAATACCATGAACCAACCATGAAAATGCGTGAGATCAACACTTTTGACAAGGTACCATGGTCCAAAACCATAGGTTCAAATACCAAGGACTAACTACCATGGACCAAAGGTAAGTTCTCCAACATATACGCGCTTTTCTTTGCATGAAAGTGCGTAAACTTTTCTCTACATGAAATAAACTTTTCTCTGCATAAAAGTGCGTGAACATTTCTCTACATGAAATAATCTCTTCTCTGCATAAAAGTGTGTGAACTTTTCTCTACATGAAATAAACTTTTCTCTGCATAAAAGTGCGTGAACTTTTCTCTACATGAAATAAACTTTTCTCTCCATAAAAGTGCGTGAACCTTTCTCTTCATGAAATAAACTTTTCTCTTCAGGAAAGTGCGTGAACTTTGCTGCACTATAATTTATCATCTTAGATGAGTGGGTTGCCATCAAGTACAACACTTGTCTCATAATGCCAACAATCTCCCCCTTTGGACTTGATGGCAAAGCTAACCTGAGAACTATCATCTGATTCCTTTGAGTTGTCCGGCATCCCATGCATTCTGTCACATCTGATATCTCTTCCGTAGATTCATCTAGATATATATAAGTGAGTTGATCTTGAGTTGATCTTCTACGAGTTGGTTGCCATCAAGTACAACACATGCATCATAATGTCAACAATCTCCCCCTTTGGACTTGATGGCAACAATACCAAATCACTCTCCCCCTTTGACATCAAGGGCAAAGGGTGAACCAATATCTTCTCTTTCCTAGAAAGGCATTCCGCTGATCATACTCCCCCTGAGTACCTGCTGAAATCTCTGAATGAGCTCCCTCTTTGTATATGCCATGTTGCACCAATCTGTCCATGTGCTTTCTGAGAACATGCTGAAATCTCTGCTCTGCTGATATATGTTGTTCATGCTCCCCCTGACTGTAAGCAAGGTCTACAAAAAGATGTTCTACAAGAAGAACATGACTCTATACATCATAAATTTCCTTCCTATCACCAAAGACTCATACATACATCTATCTCCCATCACAATGGTGAAATACCAAAATTTTACATATGATAACATAAGAGAATAACATCATTCATCCCTGGCATAGTGGGGAAGCCAACATAGGCCGTTCCATTACCTGAAGAGATCTCATCAAATGACTACAATAGATAGAGACACACTATTACATCATGAGTCTTGATATGACCTTTACATCGAATGATATACATGACATTTATAACAGAGACCATACACCTAAATAAGATCATGATAAACATCAACAACGACACTGTATGATCTGCTCCATAGCATCTGTCAACAACAACTAGACCAGCAACTTGTATTAGTGCATGAATCATCAAGGTATGTCCGTATCAACTCATCCTTTTGAACAGAATCATTCACATTCTATCATATGTGAGAAACACCATAGCCATCCAGATCTGCATGAACCAAGTATCATCAATTGGGAATATCTGCATCAATCAACATATGAAACAACCTATCATCATATAGGTAAGAACTCATCATCATCATGTCTCCAACAATGCAACTTTGAATAATCATCCATGTATCCAGCCAACAATCCTCATCCATATATGTGCCAAGAACAATAAGAATCCTGCATCATAACTGTAATATATGATCTTTATGCATATGACGGCAACGACATATGAGTGACTCATCATCAAGTAAAGAAGATGTGAATTCAAGCTTTGTACTTCTAAAGATCACCATGTAAGCATCATATATGCACCATCTAAGAATCAATTCACAAATACAATCTGAACATCAGCTATGTAACCCCAAGAATCATATGAGATTTTATCATGGACAATTCATAACCATATCATAGCAAGATATATCATTTAGCCATATAAACATCATCATCAAGGACTATTAACCATAATGCCAACAATGCATTATTAAAGGCATATGCTCCCCCTCAACATGTGCCATCTGTTCACTGTTAGATCTGAACATGCATATATCAGCATCAAGACATCATCATCATCAAGTTAGGATCCTTCTAAACATCTTTACAAGTATCAAGACATTTCCACACATCCTCAGCAGACTGTAAACATTATCAAACAGAGAAAATAATGGACTGAATCATAAAAAATCCTTTTCTTGAACCTATCCCTACTGCATTTCTTCAGATAATCATATACGCTACTGTGTAGTATCCAACTCGCTTATATACGCGACTTCCCTTTATGGAACCTGCGTATAAGATTCAGGACACTGAAGTTTTATGCTTTCAGCTCCCTCTGAGTCTGTTATGTCTGTGTTGTACTGTGTCTGAGTACATTGTGTTGTGCCACATCTTTCTAACTGTACTTCCTTCTTCTTCCATATCTTCAAGTGTGATGTTGTTTTCTCCTTTTGGTGTGATGTCCGTTCTTTGTTCCTGCATTCCTTTGCTATATGTACAAGCTTGTTACATGCATAACATCTTACATTTTTCATATTTCTCCTGTAGCAATTAGCAGCTTTGTGACCAAACATATTGCAAGCAAAGCAATATCCATTAAAGTACCTTGAATGTGATGATGTTTCTGCATGATGGTCTTGAACCCTTCTTCTCCCACATCTAGCTGCAACATGTCCAAGATTATGACATACATAACATTCAACATTATTCATAGGAGGAGTAAAAGATTTTCTTTGAGGAGTCTCTTTCCTTGATTGTTGATGGTGTTGACCTTTCATCTCCTTGTTGATCATTTTAGATTTCTCTTTAGAGTTCCTTGCCTCACCTTGTGAACTAGATTCACCTTCAACAGATTCATGAAAACCAAGACTAGTCTTGATAGCAGGAGACCTTTGACTACTAAGAATATCATCCAAGGCTTTAGTACTATCTTGAAATTTCAACAGTTTATCCTTTTCTTCTAATTTACCTTTCAAGATATTTACCTCAACTTGAAGTTGTTCCTCCTTTTCTAGACATTGCTTCTTCATGTCTTCTTCAACTTTCCTTCCTTCTTCCAACTGATGCCTTGGTTTGAGAATCTCCTTTTCTTGTTCTTCATTCAGATCCTGCTGCATTTGATGAATTCTGAAGGAACATTCCAGTTGAGATTTTAAGTTGATAACTTCATTTACCCGTTTTTCAATAGCTTGGAGTAGATCTTTATTCTGATTCTTTGATTCTTCAAGATCTTCCTTTAGCGAGCGGATCGTGGCTTCAAGACTTTCATAGTAACTGGATCTATCTCTGACTTTCTTGATGGTTGTGATTCTTTCATTGACTTCATCTCTTAATGATGTCACTTCACCCTGCAACTTTTGACATTGATTTTCCTTGTCCTTGAGTAACTTTCTTACCTTGTTTCCTTCCTCTGATTGAGCTTTTAGTTTGGTAACTTCTTCTTTGAAAGCACATTCCCTTTTGTTCAATAGATCTTGATGATCTTTAATTTTGTCTGTAAGCCTTCTAAATACTGTCTCTATTTGATACTTTTCTTGCTCACCCATAAAAGAAAATTCAGTTGCTTCACTATCACTTTCATCTTTTCCAAATGGATAGATAGCTGGAACATCAGAGGATAGCAAATTCATACCTGATAGTTCATCTTCATTCTGAAATGATTCTGAATCTGATTCTGAATCTGAAGAGCTTCTTATACCTAATCCCCAATCGATTCTCTCACTGTCATAGTTCTTCTTAGATGTCTTCTTCTTCTTAGGTGCTTTCTTCTTAAGCTTCTTTCCCATAGTTCCACGGATCTCCTTCAAGCGATCAAGCTTCTACCAAAGGACTTGCTCTGATACCAATTGTTGGAAATAATACTGAGAGGGGGGGGTGAATCAGTATTATTTCCAACAATAAAACTTTCTCATTTCCATATTCAGATTCATATATGCTACTTCCACAACTTCTTATGATTCAGTTAGTTGATCCTTAATGAGTGCATTAGAACATTATCAACCATATTAATAGTAAATTGGTGCAGTAAAATAGAACAGATCATCACACATAAGTCACACACATGAACACCATGATATAAGGTGGAAACCCAATGTGGGAGAAAACCACTTGCTACAAGTCATCTCAATCTTCTTCTTAATAAGAAAATCCTTTTACAATATTAGTACTGGTGCAGTCTTATACCAGTACGGGAGCTACAACCCCCTTTGCTCTTGTACTAGCTTAGATACTAGTATGTAGGCGCCAGCCTACAATCTTCTCTCCTCCAGGTACCATGTTTCATGCATTTTCAGACTGGATATTCCTGAAGCACGACACATAATCTGAAAGGCCACGTTTCATCCAATTTTCATACTGGACCCATTAATATCATTGAAGCACATAATCAATCTTCTGAATCACCCAAACACCAGATCAATACATATACAAGGATAATATATGTGTTAGCACCGAGATCTAGTCCATCAGATCACACAAATATGAGTCATTATGATCCTGATCCAATATTAGTTCTCATCCATCAATACTGAAGCTAAACCTTTAAGCTGTCATCAGAACCCATCAACAACCAGAACCACCTGTGACTTCAAATATCATAGCTGAAATTGTATACGCTACTACAATGAACCAAACCTGCATATATACGCGCTTACACCAAAGCCAACCCACGTACAGATCTATAAATATTCAAACATGACTTGCAGCGATTTCAAACTTAAGTTATACCCAGTTTAGATCATTCAATATACAGATCTAGAATAAGCATATCAAATCTATAGAGATAGTTCATTTCAAACCATTTGATCCTCATCACACAAATATGAGTCATTATGATCCTGATCCAATATTAGTTCTCATCCATCAATACTGAAGCTAAACCTTTAAGCTGTCATCAGAACCCATCAACAACCAGAACCACCTGTGACTTCAAATATCATAGCTGAAATTGTATACGCTACTACAATGAACCAAACCTGCATATATACGCGCTTACACCAAAGCCAACCCACGTACAGATCTATAAATATTCAAACATGACTTGCAGCGATTTCAAACTTAAGTTATACCCAGTTCAGATCATTCAATATACAGATCTAGAATAAGCATATCAAATCTATAGAGATAGTTCATTTCAAACCATTTGATCCTGATCTATCCTTATATCTTGTTCTCCTTCAACCGGTGAGATCCCTCTTTAGCTCAGATCCAGATCTGCACCACAACCCAATCACAGTATTCCAGATCTAGCACTTTATCAGATATTCAGATAATTCAGATAATGCTTTGCCAAATGATCTCGTTCCTCTTTTATAGCCTTAGTCCTTTCTCAATACCACGGTCCAAAACCATAGGATCAAAAAACTGTTGGACTAATACCATGAACCAACCATGAAAGTGCGTGAGATCAACCCTTTTGGATGCAATACCACGGGCCAAAACCATAGGATCAAAAACTGTCGAACTAATACCATGAACCAACCATGAAAGTGTGTGAGATCAACACTTTTGACGAGTTACCATGGTCCAAAACCATAGGTTCAAATACCAAGGACTAACTACCATGGACCAAAGGTAAGTTCTCCAACATATACGCGCTTTTCTTTGCATGAAAGTGCGTAAACTTTTCTCTACATGAAATAAACTTTTCTCTGCATAAAAGTGCATGAACATTTCTCTACATGAAATAAACTCTTCTCTGCATAAAATTGCGTGAACGTTTCTCTACATGAAATAAACTTTTCTCTGCATAAAAGTGCGTGAACTTTTCTCTACATGAAATAAACGTTTCTCTCCATAAAAGTGCGTGAACCTTTCTCTACATGAAATAAACTTTTCTCTTCATGAAAGTGCGTGAACTTTGCTGCACTATAATTTATCATCTTAGATGAGTGGGTTGCCATCAAGTACAGCACTTGTCTCATAATGCCAACAATCGCCCCCTTTGGACTTGATGGCAAAGCTAACCTGAGAACTATCATCTGATTCCTTTGAGTTGTCCGGCATCCCATGCATTCTGTCACATCTGATATCTCTTTCGTAGATTCATCTAGATATATATAAGTGAGTTGATCTTGAGTTGATCTTCTACGAGTTGGTTGCCATCAAGTACAACACATACATCATAATGTCAACACTGGTCTATTCGAAAAGACTTTATTGTCCATTGAGTTTGAATATAACACATTTAGAATGGCAGCGCAATTAGATTTGGATCTCAGTCATGCATAGAAGGAAAGATTGTTCCATTTGAATGGCTTGGAAAAATTCAGAATGCAGTCCCTCCTACATACAGAGATAGCTCAGCTGCAGAGGAAGATCGGGCATGATAAACATATTAAGGAGAAGCAATTTCAAGAGGGCGATTGGGCATTATTATATGATTCTGGGTATAAAGACTTCAAGGGCAAGCCAAGGACAATATGGCTCGGACCTTATGTGGTGGAAATATGCCATGATAATGGTTTAGTGAAAATCAAGACTATAGATGAAGAAGTCATTCCATTGCTTGTTAATGGAAACCGAAAAAAAGAAAAATGGAAAAAGGAATGAGGATTTTGGTGAAAAACTCCATGAGGCACCTGAGTCCCATCTTTGGGTTGAAAACCTCGTGAGGTGGCACAATGATGAAAAAAAAATGAAAAAGGAATAAGAAGATCCCTAGGTGAAAACCTTCCTTGAGGTGCCCATGGCAAACATCTAGGGTGAAAACCTCTCTGAGGTAGCCTAGGTGTTTTAAAAAAAGAAAAAAGAAAAAAGAGAAAGAGACATAATTGTTATTTGCAGGTGGGTGACAAAGACAATCAAGGAGAAAAGAGAAGATCCAAAGGGAACCCTGCCTCACATATAGTCATCTCCTCCACTCCTTACCATATCCTTGTATCAATTCCATTGTTTTTTCACTTCATTGCTTCTATTTAGGCAAAGACTGTGCTTTCTAAATGATCCCTTGTATTCCTACATGATCCCCCGAAAACCTACAGGAAGCAATCCGAGGGTGAATGGTAGGTTGGTTAGGTCCTGTAGTAGCCTATCCCATGGCATATCAATCATCAGCTACAGGCCTTCACTAGGATGATATAGGAGCTCCACAGCAGCAAAGACATCAGTTCTTAAGTCACAAATAGCAGAGGAGGAAGAAGAATGACCATGCAACAAATAAACAAAGCAACACATCTAATCTTTGACAACTGTAGCATCGCATCGAGACCACAGGTAAGTATCCCACTCACTCACTCATATGCATAATTTGATCAAAAGTTGTAAAGGTTACGAGGTAGTTGGTTTATAAGTGAAAAGGTGGTCAGTTAACTTAGCCACCTCCATTCAGTCACCACATACAAAACTGGGTGTCCTTTGACACGTGGCCGCAGTCAACTCAAAGATAGAGGAGGAGTAGGATAAGAAGTGGTTGACTATGGATCTACGAGGTGGGAGCTGATTATGAGGAGTGGGAAACAAAACATTGTTTGCATGCATTCATCCATTCCACCTCCTCGAAACTCCCTCATTCAAGTTGCGCTTATAAGTCTGGCCACCCACTGAAAGCAAGGATCCATCGTTCTGCAAGAGCATTTCTACAGGAGCATGCACAGGATTTCCTGTTGGAATAGTCTACAAGAGTAGTCTACAGGATACACAGTGGTAGTCTACAAGATAGGAAAGGAGGGGCTCAAGAGGGAATATCACGAGAACTATCCACTGCCACCATTCTAAAGAGGTAGGATCTAAAAATCCATCCCCATTTACAAGAAAATGAACTAGAAATTCTCTAAAATCTAGTGGATATAACAACTGTGGGAGGTGAATTACATACACATGAAACTCTGTTTTCTCCTTAATTTAAAATTCTTGTGTCAAACCTCTCATTTCATCCTCAAGCCTCACAAGCAAGATGACAAGAGGGTTTAATAGGAGAGAACCCACAAACACTGTGAGAATACAATAACACCCCCAAGTGCTTGAAATCTTTATAAGACACCGATGGATGGGGTTTTTTGAAAAAATCACAAGGTATGATGATGAGTTGGCTCAAGAATTTTCTCGTTCCCTCACTCGACACAACAAAATCCATGCCACTATTATAGTTAGAGGGCTCACTATAGATGTCACACTAGAGCTCATCAGTAGGGTCACCACACTTCCCCTAGGAATGCCATGGAGAAAAGAAGACAAAGCAGACAGTGAGGTGGCAAAAATGAAATTATTTTTAGAAGGTGAAGAACCCACAGAGGATAAAGATGGAGTAAGGAGAGACAGTCTACCATACCCGTGGAGTGAGGTAAGTTACCAACTCATAAAATTTATCTCATGTGAGGGTAGATAGAGTGTTTTTTATGGCTACCATTTTAGGATGCTTGAAGAATTAAGATTTGGGGTAGAAACACCAGTTCACCAAAGACTCAACATACCCTATTTCTTGATGCAATCACTCATAGACTCCAACAGCAAAGTAAAGGAAGGGAATTCCCAACAATTGTCTCACCATGGGTTGATCAAGATCCTCATTGAGGATGCCCTCCAAAACCTCAGGATCCCTATAACATGGTTAGTCTTCAGAGACTTACCAGCAGAGGATGACATGAAAACCATTGTCTATGATGTTAGCCCTTCTGTTAGTGAGGAGGAGCAAAACAAAAAGAAGAAGATACAAAGCTAGATGGGGATGAGATGGATGAAGAAGAAACTAATATAAAGGAACATGATGAAGGAGAAGAGAAGGAGGATGATGCTGAAACAGAGGAGGAAACGAAGGAAGAAACTAATGGAGAGAAGAAAGAACAACAAGAGGAAGAAGATAAGAAAAACAGAGAGGAAGAAGGTATTGAAACAGAAGGGGAAGAACACGAGGAGGAGTCGCCTAGGGTATCTCCAGAGGACGCTGAGAGGGAGGCAGTAGTTGCCTTCACTGCTCTCAACACCCTAGTGAAGCAAAAATGGAAAAGAAGGAGGCAAAGCCCTCCATATTTCAGAACAAGACAGAGCACAAGAATCAAGCAAGGGAAGCCACAAATATCAACAAAAATCCCTATTGAGATTAAAGATTCCCCTACACCAAGGGACATAGAAGCAATATGAGAGATCGACTTGAGAGGGAAAATTCATGGCTAAGAGGACAGCTGCAGGAAAGGGAAAACCAACTAGCATAAATGGCCAGCCTTTCCTTGGAGGCCATCCAGTGTAGGATGCCAGCTAAATCCTATCCTCTTTACCTCAGAGAACAATGGCTGCAATTTCAGATTAAAACACTAGCACAAAAGAGCACCATGCCATTTCAGGACTACAGGAAGTTTATTGATCTTGGTGACCAAAGTACACTAGAGGATAGGGCCAAAATGGTTGAGTTTTACTTCCACAACATGACCCTTAAAGACATGAATGTTTGGGATCCTAATGCCAAGCTAGGAGATCTACAATTAATGGATTTTCCATCATGGATGAACCATGAGGAGTTAAGGACTGCAGAGATGAAAAGAATATTGGCCAAAGAGCAAAATGAACCTCTTTTCATCAGAGCTGAACAATCAAATACCATGGCCCTAATCAGCACCCATAATCTAATTGCAAATGATCCTCGACTGGCACCTAGATATCTTGCTACCCAAGAGCACACAATTTCACATTTGGAGGATATGTTTAGGTTGCTAGGAGAAGATAGCATACATGCCTGCTTAAGGAGATGGAACACACTACCACACAACTTTAAGATCAAAGAATATCACTCCCCTCAAAGGTTGAGAGAGGCACTCAACGGAACACCAATGTATAAGAAATCAAGGCAAAGGTTAAAGGTCAATTGGATAGGCCTAAAACTCAGTCCACCACTACTCCTAGGGATGCTAGAAGGTAGAAAAGAAGAAGAGGAAAAGAGGTAGTGGGAAGAAGTAGAAAGGAAAGTAGGCTTCTATGAACAAGAAGAAGAGACCACAGCAAAAGCATGGGATGTCAGAGAGGCTACCAGAGCCATGAAGGCCATGGACATTGGCTAAGTTGCTCAGAGAATGAGAAACACTTTCATTAGGGGAGTGATGATGAGCCTCATCATTGGGTAATTATATGGGCCTTAATTCACCTCCTAGCTTAGTCAAACCAACTATTCTCACAACTTATTGCATACTTTTGATCATATTTTGTTTATGAGATGAATTAGAGTTGGATATTTTGCTTTGTGGTATAATGTGCATTTAATGCAAGATTAAAGGACAAAAGCAAGGAATTTTAGCAAAGACCTTGGTCAAAACTCGAATGGGACAAGGGATAGGAATTATAGGAGGGAAATCCTCCATATTTACTACCCTCCATTCGAATATTCCTCCATTAGATCGGAGTACGAATAGCCAAATCATGAGGACTAGAAGGTAGCCGAGCAAGTGGAAGTCAAAGCAGCAGTCTATCTCGAGTTCGAGAGCTGAGGCTAACTAATTTTAAGGAAGTCATTGGAGACTTCAGATGTATAAGTAGAGAGGCCTAGGACCTCAGTAGGATTCAGATTTTTTATTGTAAAACTCTACTGTATTTTCGATCTGCAAGACTTGTGACAGTTTTGATGTAATCCATTGTTTTGATAATAAGAATGAGTTTTGTTTTGAGCCAGCACTGAGTTAACTCAGAGGGTTGAAGCTCTTAGGTTAGGGCCCAACCCTAGCAACTAAGGCTCCTCTTTATTGTACATGTATGCTAGCATAGATTCATGGTTTAATCATTCATTTTCTTAAGTAGCTACATTTCCATTACAGTAGTGTAGCATAGATTAGTTGTGTTTTAGTTTTCTTCCATTTGTGCCTTCTTTCAATTAGCAGGTTAGCCAGGAGTTGTTGCATGAAGTTTGTTGTCTTGATTCAGTACAAGGTTCATTTCATTGTCATCTTTTTCCATCACTTTTTTCTCATATGTGCATTTCCTTTAGCACAAAATGCTTAAGCATAAGCTAATAAAACACGTCTTGATCAGATTATACCCATATATTTCCTTACCATCTGATCCACAACAAACATGACCAATCACCGTCTGATTCATTTCAACGCTTGACTTTATGCGCTCCAGATCTCCACCGTCGATCTGTCTAGCTTGATCCAACAGCTATTGTGAATTCTTCCACCTACTTTATGGGCTCAAAATCTCCATCATCGATCTGTCACGCCCTCGATCCAATGGCTATCGCATCACCCGATCGCCAAGTAGCTTGGCCAATCTCCACCATTTATCAATCCTGCATGATCCAATGGCTATCGTGCAATCTCGCACAAATTCTTGCATGGCCGATATCTGCCCGAGAGCATGTGAGAAAAGTGGTTTTTTCATGCTACGTGTTAGTCACTTAGGCTATCGCGCAAAATTTAGAAATATAGCTTACAGCTTTGGGGGCGTGCAAGAAGCAGATCCATCCATCTATTCACTTCATCACTGCGATAATACCTCCGCCATTCACCTCCCGTTAATCCTGTTCATCCCTCGATTCACTTAAACATTGTGATAAGATCTCTGCCATTCATCTCCTATTAATCTTGTTCGTTGATCAATCCATCCATCAATTCACTTAATTCCTACGATAAGATCTCTGCCATTCATCTCCCGTTAATCCTTTTCGTACCTCTATCCATTTAATCCCAAGCGATACGATCTCCACTGCTCCTCTTCCATTTATACTATTCATTGATCTGACTGATCCAATGGTTCCCATGCATTGCTACTTCGTTACGTCCTCCTTTCACTGATTTCGATCTTCACTTGCTCTTCCGCATGACTCCTTGCATGCTTGATTTTTCCAAAAAAACCAAAAACATGAAAACAAATTTAGTCTAGTTTCCTTGCTTACACATTAGTTTGGCTTGATGCTCTTTGCTTCTATAACTTAAATAGTAGCATTAGGTTAGTGTTGATTTAGCAATTTTTCTTAGCATAGTTGTTTAAATGGTTAATTAGGATATGGTGTGATTTAGCATTACATGTTGTTTTCTTCATTGTTGCAGTAGAGTAGCTCTCTTAGAATAGATTTGCTCCTCTTCCATAAAATAATCAAGCTTCTTCCGACTCTATAGAATTTTTGCTTGGAACCCCTGGGGTCTCTCGCCAGATGAACAAGTGACAATAGGCATGACCTTCACTTCTACTTGTGCATATAACACATATTTCACTAAATTTAGAATAAAATAATGGATATAGAATTTGAAAATAACCAAAAAGATCAATTCTAGTGATGTCATTTAATAAAAAAATTCCAAATTTAATGAAATATGCGTTATATAGCACTGTCACCTCGAATTTTGTATGAACCCGGGTTCATAAGTAAGGCTAGTAGCCCATGAGTTGCAGCATCCTTGCTGTAATATTAGCGCTCATCAATTGGTAGCACTTTATGCATTAGATGCAACAAAGACGCATCCCCTTCTTCGTGGAACATGAGAAACTGTGCTAGGAATACTCATTTACAAGATCTTTCTCCTTTAAAGAGTCCTACATTAAGAAGACGTAGGCCCACAACACACCAAGACAGAAAATGTGGAGAAGACTTTGAGGGGACAACATACGGCCCAAATTCTCTCATTTCTTTTGGTTGATAGGGCACAAGCGGATCCTTATCTGAGATCGCCTGCTGAAACATGGCTTTGTTGGTCCCTCTTAGTGCCCTTTGTGTTGAGTTTAGGAGGAAACTATGGAGCACCTTCTGCTCATTTTCCCCTTTCTTAGGGAAGTGTGGGATCCTGTTTTTCATCTCTTTGGAACCAAAAATATTAATCAAGAGGACCCTCTAGCTATGATGGAGCACTGTCCCAAAAACTATTTCAAAAGCCCCGTTGTTAACTGATCTTGGAGCCTAATCCTAGGATTTATCGTTTGGAATGTATGGAAAGAAAGGAACAAAGCTATATTTCAAGACCAACCCTCTTCCAGTGCCTCTACTTGGGGTCTTGTGAAAGAAAACAAAACGGAGACAATCATGTCAGAGAGATGCGATCTAGATGATTGGAAAGCCAACTTGCATGAGACAACCATTCTTGTATCCCTTAAACTAGCTCAAAACATGTCCATTCCTGAAATTCCTTCTAGAAAAGATCCCCCTATATCTTCACCATCTATATTCCAACTACCCCCACAACGATTCGTTCAAATCAATTTCGACAGAACCTCTAAAGAGAACCCAAGCCCTACTAGGTACAGGGGTATCCTGAGATCCTCTAATGACTCTCCCTTTGGGATCTATGTTGCCTTATGTGGCTCCATGACAAACAATGTAGAAGAATTTCATGACTCTTGAGAAAGGCCTCTCACTTGCTCAGAATCTGGATTGTCACAAAGCTCATATCATAGGAGACTTAAAATTTTTCATCTAGATGTCCTAGAAGCTTATTAATGGTTTTCCTACCACTAGAATTTCCAATAGTGGGCAGCCAGAGGCTCAGCTCAAATGCATAAGATATATCTTGGAAAGATTTGATTATGTCACTACTGGTCATGTTCTCCAAGCTAATAATAAAGTGGCAGATTGGTTGGCTAATAGGAGAGAATCACATAAGTATTGTGATTTCACCTCCCCTTGACACGAATTTCTCGGTGCAGCTAACTTAGACCCTAGGAATGCTCAGCTGCTTTGGGACCTCATAGAAAAAGACTCTCCTCCCCTTGATGGAGGTGATTGGACGATGGTACAAGTGGCACGAGAGCATCCCTTGGGACCTGCTCCAGCTCCATGTGCTTCAGAACTTCACACTCATGAAAACTCAGTGCATTCAATACAAAGGTATGTGGGATGGTCCTACCATGTTTATAATTGCAAGCTGGTTGCAAAGGAAGTTTAGTGTGGAAGCTTGGGAAATGAGCTTTGGTAAGCAGGCAGTCTGGGTCTATATCCAAGGTGTCTTCTTGGGGTTTTGACCTTGGCTGAGAGGCATTTTGGGGGATCAAGGCCCTATGGTGTGGTTTGGGGCTCATGGCTCGCTTTACGCTTGGGACCCGGGGATGCGAATAAGCGCAAAGGTGAGCCAAAACCAAACTCTGACCCATCACTAGCTCGAGCAGAAGGAATTTGTGTCATCACTCCTTCTTGCCTATGTGTGGGATAAGAGGTGTGAGTCTCTTTGTCTCTCTTTATGGTGGTTAGTCTAGAGCTATTCCCATCTGGTGGTGCTCGAGCAACAATTAGTGGGTTCTTAGTGGATTGAATTATTCCTCGGGTGTTTATGGTGAAAGTGGTGAAGGCTATCCGGTGTGGATCTTGACTTTTTTGTCTTATTCTTGTCAAAGGGTGGTAAGTGGTGTGTGGGTTAAGGTGTTTGAACCTCCCATTTATGTAGGGTGTTTTTTTCATAACCTCTCCCATTAAGTGGTCCTCGGGTGTGAATTTGTGGGATCCGTGTGCCTATCCTTTGAAATTGTGTCATGTAAGTATGACCTCGATGTGATTGAGGTGCATACGGTGTACCTTTATGAGTTGAAGTGCGTTTAGGGTGGTTGTGGAAGAGGGGGGTGCAAACCACCTGATGTGGTTAGCAGCTTATTTATCCCGGCCTTGGAGGAGTGTGGTGACAGATCTGGTGCAGCAGTCTCCTTGGGGGTAGTTCAACAACCCAAGTATGGGTTATTATTATTGTAGGTGTCCTTTTTTTGGGGAGCCTTCCCCTTCTCTCTAGCTAATTTGCCTCTTTTCTCAATGCCCAGAAAATGGGGTTGACCCCACCGTGGGGGTGTGCAATGGTAGCTAGAGAGGCGTCTTGAGCCTGAACATAGTTAATCCGTGACCAATTCTCCTAGCTGGGACACTGAGGAAAAAGACACTGTATCTCTAATTTGTTCGCATGGCCATGTGGTAGCTCCAGTCGGTTTGGAATCTCTTGCAGCACAACTTCGTCAAATCTAAATCAATATGGATATCCTCTGAGATCATAGGTATGAAGACAAGAATGAGACTATGGCCTATTCCCAGGATATCTTGTATAGCCAGAATTAGATATTGGAGCAGTTGGATAGTCTTTGACTTCAGTATCATCATACAAATGACCACCTTTGCAGTCTGGGAGCAAGGGTGGAACATATTGACTTCCATATCCATGATCCTGTCAGCTTCTCCACTACTCCTCCTGTACTTCTTCCTCACTTGCCACCCTGATATGAAACTATGAATTATGGTTTTCTTTTTGTTTATGTCAGTTATGTCTAGGCTTGAATTCCCTCCGAAATAATGTATGTTAGTTTTCCTTTTTGGTATGTCCCATCCCCCACTCTAAAAAAGTCTAGTCAAAATGAGAGAGCAGAGGCTGCCATGAAGATATTTGTAAGCTGTACTTTATTGAAAATCTAATGAAATCATTATTGACTTTAAAAAAAAATGTTGTTAGCATAACAAGGCTTAGTTGTGTGCACAGTAAACATTTAGAGAGGGTTAGTTTTGTGTTGATATGAGGCCCAGAACCGAGAGGTGGAATTGCGATAGCAAACCCCCTTTTCTGAATCAATAACTTTCCACTGATTTGGGTAGTTGATTGTTGGCCATTGGATTTCGAAACCAAAAAATTTCAAATAAATAAAGAGAGAAAATTTGTTTGTATGAACCCCTAATTCAAGGATAACCCTAGTGTATTGATGAGGCCTTATTAATTCAATGGAGATAAATGGTTCAAATTCTCTCCCTCCATGATAAATTGGATTTTGGTGTTCATAGGTACCAATAAATTAGCTTGGCATTGTGACAATAGCATAGGAGGAGAGGAAAACACAGAGTTTCATTTGCATCCAAATGATGTATTCAAAAAGCTTATCTAGATACCTAAACTGTCTTCCACAAACCCTAAACCGATGGATGATCTAATGGTGTATTGGAAAACACATTGTTAATGAATGCTATAAAGAAGTGCAAGTTCAAAAATATCTTTGACCATGTGAAATATTTCTTGTGTATCACTAATCCATAAAAAAATGAAATGTACCAATAAAAATGTCAGTTAACTTTGAACTCAAAGGAAACCCAGTAATAATTTTACCTTTTAATTTCCTTGCAATATTGTTAAAGTGTCTAAAACTTGATGGATTTCACCAGGTTTCAAAACTCCTATGATTAAAAATCTAAAGGGCATAAAAATAGGGCACGAACACCGAATCAAACCCTGAGCATGGTCAAGATTTACGATGTGCTTACAAGGTATTCACGCTTAGAAAATAGATTTGGCATATGAAGCACCTGATCAACATGCTTCTTCAAGGAGATCATCTACATGGCAAATTACTAGAAGACGACCATTCTCAAAACCACAAACCATGTTTTCCTTGCCCCGCACCACCCTGCCCTGCGAATGTTGTTGATGTTTCCTGCCTATAGGTGAAACGGGTTTCCCCTTCTTCTAGGCGGCACCATAAAGCTTAATTAGATAAATGAATACCACTTCTTTCAGAAGACTCCAACCGAATCACAAATTGAAGCCATTGCAGACCCTTAAAAACAGATCAATGGAGTTTTAGGCAAAAAGAGAAGAACTAAACTCAGAAGGAAGCGTTGTCTAGGAGTCCAAAGTTAACATGGATTTTTTTGGAGGGATTACATTTTCCCATGATGAATTTTTCTCATTATTAAAATCGTGTAATTTAAAAAAAAATGTATTAACAATAATTTTGTTGTAATTTTTTATTTATTTTTAAACATGTACTCTTTCAATTTGATTAACTTAATATTAATAAAAACCAAGAGAAATTTAATTTTAATAAAAAGTAAACCATGTGTAAATTAATTAATTTATATTTTTTTAATAGTAGAAAAACTTATCATAATTTAGTTGTTAAATTGGCAGTGAGGACAAATCTCTCTAGTTATTCAAGGAAAACTAAGCAACTTAAAGTGAACCATTGGCGGTCTATAAATGGGTAAGCCTTCACTTCTACTAGATGCCTCTATGTCTTGGGTGGTTAGTGAGTTTCCCTACTTTTGAGGAAGACGAGCTCTTAGCCAAGCAAAAGCAAGTTATTTTAGGGCATACTCCATACCCAATCGATTAATTTATATTTTGAATAATATATTAACATTAAAGGTCAAATTTGTTTATTTATTGAATCTTATATTAGTATAACTTACTATATTTTAATAGATATGATTTTATTTTTGAAAATATAAATTATAAAGATTATAATAGATATAAATATTATTTTATGTTTCTTAGTTTCAATTATGAGTTTGATAGAGATAATTGATGGTATTATTATATATCTATATCTGAGAAACTTAACCATAACTCTGGAAAGAAAAATTAGTGAAAACAGGACAACCTAGACGGTTAGGTTCATGGGACTATAAAGGGTTCCAACTCGATGTGAGTTGACGTCTAGGATAATGGTTTCATTATGAGGCTTTCCACGTCATTTAAAGCATTTAGGGCTTATATCTTGGCTAAGGAATCAAAAAGGTCCCTAGGCCTAAAACAATTATTTCTCATGTTTAATCTCCATATTGAACAAGATATTAGAATGGGAATATGGGCACAATTAGTATGTTTTTCATAATAGAAATGGGTTTTATGGTCTCTACAATAGATAGGGAAAGAAAACAAGATTTTTATTCCCTAATAAAAACTTCTCTAGTAGTTCAATGGATGTGAATAAGGCCACAAACCACCACACATATCCTAGCTTATAAGATATAGCTAGCCTTCAGGTACATTACGGGTGTTATTTGAATGTTTTTTGTGCCATAGTTGGTCGAGGCCTCTAAGTTTGGCCTCAATATTGTTAGGAGGTTTTTGACACCATGTATGGCACTTGGGGCCTTAATCCTTGTGAAGGAAGGATCATAGGCTTCTTGGGTCATATTTGAATCTTCCCATGATCAATATTCTTGAAAAAGTATTTGAATTACCACACATGACAACTCTAGGGGATATTTGGCGTTTATGGGGAATCTTTGTCACCACTGGTATGGTTTACATGATAAGAATGGGTCTTGGGGAATGTACTATCTCTAGGGGAGGATAAAAGAGGGCCTTAGGCCCTAAATAAATATTCTAGAGTTCGAGGAAGATGAAGTAAGCCCCAAACAACCACATAGATACTCTCTAAGGGATATTTGAATTTCAACTTGGATATGGGAGCCATGACATGTTATTCTACATAAAGAACCACAAGAACTGTTAATATGTATCGTTTTCTAATAATAGTGGGTGCACATTCTGGTGAGCTCCAGTATTGTAGCAATAATGCTACAACTCCTGGGGCTTCCTGTCTCTTAATTTTATCAACCCGGTAGTTCGTACAAACTTGGAAGCGACGGTGCTGTATGCACAAGTACTAGCCCTTGTCGCAGCTGTCACTTGGTCAGCTGGCACAAGTCCGCTAGGGCTTAAGCCAACTTCTATAGGCTCACAGAAGAAGCTTTATCAATGATGGACGAAAGTTAACTTCAAAGAAAGGCTACTCTACTTGACAAACTGAATCAAAAGCAACTTAAAGCATGTAAATCTATGAAACCCTAATTTAACTAGTCTATCCTCTATAATGCAAAGAATGTGGGTGCAACTCTTATGAATGCTGTCATTGCCTCTAACAAGTATGAATGCATGGGTCTAAGCTACTAGCATCATGAGAAATGTGTTTTTGTGTTTTTCCTTTAAGTGTGTGGAATGATGGTGATCTTGAGCTAACTAGGGTTTGGTTGTGCAGATGGGATGGAGAAGGAAGGAAAGCGTGGGATAGGTTGGGGAGGCTAGGAGAGGTCCCTAGGGATCCTTAGCACCCATCCACAGAGGTTCCTCGCATTCAGATGCTCAGCAACCGAGAGAGTGGCCTCCTACAGGATGGCTGTGGAGAATCCTACAGGATACTCTGTCTTATATAGGATGTCGAGAAATGGCTACAGGATGACCTACTGTGAATGTTTGGAGTGATGGAGGGATGGTGAAATGGTAGGGGGAGATGTGGAAGGTAGGGATGAGGTTGGTGATGGCCTTAGAAGCGAAAGATTAGGATGGGAGGTGAGTGTAGGAAAGAGGATGGAAGGTGAAGGGCTATGTCAACGAAAGGCGAGAGAATGGAGACGCGTGAGGAATGCAAGACTTGATGAGGTAACAGAGCGGAGCAGGGGTCAAAGAGAGGTCTGCATGCATGATCAAGATGGAGGACAAAGTGATGGAACGAGAGAGAGAGGGAGAGCAGTGTAAGTGAAACAAATGATTATGACTGTTACTTAACCAAAAATGCATCAACCTAAACTACTTGTGCTTGTAAATTCAATGAGCAGCAATCGAAATGTGAAAGAGAACGTGCATGAAGCTGTGGTAAGGAAGTGCAGTGCATGAGTGGATGACAAGGAAGCATCTAACGTAACAGTGACTGTATTGCAGCAATCATCAAGTGAAGAAATGCGTGTTTTTGGTGGCTAGCTTTGGGCTGCACCCCAATCTTCAAGAAAGATGGCAGTGAGTCCTAACAGCCTTTTTGTTGGAGCTCCAATGGACTCTATCTATCCTCTGCTACACTAAATGACTGTAAACAAACTCACCATAAGCAAATCCTATCTACTCATGAAAAAGACCAACTCATCAACTTGTAATTCGAATTGCATGTGTAAATGGAAAGCTCACAATGCTGCAAATGAAATGGAAATAACACTACAACAGAGGGGATCTATGGCTCTCAGGTTGGGCCCTAACCTGAGAGCTATAGTCTCCTTAAGGAACTTAGAACTAGATCACAAACTGTCTTCTTTATTCATAACTGATATCATGCCAAATTGGCTTACAAAAGAGAACGAAACTTGAGCTGTGCTCCAAAATTACAATAGTAATACGAGAGTTTCAACAACCTAACCAAGGCTAAGGCTTCTATACTTATACAAAACGATGCTCCAACAGATATCCATGATTCTAGGAGCTCAGCTGTTCAATCTATAGTTTAACTGTTGATCCTGTAGGATGGTCATAAATGTTGTTTCCTGTAGAGCAGTTTTGAACTGATGTTCCTGTAGAACAGTTGGCCGTGTATTAAGCTCGGAGGGAGGCTGAAGTGGGCTCGGAGTTCTTGGTGAGGATCACGAGGAATGTCCCCCAAAACTGTGGACAACCTCTCCTTATGTCAGCAATGCCAACTCGTTGTCTCCTTGCCACCTTTTCGTTGTCTTTTGCTCCCTTTTAATGCCAAAACCTGGAATCACAATGCATTAGCTACGTGGATAAAGTGCCTATCCTTTCTCCTACAAACAACATGAATAAACTAAGAAGTGTATGCATAAACAATAAAAATGAATGGTTTGAGCAAGCAAAATAGGCCAAAAATGAGCCCAAATTGTACCAAAATTGGGGCTCATCATCACCCCCCAGCTGAACCATTTTCTCATCCTTGAGCAACCTTGCCCCTGCTCCTTGTCCTTGGCCGAGGACTCGGGACCGGAGCAGGCTGTTTCTTTTCTGCTTTTGATGGTCCTGCCTTTTCTGCCCCTGATGGTGATGAGGGTGATGCTTCCTTCCCTTTTTCTATTTCCTTGAGTCGGGCTTCAGAAGGCGACTGGCCTATCTTTCGTGTCCAGGAAGTTATTTTTGGGCTCCCTTTTTCGGGGGTAGCTGATTGTTTAGAGGGGGTTCTTGTAATGGGTGAAGTAGGTACATCCCCTGAAGTGGTATGGCCACTGGGTGAAGGCTGTGGCTTGCTTGGGGACATCCTCTTGCTTCTCGTGGCTTCAGGTGGCAGAGGGGTCTCCCTCTCCCTTTTCTCTTTCGGTTTTGGAGGAGTTCTGAGGACAGCCAGTGCCGCTGCTGCCTCCTTATCGAGGATGTCAGCCTTCTCTTTCTTGTGTTTTGCTTTGTCGAAGCTCCTTGTAGAGGGTCCCTCCTTTTTAAATCTCAGGCTTCCTGTGGAAGACCCTGCTTTGCCCGCTTTCGGGCCTCCTGTAGAAGATTCCTTCTTTGTCTTCGGGCTCTCTAGAGGAGGCTGTTTTTCAATGACCTTCGGGCCTCTTGTAGGAACCCCTCTTTCCAGCCTAGTGATTCTTGTAGGAGCCCCTGTCTCTGTCTTCGGGCTTCCTGTAGAAGCCTGTGGTTGTACTGTCGGGCTTCCTGTAGAAGCCTTTATCTCCATCTTTGGGCCTCCTGTAGAAGCCTGTTTCCCAGTAATTTCCGGGCTTCCTGTAGAAGCCTTGGTCGTTGCTCTCGGGCTTCCTGTAGAAGCCTGCTCCTTACTGATCTTCGGGCTTCCTGTAGAAACCTTTGCCTTTGTTTTCGGGTTTCCTGTAGAAGCCTGAGTTTGCGTTTTCGGGCTTCCTGTAGAAGCCTGTGATTGCGTTCCTGCAGATGCAATTCTCACCACCTTCTCTTGCCTTGTTGCGTGGCTTTTGCGTTTGGCTTGGACTGCAGAAGCTGACGAGGTGCTTGGGCTGGCAGGGGCCACCTCAGCTTTGACTGCCCTGCTCTTCAACCTCTGTTCTCTTGCTGATAGGATGAGGGTGTCCTCTTTGACTTTGTCATCTTCTCCCTCCTCCTTCTTCTTTCGTTCCTTTTTCTGTGCTGGAGCCGGAACTTTTTGGCTTTTTCCTTTCTTACTCCCGGCTGCCGGCTCGTCTTCTTCTCCGTTAGAGGATTCCGCTCCTTCAAGCAACATTTTTATGTTCCCCGTTCTTGATAAGTTCCTAAATGATTCCCAAGCGAGGGGAACTTTATATGAGCGGAGAGCATCCTCCACGAGGAGCTTGACTAGCCCATGGTGGGCTATCTGGTCCGGAATTCCGTCCTTGAGCTTGGTGGAACACTCCATTAAGGATTGTAGTAGAAAGTAAGGAATGCTCAACCTCTGTGCTGCAGGGAGGTCAATCTGGTGTCTTAGTTCGTTAAGCAGCCTAAAGTGATACGCATATACAATGCTATATCGGCCCTCACAGGTGATATATTTCATAATTTGTAGACTGACTTCATTCCATGGCGGCAACAGGCTTGCCCTTTTGACTCCATTTTTGTCTTCGGTGAATGACTCTTCCGGTGGGAAGAACTCCTTCTTTGCTTGCTGGCTCTGCTTCCGCTCTTCTTTGTCCCACGGTAGACCCATGGGCAACTCTGTAATCCGACTGATATGCTCGGGGGTGAGTTTGAGGCTGAGACCTCTGAAGGTTACCGTGGCCAACGTCTGTGATTTAGGCTGCAGAGCCTGCAAAAATTCCTCGGCTACTTCCTCATCGTAGCCCTGTAGTTTATCACAGAAAGGCATCCATTGTGCTCTAGTGAAGAGCTCAACCACTGCCGGGTTTCTCCTTAATGCATTTGAATTAGTGGGCTCTCGCCTGATAAACCCGCCAGGCATGATGAACACAGTGTTTGTACCAGAGGTGGTGGATACACAGGAAATTCGGTCTTAAAGACAGAACATGCAATGAATTTTCAGACCACAATGTGATTATACAGCTATCCTGTAGGAGCGATAGTATAGGCATGGCAAACCAAAATTTTTTATGACCACACTGTGACTAATTGCCTTGCCACCTTTTTAAAAACCAATTGCGGAAGGAGTTGCAGGGTTACCTCTTTTCTGCCACCTTTTTTTTACGTGAAGATTTCACCTTCCTGTAGAGCCGCGTGCCTGTAGAAACTACTTCCTGTAGGACGGCGTTCCTGTAGAAACTGTTCCTGTAGGAGCAGTGTGCAGGCTTCGGGAAGAGCTTTTAGCTGGCTGGCGGTCGAGAGGTGCTTTACCAGCGTTCAGGTGGCCGAGAGCTCGGCGTGTCAACATGCAGAGGTAAGCAGAGGATCTACTCGAGTTTTGAAGTGAGGTTGATGGAGATACACGCTTAATCGAGCCGATTAGATTTTGAATCGGCGCAGCTCGTGGCGCGGAGGTGAGCTGTCCCCGCCGGACCGTTGGGTGACGTCACCCCTCATCCGCCTACACATTCGTTTGTTGCCGCATTCATTCCCACAGATCTGCCGCCGCCCTTTTCGGTTAAACTTCACTTCTCGGTTGACGGGACTGATCTTCACATGCTTGCTGCGTGTGTCTCTCGTCGTGGCTGCCACCTCGTCCTCTGACTATCCCTTTACTAACCGACGTGGCCCATCACTGGCCTTTAGGCCGCTCAACCATTCACCTTTATGCCATGCAAAACAAATCGAAGTAATAATCATGCAGTTTGATCGAGAGAAGGATTAGAACACTTACCTGCGCGCGGCTGCACATGATTTCCAGATTTTTTTAGCGATGGATCCACCTGCCGCATGTGGCTGCACATTCCTGTAGGCTCGTGGTTACAGGATGCTGGCGATGGAGTGGATGGATCTGCATTCATGCGCCCATGTTTGATCTCAGATGGCGGTGCTGTGAACGGTCTTCACTTGAGCAGGTCGAACTGTTACAGGATCCCCACGAGGGGTCTTGTCACCGTTATTTCTTCTCGGGTGTATGCTGCATGCTGGCGGTTCTGGCTTCTCGATCATGATCCCAGCGCTTCTGATGTATCAACATGGATGTGGTATGGTTCTCGGTGCTTAGTTTCTCTTTGACAGGTGCTTTCTCACGAGAACTGATTACTTTGGTGTGCTGCTGCAGGGATCTGGGTTGCATGGCGACGAGGGTGGTGGAGGACGATAATGGCAATGTTCAGGGGTGCCATCATTGACATGCATGCATTCAATCCACTCCTCAGTCGCTAGATCTTCATTTGAAACACATTTCGGCCATCGTAACCTTCTACAGGAAGTTTCCTGTAGAACACAGAGCTTCCTGTAGAAATTTGGCACTTTCCTGTAGAAGATCCACGTCTTCCTGTAGGAAGACTGTCTGTTCCTGTAGAAAAACTGTATCCTCCGGTAGAAGATCCAAAGCATGATAATAACTGCACATACCTTAAAAACATTGTTGTTCTTGGAGGAGGTGCTGATGACATCCTTTGCTAGCATGATGAAGGCCCCTGGCTTGGAGTGGAGAGGCTTCTTCTCCTCCATAGAACATCTACATGCAAACCTTTTTATTGTGCTGATTGTTTTTTTTTTTTCTCTTTTTTTTTTCTTTTTTTTTTTTTTTTTTTTTTTTTTTTTTTTTTTAGAAAGACAATAGGAGCGCCTCGATGAGGTTTTCACCCCCACTGCCTGCCTTGGGTGCCTCAGAGAGGTTTTCACCCAAGGATCTTTATTTTCCTCTTTTTTTCTTGAAAGACAATAGGAGCGCCTCAATGAGGTTTTCACCCCTACTGCCTGCCTTGGGCGCCTCAGAGAGGTTTTCACCCAAGGATCTTTATTTTTTCCCTTTTTTTTTTTTTTTTGTGTTTTAGATCCTTCAGGGTATGCCCAAAGTGGATGCAGAACCCTTCTCTATGACCAAAACAGATTTCTCCATAGTGCTGATAAACTCTTGTCTTGAGAGAGGTCTTCTATAGATCTTCAATCGGTGCCCATTTACAAGCATGGGAATGGATTCCTCATCAATGGTTCAAATGAGGACAGATCCATTGTCATGGCACTGTTCCACCACATATGGTCCTAGCCATCTGGTTCTCAACTTCCCCTTGAAATCTTTGAATTTGGAATCATACAACAAAGCCCAATCTCCCGGCTGAAATTGCTTGTCATGGAGATGTTGGTCATGCCACACCTTCCTCTGAAGTTGAACCACCTCTGAGTGAAGGAGGGCCTGCATGCGGTGTTCATCCAGTCCATTCAGCTGCAATAGCCTTTCTTGCTGTGCATGGCTGAGATCTAGGTCCAGCTGAGCTGCCAACCTCAAAGTGTTATACTCAAATTCAATGGACAGCAAAGCTTTCTTCCCATAGACCAGCTCATAAGGTGTGAAATCGGTGGTGGTCTTCCAAGTGGTGTTGTAAGCCCATGTGGCTTCAACTAGGCGATCTGCCCAGTCTTTTCTGCTGCTGTCTACCACTTTGGTCAAGATCCCTTCTAGAGCTCTATTGGTGACTTCCACCTGCCCATTGGCTTGAGGATGATAAGGGGTGGAAGTCCTATGCTTGATCTTGTGATGAGCCAATAGGTCTTCAACCAAGTTAGAGGTGAACTGGCTCCCTTGATCGGTCACCAGCTCTCTTGGGTAGCCAAACTTGTAGAAGATGTTCTCTCTTAAGAACTCAACCACCTTTTCTTCAGTTGCTGCTTTGATTGCTTTAGTCTTTGCCCACTTTGTCAAGTAGTCAGTACACACTATGATGTAGGATCTTTGCCTCGAAGAGGGATTGATTGGGCCCACAAAGTCCATGCCCCACTTCTCAAATGGCTCGAGAGTCACTTGAGGTTGGAGAGGCATCTCATCCATTTGGGTCGGTTTCCCCATTCTTTGGCATTGGTCACACTGGCTAACATATCTTCTGACATCTTGATGAAGTGTGGGCCAATAGTAGCCTACCTGCAGGATCTTGAAGGCAGTTCTCTTTGCCGCAAAATGTCCTCCACAAGGCCCATCATGACAGGTGAGGAGAATGTCAAAGACTTCCTCCTCCCTTACACAACGCCTTAAGATCTGATCGGGGCCAAGCTTGAACAGGTTGCCCCCAATCCATGTAAATGAGGCACTCTTTCTGATGATTTTGCTCTTCTCTTTTGAAGAGAGGTGCGGAGGAAACTGAGCTGAAACGAGGTAGTTTTCTATGTCAGCAAACCATGGAGAGAGTATTGAGATAGCAAACAGATGATCATCAGGCATCTGGTCATCCACCGTCCCATCTTCATCTGCAGACAAATCCAATCTAGACAAGAAGTCAGCAACAACATTTTCTTTTCCTGGTTTATCAACAATGGTTAGATCAAACTGCTGCAATAAAAGTAACCATCTAATAATACGAGCATTCACATCTGGTTTATTCATCAAGTATCTAATAGCAGCATGGTCAGTATGTACAAAAGTCTGGTAACCAGTAATGTAATGTCGGAACTTGTTCAGTGCATGAACCACAGCTAAGAATTCCTTCTCGGTTACAGTGTAATTCAGCTCTGCTTTGGACAAGTTTTTGCTAACGAAGTAAATGGCATATGGAAGTTTTTGCTCAACTTGTCCTAAGGCTGAACCTATGGCTTTGTTCGAGGCATCAGTGTGGATGTGGAAAGGTAGGGCCCAGTTTGGACCTCTTAGGATTGGAGCTGACACTAACTTGTCTTTTAATTCATTCAAACTCTTCTGACAATCGTCAGTCCAATTAAACTCCACATCTTTTGCCAACAAACCAAACAACGGTGAGACTAACTTGCTGAAGTCTTTAATGAACCTCCGGTAGTATCCTGCTAATCCCAAGAAACTCTGGACATCCCTTACTTTTTGAGGAGGTGGAACCCTCTTGATGAGAGCAATTTTGTTAGGATCCACCTGCAATCCTTGAGAAGAAATGGTATGGCCTAGCACTGTCCCTTCAGTCATTAGGAATTCACATTTCTCAGGGCTAAGGGACAAGTTCATCTCGATGCACTTGGTTAGGACCTTTCCCAAGTTGGACAATGCTTCCTGGAAGTTGGCCCCATAAGGGGTAAAGTCATCCATGTAGATTTCCACTGCATCATGGACCAACTCCGAGAAGATGCTCAAGACAGCTCTCTGAAAAGTAGCAGGAGCATTGCATAGCCCAAAGGGAAGGACTCGGTAGGCAAAGGTACCCCAAGGACAAGTGAAGGTGGTCTTATCTTGGTCTTCCGGGCTGATTTGGATTTGATTGTACCCGCTGAACCCATCCAGGAAAGAGAAGAACTTCTTTCCTGCCAGTCCATCCAACACTTGATCTATGAAGGGTAGAGGGAAATGGTCCTTCTTGGTAGCTTTGTTCAGCTCCCGGTAATCTACACAGATCCTCCACTTCCCATTCTTCTTGGGAACCAACACCAGAGGGGACACCCATTCACTATCTGAGATGGGGTAAATGAATCCGGCGTCCAACAGTTTTTGCAATTCTTCCTTGACAATGTCCTTAAGGGCTGGATTCATTCTCCTCTGGGGTTGCCTAACTGGTTTACAATCCTCTTTGATGTATATATGATGGGTACAGACCTAGGGATGGACTCCTTTCATCTCCTTATAGCTCCAAGCAAAGGCATCTAAGTGGCTGGACAATAGGCTACACAACTCCTTCTCCTGGGAAGGAGATAGGGAGGAGCTGATCTTCAATGCTCTCTCAGGGCCGAACTCCACATTCTTAACTCTGGGAGTGACAGGGTTGGTTGTACAAAGATCCACTAAGGTGCTGGCTTGGGCATCCTCCACCAATTTTTCTAAAGGTAGTGCACTGGTAGGTGGGTTTTGGATCAAGTTCTCGATCAAATCATCCTCGGTTGGGGGATTTCTTCTATTGGTTTCTATGGTACATAGAGGTGCTGAATACACCTCGTCTTCTTCTCCTTCTTCCAACCAGAGTGGTAAGTCATGCTCTAAAGAGGGTTGGGCAGGAGGGTATAGGACAAGTTGCTTGGACATAGGACCATTTTTGATGGTCATATTTCCAGCACGACAACTGATATAGGCATCTGCAGTGGCTAACCAAGGCCTTCCCAAAATGAGGGGATATCCAGTAAGCTTTGCCTTTGGTTGCAGAACCAGGAAGTCTGCAGGATACTCCCAAGAGTCAATAGAGACCAAGACATCCTCCACAATCCCTTCGGGAGTCACGGTGGAGCGATCTGCTAACTGCAGTACTGTCGAAGTCTTTCTCAAGGAACCCTGAAGATTGAGTTTAAGCATGGTATCCCTGGTCATCACATTGATGGCTGCCCCCAGATCAATCAAGGTGTGGGGGATAATGGTGCCATTGATGTGTACATCTACTACAGGACTTCCAGGATCTAGGTATTTTGGGCAGATGACTTGTCCTAGCATAAGGTCAGACAGTTGTCCTATGACGTTGATAGTTGAGGCATCTTTCTTCCGTCTGCCTGGGTGTTTGAAACACTTCTCCTTAATCAGCTTGTTATATATTGGCACATCCTTGATGGCTTGGAGAAGTGGGATTTTAACACACAACTGTTTGAGCTCACCCAAAAGCTCATCTTCCTCCGGGTTGGGTTGTGTGGTGGCTGTAAGTCTCTCAGGAAAGGGTGGAATAGGCTTTGGTTCACTTTCCTGATGGTCTTCCTCCTCCTCTGGGGGAGGAGGTTGGCGATCTGGAAGAGTCTTTCCAGATCTCAGATTGATCTCCTGGATCTCCACAGCATAGGTAGGGCATGAGGTCTCCCCAGTATATACCTGCTGAGCCTGTCTATTGTTGGGGTTCGGGTTCGGTTGAGCAGGCATTTGAGGTTGCCTTGGAGGAGCAGGAGGTAATGGTTGTGGCTGAACTGGAGGTGGAGGCAGAATGGCGGGAGGATTGTTGTATTGAGGCCTCTACCCCGACTGAGGTGCACTCCATTGAGGCTGCGACTAGGTATGTGAGTGATATGGATGAGAAGTAGGTTGAGTAGGGTACTTAGGTGGATAAGACCATGGAGGAGGCATGGACCAGGAAGGATGAGCAGGGGGACCCCAGGAAGGCATGGGAGTCAAGTGGTTGGGGTTGTAATAAGCTTGAGATGCCCCTTGCATCCCCTGCTGATAAGGTCTAGATCCTTGAGGCCTCCTTTGGTTGATGAAGTAGAGAGGTTCAGTGGGGGCTTCAGTCCCTTGGTACATAGCTTTAAACCCAGGCAAGGTTGGACACTGATTTGTTGGGTGGTCCTCCTCACAAACGAAACACACTTCAACCGAATGCAATGGACATTCGTTCTTAGGGTGTCTTCTGGTGCACCTAGGGCAGAAGACAGCCAAGGCTCTCTCAGCTTCCTCTTTCTTTTGCTGGATCTTGAATGTGTCCAGCTGCATGGCAATGGTATGTCTCACCTCACTCTTAAGATCTTCTAATTGGTTTGTAATCTCATGTTTGGAGAAAGGGACACCGGTGGAGAGGAGGTTTCCTCTACCTCGTTTTCTAGCTACCCTGGAATGATTTCGAAACACAGTTTTGATGTCCTCATAAGGCAGTTGGTAAATGTCCCCCCCAGCTAACATGTGAAGGGTGTCTAGGAGATCTTCAGGGACTCCTCGGAGTAGAACCAACTTGAGGGATTTAGGGTCAAGTGTGCACCTGGCCCGTTTATAGCTAAGTTGGAACCTCTCCTCATAGTCCTCTAAAGACTCATCATTCCCCATGGTCATTCGAAAGATTTCTCCCTTGGTTTCCTTGGACCTACAATAATCCCTATACTTGGTATTGAAGGCTTGCTGCATCTGAGCCCAAGTGGTGATGCTATTCCCAGGTAATCCCATGAACCAACGTAGTGCTGCATCCTTGAGAGTGGAAGGGAAAGGCTTCAACTTTTGCTCATCCTCAGTATAGTCATAGGTTCGACAAAGGACAGCAAACTCAAACAAGAAGGTATCCGGATCCTCAGTGGTCAGTCCATGGAAGTGAGGCAAGGCAGAGGGGCTAATGTTTTTCATTTTCATATCCCCATTGGTTTCTCGGATGGGGAAAGCTCCTTCTATTCTCTCATCTTCTCTCCCATTATCAGCCATGGCTTCAGATGGAGTGGTTTCTAACTCTTCTTCGTCTATAGGGTCTTGGTATATCTCAGGATGTTCACCTATAGGTTCCTCTGGGTCACTGTCACCAAAGAAGAGAGAAGGGTGACTTAGTGATGTGGTGGGGGTGTTTGGTAGGAATTTGCCTGATCTATCTCGGTTCCTACGAGGCATGAAAGGGAAAGGACTCTTCTCTGTTTTTAGTGCTTTTGCTTTTTTCTTGTACCTGCAAAACTGAAACAAAGTGATCTACAACTAACTAGATTGCTCAAATGAAATTTGCGGAATTGGAAATATTAATCTAGGAAAGCAGGAAATATTAATCTAGGAAAGCAGGAAATACTAATCTAGGAAAGCAGGAAATACTAATCTAGGAAAGCAGGAAATACTAATCTAAGAAAGCAGGAAATACTAGTCTAAGAAAGCAGGAAAGTCTATGCTACTTTTGCAGAATGGAAATGAAGCAAACTACTTAGCAGAAGGTAAGAGTAGGAAAGTAGAGGAAAGCAACAGGTGCTAATACTCTGACAATTCCCCGGCAACGGCGCCAAAAAGATGGTGAGCTCCAGTATTGTAGCAATAATGCTACAACTCCTGGGGCTTCCTGTCTCTTAATTTTATCAACCCGGTAGTTCGTACAAACTTGGAAGCGACGGTGCTGTATGCACAAGTACTAGCCCTTGTCGCAGCTGTCACTTGGTCAGCTGGCACAAGTCTGCTAGGGCTTAAGCCAACTTCTATAGGCTCACAGAAGAAGCTTTATCAATGATGGATGAAAGTTAACTTCAAAGAAAGGCTACTCTACTTGACAAACTGAATCAAAAGCAACTTAAAGCATGTAAATCTATGAAACCCTAATTTAACTAGTCTATCCTCTATAATGCAAAGAATGTGGGTGCAACTCTTATGAATGCTGTCATTGCCTCTAACAAGTATGAATGCATGGGTCTAAGCTACTGGCATCATGAGAAATGTGTTTTTGTGTTTTTCCTTTAAGTGTGTGGAATGATGGTGATCTTGAGCTAACTAGGGTTTGGTTGTGCAGATGGGATGGAGAAGGAAGGAAAGCGTGGGATAGGTTGGGGAGGCTAGGAGAGGTCCCTAGGGATCCTTAGCACCCATCCACAGAGGTTCCTCGCATTCAGATGCTCAGCAACCGAGAGAGTGGCCTCCTACAGGATGGCTGTGGAGAATCCTACAGGATACTCTGTCTTCTACAGGATGTCGAGAAATGGCTACAGGATGACCTACTGTGAATGTTTGGAGTGATGGAGGGATGGTGAAATGGTAGGGGGAGATGTGGAAGGTAGGGATGAGGTTGGTGATGGCCTTAGAAGCGAAATATTAGGATGGGAGGTGAGTGTAGGAAAGAGGATGGAAGGTGAAGGGCTATGTCAACGAAAGGCGAGAGAATGGAGACACGTGAGGAATGCAAGACTTGATGAGGTAACAGAGCGGAGCAGGGGTCAAAGAGAGGTCTGCATGCGTGATCAAGATGGAGGACAAAGTGATGGAACGAGAGAGAGAGGGAGAGCAGTGTAAGTGAAACAAATGATTATGACTGTTACTTAACCAAAAATGCATCAACCTAAACTACTTGTGCTTGTAAATTCAATGAGCAGCAATCGAAATGTGAAAGAGAACGTGCATGAAGCTGTGGTAAGGAAGTGCAGTGCATGAGTGGATGACAAGGAAGCATCTAACGTAACAGTGACTGTATTGCAGCAATCATCAAGTGAAGAAATGCGTGTTTTTGGTGGCTAGCTTTGGGCTGCACCCCAATCTTCAAGAAAGATGGCAGTGAGTCCTAACAGCCTTTTTGTTGGAGCTCCAATGGACTCTATCTATCCTCTGCTACACTAAATGACTGTAAACAAACTCACCATAAGCAAATCCTATCTACTCATGAAAAAGACCAACTCATCAACTTGTAATTCGAATTGCATGTGTAAATGGAAAGCTCACAATGCTGCAAATGAAATGGAAATAACACTACAACAGAGGGGATCTATGGCTCTCAGGTTGGGCCCTAACCTGAGAGCTATAGTCTCCTTAAGGAACTCAGAACTAGATCACAAGCTGTCTTCTTTATTCATAACTGATATCATGCCAAATTGGCTTACAAAAGAGAACGAAACTTGAGCTGTGCTCCAAAATTACAATAGTAATACGAGAGTTTCAACAACCTAACCAAGGCTAAGGCTTCTATATTTATACAAAACGATGCTCCAACAGATATCCATGATTCTAGGAGCTCGGCTGTTCAATCTATAGTTTAACTGCTGATCCTGTAGGATGGTCATAAATGCTGTTTCCTGTAGAGCAGTTTTGAACTGCTGTTCCTGTAGAACAGCTGGCCGTGTATTAAGCTCGGAGGGAGGCTGAAGTGGGCTCGGAGTTCTTGGTGAGGATCACGAGGAATGTCCCCCAAAACCGTGGACAACCTCTCCTTATGTCAGCAATGCCAACTCGTTGTCTCCTTGCCACCTTTTCGTTGTCTTTTGCTCCCTTTTAATGCCAAAACCTGGAATCACAATGCATTAGCTACGTGGATAAAGTGCCTATCCTTTCTCCTACAAACAACATGAATAAACTAAGAAGTGTATGCATAAACAATAAAAATGAATGGTTTGAGCAAGCAAAATAGGCCAAAAATGAGCCCAAATTGTACCAAAATTGGGGCTCATCACATTCTAAGAATGTGAATGTGCTATTAGAATCTGTACACATTTTTGTAATGCATGTATCTATAGAATTATTTATAGAATAATATCGGTTTAATAGTAATCTAGATTTATATTAATTAAGTTTAAATCAACATACTTTGAATTAAAATTAATAAAATCATTATCTCTATGAATCTAGTGCAATAATCAACCATGGTATGTAATAAAACCACAAAAACCCCACAACAAATAGTGTGTCGTCTCTTTAATATGTGAGGAACAAATTTTTATTAACCATTAAAACCCTTGTATATCAGTTTAAAACTCTCTTTTTCATCCATTATAAAACTAATATATATTGTAAACTTATACTCTATATTGTATAATTTTTTTATAATTTTAGCATTATAGATGGATTCATATACCCCTTTAAGGGGATCATTAGATCTATCTAGTTAAATTTTAACATTGAGAATGGATTTAGAAACCCCTGTAGTGAAATGAAACACTTCAGTATCAAAATTGCAATTTTCCATTTCTACAGTGACACAATTAAAAGTTACTAACATAAATGATTAATTCATATACTTTTTGTACTTACTATTTGGTCATATTTTTATTCTTGGACTATAGTAGTCATTTACATTAATAATTATTAATTTTTTCACTTATTATCTAGTCATATATTTTAGTCCTGAACTAAATAGTCATTTCAGTGAATCGCTTTTAGTTTGGTCACTTATTATCTAGTCGTATATCTTATACCTAAACTAAATTGGTCATTTAAGTTGGTCATTTTTAGTTAAGTCACTTAAAATTCCTCAAATTTAGTAGTAAATCACTTGAAATAAATGTGGTGACCAAATTTTTAAGTCACCTAGTCACTAATTTCATCATTTTCTACTAGATGAACATGCTATGACCAATATGAGGGTTTGGAGGTAGGGATATGCCTTGGTTTTTCAACCTTCCAATGTGAGGAAGCCTTGCCAAGGGATGGATCACTCAGGAAAGGTGATGTCGGGGAACTTGGAAGGTGAGTGACTGCACACAATGGGTGATTGGATTTCCTCGGGGATTGTGTAGTAATGAAGCAAATGTCAGGGATGGATTTTTTTTGCTCATTAGGATTTCCAAATGGAGTTAGAAGCACATTAGGAGTGTTCTCTCGAACAATGACCTAGTAATTATTCGCTAAGAGAATAAGAAACAAAAGGATGATAGCGTTGGACACGGGATATAGGTTTAACCTTAGCAATGGATTCTGGACTTCTTGGGAAGGAGGGAGTCCTGGTATTACTTTGAGGGTGGAGGAGTGAGCATATGGATTCCTTTGTTCAAGAGGAAAACATCGTATCCTTTTGTTTCCTGATTGAAGAAAATGTCCATATGTATGTATGTGTATATTATTGTGAATATTGTATCGAGTTAGATTTATAAAGCTCCATAGACAATATGATTATTGTTCCGAGGCTTCTGTGATTAGTCTCTTTTGTAGTGTTTTATTCTTCTGGTATTATCGCATCCATGATTATTGAAATCGGTGTTTCGAGCCATCCACTGTGGCTCATCATCAGGATATGATTATTTGTTGTTCGAATCAAATATGCATAAGTATATGTGGCTGTTATTGTAAATAACATAATGAGTTGTATTATAAAGCTCCATTAAATGGTATGGTTGTAATGTTTAGAACAAGATGTGATAATAAATACTGCAATGACCTATTTTATGAATCTCCATGGGAAATTTTTTTTTTCAGTGGTTTTCTAGTCATAGGTGTCATAGAACACTAAGGAAGGTGTTCCCCTAAGGGGGAGGGGTCTATAACAACCTTGGGTTAAAATGTCATGTAACAAAGTTAATAAAGGAAAAATAAGACCAAGGTCATGGCACACCTATTCCAAGCTGAATGTTGGGAAAAACATTGTAGTGGGTGTTCATTTGGTTTATTATGGCTAAGAAAATTAGCAAAAGCAATGGAAAAGGCTTTGAAAAGGAAAAGAGGCATTAATTGACATTTTATTTATGAAAATAAAGGAAATAGGAGAAAAGGAAGGTGAAAGGTCACAGGTTACATGTGAAGAGGAAATTGAAGGAAAAATAGAGGAAAATGACGAAAAAGGATGTCTCATTAATAAAAAGTCTTGTGAGGACTAGTTCACAGGTTTTTCCAGATTAATCTTTTTTCAGTTCAATTTTCGAAATCTCTCTCTCTATTCGCTCTTTGTCATACTCTTGCACACTGAGAGCATTCTTGGAGCACTCTAACATTGGAGAAAGGAAGGACAAGAAAACAAAGGGAGGAAACATCAAGCAAGAGTTGGATCAAGTCGCTACAGTGGGATTACTTGTAGGTATTGAGTTTCATGTATGATTTCCTTACTAGTTTTGGCATGCATGGTATATGCATGTTTGTATTTGGTTCTCTTGTTATCATTGGCATGGTTTTTTCTAGGTGTGACAATGATTTCAACATTGCCTTGCTATTTCCAGATAACCATGGTGTGATGGGGTTATTTCATTTGGTTTAACTTTGGATTGTTGGATGGTTTTGGAACTCGATGAGGTGGTCTCAGGAAAATTCCCAACGACCTAGGAATCCCTTGAGAGACAATGGTGGGATACACAGTAAAGCCTGAGGGTGAAAATGGAAAAATTCCTTAAGGTATTGGTGAAGAAATCTAGAGGCATCCAAGCTTGTTTAGGCCAAGTAATCCCTTGACTAGTATTAGTGGGATTGCGACAAAGCCTGGTAGTGTATGTTTCTTTGTTTGGGCCTAGGAATCCATTGACAGGTAATGGTGGGATACACAATAGAGCCTGGTTATATAGATGAGGATTTCAGGCCTAGAAATCCCTTAAATGATAATGGTGTGATATACGGTTAAGCTTGAGGAAGCCATGGTTGTTTTGTCGTGAGTACCATATTCATGCTTGGAATATGGCTTGAGGGTGATTGGCTGAAAGAAATATTCGGTTCAACCCAATCTATAGTCGGGTGGTATGTGAAACACCTTGACTTGGTTGGATGTTTCATAAGTTAATAACAACTATTTTCCTCTTGTATTTCATGAGTATTTATGCTTGTTATTATCCAGCTTTGATGGTTTTTCTATCCTTGTTATTATTTTGGTTATATGTTGGTTATAAGCATGATTTTATGACATACTTTAGTTATGGCTTTGATGAGTAAATGATTGTTTAAGGAATGCATGACCTAATACTTGATAGTGAAAATATTGAAAGAAGGCATCACACCTTGCCAACGATTCTCAAATAAGTATCAAAACCCTATGTTTAGATATGTAATTAAGACCTGGAGATTACTTGTTCATGATGTGTTTGACAGAATGTTTATCATGGTTAGGATGGGTCAGGTTAATTCTTGATCAATTTTTTCATCAAAGGATTTGTTTTTGTGTCATTTATTATTTATAAGAGTTTCATCAAGTTTTGAGTAGAGGTCTGGATACTAGCCCTAAAAAAGTGGCTTAGATCTCGAGGTCATTGGTATATAACTGAGTAACTTAGTCTATAGGTGTTGGGAAGAAATATTATAGAAGCGACTGGAGGGTTACAGTCACTGCATTTTCTTGTCAAGGGAGAGACTAGGAGTCTAGATCATTAAAAAGTCAAGTTAACTGAGGGGTTGGGAACTTGGAGTCATTGGTTAGCTCCTAGGTGTCCTATAGTTATTGAGGGTGATTAGTAAAGTGTTGGTTGAATGATTCCAGTTCCTTAATTGTATGTAGGAGGTTGAGTCATATCATAGTAACACTTCATCACATATTTACCCCAGTGGACCGGTGAACTTGGGTAAGTGTGGGAGGAGGGTGTTACATTCTTGGAGAAAATATCATCATTAGAAGAGAAACAAGAATGGGTCACAAATATGTAGGGTTATGACTTTGAAATTATCTAAAGAAAGGGAAAACAAAATATTGTGGAAAATGCAGTCTCAAGGAAAGAGGAAGAGATAAATGGATTACTACATGTTATTTCCACTTCATAATTTGATTGTGTGGAAGAAGAAAGGATATAATGGTAGTAATATGAGAAGACTCTGCAAGATCATTCAACAACTAAAGGATAACCCTAGTAACCAAACAAGAAACACCTACGTGGAAAAATGATTTTCTATGGCATCAAAAACACTTATGTAAGAATTTTCAATTGAAATAGAAGGTCCTTTTGAAATTATACAATTCTCCTATAGGAGGAGATTCAAGGTTATTTAAGACATACCATAAGGTTAATAATTATCTTTTTTTGGAAGGTCTTAAAGAATATGTGTAAAATGTTGTGGTGGAATGTGTGGTATTCCAACAAAATAAAGGAGAGACTATCAAGTCCCCATGGATCCTTCATCCATTAGCAATACCATGCATCTTTTGCAAGGAAGTTTCAATGAATTTTATTACAGGTTTACCTAAATCTTAAGGAAAGAGTGTAATCATGGTAGTGGTATATTGAACAACAAAGTCTACCTATTTGTCTATCTTTCTCATTCTTTTAAAGAAGTTATTGTGGCAGAACCATGTTGAGAATGCAACAAGATGATGGAGCTTAGTGAAAATAAGTTGCCTTCACTAAGTGGGCCCGCAGGCTATTTTTGGCGCAAAGTCTACTTTTAGACTATGTCTATTTTTAGACATATGGATCATGGTCTATGAGTTGCAGGATGCTGTTTATGGATGATTGGTAATGTTGGGAAAAATAGATGGACTTCTATTTATGGTTCACAGCGGAGTGATCAAAGTCTATTTTTAGACTACCAGGCTAAAAATAGAAATAGTCAAATATTATTAGCCCTTAGTAATGTTTGGACTCTAAACATTATCTTATTCTCTTGGAGTACTTTAGTTTGAGCTACAGATGTGGCACATGCAGCTGTCAGAAGGAAATACGCTTTCTTATGTGTTAGTTGAGCTATTGCATGCAGGACTTCAGTTAGAACTCAAGCAATTGAGTTTGGTGGAGTTGGATGTGGAGTTTATGGAGTTGTGTTCAGTTTGACTTGGTTGAACTAGTTGTAATTAGTCTAATTGCAAATAGACTAGTGATGAGTTGTGTGAATTAATTATTAACTCATAAAGCAACTAAAGAATACATCAGTTAACTGAGTTGCATGTCAGTGCATGTATAGCTTAGTGGAGACAGGTCTTAGAGGTTGAGATTGCTATCAGTTGTGACTATAGTTGTGCATGAGATCTTGCACAATCAATGGGATTGAGTTATGCCAATGAGGACCGCGTAGTGTGGGCCAATACCAAGGAAATTGTAGCTTGTGATCACGTGATTTTGGATCAGCCAAGGTAAAAACGAGTTTGGTTGAGCCATTCATCATTCATTCTCATGCAGGATTGCACAGTGGAGGCAGGCAAGCAGTGGAGGAGATTTGAACCTGTGATTGTTTCGGATCTGAGCTAGTTTTGTGTGTAACAGGTGGAGATAGTACTGAGTACTTGCGAGGAGTATTGTACTATGTATTGTTACATGCTCTCAATCATTATAATATACAGATAGTGTGGGGTTTTCAACTGTATGCTTTCCCTGGGTTACATACTATGTTAATGTGTGCATGCGATTGATGTTTCATTGTTTTTAATGCTTCTAAATTGATGATCAACTTAGAGGAGGTTATGTATTATGCATGTATTCTGCAATAGTGTATAATCAGGATAATCTCTGTGAATAAGTTTCATATTATTAAAAATTTCTACATGGTAGCAGAGCTGGTAGATTTGTAGGAAAATTTCTACAGGATACCAAAGCAGGATTGATCATCAGATCTATTATTCAGAAAGTGTTTACATTTTATTTCTTCAGGCAGAGTCTGTAATCGGGCCAAGTAGCTTCTAGATTCATCCTTCTTTTGGAAGGTGAGATATCCAGTGAATGACCATACAGTCAATCTCTATACGAGAAATACTTTGTTCTCATGAATTTTAGATCAGAAGCGGTTGAGTTTGGAGCTGGTGGAATTCGAATTTGCAGCAGTGTTTTCTTGGTGTCAACGTTGCAATGTCTTTCAACGGATTGCAATTGGAGTATGCTCTTGAGGGAAGCTCGAACTATATTTCATTGAAGGACAGGATGGAGGCGGTATTAGATGATAATGCGCTGAAGGAGTTCATAGATAATGATGTCCCAAAGCCTATTGATGCTACTCATGTTGATGCTTGGCAAAAGAAGACAGCAAAGTGTCGAAGGATTCTATTGGAGGGCGTGAAGGATCACATTGTGTCCAGCCTACATGGAAAGGCTTCTCCATACTTGATGTGGAAAGAATTGACATATCTATTCCAAAGCAAGAGTGATCAGAGGAAGCTGGTGCTTAAGGATAAACTCAGAAACATCAAAGCTGAGAATGGAGATGCCACAGATTGTCCGCAGAAGAAGAAAAATCAGCAAGCGGCTGGATTTGCAGTCGGAGAGGCCTTAACCTCGCAGTTTGATCTTGATTTTTCATTGATCGAATGCTTGGTATCAAGTGTGATGGGATCGATATGGTTCTTAGATAGTGGTGCATCTTTTCACATGACAGGAGATCGAGATTTGTTCTCTGATCTGGATGAGAAAGATCTTGGAGTGCACATCGAGATGAGCGATGATGGTAGATACAGTGCGACCGATATCGGTACCATTTCCTTTGAGAGGGAGTCTGGTAAACCCTTCCTATTGAAGGAAGTGATGCATGTTGCAGGATTGAAGAAGAATCTTATCTCTGTGGCGATGTTAGAAGACAAGGGATATGATGTTGTCTTTAGCGAGGGAAAGGCTTTCCCGCGCAGTAAGACATCTGGAGAAACCCGAAAGATAGGGGTTCGAGTCAGGAACCTTTATCAGTTGCATGTAGATGCATGCAAAGCCTTAAGAAGCAAGGAAACTGATGGAGACTTGGTGGTTGAGAGGGAGGGTATATTACCTCTCAACATGCAGAGCTAGAAGAAGTCTCGGACAATTGTGGAGGAGTCATGATTGGTGCAGCAGCTTCAGGAGGTTGTGGAGCAGCCACAACAAGGGAAGCTGAGAGGAGATCAAGTAGAGACATCTACTCATCCATAGACCTCCAGTAGGGGGAAACTTTGAGCCAGGTGGGTTGAGGGATCACATGCAGCCATACCTCCAGGTAGGAGGTGGGGTGATGTGGATTGATCGTCCCAAGGAGGAGGGGCAGGATCCTTGAGGTACCCAACCTCTTGGATGAGACCTTGCTATGGGAGCCTCGATGTGGAGTAGTAGGAATTGACTAATTGGGTAGAGATAGATGCGGATGGAGTGGCAGAGAGAGCGACAATGCAGGGAATCCCAAGACAACGCATAGCTAGTAGGCTACAACAATGCGAGAGGCACAAGTGTTTTGCACAGTGCTAGGTGGCACAGAGAGGTGTGCAATGGTGCGAGATGCATGGAGATGTTGCAGTAGTGCAGATGTCAGAGAGGGAGCATTTGTCAACAGCAGGTAGAGCTTTAGCATCAGAGTATGTTCCTAGCCCAACAGAGTGGTTAGTTGGGAGTGTTTTCGTTCCAAGTGTTGTTGGAGAAAGTGGACTGGACAAAAGTGTTGCATGCAGAACATTTCAGAGTTGCAGGATAGGGGTTGCATATAATCCATATCTTGTTGAGAGGGAGCGTTGAGAATGCAAAAAGATGATGGAGCTTAGTGAAAAGAAGTCGCCTTCACTAAGTGGGCCCGCAGGCTATTTTTGGCGCAAAGTCTATTTTTAGACTATGTCTATTTTTAGACATATAGATCATGGTCTATGAGTTGCAGGATGCTGTTTATGGATGATTGGTCATGTTGGGAAAAATAGATGGACTTCTATTTCTGGTTCACAGCAGAGTGATCAAAGTCTATTTTTAGACTGCCAGGCTAAAAATAGAAACAGTCAAATATTATTAGCCCTTAGTAATATTTGGACTCTAAACATTATATTATTCTCTTGTAGCACTTCAGTTTGAGCTACAGATGTGGCACATGCAGCTGTCAGAAGGAAATACGCTTTCTTATGTGTTAGTTGAGATATTGCATGCAGGACTTCAGTTAGAACTCAAGCAGTTGAGTTTGGTGGAGTTGGATGTGGAGTTGATGGAGTTGTGTTCAGTTTGACTTGGTTGAACTAGTTGTAATTAGCCTAACTGCAAATAGACTAGTGATGAGTTGTGTGAATTATTTATTACCTCATAAAGCAACTAAAGGATACATCAATTAACTGAGTTGCATGTCAATGCATGTACAGTTAAGTGGAGACATGTGTTATAGGTTGAGATTGCTATCAATTGTGACTATAGTTGTGCATGAGATCTTGCACAATCAATGGGATTGAGTTATGCCAATGAGGACTGCGTAGTGTGGGCCAATACCAAGGCAATTGTAGCTTGTGATCACGTGATTTTGGATCAGCCAAGGTAAAAACGAGTTTGGTTGATCCATTCATCATTCATTCTCATGCAAGATTGCGTAGTGGAGGCAGGCAAGCCGCGGAGGAGATTTGAATCTGTGATTGTTTCGGATCTGAGCTAGTTTTGTGTGTAACAGGTGGATATTGTACTGAGTACTTGCGAGGAGTATTGTACTATGTATTGTTACATGTTCTCAATCATTATAATATACAGCTAGTGTGCGGTTTTCAATTGTATGCTTTCCCTGGGTTACATACTGTGTTAATGTGTGCATGCGATTGATGTTTCATTGTTTTTAATGGTACTAAATTGATGATCAACGTAGAGGAGGTTATGTATTATGCATGTATTCCGCAATAGTGTATAATCGGGATAATCTATATGAATAATTTTCATATTATTCAAAATTTCTACAAAGCATTCATGGAAATGATCCAAAATTACACGGAGTACCAAAGATTATTGTAAGTGATAGAGATGAAATTTTTACACGAAAGTTTTAGATTGAATTATTTTCTTGTTTGGGTACTCAATTGTCTCACAGTTCATCTTACCAATCTCAATTTGATGGGAAAGTAAGATTTTGAATAAATGTTTAAAATGATGTGTATGTTTATTTGTATCTAATAAACATACACAATTGGTCAAATGCTTTCCCTTGGCAAAATATTGGTACAAAACATCCATCTATACTTCATAAAAAATGTCATCATTTATAGAACTTGATGGATCTCATCCCCTATCCATCACATCAGCCTTAAAAAGGGAGTATAAAGGCTTAATTAGTAGAGGACCACATAAAATACCAACAAGAGGTTCCCAAACTATTGAATGAAAATTCGGTGATGTCACAAAATTGAATGAGACAACCAGCATATCAACATCGTAGTGAAATGGAATTTGATGTGGAGGATTATATATTTATGAGACTACAACCATATAAATAGATGTTCATCAAGCAACAAAAGGAGGACAATAAATTAGCTATGAGGTATTATGCCCCCATAAGGTGTTGTAAAGCATTGGAAGTATTGATTTCAAATTAGAGTTTCCTCCATCTTCCTGTGTACATCTAGTCTTCCATGTTTCTTTCTTAAATAAGTTAATCAATGACAATATCCTAGTACAAACTATTATACTAGAGGTTAATGAAGAATGGGAAATTATACTAGAACTGGAAACAATTTTGGAAACAAGGACAAAGTAGCTAAGAAATTTCACAGAAATTACTAAGTACCTCATCAAATAAAAGAACATAGAAGTGGATAACAGTACATGGGAAGATGAGTTTTTCATGCAGAAACATTGTTATGATTAAAATATATATAAATAAATATTAAATGTAATAATAGTCCATTAAACAATAACTATTTACTGAAGAGCCATGTCTCTAAAGACATGACCAGTCATGAAATGACACTTACCTAGGTATATAAGTGGGCCCCCTCATTTGCAACATCATATATCATATCTTCGGTACATTATTATATAAATATTAATATCCTGTCATTGATATTTACATATACCATATATTCTCAGTATTCTGTTGTGTATACAAACTTTATTTGTTACAGTGGTATCAAAGCCAAATTTGTTGACCCTGACTTTTGGCCATCAACTCTTTATCAACTTCGTTGTTGTTGTGATCAAGTGTTTTTCTATGTAATTTGAAATTCTCCATTATGGTAGTTCCACCATTTAGGACTTTTTCTACTTAATTAAAAAAAAAAAAGGATTATGAAAAAAAGGACTACAAGAGAAAAAAGAAAAAAAAAAGAGTTTATTAAAGGAAAACAAAAAAAGTTAAATAAAAAAAATAATTAGAAAAACAACAATAATATATCTCTATATATATATATATATATATATATATATATATATATATATATATATATATATAAACAAATGACAAAACAACTGCGACATACAACCCTCAACAACGCTCCTCGCCACTTAACTGCCTACCCGACCGTCAATAACCCGACCTCCACCGCTACTACTATACTTCTCATGGTTGATTTTCATAGCGCCATCCCAACCCATCACCACTTCCGACTCCAACCTGTAACAATGTGAATCTATTCAGACCAATTGAGAATATGCAACAACACTTTGATGCCACGAATGCCTGAATGTTGCGTCCAACCAAATTATTTTTGTCTCGACGTGGTAGCTTCCTAAAAAACCTAACAAATTGATTGTCTACAGCCATAATCACTTCTCCCAAAATTATCTAGCCCACCACTGGGTCTGCTCAAGATATCATTTCTTGCTCATATGCTTTCAGAAACCACCACCACTGCCTTCTCATTGCTTCCCCATTGCCAACATTGTGTTCTATCCTCTCCAGTGTCACCATTGAAAGATCTTATCATCGCCACTAATTTTCCATCTATTTCTCCTTGTCAGCTCTCTCTTACCATTTCCTGCTAAATTTCATTTTGCCATTGAAGATTACAAGGATTCCATTAAAGGTTAAAAGACGGATAAAAAATTCTAGGATCATAAAATTCATACCCACTCCCTGGTGAGTGAGTTATCAAAAAATTGTATTAAACATATTTACACTGACCTTAAATTAAAGGTGGACTAAAAGATATAAAGGATATAAATGTTTTTAAAAGGGAGATAAATTAGTATATTTCAATCTCAAATTAAAATATTTTTGAGGATTCAATATTAAAGTTTGAAGAAAGGTCAAAGTTTTGAAAGTTATATAAAAAATAAAAAAATAAAAGAAAATAATAATATTTTATCATAAGGATTAGAAGGGGTTATCTTTAAAACCATAATATTTTCTTGACAAACTGAAAATGGATTTAATCACTAATGAGAAAGCAATAAAATCTATATCAAAGGAGAAAGGAATATTTTCCTATATAGGTATTTCAATTATAGATAAAAAATTAATTACATTAAAACGATGTATCAAAGGGAAAGAAATTAATATCGCTATAAACACAAGCCACCAGAAAAATTACATCAATATTACTTTGGCGAATCAACTATTAATTCAAGAGCCAAGCATTGGTGAAAGAAAATATGTTTTTGGCCAAAAGGAATATGAAATTAATGATTTACAAGTGGAAATTGATCATTATGAATGCATTTCTCAATTCAGTGTTGTAACTATGGTTAAGAAAGATATTGACATAATTATTAGTCTACCTTGGTTTATATAATTGGGTACATTCATGTTACACGTAAAGGAAAATAAATTGACGTTTCGTTATAAAAAGAAATTTATCAGACTCCATGACATGACAACGAAGTCAGAAACGATAATGCCCTCATCAGAAAATTTTAAAGATATTTCGAAACTAATGTTTCAAGATAATAAAAAAATAATATCAAAGAAGTAGAAATAGCTTGAACAAGTCATCTCCGGTAAAGACAAATAAATTTCGTCCCTCAGAGATCACGATGAAAAACTACTCGATAAAGCCAAGAAAGCTAAGGCCATATATAAAGAACTCAAGAAACACCTATCAAAACAAGAAGAGTAAAATTTACATTTAAAGAACCTTAATCGAACATTATAACAACAAATCAAAAATTTAAAAGACGAGGAGAAGGACATTAAGAATAAAACCAACAATCCAGAGAGAAATGAACTTTCACATATCAAGAATAACAATCAAAATCTACACGTGAAAATCAAGAAACATTAAAATGATAAGAGATCATTGGAGCAAAAATTAGAACAAATTATGAAAAAATTGAAGTCTCGAGATGAAACAACTCAAGTTAAAGAAAAAGGACTGAATATTGATCTAGTGAACATCACAGCTCAAGAAGATGGAAAACCTGTAGAAGTGAAAACATATTTGAATGTTACAATTCAAATAAAAAATATTTCAAGTAAAGATCAAACAATTAACTAAGTGGCCTATGTACCTGAAGGAAATCAAATACCTCAAGTAAGTCGAGAAATCATTACAAACATTTTTAATGAGAATCAAATGATAATAATCCATTGTGAACATCCGAATTGCAAGAGTTGAGATCTCCATCAATCTGCAAACATGTATCACTCAGAAAAGAAACAATAGACAAATGTTCTAAAGACTACTAATGTCAACACAATTCAATATTGTCATAAAACATTTCTCTAAAAGATATAGTAAATACAACATTTCGTGGAAGATTAATCTAGGATGGTCAAATCCATTCTCATTTCTACAATGTTTTTTTATCACTCAGATGATCATATCGTCTTCTACCGATGAATATGACAGCTTCGAGACAAGAAGACATTCAAAAAAAAAAATAGATCAAACCTTTTCATTAGTAAGATTTAAGGACAAATATTTTCTAAAGGGGAAGGAAATGTTATGAATGAAATATATGTAAATAATAGAAATATATAAATAAATAATAAATGTAATTTAAAAAATAACTATTTATTGAAGAGGCACGTCTCTGAAGACATAACTAGTCATGAAAGGGCACCTACCCAGGTATATATGCGCCCCCCTGATTTCTAACATTATATCTCATATCTCTTGTACATTCTTATTTAAATATTAATATCCTATAATGGATATTTACATATACTAGATATTCTTAGTATTCCGCCATGTATATGAACTTTATTCGTTACAAACAACCACATGTAGTCAAGTGTTGAGGACAACACTCCTTTCAAGGGGAGGGGTGTGTTAAGCTTATATAAGAGCCATGTTATTTTAATTGTACCGCTTGTCTCCTACATATACACTAAGGAGACCTAATCTTAAGGTCATCAAATATTGTCTTATATATTGTATTCATTTTAAAAGGATGTTTCCCCCTCGAATATGATCATAATTATTGGTTTCTTATCAATTTTAAGGCATAAGGATCATAACAAAGACTAAACAATGCTGAAGTACACCATTAATTTCCATACCTTCTTGGATCTGAGATTGATTTCTTGGTTTTCTACAACCTAGGTAGGATAGGAAGTTTCTCCATTGTACACTTGTTGGGATTGCTTATTGTTTGGGTTCGTATTAGGTTGAGCAGACATTTATGATTGCTTAGGTAGATTGTTTTGGGGTAGTTGGTCGATTAGGATGCATTAAGGTAGTTTCTTTGGTTACCTGGGGCCTCCATCCTTGTGAGGGATTACCCAATGAGGAGGATGATGTTGATATGGTTAGAAAAGGAGGAATGACAAGTTGAGGAGAATAAAACCATGGAGAAGGCATGGACCATGGTGATTTGTTTAGAGGATACTAAGACTGCAAAAGTGCATTATGACTTGAATTAAAAGAATGAGGATAATGTATATGTTTCATTCTTTGTTAATATGGTCTACGGCCTTGTTTCCTCCTTTGGCTAACGAAGAAAATTTGCTCCATTCCTCCTTCTACTCCTTGATACACCGCTTTCAAACATCGAAGAGATGGATATATGTCAATCAAATGATTAGGGTTTGTAGATTTCTGTGGGATTGATCTTGGAACTGAGATGCTGGAAAATCCATAGTGGACATTTTTGAATGTCAGCTTTTCGATTCTATATCAAGACCCATCATTAGGAAAATGGTTGAGGAGAAGCAGAAGAGGAATAACACAATAACTAGAGAATGATTAGAATAATTTGCCGACAATGAGAGAATGAAAAAATAACGCAGGTGAAACCTATTAATATGCCCCTTAATTAAATTTTTTATATTTTATGATAAAGTATTATAATATTAATTTATTTAATTTTATGATTAAGTGTTATATTATTAATTTATTAAATTTTGATTTTAAATATGAAATTTCTTAAAATTATGAATATAATTATTTCATATTTATTTTTTGTTAAGCTTGGGAGGTCCATCCATTTTCTATTATATATTAGGCATATTTAAACCACATAGATTGACCGGGTAGCCTCAACATGCCTCTAAGGGAAACCAATTTTATTGACCACCGGTCATTGTTATATGCCATCCAAAAACACAATTTCTTCAGTCTTTCTAGCTTTAAATCTAGATAAGTCTCAATCTCATGTCCAAACACTACATACCTGTAATAACTAGCATATTTAATAAGAAACTTAAAAGCTAATCGCATAAACAAAAACTAAGCATAAGTATTCTAATATTTTTGCTCTTTTTGCTCATCAGAGACAGAGGTTATAGGAGCAAGATCTTCAGCAGTTGGCTTTGGCATTCCATACAACTCCAATATGCAAGGGATGTGGCGATCAATTTGATCCATCCTGATGTCCTCTTTATGTAACTGAAAGAGAATTATTTCCATGTTTTTTTATAACTAGGCAGGCCTTGTACTGTGACCACCATCCCCACAGAAAGTTGTTTCATCGCTTTGCCAAGAAGACTTTTCATTAAGAAATACAAGTAAAGTATGTGTTTTAAATGCATAACTGGACCTCGGGTATTCCCTGGATCAGGGACCATCGTCCTCCAGTCATTGATCTCTTCGTCCAGTTCACTTTCTTGTTTTATCTGTGCTTCCCAGTCCTCAATCAGCTTCTGAATTCCTTCGTCCGTCTCCTCTCGGTATGTCACTGCTTCCTTTGCTATGAGGTTCTCGACTTGCTTCCGGCCCCTTTGAGCTTCCGATGTGCTCAGCCCCTTGCTTGTTCGCTGGGTCGGGTCTCTCCTACCTCAACCATGCCCTCTCATTGGTCGAGCCATAATCTAAGCAGTGATGCCCAGGAAACCATTTCTTGTCTACAACCAAGGTGCCTTCACCCTTCTCCAGCTGTGAGCCGCCTCCTGTCTCCACAACTACTCTCACTTGCTCGGCACGTGGAATGCCTTAACCTCCTTTGCCACTATTCCTTATTCCTCCCTCTGCCACCTTGTCATTTCACTTCCCATGTATTCATTTCACTAGACACTGCACCCCCTGCCTTGAGCATGTGGGGGACAACGGTAGTTATGGTCCTTTTACAGACCATGTCACTTCCCAGTCTGTCGCTTCTGATACCCTCCCTCATCCCAATCGTGAGAATATAATTATTTCATATTAATTTAAATAATTTAATGAATTAAATATATTAATATCACTTTAATATATTTAATTATTTCTTTAAAATATTTAAATTAATATGTCATTTATTGAATATGTTAATATTACTCTAATAAATTTAATTATTGATTTAAAGTGTTTAAATTTATGTGCCATTTACTTATTATAATTTGAGAGTTATAAATGAATTAATTAAATGTTTTAATAATGTAATTTGTAATTTACACTAAATATATTATTTTTTTCTTTAAATATATTAACATATTCAAATACAAACTTTCATTTGTTGATGTATTTAAATATTAATTAAATATATTGATAATTAATATGGTATAACTATCTTAATGATGGTTATTATTATATTATGATATTTTAAAATTAGATTAAAACTAAAAAGGGGGTGCTTATATGATGTTTAGGGAGTAGATGTGGTAGAGGTGTTTAGCGCAGTGGGACTAGTTTGGGGGTTGTAGTTGTACATGAGCAGCGGTATCGAATTCATGCTAACTTCAATCCCACTATCTCGGTTGAGATTGATGGGGTGCTTCATGATTTCCAATGCTTCATGTATCTGTCTTTTATAATAATGCTTGTTCCTTGAGATTATTTCCATATCTTCCAGGCACGCATGGTGGTTTGTCTTGGAAGAATGTTTAGCAAGTGTCGAGGATTTGATTCTCTCTCTCTTTATATCTGTAACATTCTCTTTTAGACTGATTTTGAAGGATCTTCCTATCTCGCTAGTGTAACATTTACCACAAGAGCACTTGACCTTATAAACGCATTTTCACTAGAAGTGATCTAGGTCGTCTTTTAAAGATTTCATCCTTTGTTGGATCGTATTCATGATTTTCTTCACACACAGAACATATTTCTATTACATTCAATGGACACTCATTTATAGGGTGCCTCTTGGTGCATTTAGGGCAAAATATGGCTAATTCCCTCTCTGTCTCCTCTTATTTCTTCTTGATCTGCATTGTGTCCATCTGCAAGGGAAAATTATGTAACATTTTTCTTTTAAAATCCTCTAACATTCATATGATTTCATTATTGATGGTTGAGATAGAAGGCGAAGAACTTACCAAACCTTGGCTAGATCTACCTCTTTTCCTTGAAGCCCTAGAGTGTTTCTCGAACACTATATTGATGTCCTCATAATTGAGGTCATAAATATCTCCATTAGGTAGCATGTTGAGGGTCTCCATGAACTCTTCCCTAACCCATTGGAGTAAAATTAGCTTCATTGAATCTATATCAAGGGTGCAATAAGCTCTCCTATAGCTCAGTTGAAACCTTTCTTCAAAGTCCTATAGGGAATAATATAGCCCTTGAGTCATCCTATAGATCTATTCTTTTCTTCCCCTTTCTCTTCAATAATATTTGCATTTTGTGTTGAATGCTTGCTACATCTAAGCCTAAGTAGTGATGTTACCTCCTTCAAAACTCATGAATCAACACAAGGTTGCAACCTTAAGGGTGGAAGGAAAAAATTTAATTTTATTATCATGAGAGGTGTATTTATATATCTTGCAGACTACAACAATTTCAAACATGAAGGTATCAGGGTCCTCAAAATCAAAGCCATGATAGTGTGTAAGAGGAGTGGGGCTAATTTTCTGCATTCTAGCCTCCCCATTTGTCTCTCTAATATCAAAGAGTTTAGGTTTCATGTATCCAACCATATATTTAGTGGGTGATGAAGGTTCCTCTTCCCCTATAGCCCCCTCCAAAAATATCTAGTTTCTCACCCAAAAGGTTCTCCAAATTCTCTATGGTCAGAGTAGGAGGTTCACAGTCATGAAGAAGTGAAGGTTGGCTACTTGTAGAAGTGGGGGTTTTAAGAAACAATTCCCTGAGTTTTCCCAAGATCTATGAGGAATGAAATGAATGTTTTTTCTTTTTGTAGATTTTTATAACAATAAATATTGATGATTTTTTTTTTTGTTTTTTTTTTCAGGAGCTGGAATAGAAAAGAAAGAAACCTAAAGTAGAAAACAATACCTATTTCGACAACTCCTTGACAACAAAGCCATAATGCGATGAGTTCTCATATTACAACAAGAATTTTGCATCTAATAGGCATACCAACTTTCATTTATCAATCCAGAGTTCATACAAACTTAAGAGGTGTCGCTACTATATGCATAACAAACAAGATTCTACTCAAGTTGTTCTAAAGCAATGAATTGTATTGAGATGTGCAAAGATCACTTTGAAAAATAAAAAAAGTAAAACCACCTAGCTTAACTTTGCATGAAAACAGATAATTGAATAATTACTTGTCCTACTGCATGAAATAAACACTAATCTATTTGCATGGAAGGAAATGCTAGAAAATAAATCCTAATCTATTTTGTTGAAGGTAAATAACAGGAAAGTAACCCTAATCTAGTTGCATGAAAGTAAATCCAATGAAGGTGACTCTAACCTAGCCTGTAGGAAAACAAATATATGATATTGTAATCAAATCAATTCTATTCTACTTGTAAAGAATAATCAAATGCTCAAAATTGATCAAGCTAAACAACTTTTATGCTACTTAACTCATAACTAATATAATATACCCTTGTTGCAAAATTGAAACTACAACAATGGAAGGGAGGCATCTGAAGGGTCTCTAATCTTCTTAAGTTCAGTTTCAAGGTTTAGAGGAAATTTTGTATTGACGAGAAGAAAAAAGTAAGCTTTAGAGTTTATTCTAGGCACGTTCTAAAGAATTATGTGTGATGCTACAGAATTGGTACAAGATACCCTATTTTGCTACATGATTGCATCCGAGAGAAATCTAAAGGTTCTAGGAGTAGTATAAATATGGGATAATGTAATAGGGAGATATGGAAGGGTGAAAGAGAACTTACCAGGCCCATATTTACTTAGTAGACTAACTTGCGCAAGGGGGAAAGCAAAACTAACAATAATCTTGTAGCTCAGTAAGGTAATTTCCAGTGTGTAGATGGCTTGTAGAAACAAGTAGGAATGGAAGGTCGAATTTTGAAGGAGGTGATGTAAATGCATATAAATGATGCTACTCTACTCTATGAACCATAATATTTCATCTGGACACAAAATAAATGTTCATCTAACAAGGACAAAGTGACTAAATGACTGTTCAAACACTAATTGTGGAAGGAAAAAATTATCTGAAAGGGTGAGTTGAATTTAGAACATAATCTAAGTATTGCATAATAGAAAAACTATTTTAGGTGCTTGTACACACAGGTTACATAACCAAGCTTCCCAAGGGATCCCACTAGCCAACCTGCAGAGAAATGTTTCTCTTAGAAAACAGATTTGCAGAAAGAAACACAACTAGACTAATAGCATGCAAAACAAAGGCATAAAGAAGGATCTTGAGTGCTTATGTTGGGCCCTAACCCATGGAAACTTAGCCCCCTTCAAGAAAACTCAGACTAGAAACAAAATGATGCTTTTCGTTAATCTCAATTTTTTTCAAGTATGTAACATGACAATGGAAATAACAAGAAAAAGTCTCCTTATCTAATGGTAACTATCTTGCCTCTAGAATTTGAATCCTACTGAGGTGATACGATCTTTTATTTATACAAAAATGAGTGAGGGGAAAAATCCTTGAATGAAGGGTTTCTTCCCGCTAGAACTCCTACAAATTTTATTTGGTCTCCTAGTTTACTCACAGTCACTGAGGGGTAGTAACTACTCATGAGTCAACCAAGTTTTTGATGGGCTGATGCACGGAACATGCCTCCTAAATATTTTCCTACTTGTATCCAATGTGTTATGAACAATAAATCCTCTTTGTCTTGCACATTCAATGCATTAGGCTACAATATATGGAAAATATTCCCTAACCTTCCTAATAAAACATTATTGCTTGAAAATTATATTATTAGATGAAAAAAGAGATGTTAAAATGTGCGAAAGGATGGTTAGATGGGCCTTGAATTGTACCTATTTTGGAGGCCCACCAAAATATTAAATAGAGTTACAATATTTATTCTTCTAAAGTGTTATCACATTGATGAGGTGTCTAGCCCCTTCTTCATAGATAGTGGGGGTTGAAATGACATCCTCTTGAGTTATGGAGGAAAAAAGGAAGATGGAATTCCAAGTGGCATAAATTTTTCATATGTACTTCGATTGAGGAAATTATTATGTTGTTGGAAATATATTTGTGTAGAATAGCATAAGAATGTGTAGCTCTTATGAGTAAAAGTTTTACCTGCCAAAAAATTCCTTCTATGCCTCAAATTGTTCGCTAAAAGTTTCATACCCCAATTTTCGAAAGTCAATCCTGCTAGTAAAAACGTTCATGTGAACTTATTCCTCCACTTTTTCCACTCTAAAATCATCAATATGGATGAAAAAATATAATTATCCAATCTATATCAATATTAGTATGAGGTAACAACCCCAATGAAGGGAGGGATGATTTATTCCCTAAGGTCCTGAAATTAAGGTTGTTGTCAATCAGTATGCCATCAAAGCTCTTCAAGTTTCGTTATGCATGATGGTGGATAGAAATAGAATTATTCTATAAGATGGGACATAATACTTATAATTTATTCTTTATTTTTCAACAAAATATATCAAATATTCTCTATAGTTGCAGAAAAGAGGTCAAAGGAATTCAAATTAAGGCCAGTAGTTCATGTAGCCATATGTATCTACAATAATCATGAAAATGTCAAAATAGTTGTTAATACAAGGTAAAAAGTGTGTGATGTGGGTGAAATATGATGGAAGATGGACCTTATAAAGAATATAATGTTTGGGCCTATAAATTGTGTAGAAACCCCATATACTTAAGGAGTATATTTGTGTTGTATAGAGATATACCATTAGAGGAAATTTTATCCTAAAAGTGGCCTCCTAAGGAAAAAAAATAAAATAATAGGCAAATAATAAAATTAGAGTGATGAAATTTGGAGGGAAAAGAAGAAAACTAGTTTTTTCTTATTGTATTTTTTACTTATCTCCTTATAGGTTCACTCAAATTTCAAGTTTAGACACTCGTTGGATACTTTGGAGTCTTCTGAAAGGTATCCAATGAGTGTCTACACTTGAAATTTGAGTTACCCTATAAGGAGATAAGTAAAAAATACAATTAAAAAAAAAGTAGTTTTTTTTATTTCCCTCCAAAATGTTTACATGTACTTATTTTTAAATTTCAATGATTTTGATTGGTTTACATATTATGTCATAAATTACATACCCAGTTGGACACGACTATGATTTAATGATTGTTTTCAATGCCTACCACTTATTTATTGGTGGATCACCCTGTAGCCTAAGTTTCTCCATGTGGATTTCCCACTAGGCTAGTGCATGACCAACTAATTTCAAGAGAAAAAACGAAATCTTCTACTCTTCATCTATATTATTGGCTTTATACTTTTTTTTTTTTTTTACTTATTAGACTAACCTAAGTACCCACGGGATTGGCTTTATACTTATTACTATTGTAACCAATAATTCATATTTTATATAACCAATCTCATGTTTTTGGGGTTTTATTTCCACTTTTTCTTCCATTTCAAATAGATGTTATGAAAAAGTGGTGGCAGTGGAACTTGGTTGCTCTTTCCTAGGCTATTTTTTTACACCTTTTTAGGGTCTTGATTATATCTCAATTTATTGTCTAATCCAAATTCTGGGTTAGAGCCAAAAAATTTCCCTAAAGATAAAACTAAAATTATTAGAGCTAGCATGATGACGTACATGTTGTGACAGGTATTGGTGACTTGTTTTTCCGTCCTAGCAAGTACCTCTTCTATTACAATTTGTTTCCTTTTATTCTAGATTTTGTATTACTACATTAACGCTTAAAATTGTGAAATAGCTAAAACATGAAAATGAAAGAATAAGTAACTATGCATTATCCAAACAAATGAGCATATGATGTTACTTGGGAAAATTGATGTGAGAGAAAATCCAGCTAGAAAGTGAGACCTATACTCTACTTTATTTTATGTAGTTATGAATTGTAATTATAAAGAAAGGCACACCCACTATAGAGATACTTAATACACTATGGCCTAAAAATGATCTATAAAGCCTTTTACTATCTTTGCTAAGATATTAAATACCACTCTTAGAGTCCATACTAAATGATGCAATAAGTAAAACACTAAAGGAATGGAAACCCTTATTCATAGCAACATCATATTTCATATAGCTTGATAGACATCTACAATTAGGGTTATGATTTTTCATGCCTCAACCATTCATTACTGTGATGTTTTTCGACCTTATACAATAATCTTGAAATTCCACACATGACTAATCCACAAAGGTTTGTGTAATGGGGCTTGATGTGCCATCCACTTGATACCATGGTAGTCAATAGGGTAGGTCAACTTGTGGGAGGCATAAAAGAAACATACAAACTCTAGTTATTTTGATTTTCAAACTTTTGCAAAGATATCATTATGTAGTACAACATTAATTGGTTAGGATCAATGCTCATGAAATTTTGATCCCAAAAAACAATTTCATGCATTAAACTTTCTCTAGAAGGTTTCAAGCCCCAAATCTCTAAATTGGGACATGTCATGAAAATGCGTATTGCAAGCCAATTACTATAATATTTCCACATAAAATGTACCGAGATACAATAAAAATTATAAAATGATGTTGGTTTGTGTTATATTCTTTCCACGACTAACCTACGTAGTGAACTAGGGGGTTAGAGGGGGGGCAGAGCCCCCCTTCGTTGCGTCGATTGCGCAGTGGGGGGGCAGCAGCCCCCCTTCGTTGCGCCGATTGCGTAGCGGGGGGGTAGCATCCCCCCCTGTCCAGGGGGGTTTGAGCCGGCCGGGTAGCCTCCCTCTATGGGGTCTGGGGCAGCGCCTCGAGAAAATTTTTTTTTGACCCTATGTTAGGTTGGGTGAACCTACCTATGGTTTTCGGTCCATGGTTTTGGATGCGATGGTTTTCGGTCCATGGTATTGGATGCTTCTGCATCTATAAATATGTATTATAACATTGAAAGGAACATAGTGAAAAATCAAGTTGGTAGTCTCGGTTTTGCGATCGAGGGGAAAGTCTTTGTGTATGTGTGTTTTATGTGTTATGCTCTTGCATTGTTTATTTTATGTGCTTTAGAATTCGTATGCAGGTAATTTATATACGGGGTTAAAACCTACATTTGGTATCAGAGCAATTTTGGCTTCAAGGGGATGCCTTTGTTGCTGAGGGGTTTCACTTGGGCCTGTGGTAGACCCTGTTCAGTGGGAGATCTGCGAGATCGATTCTGGTGGTGAAAGAGGATGGCGAGTAGTGGAAAGATAGAGATTGAGAAATTTAATGGTTAAAGTTTTGAGTTGTGGAAACTCAAGATGGAGGATCTGTTGGTGGATAAAGATGAGTGGATCACGGTAGATCTCGGTACTAAACCAACAGAAGTGTCTGATGAAGAATGGAACAAGTTGGATCGGAAGGCAAAGAGCACAATACAATTGTGTGTCTCAGATTCACCATTGCTGAATGTATCAGGGGAAGCGATGGTGAAGGCTTTGTGGGACAAGTTAGGGACTTTGTACTAATCTAATTCTTTGGTGAATAAACTGTTCCTACGAAAAAACCTATATAACCTAAGGATGAAAGATGGAGACTCGGTGACAGAGCATCTGAACGCATTTAATGCTGTTGTAAGTCAGTTAGCATTTGCTGATATTAGAATTTCAGATGAAGATAAGTGCATCAGTTTGTTATGTTCTCTACCAGATTCGTGGGATAGTTTGGTTATTGCAATAGGTAGCAATGCAACTGCCTTGTAGTTTGATGAAATAGTCTCGTCCTTGCTGACGGAGGAGATGAGACGAAAAAATATGGAGAGCCAAAATGGTGATGCCTTGTCTGTACGAGGACGGTCCTAGAACAGAAAAATAAATAAGTCATCGAGTGGGAGATCTAAGTCTAGAGGGAGATCTAAATCTCTAGGAAAACCTGTAAAGGTGGTGTGCTGGAAATGCAAAAAGGAAGGGACTACAAAAGGGACTGTAAATCTAAAGCTCCTGATAAAGGAAAGGGATCTGATGATGCTCCTTCTGCAGAGGCTAAAACCATCTCAGATGAAGGTGGGGATGTGTACTTGGCTTCTTCAAGTACACATGTGGATCATGAGAAATGGTTGATTGACTCAGGTGCATCCTTTCACTTCACTCCCCATAGAGAGTGGTTGTGCGAGTATGAGAAATACGATGGTGGTGATGTCTTCTTAGGGGATGATAGGAAGGCTAGAATCATTGGTCGTGGAAAAGTAAAGTTGAAGTTGCAAGGTGGAAGGGTTAGAACACTTCCGGGTGTTTTGCATATTCCTGCATTGGCAAGAAATATAATTTCTGTAAGAAAGCTAGATGATGCAGGTGTAAAAACAATGTTCAAGAAGGATACCTGCAAAATGGTTCGAGGAGCATTGGTATTGATGCGGGGAGTTAGAATTCGAACTCTGTACAAGCTGTAAGGTAGCACTGTTATTGATGGGTGCAACAATTATGTGGTTCCTAAAAGTGGAGCAGAAAATCTAGTGGTCTCTGGAGAGAAGACCATGTTGTGGCATCAAAGGCTTAGACATATTGGAGAGGAGGGCCTTCGAATACTTCATGGTAAAGGTATGGTAGAAGGTATGAGTAATAGCTCTTTGGATTTTGATTTTTGTGAAAATTGTGTATAAGGGCAGTAGATTCGGGTGAGTTTCCCCTCTGGTAGTAAGAGGGCGAAACAGATATTAGAACTTGTGCATAGTGATGTGTTTGGACCTGTGAAGGTTCCATCGCTGGGTAATTCTGTGTACTATGTATCATTTATAGATGAATTCTCAAGGAATACATGGATATATTTCCTTAAGAAGAAATCTGAAGCCTTTGATAGGTTTAAAAAATTTAAGGCTCTCGTGGAAAATTAGACAGAGAAGAAGATAAAGCTGCTGAGGACAGATAATGGTGGAGAGTTTTGCAGCAAGGAATTTGAAGAATTATGTATGAAGTGTGGTATAGCACGACAGAAGACTACTCCATATACACCTCAGCAAAATGGAGTTCTAGAAAGAATGAATAAGACGTTGATGGAAAGGGCAAGAAGCATGCTCAGTCGTGCTGGGTTAGGACAAGAATTCTAGGTAGAGTCGGTGGACACTGCATGTTACTTGGTCAACAAGTCACCTTCATCAGCATTGGAAGATAAGACTCCACAAGAGGTATGGACTGGTAAGAAACCCTCTCTTTCACATTTGATGGTATTTGGATGTGATGCATATGTACATGTTCCAAAGGAGAAACGAACAGAGTTGGATAGTAAATCTAAAAAGTGTATATTTATTGGGTATAAGGATGGTTTAAAGGGTTATAAGCATTGGAATCCAGCAACAAGGAAGGTTGTGTATAGCTGAGATGTGGTGTTCAAAGTGGTGAAAGATGTTATTAAACATGAAGTCCAACCAAAGGAACCTGAGAAGATAGAGTTTGAGCTAAAGGAGGAAGAATCAGACTCTACAGTAGAGGAGGAATCAGAAGATGAAGAGCCATAAACTCCGGGTGTAAGAAGATCAGTTCAAGAAAGAAGCCAGCCAGAAAGGTATAGTCCATTTTCTTTCTATTAAAATTTTTCTTTATCTATTACTGATGATGATCCCAGAATAGTGAAGTAAGCAGTGGATTCAGAGGATGGAAAACTATAGAAAGAGGCCATGGTTGATGAAATGGCATCTTTGCACAAAAATGAGGCTTGGGATCTGGTGGAGTTGTCAGCTAGAAGGAAACCCATTGGCAGCAAATGGGTGTTCAAGAAGAAGATAAATGCAGAAGGAAAGGTGGAGAAATACAAAGCTCAGTTGGTAGCAAAAGGTTATTCCCAGGTGTCGGAAATTGATTTTGGTGATATTTTTTCTCCTATTGTGAAGGTAACTTCTATTAGATTACTTTTATCTTTTGCTGCTGCTTTTGATTTTGAGGTAGAAGAGATGGATGTGAAGACGAAATTTATTCACGGGGATTTGGAAGAGGAAATATACATGAAGCAACCTGAAGGCTTTGCGGTGAAGGGTAAGAAAGAACTGGTATGCAAGTTAAAGAAGTCTTTGTATGGGTTAAAACAGTCACCAAGGATGTGGTATCAGAAATTTGATACATTTATATGGGGACTTGGCTTAACGAGAAGCAAAGTAGATCACTGTGTGTATTTTAAATTAATTGATGACCATGTTATTTATCTGGTCTTGTATGTGGATGATATGTTGTTGGTTGGAAATGACAAAGAAACTATCCAGGATTTGAAGACCCAATTGTCCTCCAAATTCGACATGAAAGATCTTGGTGCTGCAAACTATATTTTGGGCATGGAAATTAAAAGAGATCAGGCAAAGAGGAAGCTTTGGTTAAACCAGAGGAAGTATGTTGAGACAATACTGCAAAGGTTTAATATGCAGGATAGTAAACCGGTGAAGGTTCCTATTCCTGTAGGTGTGAGGTTATCTGCTGAATAGTGTCCCAAGACACAAGAAGAGGAAGAGGATATGTCCTGTTTTCCATATGAAAGTGTATTTGGTAGCCTGGTGTATGCAATGGTCTGTACTAGACCATACATTGCACATGCAGTGGGAGTATTGAGTAGGTTTATGTCCAAACCAAGGAAGGAGCATTGGACAGCAGTGAAGTGGGTTTTTAGGTATTTGTGTGGCACTAGAGATTATGGCTTGTGCTACCAAGAAAGACCAGGATTGGATAGAGTTTTGGATATCCATGGCTTTGCTAATGCAGACTGGGCTCGAGATTTGGATCAGAGAAGATCTACAAGTGGGTATGTGTTTAACCTATTTGGAGGTGCAGTCAGTTGGATGAGTGAGAAACAATCTGTAGTGGCACCATCAACTACAGAGGCAAAATCCATGGTAGCCGTTAGTGCCTAAATCTACCTTTGGCTGAAGCAAGGCAGCTTTAGGGTAACATCAAACCACACTTAACCTGGTAGCTAGCCCTACCAGGTCGGAAGTGGGCTCTCTCCTTGTCAATCTCAGTTAGAATATGGAAATTAGGGCTTTAGATGACTGATAATAACTATTTATTTTAGGCTAGGTATATTAGGTCAGAGGATTTTGTTTGATTTTGATGGTTGTTTGCTGGATCAAATGAAGAAGGCAGTTCTGGGTCCGGGAAATCAACTCAGATTTGCAGGAGGTTCTATGGGGCGAGGTAGATAGGTGTTTTGGCACTTCGAATTGGGTGTGATGGTAAGTGTAAGACCGGTGAAGAGTTAGAGAGGGCATGCAAGGTTCATGAGTCCTCTTCAAACAATAGAAAACATTAAAAACTATGTGTAACCTCAAGGTAGAGCACTAAATATCAACGGATTCCACCTATTAATCTTGTTTCATTTAGTTATGAAGAAAAAGATAGATGCTGGCACATATACACATAAGAGAAACTAAATAACAAAGGAAGAAACATTGCCAAGACACATTACCAGAAGAATCCCACAAAACGCTGCAAAGCCCTGGATCATTTCCTTGCCAAACTGCAAAAGTGATTTACAATGAAGCTCAAAGCATCCACAAGAGTCCAACCTTGACAAATGACTAACAAAGTACATGATATAGGAAACAAACCACCTACGCTAGTCATCAGGGGTTGAATCCATTTGTCAAGGAGCTGTTTCAACAACATCTAAACTAGGAACTAGAACATAGGCACTGGAACAACTTGCCTCTAAAACTATCGAAACTGATTAATTCAACCTCAAACGACCTCTAACTGATGTATCTACCTCCTCAAGACATTTTTCATCATATCTACATCATATTACATCATACTACATCATTAATTTAGCAAGGAGAAAAGAAAAGTCAATTGATAGCAAGCAAGGCAAAATTCTGAGTTTTAGGCAGAATTGGCGAAAATTTGCCTAATGCACAGTGCCCTGACCCTGATGCGCAATGACACTTCAAGGCTGATTTTGGAGGCCTTCTACTTCACCAAATCAGGCCCAAGATAGCTTGTTGGAAAGCTCTACCCCTCTAGTTTCAGGAACACTTTGAATTTTCTGACTTGGAGTTGATTTGCCCCTCCAAAAATCATTTCTCCCAAGACTAGTTCCTGTGGGTCCAAAAAATGGCAGAGACGACATTTTTGTAGGTGGCTTTTTGTCCTTTAGGTGACCCAGGTCTCCTTCAATTTTTATGAAACTTTTTGGGTTTCATTGTTTTTCCATGAGGAATCCAAAAATGCAAGCCATTTTGAAAAATACTGAGCCAACTCAATGCGCAGCGCTGGTGGCGTTGTGCATTAGCTGAAAATTCCTGTGTTTTTAATTACAAAATTGTGAAATGACAAAAATTTCCCAAAACTTCTTCAAATTTGGCAAGAGGCAAGCTTACTAACTGCTTTGCTGAGCTAATGAAGCTTCAGCCAAAATTTTAAGTTTATCTTGTTCCTTTTTGGCCCTCAAGGCTCTCTTTAACTTAGATTTTAGCCTGTTTATCCTCGTTTTGCAAATTTTATTCCGAGCTAAGTAATGATAATCCATATGGCGCAGCATTTTCTTTTCCTTGTTAGCTTTCTCAAGCATCTTCTCAAGGTGAATGTTCACCCTTTCCAACCATGACTCCCAGTCAGCCTCAATTTCTTTCTCAAGGGATGTCATTTTGATTTTTCTTCTTTTTGCCTCTTGCCTATTTTCTTTAATTGTCTGTAGCTCCATGATAGCTTGCTTATCTTCCAGTTTCTTGTTTTCCTCCTCAAGATAGTTGATGATCCATTTGGCCCTTTCAAGGTCAAGTGATAAGGCTTGGATTTCAGCCTCCTTCTCTTTGATAATCATATCCTTGAGGCTTGACCTTTGAGAGCCCAAATCAGTGTCATCCTCCTCAATCAACACAAAATCCCTGTCTTTCCCTTTTGTAGGGCCCTCTTCATGCATCTATTGCTTTCCTTTATCTCTGCCCTGTACCTGTTTAGCTGGAGAAGAAGGCAAAGCCCCTTTCACCCCTAGTGAAGATAGCATTTTCCTGTGGTCCGATGAAGAAAACGAGACCCCTTCCACCCCTGGTGGAGATAGTACTCTTTTGGTAGCTGCAAAAAGCATCCTAGTGCCTCTTTCATAAGTAACAAACATAGGAACATGAGCCTCTTCTATTTTACTTTCAGGCTCTTTCTGTAGCCCGGAAGGCTCACCTTCCTCTTGAGGATCTGCAAATATTTGAGGCCCCTTGAAGCATTCATGGGCAATGAAAGTTTCCCATGGAACTCCCAACTAAGTGAGTTGACACAAAACAACAATTTTGATGACAGCAACATGATAAATACTATTGAGCTGCTATGGATATGGTTTTCTTTTTACAATCACTGTCATCCTCTCTATGTTTTTACATATGAAATAAGGAATGCTCATCATCTTGACCCTGGTGAAGTGCATAAGCAATCTGATATGGTAGGCATAAAGTCTGCAGAACCTACCCTCACATGTGAAGTATTTGATGATAAGCTTCATGAGTGGAACATACCAGTCTACCATGAATTTGAAAGGAAATAGCCTGCTAAGTTTACCATGGTATTTGGCTTTGATATAAGGTTCATAATGCTGCTTACTGATATTCTGCCTTTTGTTCCACTTTTCCCCTACATCTGGCATTCTTGTAGCTTCTGCAATGATAGCTGGTGAAAGAGTGAAATTGATCCCAGCAAGATGCACCACATTATTTTCCATGTTTATGACAAACTGCCTTGCCAACTCATGATGATATTTGACCCTCTCAACCATTTCACAAAACTCAAAATAGGACTGATATCTGAAACATGTGGTGGCAAGAGGGCAAGCAAGGAGTTCAGTCATGCTAATAGGTTCTTCCTTAATAATTTTTCCACCCTTGTGAGGTCTCCTGGGCTGCAAATTTCTTTCCCTTGAACTATCACTAACTGTTTCTTCTTCATAACCTGATTCACTACTTCTTTCCATGATGTTTGTCTTAGGGATGTGATGTGATGATGGTATGGTTCACAATGACAATGGATGGGAACAAAGAAGATGAGTATGAAGAGATTTTGCAAACGTGAAATGGAGTAGGGGAATAAAGGGATAGGTTTAGGAAACTAGGGTTTTGACTTATGAGGGACTTAGGGTTTAATGAAGGGAATTAGTTTCGAAAGGGAATAGGGATATGGAGAATGGAATTAATGGGTAGATTTACGGCAATGAAGTGTGGAAAAGGGGAAAAAGATGTTGGTTTTGTTATGGAGTGAAAATTTTGCAATGAGATGGAAATGTATGAAGGCAAGCTAGGGTTTTGATTTTAAGAAGCAAAACTAATGAAGGAAACATGAAGAAGACTAAATTTAGCTCAAGGTCAACGAAAACTTACTTGAGTGAGTGAAATGCAATGATTAGGAGAGTTTTGGATGAATTTAAGTAGTTTGGGAACCTCCCTGGCCAATGCGCAGCGCACTGGGCCTAATGCACAGTGTGTGCCTGATGCACAACACCTATGTATTTTTACATTTGCAGAAACTGTCTGATGCACAACGCCAACCCTTTGATGCGCAGCACCAGGCAAATTTTCTACAAATACAAGGTTTTCTCCTTCCTTTGCTCGATTTTCCTCCAAATCGCGATTTTGGCTCTTCAAAGATGTTTTGCACAATGAAATGGATGGCTAACATGATTTCACTTTATAAATGGATGCACTTTAATTTTTCCTCATTGCAAACCCACTTTTATAAAGTCTTAGTCACTTTTCTTCAAAAACTCTGTTTTTCATTTGAAATTTGACTTTTTCTTGACCCTTTGATGGACTGATGCATTTGGTGCTTGTGTTTTTGCAGTGGCTGGAGTTGGCAAGATGACCAAGAGTAGCTGCTGAACTTATTACATATAGAAACACTTAAATTACATGAACTTTGTACATAAAAATTGAAAAACTTTTCTTTCAAGCATATTAAAAGCAAATTTATGAGTCTATGAACTTATTAATCCTCCTCATGTGCCTACTGACCTTTTATTCAATTTTGAATGACCATGATGACAAACGCTAGACCTAGTGAGACTAAAACCCTAAAATTGATTTTTGTAAATAAAATGAAATAGAATGACAGTAAATGACCTTAAAAGTATGCACAGAGATAAGCAAGATATATGTCATGAGGGAAAAAATCTGAATTGAACCCTACCATCAGTTCATCCATGACCTAATGGAATGCAGCTGATCGGATGAGACACCTAATATGCGTGCAAAAGAGAAATTTGATTGCTGATGGAGATATGAAGATACCGACACTAACATTGGCTCCAATGGGGATGGTAGCTCCTGGGAGGTGCCAAGAACCACAGATCTCTAGAAACAGATAAGTGCCTTCATCCATTGGGAAATATGGAGTCAATAACTTCAGAACACCAAAACAAATACCTTGACTCAAGACTCAAAACCAAACCAACTAAACTATGACTTAAACAACTTACACTAAATAATCAAAGACTGAAGCCAGACGTTCAACTTTACAGCCTTCACTTCGGGCCCCAAGCTAAATGAATGGTGACAGTGCAAATTTTGCAATGAAAGAAATAAAATGGTATGTACAATGAAAAAATGTGATCGCAGAAAACTTCTCAGAGATAATATCGTTTTAGAAGCCGACCATTTACCAGCCCTCCTCGACAATCTTCTCCGTTCATTTCTTTGAGTAGAAAATCATTTTGGCCTCTATATGCAGCAGTTATGTATGGTCTCTTCCACAGGTTCTCGAACTTGCTGTGCTTGCCTCTATCCTCGTTTCTAGCATCCCACCTTAGCACTATGTCTTCAATCTAAAATTTGTCCGCCTTTGCCTTCCGATCATAAATCTTTCTAATTCTCTCTTGCAGCCTAAAGGTATTTTGAAAAACTTCTTCTCTCGTCTACTATAAATGGATCATTTAGCTTATTCTCTGCTGAAAATGATCTTCTTTACTGCCAGCTTCCTACAGAAGTTTAACAACCGGGACTGTGAGAGATGTCGGCAACACTGTGTCAATACCATATACAATCTCAAATGGAGACATTCCTATTGACTTCTTTTGGCTTACTCTATCCACCCATAGTGCATTAACCAATTTATTATTCCAGTTCTCCTTATTGGTTTCCAGCAGCTTTTTAATGATGTTGACCAATGATTTGTTTGAAGATTTAGCCAATCTGTTACCTTGCGAATAATATGGAGTAGAATGTCCCAAGGTAGTTTTATATTTGCTGCAAAAGTCAATCATCTTTTTGGACTTGAAAGTGGTTGTGTTATCTATAATAAGTTGGTTAGAACAGCCAAAATGTGACAAAATATTATTTTCAAGAAATTGAATAATTACTGAGTTCGTAGCCTGCCAAGTGGGGATTGCCTCAATCCACTTTGTGAAATAATCTGTCACTGTCAAGATCCACTTGTGCTGAGCTGAAGATGTGGGATGAATCTCTCCAATAAAATCTAGGCGCCATTGCTGAAACGGTGCACTAACTTTGACTGGCTTGAGAGGTAGAGGCTGCAACTTTCTTCTTCCCTAAAAAATCTGGCATCCATGACAGCTTGTAATAGTTTTATAAACATCAGCAAACAAGGTAGGCCAATAGTACCCTACTCTCAAAATTTTGTTAGCCTTCGTCTTCCAAAATAAGTGACCTCCACAGTGTCCCTTATGGAAATCACTCATGACCTATTGTGCTTCCTCTTCAGTCAAACAATTCAGCAAAATGCCTCCAGAATCCTTCCAATAAAGTGCATTGTTTAAAATACAAAATATAGCAACCTTAAGTTTCAGCGTTCTACCTTTATTTTTAGCCATCCCTGGCGGCGGTGAAAGGTGTTGAAGCATGTATACAGTATATGAATACATGCCTACAGTATAAGAAAAATTTTAGATGCCTGAATCAGTGAACTACCTTCATCCTCTTCAGACATGGCTACAATCAGATTTATGTCCAATGCATGTAGATTGGACTCGACCATTAACTTTGCTAGACCCTGCCCCTTGATTAGCTTTGTTGGATTTATCTCCAAGTCATATTCTAGCAATGTTGCGATCCATTTGCCTTGTCTTCCTTCCGGATCTGTTTGTACCAAAACATCTTTGACTACTGCATTAGGGACGTAAGCAAGGATATGAGAGTGCAGAATATATACCCAGAAATCTTTCAAAGCTTTCACCAAGGTGAGAGCTTGCTTCTCAATGATGTTATATTTCAAGGCTGCATCTCTTATTGTCCTACTGAAAAAGGCAATTGGCTTTTCTAGTTGATCTCTTTTCTACATTAGAACTGCTGCCATAGTATGTTCAGAAGTGAATGAAAATAATATAAAATCCTGTGAATAATCTGGACTGATCAAAATCAGAGCTGAAGAAAGAGCCAACTTTACCAGGTTGAAAGACTTCATAGCTTCCTCGGTCCACTTGACCACACTATCCTTCTTCAGCATATTTGTAATTTCCCTCAAGTGTTCAGCTAGATTAGGCACAAAATGACGTAAGAAGTTCATCTTACCATTAAATGCTTGGATCTCCTTCTTATTACGAGGAAAATCTCTTTTTTGTATAGCTTCCACCCTAGCAGGATCGATGCGGATTCCTTCTTTTGATATTATGTGATCGAGAAGTTTCCCTTCATCCATTGCAAACAAGCTCTTTTCAGGATTGAGTGAAATTCCATATTTTCTGCAATGCTGAAAAAGAATTTTCAGATGGTAAAGATGCTCCTCATTTGAATTTGAAAAGACAATCAAATCATCAAGATACACTACTAAAAATACATCTTTCTCATTAGCGAAGGTGATGTCCATGACACTCTGGAATGTTGCTCCAGCATTCTTTAAACCGAACGACATCTTGGCATAGTGGAATGTTCCCCAAGGAGTGGTGAATGTTGTCTTGTACCTATCATCTTCGTGAACCAAAGTTTGATTGTAGCCAGAATACCTAGCAAGCAATGACATACGAGATGCTCCAACTACTCTCTAGAGAATGTGGTCCATTTTTGGCAATGGGTAGTTATCTTTTAATGATACTTTATTCAAATTTCTGAAATCTATGCACAATATAATCTCACCTGTCTTCTTCCTTACGGGGACCGAATTGGAGATCCAATCTGAAAATCTGATCAGAACAATTATACCAGCCTTGTATAATCGATTCACCTCTTTTTCTATTGATGGCAGCAACTTTGGATTTATCCTTCTCAGCTTTTGGCAAAATGGCTTCTAATTTGGCTTAATAGGAATTATGTGTTGAATTATACATTTGTCGTCTCCTTTAAATCTGTATAGTCCCATGCAAGTACATCAAAAAATGAAGACAATAAACTAATGTATTTAGCTTTTACCTGAGGAGGTAATTCCTTTGACAACTTCACCATATTTGGATTTTCTGCTATTCCGATATTTACATCTTCAACACCCTTCTCGGTTGGCACTAAGCTTGGTTTTTGGGCTACATCATCTTGATCAAATAATTCCTCTAAAGGTATAAGGCCTTTAGGGATGACATCATCTTTCAACTGCAAGACTTCCATCTGATTTACCTCCATTTCTGGTTCACCATCATCTTGCTCAGCATTATAGAAGTATCTTTATATTGGCCTTCATTTTGTAGAAAATCATCAATTTCTTTGTCATCCTGAAACACCTATCAATATCTTAGATTATCAGGGACAGCTAGGTGATGCTTCACATGAATTTCAAACTTAGTGTTTGAATTCATTGGGATCTTTAAGTTACTTGCAACTGTAGCAAGAGAATCTGCAATAATATTTTTTGTACGAGGGACACATGTCAAAGTATGATCTGGAAACAACCTCAAAATGTCTAATACTGCATTACGGTAAGCCCTCATTCGCGGATGTTTGGCTTGGTATTCACCCTTGACTTGTTTGATTACTAACTCTAAGTCACCGTTAATTGAAATTCTCTTTGCATTCAACTTCTTGAGTATCTTCAACCCTTCAATCAGTGCCTCATACTCGACCTCGTTGCTGGAACAATCGAAAGCCAATTTATATGAACAAATTCTTACATTACTTGGGACTTTATTTGGTAGGAAAATAGGCCTGTGTATCCAAATCCCAATTCCCGCACCATCCTTACCTACTGCTCCATCAAAACCCATACTCCACAAACTGGCTTCTTCCTCCAAGTGCTGGAATTCTGTTTGCTCTCCTACCTTTGGTTGTTGTCCATGAATTTTCTGCTACTAGCGGAATGTAGACTGTTCAACAATACTTTCAAGCCTTTGTCTCTCTTGATCAAGTACTGCACTGAAATTTTTTGTTATCTCTCGAATATCTTCCACTTGAACTAGTTGACTATTCACATTATTAAAACCACTATCTGAATAAAGAATAAAATATTCTAAATATGTATGTAAATAGTTAATTGGATGATTCAAAGGTTTCTCCTTGCTTGTGATCATATACTTCATCTTCTTCTCTCTATATAATTTCCTCTGCTGACTAAACACGGGAATAGTGGCATAGGAGAAATCTAATTACAATTTCCCTTTCAATTTTGCACCCCATGACCTAGATAAAAGCATCCCAAATCTAGGGGGAATGTCGGCCACAACTACATCCATGAGAACATTCTTTGCAGGAATTTGATCTAAAATCACAACCAAATCCTTAATGAGATCAATACATCTGACCCTACAGGAATCAAAGGAATAAAGATCATGATATTTACAAGTGATGTCCAGACCCATTTTTTCCATAATCACCTTTGACATCAGGTTGTGAGATGCTCCTGAATTGAACATGGCGTTGTGTGAGACATAATCATGCAATAGAAGGCTGACGTAAAACGGGGCTACTTCACTATCCTCAGATTGGCCTTCTAATTCCAGACCAAAAATAAGCTCAGGTTGGTCATCTTCCACATTAACCATATCAGACAAGGGATCTACATTCAAAATCTTTGACACTTGACTCTTATAACTATTGTTCTTCATGAATTCAGTCAAAGGTATCGACACTTTTAACTTAGCAATCTCATTCTCTAAGCTAAAGGCTGTAGTTTTATCTACCTCTTTGGCCGGAGAATCCTTCTTTTCAGACTTTTCCTTTGTTGTACTTGGCTGATTTTCCTTCTCATTTGTAGATTGTACTTTGCTGGAAGTAGGATCTGCTGGCTCCTTTCCTTTTTTCTAAACATTTGGAGAATCATTCTTTGGTTGTGCTGCTTCCTTCTGCTTTTGAATTGGATTGATAGGTACATCCCTGCTTCTGAGTGAATAATGTCTTTGTTGCATTGTCAATGCATTCATATATCCCCTCTGATATTCATCTAATTCTTCTTCTAGGAATATTTCATTGGCTAGTATAAAATCCTCATATTTCTATACAACTGAGCTCTCTGAATATTCCTCATCCACCATGATATAAATAGGCAAACCATTTGCTGTAAAAAAGTGATTTTCCTCTCCTATTGGATTCTCATCATCCTCTGAATCCAGACCATGCACATAGTTCTGTTGTAGAGGTGTTTTGACTTGTTGGTGTGCTGATTGATCTTGTGCTCTTTGCTCCCGCTATTTAATCCTGAACTGTGGCTGCTGCTAACCACAAAAATTTGGATTTCTAATTGGTGTCTCTAGCTTATCTGCAATGTTGAATCTATCAAACATTTTCTCAATTTTACGAAGCAAATGATCTGAGAAAGACTCTTCATCCTTTATGGTCACTTTCTTCTCGATATTCGTTCTAGCTCTCTTAGCTAGCAGATTTGCCTCCAAAATTACTACAATTTTCTGCATATCCTCCAATGTAGCAGGATCTCGTTCTCTGAATTGGTATGCCATGTCGGGATCAAAGCCATCGGGAAATTTTATCAAAGCCAACCCATCAGAGGCTTGATATCAGCTGGAATAGCATTATAGATAGTATTGAATCTTACACAGTAATCCTGAACACTTTCACGAACATTCCTCTTTATATTTTCATACTCGGAGAGAATTTGTAGTGGATTTTTCGTTACCTCCCAATGATCCAGAAATTGTCTATGAAGAACCGGAAATGTATTGATGGTACCTACGGGAAATGCTCTGAAACACTTTCACACCTCACCTCCAAAACTTTGCACAAATAATCACATGGTCACATTCTCTTCATGTATCTCATGAAGATCAAAGAAGTCGTTCATCCTGTCAACACGCTGCTACGCTATGATACCTTGGGTAGCATCAAACAATGGAATTTTACTTTGGTAATTAGTAGACATAGCATCCAAGTTCTGTGGAAAAATGAGAGGTGCATATCTGGCAGCCATTGCTCAAGGTGGATTGGAAGCTGGCCTTGGAGAAGAAGGAGGATTTACAGCAACAACACTAGTCGATGTGATGGGTGTATGAGGTGTCAAAGGAGGAGATGAGATGATAGATGTTTGAGGTGTTGAAGGAGGGGAAGAGATGGGAGATCTTTGATCCGATATGGTGGGTTGAACAAGAAGGGTGGGGATAAAACGTGGTTCAGTATGAATTTCAGAACTAGATAAGACAGCAGATGAACCAAGAGTAGCAGATGTTGATTCAAGGAGCTTAGGAATATTGGTAGCCACAATAGATGTTTGAAGATTCAAAATATAAGCATCAATTGATCTATTCGTTCTTTCAGTTTCAAGGTATTGGACAAATTGTGGATTTAAAATAGTATCACCAATCATACTTTCAGATTTAGTTTCAAACAAAGATAGATTAAAATGTTCATCAAACGGGAGATCTTCAAGATATTGAAATATGATGGGGCATGAATGAGATCTGAAAACTGGTCTTGGACTCAATGAACTTTCTTGTCTGGGTATTCTTGGAATGAGATTAGGATTTTCAAACATGGGAGGTGGATCAGGATCAGGATTGGCCCTGGTGTATCGTCTGGAAGCCAGTGTGTTGAATTTTTCCCAAAATTCAAATGGACATTACAATATTTTCAGCCAAATGAATTCTAAACCTATCACCCAAAAGTCTAGAATTGTTTTATTGTACTAGGGTAATATTTTTCAATTTCTTCCCTAGTATGGTCGCCACTATGTTAGTGCCCAAAGCTACCTTTGGCTGAAGGAAGGCAGGTCTAGGGTAACATCAAACCACGCTTAACCTGGTAGCTAGCCCTACCAAGTCAGGAGAGGGCTCTCTCCTTGTCAATCTCAGTTAGAATATGGAAATTAGGGCTTGAGATGACTGATAATAACTGCTAATTTTAGGCTAGGTATACTAGGTCAGAGGATTTTGTTTGATTTTGATGGTTGTTTGCTGGTTCAAATGAAGAAGCCAGTTTTTGGTCTCGGAAATCAACTCAGATTTGCAGGAGGTTCCGTGGGGCAAGGTAGGTAGGTGTTTTGTTACTTTGAATTGGGTGTGATGGTAAGTACAAGGCTGATGAGGAGTTGGAGAGGGCATGCAAGGTTCATGAGTCCTCTTCAAACAGTAGAAAACATTAAAAACAAAATGTAATCTCAAGGCAGAGCATTGAATATCAATGGATTCCACCTATTAATCTTGTTTCATTTCGTTATGAAGAAAAAGATAAATGTTGGCACATATACACATAAGAGAAACTAAATTAAAAAGGAAGAAACATTGCCAAGACACATTACCACAAGAATCCCACAAAATGCTGCAAAACCCTGGTTCATTTGCTTGCCAAACTGCAGAAGTGATTTACAATGAAGCTCAAAGCATCCACAAGATTCCAACCTTGACAAATGACTAAGTACCTGATATAGGCATCAAACCACCTATGCTAGTCATCAGGGGTCGAATCCATGAGTCAAGGAGTTGTTTCAACAACATCTAAACTAGGAACTAGAAAATACACAGAGGAACAACTTGCCTCTAAAACTGTGGAAACTGATTCATTCAACCTCAAACGACCTCTAACTGATGTATCTACCTCCTGAAGTCATTTTTCATCATATTTACATCATATTACATCATTAATTTACCAAGGAGAAAATAAAAGTCAACTGATAGTCAAACTAGGTGAAATTCTGAGTTTTTAGGCAAAATTGGCAAAATTTTGCCTGATTCGCAGCGCCCTGAGCCTAATGTGCAGCGCCACTTCAAGGCTTATTTTGGAGACCTTCCACTTCAAATCAGGCCCAAGATAGCTTGTTGGAAGGATCTGTTTGTCTAGTTTTTGAAAGACCTTGAATTTTCTGATATGGAGTTGATTTTTCCCTCAAAAAAATTATTTCTCCCAAGACTGGTTCCTATGGGTCCAAAAAGTGGGAGAGAGGGCATTTTTTAGGTGTTTTTTTCCCTTTAGCTGACCGTGATATCCTCCAAATTTTATGAAACTTTCTAGGTTTCATTGTTTTTCCATGAGGAATCCAAAAATACAAGCCATTTTGAAAAGTATTGAGCCAACTCAATGCGCAGCACCGGTGGCACAACGCATCAGCTGAAAATTCCTGTGTTTTTAATTACAAAATTGTGAAATGACAAAAATTTCCCAAAACTTCTTCAAATTTGGCAAGAGGCAAGCTTATCAACTGTTTTGCTGAGCTGATGAAGCTCCAGCCAAAATTTTAAGTTTATCTTGTTCCTTTTTGGCTCTCAAGGCTCTCTCTAACTTAGCTTTTAGCCTGTTTATCCTCGTCTTGCAAATTTTATTCTGAGCTAAGTAATGATAAGCCATATGGCGCAGCATTTTCTTTTCCTTGTTAGCTTTTTCAAGCATCTTCTCAAGGTGAATGTTCACCCTTTCGAACCATGACTCTCGATCAGCCTCAATTTCTTGCTCAAGGGATGTCATTTTGATTTTTCTTCTCTTTGCCTCTTGCCTATTTTCTCTAATTGTTCGTAGCTCCATGATAGCTTTCTTACAAATTGCTTTTTTTCCTACTCAAGGTAAAGTGATAAGGCTTGGATTTCAACCTCCTTCTCGTTGATAATCATATCCTTGAGGCTTGAGATTTGAGATCCCAAATTAGTGTCATCCTCCTCAATCAACATAAAATCCCTGTCTTGCCCTTTAGTAGGGCCCTCTTCATGCATCTGTTTCTTTCCTTTCTCTCTACCCTGTACCTATGTAGCTGGAGAAGAAGGCAAAGCCCATTTCACCCCTGGTGAAGATAGCATTTGCCTGTGGTCCTGTGAAGAAAACGAGACTCCTTCCACCCCTAGTGGAGATAGTACTCTTTTGGCAGCGGCGAAAAGCATCCTAGTGCCTCTTTCATAAGTAACAAACACAGGAACATGAGCCTCTTCTGTTTTACTTTCAGGCTCTTTTGGTAGCCCGGAAGGTTCACCTTCCTCTTAAGGATCTTCAAATATTTGAGGCCCCTTGAAACATTCATGGGCAATGAAAATTTCCCATGACACTCCCAACTGAATGAGCTGATGCAAATGAACAATTTTGATGACAGCAAAATGATAAATACTATTGAGCTGCTGTGGATATGGTTTTCTTTTTGCAATCACTGTCATCCTCTATATGTTTTTACATATGAAATAAGGAATGCTCATCATCTTGACCCTGGTGAAGTGCATAAGCAATCTGATATGGTAGGCATAAAGTCTGGAGTACCTACCTCACATGTGAAGTATTTGATGATAAGCTTCATGAGTGGAACATACCGGTATTCTAAGAATTTGAAAGGAAACAACCTGCTAAGTTTACCATGGTATTTGGCCTTGATATAAGGTTCATAATGCTGCTTACTGATATTCTGCCTTTTGTTCCACTTTTCCCCTACATCTGGCATTCTTGTAGCTTCTGCAATGATAGCTGGTGAAGGAGTGAAATTGATCCCAGCAAGACGCACCACATTATTTTCCATGTTTATGACAAACTTCCTTGCCAACTCATGATAATATTTGACCCTCTCAACCATTTCACAAAAATCAAAACAGGACTGATATCGGAAACATGTGGTGGCAACAGGGCAAGCAAGGAGTTTAGTCATGCTAATAGGTTCTTCCCTAATAATTTTTCCATCCTTGTGAGTTCTCTTGGGCTGCGCATTTCTTTCCCTTGAACTATCACTAAGTGTTTCTTCTTCATAACTTGATTCATTGCTTCTTTCCATGATGTTTGTCTTAGGGATGTGCTGTGATGATGGTATGGTTCTCAATGACAATGGATGAGAAAAAAGAGGATGAGTATGAAGAGATCTTGCAAATGTGAAATGGAGTAGGGGAGTAAAGGGACATGTTTATGAAATTAGGGTTTTGACTTATGAGGGACTTAGGGTTTAATGAAGGGAATTAGTTTGTTAGGAGAATAGGGATAGGGAGAATGGAATTAATGGGTAGATTTAGGGCAATGAAGTGTGGAAAAGGGGAAAAAGATGTTGGTTTTGTTATGGAGTGAAAATTTTACTATGAGATGGAAATGTATGAAGGCAAGCTAGGGTTTTGATTTTAAGAAGCAAAACTCATGAATAAAACATGAAGAAGACTAAATTTAGCTCAAGATCAATGAAAACTTACTTGAATGAGTGAAATGCAGTGTTTGGGAGAGTTTTGGATGAATTTGAGTAGTTTGTGAACCTCCCTAGCCAATGCGCAGCGCACTGGGCCCAATGCACAGTGCCTGCCTGATGCGCAACGCCTGTGTATTTTTACACTAGCAGAACCTATTTGATGCGTAGCACTGGTTTGATGTGTAGCGCCAACCCTCTGATGTGCAGCGCCAAGAAAATTTGCTACAAAAATAGGGTTTTCTCCTTCCTTTGCTCGATTTTCCTCCAAATCGCGATTTTGGATCCTCAAAGATGTTTTGCACAATGAAATGGATGGTTGACATGAATTCACTTTATAAATGGATGCACTTTAATTTTTCCTCATTGCAAACCCACTTTTATAAAGTCTTAGTCACTTTTCTTCAAAAACACTGTTTTCCATTTGAAATTTGACTTTTTCTTGACCCTTTGATGGACTGATGCATTTGGTGCTTGTGTTTTTGTAGTGGCTGGAGTTGGCAAGATGACCAAGAGTAGCTGCTGAACTTGTTACATATAGAAACACTTAAATTACATGAAATTTGTACATAAAAATGGAAAAACTGTGTTTTCATATTGGGCATATTAAAAGCAAATTTATGATTCTATGAACTTATTAATCCTCCTGATGTGCTTTTTGAACTTTTATTCAACTTTGAATGAACCCTAGACATAGTGAGACTAAAACCCTAAAACTGATTTTTGTAAATAAAATGAAACAGAATGACATTAAATGACCTGAAAAGTATGGAAAAAGATCAACAAGATATATGTCATGAGGGAAAAAATCTAAATTGAACCCTACCATCGGTTGATGCATGACCTAATGGAATGCAGCTGATCGGATGAGACACCTCATATTCATGCAAAATAGCAATTTGATCACTGATGGAGGTATGAAGATACCTACACTAACAGCAGCCACTCATGCAAGCAAGGAAGCAATTTGGTTACAGAGATTGTGTTCAAGTATGGGGTTAGTACAGGGAGTTATAAGGATAGATTGTGACAACCAAAGTGAAATTTTATTGGCAAAGAATACTATCATTCAAAGACAAAGCGGATTGATGTTCAGTATCACTTTGTTAAGGATATGATAGAAGACAAACAAGTGTTGCTGGTAAAGGTGGACACTTTGAAGAATACTGGAGATGCATTGACAAAAACTGTGAGCTCTGAGAAGTTCTCCTGGTGTAGAGAAACAATGGGCATTTCAGGGCTGGAAAAATGACTAAACTCTCATGTGGCCCCCTGTGGAAAGAAAACAACAAGTGGGAGAATGTTGGGTTGTGTTATATTCTTTCCACGACTAACCTACGTAGTGAACTGGAGGGTTAGGGGGGGTGGAGACCCCCTTCGTTGTGCCAATTGTGCAGCGGGGGAGTCATAGGGGGGCGGCAGCCTCCCCTGTCCAGGGGGTTTGAGGGGCGCGGGTAGCCCTTGCTGCCCCAGGAAAATTCTTTTTGAACCCTATATTAGGTTGGGCAAACCTACCAATGGTTTTAGGTCCATGGTATTGGATTCTTTGGCATGTTTAAATATGTATTTACATTGAAAGGAACATAATGAAAAATAAAGCTGGCAGTCCCGATTTTGGGATCTAGGGGAAAATCTTTGCGTATATGTGTTTTATATGTTATGCTCTCGCATTGTTTATTTTATGTGTTTTAGGATTCGTATGTAGGTAATTTCTGTATGGGGTTAAAACCTACAAATGATTGATTTTAGATCATAGAAGGAGAAACATATGGTTCTTCCAATACATCTTAGTATAGAATTAGTTTGATCTATTTAGGCTTTAAAAATATTGCAAACATGAATGAAGTCAGTGAGAGTGACTTACTGGACAATTTTGTTTCCCGTGATATTTCTATATATAAGTGATGGGTGAATGAGAATGTTAAGGGTTACCTTCCTTAGTGATTATGTATGAATTTTTTTGGGAATCATATTTGACAAAACAATCATTATAGTATTTCGTTCCTATAATTAACTTTGCATATTCTAAAGGGACAATATCACAAATCATAGTATTATAAAAGAGTGAGGTATATAAAATGTGATAGAATAGGTTTGTGAGACCGATAATGAGCAAGAATTATTTGTGATGTAAGATAAACAATATGGTTATAAGTGAGGAGTGATTAGGATGGAAAAAATTTCACACTTGTAGATGAGACTAAATATTTTTCACTTATATTATCTAGAATCAAATCATCCATGTGATCCTTCATTTGATAATTGTGAGCGAAGAGGGACCCCTTATTGGTGAATCTGTAATTGTATGCCATAAGAAGAGGGTGGTGATTGAATTCAATAGGGTTGGCTACATTTATTGGAATTTCAGGAGTTGTAGCACTAGGAATTTCATGGGGATCAATGAAGTATGTCATAGTATTTATTAATGGCGTAGGGAATAAGAATTGTTTATGCTATGTGAAATGGTACAACAAAAATTAAAATACTAGTGGAGAAAGGGAATAAATGTACAAGGAACCAAGGTTATTATGAAGAATGAGGTTGAATGAAAAATAAAGATTATTGTAGGGCACAGAGTTGTACATAAAGGAGGAAAAGGACTAAACGTATGCTCGTTGAATTTTCACTTTAACATAAGAGCATTCTAAAGCTATAGAGGACGGCATAGTACACATTACAATCACTTCAGTATGGGAATAAACTAGGATTAAGTGTGAATAAATATCGACTTTAGATTAAAAATTGGAGAATCGTACTTAGTTTTAATAGAATACCTTAATATATTTGTCCATTTCCTCACTATAAAATTTCTTTAATGAAAGCCACCATGCCCTTAAACCCTCACTATTTCTTGTATGTTGAAAAATTCTCACGTCATGTTCTACATAACTCATGCCAACATTTCATTAGAAGTAGATATGATATCCTTGTGTCTTTGACCCATCAATCCTATGGTATTTCCCACCATTCAGATGCCAAACCTTAGAGGTGATAGGATACTATGGAAATATTATCATGCTTTGATATTTTCGTCTTGTATTTGAAATATGAGGAGAATGATGTAACAAAAGTATCCAATGTGTTCCAAAAAATTGCATGGATAAGGGTTGTGAATAGTTATATCAACTATTTTGTCTACCAATCATAATATTACTTGGGTTTTCTATTACATGAATTGTGTATGTTGATGTAATATTCATTTATTATTGTTGCAAGGTTTGAGTTTAAAAATTATTAGATGAAACCTCCTCACTCTTAGTTTATTTAGGAGGAGCCATGTGGAATTTTCTTTCTAAAAATGATGCCAAATCACTTATTTAAAAAAGTTAGTTCATTGATATAATCTTGGCTATTTACGTTGGATATAGAGGGTGTTGTTTTGGTTTTTTTCCATATGGTTTCCTTGGTTGTGGAAGCCAATAATGAAAGCTCTTATATAAATTAACACAAAATAGAATATAAATCTGAAAACAAATGTTCTTCATTCAACACAATTTTTTTTAAATCATATAGGTTTCTTCCATACAAAAGTGGAATGGTTCACACTGAATATTGTTGGGAGGTATAAATGCTAGATTTACACCCACATTTAAATTGTCAATCCGAGGTCGTAAGACATAGAGATATAGCAAAACACATGCCAGAATATGACCTCAGGGATCAAAATCCTAAAAACAATTTTAAAAAGAAATCATTCAAGAAAATACTTTCCAAAGTAAACAACTGCAACAAATAAAGAATGCAAAGCTTCTTAAAAGACTATAGCTACATTGAAAATATGAAAGCATGAAACAAATTCAATTTCAAACTATTTTAAAATCTGTACTTAAGAAAAATCATTAAATGTTTCTTAGTACTCAAAAGGAATTGCAACGTTCAATTTTTAAGTCTGTTGATCAAATATATCTTCAAAGTGTTTTGCTGGAAAATTCAGGAACATGAACTGAAATTCTCCTCATGTTAATTCTGGAATTAAATTAAAATAATGAATATTTAAAATCCCAGGATTAAAAGTTCTTATGAATGCCAAAATAATATTAATTAATTAAATCAGAGTTTCCAACAATCATATCATAATTATTATTTCCATTATAAATCCTTGCCATTAAAAATCTATTTCGTTAGATAATGAATTTAACACAACAAATAGTGGAAATGAATAACACAAATAAAAGAAATCTTTGCTAACTAAATATACTCATAAATAAATTCTAGAATAATGACATCACTGAATTCATAAATCAAGCCTGCATAATTAAATTCAAAACATAAAGGAGATCTAAAAAATGAAATTTCGGAATCCGAATTTAGATTGATCATGCATGAAATGAAATGCAGTAAAATAAATCACACCAACAAGAAATAAAATGTAGTGAAATGAATAAATCGTAAGTAATTTGGCAATGCTCTAGATGATGCGCCCAACAACCCAGCTCAATCTTCGTGTAAAAGCTAAATCAAAATACCATCTTCAGAAATGGAAAAGAACATTGAAATATAAATTAATTGCAAAATCTAAAACCAAATTACATGAATACTAAATAATTAATTGCTGGGCTCCAGTGGTCTCCTCTAGGGATCATTCTAGTGGGCTCAGATTCCTCACATGTCACAATTGAAATACAGACTTTGTAAATAATACAATGATTTCCTGTGCAATCCTAGCCTCAACCTACTTCTATGTGATCCACGTCCTTTCATGCGTGCACAAAAATCTCTCTTATATAGCAGTAGTGCTGCTCTAATTAAATGGATCGATGGTTGCATAAAATATAAATTTAGGATTTTCGGTTAATATAAATTAATTAAAATCAGAACAAGAATATTTTCTTCCAATTGCGAGTTTGAGTTGCTGCAATCCCGACTTCTGGATGTAATTCGACTTCATCACATTGTTGGCAGTCATGCATTAACACACAGCTGGATGCAGTGTTGACCCTTTCAATGCTGGGAAATTGGCACACGTCAGTTGTATGTATTTCAACTTCTTCCCACATTTGATCACAACGTTGAGTGAGAGGGCGAGTAACTCCAGAAGCCATTTCAAACAACACTTGCTATTGAAATGCTACGTGTCCATAGTGCCACAGTGTATCAACAAAAAAATTTGAACTGCACTTTCCTTACATCGACTGAGTATTGAAAGAAAGCTTGGAAAATCCTGCTCTGCTTTTTGAAGAAGAAATAAGGCTCTCCTTAGCAAGTCTGAGAACACAAAAATGAAGAAATTCCATTGCATCGAGACTAATATCCTCGTTGAAGTGCAGCATATCGATTGTTGTTTGACTGCAAATCTTCTTCAGTGAATCTCAGTTTCCTATTGTACAAAGAGTCGCAACCAAAATTGATCTTCCCTTGAAAATCAGGTTGAAATTGTAACCACCATTTCTCGTCCAGTGAGAGGCTTGGATTCATGTTGATCCCCCTAGCTCTGTAATAAGATATTACACCAACTGGAAATTATATTTGAAAGTAAACGGATTCTAAACCACCGACTATAATATATCTGCGGTTATTACAAAGCATATCAAAGAAAGGAATTGCATTGAAGGTCACTCTAAAGTAGCTTGGGCGTTAGATCTCAATAACAAATATATGCAATCCTTCCTTGTCACCTATCTTTCATTTTCACACGTTTCAGAGAAACATCTTCTCTAAGAGAAAAAAAATCATTTATGTAGTAGTTGACTTTGAAAATCGTGGTTTTTCTTAATTCTTTTGTGAGTCTCAAGAACCTATATTGTGATTGCACTAGGTTATTCTCTTTTTCCTCTGACCAAACTTGGACTAGCATAGATTTTAGTGAATCACTTCTTTGGTCATGAATGCACCCTCCTCCATTCAATGGTTGATGACTTTGCACCATTTGCCTTTATCATTGTATCTGAATAAAACCATTCCATATTGTTGATGTTCCAAGCTCAGAGCCATGAATGCATACTGCACTTGTATACTAATTTTGTAGCGTTGGATTGCATACATAACCATTCTCATATTTCCAGAAATTGGGAAGCTATGATGACTTTGCACCATTTGCCTTTATCATTGTATCTGAATAAAACCATTCCATATTGTTGATGTTCCAAGCTCAGAGCCATGAATGCATACTGCACTTGTATACTAATTTTGTAGCGTTGGATTGCATACATAACCATTCTCATATTTCCAGAAATTGGGAAGCTAGCAATAGACATTTATTGCACTAACAACGAACATTGATGGGCCAACATTCTCAGTCCAATAAACGTTTTCTTCTTTTGAGCATGAGAGGCTTAACAAAACCGTGGCCGAAACAGTGAAATCTGGATTTTGTACTTAACCTGTGTTGTAATATTCCCATGACCATAGCTTCCTCATAACGTTGAATTTTGCCAAACCGTTTCTGGGTTATATGAGGGTGTTTTGAACAAAACCCCCATGTCCTAATTTCAAGAAGTTTCACCATTTGATCACAAAATTCATATTTTCACATATATTAATCTCATTTTGTACTCAAATGCATTTTAAGAAGTATTTTTGCACTGCTGTGATAGACTTATTCATCTTCCACCAAGAAATATTATTAATGAAATTTACACACAAAACACTCTTCAATAAGAATTTATTAATTTATTAGATATTGTCTCTAAATGCCTCTAACTATCAGCTTAATAAGATAATAAGGATTAAAAACACTATTCACAAGAATAGAATTGTTTGATAAGAATCGTAAAAATCTGGACAAAAAGGCAGCTCAACGTCCCCCCACACTGACCTTTCTTGCACGTCCTCATGCAAGCCAAACCATTAAACTATAAAAATATGAAATAATGCAGGGGAAACGTTTGAAGATTAGACTATGCTTATGATGAATGTCAGCAAAAATTTCAGCAAGGATGAAGATGCCTGGTATTTTAAAGCATTCATTATCCTCCAACATAATATTACAATACTGGCTGAAACCATGTTACAATTCTAATGAAAGTATTGATTGTAGGAATGTAACAAGATCAGTTACAAAAAGTAGATATTATGGAAAAAAGTATTGCACATACATGTTGTCTTATCTCAATGAATTCTCTATTTTGCTTCTACCCAAAGTCTTATGATAAAGATCAAGTTTTTGCTGAAAAGGTGCAATTTCAAGAAAACTACCACCAGATTCGTCCTCCTACCATAGAAATCTTATATCTAAACTGTGTAGCACGTATTTAGAGGAAACCACAATCAATACTCATGGTTTTCAATCAACACCTTATGAGTAGTCATCATTGAGTAATTTATCACACTAATTAAAATGAGTTATAATGCGAGAAAAGGGAAAGTAATATGACACTTTCTTGGACCAATCAATAACCTCTTTATTGAACACTTAAATTTTATTGTCATTCAAATTCAACAAGAAATTTCTTCTTAATCTAGTACAAAGAATTACCTTCACTAAGGGTACCACATCATTAAAGATTCTTGATTTTTGAAAAATAGAACTCAAAGCATCACGTTCAAATTGTCTTAAAACCATTGTCCAAGAAATAAAATGATGAGTTTCACGGAAAGAGAAGGATAACCGAACAGATCATAGTATATGATCAATTTTAATACCACAGACATGGCCCTGTTGCTCGCAGGTGTCCATAACCTCGGCAGGGATGTCTTTTAACCCAGTGAAATATCTGTGTCCCACTTACTAGATATAGATTTAGAGTTAGATTATTTGACTTTTGGATGAAGGCCACTATCCTAGCTTGGTAACCAACTAATGGCAGTCCCACTCACAAAAAGTAACATGGATGAACAGATCGGCTCGTGATGAGACCCTGTGTCTTCTAGATTTTTGGCTAAAAGCCATTAATTTGGTGTGATGACCAGTAGCAGTAATGTCATGCATGTTAGGTCTTATGATCGTGGTAGGTCAACTCATCATAAACCTCTTATCCTTCCCTAAATTGTTTATAAACTCTTGTTATGGTTAACCTTTGAAGGTTACTAAATAAGTGGGGAGACAAATCTACTCCTTAAGAGTACAGGATGACATGAAAAGTTTTTAATGACTAATCATTATTGGCTAGTTCCTCTACCCTAAAGACTTATTAAAAATATCCTAGATAATGATTGGAAGACTCTTTGTGTTAATAATGCTAGTGTTCTCATGAACAACTTCTTATGATCTTTTACAAGAGTGGTCCACCATAGGGGGCTCTCCAATAGTACATTCTAAGGGAAACTAAAAATATATATCTCATATGACAACTCATTAGAGTAATTAATCATGGTTACTTTTGAAAAATCATGAGGTATTAGAGTGAATTGTACTAAAAAAGATGTGCCACAGATGTGTGTCAACAACTAATGTGGATCAAAAGAAGTTTCAGTGGCTATACTTTGAAAATTAGAACACTAATAGTGTTATTATAACAACTTTATTCATTTGTTTTCCTACTCTACTCTACCATAAAAACAAAAAAGACTCCTATTGAAGTATAGAAGTACTTCCAATGCATCCATGTGTGCAATAGAAGGACAATTATACTCATGTTCAAATTTGAAAGGTATATACAAGAAAATACCAGAACATGAGGTACCAGCTGCACTAATTGATGTGATGCTATAAACTGTCGAATGATAAAGGAGAAGTGGATAATGACAGTCATTTGGAACCAAGATTCTATGGGATCTATATACTCCTCGTTACTTGATTCATGGGAAACATCCAGGGCATCATGCAAATCCTCCACATTTCCTTGTCTATGCTCTAAAGTGCACGCCAAATCAGATATATGTTCTACTTCTAATGGCTTCTCCTCATCATGCATGATCCATAACTTCTCAGTCTCCTTAGGAAGCTCTTCCAGATCTTCATGAATCTTCTCTTCCACAGGAATAGACCTTTCTCTGATTGATGCCAAAATTTGATCTTTCGGTGAAGTAGAGACCCCAGCTTCTACTAAAATTTAAGATAATTTTTGGAATAACATCACACTTCTTGACATTTTCTTGCTAGCACCAAACTTGAAATCTTTGTTTATTCGGGCAGCAAAACTTTGGAATGACCCAAACAAAAGCGAATGCATGGCTCTTCACTCACGTCTTACCGTCATCTCTACCCTTTAGTTGCCCTATGAATGGTAAAAGAAAAAAAGAATTAACAAATCTCAGTTGCAGTAAAGAAAACAACCACACTTGCAGTAAATAAAATCAATCATTTGCGGTAAAGAAAACCTGTCTTGTGAGCCTTTTGGAAATATCCTCCAGTATGCTTCAGCAAGCAATGGTAATCTCATTAATCTAAAAATTCAATTGCAAAGAAAAAGCTTAACAAATCATGAGGCCTTATCCTACAACACCTCCCTGGCAAAGCCGCCAAAACGTGGGAAGGTATAAATGCTAGATTTACACCCACATTTAAATTGTGAATACGGGGTCATAAGACATAGAGACGTAGAACAATATATGCCAGAATATGACCTCAAGGATCAAAATCCTAAAAACAATTTTAAAAGGAAATCATTCAAGAAAATACTTTCCAAAGTAAACACACTGCAACAAATAAAGAATGCAAAGCTTCTTAAAAGACTACAGCTACACTGCAAATATGAAAGCATGGAACAAATTAGATTTCAAACTATTTTAAAATCTGTACTTAAGAAAATTCATTAAATGTTTCTTACTACTAGAAAGGAATTGTAGTGCTCAATTTAAGAAATCTAAGTTTGTTGATCGGAGATATCTTCAAAGAGTTTTGCAGGAAAATTCAAGAACTTGAACTGAAATTCTCCTCATGTTAATTCTGGCATTAAATTATAATGATGAATATTTAAAATCCAAGGATTAAAAGTTATTATGAATGCCCAAATAATATTAATTAATTAAATCAGAGTTTCCAACAATCATATCATAGCTATTATTTCCATTATAAATCTTTGCAATTAAAAATCTATTTCGTTAGATAATGAATTGAACACAACAAATAGTGGAAATGAAGAACACAAATAACATAAATTCTTGCTAACTAAATATACTCAGAAATAAATTCTAGAATAACAACATCACCGAATTCATAAATCAAACTTGCATAATTAAATATCAAAACATAAAGGAGACCTAAAAAATGAAATTGCGGAATCAACATTTGAATCAATCACGCATGCAATGAAATGTAGTAAAATAAATCACACCAACAAGAAATAAAATGCAGTGAAATGAATAAATCCTAAGTAATTTGGCAATGAGTAGGCAGATGGGCCCAACCACCCAGCTTGATCTTCCTGTAAAAATTAAATCAAAATACCATCTTCAGAAATTCAAAAGAACGTGGAAATATAAATTAATTTCAAAATCTGAAACCAAATTACATGAATGCTAAATAATTAAATGTTGGTCTCCAGTGGTCTCCTCTAGGGATCATTCCACTAGGCTCAGATTCCTCACATGGCAAAATTGAAATCCAGACTCTGCAAATAATACAATGATTTCCTTTGCGATCCTAGCCTCAACCTACTTCTATGTGATCATCGTCCTTTCATGCATGCACAACAATCATGGTTGCATAGAATATAAATTTAGGATTTTTGGTTAATATTAATTAATTAAAATCAGAGCAAGAAGATTTTTTTCCAATTTGGAGTTTGAGTTGCTGCAATCCCGGCGTCTAGAAGTAATTTGACTTCATAGCATTGTTGGCAGTGGTGCAGTAACACACAGCTGGATGCGGTGTTGACCCTTCCAATGTTGGGCAATTGGCACACTTCAGTTGCATGTCGTTCAACTTCTTACCGCATTCGATTACAACGTTGAGTGAGAGGGCGAGTAACTTGAGAAGCCAGCTCAAGCAACACTTGCTGTTGAAATGCTGCATGTCCATAGCACCACAGTGTATCAACAAAAAAAATGCAATGCACTTTCCTAACATCGGCCGAGTATCAAAGGAAAGCTTGGAAAATTTTGCTCTGCATTTTTAGGAAGAAATAACGCTCTCCTTACCAAGTCTGAGAGCACAAAAACAAAGAAATTCCATTGCATTGAGACTAATGTCCTTGTTGAAGTGCATCATATCGATTGTTTTTTGGGTGCAAATCTTCTTTAGTGACACTCAATTTCCTATTGTATAAAGAGTCACAACCAAAATTGATCTTCCCTTGAAAGTCACGCTGAAATTGTAACCACCATTTCTCTGCTAGTGAGAGGATTGGATTCATGTTGATCCCCCTAGTTCTGTAATTAGATATTGCACCAACGGGAAATTATATTTGAAAGAAAATAGAAATTGAACCACCGACTATAATATATCCACATTTATTACAAAGCATATCAAAGAAAGGAATTGCATTGAAGGTCACTCCAAAGCAACTTGGGCGTTAGATCTCAGCACCAAGTATACGCAATCCTTCCTTACCACCTATCTTGCATTTTCACCTGTTTCAGAGAAACATCTTCTGTAAGAGAAAAACAATCATTTATGCAGTAGTTGACTGTGAAAACCGGGGTTGTTCTTAATTTTGTTGTGAGTCTCAAGAACCTTTATTGTGATTGGACTAGGTTATTTTCTTCTTCCTCCGACCAAACTTGCAATAGCATAGATTTTAGTGAATCACGTCATTGGTCATGCACGTGCACCCTCCTCCATTCATTGGTTGATGACTTTGCACCATTTTCCCTGATCATTATAGTTGTATACAATCATTCCATATTGTTGATGTTCCAAGCTCAGAGCCATGGATGCGTACTACACTTGTATAATCATTTTGTAGCATTGGACTGCATACTTAACCATTCTCATATTTCTAGAAATCGAGAAGCTAGCAATAGACATTTCTTGCACTAACAATGAACATTAATGAACTAGTTTTCTCAGTCCAATCAACGTTTTCTTCTTTTGAGCATAAGAGGCTTATCAAAACTGTGGCCAAAATAGTCAAATTCAGATTTTGTACTTAACATGTGTTGTAATATTCCCATGACCATAGCTTCCTCATGACGTCGAATTTTGCCAAACCGTTTCTGGGTTATCTGAATGAGGATGCTCTGAAAAAAAACCCCATGTCATAATTTCAAGGCCCTTCACCATTGGATTTCAAAATTAATATTTTCACATACAGTGATCTAATTCCGTACTCAAATGCATTTTAAGAAGCTTTTGTGCACTGTTGGTGCTAGACTTATTCATCTACCACCAAGAAGACATATTATTAATGAAATTTATGCACAAAACATTATTGAAGAAGAATTTATTAATTTAATAGATATTGTCTCTAAATGCCTCTAACTATCAACTTAATAAGATAATAATGATTAAAAATACTAGTCACAAGCATAGAATTGTTTGATAAGAATCTTAAAAATCTCGACAAAAAGGCAGCTCAACAAATATACCTTCCCATTTTTACAATATATTATCTATGTGATGTATTAATTATTTATCACTAATCTATAACATATGTATGAATTATTATGCTCCACTTAGTTTTCCCTTATATTTTGTATGAATGAGATTTTTATAATGGTATAAAACCTATCCAGCAAACTATATTAATAGAAAACCAATTTGTTATTCTTTTGTTACAAACTCACAATTTAGTTTGTAGTGCACTCACTTCATTTGAATTCATAAGATAGGAATGGAATACTTAGAAGTACTTTCCATTCAAATTTTACAATGTCGCATCCCTATTCAACACTATACATGCATTTTAAATACCAAGGATTGTATTTTCCTTGTGTATGGAAACACTTGCAACTTCTTTTAAGATGTATAGAACTTAAACAAGCCTAGTCATTACATGAGATAAAATGTATTTGTAGAGAACTAAAAGAACTCAAAAAAACATTTTAGAACTTGCATTGGATCCATACCATGGCTTTAATGTGCATTTCAAATATGGGAATGCGCATTTTCTAGAAATGTAAAAACAAAATATCAAATGGTAGTTTTGTAAAGAACCCACATGCATTTCGGGATGAATCGATGAAGTGTAAGAGTGAACACATTAGTTTTGTATCCAACATGGAAGACTACTATTCGATATGGAGAATTTATTTATGTAAAACTCACATAAATGCAACATGATTTAAGACAAAACATGAGATGCATACTATTCACATTCCAAGACGTTTTTTGGATTTCTCATGAATCTTGGCGTTCACTTAAGGCTTTTTATATTTCTCTCAAGTGAACAAGCCAATTTTACATAACTCAATAGGATTATGTTTCCAACATCCTCGTCCCCCACTAATGTTAAGGGTTGTATGTGAGTTCAAGAAGAGTGATAAACTAAAAAAGTGTATAGTAGCCAATGGTTGGATGTGGTATTTGAATATGGTGGTTTGAGGAAGAACACAAACCAAATGGGTAGCAGAAGTTGAAGCCTTATATTGGTGGTGATTTAAGGATAACCACCAACTAGAGAACTTGACTTGAAGAAATACCTAGAACAATTCTAAATCTTGCTAGAAGTTGAAGTTTTATGTGAAATGAAAGTGTTATTTAATGATGGTTTAAATATAACCGCAAACTAATGAAATGGGTAGAAGGAGCCATAGTCTCAAATAGGAAATGGTTTAATTCTGAACACCAAACAAATCATGCTCATGGATTATGAGTATGTGTCTCACTATAACTCTAACCTAGTCTCTAGGGCTTGGTTGCAATATCAAGTTCTGGTTGCAACTTAGGTTCGTTGGGTATGACTTCAAAACTAGAAGTTGACTATCCATTTCCCCTTGTCAGATGCAAAGTGAGAATATTAATATCTATTCATTGTAATATGTGTCAATACTTGAGAATAAAGTATGTGGTATGATCAATATACCTTCTTGCTTATTGAATACCATTTTCAAGAAGTGATCCATCCAATGTGAATATTTTCTCTAAAAGACTCTTATGTTTGGAACATATGTTTAAATGATGAGTATGTTTTCTACAAATTGAGGGCTTTGAATCCAAATTCCCACTTCCTTTAATTCTACCACATAAGGAAATCCTCTTTAAGAGTAATAGTTGGAGCTACTATGTCAAGAAATATCCTGACTCATGACGAGTGTAGTGGTTACCATTTTGGACTTTGAATCCAATGAACTGGGTTCGTATCCCACTAGGTCCTGCGAAAGAAAGGGTTATTTGAGAGAACATGCAAATAATAAAGTGACAAAATGTATGGTGTAGAAAGTAAATAACTAAAAAAGAAACTAATCGATAACAAAAATTGAATTTGAGCTCCCATTGTTAATGGCACTAGAAAAAGGGAAAATAGTTTCTCACTTATGGAAATTCACATATGTTGAGAATTGAAGATTTATGCCAAAGACTATCCCCAAGGTAAAGAGTGTAAATAAAAACTAGCTCACATTTCTCATGGAGATTATTTTGGTTGCAAAACTCTCGTAGATCCATCTAACTCTGGAAATATCATGCATCTAGAGGGATCAAATCTATGGAGGTGCAAACTTTTTTTTGAAGTGTGAAGAAATTGAGGAAAGGCTTGCACCTCGAGGATCCCTCTTGATTCATGATAAATCCAAATTTTTATGTATATAGGTTGGTTTATATGTTTTGTATCATTATTTAAATTTAATTTTTTTAGATTTTATCTTGGAAAACATTAATGAAAATTTCAAATTTGTGGACGGACAGACAAACTTACACATATCCTCCATACTAGGTTGTAGAATGTTCCTCTCGACACAATGAGGAGTGTTGGCTTGTGAATCTTATGAACATAAGAATAATATAGAACAATGACCATATAAGTAGTCGCTCTCTAAAGGAGCTCGAAGGAAGGGTTGTAACTAAGCTAGCTCTAGAGTGCAATTTTTTTCCTGTACATGGTACAAAAACTCCTTGCGTTGACTTTGTTCTATTGTGAAAGGCTCAATATTTCTTCATGAACAGGAATATACAAAAAGACAAATGCATATAGAAACTAGAGGTAGTTGCAGTGCACTTCTAACTAGAAAGTGAGTAATTCTAAATGTTTCCAATTACTACAACAAAAGTCCACCTAGGGGTAAAAGACACCGAGTGGAGGGTTTTGTTCAGGGTTTAGAGTTTTTGAATAGTAGAAAAAATGAATAGAAGCTTTGTGATTGATGTGAATTCACTTCACAAGGTAGTCAATCATGTTGCTATAGTTGAATTGAAGAGTGGCGAGTGTTGGGTGTGGAGCCTCATTATCTTCTTGATTATTTAGAGGCTTTTTGTTTCAACCGCATTGGATCCATGTTCCTAACGGGGCAGAAACATCACCCAATTAATTGCCATAAGGGGGGTATATGTGGGGGCGAAGAGGAATTTTATGAGTCCCCACGGCTCCCCACCCACCCCGCCCCCCCTCCTTCTCCCAAGTGTGGGCTCGGAGTAAGCACCCGTGAAGCAAAAAATAGATGAAAATTTTCCTTGTAAAATATTGTAATTTCATAGTCAATCTGGGCCATTCATTAGGTGGATGATCTGACAATAGAAGTTATGTTAATTTATGGTTTTTTTCCCTAGAAGGAAACCCTCCATTTATATGATGGAAGTGTAATGCAATTGTGTATTATTATTTTGAGCACGAAAGAGAGAGGCGACTATGTGAGAGCGAAGAGGAAATTATAGTGGATCTGGTGTAGGTTGTATCTCTTCATTTTTCTAGATAATATAATAGGAAGGACTAGTTGTTTCTCCGTTGATGTAGCCCAAATTGGGTGAAACACGTATATCTGTATTTTTCTTGCTTTATGCGTTTATGTATTTATGTTTCAACAATATTTTTTTTTATTTCATTGATTTGTTAATTAATTTATAAAAACTAGTATCAAAGTCAAAGGTTTATTTTGATGATAAAATCATAGGAGAGAAGGGTTACTAGTTTGAGTGGGAGCAATGGAAAAATATGGTAGGTTTAGGATCAAGAAAATTAATGAGAAAAACTACCAACTTTGGAATATGTAAATGGAAGATTATCTGTATCATAAATATTTGTACCTACCATTGAGTGGAAAATCAAAGAAGCCGACAAGTATGACGGATGAAGAATGTGAGATTCTCGACAAAAAGGCACTAGCAATAACACGACTGTGTTTAGAAGCGTCAATGACATTTAACATTTCAAAGAAAGTGAAAAAATAACTCTTAATGACGACATTAACCAAACTCTATGAAGAAACTTATCCTTAAATAAGGTATTCTTATGAAGCATCTATTTAATATAACCATGTCAAAAGGTTGATCTCTTGTTCATCATTTAAATAGATTTAACATGGTTACTAGTTAGTTAAGTTCTATAAGGGTAAATTTTGAATATTAAGTTAAGGCTCCATTATTTCAATGATAATTGCAAGAAAGTTGGAATGGCCTGATTATGGCTATTAGCAGCTCTCTCTCTGGATCTAGTACTTTAAAGTTTGATGATGTTGTTGGTGCCATCCTTAGTGAGGAAATGCGACAGAAAATCTCCAGTGAGACATGAGGTAATACTTTGACTACAGAGACTAGGGGAAGAAAACTGGAACGAGGAAGGAGCCCAGGTAATCACTGTAAGTCAAGAAAAGGCATATCCAAATGTAGATAAGGGATAGTGTTCACGAAATGTGGGAAGAAAGGACACTTGAAGAAATATTGTGAATATCAGAATGGAAAAGAAGGAGATGGAAAACAAGAGAACAATCATGAGGAGAATGTGATAGGTGATGTGTTGTAATATGTTTTGATTATTTCATAAGAGAATATTATTGATGCCAAGGTGGTAGATTCATGGACTTGATTCCATACCACACCTAATAGGAAACATGTTCATGACTATTCAAGGAGATTTTGGACATGTTTTTCTAGGTGATGATAAACCCTGTAAAATCGTTGGAATGGGCAAGGATTTTATAAATAAATAGAATGGAAACCAATTGACATTGAAGGAGATAAGGCATTTTCCATATCTAGAGAAAAATATAATTTCAACAAGGTAGTTGGGAGGTGAAGGTTGTGTAACTACTTTTATAGAAAAAACCTGGAAGGTCACTGAAGGAGACTTGGTAAGAAAAAAAGGAGAAAGGTTGGTACATTGTATTTATGCAATAGTATTTCTAATTTTGTTAATTCTTTAACCTCGACAAGAGAATATACGACACTCTCGCATCATAGGATTAGGCACATGAGTGAGAAGGGGATGCAAATTCCACTCAAGAAATTTGTTGTTAGGTTTGAAGCATGTTGATTTGGATGCTTGTGAAAAATTGTCTTAACAGAAAACAAAAGAGAGTCAGATTTATCAGAGTTGGGAAGGAAAAGAAAAGAGAAAATTAGAGCTTGTGCATACAGATGTATGGGGACTTGCTCAGGTATCATCTCTCGGTGGCTCTGTCTATTATGTTACGTTTATTAATGATGCAACTAGGAAAACCTAGATTTATTATATTCAAAATAAATCTGATGTATTTGATACTTTCAAGAAATGGAAATATTTGGTTGAGAATGAGAGAGGAAAGAAGTTGTAATTTCTCAGATCATAAAATGGAGGTGAATATTGTGGCAAATAGTTTGATAACTATTGTTCACAGCATGGAATTCGTAGAGAAAATGCAGTTCGAGGAACACCACAGGAAAATGGTGTGTCAGAAAGGATGATCAAGACAATCATGGAGCATGCAAGGTGCATGATTGCCCTTAAAATTTTGGGAAGAAGTTGTAGATATTATGGTTTATCTAATAAACAAAGGGCCTTTAAGTTCCTTGGATGGTGGTATTCCATAGGAGGCATGGATGGGTAAAAAGGTAAAGTACTCATTTTTAAAGACTTTCGGTTGTGAAGCCTTTTTCCACATCAATAAAGAAAATAAAACAAAGCTTGAGGAAAAATAAAAGAAATGTACCTTTATTGGATATGGTGTAAATGATTTTGGTTATCAGTTATATGATTATGAAAATCATAAAATCATTAGGAGCAGAGATGTCATATTCAATGAAAAGGTCTTATATAATGATCAAATGCGGGGAAAGAAATAGGAAAAATAAAACAAAGAATACACAGTTCATGATGAGATCACAAAAAAGTAAAGGTGTATGAAAACAATAATGATCAATATCCATAACAAAAATAACCACAACAGCAACAAGAAGCTCAAACACCTGAAAGTGGTGTTAGAAGATCTACCAAGATAAGTAGACCCCTAAACGATACTCTCCTCCATTATATTATGTATTGTTGACTAACTGTGGTGAATCAGAAATATATGAAGAAGCAATGCATGCGGAAATCAGGAAGAAGTGGGAGAAATCCATGGAAAAAGATATGGACTCCGTGATGCATAAACATACTTGGGACTTAGTCAAGTTGCCTTCAAGTAAAATAGCATTGCAAAATAAATGGTTTTACATGTTGAAGGAAGAATATGGAGGTAAATATAGGTATAAGGTTATAATTGTGGTGAAGGGGTTTTCACAAAATAAAGGTATAGAATTTGATGAAATTTTTTCTCATGTTGTTAAAATGACTTAAATCAGAACAATTTGAAGTCTAGTGGTAGTAGATGATTTTCATCTTGAGAAATTAGATGTAAAGACAAAATTGCTCCATGGGGATTTGGAGGAAAAAATATATATGCAACAACCACAAGGGTATGAGGTCAAAGGGAAGAAGAAGTTACCATGAAAATTAAAGAAGATCCTGTATGGATTAAAACAGGCTCTAAGGCAATGGTATCTCAAATTTGATAGGTTTATGTTTGAACAAGGTTATACTAGATCTCACTTTGACCATTATATTTATCTTAAAAAGAAAAATGATGGCATATATATTATATTGTTATTGTATGTATATGACATGCCTCTTGCAGGGTCTAACATGTAGGAAATAAATGTCCTTAAAGGAAAATTGGCAAATTCATTTGCAATGAAGGATTTGGGAGATACAAAACAAATCCTTGGTATGAGAATAACTAGAGATAGGAAAAATCACAAATTAACATTGTCTCAGAGTGAGTACATATAAAAGGTGATGGAAATATTTAATATACAGAATGCAAAACCAATTAGTACACCTTTGGCTAGCCATTTCAAACTAAGTAAGGAGATGTGTCCCAAGACTCAAGAAGGTATGCATTATATGTGTAAAGTTCTATATGCTTAAACAGTTGGAAGCTTAACGTATGCAATGGTTTGAAGAAGGCTTGATATTGCACATGCAATGGGAGTTGTAAGAAGGTATATGAACAATCCAGGAAAAGGGCATTGGGTGACAGTGAAGTGGATTCTCCAATATTTGAGTTGTAGCACAAATGAAGAATTATGCTTTGATAGTTCAAACATTGCTCTACAAGGATATGTTGATTCATATATGGTAGGATATAGCGATAACATGAGGAGCACTACACGGTATCTGTTTACTGTGGGTGGAACAACTGTCAATTGGGTTTCAAAATTGGAAAACATTGTTGCACTTTCAATAATGGAAGCATAATATGGTGTTGCTACAGAGGGTAGTAAATAAATGATTTGGTTACAAATGTTTATGGATGAATTGGGAAAGAAGCAAGAGATGGGCATATTATATAGTGACAACGAGAGTGCCATTCATCTTGCAAAGAAATCAACATTTCATTCCAAGACTAAACATATACAACTGAAATACCATTCATATGGTCATTGTTGGAAGATAGACAGTTGAAGCTCCAAAAGATAGACACTAGCCAGAATCCTGTAGATATGTTAACAAAAGTTGTAACTAGGGAGAAATTGAGATTCTACTGAGTCTCTATTGGTTTTCAAGTATGATGGCAAAGATTAGAAACAACCATATCCAAGTGGAGTCATTGTCCAACAAGTGAAGCAATGAAGGATTTTATATAATCAGTCTCCAAGTGGGAGATTGTTGGCTGTAGAGCCTCATTATCTTCTTGATTGTTTAGAGGTTTTTTGTTTCAGCCTCATTGGATCCATGTTCCTAATGGGGCAGAAATGCTACTTGTTTAATCGCCCTCAGGGGGTACAAGGGGGGGCGATGACAACTTTTATGAGCCACCCCCCCCCCCCCCCCCCAATGGGGGTTCGAGGGCAATGCCCCCAATACTAAAAATAGATGAAAATTTTCCTTGTAAAATATTCTAATTTCATATTCAATCTGGGCCGTTCATTGGGCGAATGATCTGATGGTAGAAGTTATGTTAATTTAAGGATTTTTTTTCCTAGAAGGCAACCCTCGGTTTATATGAGGGAATTGTATTGTAGTTGTATATTATTATTCTTAGCATGAAAGAGAGAGGAAACTATGTGAGAGCAAAGAGGAAATTGTAACAGATATGTTGTATGTTGTATCTCTTCATTTTGCTAGCTAATATAAAAGGAAGGATTGGTTGTTTCTTTGTGGACGTAGCCCAAATTGGGTGAACCATGTATATTTGTGTCTCTCTTTTTTATGTGTTTCTATATTTGTGTTTCAACAATGTTTTTTGTATTTCATTGCTCTGTTAATTAATTTCTAACGACGAGCAGTTGGCACTCATGTTTCGAGAGGTTATGGGAAATGTAATGGATCTTTGAGGCCATATGTGAACGGAAGTTCCCAATGGGCCTACGTTATGAGAACTAGCTGGATGGTGGAGCTCAGGGTGGTAGAGGCATTTTTTAGTGTTTCATAGTGGGAAAGCTCAAAGTGGTGGTTGTCATTTTGGTCGTCTATGGCACACAAGAGACCTAAACGTTGCAGCAGATTTTCACAAAATTTCTATGATTTCATAGATCATTGTCAAAGTAAGATAAGTGATCACAAACAGAGCAGACACATAGTATTAGGCGCTAGGGTTTCAAAATTCAAAGAAAGTGTAGGAAAAAAACATTGAATATAACTTAAAATTGTTAGGGAGGAGAGCTGAGATTGACAAAGATACAAATTTGACTAGCTTTTGAGTAGTGGGGGCATACACGCTAGGCCAAAAAACTAGTGGCTCAAACAATTAAGTAGGGCAGTTATAGATGTGCTCACATACAATGTCAAATTCACCTAAATGTAATATGCGGTAAGCTAAAATGTGATATGCATATATTTACAAGAGATAAACAGAAATAAATAATGCTTTTACCATGTTTTCATATTTCACAAGGTTTTTTGGGCCTTTCATCTTCCTCTCAAGTGAATAAGCCAAATTTACATAACCCAAGAGGATTATGTTTCCAACTTTAATTTTAGAACTTAAAGATAAATATAAGATACCAATATTATTCATATGTTACACATAAATACACAAATAACCCTTGATTTTATATTCCAATTAATTTATTATTTTTAAATGAATAAACCAAATTTACTTAACCAAAAAAATTATGTTTTCAATACTTATATCATCAATTAGAAAGATTTAGCTCACATTTTTGTAATGCATCATAAAAAAAATTAACTCGCCTTTTTGTAAAACATCATAATGTGTTTGGTCCTTTTGTAAAAAGTAGATAGAATTTGAATATCATTGGACAAAATAACTTTTACAACTCAAATTCACCATACAGAAAGTAAAAAGGTGAGGAATCATAAAATATAAATTCTACAATTTGAGTCATTAAAATTAGCCCAAAAAAAACTCTAAAACATGCATTTTAATTAAACAAAACAATTTTGGTTAATTTTAGTTAAAAAATGCGTAAGTTATTGAGTTGCTGGATTTCATGCGATACGTGTCTTTTTCATCAACCCAGAAATATACATCATTTCTCACTTTCTCAAAATTATCTTAACCTGTGGATCTTAAGATTAAAAGTAAAATTATTTACGGGTTAAGGTAAATAGTCTTAAAATTAAAATTAATAATTCTCTCATCTATGATACAATTGAGAAGGCTCTTTTCTGTATCTAGACGCCATGCATTGCGTCCTGGCATCACAATAATTCACAAAAAGATAATGTGATGGCGTAACAATATTGTGCAGGTATTGCATTGTACAAACTCTAAGGCACCTTTAATAATTTAGATGATGTAAGCAACGTGATGTAATTGATAAAAATGTGCGGCCTATCAATATTGTGTTGACATCGAGTGTCACGATACAAACTCTAAAGCACCTTAATAATTTATATGATGTAAGCAATGTGATGTAATTGATAAAAATGTGATGGCTTAAGAAAATTGTGGTTCCATCGTATTGGAGAGTCACATTACAAACTATAAAGCACCATTAATAATTTGTACGTCGGCAGTGCGATGTAAGTGATTGGATAGAAACAGAATCTTTGGTGTTTTTAGTGAAATTAGGTAATATTATTAGGTAAAATTATAATTTTTTATTATTTAAAAATAAAATTATAGTTTTTTATTATTTATTTGGAATGATAAAATTAAACATTTATATGGATTTTCATCAAAATTAATATAAAAATATAACATTTTAATAAAAAATATATAATATAATATATAAGGAGTTTCTTTTTACAAAGTAATAAGATGATCAAAACTCTATATGAATGTATGATTGCAATGTGTAAGTAGTACTCAAATTATTCAAAATACATAATAAAAAAAATCCACATGATACTCAAGGGCATAAAATACATAATAGAAAAAATCCACATGATACTCAAGTGCATAATTAAATTAGATAATAGTCTTCGAGCAAAAAAATAATCACTCACCTACTTACACGACTTAGCTTTATCTATCTATATATATAGCATTGCGTAGTTGTGCATGTGCCATGCATTTGTAATCATCAATCGACACATGTTACCTTAAAAATCACGTTATAATGAGTTGGTTGTCTTGAGTTAAGAAAACTTACCCGAGTATTAATATTTTAAAAAGTAGAAAACTTTGTAAAAAATAAGTGTGCACGTTGTTAGAGTAACAAAACCTTCAAAGCATTTTATATCAACTACATGATATAATTAATGGAGATAGTGTGTAGAATAATTTCTGGTTAAGTTTTCGTTTTTCTAACTTTATCATTTGGAATTTTATTATTTGAGATTTAATTGATTATAATTAATCAGTTTTTAATCAAGGGATTGTGTTAACTTGATTGAATTGATATAATTAATATATATAGTGTGCAATATAGTTTCAATTTTTTTTCACTTTATTATTTTAGATTTAATTGGTTATAAAATTTAATTGTTAATTAAGCATTCTTTGATGTGCCAAATTGCTTGAATTCACTGCAGTCATATCACATATAAAGTATTTGCACCATAATTTGTCCTACATACAACTCTGTACATCGTCATTATCGCAAAATAAGATAAGGGTGAAATTTAGTAAGCCAATTAGAATTTTAATAAATAAAATTAAAATTAAAATTAAAATATTAAAAACAAAAACTAATTTTGTTTGATAATGTGAACTTTAGATATTGTAATTTAATTTTTAGTTAAAGGTAAATTAATTGATAGTTAAAGTTAAACTAAATGGGTTATCACCTTTAGTATGAATTAATTTTTATATAATAAACTTGGTAGGATGAAAATCTTATGAAATTAATTAATGGGATAAAATTGGGCATGTCGTTATTAACACTAGTTGCAATGGATATGCTAGCTCTAATTCCCAATTTTCTGCAACTTTAACAAATGACACAATGCTTTTTTTGGTGGCTTTTTCTCTCTATGCTTCTATTCAAGGTCTTCTCATCCTTAACTAAGGTAAACTTCTCCACAATGTTTTGATGATTTGAAATCATTTTCTTAAACCATTGTCTTCGTGGCAATGCGATGTAAGTGATTGGATAAAAAAAGAATCTTTGGTGTTTTTAGTGAAATTAGGTAATATTATTAGGTAAAATTAAATTTTTTTATTATTTAAAAATAAAATTATAGTTTTTTATTATTTATTTGCAATGGTAAAATTAAACATTTATATGGATTTTCATCCAAATTAATATAAAAATATCAAAATAGAGTCAAATTATCAAAACAATTAATTGAAAAGTACAATTATTATTCATATGATATGATGTAATTCATATGAATTGTTTTTTTGTAAAGTGTAAAGAGTTTTTAATAATCTATACTACTATCGTAATTCATATGATATGATGCAATTTATAAGAACTATTTTTCAGAAACTGTAAAGAGTTTTTAATAATTTACATTGCATGATGCAATTTTATGACAATGATTGAGAGCCTATAAAGAGTCTTTAATAATTTATAAGGTATGATGCAATTTTATGACAATAATTGATAGGGTATAAAGAGTCTTTACTAATTCACATGGCATGATGCAATTTTATGACAATAATTGATAGGGTGTAAAGAGTCTTTAATGATTCACATGGCATGATGCAGTTTTATGACAATAATTGATAGGGTGAATTTGGGCATATTGTCATTAGCTATAGTTGTAATTGATATGACAATTGTCATTTTAGAGAAACTAAAAGGTCTTTAACAATTGCTACACAGTGGTTAGTCAGTCTGTGCCAATTAGTTTAAATATAGCTAAATTAGATCGAAAACGTTGCATACATTAGTAATAAATATTTAGCTGTTCAAACATGTTCAATAAGAAAAATAAGCATGTTGTTAAGGCACACGACCATCCATAATTAAATCTTGGTTGAAGGCAACTAATATACACCTAATAAACAAATATGCAAGTTGTTGAATATGAAAAGAGTTGCAAACAAAAAGTATGGTAGTTGTGAAGGATTAATAAAATGTAGGGGAGCCCATGCCAATATATATTAGTTTTTCCAATTTGAGAGTTATCCTTGTTGATATTACAACTACTTTGCCTCCTCAATGATGTAAACTTAGTTTTGTTATAAATACAATTTCATAAAATTTTAGTCATATAGCTAAAGTTATAGGATAAAATTTTAGTGGTATAGCTAAAGTTAAGCATAAAATTTTAGTGACATAGCTAAACTCAAAGGTTATTTAATTACCTCTCACTATCCCACTCATGTGAAAGTATGTATGAATTAAGATTTTAAAATAAATTGGCAAAAAAAATCAATCCCATCAAAATTTAATCAGATAAAGTTAGAGATATAATTATGAAGCATATATAAATTGAAATTTGAAAACAACTTGGTGTAAAACTTTGAAAGCTTCCACTCAAACACAATGAGTGGAGTCTATGGAACCTACAAGATTGTGATGCAAATCACTTCGACTTTGGTTTTTGGATAATAGATTATATAGCGTGACATTTTAATAAAAAATATATAATATAATATATATGGAATTTCTTTTTACAAAGTAACAAGATGATCAAAACTCTATATATGAATGTATCATTGCAATGTGTAAGTAGTAGTCAAACTATTCAAAGTACATAATAGAAAAAATCCACATGATACTCAAGTGCATAATTAAATTAGATAATAGTCTTCGAGCAAAAAAATAATCACTCACCTACTTACACGACTTAGTTTTATATATATATATATAGCATTGCGTAGTTGTGCATGTGCCATGGATTTGTAATCATCAATCGACACATGTTACCTTAAAAATCACGTTATAATCAGTTGGTTGTCCTGAGTTAAGAAAACTTACCCGAGTATTAATATTTTAAAAAGTAGAAAACTTTGTAAAAAATAAGTGTCCACGTTGTTAGAGTAACAAAACCTTAAGAGCATTTTATATCAACTACATGATATAATTAATGGAGATAGTGTGTAGAATAATTTCTGGTTAAGTTTTCGTTTTTCTAACTTTATCATTTGGAATTTTATTATTTGAGATTTAATTGATTATAAATAATCAGTTTTTAATCAAGGGATTGTGCCAACTTATTGAATTGATATAATTAATATATACAGTGTGCAATATAGTTTCACCTTTTTTTCACTTTATTATTTTGGATTTAATTGGTTATAAAATTTAATTGTTAATCAAAGCATTCGTTGATGTGCCAAATTGCTCGAATTCACTGCAGTCATATCACATATAAAGTATTTGCACCATAATTTGTCCTACATACAACTCTGTACATCGTCATTATCACAAAATATGATAAGTGTGAAATTTAGTAAGCCAATTAGAATTTTAATAAATAAAATTAAAATTAAAATTAAAATATTAAAAACAAAAATTAATTTTGTTTGATAATGTGAATTTTAGATATTGTAATTTAATTTTTAGTTAAAAGTAGATTAAGTGATAGTTAAAGTTAAACTGAATGGGTTATCACCTTTAGTATGAATTAATTTTTATATAATAAACTTGGTAGGATGAAAATCTTATGAAATTAATTAATGGGATAAAATTGGGCATGTTGTTATTAACACTAGTTGCAATGGATATGACAACTCTAATTCCCAATTTTCTGCAACTTTAACAAATGTCACAATGCTTTTTTTGGTGGCTTTTTCTCTCTATGCTTCTATTCAAGGTCTTCTCGTCCTTAACTAAGGTAAACTTCTCCACAATGTTTTGATGATTTGACTTGTAGTTCTTTCTTATCACTTCTCTTATCATATATCTTTCATATTTCTTTTATGTCAAGCAAAACAGTATTGTCATTTAGAATGGTTGCTTCATGCTAGCTATCTTGGCTGCTTCTAGGTCAAGTTGTCATATTCTAGGTTGCAATTACACCCTCAGTGATTTAGAGTTAGCTACCTTGGACACTTCTACCTCAAGGCATTGTATTCTCTGCTGCAACTTTTTTTCATTAGAAATAATAAATCATTTTCTTATCTCATTGTCTTCATGGCTTCACGAGTAAAGCAGTGATGCTCAATACTCTATAATATTATCAAATTTGAAATAAGAAACTATACTATGGATGTTGAAATGGTTTTCAAAAACTTGGCTAGGTGTTTCATCAATTCAACTCATATTGACAAGCCAAATTGTCATGGTCAAAATATAACCAATTGAAAATTTTTGTCACTTTATAAAGACTTACTATGGTTTTAGGTGCACCGTGATTTTTGGTCATGGAGCACTAACATGTTTCTCGCCAACAACTTAATCAATTCGAAAAGTGACTACACTTGGACTATGCCTCACTAATCATCACTTATATTATATTTACATACACACCACAAACTCAAACTTAATCCAAAACCATTCATATTTTTATCACATCATGCATGACATATAATAGATATGCCATAAACACTACATACATGAAAATATGCAACAAAAAGAAATTTTCAGAGTGGCCCTTGGCTTTATTCTCCACAAAAATCTAAGTCCCCTTCAATGGAGACAATATACAATGCCAACATTGTGATATCTCTTGACATGAAGTTTATGCGTAGATAACTTGTATATATTTGTTTTCTTTTTGGATATTTAAGTTTGTAAGACGTATGAAAAAATTATTTATCAATATTATATTACTGATAATGAATGATTGTACATTTCTATTTAAGATGTTGAAAATAAATAAAGAGGTCGGGAAAATTAATGTTGAAGTATGCTTGGCTGAAACAGATGGTGCTGCAAATTGATGATGTATATTAATTACCTAGTATTAAGTCCTAGGTATCGAATTGGAAGGATTATAATAATTGTGAATTATGGAATTGACAAATTTATATCTTCCCTAAAAGACATGATGTTGTTTTTGGGAGTGAGAAGTAAATATCATAAATGAGATAGTAACTATCTGCGACCCGTGAGTGAGGTAGAGGTAGTTACCAACTATGAAATAAGTGGTAGATGGATAAGAGGACTATTATGTTCTTTTTGTATTCTTGCTAAAAAAAATCATGTTTTCTTTGAGACACTAATGTGAAGCAAGTGAAAAGGACACAAAAAAAGAAAATTGCACACCAGTTCTCGATGAGATACATTTTCAAAGAAGTATCCAACCTAGGAGGAACTTAGTACTCTAATATTAATTTTCGCAAAATTTACAAACTTCAATTTGATATTCTGAACCCTGCTTATGTGCAAGATTTGTAAAGTGAAATAGTATGGATTATGGTTTTATGTATAATTAATTATGCATATACGTTTATTTGTATACATATAATGCACGAAAGTTTCAAGTAGGAAAATTAGAGTAAATGAACTTTGAAAAAAGAAACATATAGAGTGAACACATGTATAAGAGAGCTTTTATACAAAAATCGAGAACGAAAATGTTTTTATACAGGTTTTATTTTAACTAACACTGTAGTTGCATTTCTCGATTGATATATATATATATATATATATATATAGAGAGAGAGAGAGAGAGAGAGAGAGAGATATATATATAATGTTTTTGGTTGATTATAATTATTATACAACATAGAACTGTGGTAGTAATAAGTAGTTGTTATTTCATTTTATTATAAATAATTCTATAAGAATTGCAGTAGGTAATACTCAAAAGGATTGATATATCCGAGAAGAGGTCTAGGTATATATATGTATGTACCAGTAAATAAATATATTAAGGTACTGAAAAACTATGTAAGAAAAGATCTGTAGAAAAAACCTATAAAATACAATAGATAAATGTGTGTGTATGAAATTATTAGAAGGATTTCTTCAGGACAATAAGGAAAAAAGATGATATAATATTTCTCTATATTTCTAACTTTCTTTTAGTAAGACTAAAATAAGAATATTGCACTATAATACAAAATGCTTAAATCATAAAAAAAAATATTTTCTCGAAAAATCTTGTCATGCATCTGTAAATAGCTTATCAACAAAAAGTTTGTAAATATATTGTATATTCAATCCAACAATATAACAAAGATATCAGTCATCGAATGTTACTGTGATAATTACAGTTATGGTTAAGATTTGCCATATTGATATAAAGTTGGAATTCTAAACATATTTCAAATGTAGGATTAAACATCTTAACATATCAGTAGGATTTAGGCTTAAATCCTTAAATATTTTACTTGCTCACAGGAAGTAATGCTTTAAATAAAACAAAAGAAAATATGTTTAACAAATGATTAGCATCGAAAACCTTGAAATCATGTTCCTGAACTTAGCGACACATCAAATCATGGTCAAGCAAATGGAGTAACCAAGGGTTTTGGTTATCCGAAGTGGTAATTGATAGTTGACAAATTTCCATGATTAAGAAAAGTACTTTAAGTCTCCTCATCAAACTAAGAAGTATGTAAATAATTTGTGTGCCACAGTTACTTATGAATATATGCCAAAAACCAAAGACTATATTAAAAATTTATATACTTATGCATAAGGGAATTACTAAAGAGTTTCAAAAATATTTTTAAAATACTGTAGGGGTAATATTAAAAATAATTACCTTAATAGAGTTCAGAATATAAAAGACGTGGTCATTCATTTGTGTCGCATAAATAATTGGAGTTAACAAAAATGTAAAAAAAAAATAGCGTTAAAATCTATGTAACATAACTTAGATAAGTATATAATAAAAAAATAACACAAGAAGTATGTAATTACATGGAATACTGAGACTTACACTCGGAATTATAACAATGTGAAGAAATAGGAGGAATTCCCTTGGAAAACCCTAAGGGTTAGGGTACGAAATTGTAAATTCAAACTCAAGCATAAATTGATAGAGTCGAATATAAATATAAAATCATTATTGAAAATGTAAAAAAAAAAAATCCTAATTTATTTTTTTTCTTTGAATTAAATTTGGAATCAAAATTGTAATTCCACATCTCATGAAAACTTGTAATAGTTAACTAAGTTAATTTAACTTAGTTATATTGGTTAATTCAAGTTGAGGGTCTAATTAGAGTCATGTAGAGTTTGTCTTATAATTAAGAGCACTAATTGAGTTTATTTTCAGTTGGAATTAATAAATTCAATCTAACGAAGTTAAAGTCAATAAAATTAGTTCTAACTAATGGAGGAATTAGTGGGAGGTCTAGTAGTGTGGTGTTGCCTATAGTCCAGTGGGGTGTTTCCTGTAGTCGAGTGTGGTGTTACCTGAAGTACATTGTGGTGTTTCTTGAAGTGTAGTGTGGTGGTTCCTACAGTGATCAACCAGTAAACTAAAGATTCACTCATAATTAAATAAATGGTGCATGCAGTCACATCAAGGCCTATGAGGGGTGCGCAATTCATAATTGAGGAATTTCACAATCAAATAGGGGATAATTCCGTGAGGAACAATAGAAATAAATAGGGACTTGGGCAAGGAGGAAATTGGCTAAGTATTGGCCTAGGCTTGTCTAGGAAGCAGTGAGGCAGATAAAGATAGTGCAAAGGTTGCTTGGCCTTGAGAAAATCATTGTAATCTTCCCATATTTTCTTACTAATGCAATATAAATATAGGAGGGGTTTTTAGTTCTGGATTTCCCCAGGAAATCATTGTGTTATGTGTGATTGAATTCTTTCTGTTGTATGCTTCATGATTTCGTCGATCGTTTATTGTTTTCGCTGATGAGTAGAGTAGATTCAAGTTAATTTTGTTAGCATGTTACAATTAGAAGTTTGAATCTACAAAGAATTTCTACATGGTATCAGAGATGAAATCACTATAGAAGAGGAAAACATGAGTTTGTCTTTTGCAGGAGAAATCTAATTTGAGGTATCATACTTCAGAGCCAACAAGATGTCGTTCTACGGATTAAGGCTCGAATATGCCCTCGACAATAGTTCAAACTATATTTATTGGAAGGAAAGGATGGAGACAGTGTTGGAATACAATGACTTAAGCAATTCATAGACAAAGATATTCCTAAGTCAGTTGATGCTCAAGGTTTGACAGAGTGGATAAAATGTGTAACAAAGGTGAGAAGGATTATCCTAGAAGGAGTTTGAGATAATATTGTCTCGAACCTTCATAGTAACGATACTGCATTTTCAATGTGGAAGGCCTTGACAAACCTATTACAAAAAAATGGTGACCAAAGGAAACTAGCACTAAAGGACAAGCTCAAAAAAATCAAGATGGAGAAGGGCAACACAATGTCGAAGTACTTGACCAATTTCACCCAATCTCAGGATGAGATTGGAAGTGCGAGTGTTATAGTTATTGATGATGATTTGTTAAGCCTAGTACTTCTATGCCTTCCCAAGAGTTTGTACAACCACTAGGACATAGGTAATGGGAGTAAGAAGTTACTAGAGTGGGAGCAATTAGGTTCCAACTTGTTGCAAGAAAAGATTCAGCGAAACACCAGAGAATTGTGCCTTAGCTGGAAAGGTGAAGAAATGGAAGGGAATTCATCCCATTCCAAATCAGATTCCAGTCAGGGCGACAAGAAGAAGGACAAGTTGAATATTAAATTTTTTCACTTTCATGAGTTGGGACACTATGCCACGAACTATCAAGACAAGAAGGTCGGCAAGAATCCATAAGGAGGAGCAGAAGGTGAAGCTCTTGCTTCACAATTAGAGATGGATTTCACCCTAATCACTTACATGGTGACATTTGTGATGAGTAGTGTGTGGTACCTGGATAATGGAGCCTCATCCCATATGACTGACAAAAAATATTTCTTCAGTGACTTGGAGGATAAGGACCTCCAAATGCACATTGAAATGGGCGATTATGGCAGGTATAGCGCGACTGACAACCGTAGTGTTATCTTTGATAGAGAGTCTGTTTCTCTTCTCACATTAAAATATGTGATGTATGTTCCGAGCTTGAAGAAGAATTTGGTTTCAGTTGCCATGTTGGAGGACCATGGCTACGATGTGATATTTAGCAAGGGAAATGATTTCCTTTGTCACATAGCCTCACAACAAGTGAAGCAGATTGAGTTTCAGGTGAGGAACCTCTACAAATTGAATGTAGAAGATTATGTTGCTTTGAGCAAAAATGTAGAGAAGGTACATAGCTGAGACATTGGCGAGTTTTGGCATAGAATATTGGGTCACTCAAACCACGAAGATTTGAAGATCGAGAAGCAAAATTATATAGGACTTCCCAAGGGTACACTAGAGTTGAGAGACACATGCAAAGGGTGCACATTGGGAAAGTACAACAAAGATTCCTTTCATGATAAAGATAGTCAAGCGCAAGTGATCCTTGAAAGAGTTCACTCAAATGTGTGTGCACCATTCTCGAAAACCTCCACAACCAAGCAAAGGTATTATGTAATATTTGTATATGATTTTTCTTGTAAGGGCCGGATTTTATTCATGCAAGAGAAAGATAAGACGTTCACTATTTTTTCTGAATTTAAAGAACTTGTTGAGAAATATACTGGCAAGAAAGTTAAATCTCTCCGAACCAATAAAAATGGATAATATGTGTAGAATGAATTCAAGAAATTTTGTGCATTAGAAGGAATTCGATGGGATTTAATTGCACCTCACAACACACAACAAAATAGGGTGGATGAGAGGAAGAACAAAAGTATTGTGGGAGCTGCACCAATGATGTTACATGATCAAGGCCTACTCTTGCACTTATGCGTTGAAACATGCAACAGAACTCTTTATTTGCAGAACAAAAATTCCTCATTGAATTCTCAAGATGAGCACACCAGATGAAGCCTTTTCAAGTAAGAAACCAAATGTGGCACACTTCAGGATATTTGGTTCATTATTTTATTTTCATGTTACCAAGGATGCATGAAAAACACTCGAGCCAACAACTGAGTTGGGCATATTTATGTGGTACACTAATACAAATCACACCTATCTAGTGTACCTGCCATCTCACAGGATGAAAATGGTTTGTAGAGATGTGAAGTTTGAAGAAGAGAAGCCCATCAGATGTTCCCTTAAGAGGGAGCTTCAGTTACATGCAATGAGGAGCTTTTAGCTTCAAAGGAAGAACCTCATGATGATGTGGAGCAGTCACATGCATAGGAGTAGGGAGTGGAAGAACCCACTCATGCAGAGACTTAAAGATATGGATGGAAGCGCACCAGAGAGGTTGACATATTGATGTGTGATGCTAGAGAGAATGTAGGAGCACCCACATCACAACGTAGGTAGAGAAGGTCATTAGATTGGTACACTGGTTACATGCATCTAATGAGTGAGAGAATAGAGGTTGAGCCATCCTCATTCGAGGAAGCACTGTAGAAACCAATATCATTTGATGCCATGGGTTGAGAAGTATGACTCCATTATGAGAAACAATGTTTGGGGAGTGGTCCAAAGACAAGCAGACAAGTCAGTGGTAAGTTCCATATGGATTTATAAGGTAAAGTAAGCAACATATGAGAGTGTAGAGAAATACAAGGCCAGATGAGGGTTATCTTAGGTGGATGGAACTGATTACGAGGAGACCTTTTCTCTAATATAAAAGTACTCTTAAATCATATCTATTATAGCACTTTCATCATAGATCGGATCGAAGATACATCAGATGGATGTGAAGACAAAATTCCGCAATGGTGTGATTGACGAAAAGGTGTCTATTAAGTAGCTGGAAGGATTTGAGACCTTCAACAGAGAGCCGCATGTGTGAAAACTCAAGTGAGCATTGTATGGACTAAAAAAGCACCTCGTGCTTGGTACACCAGGATTGGGCACTATTTCACTAGGGTTGGCTGCACCAAAAGTGAAACAGATGCGAACATTTACCATATTATGGTTGAAGGTAAATTGTTGATTATAGTATTATATGTCGACAATTTGATTCTAACAAGTGATGAGAAGCTGATAAAATATTGCAAAGAGCACCTTGCAAAAGAATTCGAGATGAAGGACCTGAGGTTCATGCATTATTTCGTTGGTATGGATGTATGGCAAGGAGATGGGGAGCTATTTATTGTAGGTTTTAACCCTGTATAGAAATTACCTGCATACGAATTCTAAAACACAGAAAATAAACAATGCGAGAGCATAACACATAAAACACATATACATAGAGATTTTCCCTTGGATCCCAAAACCAGGACTACCAGCTTGATTTTTCATTATGTTCCTTTCAATGTTATAATACATATTTATACATGTCGAAGCATCCAATACCATGGATCGAAAACCATCGCATTCAATACCATGGACCAAAAACCACTGCATCCAAAAACATGTGTGAAAATCATGCACAAAACCATAGGTGGGTCCGCCCATCCTAACATAGGGTCCAAAACCAAAATTTTTCGGGGCGCTGCCGTGGACCCCATAAAGTGGGGTTACATGTACACCTCGAACCCTTTATGACCCCCCACCACTACATAATCGATGCAACAAAAGGGGGCACTGCCCCCCCTCCCTCTAACCCGCCGGTTAACTACGTGGCCTAGTCGTGGAAAGAATATAACACAACCCAACATTTATCGCTCAAGGGGAGTATGCCAACGAGATACTGAAGAAGCTCCACATGGGGAGCAGCAAACCCATGGAGACTCCTCTAGTATATAATAGGAGGAAGGAATATGTTACTTCAGGTGAAGTAGTGGAGGCTACTATTTACAGACAACTTGTGGGTCACTCATGTATTTGGTGAACACATGACAAAACATATGTTTTGTAGTTAATCAGTGTGGTCAAGCAATGGTTAAGGCAACCAAAATCTATTGGAAGGCAACTAAACATGTGTTGATATACCTCAAAGGAACCACTCAAATTATTCTATGGTACATAAGTACAAAGGGAGGGTAGCTTCAAGGCTTCATAGATGTATATTATGCAGGGATTCCATCTGACACAAGGATAACATCAGGGTGAATATTCAGTATTGGGTCAACAACAATTTCTTGGTACAGCAAGAAGCATAGGTAAATTGCACTTAGTTTAGCAAATGTAGAGTACATGGTTGTTATTCAAGCAAATTGTAAGGCTATTTGGATGAGGAAGATCCTTATTGGGTCATTTGGTCGACAGATGGATCCTACATTGATTTACTATGACAATCAGAGTTGTATCAAACTCTTTGAGAATCAAGTTTTTTATGATTGATCTAGGCATATCGACATCTGGTATCACCATCTATGAGATTGTGTGTAGAGGAGAATGATGTTGCTAGAGTACATTCCTATAGATGAACATGATGCATATATTTTCACAAAGGAATTGTCAAGATGAAAATCTGTCTTTCACAGAGGCAAGATCGGGATAGCAGATAATCCCTTTCTTATTGAGACAGAGTGTTGAAAATGAAACAAGAAAATCCTAATTTAATTTTTCCCTTAAATTAAATTGGGAATAAAATTGTAATTCCACATCTTATGACAACTTTTAATAGTTAACTAAGTTAATTTGACTTAGTTAACTCAGTTAATTCAAGTTCATGGTCTAACTAGAGTCATGTAGAGTGTGTCCTACAGTTAGGAGCACTAGTTGAGCTTATTTGGAGTTGTAATTAATTAATTCACTCTGACTGAGTTAAAGTTAGCTAAACTAGTTCCAACTGATGGAGGAATTAGTGGGAGGTCTAGTAGTGTGGTGTTTCCTGAAGTACAGTGGGGTGTTGCCTGAAGTGCAGTGTAGTGCTGCTTGAAGTACAATGGGTTGTCGTTTGAAGAGCAATGTGTTGTCTAGAGTATAGTGTGGTGGTACCTGAAGTGCAGTGTGGTGTTGCCTAGAGTGATCAACTAGTAAACTGAAGATTCACTCATAATTAACTCATGCATGTCAAATCAGAGAAAGACCCAGTTGATAATGGAGTTGAGGGATAGTGTACTATCAATTGTAAAATCATCTAAATCGAACAGATGGTGCATAAAGTCAGAGGAATGCCCATGAGCATTTCACAATTCATAATTGGGAATTTCCCAATTAAATAGGGGCTAATTCCTTAAGGAACAACACAAGGAAATATGGGCTTGGGTCAGTAGGAAAATGCCTAAGTATTGGTCTAGGATTTTCTAGGAAGCAGTGAGACAGATAGAGATAGTGCAGAGGTTGCTCAGGCTTGAGAAAAGCATTGTAATCTTCTCATATTTTCTTATTAATGCAATATACAGATAGCAAGGGGTTTTACCTGTGGATTTCCTAACGAAATCATTGCATTGTAATCTTCTCATATTTTCTTACTAATGCAATATATAGATAGCAGGGGGTTTTACCTGTGGATTTCCCGACGAAATCATTGTGTTATGTGTGATTTAATTCTTTCTCTTGTATGCTTCATGATTTCTTAGATCATTTATTGTTACCAATGATCAATAGAGTAGATTCAAGTCAACGGTTTTATCATATTACAATTATCAGTTTGAATCTACAAGGAATTTCTACAATTATAAAAAAACTAAATTCAAATATACGTTGATAGTGTTGAACTAGACAATGAAAGACAAAGTTGAAGCTAGTATGTTGTTGTGGTATGTATAGGGTTATCAGAAAACCATAACCCCAAAACACATCTTAACATAACAAAAGAATGAAATAAAAACCATGATGTAAATAATCTTGTCTTATACAGTTAGTCATTGCATAAGAGATTGGAAAATTTCCAACCTCCAAAAATCATATGGACAAAAGCCATAGAAAGAAATCACAGAGAGAACAATAAATATTAGAAGAAAATTGTGACAGAGGACCGAAAATACTATAACAAATAAATTCAAAATGAAAGTATATGTATTTTAACTGAAGGTTGATAATTCATTCAACATAATACTAAGAGTATGAAATTATGGAACTTCAATGGCCTTTATGACAAAAAGGAAACTCTGGAAAATGGCAAATGATTCTAAACAAATAGAATTTAAATACCCAAAATTTGTGTCTTGAAATTCATATAAGAGACCAAGGATTATACAAGGGTTTTATCTCAAAATATTATGTTAGAGATATTTCTTAGCGGAAATGTGAAAACTAGTGTTTTAAATGAGAAATTTCTTGTTATTGCATTGACAAATTATGCAATGTCCTTCATGGATGATGGTCAAGGATCTATAGAAACAATTTGGAAAAGAAATTATTGGCTTAGTGAGTCCTGACCCAGGTTCAGAGTTAGTTTTTCCAGACAAATCCCTACACTACTAGCACTTTCGGTATCAACCCGCGGAGCGTGGACTAAAGTCTCACCCGAAGCAGTATGGGGGGATGCTAGAACCAAGTTTCTGCACCTAGAGATTAGTGTAGTGTCATTTTATGCCCTAAACCTGCCTTTGCGCATCTCGATAATCCTTTAGCGCTTATTGACATAACCTACCTTAATCAGATTCTATACCTCCGCAAATGTTCACGACGGTCTTTTGCGGACCCTAAACAGGTGAATAACCTTCTTTTGTGCATCCGAGATTACTCTTAATCACGTATTTACCTAGATCGGCCTAAGCACTGAGAACATTAACATGCAATAAGATATGCTTCGCGTAAATAGCTACTATTAACTACGTTCATATAACAACATCAATTATGTAAAGTCATGCATCAATACAATATTAATTCATAAATCCATCATTCATCATAACATAAGAGCACATTCATTCATAACAGAAGTAAATTGACAAACACAGGAATTTCTAGAATAATCTCTTTATTAATACTTCAGTTCTGTTTACAAACTCAAGACTTTCATGTGCACTCAGCTGTAGGGGTCCACGCACTCAGCTCAGGACTCTACACACATAGCTACAAAGCCTCTCTTCTACTCTAAGACTTCTTCGCTCTTTCTTCTATTGACCCATTACACTCATCTTCATCATCTTCGTTATGCCTTATCCTCTCTAAGACTCTCCTACTTATTCAATCCCATGGTCCACGGACCATGGGTAGATCTATAAAAGCTGACACAACATACATAAAGGAAGGGTAAAACCCTTTATGACACTTTACTATCTATGCACTTTGCGACCACAAATTGCGGAGGCTTCACACCTTTTACAATAAAACTTGGGCTTTTTGCCCCAAAATTTGGGCTTTTAACCCAAAATTGACCCTAGGGGACCTTGTCCCAACAAGCCCCCAGCACAAAGATCGTGACTCGACCTTGAGTCACTATGATGGCATGAATATATTACTGCGGAGACCTCCCAACTCTACTTGTGCCACGACTACCTCAACCGCGCTCTCTGTGGCTGCTTGTTTGATCTGCTCCACTAGCTACTCTATTTCTGGTCCCGCACTGTCTTCCTTGATTTTATGCTGCATGCGCTGCAGGCTGGCCAACTTCTCCACAATGTTGGCGAAGATAAAATAGGCCTCATCCAGCCAAGGCGCCAATCTAGCCTTGAGGACCGCCTCTTTCCTCTGCATTGCTTCCACCTGTTCAAGAAATTGTTTTACCTCATCCAACTTTGCCAATGATTGTGCTATAGCGATGATGTGCATCGTCGCTCCTGCTTCATCATACCACTGCTGCAATTCACGGACCTCTGTGTTTAACCTCTGCAGGTTAGGATCTTCCTGCAGAGCCATGACTACCTCACTAGATTGCTCAAAGAGCGTTTTGCAATCCACCACCATGGCATCCACTGTTGCGACTCTGTCCTTCACAGTGGCTTCACGTTGTTCTTTGACCCCTGGCGGAGTTGAAGGTTGTGACTTAAAATATAAATCTATGATTTTAAGGTTCATTTCAAACTAAACCTTGGCCACTTCTGTCTTTGCGTCGCACACACCTACAACCAACTTCCTGATCTTCACCTCCAATGACGCTTCCTCTGGGATATGCAGTTGAAGGACTGTTGTACATGCCTTAGCTACCACGGCTGCAACTTGGTCATTTTGCACCTGAACTTTCTTCTGGGCCTCCAGCGCTGCTGATTTCTCCACAAACATTTGTTCGTTGTTAACTTTGTACTCGGTGATTAGGCTCATCTTGCACTTCTCTCGGGCCTTAACTTCTGCTGTCACACCTGCTTGCAGTGTGTGTAGAAACTTGTGGGGGAGCGCAACCAGGTTGAGGCCAATATTCTTCAAAGTGATGACAATAGCCTTATTAGTGGCCGCCTCCATGCTCAAAGATCCATTAGGTAGTGCAACTGCCTGGAGATCCAATCATCGAATGATCTATGCTGCTTGAGTGTGGTCCCCAGTGCCAAAATGGTTGATGTTGCACTACTCTGTCTTTCACCTGCCTAGAGTCTAGTCATTCGTATCTGCAGCTCGCTAGACCCACCTGGATGGTGCTCAATGCCTACTTCTGCTGTTGCTCAAAATGTTGCAGCAGTTCTACTGTTGTATCCTGAACCTTGTCTCCAATTTTATCCAAGTCACCATCCATCAAAGTAATCAGATCTAATGATGACTTGGTGGTTTCCGTCTTCTTTCATAATCCTTCCTTTAACTGCTGCTTGTACCACTTTATTCGAAAGGGAGTGATTTCCTACTGATCACCGTCACCTTTCTCTGACCACTCTTCCTCCTCCGTTTGGGGTGAAGGATGCTTCTAACTTCTTTCGGAGCCACGCTCTTCCTGATCTTCCCGTTCCTTCACGATGTGCTCCGCTTCTACTCGGGCCTTTTCGTCAGAATATTTATTTCTCTTCTCAGCCAAATGTTGAACCTTTTGCTTGGTCATTTCCTTTTTCTTCTTCCCCACGGACTTGCTAGTCCCTGCAGCCATGTCAAAAGGAGAATGCCACTCTATTGGCCAACGCTCCTCTTAACCGTCTCCTCATTGTCAAATCATGAATAGTGACGGTAACGGTCACTTTTTGGCTGCGCTACACGGTCTCTCCCTCTATAGCCTAGCTCCCTTCGTGCTTCTTCTGGTACTATGAAACCCTCTTATTTCGCACAAAGTGTCTGTCGCACAGCTCTACAAACCGGGTAGTGTAGTTTATAGTCTAGCACCTCCTTGCAGCTGCCTCGAGCCCTAAAAAATTTCTACCGTCATGTAGTCATTGGGTCAGATCCCTGGTGCATGGCTTCAATCGGCTTCCATTTACGTTTCTTGGAAATGGATCTCCATTCAATTTCATGAGTTGAACTACCCCACCATCGATAATCTCCTTGATAACATATGGCCCTAGCAACTACATCTGAAATTTTCTTGGAAACTTATCAAACTTACTGTTATATAATAAAACTGAATCATTTACCTTGAAGGTGCATACTTTGATGTTCTGATCATGCCATGCCTTTTTGTGTTCCTTCTAAACTTGCTGATGGAATCCAACCAAAAATCTATCTCCCACAGGCTCTGTTGTCTGCTCGAGCCACTCTTCTAAGGCTCAGTACTCCGCAATTCCTATGAATGCCACTATACATAGAATAGGCACAATGTACTCCATAGGCATCATAGCCTCTATGCCATAGACCAACCTAAATGGTGTTTGACCAGTAAGCTTCTTACAAGTAGTTTTGTAAGCCCATAATACCTCTCGTACATGCACGTCCCAATCATTCCTCTCCGCATTGCAAACCTTTGTCATTGCATTCTCCAATATCTTATTAAACGCTTCAACCATCCCATTGGCCTGAGGATGATATGGTGTACTCTTCTGGTGATAAACTTGGAATTCTTATATTAGCGCACTGATCATTTAGTTTAGGAAATGCATACCACAATCACTCATCAAAATATTCAGGCAACTAAACTTGGTTAACACATATTCAAATAAGAACTTCACTATTGTTGCCCCCGTGTAGTCCTTCACAGGCTATGCCTCCGCCCATCTAGTTAAATACTCGGTTGCAGTGATGATATACCACGCACTCGTCTTCTTTTTTGAGGGCTGAATCGGTCCTACAAATAAATTTCCCATTTCTCAAATGGTTGCAATGATATCTACGGATTCAAAGGCATCTCATCCCTCCACAATAGCCCGCCGGTTCTCTGACATGCATCACACATCCTATAATATGCTTTGGAATCCTTATGCAGCGTCGGTCACCATAACCCAGCATGCAAAATCTTTTGTGCTATTTCTTTTCCTACATAATGGCCTACTGCAGCCCCTCCATGAGCTTTAGCTAGGATACCGTTTCGTTCAAAATCAAGCACATATCATCATAGTATCTTGTCCGATCCCATTTTATATAAGTGCCCTACAATAACATAAAAGTTTGCTGCGCTAACCACCAATTCTTTCTTATGTGTACTAGTGTATCCTTCTGGAGCCATTCTCGTAGTCAGGAAGTGGATAATGTCTACAAACTAATTATCTATTACGCGCACAACAAAGAGTTTCAAGTTGGGCAACCCTTCTTCTAAATTTGTAGGCTCCTCTCCCATTTCAATGTGCAACAGATGATCTTGCCCTATATTCAATCGCCCTAGCTTCACAATTACTTTGAAATCATACTCTTGAAACAATAGCAACCATCTGCATATTCCCCCCTCCAACACAGCCTTGTTTGTTATAGACATTTTTGGGCACTACAACCCCAAGCATAAAATGTCCATAAACCAAGGGCTCCTAAGTCCCTAGAAGTGTTGTTCCAACCCCTAAAGGAACAAGGTCAACTGATTACAGCTTCTCCCAGAAGTTCTCCATGAAAAAATACTCAAAACTGGTCAAAACAGGATCATTTCACCTGCTCCATAGGCAAAGTGCGTTGCATCTCACCTAAGTACACTCAGTGGGTGCGTTGCATTTCAAAAAGACCTTCTATGGGGTGCGATGGGCAAGAAGAGAAAAATGGCAGTGTCAATCCGCGAGGTGGAGAAGCATGGAATCTTCCAGAAACTTCTCCTGTGACACTTGCCTCTCTGAATTCGACCAACGATGAGTAAGAGATCATCAATCTCCAAGTGGAAGAAATAACTATCAGAGGGAAGACACTAATCAAATCACAAGCTGACTCATCTCCCTTACAGACATCTATATATGGATCCCTCATCCTAGAGATCCAGAGGCTAGAATTTTGCATCTTGTAAGGAATTGTTGTTGGTTTCTTGAGGCAACATCATAGTGTTGGGTGATCTAAGCTTTGCATGAGGTGAAGAAGGGCTTACTTGCTGAGAGGATGATGTTGGGTCAGAACAACTGGTTGTAACTCTCTTGGCTCTTTCTTGATTATCAATAAAGCTATTTAAGTTTTCCTCAATACTCTTGTGTAATCTATGTTTTGTGCATTTGTATGGTCAATTTACATTTGATCCTAGATTGTTTATGATAATAGATCCATGTTCTCGTATAGTGTTATGCTGCTTCGATTCTATAGGTACTCTGTAACGCTGGGTATACAAGGAAGCAAGTAGCAAAGGACTATCAGAAGAGAGAGGAATCGAGCAAGGAACCAAGCGCAAGACAGAGGTTGGTCTCCTTTATTCTTCTCTCATCTATCTTTCATAAAGGAAAACAAAAGTAGTTTTACTTTGTTTGTTTCTAAGGTAGCTACCACGCCTTAGTGGGATTAGCAGTTCTGCATAGAAACTTTTCTCTGTAACAAAATGGCGACTGCGCTGGGAAGCGACTAGGTTGTTTGTCTATCTACATTTGTTTACTTTATAAACTTACAGACGGAGCCTGAAGTTGAGCCAGGTAGTCTTCGAACTGCATTTTCTCTGCAAATGCAAAGTAGATAAATGTCGCTTCAGTCAATCTCCGGGTTTTGTTTATGAATTAAACATCTAATTTACAAACTCTCTAATTGCCCTTGTGGTGAATCTAGTAACCTCCTTAGATCTAGCCCTATTGTTGATTTACTGATTACCACTTGCTTGGCCAAAATCCCTGAACTGAACTGCAAACTGCGACCTGGAACCCAAGAAAAGTCTCGTTTCTGGTCCAGCGCACTATATGTTCTGTGAATCTCAAATTCAGCGCACTTCCCGAGTGTAGTAGGTGCGCTACATTTCAAATTCACTGTGTTACAGGTGCGCTGATCAGACTAGGCATTGTTCCTAAATTTTGGTTTTTGTTCACTCTTTTCAGATCTTTATCCATGTGGATATTGGTGGCCACCTGCCAAGTCAACCTGGACCCCCACCATTGTCTTTCTCAGCATTTTTAGATTCCTTAATTGTAGCACAAGTTACTATTTTTAGCAGTTTTTTGGGTCCTGAACTTCCGGAGCCGTTTTGAGGCCCTAAACGACGTTTTTTGGCGAATCCGAGGGCAACATGGGTCCATGGAATGGACCGATGTTGCTCGTTCCAACAATGGTAGTGCTCGGATAGATCTTTCTAATGAGCTATTGTATGCGTCAAACGGAGATCATATGGCAAAGTTAGCACCCCGGGAAGTTGATGTACCAATTTACCCCAAACGGGGCGCACAGTTTGGTGTTTCATCTCCTAGGGTTAGGTTTTCGAATGTTAAGGGTTTTCCATTGTTTCTCAACAATAAATAGGCCTTCGAGCCTCATTGTAACACAATTCAGAGGCATGTAGCCATCACATCTCTTCTCAGAGATAAGCTACCATCGCCCTAGCTGGTTTATTTCCATTTCTGGTTGTAAGCATATTTCAGTATTTTCCATTAATGAAATGAAGTATTATTTTCGCTGCATCTTTGTGTATATGGTTATCTCTGTAATTTGTTCCGTTCCTGTTTAAATCAAGATCAGTGGTATCATAGCGATCTGCTTTTTCTCTATTTTTCTTTGCATGTCCCCAACAAGGTCGGGATATAAGGAGTTAGGGCTTGAACTGGTTGAACCTTTGCAAGACCAGCCTCGCAAATCCCGAGGGCCTCCCATGGCGGATGAGAAGAAAGACGAGGGGGCAGGAGATCCCATCAAAATCTTGCTCAAAGAAGCCCTCGAGCGACAACGGAACGCGATGATGGACAGCTTTGCCCAGATCCTTCAGTGGCTACCCAGAAGCGACGCATCGACTTCTAGCAGCTACTCTGGAAACGCCACACCCTTTAAGGTACAAGTTAATTTTGAAATCCTCATATTCGAGGGTCAGATAGACGTAGATGTCGTAGATAAATGGTTAAATCTGCTAGAGGGTTATTTTTCTGTTCATGAATTTTCGAGTCGGGAAAAGATTGTTTTTGCTCTTCTCAAAGCAGCCCCCCACGTCAAGGACTGGTGGGAAACCTACTGCGAGCAGAAGGATGAAAGTACTGGCTCACTATTTTCAGCCGCACCCACCTGGGATTCGTTCCAGGATGCCATCAAGGAGCAGTACTACCCTGTTGGAAGCTATGAGGATGAATACATAAAGTGGACCACGCTGCGGCAGGGAAGGGACCAAGACATGCCGGAGTTCACCAATCTTTTCCATACCCTTCGCACAAAGTTGGGTATCAAGGATTCGGAGCAACATTTGATACTCAAATACCGTGGCTGCCTGCACAAGTACATCCAGGAAGAAATACAATTCCTAAACATCCCCTCGCTCGGCGCAGCATACCGATATGCCGTCAAGGTTGAGCAGAAGCTTAAACAAAAGAAGCGAGAATTTAGATCTGCGAATCCAAAGCAGGGGAAAGGTGCCCCTAAACCATAGAACAAAGGACAAAGCCAAGGCGAGACAGCCCAAGACAACCAGCCGAAGCTGCTAGCAAAGAACAGCGCCGCGAAGCCGAGAAAGGACATTGGAAAATGGTGCGAGTTCCATAAGAGCTCCACTCACAACACAAGTGAGTGTCGGGCCAAGCAGTCACTGGTGGCTGAGCTAAAGGTTTCATAATCAGATGCATGTTCCGACTCTAAGTCAGAACCTGATAAGGGGTATGAAAAAGAGAAGCAGATCATTGATGCGGATCCCAGTGCCACTGTTGCTACCACAAAGATCCAGAAAAATGAACCCGAAGATCCAGAGGAGGAGGAGCGTCTCTTCCACTCCCAGATGTGGGTAAAGGGATCCCCGATACAGTTCATTGTTGATAGCGGGAGTCAAAAGAACCTCATTTCGGCAGAGGTCGTGAAGCGGTTGGGCTTACCGACCACAGCACATCCACAACCATACACCATTGGGTGGCTTCACCAAGGATGAGAGCTTCGCGTGAGCTAGCAGTGTCGCCTTCCATACAACATCAAGCCCTTCACGGATGAGGTATTATGTGACATTGCTCCCCTTGAAGTTTGTGATGTATTACTAGGGAAACCATACTTGTGGAAGCGACATGCTGTGTATGAATCAAGGCCCCGTGCTGTTATTATTACATTGGGAAATAAGTTGTTCAGGATACCAGAGGTAGCACCACCTACCGCCATCTCTTTGATTACTGCAAAACAATGCAGAAAGATCATTTCCAAAACTAGGAAATTTGTTTTCCTGACGATACGCCCTCAAGGAAGGAAGAAGACAGTGGTCGCGGCCTCCAGACGGGGTCCCTCTGCACGACAACTACAGATGGACAAGATTGTCGAGGAGCGCGAGGACATCTTCACCGCCCCGGCAGGCGTTCCTCTGCACTGTCAAGTCAAGCACTCCATCGATCTGACCCCAGGTGCGCCGCTACCCAATGGACCAATTTATCGGCGCTCCATTTTGGAGAACAATGAAATCAAGAGGCAAATTCAGGAGCTCCTGCATAAAGGTCACATCTGTCCGAGTTCATCGCCCTGTGGGAGCCCGATCGTGTTGGTACAGAAGAAGGATGGGACATGGAGACTCTGTATTGACTATCGGGTGCTGAACAAGATCACTGTCCGTAATAGGTACCCGATCCCGCAGATTGATGACCTCCTAGAGCAACTAAAGGGGGCGAAATATTTCAGCAAGATCGATCTGAAGTCAGGATATCACCAGGTACCAATCGAACCCTTTGATGTGTGGAAGACTGCCTTCAAATCCAAGGAGGGCCTCTTCGAATGGTTGGTTATGCCTTTCGGATTGACGAATGCTCCTGCAACCTTTATGAGGCTAATGGATGACATCTTGCGGCCATTCACCAACTCCTTTGTAGTAGTATACTTGGATGACATTCTGATCTTCAGCCAGAGTTGGGAAGAGCACCTCCACCACATTCGACAGGTTCTCCAAACACTGCGGCAACACAAGCTATGTGCCAATTTGGAGAAATTCACTTTTGGCATGACCCAGGTTTAGTATCTGGGATACATCATTGATGAACAGGGGGTGCATGGCGATCCAGCCAAGATCCAAGTCATTCGGGATTGGCCCTCTCCAACCACTCTAATAGAGCTCCGTAGCTTTCTAGGTCTTGCCAACTTCTACCGCAGGTTTGTGTTCGGGTTTTCTCATATTTCTTGGCCCTTGAGTCAAGTCACCAAGGGAGGGGCGAAAGCAAAATTCTTTTGGTCTGAATCTCAACAGAAGGCATTCATGGAGTTGAAGGATCCCCTCTGCATGGCACCAGTGCTCGCGTTACCAGATTTACAACAACCATTTGAGGTCGAGACAGATGCCTCTGACTATGCTATTGGGGCAGTCCTTACTCAACATGGACATCCAGTTGCATATCACAGTGAAACACTTTCAGACACAGTCCGGAAGTACCCCACTTATGATAAAGAGATGTATTCCATTGTACAGGCCTGCCGACAATGGAAGCATTACATTTTGGGGAAGGAAACGGTCATCCACACAGACCACCGACCCCTGTAGTTCATACAGACCCAAGGGAAATTGCAGAATGATCGCCACAGAAGTGGTCTACATACCTGCAATAGTTCCACTTGAATATCAAGTATAAGAAGGGAAGCACCAATAATGTTGCATATTGCCCCAGTTGAACACCGATCATGGCGTTAACCACTGTGCTCAACTCTTGTGGGCACGAGACTTCTGATTGGCCACTTCTCTACAAAAGCGACCCAGAATTCGGCCACACATACCAGACACTCTTGGAGGGTTGGCATGTTGTAGATTTTCACCTCCAGGATGCCCTATTATGCCACCTCGGTCACCTTTGTGTTCCTTCAAGCGAGCGTGCCAAGATGATTTGGGAAGCACACTACAGTCGGGCTGCTGGGCATTTCGGGGTCGATAAAACAGTGGCAGTACTGCAAAATTATTTCTATTGGCCGAATCTTCGACAGGATGTTGGGAAGTACATCAGATCATGTACTGCCTGTGCCATTGCCAAACCGACCATTAAGAAGCATGTCCTCTATACCCCGTTGCCTACCCCTAGTCTACCTTGGGAATCCATCTCCATGGATTACATGTCAGGCCTTCCTTCCACTAAGCATGGAAATGACTATGTTTTTGTGGTCGTCAACAGGTTCTCGAAGATGGCCATTATGGTGGCCTGCAAGAAGAATATCACAGCAGAAGCCACTGCTAAACTCTTCTTTGAACGAGCGTGGGTGCACTTTGGGATCCCACAGTCGATCATCTCAGATCAGGACAGTCGGTTTCTCAGCACATTTTGGTCCAGTCTCTGGTCAATGCTGGACACCAAACTCACGAAATCCACAGCCTTCCATCCTCAAACTGATGGCCAGACAGAGGTTGTTAATAGGATGATTGTGCACATTCTGCGCATGTATAACTCAAAGCATCCACGCACATGGGACGAGAGCCTCCCCTATGTTCAGCACAACTACAACCGAGCTCTTCACAACTCCACTGGCCATAGCCCTTTTCAGGTGGGTTTGGGATTCCAGCCACTATGCCCCATTGATGTGGCCATGCCATTTGCAGCTACTCACATGAATTCAGCTCATGTCCAGTCCGAAACAGATAAGGCCACCAGCTTCATTGAGCGCATCCAACATATTCGCCAGCAGGTCCATGAAATTCTTGAGAAATCAAATGCCAAGTACAAGCAGCGACATGATCAACATCGGGTGCCACACAAGTTTCAGGTGGGCGACAAAGTTTGGTTGCATTTGCAAAAGGAATGCCTTACTGGAGCCTATCGGAAATTGAGACCACTCCGATATGGTCCTTACACCATTACTAAGGCTATGGGAGACAATGCATTTGAGCTCAGCATTCCCCCATTCCTTGGCCTGCACCCAGTGTTCAATGTGGACCACCTTCGGCCATACTTTCCACCATTGCTAGACACATCCGACATTGCAGAACATCTCAAACCCACAGAACTAAATCCAGGTTGCATGGAACAAGCTGCAAAGGATCGGATCATGGACACACAGATCAAGAACACTCGCCAACAGAATATCCAACTGTATCGAGTTGTCAAAGCAGGCCAACTCCTTCAGCAGGGCAAGTGGCTCACCAGGGAACAAGTTCAGCAAAAGTTACCTCATCTCATGGAGGAGCTCAACGCAATGGGGACCATTGCTTCTTAAGGGGGGAGGAATGATCCAGGTGGATATTGGTGGCCACCTACCAAGTCCACCTGGACCCCCACCATTTTCTTTCTCAGCATTTTCAGTTTCCTTAATTGTAGCACAACTTACTATTTTTAGCAGTTTTTCGGGTCCTGAACTTCCGGAGCTGTTTTGAGGCCCTAAACGATGTTTTTTGGGGAATCCGGGGGCAACATGGGTCCATGGAATGGACCGATGTTTCCCGTTCCAACAATGGTAGTGCTCGGATAGATCTTTCTAACGAGCTACTGTATGCGTCAAACGGAGATCATATGCCAAAGTTACGACCCCGGGAAGTTGATGTACCAATTTACCCCAAACGGGGCCCACAGTTTGGTGTTTCATCTCCTAGGGTTAGGTTTTGGAATGCTAAGGGTTTTCCATTGTTTCTCAACAATAAATAGGCCTTCGAGCCTCATTGTAACACAGTTCAGAGGCATGTAGCCATCACATCTCTTGTAAGCATATTTCAGTATTTTCCATTAATGAAATGAAGTATTATTTCCGCTGCATCTTTGTGTATATGGTTATCTCTGTAATTTGTTGCGTTCCTGTTTAAATCCGGATCAGATCTATTCAAGAATTTTGCTGCCTGTAGTCAGTACACCTCTATTTGAAACCCCTTTCCTTGCAGTTATTATGCCTCCATTGTGCAAGGAACTGTAAATGTTTTTGTGTATTTGTTGAGTCATTTTCAGTTCTCCTTTGCAAAAAAGTAACGTAATTGTACTGTCGTTTCTTGATTTGAAAGTGTCGCAAGTGTCGTTTTCAATCATAGAAGAGAGTTTGATTGCTCTTGATAGTCGATTACCCTATTAATATTGTATTTGGTCTGAATTAGTAGTTTTTCTAGTGTCGAAAGCAAGTTTTCATTTCCAAATCGTAAAGTGTCGTCATTGTCTTCATTTTGATTTTGAAAAGAAACTTGTTAGTAATTGTCACTTTGAAAAGTAATTCAGATTTGCGCATTAGCTTTCTTTTTATCATTCACATATTAAGAAGGCTGAAAACAAATACATGCATGTGCATTTGCATTTAGACTATTTGATTGGTTTGATTTAGGATAGTGCATATAGTGTGTGCTCTTTGCTCTTTGTTGAAAGAATTCTTTCTTTCTTTCCTTAGTAGCTAGGATTTTCATTGCACAAAGAAGATAAAACAATTGTTTATCATCTTAGATTGCATTTTAGGAATTGTATATCTACATCACGCGGTGAACCTGAAAGGAAAATTTCTTAAGCAAGATCAACCCTAAAATAAATTTAATGAATCTAACAACACTTTGGAACCTAACGCACAACATCTAGAAGTCTAGGCTAGAGACGTATTCCGGCATCGTAAAGCCTGGTAACTGTTGTTCTCACTGTTGGTTGGGTGATTCCTCCACTTTGAGACGATAAGTGTCAGTACAGACTTGTGCTCCCACGTACCGTCGAGTATATTTTGGGAGACCACAATAGGCTTAATCCTTTATCCATAGGAAGCCGTGTCTGCCGCCCTATCGATCGCAATCCACTAAACACAACATTCAGGAAGATTGACTACCGTACCGTAAAAAGTATTCTACAGTTTTGCGATTGGTTTGGTAATCCCTCTGCCTAGATTTCCAGAGCAGTCCCTTTTGTTCCTTTTTAGACTCTTTAACGGAAAAGGTCCATCTGAGCACTTGTCACTTCAGGCTCATTAAAAATCGAAGGCGACTAGAGTCATCTTTTGTTTTTTCTCGACTCTTTAAAATTGAAAAAACAAGTTGTGTCAAATAGTCTAAAATTTATTTTAAACGGAATAATCATCACCTTTCCTACGTTGGTCTTAGGTTGAGAAAATGGAGTCCACCAACCAAGGAGTTCCCCTTGGAGGAAATCTTAGTCCCGTCTCCTCTTGGGGAGATGCTGGTGCACCCCATATGGCCACATTGTCGCTTCCAGGATTGACAATTGGCTTGCCCGTATGGCTTTTCTCAACTTCCGTCATTTAGAACACCACAATTCCTGAACAATCGAGTCAACAACTAGACAATTCCCGAGTTACCCCCAACCCTCTACTTCGTCCAATTCTTCCTCTCCTCCTTCCTCTTCACTTGATGAGGTTGGTAAAGCCAAAAATCAAGTACCTGAGAAGAAGAAGGAAAAGAAGAAGAAAGAGAAGAAGAAGAAGGAGCCAAAGGCGAAAAGGGGCAACCAAGCGTCGTCTAGCGAAAATCCACACACTACACCGACCAGGCCTAAATCGCCATGTGTCATTTGCAAGGGAGACCACTATCATAGAGATTGTCCTTGCATCCTACAGATGTTAAGGGACTGGTCTCCTCATTTTCACAACCCGGTGTCGTCAACCTCTGATGATCGTGTTGAAAACACACCGTCGACTAGTGAAAGTGAAGCCCTTGGACAAAAAGGAAAGTGCAAATTTCCTTGTAAACTGTGTGAAGGCGATCGCGCCATCCACTGTTGTCCCTTCTTAGATGAGGCTAAAAGTGTTTTGGACGATCGTCTGGTTTCACTGTTACGACTTCCTCCTGGATATAAGAAACTCTTGCCGAGTCCGTCGCTAGTTGAAAGTTCGGCTGACCCGCCCAGGTGGTCGGTCGAAGCATCTATCATTGAAGATAAACTATCTGAACCCATACCAGACGAAATTCAAAAGGTCGAGGTGGCAGTTGACCCAGTCTTGCCTTTAGAGGTCCCATCTTCAGATGATACAGTCACCGAGGAGAACAAGGATGACACCATCCAAATTCTTTTCGTAAACACAGACTCTGATGAACATGGGGGAAATTTACCCATTCCTTTACCGCAGGAAGGAAGTTCGTCAGAGCCGTACCCGGCCGTCTATTCGGTTCCACCTCCAAGCAACCTAGTTGTTTCCTTCGACTGGAATCAGCTAGGCAGACCCCGTTTACCGGCTAGTGTGCTATTCCGAATCATTGCTCAAGCATATAGAATGGTTATGGCTGGTACCATCATAGATGAAGGGGCTTCTGTGAGTATCCTTTCCTCGACTGCTTGGAAAGCGCTTGGTTCGCCATCGCTTTTGCTTGAGATGAGAAATCTAACGGGCTTTGACAAAGGAACTAGTCGACCGTTAGGGATACTTCCCAATGTGCCCATAACATTGAGAGGGAAAACCATTCACATGAACATAATGGTAGTCCAAGGACCCCTGGATTATAATCTACTCCTTGGATAAGACTATATTTATTGCATGGGAGCCATTGTCTCATCACTCTTTAGAGTAATGTGTTTTCTGCATGAAGGAAGAGTGGTCAAGCTCATAGACCAGCTTTCATTCCCCAGTTCACGCATAGCAAATAGTCATATACCATCCCTGAATGGTCTTTTCACGCAAGAAGTGTCTCATCAATCCCCGCTCCGTCCACCTAATGAGCGCGAGTGATTCGGGTGACGTGACTGAAACCCAGGGGGCATGCACCCTGGTCTACTTCGATAGGAAAACTTCAAGTATAGCGTAGGTTTCCGCGAAGGATATCTGACTAGTCTGACACTCCCATCCACAATTGGAAAAGGGGTTTGGACTGGAACAAGATTCCCTTGTCAAAGTTATGTGAGTGGAGGCGTCTGCGGCATTGACCTTTGTCTATTTCGGTAGACATTGTTGAAGAAGTGTTTTATTTGTGGTACATGTAGAACAATCTTTGGTAACCTGAAAGAGGTAGGCCTTTTTGGGAAAACAAATGTTTTGTCTGCGAAATTGCGGGGTAACCTTGAAACTCTATGTCTCTATACCTGGGGGCATGGAAACCTTTTGGCGTGCAAGCGAAGAGCGACCATTTATTTTTTAAATTTGTAGGTCCTCTAACCCTTTAAACTCGTAGGATTGGTTGTTTCCTAACTTGCATAAAGAAAGGATGTGGGGCTAAGTTTTAAAATAATGCCGTTTTTATATATGAGACATTCTTATTATACGACTGGATATATCGAGCAGTTTTAACGTGGACTTCATTCTCGTTAAAAAATAAACATAAGCAATGAGCAAATGTTTCCCCCAGCGTTTAAGCTCAATAAAAAATGAACCAATTCCCGGTAAATAACCATCGTGGATGTAGTACTTCAGCCTTTAAAGCCTTGGTCATGTTCTCATCATCACCTCCACTCTGTATTGGCCGATCATTCACCTCCATTTGATTGTTTACCCCTTTTGAGGAACAGCTGTGAAGAGTGATCCTATTAGCCATCCTTGTAACACTGTCGTGATTGGAAAATTCCAAACCTTACCTGGAATCAGCTGCTACCCAATTTTATCACTCGTTCCTCAAATACGAGTCTCCTTTAAGCTCTTTTCAACTGACTCGTAAAATATGAAAAGATTGCCGAGCCATTGGCCTCTCCAGCTCGTTAAAGGGACCAGAAGTGCTATCCCTCCTTTAGATTTTAATCTTTTTGGACCTGAGGGATTATTACACAAAAAGATCGAGTGCTTGTTTTGTTCGGCTCGTTAAAAGTATCGAAAATTCCTCCCTTCTGTATTGTTTTATACTTTTTTGGACTTAAGGGATTAGATGACGAAAAAGGATTTTTGGAGTTTCCTTTACATCCCTTTTCAGACTCTATAAAATTGAAAAGGACTGAGTTATCTTTGTCGTTAAACTCGTTAAAACTTAATAGCGACAAACTTGTCCATAGCAGACAAGAACGAGTTTCACTATCGCTAGGCTCGTTAAAACATAGCGATGGGTTTGCCCGAAGGGAAAATTATAGAACAAGCATATGTTATCCTCCTCAAGCTTGACAAAAATAAAGAGGTACTGGTCAGCAATGACTGGGGAAAAATTAGGAAGAAAACTTGAAGAAACTTTGTTTGTAGCAAGTCGCTCTTGAACATGACACTTTCACTCCGCATCCAAGTCGGGTTGGGTCGTTTCATTCACCGGTCACATCACCATGGTCACATCACACCATCCACATTTGGGGTTAATGCTACCGATCCATCATGTCAGTGTCGCTGGTATGTTCAAGAGAAGTCACTCAGAGAATTCACCTGTGTATCACCCACTGCAATACATTTACACTCCATTCTTTCATGACTGGTACCCTAAACCTTATATCACCAGACCGTTTTCATCTCCATTAAAATCATTTTCTCTGTTCTGTGTCTTTGATGTGGGATTCATTAAGGCCCTCCTATGACGGATCGCTTCTTGTCGACATCAGCTGATTATCCAAGAAGTCGATCTAGGGACAACCCTTTCAGTACTTAGAAGCTTGCATGCCTCAATGGCAAGTTTTTCACTTCTGGCAACAGGTTTACATCAATGACCTTCGACCGAAAGATTTTTCGTGGTCTTCGACGCCAAGTCCTTTATTCACACCACGTGAATTGTACTACAGTACCTTGAGGGTCATTATCATTATCGGTGATTCCTCTCGTGCATGTTAACAGCTTACATCATTGGCTGGTAATCAGGCGATGTCTTTCCATGTTCGACTCCAGAACATCTCTCACATGGATCGACTTGTACTTTGAGTGAAGATCAAACGAGACTGAAGACCCCAGATCTAGTTTCATCCATCCAGGCTGCGATATATATTCAGGAAAATAAAGACATCAAATGTACATCATTGTTGCACAGATAATCATCCAATCAAAGGGATGATGGCTCTACTAGAATCATCAGTCTACACTCAGAGGATTGTCTGTCCTATGTACATGAAAATGAATTTATAAAAATGAGCATGGGAATGCCTGCCTCAGCTAGATCATGAAAATATTATGAAGATAATGTATTGTATTGTATCTTATTACAGGTCTCCTTCCAGCTTGAAAGAACTTCGGATCCTCATGATAAAGAATTTCACCCGACATCAAAAAGATTAACGACCTCATGCTTTAGGGGGCAACTGTTATAGACATTTTTGGGCACTACAACCCCAAGCTTGAGAAAAGGATTGTAATCTTCTCATATTTTCTTACTAATGCAATATACAGATAGCAAGGGGTTTTACCTGAGGATTTCCTAACGAAATCATTGCATTGTAATCGTCTCATATTTTCTTAATAATGCAATATATAGATAGCAGGGGGTTTTACCTATGGATTTCCCGACGAAATCATTGTGTTATGTGTGATTGAATTCTTTCTCTTGTATGCTTCATGATTTCTTAGATCATTTATTGTTCCCAATGATCAGTAGAGTAGATTCAAGTCAACGGTTTTATAATATTACAATTATCATTTTGAATCTACAAGGAACTTCTACAATTATAAAAAAACTAAATTCAAATATACGTTGATAGAGTTGAACTGGACAATGAAAGACAAAGTTGAAGCTAGTATGTTGGTGTGGTATGTATAGGGTTAACAGAAAACCATAACCCCAAAACACATCTTAACATAACAAAAGAATGAAATAAAAACAATGATGTAAATAATCTTGTCTTATACAGTTAGTCATTGCATAGAAGATTGGAAAATTTCCAACATCCAAAAATCATATGGAAAAAAGCCATACAAAGAAATTACAGAGAGAACAATAAATATTAGAAGAAAATTGTGACAGAGGACCGAAAATACTATAACAAATAAATTCAAAGTGAAAGTATATGTATTTTAACTGAAGGTTGATAATTCATTCAACATAATACTGACAGTATAAAATTATGGAACTTCAATGGCCCTTATGACAAAAAGGAAACTCTGGAAAATGGCAAATGATTTTAAAAAAATAGATTTTAAATACCCAAAATTTGTGTCTTGAAATTCATATAAGAGACCAAGGATTATACAAGGGTTTTATCTCAGAATATTACGTTAGAGATATTTCTTAGTGGAAATGTGAAAACTAGTGTTTTGAATGAGAAATTTCTTGTTATTGCATTGACAAATTATGCAATGTCCTTCATGGATGATGATCAAGGATCTATAGAAACAATTTGGAAAAGAAACTATTGGCTTAGTGAGTCCTGACCCAGGTTCAGAGTTAGTTTTTCCAGACAAATCCCTACACTACTAGCACTTTTGGCATCAACCCACAGAGCGCGGACTAAAGTCTCACCCGAAGCAGTATGGGGGGATGCTAGAACCAAGTTTCTGCGCCTAGAGATTAGTGTAATGTCGTTTTATGCCCTAAACCTGCCTTTGCGCATCTCGATAATCCTTTAGCGCTTATTGACATAACCTACCTTAATCAGATTCTATACCTCCGCAAATGTTCACGACGGTCTTTTGCGGACCCTAAATAGGTGAATAACCTTCTTTTGTGCATCCGGGATTACTCTTAATCCCGTATTTACCTAGATCGGCCTAAGCACCGAGAACATTAACATGCAATAAGATATGCTTCGCGTAAATAGATACTATTAAATACGTTCATATAACAACATCAATTATTTAATTTCGTGCATCAATACAATATTAATTCATAAATCCATCATTCATCATAACATAAGAGCACATATATTCATAACAGAAGTAAATTGACAAACACAGGAATTTCTAGAATAATCTCTTTATTAATACTTCAGTTATGTTTACAAACTCAAGACTTTCATGTGCACTCAGCTGTAGGGGTCCACGCACTCAGCTCAGGACTCTACTCTAGCCTCTACACACACAGCTGCAAAGCCTCTCTTCTACTCTAAGACTTCTTCGCTCTTTCTTCTATTGACCCATTACACTCATCTTCATCACCTTCGTTATGCCTTATCCTTTCTAAGACTCTCCTAATTATTCAATCCCATGGTCCGCGGACCATGGGTAGATATATAAAATCCGACACAACATATATTAAGGAAGGGTAAAACCCTTTATGACACTTTACTATCTATGCACTTTGCGACCACAAATTGCGGAGGCTTCACACCTTTTACAATAAAACTTGGGCTTTTTGCCCCAAAATTTTGGGCTTTTACCCCAAAATTGACCCTAGGGGACCTTGTCCCAACAACCCCCCAGCACAAAGATCGTGACTTGACCTTGAGTCACTATGATGGCATGAATAGATTACGGAGACCTCCCAACTCTACTTGTGCCACTGCTACCTCAACCGTGCTCTCTGTGGCTGCTTGTTTGATCTGCTCCACTAGCTACTCTATTTCTGGTCCTGCAATGTCTTCCTTGATTTTATGCTGCATGCGCTGCAGGCTGGCCAACTTCTCCTCAATGTTGGCGAAGATAAAATAGGCCTCATCCAGCCAAGGCGCCAATCTAGCCTTGAGGACCGCCTCTTTCCTCTGCGTTGCTTCCACCTGTTCAAGCAATTGTTTTACCTCATGCAACTTTGCCAATCATTGTGCTATAGCGACGATGTGCATCGTCGCTCTTGCTTCATCATACCACTGTTGCAATTCATGAACCTCTGTGTTTAACCTCTGCAGGTTAGGATCTTCCTACAGAGCCATGACTACCTCACTGGATTGCTCAAAGAGCGTTTTGCAATCCACCACCATGGCATCCACTGTTGCGACTCCATCCTTCACACCGGCTTCACGTTGTTCTTTGACCTCTGGTGGAGTTGAAGGTTGTCACTTAAAATCTAAATCTATGATTTTAAGGTTCATTTCAAACTAAACCTTGGCCACTTCTGTCTTTGCGTCGCACACACCTACAACCAACTTCCTTATCTTCACCTCCAATGACGCTTCCTCTGGGATATGCAGTTCAAGGACTGTTCTACATGCCTCGGCTACCACGACTGCAAGTTGGTCATTTTGCACCGGAACTTTTTCTGCGCCTCCAGCGCTGCTGATTTCTCCACAAACATTTGTTCGTTGTTAACTTTGTACTCGGTGATCAGGGTCAACGTGCACTTCTCTCGGGCCTTCACTTCTGCTGTCACACTTGCTTGCAGTGTGTGTAGAAACTTGTGGGGGAGCGCAACCAGGTTGAGGCCAATATTCTTCAAAGTGATGACAATAGCATTATTTGTGGCCACCTCCATGCTCAAAGATCCATTAGGTAGTACAACTGCCTAGAGATCCAATCATTGAACAATCTATGCTGCTTGAGTGGTCCCCAGTGCCAAAATGGTTGATGTTGCACTACTCTGTCTTTCACCTGCCTAGAGTCTAGTCATTTGTATCTGCAGCTCGCTAGACCCACCTGGATGGTGCTCAATGCCTACTTTTGCTGTTGCTCAAAATGTTGCAGCAGTTCTACTGTTGTATCCTGCACCTTGTCTCCAATTTTATCCAAGTCACCATCCATCAAAGTAATCAGATCTAATGATGACTTGGTGGTTTCCGTCTTCTTTCACAATCCTTCCTTTAACTGCTCCTTGTACGACTTTATTCGGAAGGGAGTGTTTTCCTACTGATCACCGTCACCTTGCTCTGACCACTCTTCCACCTCCATTTGGGGTGAAGGATGCTTCTAACTTCTTTTGGAGCCACGCTCTTCCTGTTCTTCCCATTCCTTCACGATGTGCTCCGCTTCTACTCGGGCCTTTTCATCAGCCTATTTATTTCTCTTCTCAGCCAACTGTTGAACCTTTTGGTTGGTCATTTCCTTTTTCTTCTTCCCCACAGACTTGATAGTCCCTACGGCCATGTCAAAAGGAGAATGCCACTCTATTGGCCAACGCTCCTCTTAACCGTCTCCTCATTTTCAAATCATGAATAGTGACGGTAACGGTCACTTTTTGGCTACACTACACGGTCTCTCCCTCTATAGCGTAGCTCCCTTCGTGCTTCTTCTGGTACTATGAAACCCTCTTGTTTCGCACAGAGTTTCTGTCGTACAGCTCTACAAACTGGGTAGTGTAGTTTATAGTCTAGCACCTCCTTGCAGCTGCCTCGAGCCCTAAAAATTTTCTACCGTCATGTAGTCATTGGGTCAGATCCCCGGTGCATGGCTTCAATCGGCTTCCATTTACGTTTCTTGGAAATGGATCTCCATTCAATTTCGTGAGCTGAACTACTCCACCATCGGTAATCTCCTTGATAACATATGGCCCTAGCAACTGCATCTGAAATTTTCCTGGAAACTTATCAAACTTACCGTTATATAACAAAACTGAATCATTTACCTTGAAGGTGCGTACTTTGATGTTCTGGTCATGCCATGCCTTTTTGTGTTCCTTCTAAAATTTTTTGATGGAATCCAACCAAAAATCTATCTCCCATAGGCTCTGTTGTCTGCTCGAGCCACTCTTCTAAGGCTCAGTACTCCGCAATTCCTGTGAATGCCACTATACATAGACTAGGCACAATGTACTCCATAGGCATCATAGCCTCTATGCCATAGACCAACCTAAATGGTGTTTGACCAGTAAGCTTCTTACAAGTAGTTTTGTAAGCCCATAATACCTCTCGTACATGCACGTCCCAATCATTCCTCTCCGGATTGCAAACCTTTGTCATTGCATTCTCCAATATCTTATTAAACGCTTCAACCATCCCATTGGCTTGAGGATGATATGGTGTACTCTTCTGGTGATAAATTTGGAATTCTTCTATTAGCACACTGATCATTTAGTTTAGGAAATGCATACCACAATCACTCATCAAAATATTCTGGCAACTAAACTTGGTTAACACATATTCAAATAAGAACTTCACTATTGTTGCCCCTGTGTAGTCCTTCACAGGCTATTCCTCCACCCATCTGGTTAAATACTCGGTTGCAGTGATGATATACCACGCACCCGTCTTCTTTTTCGAGGGCTGAATCGGTCCTACAAATAAATTTCCCATTTCTCAAATGGCTGCAATGATATCTACGGATTCAAAGGCATCTCATCCCTCCACAATAGCCCATTGGTTCTTTGACATGCATCACACATCCTATAATATGCTTTGGAATCCTTATGCAGCGTCGGTCACCATAACCCAGCATGTAAAATCTTTTGTGCTATTTCTTTTCCTACATAATGGCCTACTGCAGCCCCTCCATGAGCTTTAGCTAGGATACCGTTTCGTTCAAAATCAAGCACATATCATCGCAGTATCTTGTCCGATGCCATTTTATATAAGTGCCCTACAATAACATAAAAGTTTGTTGCGCTAACCACCAATTCTTTCTTATGTTGACTAGTGTATCCTTCTGGAGCCATTCTCGTAGTTAGGAAGTGGATAATGTCTGCAAACTGATTATCTGTTACGCGCACAACAAAGAGTTTCAAGTTGGGCAACCCTTCTTCTAAATTGGTAGGCTCCTCTCCAATTTCAATGTGCAACAGATGATCTTGCCCTATATTCAATCACCCTAGCTTCACAATTACTTTGAAATCATACTCTTGAAACAATAGCAACCATCTGCATATTCCCCCCCTCCAACACAGCCTTGTTTGTTATAGACATTTTTGGGCACTAAAACCCCAAGCATAAAAGGTCCATAAACCAAGGGCTCCTAAGTCCCTAAAAGTGTTGTTCCAACCCCTAAAGGAACAAGGTCAACTGATTACAGCTTCTCCCAGAAGTTCTCCATGAAAAACTACTCAGAACTAGTCAAAACAGGATCATTTCACCTGCTCCATAGGCAAAGTGCATTGCATCTCACCTAAGTACACTCAAGGGGTGCGTTGCATTTCAAAAAGCCCTTATATGGGGTGCGATGGGCGAGAAGAGAAAAATGGCAGTGTCAATCCCTGAGGTGGAGAGGCATGGAATCTTACAGAAACTTCTCCACTGACACTTGCCTCTCTGAATTCGACCAACGGTGAGTAAGAGATCATTAATCTCCAAGTGGAAGAAAGAACTATCAGAGGGAAGACACTAATCAAATCACAAGCTGACTCATCTCCCTTACATACATCTATATATGGATCCCTCATCCCAGAGATCCAAAGGCTAGAATTTTGCATCTTGTAATGAATTGATGTTGGTTTCTTGAGGCAACATCATAGTGTTGGGTGATCTAAGCTTTGCATGAGGTGAATAAGGGCTTACTTGCTGAGAGGATGATGTTGGGTCAGAACAACTGGTTATAACTCTCTTGGCTCTTTCTTGATTATCAATAAATCTATTCAAGTTTTCCTCCATACTCTTGTGTAACCTATGTTTTGTGCATTTGTATGGTCAATTTACATCTGATCCTAGATTGTTTATGATAATAGATCCATGTTCTCATATAGTGTCATGTTGCTTCATTTCTACTGGTACTCTGCAACGCCGGGTATACAAGGAAGCAAGTAGCAAAAGACTATCAGAAGAGAGAGGAATCGAGCAAGGAACCAAGCGCAAGACAGAGGTTGGTCTCCTTTATTCTTCTCTCAGCTATCTTTCATAAAGGAAAACGAAAGTAGTTTTACTTTGTTTGTTTCTAAGGTAGTTACCACGCCTTAGTGGGATTAGCAGTTCTGCATAGACACTTTTCCCTGTAACAAAATGGCGACTCCGCTGGGAAGCGACTAGGTTGTTTGTCTATCTACATTTGTTTACTTTATAAACTTACAGACAGAGCCTGAAGTTGAGCCAGGTAGCCTTCGAACTGCATTTTCTCCGCAAATGCAAAGTAGATAAATGCTGCTTCAGTCAATCTCCGGGTTTTGTTTATGAATTAAACAACTGATTTACAAACTCTGTAATTGCCCTTGTGGTGGCTCTTGTAACCTCCTTAGATCTACCCCTATTGTTGATTTATTGATTACCACTTGCTCGGCCAAAATCCCTGAACTGAACTGCAAACTGCGACCTGGAACCCAAGCAAAGTCTCGTTTCTGGTCCAGCGCACTATATGTTCTGTGAATCTCAAATTCAGCTTACTTCCTGAGTGTAGTAGGTGCGCTGCATTTCAAATTCACTGTGTTACAGGTGCGCTGATCAGACTAGGCATTGTTCCTAAGTTTTGGTTTCTGTTCACTCTTTTCAGATCTATTCAAGAATTTTGCTGCCTGTAGTCAGTACACCTCTATTTGAAACCCCTTTCATTGCAGTCATTCTACCTCCATTGTGCAAGGAACTGTAAATGTTTTTGTGTATTTGTTGAGTCATTTTCAGTTCTCCTTTGCAAAAAAGTAACGTAATTGTACTGTCGTTTCTTGATTTGAAAGTGTCGCAAGTGTCGTTTTCAGTCATAGAAGAGAGTCTGATTGCTCTTGATAGTCGATTACCCTATTACTATTGTATTTGGTCTGAATTAGTAGTTTTTCTTGTGTCGAAAGCAAGTTTTCATTTCCAAATCGTAAAGTGTCGTCATTGTCTTCATTTTGATTTTGAAAAGAAACTTGTTAGTAATTGTCGCTTTGAAAAGTAATTCAGATTTGCGCATTAGCTTTCTTTTTATCATTCACATATTAAGAAGGCTGAAAACAAATACATGCATGTGCATTTGCATTTAGACTGTTTGATTGGTTTGATTTAGGATAGTGCATATAGTGTGTGCTCTTTTATCTTTGTTGAAAGAATTATGTCTTTCTTTCCTTAGTAGCTAGGATTTTCATTGCACAAAGAAGATAAAACGACTGTTTATCATCTTAGATTGCATTTTAGGAATTGTATATCTACATCACGCGGTGAACCTGAAAGGAAAATTTCTTAAGCAAGATCAACTGTAAAATAAATTTAATGAATCTAACAACACTTTGGAACCTAACGCACAACATCTAGAAGTCTAGGCTAGAGACGTATTCCAGCTTCGTAAATCCTGGTAACTGTTGTTCTCACTGTTGGTTGAGGGATTCCTCCACTTTGAGACGATAAGTGTCAGTACAGACTTATGCTCCCACGTACAATCGAGTATATTTTGGGAGACCACAATAGGCTTAATCCTTTATCCATAGGAAGCCGTGTCTGCCGCCCTATCGATCGCAATGCACTGAACACAGCATTCGGGAAGATTGACTACCGTACCGTAAAAATTATTCTACAGTTTTGCGATTGGTTTGGTAATCCCTCTACCTAGATTTCCAGAGCAGTCCCTTTCATTCCTTTTCAGACTCTTTAATAGAAAAGGTCCATCTGAGCACTTGTCACTTCAGGCTCATTAAAAATCGAAGGCGACTAGAGTCATCTTTTGTTTTTTCTCGACTCTTTAAAATTGAAAAAACAAGTTGTGACAAAGCGTCTAAAATTTATTTTAAACGGAATAATCATCACCTTTCCTATGTTCGTCTTAGGTTGAGAAAATGGAGTCCACCGACCAAGGAGTTCCCCTTGGAGGAAATCATAGTCCCTTCTCCTCTTGGGGAGATGTTGGTGCACCTCATATGGCCACATTGTCGCTTCCAGGATTGACAATTGGCTTGCCCGTATGACTTTTCTCAACTTATGTCGTTCAGAACACCACAATTCCTGAACAATCGAGTCAGCAACTAGACAATTCCCGAGTTACCCCCCAACCCTCTACTTCATCCAATTCTTCCTCTGCTCCTTCCTCTTCGCTTGATGAGGCTGGTAAAGCCAAAAATCAAGTACCTGAGAAGAAGAAGGAAAAGAAGAAGAAAGAGAAGAAGAAGAAGGAGCCAAAGGTAAAAAGGGGCAACCAAGCGTCGTCTAGCGAAAATCCACACACTGCACCGACCAGGCCTAAATCACCATGTGTCATTTGCAAGGGAGACCACTATCATAGAGATTGTCCTTGCATCCCACGGATCTTAAGGGGCTGGTCTCCTCGTTTGCACAACCTAGTGTCGTCAACCTCTGATGATCATGTTGAAAACACACCGCCGACTAGTGAAAGTGAATCCCCTGGACAAAAAGGAAAGTGCAAATTTCCCTGTAAACTGTGTGAAGGTGATCACGCCGTCCACCATTGTCCCTTCTTAGACGAGGCTAAAATAGTTTTGGACGATCTTCCGATTTCACCGTTACGACTTCCTCCTGAATATAAGAAACTCTTGTCGAGTCCGTCGCTAGTTGAAAATCTGGCTGACCCGCCTAGGTGGTCGGCCAAAGCATCTATCGTTGAAGATAAACCATCTAAACCCATACTAGATGAACGTCAAAAGGTCGAGGCGGCAGTTGACCTGGTCTTGCCTTCAGAGGTCCCATCTTTAGATGATACAGTCACCGAAGAGAACAAGGATGACACCGTCCAAATTATTTTCGTAAACACAGACTCCGATGAACATGGGGGGAATTTACCCATTCCTTTACCGCAAGAAGGAAGTTTGTAAGAGTCGTACCCGACTGTCTATTCGGTCCCACCTCCAAGCAACCTAGTTGTTTCCTTCAACTGGAATCAACTAGGCAGACCCCGTTTACCGGCTAGTGTACCATTCTGAATCATTGCTCAAGTATATAGAATGGTTATGGCCGGTACCATCATAGATGAAGGGGATTTTGTGAGTATCCTTTCCTCGACTGCTTGGAAAGCGCTTGGTTCACCATCGCTTTTTTCTGAGATGAGAAACCTAACGGGCTTTGACAAAGGAACCAGTCGACCGTTAGGGATCCTTCCCAATGTGCCCATAACATTGAGAGGGAAAACCGTTCACATGAATGTAATGGTAGTCCAAGGACCCCTGGATTATAATCTACTCCTTGGACGAGACTATATTTATTGCATGGTAGCCATTGTCTCATCACTCTTTAGAGTAATGTGTTTTCCGCACGAAGGAAGAGTGGTCAAGCTCGTAGACCAGCTTTCATTCCATGGTTCACGCATAGCAAATAGTCATATACCATCCCTGAATGGTCTTTTCACGCAAGGAATGTCTCATCAATCCCCGGTCTGTCCACCTGATGAGCACGAGTGATTCGGGGGACGTGACTGAAACCCAAGGGGCATGCACCCTAGTCTGCTTCGGTAGGAAAACTTCAGGTATAGCGTAGGTTTCCGCGAAGGATATATGACTAGTATGACACTCCTGTCTGCAATTGGAAAAGGGGGTTGGACTGGAACAAGATTCCCTTGTCAAAGTTATGTGAGTGGAGGTGTCTGCGCCATTGACCTTTGTCTATTTCGGTAGACATCGTCGAAGAAGTGTTTTATTTGTGGTACAAGTAGAACAATCTTTGGTAACCTGAAAAGGGTAGGCCTTTTTGGCAAAAAAAATGTTTTGTCTTCGAAATTGCGGGGTAACCTTGAAACTCTATGTCTCTATACCTGGGGGCATGCAAACCTTTTGGCGTGCAAGTGAAGAGCGACCATTTATTTTTTAAATTTGTAGGTCCTCTAACCCTTTAAACTCTTAGGATTGGTCGTTTCCTAACTTGCATAAAGAAAGCATGTGGGGCAAAGTTTTAAAATAATGTTGTTTTTATATATGGGACATTCATATTATACGACTGGATATATCGAGTAGTTTTAACGTGGACTTCATTCTTGTTAAAAAATAAACATAAGCAATGAGCAAATGTTTCCCCCAGTGTTTAAGCTCAATAAAAAATGAACGAATTCTTGGTAAATAACCATCGTGAATGTAGTACTTCAGCCTTTAAAGCCTTGGTCATGTTCTCATCATCACCTCCACTCTGTATTGGCCAATCATTCACCTCCATTTGATTGTTTACCCATTTTGAGGAACAGCTATGAAGAGTGATCCTATTAGCCATCCTTGTAACACTGCCGTGATTGGAAAATTCCAAACCTTACCTAGAGTCAGTTGCTACCCAATTTTATCACTCGTTCCTCAAAGACAAGTCTCCTTTAAGCTCTTTTCAACTGACTCGTAAAATATGAAAAGATTGCCAGGCCATTGGCCTCTCCAGCTCGTTAAAGGGACCGGAAATGATATCCCTCCTTTAGATTTTAATCTTTTTGGACCTGAGGAACTATTACACAAAAAGATCGAGCGCTTGTTTTGTTCGGCTCGTTAAAAGTATCGAAAATTCATCCCTTCTGTATTGTTTTATACATTTTTGGACTTAAGGGATTAGATGACGAAAAAGGATTTTTGGAGTTTCCTGTACGTCCCTTTTCAGACTCTCTAAAATTGAAAAGGACCGAGTTATCTTTGCCGTTAGACTCTTTAAAACTTAATAGCGACAAACTTGTCCATAGCAGACAAGAACGAGTTTCACTATCGCTAGGCTCGTTAAAACATAGTGATGGGTTTGCCCGAAGGGAAAATTATAGAACAAGCATATGTTATCCTCCTCAAGCTTGACAAAAATAAAGAGGTACTAGTTAGCAATGACTGGGAAAAATTGGGAAGTAAACTTGAAGAAACTTTGTTGGTAGCAAGTCGCTCTTGAACATGACACTTTCACTCCGCATCCAAGTCGGGTTGGGTTGTTTAATTCACCGGTCACATCACCATGGTCACATCACACAATCCACATTTGGGGTTAATGCTATCGATCCATCATGTCAGTGTCGCCGGTATGTTCAAGAGAAGTCACTCAGAGAATTCACCTATGTATCACCCACTGTAATACATTTACACTCCATTCTTTCATGACTGCCACCCTGAACCTTATATCACCAGACGGTTTTCATCTCCATTAAAATCATTTGCTTCGTTCTGTGTCATTGATGTGGGATTCATTAAGGCCCTCCTATGACGGATCGCTTCTTGTCGACAGTAGCCCATTATCCAAGAAGTCGATCTAGGGACAACCCTTTCAGTACTTTGAAGATTGCATGCCTCAATGGCAAGTTCCTCACTTCCGGCGACATGTTTACATCAATGACCTTCGACCGAAAGATTTTGCGTTGTGTTCGACGCCAAGTCCTTTATTCACACCACGTGAAATGTACTATAGCACCTTGAGGGTCATTATCATTATCGGTGATTCCTCTCGCGCCTGTTAACAGCTTACATCATTGGCTGGTAATCAGGCGATGTCTTTCCATGTTCGACTCTAGAACATCTCCCACATCGATCGACTTGTACTTTGAGTGAATATCGAACGAGACTGAAGACCCTAGATCTAGTTTCATCCATCCGGGCTATGATATATATTCAAGAAAATAAAGACATCAAATGTACATCATTGCTGCATAGATAATCATCCAATCAAAGGGATGATGGCTCTACCAGAATCATCAATCTACACTCAGACGATTGTCTGTCCTATGTACATGAAAATGAATTTATAAAACTGAGCATGGGAATTCCCGCCTCAGCTAGATCATGAAAATATTATGAAGATAATGTATTGTATTGTATCTTATTACATGTCTCCTTCTAGCTTGAAAGAACTTCAGATCCTCATGATAAAGCATTTCACCCGACATCAAAAAGATTAACAACCTCATGCTTTAGGGGGCAACTGTTATAGACATTTTTGGGCACTACAACGCCAAGCATAAAATTTACATAAACCAAGGGCTCCTAAGTCCCTAAAAGTGTTGTTCCAACCCCTAAAGGAACAAGGTCAACTGATTACAGCTTCTCCCAGAAGTTCTCCATGAAAAACTACTCAGAACTGGTCAAAACAGGATCATTTCACCTGCTACATAGGCAAAGTGCGTTGCATCTCACCTAAGTACACTCAGTGGGTGCCTTGCATTTCAAAAATCCCTTCTATGGGGTGCGATGGGCGAGAAGAAACAAATGGCAGTGTCAATCTGCGAGGTGGAGAAGCATGGAATCTTCCAGAAACTTCTCCTGTGACACTTGTGTCATGCGGAAAGAGTCGATTTTGCGGACAAAACCAACCTCCCTAGAAGCTTAAGGCTTTCTAGTGACAAACAAGACAATTAAGAGCAATCCTTCTCTAAATATGCATTTATCATACAAGAAATCAAGTGTTTAGATCCTACCTGTAACCCAACGTTGTTGTAGTAGTCCAGCCTCGTCGATCCGGATGAGCTCCTCCTTCTCTTCGAAACCTGCATTCACTAACAATCAAACGATTAAATAGCACCTGAATATCTCATAAAACAAAACATATTTAACATACAGACCAAGGAGTATATGAAACAACTCATAAATAACAAATTTTTGAGAAGAATGGACTTATTTGTATTAATAGGAAACAAAAGAAACCATTACAACCTGAGCCTTGGTGTTTTGCAGGTCCCTCCCAGGGTCCAGCAAGAGTTTTCCTTTACTTTGATAAGCTCACCCACTTCCAAATGAAACAAGAAAGGATGGGAATCTCTCCTCATAAGCTTCTACAAGGAATTCCTAATTCCAGCAGCATCTACCCTTAGGAATGTTCAGCTTTCAACCTCTCCTCCTTCTGGCCTAATGCCTGCATTTATAGTGCTCTAGAGGAAGTTAATCAAGTCCACAATCAATGGGATAAGCCCCTCTTTGGATGGGTTAGCTCCCCTCTTGATGGGATAAGTTCCTCTTTCATAGGGATACATGAACCATTTGGAGGCGCTCAATACACGTCAAACAAGCTTCTAGAATGCTCTAGAAATGACCACAAGTAACTTTTTTAAGATGAAACTCGCGCCTTTTGACCTTTACAGGGGTACGCACCCATCCCTTTACATACAGAGTGTACAAGTACGCAAGTATTGTGAACTTGGGTTGCATACACGCAGGTAAGGCTAAGAGAAACTGCGTACCCAGAGATAAATGACTTTAAATCACTTTTCTCTCTTTCTTGGAGTTTGACATGAGAAGCAGAGGCATGAGACTTGCCAAGGAGGATAGTATGACAGTTGATGGAGCCATAATAACTGCAAATAGTCATGGTGACAAATTTTAGTGTAACAGATTGCCCCCTAAAGTGCGAAGCCTGTAGTAGATTAGGGTTTTATATCATCTAGGAAGGGTGAAGTACTTTATCATTTCAAGGATTATCTTGTGGAGAGCCCGGTCAGAACCTGCAAATATTCAACACAAAATACATATATAAGATGTTATCATCACTGAGGTAGGCATTCCCATACTCAGATTGAAAACTTTAACTAACAGTCTAACTACTGTTCTGATACAGGAATGATTTTGTAGTACATCACAATCATAGACTTATGTAGACACAGTATGGATGCAGCCATCTGTTTATGATTAGTCTACTATATAATGAATACAAAACTCCTCGCAGCCTGGATCGTAGAAACTAGATCCAGGGTCTTCATTTCTACTTCCCGAATCGGTACGATTCTATCCATGCGAATAAATGAGTTGATGTCGAACATGGTAGAAACCACTTGATTACCAGTCAATGATGTAAACTGTTAACAAGCGTGAGAGAGACCACCAGTGATGTCAATGGTTCTCAAAGTACCCAGTACAATCCATGAGATGCGAATGAATGTGTTGATGTCGAACATGTCACGGAATCCTTCGATCGAAAGTCAATGATGTAAATTGTCGTCAAAGGCGAGATACCTGCCATTGATGCATGCAGACTTCAAGGTACTGACGATTTCTAAGTCATCTCTCTAGATAATGTGCTGATGCCGATAGAAAGCGACCCGTTGCAGACAAGCCCACAACACGAAATCATAGTTCAAGTTGAAGAAATGTTGCCGTAAGGACTGACTCAGGGATGGTCAAAATGGATGACAAGTATTTTGCATATGAATGGTTTATTTGCAGAGACCTCTTGAACACATAACGACACGACAGATGACTTGGCGACGATTGACCCAAAGTTAATACCCAAAAACGGTTGAAGACTTTCAAAGTGGTTTAATCAACTTTAAGACAAAGGATTTCCCAACCCAGGTGAATAAAAGGTGTCATGTTCAAGAGTGGTAATAAGGTTTTTTCTGTGACAAAGGATAACAAATAGGTTCATTCTTCTCCCTTTTCCCCCACCATTTTGGCAAGTACCTCTTTATTTTTTACAAGCTTGAGGAGGATAACATATGCTCGATTATAAGCTCATCCTTCGGATGAGTCCAACTTAGTTTAGATTCGGGCCCTAAGAAGGAGTGGTCCATTCCTGTTTGTAATCGAATAGGTCCTTTACTGTGAAATTTTAACGAGTCTAGTATAGGAGAAACTCGGCGTTTTTCAATTTTAGAGAGTCTGAAAAACTTAAGAAGACTCCAGGTTCAACTTTTTCGTAAATTTGTGTCTCCCAAACCCGAAAAAGTATAAAATAATACCTGAGAGAACCGCTTGATCTTGCAACCAAGGAGTACTTTCATGATTAGTGCCTCTGACCTGAAATGTAAAAAGCGGTCAAGGACACGTCGTTTTATTTCCAGTATCGAGTTTGAAACGACAAAAACCCGGCAATCTTTTCCTGTTTTTACGGTCAGAAAAGAGCTATAAGGGGACCGTCTTTTAATTTCGTTTTAACGAGCGTAAAAGAAACTCTTGGCAATCTTTTCATGTTTTAGGAGTTATAAAAGGGCTTAAAATATGACTCTGATGTTTTGGTTCGTGAAAAATGATAATTTTCCCTGAAAGTCCTTTTGTCCTGCACAAAAACGACACATTACTCATACCTGTTTAAGATGGGCAAAAATACATTGAAAAATATCCTTCCATGGTGAAAAATAAATAAACTTAGCATTCATTTATCCAAAAAACCTATAAAAAGACCTTTTACCATGTCATTTTTACCATTTTACTGTTGAGGGAGAGAAAAGGGCTTTTGGCAAGAAACTTCCCGTGGACTTTGCGGAGAATCCGACCGTCAGAATCGAGCGTCGTCTCTTTCAGGTATTTCACAACATCCTCTTCTTTGTTTTCATCCATTTAGAATTTCATTTTAAGCCCTAGTTTGATTTTTTGGGGGCTTTGGGGTTTCAAGATCCGCTTTTCGGGGTACGCAGGTGCCCCATGGGCAACCTTCGTACCCCGACATTTTCGTTAATGGGAAAATGGCAGGAGTACGCAACCTACCTTCAGAACAGCTGCGTACCCACGCTCTGTTTTCTGAAAGCGGGGTGCGTACTCTGCGCAAAGTAAATTTAAAACCCCAAATCTCAAAACTAAACCATTAATTTTTTATTTAATGAATTCTAATGAATGTTTTTCTGGTGTGTAGATTGCCCACCATGCTTGATTGGCGCGAAAGAGAACACGAAGATGTCGATTCGGCCGCAATAGATCATCAACCTTCCATTGATGCTTTGAAGGCATGCGGTCTCTACAAATACTGGGCCATACCTGGCATGAGGGCCCAGGTGCGATTCTTAGAATGGTTGGTTGAAAGGTGGAACGTTCAGGATCAATGTTTTTACGTCGGAGGGCACCAGCTCGAGATAGAGCCCTCAGACATACACTTTCTCACTGGTTTGCCTAATAGGGGTGAGCAACTGACTCTGTCCGGGACTAGGCCGGGTGGCCAATCCCTTGCTAGTCTCCGGCTAGAGTGGTGCAATAATCAGCACCAGGAGAAAGGGATAGAAATCAAATACATATCCCTGCCTGAACTTATGGTAATTGCATTTACAGTTACCAGACTCTGCGGCACAGCCACTTTTCATATTGCCACCGGGTCCCAAATGCGGATGGCGATTGATTGCTACCGAGGCACCATTTTCAACTGGTGCGATGCTGTGTTGCCTAATATGAAGGGCCAATTGACTAGGGCAAAGAACGGGCAATTAAAGACCTTTGGGTATGGGCCTCTAGTTGTGAGCTTTGCCCTAGAGAGGGTTCCGATGCTGATCCCACAGCGTCTCACTGTTGCAGTTGGGCCTCCTCGGGAGCCAAAGTTGATGCGATGGGTTGCGGTGATGCCTCGGCATCCTGACGAGGAAGCGGGAGTTGTCCGATTTCCTGCGGGTTACTTTCACTGGTTGGAAGACTAGGTCTTTGCGATCCAGGATTTTCCTTATGCCGGAGTGGATTTTCGCGGTGATCCGGACATGGTTCTTCCACAGGGAGAACAATGGGACGACAGAGGTACTTCATTTTTCACAAATTTTTAAATTATTTACCTTTTTTTTGTTTTTTATATCGTCTCAAAACTGATAGTGACAATTTTCAAAATGCAGATGTAGGTCCACAGCGTCCGGCCAATCTCCGGCCATTCGAGAGAAGAGTACCAGTTGCACTAGCACCGACCCCACAGGATGCGGCCGCAGAGACCTTAGCCGAGTTGGAACAGGACCTAGAGCGTCTTACGGCGGACATACCAGAGACGACTATAGACGATATTCCTATCCGACTTCAGCGCTATGTGGTCGCAGTCCCAGGACCTTTCAGGAGGTTCCTGTGTAGGGTAGCGCGGGCAATCGTGTCGTATAGAGAGCACCACCAGTGATTGGCTAGTCACTTTTTGTAGACACATGTGATATTTTGGTTTTTTGTACTTATCATTTTTGCCGATCATAAGGTGTTTTTCACCTATGATCGAAGACGATGTATATTTTGACACACTCCTATCTATATATATCATTATTACCAGCTTATCTTGTTAAACATGTGTGATGAAATGTTTTTAAATTTACATGTATGATTATCGCAAATGTCTGTCTAACATTCGAGAAGCAATTGCATCTGCTAATGTATTTAATGACCTTGGAATATGCTGATATTCCATGTAATCAAATTCACGTTCCAAGAGACGCACCCTCAAAAACAATCTTAATAACACTGGATTTCTAATGGCATAGACTTTATTAAGCTGTAATACAATGAGTTCAGAATCTAACCTCACTATCAAACTCTGAATCCCAAATGAAATAGATTCAGATAATAACTCAATCACTGCACTGTATTCTGCAATGTTGTTTGTTGTTTGACCGAGGCTCACCCCATGCATAGAAACTGACTCGTCAGAGGGCGAATAGATAACCCAGGCTGCGGAAGAGATATTCTGTGTACTACGACAAGCACCATCAGCAAATCCAATGTACGTTTGGAGAGGCGTCGACATCTGCAATATCAAGAGTAATACCAAGATAAGCCAGAATAACGACCAAAACACACTTTCTAAGCTAAGCACACTGTCTAAACTAACAAACACACCAGCTAGAAAGAAAAATTAACCTAACTAACCTAACTAAAATCTCCACACCCATCGTTTAAGCATAATATCTCTTTAGGTAAAGTCCATTTCTGGGTTTACCCAAAGAGTCCCCATCAAAGTCAACCAGCTCATAGGCCCCTTTTGCTAGCTTTCGCTTAACAATGTAGGGTCCATGCCACAAAGGAACGAATTTTCCAGCACCTAATTTATCGTTAGCTTGATCATACAATAGCACTAGATCTCCTTCCGAAAAATTTCGAGGGGTCACATTTCGATCATACTGACCTTTCATTCATTTTGCGTGAGTCTCGATTGCCAAAGCAGCGTCACGTCGAGTCTCATATAATTGAGCTAAGTATAATAGAAGTTTCTCCTCTTCGGAAGTAGCTGGAAGTAATTCGACAGCCATTTGAAGTGATGGGATTTCGCATTCAATAGGCAGCACAACTTCCAAACCATAAACTAGTTGGAAAGGACTGAACCCTGTTGATGTTTTCACTGAGGTTCGGTTTGCCCAAAGCACTGAAAATAACATGTTGTGCCAATTTGACCGATGAATACCAATGATTCGTCGGATCATGATAACTAGAACTTTGTTGATGGCCTCAACCAGACCGTTTGCTTGGGGATAATAAGGAGTAGAACTATCATGACGTAAACCAAGCTGGCCTGTAAGTTTTGTCATCATAATGTTTCGAAAATGGTGCCCATGGTCAGTGATTATCGCTTGTGGGACACCAAACCTAGCAATAATGTGATTGAATACGAAAATCGCAGCTGTCTTGCCGTCTGCCTCGAATGTAGGCATCGCCTCGGCCCACTTAGTAAAATAATCAACCGCAAGGATGATATACGCATGCCCCCCAGCTGAGTGAGGGTTACATGTAATAAAGTCGATACCCCATTTGGCAAAAGGACCAACGGCAATTATAGGGTGGAGAGGAGCAGGCGGTGTGTGCATCTTGCGATTAAACACTTGACAGTTGTGACATTTTTGGACCACAATGATACAATCTTTAAACATGGACGGCCAGAAGTAGCCAACACGCAACACCTTCTGAGCTGTGGCATACCCAAACATATGACCTCCACACGCCCCAGAGTGACAGTCATTTAAAACCCTTTCTGCCTCTTCATGAGTTAAGCAACGTCGGAAAATCAAGTCTGCCCCACGGCGATAAAGAGTATCTCCAATAATTTTGTACTGTTAGGACTGGAATCGAATTTTCCGACGTTCCGACTTTGAAGCTTCGGGCCGAAAGGATTGGGTTTGGAGATAAACGATTATATCCCCATACCACGGATCTAAAGTTCTGATGAGAAACAAAGATTCGTCCGCAATGGGTTCCTCTGCCACAGTTTCCGTGTCAGCACACGGGAAGTCACACATCAACTCTGCAAAAACTAAAGATTTCTTAGACTTAGATTTGTCAAACTCTAAGTTGAACTCTTGCAAGATAACGATCCATTTAGAGTACTTTCCCCCTAGCAATTGTTTAGTCAAAATGTAGATCATAGGGTTGCAATCCGAAATGACTGTAGTTTTACGGAGAAGAATGTAATGACGAAAACGTTGGACAGCCTGAACGGCTGCGAGGGCCAATTTCTCCACATGCGAATATTTTAGCTCAGTGGGATTTAACGTCCTACTAAGATAATATATCACATGTTCCGTTCCGACTTCATCTTCCTGAACTAACACCATTCCAATAGTGGAATGAGAGGCAGCGAGGTACAAAAAGTAATCTTGGTTGTAGTTGGGAGGATGCAACAACGGTGCATGGGTCAACGCGTGTTTAAGTGCATCGAAAGATTGCTGAGCTATCTCATCCCAAGAAAATTGAGCGTTTTGTTTCAACAACCGTGTAAAACCTTTTGTGACCTCGGCATAGTTAGGAATGAACCGGCGTAAAAAGTTTTCTTTCCCCTGCAAACTCTGGAGTTGGCGAAGACTCGAAGGAGGAGGCAATTTGATGATAGCTTCTACCTTCGAGGGATCGACGCGAATGCCGGCTTTTGAAACTACAAATCCCAGCAATCGTCCCACTTCTATACAGAAGACACATTTGTGTGGGTTCAAACGTATACGATAATGCCTACACCTCATGAAGATTGCTCGTAAATGGACAAGGTGATCAGCTCGATGTAAAGAATGAGTAGGCAAATCATCGAGATACGGTTGCACAATGTGTTTGATGTCATGAAATGCATAAGACATTGCCCTTTGAAAAGTGGCTCCGGCATTCTTAAGTCCAAAAGGTAGTTTGCAATAAGCAAATGTCCCCCATGGACAAATGAAAGCCGTTTTTGGTTGATCGGCAGGTAGAATATTGATTTGATTGTAACCGGAAAAACTGTCCATAAAGGAAAATATTTCACTGCCGGCACAATCATCAATTATTTGATTGATATAGGGCGTGGGATAGTTGTCTTTTGGACAAGCACGATTAATATCCCTATAGTCGATGCATATTCTTATTGTTTCTTGTTTCTTGTTAACCGGAAGAATATTCGATACCCAATCCGTTAATGGGATCGGATAAATGAAACCTGCTTTCAACAGCTTCTCAACTTCTGCTTTAATCGCAGCCGCTTTCCGAGAGTGTATCTGAAGCAGACGTTGCTGAATGGGTTTAGCATCCGGGTAAGTCTTGATCTCATGAACAACAATGGAAGGATCAATTCCTGGAATTTCCTCATAGGACCAGGAAAACATGTCGCGGAATTCTTGAAATAGGGCCTTGTATGTTGGAATTTCGTCATCTGTACACGAGGTGCCTATATGAATGTTCTCAACAATTCCAGTTTTGACTGAAATGTCAATGGCAATAGTTTGGAAAATGTTTCCCAAATTCAACTCTGAATCAGGATGTTTCATGGGATTCTGAGCGTCCTTGACATATTCAGCCGTAAAGATTGATGAAAAATCATTTTCAAAGCCATCACCCTCAGGTAAAAATGAAGATCTATGATGGAGATCTTCCCATGGTAGATCGTCTACACTTAGGATTTCACGAAGTTGCTCGTCAGATGACACGACTTCGGGAAACGCTATCCGTTCTGAGGTTGATGTGAAAAGTGATTCCTCACCGACCACATTCATTTGGTCGATTTGGGTTGAACGCGGGTCGGTAAAAGACTGCACAGCTTCATAAGCAATTTCATATGGACTCAAAGGCATAGCATCACCGAATGAGTCTATCTCAGATTCAGATGGGACAATCCAAGGATCATCGTAAATAATAGTATCTGACGTAATCATATGAATGAATGCGAATGAAGGGTCTGCATTGATTGGAGGAAAAGGAAAAGTTCCCAGTAAACCGGAATCTTTAACTAATCCTACGCCAACATCCTTATAAGGGATAGTCGTTTTACCGACATGCTGGATACTCTCTGAAGAGGCTGGGTCGGATGAAAAGAAAGCCATCTGGTCTATTATCACGATCTTGCCATTATGTGGAAACTTTATAACTCTGAAAACCGATGAGATGCCTGCTGTCATAGCGTAAGCCCAACTTCGACCCAAGAGAAGGTTGTACTCTAGAGGGGCATCAACCACCTACACATCCAGACTAACGGTTTTTCCTTCAACCCCTATAGGCAAATCCTGTAAAATGCCAAACGGATGGAACCCACGGCCATCAAAGGCCTTAAGAATTGTCGGGGATTGGTTCAGCGAAGGAGAACCAAGCGATCTCCAACACTGAATCGACATAATACACGTGGAAGCTCCCTCATCAGTTACAATCCGATGAATAGGCCTGTTTTTGACTATTACTGGAATCTGGAAAGCCATCTGATGAGGGAGACGTGGTGTACTATTTTCTAGATCAAAGATTATCAGGTTCGGGCCCTGAACATCAACAGCTCCTATAGCCGACAAAAGTAATTTTTGTTGTGCTGGGTATGATTGCAGCACTTCTAAAGCCGACATTGCTGAGGGTGAAACAGCTAAATCCTCAACAATGTTGTAATTTTGGGCCGCTCTCGCATGTGGATTGAAAGCAGACCTTCGAAGTACACCCTAGGCGGGCGGTTTGATTACTAAGTCAGGGTTAGGTTTCTTGATCTGTAGTGGATCGGACCCAGGAGCTGAGGTTGATGGATTTGATTGAGAAGATTCTGCTTCTTTCGATCCATCAACAAGACTTTTACTACCATAATCATGTGATCGAGTCGCAATACGTACATGAGGCATCATCAATATGGGTTCTTCACTGGCACTCGAGGAAGAACCTATCATCTTACTCTCCTGCTTTGGAAATGGATCTTTCAAAACAGCAGGAGTTGGGGAACCCTTGACGATCTTCACAACCTCGGCCCGATGAGGGCAATCTCTTGTAAAATGATCATCTTCACAAATAAGACAAGGATATCGAGGTTTGCACTTTTCGTCATTGGTTTCTGACTTTTCTTTTTTCTCCTTTGGAGCCTTGTCTGCTTTATCCTTCTTCTTGTCTTTCTTTTCCCACCGTTTTTTGATTTAGCCGTAGATGACTCTACAACATGAATATCAGTGGAAATTTCAGGAGAAGATTCTCCTGTCGGGGAGTCTGGTAAGGTTATAATGGGCGAAGAATTATTTGAAGACTTCTTCTTGCTTTTAATATTTACTGTACCAATCATGCCATCAGCAGCGTGAGACCCCGAAGGAGCAGCAGCAATTTGATTTGACTTTGGAAGATCTGGGATCTTTTCGTGTAACCTACCCGACTGAGTATAAACTAAGTCAAGGTACTGCGCTTGAGCAATCACTTGCTCTTCAGTAACTACTCCAGCTTTAGCTACGTCTTTAGTAATCTTCGGTAATAATGATTTAACAAACCATTCAGCTAAGATTTGGTCCAGGATAAAAACTTTCACTAATCGCCTTCGACGTCTCCATTCATGAATATGATCGGAAATATAAGTGGACGTCGACTATTTTAATGAAGTTAATAACTCGGTGCCATTATCATACCTGACCAGCAACTGAAAATGTGTTAAGAACGAGGTAGCTAACTGACTAAAATTATAAAAAGAGGCCCGTGGTAACTCAATGTACCACTTGGCCGCGAGACCAATGAGCGTACGCTGAAAAAGACGTAAACGGATCGAATCATCCGAGATAGAATTTGAAGCACACCAGAGGTGGTAAGTCATCACATGATTTGATGGATCCTCTCCAGACTTACCTTCGAACTTGGGTATGTCACTGGGCAACTTATTTGGCATTGGCGGCCAGAACAGAAGATAATTTATTGGATCGTTCGTTAGGCGCGTTAAGTCTGGTAACTCCAAAGTTGCGATAAATGGCAATTGCCGATTAGGATCCCTAAAAATCTGGGTCACAAGACCAGTCCCACGAGGAGGATATCCAGGATAACTTGGAACAGGAATCGCATTCGGGATATTTTATCCTCCCGGAAAGCCAGGATTAATTGGACCGTACTGGGGTTGCTGTGGTTGTTGATAAGTGTACCCAGGATACAGTTGATACTGGTAAACCGGTTGTTGGACAGCAGGCCCGTATTGGTACTGTCCCTGGTACGGTTGATAAACAAATTGTGGTTGACTAGTGACAACCGTACTTAAACCAGGCTGCCCCACAGGCATCTAAACCGTAGTTTGAATCGTGGATCCAGATAATGGTAAAGATGTCTGCGGAGTAGTGGCAAAGACAGTAGAAACTGGAGCTGTCGATACTCCAGAAGTAAGTGCGGTGGAAGAAACAGATGTTGCGGTAGTTGCAGCAGTTGTTTGAGATGGAGTACTAGGTGCAATTGGCGACTGAGTAACTACCGAAGGTACAGAAGTTTGAACATTAGACTGGACTGGTTGCTGGGGTGGACCAGAAACCACAGGTTGTCCAGTTTGAGATGACAACTGTATGCTTGGCTGCAACACTTGTTGAACTTGCGATGGATCCCACACTATGTTCATTCCGGGGTATTGACCCACGACAGGTTGAGGATATTGAGATCCATAACCGGATTGAGCGTAGGATTGATAATTGAAAGGTACATTTCCCGTACCTTGAACATAAGATTGACCTTGGGGTGGTTGATAACCTTGACTCGAGTACTGACCTTGGGGTAGATACCCTTGAGGTAAGTACTGATACTGGGGTTGACCTTGAGGCATAAATTGATACTGAGGTTGACCCTGGGGTACATATTGAGGCTGGGGTTGACCTTGAGGAATATACTGTACCATAGGTACATATTGTCCTTGAGGTTGCCCCCCAGACGCAAGTTGTGTACCTTGAGGTTGCCCCCCAGACGCAAGTTGTGTACCTTGAGGTTGCCCCCCAGGCGTTAATTGAGGCTGCCCCCCAGGCGGTAACTGGCCACCTTGAGGTTGAGAACCGGGAATTGAACCTGACATCATATAAATGTCTCCTACGCCCAACGGTTTATTACCATTGTTTCCAGTTAATGACCCATGTCCAACGGGTTGAGGAGATGCTCCTGCAAAGGTACCAGAAAGTGATTGATACCCAGCAGGAACAGAAGGACCACCATACAAGAAAGATTCAGGAGATTGAGTGAACACGGACGACTGACTAGACATATTTACAGGATTATAAATACCTCCGGATGGATAAGGAGTACGAGGTGGAGAAAAACTTATCCCTGAGTTGTCTAAATAATTAGTTAACGAAAGGTACCAAGTAGTACTTCTAGGTGGACTGTAAAAGATAGATTCACGCTCTCTTAGATCAATAGTAGGTTGATCTTCAAGAATAGGGCCGCCTACTTCTTCTTCTGGAGCAAGTTCTTCAATAGCTATCAAACCAGAAGGAAGATTTTTGGTGATGACTCTTTCTACCTTAGGTGAATTAGGAACACTAGAAGTTGGAGTAATAGGTTCAGATATTTCAGGTTCTTCGCCTATATCACTAGCAGATGAAAAACTACCAGCAAGCTCAGAAACTGCAACAGCTTCAGGATTATAACCTGTTTCTAGACTTTGGTAATCCGGATGGACTACCAATGAAGACTCTCCTTCTTCAGGAGAACCTACTTTACTGCCACTAGGAGGAGTTACAAGGACTTTCAAACCTTCGTAATGACCCGGGACATCTTCAGGAGGTTCGCCCCGAAGTCTACGGGACTTCCTCAACAAATCGGCCACGGTAACAATCTCAGGAGACTGGCCCCGAAGTCTACGGGACTATCTCGGTAATTCCGCCACAGTTAAAAATTTTAACTACTGCACACGCAAACAAAGTAAAATCTCAAAGCAAACCACCTACAGTCTCTAAAGAACCAAACAAATTTGAATCATACGCCTAAAGAATCTAGGGCGTCAAACCATACACAAACAGTAGCCTTCCGGACCGAAAACACTAGTTGGTGATGAAGCCCAACATTTCCGAATTCAGTACAGAAGTGGTGGGTGGAACAGTTACCCCGGCAACCTGCTTAATGAATAGACCGGCACAAGTTCCTCCACTTTAACCGTCTCGAGTGAAGTGAACCCCCCGGGAAATCCAAGTGAGTCTAGCCGACGTCTGCTCCAGGTACAGTGGGATCTTCCCTCCACCGTCACCTCGGGTAGAATCCTAAAGATAATAGTCACTAAGGTTACCAACAGCAACAAATACACCTGGGGGAACAGTCTACACTCCGACAGCACGCAAGGGCAGAGTATCAAGCTCAATCCCCTTGCCGGCTCCTTGACAATAATCCAAGGTTTACCAACAAGTGACCCCTGGCTCCTCGACAATGGTTAATCTGAGGTTTACCGTTTGTAATACGTGCGTGTCTGGCGTCGTTCCCAACGAGGGAGGATTGATCCCCTCACTGGTTCGGACACGAGCTCGTGCTTCTCCTTTAAGAGGAGCTTTCCCAGAGTATAAATGCAACAGTTGGATTTATCCTACCACAAGATAAGCTACTTGTTTGGTTTTGTTGTCTTGGAGAGTTAATTACTCTCCTACTCCAAGACACTAGCTTGATCTATATTGGTGTTTCAGAGCCCTAGTAAATAAAAAGTTACTAAGTTGATTTTACTTTAAGCGTTGATTTTATGGCTTTTATTTAAGACAAAAGGTAGTGGAGATGAAACTGATGGTGTGTAGACTCGACCGAAATCCACTAAAAAGATGCACTTAGGATGACTTATACTAATTTTCTTTTTCAATGAATTCCCTAGCTAAGAGAGTTGGAGAATGCAAAATTTATAAAAGACAACTTTCTTGGCAAAGACAATCAAAGAAACAATCTCTTTATCTTTTCCAAAACGAACAACACATGACCACTAATTATTCTACGAAAATTCCTTTTTCATTCAAATAATCAAATGCTACCAAAGCAAACTTTCCTTCAAAATATATTTTTGTATTTTTTCCTAATTAATAAAGCATGTAAAACTTACTTTAACAAAAATCAAAGTTAAAAAGCTATGATAATCAAATCAACTCAATTTCACTCAAAAGCAAATCTAGAGAAATGCACCTAAAAACTAAATCAAACGAGGCAAAAGCCTACTAAAGATGATTCCTGGATGTTTTACTCAGTCAAAATGCAACTAAGGACTAGTTAATGCAGAACCAAAAACCAGTCAAAAACAAAAATCAAAATCTTTTGTTCTTTTTCTCAAGAATAAAATTCAAAGTTCAATCAACAAACTTTTTCGAGATTCGCAAAGAGAAGACACAAAGGTAGGTCTCTCACAAGGGTGAATTCTATGACAGGCCCGACTCCTAAGAGGATTCAACAAAACCAGGGAGATCCAAAGTTTGACAACCTCTAACGCCAAAGTCACTACAGGACCAATAAAAAATCAAACCCTAAGGCAAAACCTCTATGAATTTCACTAAAACTCTCGACACTGACGAAACAAGCTTAGGTGAAGATTTATGGCAGAAAACCAGTGGATCTGGGCAGAGAAAACAAATTAAAACCAAAATTTAAAAGGCAAAAAAGAAGAAAATTGAAATTTTCTTAATTTTGACAGGGTACGCAGGCGACCTGTTTGCACAGGTGCGGGTACGCTCTGTGCACAAAGCGACAGTGCGTACAGGTATGCACTGTGCTCAACGCAGAGGCTGCGTACTTCTAGCAAAACAAAGAAAAACTAAAATCTAATTTAACCCTAAGCTAAGCCACCCAAACACACAGTCAGACAACCAAAAACCAGAAAGAAAAAGACTTTTCTCAGATCAAAGTTTCAGACAAAGGAAAAATCATTCACATCAATGGAGTTCCCCAACGGAGTCGCCATTTTTTCATGCGGAAAGAGTCGATTTTGCGGACAAAACCAACCTCCCTAGAAGCTTAAGGCTTTCTAGTGACAAACAAGACAATTAAGAGCAATCCTTCTCTAAATATGCATTTATCATACAAGAAATCAAGTGTTTATATCCTACTTGTAACCCAACGTTGTTGTAGTAGTCCAGCCTCGTCGATCCGGATGAGCTCCTCCTTCTCTTCGAAACCTGCATTCACTAACAATCAAACGATTAAATAGAACCTGAATATCTCATAAAACAAAACATATTTAACATACAGACCAAGGAGTATATGAAACAACTCATAAATAACAAATTGTTGAGAAGAATGGACTTATTTGTATTAATAGGAAACAAAAGAAACCATTACAACCTGAGCCTTGGTGTTGTGCAGGTCCCTCCTAGGGTCCAGCAAGAGTTTTCCTTTACTTTGATAAGCTCACCCACTTCCAAATGAAATAAGAAAGGATGGGAATCTCTCCTCACAAGCTTCTACAAGGAAGTCCTAATTCCAGCAGCATCTACCCTTAGGAATGTTCAGCTTTCAACATCTCCTCCTTCTGGCCCAATGCCTGTATTTATAGTGCTCTAGAGGAAGTTAATCAGGTCCACCATCAATGGGATAAGCCCCTCTTTGTATGGGTTAGCTCCCCTCTTGATGGGATAAGTTCCTCTTTCATAGGGATACATGAACCATCTGGAGGCGCTCAATACACGTCAAACAAGCTTCTAGAATGCTCTAGAAATGACCACAATTAACTTTTTTAAGATGAAACTCGTGCCTTTTGACCTTTATAGGGGTACGCACCCATCCCTTTACATACAGAGCGTACAAGTACGCAGGTATTGTGAACTTGGGTTGCGTACACGCAGGTAAGGCTGAGAGAAACTGCGTACCCAGAGATAAATGACTTTAAATGACTTTTCTCTCTTTCTTGGAGTTTGACATGAGAAGCAGAGGCATGAGACTTGCCAAGGAGGATAGTATGACAGTTGATGGAGCCATACTAACTGCAAATAGTCATGGTGACAAATTTTAGTGTAACAACTTGCCTCTCTGAATTCGACCAAGGATGAGTAAGAGATCATAAATCTCCAAGTGGAAGCAAGAACTATCAGAGGGAAGACACTAGTCAAATCACAAGCTGACTCATCTCCCTTACAGACATCTATATATGGATCCTTCATCACAGAGATCCAAAGGCTGGAATTTTGCATCTTGTAAGGAATTGTTGTTGGTTTCTTGAGGCAACATCATAGTGTTGGGTGATCTAAGCTTTGCATGAGGTGAAGAAGGGCTTACTTGCTGAGAGGATGATGCTGGGTCAGAACAACTGGTTGTAACTCTCTTGGCTCTTTCTTGATTATCAATAAAGATATTCAAGTTTTCCTCCATACTCTTGTGTAATCTATGTTTTGTGCATTTGTATGGTCAATTTACATCTGATCCTAGATTGTTTATGATAATAGATCCATGTTCTCGTATAGTGTTATGCTGCTTTGATTCTACAGGTACTCTGTAATGCCGGGTATACAAGGAAGCAAGTAGCAAAGGACTATCAGAAGAGAGAGGAATTGAGCAAGGAACCAAGCGCAAGACAGAGGATGGTCTCCTTTATTCTTCTCTCATCTATCTTTCATAAAGGAAAACAAAAGTAGTTTTACATTGTTTGTTTCTAAGTTAGCTACCATGCCTTAGTGGGATTAGCAGTTCTGCATAGACACTTTTCCCTGTAACATTGTTGACTAGGTGTTTTAATGCAGAATGGTTTGTATACATCTTAAAGTGTTCATCTAGCAGGTAATCTGAAATTTTGGGGCACGTATACCATAGCCAGCCCTTCGCGCTCTATCGTCGAATAATTATTTTCGGTCTTAGACAAATTCCTCCTTGCAAATGCAATAGGGTGATCCAATTCTCCTTCGCTGGCTTGTGTCAGCACTTCTCCCAGTGCAATACATGAATCGTCCACATGCACATGAAATTCCTTCTTCCAATCATGGAAGACTAGGATTGGTGCGGTGACCATTTTCTCTTTCCATCATTGAGACTCTACTGCCATTCTCCATCCCAATGGAATGTAGCATCCTTCTTTAATAGATTTTCCATCAGCGTGGTAATATGGGCATAACTCTTGATGAACTTCTGATAGTATCCAGTATGACCCAGTGTTGCGGGTAGCTGTTTAACACTTATTGGCACCTCCAAATTAATTATAACCATGATCTTAGCAGGGTCCACCATTAATCCTTGTCTATAGACCACATGACCTAGCAAGATTCTGAAAGGGATGCATAATAAGCATTTATTCAAGTTTAGCGTGATCTGATATCTTCGGCATGTATACAACATCAAGTGAAAACTAACTTCATGGCACTTTACTAGTCCAAACACTGTCCAATCATCAGAATATACCTCCAAAAATATGTGAATGAACTCTTGTTGGGTGTAGAAATTGCGCTGGAGCAATCTCCTCAACACTTAATTGTCAAACTAAGGGTTTTGTAAACTTAGAGACGAAGCACAAACAATGCCAGAAATGGTATGAACTTTTCCTATCTCTAATCCTACTTCTTAAACGAAATGCTTTGCAAAATTGGACAGAAAACAATCGGAAAGGTAATTAACACCAAAACAACTCAAGTGTTGGAATGTGAAAGAAAATTTGCAAGTAAATCAAGTAGATAAATTCCACACAACAATATTAAATGCTGGAATGAAATGCTATGTTCATCTTCAGATGGATGGTCAACAGTTTGACAATTGGGACCTTGCAGAATTCTATCTTCCTTCTGATCTTCCTCTCACACAAACAACTTGTCCTTGCATTGTTGTAATCTTCTTGCACTAGTGCAAGTAGAGTATTTTTGTGTAAGAGTATATTTGGCCATCCTTACTGAAGACTTATGTCTGAATGAAGGTGCTCTAAGCCTCACAGCTTAGAGAACTCTATTTCTATGACAAGAGACTTGCTCTTGCACCGAGGCAGAGTTCCCTTCACTCAGTTTCCAAGTTTCTTTCAAAAGAACTAAAGGATATGTTGAAGAAGAATTCCAACTGTAAATTAAATTCTAAAGTAAATTATCTGTGAAAATGGAAATGCTTCAATTAATTAAACTTTGCAAAGGAAATAAACTTCATGAAATAAAAGTAGTTTAAAAGAATCAAACAATAGCCTAAGTGTTTCGCATGTGTTAATCCACTTTGGTACTTCACCCAAAATGCTTATGTTCTTTGCAAGTATAATATGATAATTTGATACAACTGCTTCGAAATCTTTTAAAGATGAACTTTTAATACTGAAGATAGTTACTCAATTAATGGTTCATTGAATCACAAAATAATTGTAAATAATATGCAGGTAAGTGATTCACTGTTTGCTACAACGAATGAATAGACCAAAGTGTTGGCAACAACATGCACTGGTGCAGGAAAGAGTTCCTTGCATGATCCGATTGTAAATGAATTAAAACAGAGAATGAGAGTAAAGGAAATGCGAGAAAGATATTTCATAAGAAAAATAAACACAACTACTCTCAAACCATGGATCTATTTCACATGTTAGCTACAAAAGACATTTTAATTTAGAACTTAAGGATTAATGGTTAAAACTATAACATCAGATAGTTGCAAAAGAAATAACCACACAATCTTACTGAATAGTGAAAGCAAGAGGGGTAAACGAGCTAGTTTTGATGGGCCCTAGCTAACCAACTCGTTCCCATTCTAAGGAACGAAAAGGCACAGCACTTCAAATGGACATCAAATATAAACTAAACATTGTGTATGCAAATCATGGCGGTTCTCTTGTATTACTCGATTTAGAAAATATACATTACAGAGCAGTCCAACCCGAGAGCTAAGGTGATAACTAGATTACATAAAACAAAATGACAGTCGATGGTTTGCTAGCTTCCTACCTATGATCTATATCATATATATCCTTTTGGCTATAGGCCGTTTACACTAATTATAGATATTTCTTGTTCAGGCCTTTCGGCCGAATAGACTTAGGAAACTGAAATTACAAACTTGGGCAGCAGTTATAATGCACATCAAATTCGCTTGGCCGAAACCTAACTTTGGAGAATAATCCCTGAATGTGTGCCACCTATTATCTTGCTTCAGTTCATCAGTAGTTAGAATTGGAGTCAAGGATCAAGACCTGTCCTTGTGGAAGATTTAGCTTCTCGGAAATCTCAGATAGTCTTCGTGGCAGTGTGGGGGTCTACTTGCACTAGTCAAGTCATTCGTCATTAACGCTAAGTTCCATGATTAATCTAGGAAATCAATATGAGTTACAAGAAGTATGTAAATAGGCATGAAATCCATACAAGAATATTAATAAAGGGTTGTAATAAATCTTAATATAAAATATGAGCATGTGCAGGAATGGGTAACTATCTTGTACTTGTGCAAGAAGGAAGGGTCTTTTATTGAGATAAAATAGAGGTTGATTTTGATGGAAATGGTTAGAAAATAGGGAAATTTATGATACCAACATCCTCCCATCCCTAAGCTATTGTGTGTCCTCTCACAATGTTTTACCTCTACAAAAAACCTTCAAAAATGAATGGCCAACTCCTCAGTTCTGCACTTCAATGTTCATTGTTGTCTTTACTATCTTTGGCTTCTTGTCTCGGGCTTTTCATAGCTACTTAGTCACCTTCTTGAGGCATCTATAGCATCTGGAAGCCCGGTATTTCCATACATTTACTTGTTGCTTCTTCCTCTTTACTAATGCAAGTAACTCCACCTTGCACTGTTTCTACCAACTCTGCTCTTTCATGACCTGGTTCAAAGCTTCGAGGTCATGGACTTGTTGCTCCAGGTCTACTATTCTGCTATTGAGGAAAGGAGTGGAGAGTGTTGTACTAAGATCTTCGGGTGTGAATGTATTTTCTTCCACTTTCTCAAAACAAGTCCCATCATCATCAAGGTCAAGGCTGTCGAAAGCCTACTTCATGACATTGCTGAAGGTTTCTATACTCAGGATTTTCTCATATTTTATGGTTTTGATGCCCTCACCAATCTTCATGCCAAGGGTTTTAATACACTGTGCACCTAATTCCTTCAGGCTCTTAACACCTTGTTCTCCTGGCTTCTTAGCGGTTTCAACACCCTATCCTTCCAAATCAGTAGGGGTTTCATTTCCCCATTCTTTTACCACTATAGGGACTTCAGTATACTGACCTTCTAACACTGCAGGGTCTTCAATACCCTGGCCTTTTAAAATCGTAGGGTCTTCAATGCCCTGATATTCATAAATCGCAGGGTCTTTAATGCCCCGACCTTCAAAAACTGTAGGGTCTTCAGTACCCCGCTACCTGAAATCATTGATGGTCTCCAGATCTCGTTCACTGAAATTATCAAGACCCTCTGCAAGTTGTTCCTCTTCGTTCACTTTCTGCTTGCACTTCACCAATATGCGGTGTCGACTTCGCCTTTCTGCTCTTTAGCCTACTGACAAATGTTGAAAATAGTATTTCATATTCTGCATTCTCCTCATCCTCCAGAGTGTGTGCCACTATGTCTACAAGCACTGAGAGATTATGAACTGTGGGGGAACTTTGTGGTTTTTCATAGATTACGATTAGAGAACTCAACTGGTTCATCCCTTGCGCGATAGTTGTCCTCCTCATCGAGGCTCTAGTCTTCCTCCTCCTTGCGGCCAGTGGACTGTTGTCAATGGCCCTCTTAATGATCTAGGTGGATATCAGTGACCACCTGCCAAGTCCACCTAGACCCCCACCATTGTTTCTCTTAGCATTTTTAGTTTCCTTAATTATAGCACAACTTACTATTTTTAGCAGTTCTTCGGGTCCTGAACTTCCGGAGCCGCCTTGAGGCCCTAAACGACATTTTTTGGGAAGTCTGGGGATCGATGTTGCCCTTCCCAAAGTTGTAGTGCTCGAATAGATCTTTCTAACAATCTATTGTATGCGTCAAACGGAGATCGTATGCCAAAGTTACGACCCCGGGAAGTTAATGTACCAACTTACCCAAAACGGGGCCCACAATTTGGCGTTTCATCTTTTAGGGTTATGTTTTGGGATGTGAAGGATTTTCCATTGTTTCTCAACAATAAATAGGCCTTCGAACCTCATTATAACATAGTGCAGAGGCATGTAGCCTCCACATCTCTTCTCAAAGATAAGCTACCATCGCCCTAGCTGGTTTATTTCCATTACTATTTGTAAGCATATTTAAGTATTTTACATTAATGAAAGGAAGTATTATTTATGCTGCATATCTATGTTTATGTTTATCTCTGTAATTTGTTGCATTCACGTTTAAATCTGGATCAGTGGTATCAGAGGGGTCTGCTTTTTCTCTGTTTTTCTTTGCATGTCCCCAACGAGGTCGGGATATAAGGAGTTAGGGCTTGAACTGGTCAAGCCTTTGCAAGACCAGCCTCAAAAATCCCGACGGCCTACCATGGCAGATGAGAAGAAAGATGACGGGGTAGATCCTATCAAAATCTTGCTCAAAGAAGCCCTTGAGCGAAAAAGGAATGGGATGATGGACAACTTTGCCCAGATCCTTCAGCAGCTACCTAGAAGTGACGCATCGGCTTCCAGCATCTACACTGGAAATGCCATGCCCTTTAAGGTACAAGTTAATTTTGAAATCCCCATATTTGAGGGTCAAATAGACGCAGATGTTGTAGATAAATGGTTAAATCTGCTAGAGGGTTATTTTTCTGTACATGAATTTTCGAGTCGGGAAAAGATTGTTTTTGCTCTCCTCAAAGCAGCCCCCCATGTCAAGGACTGGTGGGAAACCTACTGTGAGTAGGAGGATGAAAATATTGGCTCACTATCTTCAGCCTCACCCACCTAGAATTCATTCCGGGATGCCATCAAGGAGTAGTACTACCATGTCGGAAGCTATGAGGATCAATACATAAAGTGGACCACACTGCGGCAGGTAAGGGACCAATACGTGCCAGAGTTCACTAATTTTTTCCATACCCTTCGCACAAAGTTGGGTATCAAGGATTCAGAGAAACATTTGATACTCAAATACCACAGCTGCCTGCACAAGTACATCCAGGAAGAAATAGAATTCCTGAACATCTCCTCGCTCAGAACAACATACCGATATGCCGTCAAGGTCGAGCAAAAGTTTAAATAGAAGAAGCGAGACTTTGGATCTGTGAATTCAAAGCAAGGGAAAGGTGCCCCTAAACAACAGAAAAAAGGACAAGGCCAAGGTAGGGCAGCCCAAGACAACCCGCCAAAGCTGCAAGCAAAGAACAGCGTCGCAAAGCCAAGAAAGGACACGACAAAATGGTGTGAGTTCCATAAGAGCTCCACCCACAACAAAAGTGAGTGTCAGGCCAAGCAGCCACTGGTGGCTGAGCTAAAGGTTTTAGAATCAGATGCAGGTTCTGACTCTAAGTCAGAACCTGACAAGGGGAATGACAAAGGGAAGCAGATTATTGATGCGGAGGCAAACTCCATCGTTGCCACCACAAAGATACAAAAGGAGGAACTCGAAGATCCAGAGGAGGAGGAGCATCTCTTCCACTCCCAAATTTGGGTAAAGGGCTCCTCGCTACAGTTCATTGTCGATAGCGGGAGCCAAAAGAACCTCATTTCAGCAGAGGTCATGAAGTGGTTGGGCTTACCGACCATAGCACATCCACAACCATACACCATGGGGTGGCTTCACCAAGGATGGGATCTTCGTGTGAGCCAACAGTGTCGCCTTCCATACAACATCAAGCCCTTCACGGATGAGGTATTGTGTGACATATCTCCCCTTGAAGTTTGTTATGTATTATTAGGAAAACCATACTTGTGGAAGCGAAATGCTATGTATGAATCAAGGACCCGTGTTGTTAATATTACATTGGGAAATAAGTTGTACAGGATACCAGAGGTAACACTGCCTACCTCCATCTCTTTGATTACTGCAAAAAAATGCATTAAGCTCATTTCCAAAACCAGGAAATTTGTTTTCCTGATGATACACCCTCAAGGAAAGAAGAAGATGGTGGCCACGACCTCTAGACAGGGCCCCTCCGCATGACAACTACATATGGACAAGGTCGTGGAGGAGTATGAGGACATCTTCACCTCCCTCGGAGGGGTTTCTCTACACTATCAGGTCAAGCACTCCATCGATCTGATCCCAGGTGCACCGCTACCCAATCGACCAATTTATCGGCAGTCTGTTCTAGAGAACGATGAAGTCAAGAGGCAAATTCAGGAGCTATTGCAGAAAGGTCACATCTGTTCGAGTTCATCGCCTTGTGGGAGCCCGATCGTGTTGGTACAGAAGAAGGATGGGACTTGGAGACTTTTTATTGACTATCAGAAACTGAACAAGATCACTGTCCATAATAGGTACTGATCCCATGAATTGATGACCTCTTGGACCAACTAAAGGAGGCAAAATATTTCAGCAAGATCGATTTGAAGTCAAGATATCACCAGGTACCAATCGAACCCTCTGATGTGTGGAAGAATGCCTTCAAAGCCAAGGAGGGCCTTTTTGAATGGTTGGTTATGCCTTTCGGATTGACGAACACTCCTGCAACCTTCATGAGGCTAATGGATGACATCTTGCGGCCATTCACCAACTCATTTGTAGTGGTATACTTGGATGACATTCTGATCTTCAGCCATAGTTGGGAAGAGCACCTCCACCACATCCGACAGGTTCTCCAAACACTGCGGCAACACAAGCTATGTACCAATTAGGAGAAATGAACTTTTGGCATGACCCAGGTTCAGTATCTGGGATACATTATTGATGAATAGGGGTGCATGTGGATCCAACCAAGATCCAAGTCATTCGGGATTGGCCATCTCCAACCACTCTGACACAGCTCTGCAGCTTTCTAGGTCTTGCCAACTTCTATCGCAGGTTCATGTTGGGGTTTTCTCATATCACTTGGCCCTTGAGTCAAGTCACCAAGGGAGGAGCGAAAGTGAAATTCTTTTAGTCTGAATCTCAACAAAAGGCATTCATAGAGTTGAAAGATCGCCTCTGCACGGCACCAGTGCTTGCATTACCAGATTTGCAACAACCGTTTGAGGTCGAGACAGATGCCTCTAACTATGCTATTGGGGCAGTCCTTACTCAACATGGGCATCCAGTGGCATATCACAGTGAAACAATTTCAGAAACAGTCCAAAAGTATCCCACTTATGACAAAGAGATGTATTCCATTGTGTAGGCTTGTCGACAATGGAAGCATTACATTTTGGGGAAGGAAACGATCATCCACACAGACCACCAACCCCTACAGTTCATACAGACCCAAGTGAAATTGTAGAATGATCGCCATCAGAAGTGGTATACATACCTGCAACAGTTCCATTTGAATATCAAGTATAAGAAGGGTAGCACCAATAATGTTGCAGATTGCCTTGGTCAACCACCGATCATGGCGTTAACCACTGTGCTCAACTCTTGTGGGCACGAGACTTCTGATTGGCCACTTCTCTACAAAAGCGACCTAGAATTCGGCCACACATACCAGACACTCTTGAAGGGTCGACATGTTCCAAATTTTCACCTCTAGGATGCCCTGTTATGCCACCTGGGTCACCTTTGTGTTCCTTCAAGCGAGCGTGCCAAGATGATTTGGGAAGCACACTATAGTCCGTTTGTTGGGCATTTCGGGGTCGAGAAAATGGTGGTAGTACTGCAAAAGTATTTCTATTGGACGAATCTTTGATAGGATGTTGGGAAGTACATCAGATCATGTACTGTCTGCACTATTGCCAAACCGACCATCAAGAAGCAAGGCCTTTATACCCCGCTGCCTACCCCTAGTCGACCTTGGGAATCCATCTCCATGGATTACATGTGAGGCCTTCCTTCCACTAAGCATGGAAATCACTGTGTTTTTGTGGTCGTCGATAGGTTCTCGAAGATGGCCATTATGGCGGTCTGCAAGAAGAATATCACAGCAGAAGCCACTGCTAAACTCTTCTTTGAATGAGTGTGGGTGCACTTTTCGATCCCACAGTCTATCATCTCAGATCGGGACAGTCAGTTCCTCAGTACATTTTGGTCCAATCTCTGGTCAATGCTAGACACCAAACTCACTAAGCCCATCGCCTTCCATCCTCAAACTGATGGCCAGACAGAGGTTGTCAATAGGCTGATTGTACACATTATGCGCATGTACAACTCAAAGCATCCATGCACATGGGACGAGATCCTCCCCTATGTTCAGCACAGCTACAACCGAGCTCTTCATAGCTTTTTAGGTGGGCTTCGGATTCCAGCCACTATGCCCCATTGATGTGGCCATGCCACTTGTAGCTACTCACACAAATTCGGCTCATGTCTAGTGCAAAATAGATAAGGCAACTAGCTTCATTGAGCACATCCAACATATTCACCAGCAGGTCCATGACATTCTGGAGAAATCAAGTGCCAAGTACAAGCAAAGACATGATCAACATTGGGTGCCACACAAGTTTCAGGTGGGCGACAAAGTCTGGTTGCATTTGCAAAAGGAACACCTTACTGGAGCCTATCGGAAACTGAGACCACTCTGATATGGTCCTTACACCATTACGAAGGCTGTGGGAGGCAATGAATTTGAGCTCAGCATTCCCCCATTCCTTGGTCTGCACCCTGTGTTCAATGTGGACCGCCTTCGGCCATACTTTCCACCATTACTAGACACATCCGACATTGCAGAACAGCTCACACCCACAGAATTAAATCCAGATTGCATGGAAAAAGCTACAATTGATCGGATCATGGACACACAAATCAAGAACACTCGCAAACTGAATATCCAACTGTATCGAGTTGTTAAAGTAGGCCAACTCCTTCACCAGGGAAAGTGGCTCACCAGGGAGCAAGTTCAGCAAAATTTTCCTCATCTCATGGAGGAAATTAACGCAATGGGGACCATTACTTCCTAAAGGGGGAGGAATGATCCAGGTGGATATTGGTGGCCACCTTCCAAGTCCACCTGGACCCCCACCATTGTTTCTCTCAGCATTTTCAGTTTCCTTAATTGTAGCACAACTTACTATTTTCAGCAGTTTTTCGGGTCCTGAACTTCCGGAGCCATTTTGAGGCCCTAAATGACATTTTTTGGGAAACCTGGGGGCAACATGGGTCCATGGATTGATGTTTCCCTTCCCAAAGTTGTAGTGCTTGGATAGATCTTTCTAATGAGCTATTGTATGCGTTAAACGGAAATCGTATGCCAAAAGATACGACCCCGGGAAGTTGATGTACTAACTTACCCAAAACGGGGCCCACAATTTGGCGTTTCATCTTTTAGGGTTATGTTTTGGGATGTGAAGGGTTTTCCATTGTTTCTAAACAATAAATAGGCCTTCGAGCCTCATTGTAACACAGTTCAGAGGCATGTAGACACCACATCTCTTCTCAGAGATAAGCTACCGTCGCCCTAGCTGGTTTATTTCCATTATTGTTTGTAAGCATATTTCAGTGTTTTACATTAATGAAAGGAAGTATTATTTATGCTACATATCTTTGTTTATGGATATCTCAGTAATTTGTTGCGTTCCTATTTAAACCCGGATCATAATACTTTGTATGCAGTCCTCTTATCGATGAAGTGACCTCGATAAGGTTCATCATGGGTAGATTTTAAGATATCGAACACCTCTTCCTCTCTTACACATATATGGATAATGAGATCTGCTCCATTGTAAAAGAGGTCTCCTTGGATCCACAAATATGGAACACTCTTCTGAATGATATTCCGCTTTTCACGAGCGAATAAGTTGGGTATTAAGTTTCCTATGACTAAATAGTTAGCTATGTCAGTAAACCATGGAGATTTTGTTGACACGGCAAAAACATGTTCGTTAGGAAAATCATCATCAGCAGGAATTGCTTCAGTAGGATTATGTAATCTTGAAAGATAATCTACAACTACATTTGACTTTCCTGGTCTATCAACAATGGTAGTATTAAGCTCCTATAATAATAGCAACCACCTAGTCACTCTACCGCTAGTTACTGGTTTATTCATCAAATATCTTATAGCAAAATGGTCAGTATCTACAAAAATTTCATATCCCGTAATATAATGTCTAAATTTATTAATGGAAAAAATTGCAACTAAAAACTCTTTCTCAATAACCATAGAATTGATTTGAGTGGGTGACAAGCTTATAGTAATGAAAAAAATAATATAAGATTGTTTGTCTTCTTCCTGTCCTAAAGCTGCACCTATAGCAGTATCTGAGGCATCAGAGGAAATATGAAATGGCAGGGACCAGTTTGGTCCTCTCAACAATGGTGCCTGAACTAATTTTTCCTTCAATGTCTCAAAGGACTGTTGGCAAGTTGCAGACCAAGAAAACTCACTATCTGTTACACAAAAATATCGTCATCATGATTATTTGCAGTCAGTATGAGTCCATCATCACTTGTATTGTCCTCCTAAGCAAGTCTCAGACCTCAGCTCTTTGAATCAAGCTTTGAAAATAAGAGAAAGACATTGAAAATCATAAAAACTCTGGTTCCACACTTTCTCTCACTGTCAACTACGGGCCCGCACACTTTGTTCGTGTCAACTACGTATCTGCATGCTCTGTCTATAAAGGGGTGGGTGTGTACTCCTGTGAAAGTCAAAAGGCGCAAATTTTATCTTAAAAAACTCACTTTGGGTTAATTCTAGAGGATTCTAGAAGGAATTTTGACGTGGATTGTTCGCTCTGAGGTGGTTCATGCATCCCAAAAGAGAAGGAGCTAATCGCTTGACTAAAGGAGCTATCCTTTTGAAGGAGGGCTTTATCCCTTTGAAGTAGGACCTAGTAACTTCCCTCCATTGCACTATAAATACAGGCATTGGGGTGAGGACTAGAGAGGTTAGAAGCTGAACATTTTGAGGGTAAATGCTTGTGAAATTAAGACTTCCTAGTTGAGCTTAAGAGGAGAGATCACATACCTTTTTGGCTTCATTGGGGAGTGAGTGAAACTTGTCAAGGTAGAGGAGACTTCTTGTTGGACCCTGGGAGGAGCTTGTACAGCGTCAAGGCAAAGGTTGTAAAGTTCTTCTTCTTTTGAATTAATACAATCAAACTCATTTTTCTCAACAAGTATCTTATGTTATTTGTTTCATGGACTCCTTGACATTCATGTTAAATATGTTTTATGCAATTGGCTTTTCAGGTGTTATTTAATTTGTTTGCCTTGTTTGTGTTTGCAGATTCGCAGAAAGGAGCTCATTTGGATTGAAGAAGCGAGGGCATCCACAAGCTTGCAATGGACCTAAGGTAGGCCCTAAAAACACTTGTTTGTCGTTGTCTTTAAAAGCATATTTAGAGAAAGATAGTGTCTGGTTGGTTTGCTTGTCATTAGGTCTTCTTTAGATTCTAGGAAGGTCTATCTTGTCCGCAAGATCGACTCATTCCGTGTGACACTATCTTTAGCCAAAAGTAAAAAAAATGGGGTAGCTATCCTTGATAAACTCTCAATGAATCTCCTATAGTAGCCTGCATGTCCTAGAAAACCTCTCACTTCCATTTGAGTTTTGGGTATAGGAAGACCCAAAATGACTTCTATTTTTGTAGGGTCAACTTGGATATATTTGTCGGAAATAAGATGGACAAGAACCACTCCCGCCTTGCACATCAATCTACATTTCTTATCACTCAAGGCGAGATGAGATTTTTGGAAGTGAAGAAGCACTTTTTCTAGATTCTTGAGGGCTTCTTGAAATGAATCACCAAACACAGAGAAATCATCCATATAGATTTCTATGCATTCAAGGTCAGTAAAAATAGTGAAGACTACCCTTTGAGAGGTAGCCAGAGCATTGCATAGCCCAAAGGGAAGATCTTGATAAGAAAATGTACCCTATGGACATGTAAAAGTGGTTTTGTATTGATCCTCGGGTGCTATCTATATCTGGTTACATCCGCTAAAGTCGTTTAGAAAAGAAAAGTACTTCTTACCAAAAAGGGTATCGAGTACCTGATCAATGAAAGGAAGGGGGAAGTAATCTTTGAGAGTGATTTTATTCAATTCTCTGTAGTCAATACATATTCGCCATCACCCATATTTCTTTGGGACTAACACTAATGGAGAGACTCGATCGTTGTCAGAAATGGGATAAATAAAATTAGCATCTAAGAGTTTTTGCAATTCTTCCTTTACAGTATCTCTTAGAGCTAGGTTCATTCGCCTTACAAGTTTTAGGAGGGATGATTTTCATATCTTCATAACCCCATGCAAAAGCATCAAGATGGTTTTGCAACAAATTCCCAAGCTGCTCTCATTAAGAGGGATCCAAGTCTGAACTGATATACAAGGATTTACCTGGACTAATCTCAACAAGAGTAGTGTCAGGCTCAAGAGTACAGAAAGGTGTTGCTAGAGATGGTGATGATGGAGGTAGAGATTCATATCCTTCCTAAAAATCTTGACTAAAAATATAACTCAATGACTCGAAATTAGGCATGGTGTCTAGATTGTTTAGGAAGTATTGAATTTCACCCTCCTTTGAGGACTCAACATTCTATTGTATCAAGGAAATAAGCTGGGTCTCCTCATCACTACTGTAGTCTGAGCATAAAGTGTCTCGGAGCTCCTGAATAGATCTAGTAGGTTGATATAGGGGGACTTTCTTTCTGGAATCTCCATGGGAAATATACATATCACTAGAGCGATATCCAATATAAGCATCAGTTGTAGCAAGCCATGGTCGTCCCAAGATCAAGGGATGCCCTCCCACAGGGTTCTTTGGCTGAAGCACAATGAAATCTCCAAGATATTCCCATGAATATAGGGAAATGACCACATCATCCAATACTCCTTCCAGCATGATTTTAGATCTAGCTTCCAATTCAAGCATAGTGGGAGTGGGACGAATATGGACCAATCCAAGTTAATCCATGGTTTGCTTGGTCATAACATTAATGGTTTCCCCTAGGTCTATAAGTACATTGGAGACAAGAACATCACCTATCTGAATAGAGACAACAGGGTTTCTGGGGTCGGTATATTTTTCCATGTGCATTCATCCTGTCATTAACTCTGCTACTCTACCAACAAATTGAATGGTTTGAGGTTCTGATCTTCTCCTTCCTCGCTTCTTGAGACAGAGCTCCCTAATTATTCTTGTACAAATGGGGAACTTGTTGATAGCTTGGAGCAAAGGTACCCTTATGAAAAGGTTCCTAAGCTTGGAAGCCAGGCTAGACTTAGGAATGGGGTCTTTCTTCTCCACCACTAACCTCTATGGATAGGGAGATCAGTTTGGAGAAGATGACAAGGGATCAGAATGCAAAGGGATAGGCCGAATTATGTCATCCTTTTTGGAATGGTTAGGGGTTTCCTCCTCTCCTTTCCCATCGATAATCACCATGGGCTACTTTTGATTTTCTGAGGTTACTACCTTCCTTGATCTCAATTGGAGATCATTGACTCCAACTAGCATAGTTTGAAATCTAGATGAATAAAATGGGGTCATATAATGTATCATTTGTACCGCTTTATTATTGGGGTTGGGTAAACGTCGAGCAGGCAGCTGAGAAGGTCGAAGCGGTGGAAGTAATGGTAATGGTGGCATAGGTTGACTCAGCTGAGGAAATTATGGTTGAGGCATTGGGTAAGGTGCATATGTACGAGGGTATGATTACATAGGTGCATGATAGGAATTATGTGAATGATGTGAATGGTTTGGCCCTATCCATCCTTGTTGCCAAGATTTGGAGGGTTGTCCATAATGATATTGATTCCCCCACTCCCAATGCTGAGAGTAACCAGTGTTTGGATAGGAATATGAATGTGCATTATAACCAAAAAAATGTGGTGGAGATTCAGAAACCATGCCTGCACTTACCTGAGGCCAATTCCTTCTTGCTCCCATAACATGCAATGATTCAGCTTCAGGTTTTCCCCCCTCCAATATAGCTTTTAGCCCAGGTATAGAGGGACATTTATCCATAGCATGGTTATCTGCACAAATTGCACATTTATTAGTTTATTTAATATCTAGAGGACATTCTCTTAAAGGATGCTTTCTTCTACATTTAGGACATAAAATAGACAATATCTCTTGCTCTTCTACAAGTTTCTTTTGAAACTTCAAAGAGTCTATTTGTTTACTAACAATATTCATTATTTCAATTTTCATATTGTCCATTTTGTTTCCTAATCCAATAATTATAGCATTAGTAGATTTGGTTTTTCTATTTTTATTCTAAATTCCTTTACCAGATCTATATTAATTCCTTGAGAATTTCCTGCAAAAGTCATAGATCTAATCAAAAGTCTTTTGAGCAATATTCCCTTGTCCTAACAGATTTAAATTATTTCTAGCATCATCAATGAGCCCACATAAGAACAAGGTTCTAATGGTACTTAGATCAAATTTGTGCTTTGACCTTTGAAAGATATACAAGAATCTCTCCAAGTAGTCCTCTAAAGTCTCATCATCATTTCGCACAATAGTAAATATTTCATCTTGAATATCTCTAGTTTTACAATATTCCTGATATTTTGACAAGAGCACTCTCTTCATTTTCTCCTTAGAAGATATAGTGTTTCCTCCTAGTCCCATGAAATAGTGGAGTGTTACGTCCTTGAGGGTTGCAGGAAACAACTTTAACTTCTCGGCATTAGATGAATAATCATAACTCCTACACAAAATATTAGACTCAAATAAGAAAGATTCTATGTCTTCATTTACCTTACCATAAAAATGAGGAAGAGCTGATGGTGAAATGTTTTTCATTTGTACTTGTGTATCACGATCCACAATCAGGAATCCGAAAGTGGATTGTTCCTCATTTACCTAATTTTCACCACTTCCTTCTACATGGTCTTCCATATCTACCATTTTTGTTCATCCACTCGAACATCTCTTAACTGGCTGATAAGGCTGACTATGGATTCCAACAGTCCCCTTCTTCCCCTTTATGGGTTGTGTCACACCTGAACCACTGTTACCACGGCCTAGGTGGACTGTTCCTATGTGATGAGTCTGAGTTTGTTTGGACTTTATCCCTGCAAAAGAAAGCCCAATATGAGTTTTGATTTCAGATTTGTTAGTGTTTCTTTGGCCCCTAGTGGGCTTCGGACCCCTACCTATTTTAGGCATTCATTTTTAAAAATGACAAAAAAAAAATCAAATAAAAACTTCAAGTTTAAAAAAAAACAAATCAAAACCTATAAATTTCTTCAAACAATAGAATCACACTACAGAAAAAATAATAGTAGACTTACCCCTATTGCAAAAAAGGGGAACATTCTTACCAATTCAAATTGCCTCCCCGACAATGGTGCCAGAATTTTGGGTGCAGGAATTGCGCTTGAGAAAACTCCTCAACACATAATTATCATCCCGAGGGTTTCGTAAACTTAGAGATGAAGCACAGGCAATGCCAGAAATGGTATGAACTTTTTCTATCTCTAATTCTACTTCTTAAAGCAAATGCTTTGCAGAATCAGATAGAAAAAAATTGGAAAGGTAATTAACACCAAAGCAACTCTAGTGTTGGAATGTAAAAGACAATTTGCCAGTAAATCAAGTAAAGAAATTCCACACAATGGAAACAATCTTAAATGCTATAATGAAATGCTATGTTCATCTTCATATGGATGGTCAACAGTCTGACAAGTGGGCCCTTGCAAAATTTTGTCTTCCTTCTGATCTTCCTCTCACACAAACAACATGTCCTTGCATTGTTGCAATCTGCTTGCACTAGTGCAGGTACAGTATTTCTGTGTAAGAGTTTATTTGACCTTCCTTACTGAAGACTTACGTCTGAATGAAGGTGCTCTCAGCCTCAGGGCTTAGAGCACTCTATTTCTATTACAAGAGACTTTCTCTTGCACCGAGGTATAGTTCCCTTTACTCAGTTTTGAAGTTTTTTTTGAAATAAGTAAAAGATGTGCTGAAAAAGAATTGCAACTATAAATGAAATTCTGAAGTAAATTATCTGTGAAAAAGGAAATGCTTCAATTCATTAAACCTTTAAAATGAAATAAACTTCATGAAATAAAGCACTTTAAAATAATCAAACAGTATCCTAAGTATTTTTCATGTGTTAATCAACTTTGGTACTTCACCCAAAATGCTTATTTTCTTTGCAAGTATAATATGATAATTTGATACAACTGCTTCCAGATATTTTAAAGATGAACTTTTAATACTGAAGACAATTACTCAATTAATGGTTCATTCACTTTCGAAATAACTGTAAATAATATGCAAGTGATTCATTGTTTGCTACAATGAATGACTAGACCAAAGTGCAGGCAACAGAATGCACTGGTGCAGGAAAGAGTTCCTTGGATGATCTGATTGAAAATGAATTAAAACAGAAAATGAGAGTAAAGGAAACGTGAGAAAGATATTTCATAAGCAAAATAAACACAAGTACTCTCAAACGACGGATCGGTTTCACATGTTAGCTACAAAAAATATTTTAGTTCAGAACTTAAAGATTAATGATTAAAACTATAACATCACACAGCTGCAAAAGAAATAACCACACCATCTTATTGAATAGCGAAAGTGAGAGGGATAAGCGAGCTAGGTTGGCTGGGCCCTAGCCAACCAGCTCGTTCCCCTTCTAAGGAATGAAAAATCTCAACACTTCAAATGGACATCAAAGACAAATTAAATGTTGTGTATGCAAATCATGGCGGTTCTTTTGTATTACTCGATTTGGAAAATATGCATTACAGAGCAATCTAGCCCCAGAGCTGAGGCGATAACTAGATTACATAAAACAAAATGACAGTCGATGGTTCGCTAGCTTCCTACCTACGATCTATATAATACATATCCTTTCATGTCGAGGCCATTTACACTAATTACAAATATTTCTTGTTTAGGCCTTTAGGCCGAACAGACATAGAAAACTGAAATTACAAACTTGGCCAGTAGTTATAATACACATGAACTTTTCTTGGCCGTAACCTAGCTTTGGAGAATAATCCTTGAATGTGTGCCACCTATTATCCTGCTTCAGTTCATCAGCAGTTAGACTCAGATTCGAGGATCGAGACTTGTCCTCGTGGAAGATTTAGCTTCTTGGAAATCTCGAACTGTCTTCATGGTAGTGTGGGAGTGTACCTGCACTAGTCAACTCATTCATCATTAACACTAAGTTCCACAATTACTCTAGAAAATCAATATGAGTTACAAGAAGTATGTAAATAGGCATGAAATCTGTATAAAAATATTAATAAAGTGTTGTAATAAATCTTAATATAAAATATGAGCATGTGCAGGAATGGGTAGCTATCTTGTAATAGTGCAGGAAGGAAGGGTCTTTTATTGAGATAAAAAAAAAGGTTGATTTTGATGGAAATGGGGTAGAAAATAGGGAAATTTCGGATACCAACAACTCTTTGAATGTCGTGATGACTACGCGCAAAAATATTATCGGCGCATTTTTAAGCCCAAAAGGCATTACTGTATATTGAAAGCATCCCCACTAAGTCGCCAAGGTCATCTTACTCCTGTCTTCTGGAGCGATCTTGATCTGATGGTACCCAGAGAACCCATCAATAAATGAATATACTTCTTGTCCTCTAACATTGTCCAACACCTTATCTATGAATGAAGTTGGCAAAGGATCATGAACGTAGGCATCGTTGAGCTTCCTGAGATCTATGCAAATTCTGATTTCATCCTTTTTCTTCTTTTCCTGAACTACCATTGGACTCACTCAATCAGATTCCTCCACCATTTCAATAATACCTATTGTAAGCATCTTGTCCAACTCCAAATGAACCTTTTCCTTGTATTTGGGATTAAGGCAATATGGCCTCTTCTTAGCAAGCTTCACATTTGGTTTTAAACTTATTTTCACTACTCTCAAATTGTTGATGATGCCTTCCAAGTTTGAAAATTTTGTGGGAAATAAATCCTGATATTTGTGGAGCAACTCAGCAACCTTATCTACTATGGCATCATCCCAATAGTCCTCAATCTTCACAAAATTTGGTTTCGCCTCTATGCCAATGTTTACTTGTCGAGTTTTTAGTGGTACGGTGATATTTGGATTCTCTATCTACGGCCCCTCAACTTCACGGTGGCTTTCTACCTCTGGGATTTTAATTTTCTTTGGATCCTCCTCTTCTTCTTAAGTAGTAACATTATAGCACTCTAGTGCATGGTGCAGCTGGGTGGTCTAATCTTGTTCAATTAGATCCAACGGGTCCTATGGTATTCTGAAGATCGCTGCCCCGACCTCCTGCAATGCCTCATCAATTCATTCAAATCCATCCTCAAAGTTGAATGTCATCAAGAATCCCTTTCTCAAAACGTCCCACTTGTCAGTGTCATGGAAGATCTTTGTTTCCACATACCAATTCATTGTTATTACATCCAAAGTGTGAAAAAATAAATATACAAACTCAAGTTGTGGCTCCGCTCCATAAACAATAGTCCATTTTGCTAAGTGCTCACGTGGATCATTCCTTCCATCATGCTTCTCTATTAGCTGAACTTTTGGGTGACCAAACCATAATCTCATCATTTTTCTGTATTCTTTTCATCCATCAAAACTATCTTTATGTGTACCCAGTGTCAAATCCAATGCTTGGAAGTGATTCTTCTCAGGCACTTCCATTTCAAATGCATCCAAAAATTTATCTACGTCAGTTAGACCATCATAATAAGGAAAAATTCTTACCTCCAAAGATACACATCGCAATGATTTAGTCATCATGTTACAACACAACATAGATACTTCATGCAACCTATTTTGCTAGTGCTCCAGCTCTTCAACTGAATCTAATGTACGGGAACTTTCACGATCCCATGTAATGCGTACATCAGTTATCGGATTAACCCAATCTTGACCTGGCATTCTAAATTTATGGATTTGGTCCAGATCATCATTTCTTTCCTCATAATCACGGACCGGTTCAGTATAGCGCGGTCCTTCTCCAGGGTCCAAAGGTACTACTACGCACAACAATTTCCTTTCAAATGACATTGTCCACTTCTTCAAATTGATTACCCCATTCATGTCAATAGCCCTATCAATCCCAAGGAGCACGGGGTATGGATTGCTATCATCCATGATCGAAAAACACGCTCGTGCCTTCAATGTCTACTGTCACTCCTTGCAATCTTCCCATGGGGATAATCTTTTGTTGATTTTCCATCCTCAATTGAATCGTAGACCACTACAATGCAGGTCTCCCCATCCTCTCCCATGTTTGTTTAGGAAAAACATTCACATATGACCCAAGATGCAGAATAGCTTGGTCGATTTCATATTCTCCTATTTGTGTAGTAACCCTCATCTCACGCCTTGTTCTTGCCTTATGCTTCCCAATTTTTTTGACTACGCGACGTCCTTCAAGAGAATTTTCTTTACTGAAACATTTATTTATTAACTCTTTTAATCCTTTCACTGCCTTGCTATCGCATAGCAACTTCATACAGGTCTCTAAGAACGTAGTAAGCACGAAGGGTTCCATTTCTTCAAATAACTTATCGTGACTTCCTAAGGTAAAGGCCTCAATGAAGCTTTTCTTCGCTTCCATGAACATTTCTTTCGCGAACTCTAAATCAAACCCAACCTCTTTTTCTAGAGATTTGTGGAGCCATTCACTTTCTTCAGGTTGTTTTCCTTTATCCTCGTGAGTTGTCATTCCACTTCACAGCACGATACTCACATTAGGATCTTCTTCGCAGGGTTCAATCCTCATCATCTGCATGCTCTGGGTAGGATGCTGAGGCTGTGACCTCTTCTCCTTCATCTTAGATATCAATATAGGGTAGTCTTCTATTGAGTGATAGAGCTAAGCACAGTACCGGCATGACAGGTGTGCTGGTTTCATAGACTCCCAAGCGTAGTGTCCTGACACTCCACAATTGTAACAAATAACTTGTCCCCGAGCTCTACCAGGTCCTCCTCCTCCTCAACGTCATCCTTTCCCCTAATATCCTCAATGCACTCCCAAATGCCTTGATCTAGAGGCCGTGTTTCTGTCTACATTCAATACATGGGAATTCTTTCCATCATCAACTCATAGCTATGGCAGTTACGCTCATCGTGGCCCACTGATTTGAAGAAGTTGTAGAAGAGTTGTTGCGGTGTCTGCACAAATTTCTGTAGCAAGTGACAATTGTCGGTTACATGTTTTCTAGCTACCTGACAGGTATCACACCACAACACGGGCCTTGTACTTCACCCTGCTTGAGCTTCAGGCCTTAGAGGCATTGGCCCTCCTCCTGCAACATAATTTGTGAAGACAGGGTACTAATCTTTATCATGCCCCTACCTTTTACACTTCAAGCACCAAACTTCTTCGTGCACCTTTGTCTGAGCCACTCTATCCTTCTTCAGGATTTAAAATTCTAGGAAAAGATTCTGCAACTCGCATGAATATGTTGAACTCCCAAAGAAGTGTCTTGAATCAGTGTCTCATGCAACCTCATCACAATTTCCAGGGATTTCGCCTCGGTCCCTATATTCTACTATGATAATGCAACCCTTAGGTGGGGTAGGAGTGAAGCTACAAACCATTTGTGGTGCTGCCCATCTGTGAGATTCATGTTAGCTTCACGGATCTGGCATTTCAATCTCTGATGTAGCTCCTAGGTTGTTTTGGGCCTACTAATCTAATGACTGATTGCAATTCAGAATTGGGCCTACTGAATTCCTTATTCAACATGGCTTGAGTGTTTGCTAATGAAGCCATCGGGTTATCAGTATAGTACTTAATGTACCATGTTAGCGCATGATCCTATAGGGCAGTAACCAATTGCACTTTCTTCATTTGATCATCTGTAATATTCTTGGTTGTTCATATGGCCTTCACAACGAACCAAAACTGGTCTGGGTCCTCATTTCCCAAGCCCTTGAAAACAGGCAGGTTCATAGTATTCGACATATTGAATGGTGGCAGAGGTGGTGGCGGAGGTGATGGTTGTGTGGGCGAACATATATGATGTGGAGGTGAAGGTGGAGGTGGTGTGGGTGGGTGAGGTATTCGCAAAAACCCTTGCCTTATTAACTCGATAGCACTCTGTGGTGAAACCTGTGCTGCTCCTTTGTCATCACTCAGAGGAGGTTCAATCAGTGGGCTATATTCAGGGCCTGCCCTCCCTCTATCCCTGAATAACTTTCCACTTCACGTAGCTCCAAACATCAAGGTAATGGCATAACCCTCTTTTCACACAAAAGCATCTTAATCCAAGCATTAAAAGATTGTAAATACTTACCTCAGGGTCCCTTGAGGAAGCATTTCTCTGCTTCAATGTAGCTGACTGAGGTGTCGACTGCGAATCCTATCACAAATCCTCCTATGACGCGATCATGCAAGTGATCGATAGTGCACGTGATCTTATTTTCACAGGCTTCCAATCTCCTCACTAGCTTTGGGGTCCACACTATTAGACTGTCAAGCTTCCACCTTCCCTAGTCATCTGCCAATTTAGCGATCGACTTGTATAGCTCGATTGGGAAGGAAAAAAAGAAAATTCCGTGTATCTTTGTGTATAGATACATGTCCAGCCACTATTCTTTTGTGCGGCATGGGTTTCTATTTTCTTGTGTCGCAAATTCATGGATATTTCTATCCAACCACTCCTCAATTTCTTTCTTAGTTGGATTCAAGTGACGTGACATCACACATCTCTTTATGCAAATCATGGTCCCAACAACAAAACCATTTGTTGGCTTAGTGGGTCCTGACCCAGGTTCAAAGTTAGTTTTTCCAAACAAATCCCTACACTTCTGGCCCTTTTGGCATCAACCTGTGGAGCGCAGACTGAAGCCTCACTCGAAGCAGTATGGGGGAATCTTAGAACCAAGTTTCCACACCCAAAGATTAGTGTAATGTCATTTTATGACCTAAACCTTCCTTCACGCAGCTCTATAATCCTTTAGGGCTTATCAACATAACTTCCCTTAATCAGATTCTATACCTCCATGAATGTTCACGACTATATTTCGCGGACCCTAAACAGGTGAATCAACTTCTTTCACACCTCTGGGATTAATCTTAATCATGTATTTACCCAGATCATACTAAGCGTTGAGAACTTTAACTCACAATAAGATATGGTTTGCATAAACAGTTAATATTAGGTGCATTCATATAAAAACATCAATTATGTAAAGTCGCGCATCAATACAATATTAATTCATAAACCCATCATTCATCATAAGATACTAGTGCATTCATTCATAATAGATGTAAATATACAAACACAAGAATTTATGGAATAATCTCTCTATGAATACTTCAGTTCTGTTTATAGACTTAAGACTTCGTTGCACACTCAGGTGCAAACTCTACTCTATGCCTCTGTGCACACAGTTGTAGAGCCTCTCTTCTACTCTAAAACTTCTTTGCTCTTTTTCTACTGACCCATTACACTTATCTTCATTGTCTTCATTATGTTGTATACTCTCTAAGACTCTCCTACTTATACAATCCCATGGTCTGCGGACCATGGATAGATCTATAAAATCCTACACAACTTACATAAAAGAAGGGTAAAACCTTTTCTGACACTTTACTGTCTACACGCTCAACGACCACAACTTGCAGAGAATTTACACTTTTTACAATAAAACTTGAGATTTTGCCCCAAAACTTGTCTTTTTCCCCAAAATTGACCCTACAAGACCCTGTCCCAACAAAACACCTTGAATATACAAACAAACACCTAATAAAGCCAAGACAAATACAATTAGTGCAAAATAAATTAAAATTTAATGAATTGTAGAATTGAAACAACTTAAAAATGAATGCAATGACATAATCAAAGGACTACCTCTGGTATAACCCTAAAAAATTCAAACAATCAATATTATTCCTAGAGGAATTAATGATACAGTGACTCCGGAGACAAAAACCTATTCCATTACTTGCCATTGCCTAATAGAAAAGACCCTTGAATTAGATGCAGAGTAGAAAAATCACAGAGCATAAACCATAGAATGAATGAATGGACAAGAGGCTATCAAAGTAGTCATTAAATTGGAGAAAACCCCTAATCTTCTATTCATCGTTGATTCAAGAAATTGCACTGCAATTGTTGTTTACGTAGGTTGAGAAGATAATTGTGTAAGCATAAAAGGGTGACATGTATACACATGGAAAAATCTAGAGAAACTCATATAAACATTATAAACCACATCGATTTTAAAGTATAGCAACGATGAAATATATATCCCGCATTGAAATGATGATTTGAGAAATTTAAATATTAATATGTGGGTGAATGCAATATATTCCAAAGTTCACACATACAATAAGTTCGATGTAGTTGAAATATAATAATACCTTCAAATATGAACAATATACAGAGGTTATGTTTAATGTTACTAACATTTCTATGGTCATGTTATAACCTTAGTAAGAGTAAAATAGATCAATGTCATATATAAATCAAGTATGTTAGTGTTGAAAATGTAACTAGTGTCCGCCTTCATAATGTAATAAAATGTTATTTTCATTATTGATATATTTATTACCTTCATTATAATTATTTTATTTTGGGTCAAAGCATGTTATTCATGCTTATAGAGTCAAAGGAGTAAAAAACCATTTATTACGAGTCAAAAATAAAATGTACTTGATTCAGTCCCATTTAGACTTTTGAAAGAAAATAAAACTATTTTTTATATTGAATCAAAGTCCACCAAAATTGTCAAGTCAACACTCTTGGGGAAAAATTCATCTTGGGCCTCCAAGAGCCACATATTCAACCTCCTCGACAACTATATATTAGCAGCAAGTTCAATTGTGTTGGATATCATCATTTTACCATCAAGAATACATTTGAAACCAACAAAGAATAGGAATCAAAGCAAGTCAAAAGAGAGAGAAGGACAATGTCAAAAGCAAGAAGAATATTCTATGTTTGACTGAATATTTGACCTAGTGAAAGTTGATACGTGTGCAATGTAATTTAGTGGAAAAATGCCAAAATTTTTGTGACTACTGTAGGCCCAAAATTTCAGGACAGTATAAAAATTTCAAGAAGATGACAGATTTGGATAATTTGACTATCATTGACTTTGACTAGAGTTGACTAGATTTGGAGGTGACTTAGAGGAGGGTTGGACTTGAAATTTTGGTGGCAACGTTGGACCTTCGTCTTGGTCTCAGACATCTCATTTTTATCTCGTTCTATAAGAGAAGTATTGTTGATTTTTTAGCCTTATGGGTTTTTTTCGCCTAGCTTGGAGCATAATTTCTCATATCTCTTGTCTTTTTGTGATCCTTTTGTTTTTAAAAATTTGTATAATTTCTCGATCAAGAGAAAATAATAACTAATAAGGAAATATATAACATTCATAAGTAATTATTAAGAAGAGAAATCAAGCGTAATCTATTGTACACTTGGATTCCCAATAGTATCAGAGTTGTGGTAAAGGCAGGAACACCACTGAAGAAGTCCTAATCAGGACTAACACTTGTATGCAAGAGGACCTAACAAGCTAAGATCAATGTACCAATTACATGAAGGATGTTGAGATCAAATTCTAAATCTCTGAGAGCTGAAAAATTTGAATATCAAAAGTAAATGACATCAAGTTCTCCATGTTTACAAAAATACAAAAGATTGAGGGCTGAAATATAGGACAATTTTTTATTTGTATGAGGAACCTCTGAAGAATCCAAGAAAATTATAGAATTGGTCATGTCTACTCTATAGAGGTTGCATACTATGTCATAAAGGTCAATAATACATGCCTAAAGTAGTAGCTACTCACTCTTGGAAGTCGATAATAGAAGAAGAATCTATTCACTCTAAGTAACAATGTATTTGTAGTATCTCCAAGGTATAAATAGTGTGAAGTCTGTCCTTGAAGCATGAAATAATGCGAGTCACATTTTTGAAGCTTCTAACATAATGAAGTACAATCCTAAAGCTTTAAGAATGGTATGAAATATCTCTAAAGAATTGGCTTTTTGGAAACAATTTTCCGAGGGTCCCAAGCTTACTATGGAAAGTCGAGACCTCTATGATGACACCGAACTATATCCAAAGTCTTTATAATTAATCAAATGATGAAATCATTTATGAAAACTTTTCTGAAGTAATGTGGTTCTATATTAGTGAATTTTGTGGTATGTGGGTATCTATTATGTTTTTCTATAGCAATTCCTTCTATACAAACTCTAAGGCACGTTAGGACCTGAGGGACGTATACAAATAATAGAAGTTTGATATCTAAGGGTCATTATGTGCTAAGTATAATATGAAGTTGACCATGTTATAATGGATAAAAAAGCCATAACATTTTTATAATATCACCTTATTCGATGTACATAATATTGGCTCAGTGGGTCCTGACCTAGGTTCAGAGTTAATTGCACCAAACAAAACCCTACACTATTGCCCCTTTCAGCATCAACCCAAGCAACGCGAACTGAAGTCTCACCCGAAGCGGTATGGGGGGATGTTGGAACCAAGTTTCCACATCCAGAGATCAATGTGATGTCCTTTTATGTCCTAGATCTGCCTCCGTGTAGATGTATAAGCCCTTATGGCTAGGTACTGCAACTCCCTTTTGAAGGCCCCTAGACCTGAGCGAAGGTTTACGACCAGAATTTGCGGACTCTGAACAGATGGATTAGCTTCTTACATGTACCATAAATCATCTTTAGGTTGGAATTTACTCAGATCTACCTAAGTTCTCGATAAACATAACAATATGTATTGTGGTCTTCATGTAATTACTTAACATGTATTGCATTCAGTCAATAAGACGTATCTAGTAGATTCACGCACCAATACATCAATATTTCATAAAAACATTATTTCATCACAACATACATTGAAAACATAAATAAGAGAAGTAAACAGATAAAACACATGAATTTCTCCAACATTCTTCTTTATCGATATTCACTATAAGTTTACAGACTCTAAACTTCCCTGTGCACTCAGTTGCAGAGGTCTGCACACTCATCTAGGGACGCTACTCCAGGCCTCTCCGCACTCAGATGCAGAACCTTTTGCCCCTCTAGGACTTACTCCTCTGTGCTAATTCTCTAAGACTCCTTCCGTCATACCCATAGAAAAAGACATAGATCTACCTTCAACTCTCTAAGACACACCTATTTATATAATCGAATGGTCCACGGACCATGGGTAGATCTCAAAAGCTGACTCAACTTTACGTAAATGAGGGTAAAAACCCTTTTTGATTCCTAACTAACTACGCACTCCGCATCCATAATTTGTGGAAACTTTACATCTTTTCGACAAAATTTACAACAAAACTTTGGTTTTTACCTAAAAATTGACCCAGGGGACCCCATCCCAATAGCCCCCCAACACAAAGGTCGTGACTCACCCTCGAGTCACTTGATTGTCGCGGTGATCTTTTTGCGAAGCTCCTCTAGCTCCAGGTGCACAACTATGACCTCAACAATGCTCTGTGTAGTTGCCTCCCTTATTTGTTCAACGAGCTACTCCATAGCTGTTCCTTCACCGGCCAGCATGATCTTTTGTTGTGTGAGCTGCAAGTTCATCAACTTCTCCTTGATGTTGGTTGATACTTGATAGGCTTCTTCCAACCAAGGACCCAACTTGGCCTTAAGAATTGCCTCTTTTTTCTAAGCTGCTTCAACCTGTGCGAGGAACTACTTCCCCTTCTGCAACTTGGCAAGGCGTTACACTATAGAAATTGAGCATGTCATCTCCCTAACCTCATCATACTACTTTTCAAGCTCACGAATCTCTATATTCAATATCTACAGGTTGGGATCTTCTTGGAGGGTCGTCACCAACTCCATCACTTTTTCAAACAAAGATGTGCAGTCAATGACTACGACATCCATAGTAGCCATCCCTTCCTTGTTGGTGGCACTGCGTTGTTCCCTAACCTCGGGCGGAGTCGAAGGCTGTGATTTTAGCTGAAGCTCCATTATTTTAATGTTGAGTTCAAATTAAACTCTCGCAGCTTCAGCCTTTGCCTCATGGATGCTTGCAGCTAGCTTTTGAATCTTAGCCTCTGGTTATGCATCCTCAGGTATGTGCAACTCCAACACTGTTCTACATGCCTTTGCAACTGCGGCCACCAGCTGGGAGCTCTACACCTGGATAGTAATAATCTCTTTTAGGGCCTGCATCTTCTCGATGAACATTTATTAATTGTTCACCTGGTACTCGCTTATTAAACTGAGAGTGTGCTGCTCCCATGCTCTCAATTCCACTATCACTGCTTGTTACACTAAAATTTGTCACCATGACTACTTACTGTTAGTATGGCTCCATCAACTGTCATACTATCCTCCTTGGCAAGCCTCATACCTCTGCTCTCCATGTCAAACTTCAAGAAAGAGAGAAAGTCATTAAAAATCTATATATCTCTGGGTATGCAGTTTCTCTTAGCCTTACCTGCGTGTACGCACCCCAAGTTCACAATACCTGCGTACTTGTATGCTCTGTATGTAAACGGGAGGGTGCGTACTCCTGTAAAGGTCAAAAGGCGCAAGTTTCACTCCAAAAAAGTTACTTGTGGTCATTTCTAGAGCATTCTAGAAGCTTGTTTGACGTGTATGAAGCGCCTCCAGGTGGTTCATGTATCCCTACCAAAGAGGAACTTATCCCATCAAGAGGGGAGCTATCCCATCCAAAGAGGGGCTTATCCCATTGATGGTGGACCTGAATAACTTCCTCTAGAGCACTATAAATACAGGCATTGGGCCAGAAGGAGGGGAGGTTGAAAGCTGAACATTCCTAAGGGTAGATGCTGCTAGAATTAGGACTCCCTTGTAAAGCTTGAGAGGAGAGATTCCCATCCTTTCCTAGCCTTATTTGAGAGTGGGTGAGCTGATCAAAGTAAAGGAAAACTCTTGCTGGACCCTAGGAGGGACTTGCACAACACCAAGGCTCAGGTTGTAATGGTTCCTTTTGTTACCTTTTAATGCAAATGAACTTATTTTTCTCAACAGATTGTTATTCATGGTTTGTTTCATATACTCCTTGGTCTATATGATAGATATGTATTGTTTTATGATTTTATCAGGTGCTATTTAATCTTTTGGCTTGTTAGTGAATGCAGGTTTCGAAGAGAAGGAGGAGCTCATCCAGATCGGCGAGGCTGGACTACTACAAAGCGTTGGACTAGAGGTATGTTAAAGATCCCCTGATTACTTGTAATTGCAATGCATGTTTAGAGAAAAGTAGCTTTATTTGTCTTGTTTGTCACTAGAAAGCTTTTGCTTCTAGGGAGGTCGGTTGTGTCCACACTAACGACTCTTTCCGCATGACAAAATGGTGACCATACTAGGGAATCCATTGATGTGAATGTTTTTTCCTTTGTATGAACTTTTGATCTGAGAAAAGTTGTTTGTTTTCTGGTTTTTGGCTGTCTGACTGTGTATTTCGGTGGGTTAGCTTAGGTTTAAATTAGATTTTAGTTTTTCTTTGTTTTGCTAGAAGTACGCAGCCTATGAGTTGAGCACAGTGCGTACCTGTATGCACTGTCGCTTTGTGCACAGAGCGTACCCGCAACTGTGCAAACAGGTCGCCTGCGTACCCCTGTCAAAATCAAGAAAATTTCAATTTTCTCCCTTTTTGCTTTTTAGTTTTAGTTTTTAATTTGTTTTTACTGCCCAGATCCACTGGTTACCTGCCATAAATCTTCACCTAAGCTTGTTTCATTAGCATTCCTGCCTTAAGCTTTCATCAATTGGGTGTTTTGAGTTTCTTTTTGAGAAATTATTAATTTGATTTCCTTTGGTCATTACTTGGAGGTTTCTCTCAGTCCTTTCACAATTTTTCATGAGTGTTAATTGTGGGAGCTAAATTTTGTATGAGTGTTAATCGCCTGTGAGTGTTTTTATGTTTTGATCTTTGGAACTCTCACCCAATTTTCTCGACTTGCACTTGATTGGTTCTTAGATTACATTAGAATCATCTTGTGTTTGAGAATTATCTTGCATAGATCACATTTGCATAATTAGAATTCTCATTTTTAGAATATGAATGAAAAATGCGCATAGTTTACATTTGCATACTTTTCAAGTGAATTGTGCTTAGATTACCATTGCATAGTTTACATTCTGAAAAATCAATCGTAGATTTAGATCAGCTTTCTTTGATTTGAATTTACACAAAAATAAAAATAAAAAAATGGTTTGGAATTGATTTGCATTAGTTTTTCTTGATGAAATTAGTGCATTAGAGAATTTGTTATATTTTCTCTTAGTGATCAATTTTTGCATTGTTGAAAGTGAATGGAAACTCTCTCCCTACTTTAGTTAGGATTCATCGAATTGAAAAGATTACATTATCATATTCGATTGCATTCAGTTGAGTCGGGTCATAACACCATTGGTTTCATATCCATTTACCCATTTGAGTAATAATAGCCTTAATAACACAGCGCTTAATTAAAATTCATCTAGTAATTTTTACATTTCTAGGGCTCTGATACACCAACATAGCTTAGGCTAGTGTCTTGGAGTAGGAGAGTAATTAACTCTCCAAGACAACAAAACCAAACAAGTAGCTCATCTTGTGGTAGGATAAATCCAACTGTTACATTTATGCTTTGGGAAAGCTCCTCTTAAAGGAGAAGCACGAGACCGTGTCCGAACCAGTGAGGGGATCAATCCTCCTTCATTGGGAAAGACGCCAGATATGCACGTACTACAAACGGTAAACCTCGAATTATTGTCGAGGAGCCTGGGGTCACTTGTCGGTAAACCTTGGATTATTGTCAAGGAGCCGGCAAGGGGATTGAGCTTGTTACTTTGCCCTTGCATGCTATCGGGTCGTAGACTGTTCCCCCAGGTGTATTTGTTGCTGTTGGTGACCTTAATGACCATTATCTTTAGGGTTATACCCAAGGTGACGGTGGAGGGAAGATCCCACTGTACCTGGAGCAGATGTCGGCTAGACTCACTTGGATTTTCTGGGGGGTTCACTTCACTCGAGACGGTTAAAGTGGAGGAACTTGGTCCAGTCTATTCATTAAGCAGGTTGCCGGGGTAACTGTTCCACCCGCCACTTCTGTACTGAATTCTACGATGTTGGATTTCATCACCAACTAGTGTTTTCGGTCCGGAAGGTTACTGTTTGTGTGTGGTTTGACTCCTAGATTTGATAGCGCGTGTTAATTTGTTTGTTTTTACTTTTAGAGACCATAGGTGTGATTTGTGAATTTTAATTATTAGGTGTGAATTGTGAATTGTTAATTTTAGTTTTAAAAATTGTTAATAAAATTCACTGAAGTTGAATATAATGGCAAATGTTCCGGAATTTACCAACCTAGGTACCCCTCCTAACGAGAATCCTAGTACTTTTCCTTACTTTGGAAATGTTGGTCCTCCTTATATGGCTACTTTGTCATTACCTGGATTTACAATAGGTTTACCGATATGGTTATTTTCAACTTCGTTGGCCCAAAGTACTCCAATTGTTCCACCTCAACCGGATGCTTCACCTCAACAGAGTTCACCATCTCAACATCACCAACCTTCTGTTGACCCTTTACCTTCTTCGCCTAATTTTTCTTCCTCCATTTCTTCCTCTTCGCCTGGTAAAAGCCTTGATGCTAGTAACCAGGAGGCTAAGAAGAAGAAGAAAGGGAAGAAGAAGAAGAAGAAGAATAAGCAAGATAAGAAAGAAGTCAACCAACCAACCACGAATGTAAGTGTTAGTGGTGTTGAGGAAAACTCCAACATGCATCGTAAACCAAAATACCCTTGCAGGCTTTGTAAGGGTGACCACTTCCTTGTCAATTGTCCTGGTATTCCAAAGGTCTTGGAAGTGTGGTCAGAAAAATCTCATCAACTTTCCATTGATCCATCAACCAGTGATAGTCAGGTTCCTGGGAAAAAGGGTAAAGTTAGGTTTCCTTGTAAGTTATGCAAAGGGAGTCATCAAACACACATTTTCCCTCACATGGATGAAGCCTCAACATTGTTGGAAAACCTTACTGTTCCACAGCAAGAATTTCCAACTGGTTACCGTAAAATTTCTCCCAACCTACCGTCAACTGACGGAGTGATTGATCTAAATTCAAGTACAGTCGATCACACTCTACCATTGGAGAGTGAAACTCATGTCACTCAGGTTGATGATCCATTAGTTGATCAAGTGGTCGATTCAATTTCACATTCAGTCGATCCCACTTTCCATTTAGAGAGTGAACTTCATACCGCTCAGGTTCTTCTTGTTACATCAGATTCTTCTATGCCGGGGGGCATTTCACCTGTTTCTACAGAACCCCATCCAAGCACTGAGGTCTTTTCCTTTGATTGGAATAGACTTACAGAACCTCGTCTTCCTTCCTCCATCCCTTTCCAAATCATTTTCAAGTCTGGTGGTAGGGATATACATCGTACTCAGGTAGATGAAGGTGCTTCTGTTAGTATTTTATCCTCAACTGTTTGGAAAGCTTTGGGTTCCCCTCAGCTTGCGCCTATTACGCAGAATCTAAAATCTTTTAACAGAACCATTAGTGAACCTTTAGGGATCCTTCCTAAGTTTTCTATTACATTGGAAGGTAAAACTGTCTGTATTGATCTTATGGTAGTTCAAGGTCCCTTGGATTTCAATTTACTCCTTGGGCGAGACTATGTTTATGCAATGAAAGCTATTGTATCGACACTCTTTCGCGTGATGTCTTTCCCTCACAATGGAAGTATTGTGACTGTAGACCAGCTTTCGTTCCCTAGTCTTGTCTCAACTACCAATAATATGACACCCCTAAATGTTCCTGATTCTAAAGTGGTATCTACCCTGCCACGGGTTAATTATGTGGCAGCTGGTCCCATGTTTTCAGTTACCGATGTAAGTGAGCCTCTCACTGTTTGCTCATCTTCCTTTGATTTAGATCCGGTAATTGACATGGAAAACTCTATGGGATTACTTGAACATGATGTCCTTATCCCTTTTGAGTCCCTTGACATGTGTTCCTTCCAAAGAAGTATTCTTCCTTCTGATGAAGACCTCTTGGAAGCCATGATCAAGGTGTGTCCATTGACATGTCTTTCTTCCAGTTGGAAGCCATGATCAGTGTGCACGAGGATAGTTTTGTTCCTGTCTCAACCTCGTTAAAAAATGAAACAGGGTGTGTGAGGAAAGTTCCTTTTACTGTGTCAGCCTCATTAAAAAATGAATCAATGTGTGTGAGGATAGTTCCTTTTACTGTGTCAACCTCGTTAAAAAATGAATCAGTGAGTACGAGGAAAGTTCCTTTTACTGTGTCGACCTCACTAAAAAATGAATCAGTGAGTACGAGGAAAGTTCCTTTTACTGTGTCAACCTCGTTAAAAAATGAATCAGGTGCGAGGATAGTTTTTTCCTGTATCAACCTCGTTAAAAAATGAAACAGGTTAGTACGAGGAAAGTTCCTTTTACTGTGTCAACCTCATTAAAAAATGAATCAGGTGCGAGGATAGTTTTTTCCTGTATCAACCTCGTTAAAAAATGAAACAGGTTAGTATGAGGATAGTTCTTTTACTGAGTCAACCTCATTAAAAAATGAATCAGCTAGATTTTAGGATATGTAGGTAGATTGTAGAAAGTAGGATTTTGAGGATAGTTCCTGTTACTGAGTCAACCTCATTAAAAAATGAATCAGGTATGAGGATAGTTCCTGTTTCTGAGTCAACCTCGTTAAAAAATGAATCAGGTGTGAGGATAGTTCTTTTCTTGTGTCAACCTCCTTAAAAATGAAACAACTCCCTTTTCAAGTTAAATATTGAAAGTAAACCTTCATTCCATCCATCTGGTTGAATGCAACGAAGCATGGGGGGCATGTACCTCATTTTGCATCATTAAACTAGGGTGATGCGAACTTTTTGAGCATAGTTCCTTGTCTTGTGTCAAGCTCGTTTAAAAATGAAACAAGGGTAGGTTAAGTAGGTAGATTGTAGAGAGTAGTCATGAGCATAGTTCCTTGTCTTGTGTCAAGCTCATTAAAAAATGAAACAAGGATTTTAGAGCATAGTTCCTTGTCTTGTGTCAAGCTCGTTAAAAAATGAATCAAGGTTTTTAGAGTAAGGTTTTTGTTAGGTAGATTGTAGAGAGTAGTTATGAGCATAGTTCCTTATCTTGTGTCAAGCTCGTTTAAAAAATGAAACAAGGGTTTTGAGGATAGTTCTTTTCCTGTGTCAACCTCACTAAAAAATGAAACAACTCCCACAAGTCTTTCCAAGATCGTGAAAGTAAAGCTTCATTCCATCCACCTTATTGAATGCAATAAAGCTTGGGGGGCATGTACCTCGTTTTGCGTCATTATGCTAGGGGACATGCGAGTTTATAACAAGCATAGTTTTTCGTTTCAAGCTTGCGTAAACATGAAACCGGATCCGAGCATAGTTCTTTTCTTGTGTCAAGCTCGTTAAAAAATGAAACAAATCCTCCTCTACTTGAGTCGAGAGTTTGACTAGGCCTCATAAATGTTAAGTTGTATATTTAGGTTAGTTATTTCAGGTTTTTGCATAATTTTCTTACAATTTAGGTCGAGTCTTTCAAATGATCTCGTAACTCAACCTTCATTTCATCCAACTGGTTGAATGAAGTGAAGCTGGGGGGGCATGCGCTCTAGCAGTTACGCTTAGGGGGCATCAAGCACAGTTTTCTCTCTGTTTCAAGCTTGTGTAAAAATGAAACTACTTTGAAGCATAGTTTTTCACTGTTTCAAGCTTTTGTAAAAATGAAACCTATCTCGAGTCAATTTCAGTTATTTTCAAGACTCGTTAAACTCATGAAAATCCCGAGATTATTTTGCTATCTTTCATTCTCGTAAAATAAATGAAAACGTCGAGTTCTTTCCGTCTTTTCCTGCTCGTAAATTAAATTGAAAGTCGACCATATGAGTAGATTTTTATCATTTTTTCGAACTCATTAAAACTTACGAAAAATTGAAAACCATGACTACATTTTTATCATTTTTTCGAACTCGTTAAAACTTACGAAAGAGTGACACCTCAGAGTCATCTTTTAAGCCCTTTTCTGACTCCTAAGACATGAAAAGATTGCCGAGCATTTCTTTTACAATCGTTAAAACGGAATTAAAAGACGGTCCCCTTATAGCTCTTTTCTGACCGTAAAAACAAGAAAAGATTGTCGGGTTTTTGTCGTTTCAAACTCGATACTGGAAATAAAATGACATGTACTTGATCGCTTTTTACTTTTCAGGTCAGAGGCACTAATCATGAAAGTACTCCTTGGTCACGAGACTAAGCGGTTCTCTCAAGTATTATTTTATACTTTTTCGGGCTTGGGAGACACAACTTTATGAAAAAGTTCAACCTGGAGTCTTCTTTAGTTTTTTCAGACTCTCTAAAAATGAAAAACGCCGAGTTTCTCCTATACTGGACTCGTTAAAATTTCACAGTAAAGGACCTGTTCGATTACAAACAGGAACGGACCACTCCTTCTTAGGGTTCGAATCAAAACTAAGTTGGACTCATCCGAAGGATGAGCTTATAATCAAGCATATGTTATCCTCCTCAAGCTTGTTAAAAATAAAGAGGTACTTGCTAGAAATGGTGGGGGAAAAGAGAGAAAAATAAGCCCATTTGTTATCTTTTGTCTCAGAAGAAGCCTTATATTACCACTCTTGAACACGACACTTTCATTCACCTGGGTTGGGAAATCCTTTGCCTCACAGTTGATCAAACCACATTGAAAGTCTTTAGCCGGGTATTAACTTTGGGTCAAATGTTACCAAGCCATCTGTCATGTCGTTATGTGTTCAAGAGGTCTCTGCAATAAACCATTCATCCGCAAAATACCCGTCATCCATCTTGACCATCCCTGAGTCAGTCCTTACAGCTACATTTCTTCAACTTGATCTATGATTTCGTGTTGTGGGCTTGCCTGCAACGGGTCGCTTCCTATCGACATCAGCACATTATCTAGAAAGATGACCTAGAAATCGTCAGTACCTTGAAATCTGCATGCATCAATGGCAGGTTTCTCACCTTTGACGACGGTTTACATCATTGACTTTCGATCGAAGGATTCTGTGAAATGTTCGACATCAACTCATTCATTCACATCTCATGGATTGTACTGGGTAATTTGAGAACCATTGACATCACTGGTTGTCTCTCTCACACTTGTTAACAATTTACATCATCGACTGGTAATCAAGTGGTTTCTACCATGCTCGACATCAACTCATTTATTCGCATGGATAGAATCGTGCTATTTCGGGAAGTAGAAATGAAGACCCTGGATCTAGTTTCCACCATCCAGGTTGCGAGGAGTTTTGTATTCGTTGTACAGTAGACTAATCATAAACAGATGGCTGTGTCCATACTGTGTCTACAAGAGTCTATGATTATGATGTATTGCGAAATCATTCCTATATCAGAGCAGTAGTTAGTTTGTTAGTTAAAGTTTTCAATCTGAGTATGGGAACGCCTACCTCAGCGATGATATGATCTTATATATGTATTTTGTGTTGAATACTTGCAGGTTCCAACTGGGCTCTCCACAAGATAATCCTTGAAATGAGAAAAGTACTTCACCCTTCCTAGAAAATATGAAACCCTAATCTACTACAGGCTTCACACTTTAGGGGGCAATCTGTTACACTAAAATTTGTCACCATGACTACTTACAGTTAGTATGGCTCCATCAACTATCATACTATCCTCCTTGGCAAGCCTCATACCTCTGCTCTCCATGTCAAACTTCAAGAAAGAGAGAAAGTCATTAAAAATCTATATATCTCTGGGTACGCAGTTTCTCTTAGCCTTACCTGCGTGTACGCACCCCAAGTTCACAATACCTGCGTACTTGTACGCTCTGTATGTAAAGGGGAGGGTGCGTACTCCTGTAAAGGTCAAAAGGCGCAAGTTTCACTCCAAAAAAGTTACTTGTGGTCATTTCTAGAGAATTCTAGAAGCTTGTTTGACGTGTATGAAGCGCCTCCAGATGGTTCATGTATCCCTACCAAAGAGGAACTTATCCCATCAAGAGCGGAGCTATCCCATCCAAAGAGGGGCTTATCCCATTGATGGTGGACCTGAATAACTTCCTCTAGAGCACTATAAATACAGGCATTGGGCCAGAGGGAGGGGAGGTTGAAAGCTGAACATTCCTAAGGGTAGATGCTGCTGGAGTTAGGACTCCCTTGTAAAGCTTGAGAGGAGAGATTCCCATCCTTTCCTAGCCTTATTTGAGAGTGGGTGAGCTGATCAAAGTAAAGGAAAACTCTTGCTGGACCCTAGGAGGGACTTGCACAACACCAAGGCTCAGGTTGTAATGGTTCCTTTTGTTACCTTTTAATGCAAATGAACTTATTTTTATCAACAGATTTTTATTCATGGTTTGTTTCATATACTCCTTGGTCTATATGATAGATATGTATTGTTTTATGAGTTTATCAGGTGCTATTTAATCTTTTGGCTTGTTAGTGAATGCAGGTTTCGAAGAGAAGGAGGAGCTCATCTGGATCGGCGAGGCTGGACTACTACAAAGCGTTGGACTAGAGGTATGTTAAAGATCCCCTGATTACTTGTAATTGCAATGCATGTTTAGAGAAAAGTAGCTTTATTTGTCTTGTTTGTCACTAGAAAGCTTTTGCTTCTAGGGAGTTCGGTTGTGTTCGCACTAACGACTCTTTCCGCATGACACTGCTGCCTATAGTGCATGAAGAAATTCATTAGCAAGCACTGCAATATTTAGGCCAATGTTCTTAAGCGTACTAATGGTGATCTTATCATCAACTGATTCTTCACTCAGGGACCCTTCTGGAAGAGGAACTATTCTAAGGTCCATTGTCCTTACCAGTTCTGCAGCTTGACTTGTTCGTGGTGCTAGGCTCATCTGTGTGGCGCTAACTTGAACTGCGCCCACTTATATTCGGCTAGTTTGGATTTGCAGTTCACGCAGATCCTTTTAGACATTTCCTAGCAATTGCATGTATTTTTGCTTGAATTGCTACAATAGTTCGGTTATAGTGTCGCGCACCTTGTCACTGATCTCATCGAGATTGCCCTTTGTCAGGGTGATGGGATCCACCATCATTTTAGCTGACCTTGTCTTTTTGCAGGAACCCTCTTGGTGTTGCTGTTCTCTGTGCTTCCTTAGCTGAAATGGGGTTCTCTTCCCCTCATCTCCGCCACCGCCTTGTGGAGATTTCTCTTCCTCCTCGGTTTTGGGCAAAGGATATTTTCCACTATGCTCGGAGTCACATTTTCCTTGCTTAGCCTAGTTCTTTATAGCATTCTCCTTTCCATGTGAGCCTTCTCTTTGACTTCCTATTTGCACTGCCTATTTCACTACATCCTTTCTTTTCTTCTCGGTTGAGCTCCCCGCGCCTTTTTGGTACCTGCATCTAATATAGATGGGGAGTGCCAATCTATCAGCAAATGCTTGATCACTTCCTATATGGCATCATTGGTTACAAAATGTGACAAATCAAACCACTTCTATTGTGGGTCCTTCCGTGCCTAAATGTAGATGTGATGAAAATCTACCTTGAACATAGCATACGCGGACAGTTGCTCATACAAGGTTGGGGACAGCCTTGGGCGCTTGTTGATGGCCATGCGGAAGCTCACTTCCATCAACACCAATAAAATATTCGTCTCTATGACCTGTGCAGGGTCCTTCATGGTCCAGAGGGAGGTGAACTACGTGGCCTCCAGTAATCCTTCCCTCAAGGGAAGAAACTGGTTATCCTCCGATAGCTCCCATGCAACTAGCACGATGGATAACAGCAGCATGCATAGTGGAAGGGCTTGCTCTCATCTTGGACCTCGCGACTATTTGCAAGAAATTCACTACATAAGTACCGCGACCAGGTAAACTACACGCCCTCCTCGCATTGTGTAGCTAACAATACCATAGGCGTCGGAATCTCGTCTGCGTCACACTTACTCATAACCTTTTTGACCAGTATTTGGGTAGCAATCTTCATGGCATGATCATTGATGGACGTGATCGAATAGCCAGGCGACTTCTTGACAAGCTCAAACTTATTTTTCATCTTCTTCGCCAAGTCTCTTTCGCTTGTGTTTCCACCAAACTCCTTGGCCGGATTCAAACCCTCATGCGGCAGGTTCGTGATCCCGTGGATGAGCATATCCATGATGGGTATAGCCGCACCAAGCCATAAGCACCCATCACGCACTACAATGACTAGCTGCTGCACACAGGTGGTGTCAATATTACTACGGTGGTAGCGGGGCACCCACAACAGGTTTAACAACCAGTAGTTATCCACTCCACAGATCCATTCAACCATCTCCAACTCAATGACACTAGAGTCGGGGTAATACAAACACCTCATATAATTTTCTGTCAGGAGGTATGGGAACATCTCATGGTCAACCAGGTCCCAATATTCCATTTTTAGCAGAGGGATCCGTGCCAGGCGCAGACCGTCGAAGGTTATTTTCTCTTGCAATAGGGCCATGTGAATGAGGAACTTCTACAAGGATGGGTCCTTGGGGACATTCACCTTCCCTTTTCGCGGAGGGATATATTTAGGAAACTTGGTGATAGGATATGCTCCCTCAATGTCTATATCTTCGGTACCCTATTCATCTTCCAAATCAACAACCTTCTTAGGTTTCTTGTCCTTCTTCTACATCTGGGGGGCAATATGCTTCCTAGGGGAGTCCTGCACTGGAACCGGTCTCTTCTACTTGTCTTTTTTCATCTTTTGGGTCTCTCGTAGAGGTGTAGGCTTCAACCTAGGTGACCTTCATGCCATAGGCACAAGAGCTAGAGACTCCATGCTCACAACCTCTAGAGCAGCTCCTTCGGAGGCGACAGTTCCTGTAGTGCTTGCAGTCTCAGCGGGGCCTGGTCCTAACATGGTATCGTAGATGAATTTCTGAGTTAACTCGAGCAAATTATCGAATGTGGGGCTTGCAACCAAATCCTAAAAGAAATCATGATTCATAAGTGATAGACACCATAACTCAAGAACTCTAAGGGTTCAAAGTGTTCTCTGCTGGACCATCATGCGTAATTGATAGGGAATTTTGAATTGAAATCTGACTATTCCCCGCAAAATTCATCCATTAATGCTGATTTGGTGGTATATATCCAAATATTGTAGCCCTAAATGCACCCACTCGCTCCTCTCAACCGTCTCCTGGTTGTCAAATCATAACAATGACTCTAATAGTCACTTTCTAGCTTTGTTGCGTGGTATCTCCCTTCATAGCACATCTCCCTGCGCGCAGCTTCTGATACTTTGGAATTGTCATTTTGCACATAGATCCCTTGCCACATAGTCCCCACAACTGGGCAGTGTAGTTTATAGTCTCGTGCTCCCTTGCAGTTGCCTAGAGCACCAAGACTGTCCTGTCATCATATATTCATTGATCCAGATCTCCTTTATATGGATTCAATTGTCTTCCATTCACCCTTCCCAGAAAAGGTTCTCTATTTAGCTTCTCTAGCTGAACTATGCCTCCATCTATATTTTCTTTGATGACGTATGACCCCAGCCAGTGCATTTGAAACTTTCCTGGAAACTTAGTGAACTTACTATCATATAATAAAACCAAGTCATTTACCTTGAAAGTGCACACCTTGATGTGTCGATCATGCCACAATTTTTCACGCTCCTTTTGCACTTGTTGATGGAATCAAAATAAGAATCTCTCTTCTTTGAGCTCCATCAGTTACGCAAGCTATTTTTCCAAGCTTCCGCGGTTCACCATCCCTATGAAAGCTACTATGCGTGGACTAGGCATGATATATTGCATAGGCATCACAGCTTCTACGCCATAGACCAATCGAAAAGGGGTCTGACCTCTTATCTTTTTGCAAGTAGTCCTGTATGCCCACAATACTGCTAGTACATGCACATCGCAATCATTTCATTGCACGTTACAAACCTTTTTTAGCGTCTTCTCCAAGATCTTATTGAAGGCCTCAATTGTTCCATTAGCCTAGGGATGATATGGTGTACTCTTCTTATGATAAACCTGGAACTCCTCATTCAACGCATTAATCATTTCATTGAGGAAGTGCGTACCACTATTACTAATCAATACTTTTGGGCAACCAAACTTGGTTAATAGGTACTCAAACAATAGTTTAGCTGATGTGGCTCCTGTACAATCCTTCACAAGTTGTGCCTCCACCCATTTGGTTAGGTATTCTATCGCGGTGATGATATAGCCTGCCCATGTATTCTTGCCTGGGGGCTAAATCGGTCCTATAATGTCAATTGCCCATTTTTCAAATGGTTGAAGTGATACTTGAGGATTTAATGCAAGCTCTTCCCTCCACGATGGTCTTCCCATTCTCTAACATGCATTGCATGCTATACAATATGCTTTAGAGTCTTTATGCAGCGTAGGCCACCACAACCCTGTGCACAAAATATTTTGCGCCATTGCCTTTGCTGCATAATGTCCTCCTGCAAACTCCTCCATGAGCTTCAATGAGGATGCTATTTCATTCAAAATTGGGCACATACCATCGGAGAATATTCTCTGCACCCATCTCAAATGAATGTCCTGCAATTACTGAGAAATTTGTCACGCACATTAACAACTCTTTCTTTTGCTGATTGGTGTATCCCTCTGGAGCCATCCCTGTAGTCAAAAACTGGATAATATCTGCAAAATCATTATCCTCTACGTGCACCATGAAGAGATGCACATCAGGCAGCCCTTCCTCCGAAATTAGTAGGCTCCTCCCTTGTTTCAATCCGGGATAAATGGTCAAGTCCTACATTCAACCTTCTTGGCTTCACAATTACCTCAAAGTCGTATTCTTGAAATAGCAATAGCCATATTCATATCTTCCCCCTGAACACAGGCTTATTAACTAGGTATTTCAAGGCAGAATGATCCGTGTACATCTTGAAATGTTCGCCCAACAGATAGTGCCTGAGCTTTTGTAGCGCATACACTATAGCCAATCCTTCGCGCTCTATTTTTGAGTAATTCTTCTCAGCCTTTGATAATTTCCTACTCGCAAATGCTATAGGGTGATCCATCTCTCCTTCACCAGCCTATGTTAGCACTCCTCCCAATGCAATACATGAGGCATCAACGTGCACATGGAATTCCTTCTTCCAATCTGGGAAGAAAAAGATCGATGCGGTGACCGCCTTTTCTTTCAATACATCCAGACTGCACTGACATTCTTCATCCCAACACAATGTAGTGGCCTTCTTCAGTAACTTCTCCATAGGCGCGATAATCTGAGCATAAGCCTTGATGAACTTTCGATAATATCCAGTATTGCCCAGCATTGCATGTAGCTATTTGACACTCCTCTGGGCCTCCAAATTCATTATCACCGTGACCTTGGTAGGGTCCACCATTAGTCCTTGCTTGCACACCACATGACTCAGCAAAATCCCAAAGGGGACACATAATAAGCACTTCTTTAGGTTTAACGCAGTCTAATATCTTCGGCATGTATCCAACATTAGCTGTAGACTCGATAAATGGCACTTTACTAATCCAAACACTATCAAGTCATCAAAATACAACTCCAAGAACTTGTGAATGAATTCCTTGAACGTTGTGATGACTACACGAGAGAATATCGTTGGTGCATTCTTGAGTTCAAATGGCATCACCATATACTCGAAACAACCCCATTATGTTGCGAAGGTTGCTTTACTCCTGTCTTCTAGCGCGGTCTTAATCTGATGGTATCCATAGAATCCATTAGTGAACGCGTAGGGCTCCTTCCCTCCAACATTGTCCAATACCTCATCTATAAATGTTGTTGGAAAAGGATCACGGATGCAGGCATCGTTAATATTTCTTAGATCTATGCAAATCATTATTTCTCCTTTCTGTTTATTTTCCTGAACTACCATCGGGCTCACCCAATCAGAATCTTCAACTGGTTCGATGATGCCTACCTCTAACATCTTATCCAATTCTAAGCGAACCTTTTCCTTAGATTTTTTATTAAGGTGATATTGTCTCTGCTTAATGGGCTTTGCATCCGGCTTCAAATTTATTTTCATCACACCCAAATCGCTTATGATGTCTTTCAGGTCCGAAAACTTTGTAGGAAAAATATCCTTGTGCTCGCAGAGTAACTCAAAAACTTTATCCACTATGGCATCATCCCAGTAATCCCCGATCTTCTCAAATTTTGGCTTTGCTTCAGTACCAATGTTCACTTGTCTAGTCTTCAACAACGTGGTGATGTTTGGGTTTTCTATCTGCAGACCTTCGACCTTGCGGTGACCTTCTACCTTTAGGATATTAATATTTCTTAGATCTTCATCCTCCCCCTCAGCAGTCACATTATAGCATTCCAGTTTATGGCATAGTTGGGTGCTCCAATCTGGTTGAACCAATTCCAAAGGTTCCTATGGAATTATGAAGATTGTTGCCTTAACCTCCTATAGAGCTTCATCAGTTCTTTTGAACCCATCCTCAAAACTGAATGTCATCAAGAATCCTTCCCTTAAGATATCCCACTCCATGGTGCCATGGTAGAGCTCTATTTCTAGGTACCAATTCATAGGGATTACATCTAAAGTATGACAAAACAAGTGCACCCATTCTAGCTGTGGCTGTGGTACGTAGGCTTTAGCCCATTTTTCCAAATGATTGCATGGATCATTTCCCTCATCATATTTCTTAGTTAATCGCACTTTAGGACAACCAAATCGCAACCTCATCATCCTCTTGTAATCTCGCCATTCATCAAAGTGGTCCTTATGCATACCCCACCATCATGCCGGCGTAGCGCCAAATCCAGTGCTTAAAAGTGATGACCCTCATGGACTTCTCTTTCAAAAGCATCCAAAAGCTTATGTATGTTAGTTAACCCATCATAATAAGGTAAATTTATTACCTCCGATGACACACAACGCAATTATTTAGTCATCATGTTGCAGCACAGTGTAGATACTTCATGCAGCCTATTTTGCCAGTGCTCCAATTCGTCATCTTAATCCGAGGTACAAGAGTTTTCGCAGTCCCATGCAATCTGTCCATCAACCATTGGATTAATCCAATCTTGGTCTCACGTCATTATTTTTTTAAATATAATACAAGTTAGCATCACTTTCTTTATATTCATGGATCGGTGCAGTATAATGCGATCCTTCTGTAGGGTCCAATGGTAGTATAACGCAGAGTGACTTCCTTTCAAACGACATTGTCTGCTTCTTCAAGTTGATTACCCCATTCATATCAATGGCCCAATCAATTCTAAGGAGCGCGATATATGAATTACTATGATCAATGATCTCCATTACTTCAAAATCAGCCAGTGTGCTCGTACATCCTATACCTATGGTGACTCCATATAGTCGTCCCATAAGGATAATCTTCTGTTGGTTTGCCATCCTCAATTGAATCAGAGACCACTACAGTGCAAGTATCCCGATTCTCTCCCATGTATGTTTAGGCAAAACGTTCACATCAGACCCCAGATCCAAAATAACCTGGTCCATCTCATAGTCTCCTATTTGTGTTGTGAGCCTCATCTCATGCCTTGATCTTGCCTTATGTTTACCAATATTTTGGACTACACAATGTCCCTAAGGAGTAGTTTCCTTACCAGCACACTTGTTTATCAACTCTTGCAGCCCTTTCATAGCCTTGCTATCACACAATAGTTTCATACAAGTCTCCTACAATGTGGTAAGCACAGAGGGATCAACCTCTATAGGCACATTCGTTTTTAGTAGTTTTTCTTGACTGCCTGAGCTGGATGCTTCAGCAAAGCTTTTCTTCACCTCCATAAACGTCTCCTTTGCATGCTCCAGATCAAAACCAGTCTCCTTTTCTGGGGCCTTGTGGACCCATCCATCCTCTTCAGCTTGTTTTCCTTTATCGTCACCAGTCACGATTCCGCTTGTTAGCACGATATTCACATTTGTATCCTCCTCATGGGGCTCATCCCTCATCATCTATAAGTTCTGGGTAGGGTGTGGAGGTTGCGCCTTCTTCTCCTACATCTTAGCTATCAGAACAGGGCATTCTTATATCGTGTTCAAAGTGAGTGCAATATTGACATGATGGGTGTGTCTAATTCTAACACTCCCATGTGTAGTGTCTTGGCTTCCCCAATTATAGCAAATAACCTTTGCACAACCTCTTCCACATATTCCTCCTCCTCGGCCTTGTCTGCGCCCTTGATATCCTCTGCACACTCTCCAAGTGCCCCTGATCCGGAGGATGTGTTTATGATTGGATTCGATACGTAGGTGTCCTTTTCATCATTAATGTGTAGCTATGGTAGTCGCGCTCATTGTGGCCCACCAATTTTCAAAAATCGCAGAATAATTGTTGTGGTGCACAAACTTTTGCAACAAATGACAATTATCTGTTACATGTTTTCTAGTCACCTAACAAATAGTGCACCATATTGTGTGCCCCGTACTTGGTCCTGCTGGAGCTTCCTGACTCAGGGGCATTTGTCCCCCCCCATGATATAATTTGCGAAGACAATGCAATGATCTTTATCATACCCCTGGCTCTTACACTTGAGGCACCAAACTTCCTCGTGCACCTCTGGTCTAGCCTCCTTTTCTTTTTTTAGGCTCTGCAATTCCAAGCAAAGATTTTGTAACTGTCAGTGAATTTGTTGAACTCCCAAAGATGCATCCTGAACAGGCATTTCATGGAACCTCATCACGATTTCGAGGGCTTCTTCCTAAGTTGCTATCTTTTGTTGTGATAAACCAACCATCAAGTGAGGCAGGAGCGAGGTTATAAACCACTCGCGGTGTTGACCGTCTGTGAGCTGCATATTAGCTTCGTGGATCACACACTTCAATATTTGATCTAACTCCCAGGGCATTTCACCAGCCCTCATCATGATTTCCTTGAATCCAACTATTGACTATGAGTCAAACTTGGGCTTACTAAATTGTTTTTTTAAAGCGTCCTTAGTCTCTACTAATGTTGCTATAGGATGCTCGGTGCAATACTTAATATACCATGTCAGAGCATTGTCCTGTAGGGAAGTAACTAAATGCACCTTCTTTATGTTATCATTAGTGATCTGCTGCCTAGTCCACATGGCATTCGTTACAAACCAGAAATGATCTATATATTCACTCCCTATACCCTTGAGGATCTGCAGTTTTATCAAATTTGACATGTTGAATGATGGTGGTGGTGGTGGTGGTGTGGGAAAGGGTGTATGTTGTGGAGGTGAATGTGGAGGTGAAGTGGATGGATGAGGTATTTGATGAAAACCCTGTCTTATCAACTGGACATCACTCCTCACTGAAGCGTGTACCTCTCCCTTGTCGTCATTCGAAGGAGGTCCAATCAACGGGATATACTCAAGACCTGTTCTCCCTCGATCTCTAAAGAGTTTCCACTTTGCGTAGCTTCGAACATCAAGGTAATGGAATAACTCATTTTTCACACAACAACATCTTAATCCAGGTGTTTAAAGATCTTAGATACTTACCTTGCAGTCCCTTGAAGAAGCGTCACTCTGCTTCGTTATAGTTGACTGATGTATTAACCGCAAACTCTGTCACAAATCCATCTATGAATCGATCAACCCAATGATCAACAACGCGCACGATCTTGTCTTCAGAAGCTTCCAAACTTCGTACTAATTCTGGAGTCCACACTATCAGACCGTCAAGCTTCCACCTTCCTTGGTCATCTGCCAATTTAGATATCCACTTGTATAGCTCGATCGGGAAGGTGCAGAAGAAAATTTTGTGTATTTCTATGTATAATTATTTGTCCAACCACTGTTCTTTTGATAGGCGCGGATCCATACTCTCTTGCGCCACGAATTCGTGGACTTTTCTAACCAACCACTTCTCAAATTCCTTTTTGGTAATATTCTAGTGATGTGACATCATACATTTCTTTAAGTAGATCCCAGTCCCAACAATAGAACCATTTGTTGGTTTAGTGGGTCTTGATCCAGCTTTAGAGTTAATTGCACCGAAAAAAACCGTCCACTACTGGCCCTTTCGGCATCAACCCACACAGAGCGGACTGAAGTCTCACTTGAAGTAGTATGGGGGGATGTTGGAACCAAGTTTCTACATCCAGATATCAATGTGATGTCCTTTAATGCCCTAGATCTGCGTTCGTGTAGATCTATAAGCCCTTAGGGCTAGGCACTGCAACTCCCTTCAAACGGCCCCTAGACCTTCGCAAAGGTTTACGACCAGATTTTGTAGACACTGAACAGATGGATTAGCTTCTTACGCGCACCATAAATTATCCTTAGTTCAGAATTTACTCAGATCTACCTAAGTGCTCGATAAACATAACAGTATGTATTATGATCTTGGCCTAATTACTTAAGATGTATTACGTTTAGTTAATAAGACGTATCCAGTAGATTCGCGCGCAAATACATCAATATTCCATAAAAATGTTATTTCATCACAGCATACAATGTAAACAAAAATAACATAAGTAAATAGATAAAACACATGAATTTCTCCAACACTCTTGTTTATTGATCTTCAGTATAAGTTTACAGACTCCAAACTTCCCTATGCACTCACCCTCAGACACTACTCTAGTCCTCTACACACTCATCTGCGGAGCCTTTCCCCCTCTAGGACTTACTTCTCTATGCTAACTGTGTAAGACGTTTTCCATCGTACGCATAGACAAAGTCATAGATCTCCCTTAGACTCCCTAAGACACACCTATTTGTACAATCCCATGGTCCACTGACCATAAGTAGATCTCAAAAACCGACTCAATTTACATAAACGAGGGTAAAAACCCTTTTTGATTCCTAACGAAATACATGCTCTGCATCCACAATTTGCTGAGACTTTACATATTTTCATCAAAATTTACAACAAAACATGGGTTTTTACCCCAAAACTAACCCAGGGGACCCCATCCCATCACATAGTATATGGAAATGACTGAATTTTTATGATCTTTGAGGAAGAACTATGATTCAGAGATCAAAGGAATTCATTTCAAATTATCAAAGGATCCCAAATCACATGACATCTCTAAAATCTAGCATCAACATTGATTAATCAAACTTCAGAGACTTCATGTCTACATATATATACATAATGAAGGATTACAAGGTTTACAGTGAAAATGAGTTGACTTAAGTAATTCATAGAAATTCTATGTAATAAGATACATCTGAAGAAGCTCCTAAGATAATATGACAACTTATGGACATATTTGAATAATAAATGGAAATTTGAATTGACGTACCATGATGAGAAGGATGATTACGTTATGAACATATTGTAACAGTGGAAAGAAATATCTATATTCTAGTTCGATGACTAAAGGTTTGAGGCATCACTGCTAAAGAAATATGATAATCTCTATTGCAAAAGGGCCAAATTCCTGTGACATAAAAGATTGCAAGGATGGACAGGTAAGAAGAGGTACTTATAAACTGTGTTCATCTATAATCAATTGCAATACATATAGTGCTAAGATAATGATCTAATGATCTCTTGAAATATAGCAATGCATCATAGAAAGGGCCTATGTAGATATATTAGAGATCATTGATATGTTATCATTTGAATACTTTCCTTGCATATAAATACTAGGATTCTAAAGTCAAGGAATGAGATGAATTATATCCCACGTATAGAGAGCTTGCTAAAGACATTTCAAGGATTTGTAATTAAGATATTAGTATACATGTAGTACATGAAATTTGTAAGTTGACAAGTCTTGATTACTTTGGCATATAAGTTTTATAAAACCTAGCGAAGTTTGGACCAAAAAAACCCTTAGGAACAAAACTTATTAAATCATTTCTGATGTAAGAAGAATATATAGCTCTTGAAGATGACAAAAATTGCATGATGCTAATGTGAGGAAAAGGTTAATGAAAAAGGTCCAAGTTTCAGTGGGAGATGACCTTCCTCGAAAAGTTAAGTACTCTACATCTTCCTTATTTGATTAATATTTTTATTTTTTCTATGCACTTTTCCTTTTTGTTCTTTCATATTTTTCTAATAAATCTTGTAGGTTAAGACAAGAACTATTTAAACTTGACTAGTAGATGAAAGAGTAAGAAAAACATGGAAAAAAATGAAGATTAAGAAGGAAGAAGTTGTTTGAAGTATGCATCATAGAAGTAAAATAGTTGGTAGCAGAAGTTCACTTGCCTATGTTGGAAAGAGGGTGTTGTATGATCTTGGATGGATACAATATTTCTTTAAGTTTGGTAGAAAACCCATAGAAGCTTGTGATCAAAAGACAAGATGACAAATCTTTGGAAATACCCTTTAGACAAAAGTTGATGAGTTATGATATTGTTGTATCAATAGCTAATTCGTTCAATCCAAGAACACATAGTTTGGGTCAAAAATACTGATGCTCATAAAGATACTACAAATGGTTGTGAACTTGTACAATTTCTTGAAATAACATGAAGCAAGAATCTATTGCAATATGAAGGGAGAAGGTTTGAATGCCTGTAAAATAAGCTATCAAGAAGTTTGGATCCATAGGGTGTTTTATGAACTATTTGATTACATGTTGGATTCAAAGTTACTGGAAGATTGTAAAAAAACGAGGAAGGTCAAAGTGGTTTATGTCTCAAGAGTATGAAGTAAATATAAGCTGAGAAGCTACAAAAAATCTCCATTGAAGAACAGGTAGTTGATGCATTCATGAAGTTCCTTTTAAAGAATGAGTATTTTTTTAGACAACCTTAGTCTTGTGGGTATTTTATCCCTGTTTCAGAGGGAGTTGTGATCTCTTCCTTGGTTGAAAATGAGTGAGGTTGGACATCGTGTTCTCCATGTGTCATGCAATATGCTCAGGACTAATAGTCATAAGCCTAGTAAAGAGCACGAGTAGGGAGAATGGTGGATTGGATAAACATTAGGGACATACACTCTTGAGGAATGTATTGTGGTTGATTAGGATTAACATGCTATGTTGAATACATGGACTTGGTAAAGAATGGTGTAGAGGAAGTAATTTTCCTTGGGATTAGGAAATGGTCTTGTGAGTTCATACCATCAGAAAACCTAGGTGGGGTATGCGCATTGAGAGGCAGTGGTGTCCAAGTTTATGCTTCCCGACATTGTGCTCTTATCTATTGGATAGATAAAGCGTGTTAGTCAAGGCCTTGAAATTTTGGCAATTCTAGCTATGATGATATGATCATCATTGTTGCTTATCAATATGAATCCTTTCTTATATGAATATTTGAACTTGAGAGTATCTCATTGTGTAATTATGAATACATCCCTAATTGAGAGGGAGTGTTGAAAATGTAACTAGTTTTGATCTCCATAATGTAATAAAATGTAATTTTTATCATTTTTATATTTATTATATTCAATATTATCATTTTATTTTTGGCTATAACATGTTCTTAATGCTTATAGAGTCACAATAGTCAAAAATAATTTATTATGAGTCAAATAGAAAATGTGTTTTAGTCAATTGTCGATTGGAATTTCGAATGAAAGGAAAAATATTTTTTATATCGAGTCAAATTCCACCAAAGTTGTCAAGTTGACCCTCCTTGGGAACAAGTCAGTCTAGGCCTCTGAGAGCCACCTATTCGACCTCCTGAACAGCTATATATTAGGGGAAATTTGGAGCCTATTGGATACCTTCACTCAATCAATAAGAATACATCTGAAACCAACAAAGAAGAGGAATCAAAGCAAGTCAAAAGAGTAAGAAGGATGAAGTCAAAAGCAAGAAGAATGTTCTAAGTTTGAGAAAATATTTGACACAGTGACAACTCACACGTGTGGAATGTAATTTGTGGAAAAATCCATATTCTTTGACTATGGCAAGCCCAAAATTTCAGGGTCAAAATTTTAGGGCAGGACCGAAATTTTAGAAAGATGACAAATTTGGACAGTTTGACCATTGTTTACATTGACTAGAGTTTACCAAATTTGGAGGTGACTTCGATGAGGGTTGGACTTGACATTTCTATGGAAGTGTTGGGTCTTGGTCTTAGTCTTGGATATATCATTTTGATCTGATTCTATAAGATAAGGATTATTCGATTTTCCCCCTTGGTGGCTTTTTTCCCTTTGTGAAAGCGTAATTTCTAGTGTCTCTTGTCTCTTTGTGATCCTTTTATTTTTAAAAATATCTATAGTTTATTGACAAATAGAACATTATAAGTAACAATAAAATCGATAACATTCACAATTAATTATCAAGAAGCGAAATCAAGCCTAATCTACATTACATTTCGTTTCTCAACATGGTATCAAATCTATGGTGAAGGAAAGAGCACCATTGAATAAGTCCTAATCAGGACTAAGACGGGTATGCAAGAGGACGTAACATGATAAGATCAAAGTATCCATTAAAAGAAGGATGTTTAGATCAAATTTTGAATCTTTGAGAACTGAACAATTCAAATAGCCCAATAAAATGACATTGTGTTATCCATGTCTGCAAAAATACAAAATATTGAATGTCAAAATGTAGAAGTATGAGTTGTGATATGTAGGGTGAATATATGAAAAATACAAGAAAAGTTCTAGAACTGATTATTTCTACTCTGTAAATGTTATGCAGACTCAGTGGTAAAGTACAAGAATACATCCCTAAAGTAGTAGCTACTGACTTTGGTAAGCTTAGTACCAAAGATGAAGCCATTCACTCTAAGTAACAGTGTCTCCATAGTATCTGGGAGGTCTAAATAGTGAGAAGTCTTTCCTTGAAACATGAGACAGTGCAAGTCACATTTCTAAAGATTGTAACAGAACGAAGTACATTCCTAAGGCTTAGACAATGGTATGACATATCTCTAAAAAATTGGTTTTGGGGCAACATTTTTCTGAGCGACCCAAGTTTACTATGGAAAATAGGGACATATATGATGACAAAAAACTATATTTGAAACCTTTCAGAACAATCAAATGATGAAATTCTCTACGACAGCTTGTCTAAAGTGCTGTGATTCTATATTATCGAATTTTGTGACAATATGGGTCTCTATCTCTTATGCGTTTCTATTGAAATTCCTTATATATGAACTATGAGACATGTTAAGACCCGAGGGACATATACAAAAATATAAGTTTGATATCTTAGCATGATCATGTTCTATGTATAATATGATGTTGACCTTATTGCAATGGATAATAGACTTGTGACATTTTTACAAGATCACTTTGCTGGACCTAAATAGTATATAGTAATAATCAAAACTTTCTAAACTTTGAGGAAGAACTATGATTTAAATATTAAATGAATTCATTTAAAATTATATAATAATCCCAAATCATATAACCTCTCATTAATCTAACATCAGCTCTGAGCAATAAAACGTTATAGACTTCATGTCAACATATCTATACATAATGAAGGATTAAAACATACAAAATGCAAAAGGGCCAAATTAAGTAACTCATAGAAATGTTATGTAAGAAGATATATCTCATGAAGCCCCATAAGGTGTTTGATGAACTTCTTGATGACATGTTGGATTCAAAGCTACATGAATATTATTATAGAATTAGGAAGGTCGAAGTGATTTATGATTTAAGAGTATGATGGAGATAGGAGTCGATAAGCTACAACATATCTCCATGGAATAATAGGTAGTTAGTCCATTCATAAAGTTCCTTTTCAAGATTGAGTATTTTTTAGAGAAGCTTATGCTTATGGTTGCTTCCTCCATGTTTGACAGGGAGTGAGGATCTCCTCTATGGTTGAGAGAGTGTGAAGGTGGACACTATGTTATTAATGTGTCATGTACTATGGCCAGGACTAACAACCATAAGCCTAGTAAAGAACATTGATAAGGATAGTGGATGTATTGGATAAGAATTAGGGACATACGTTCTTGAGTCATGTATTGTGGTTGAGTAGGATTAACATCCTAAGTTGAATACATGGACTTGGTAAAGAATGGTCCAAAGGACATGCTTTTGTTTTGGATTAGGAAATGGTCCTATGAGGTCATACCTTTAGAAAACCTAGGTGGGGTATATGCATTGAGAGGTGGTAGTGTCCAAATTTATGCCTCCTAGCATTGTGCTCTAATCTACTGGAGAGGTAGAGTGTGTTATTCAAGGCCTTTCTATTTTGTTAATGTTGATTATGATGATATAATCATCATTGATTCTTATCAATCGATATCCTTTCTTATATGAATATTTCAACTTGAGAGTGTCTTTTCGTGTCATTATGAGTACCTTCCTAATTAAGAGGGAGTGTTGAAAATGTAACTAGTGTTAATCTTCATAATGTGATAAAATGTATTTTTTAGCATTTAAATATTTATTATATTCATTATTATTATTTTATTTTTGGTCAAATAATGTTATTAATTCTTATAGAGTCAAAAGGAAAAAATAATTCATTATGAATCGAACATAAAATGTATTTATGTCAAGTCCCATTTTGATTTATGAAAGAACATAAAAAGAATTTTTATATTCAGTCAATATCCACCAAAGTTTTGAAGTTATCCCTCCTTGGGAATAAGTCGGTTTGGGCCTCCAAGAGACACCTATTTGACCTCTTTGACAACTATATATTAGATCCAAGTTAGACCCTATTGGATATCACCATTCAACAATCATGAATACATCTAAAAACCATCAAACAAGAGGAATCAAGGCAAGTCAAAAGAGAAAGAAGGATGAAGTCAAAAGAAAGAAGAATATTTTAAGTTTGAGAAAATCTTTAACCTAGTGACAAATTACACGTATAAATTGCAATTTATGTGGAAAAAAGGTAAATTTCCTATGACTATTTTAGGCCCAAAATTTTATAAAGGGATTTGAATTTCATGAGATGATAAATTTGGACAGTTTGACCATCGTTGACTTTGACTACAGTTGACCAGACTTGGTGGTGACCTAGAGGTGGGTTGGACTTGAAATTTTGGTGGTAGTGTTGGGTCTTGGACTTCGTCTTGGGTATCTCAATTCGATATAATTCTATAAGAGAAGGATTCCTAGATTTTCCCCCTTGTTGGGGTTTTGCCCTGACTTGGAGCTAAATTTCTGGTGTCAATTGTCTCTTTGTGTTTCTTTTGTTTTTAAACATTTGTATAATTTCTTGATAAAGAGAAAATATTATGTAATAAGAAAACGTATAAATCTCACAAGTAATTATCTATAAGAAAAATCAAGACTAATTTACTCTACACTTGGTTTCTCAATGGTTAGGAATCGAAAAACAAACTTTTAGTTAATAAATCTAATAACATATGAAATACAATACACTAATATAGTATGTATTAGAAAAGTGTGATATGGGTATATAATTTATAGATAATATTCAAACAAGAACTCAAATGTATTAATAGTATCTTAAGACCAAATTTAATACATCAATCTTTGAATGTCAAAGAGTTAATACAATTCTTTGAAGAAGGAAGATTCTTTTGTATAGGATACAAAACATACTAAAATGATATTATTGATGAATAAGGCTATCAGGAATACAAATAAAATGATAATGAGAAAATGAGAAACAAATATACAGTATTAGAGAAAAAGATAGTATGAATAGGTGGCATGTGAATACTACAAAAACCATTACTATGTAATATAGAAAAAGGGAAGTTATTTAATTTATCAAAGTAAGGCTTCCTTGGAGAAAAAGAGAATAAGAGGAAGTTATTTATGCTTCTAAACAATAATTTATTTACTTTAAAATAAATTATTATGTTTTAGGACGTTCATTAGAAACACTCACGGGGTAATGTCACCTGCATGCCCTACCTCTGGCCTAACTTGACAAAACACTCAATAATAAAAATTTGCTAAAACTTGCATGACATATCATGACTCGAATTTCTTGAAACTCATTTCTCATCATGCCATTCAATTCATCCGATGTATGTTGTACTGCTTGAACTGTGTTAACTCAAGCAACCAACGATCCATGTAAGCACATCACCTAGCATGCAATAAGCCCCAAGTCTAGGCTAAGCTTGTTAGTCTCTTAACCATGCAATTCTTGCACGTTCTTGTTCCCTCCACAAATCATCTACTTATGTGTGTTTGAGTGTGTGTTTATCATGGGGCACAAAGTGGCAAGTGTCACAACCCTTTGTGTGCTTGGTCTCATCCACTCACATGGCACTCTGGAATTGTACCCTTCATGTCTCACCATAAGTCTCTTGTTGTTGCATTGAATCATACAGCATCAACTTTCTATGGCATGGGGAATGTGCTCTACTTCCATGCCTAAATATAACTTGTTTGTTATTGGGTATGGAAATTGACATATTTTTACCACCTTTTATCTCCATTTTACACATTTTGTTTCTAACATACATATCCTTTTCATTTATCATTGTGAAATATTTCATATTTTAGCTCAGGTACTCTATTTCTATATATCACCTTAATTTATTAAATATTTCTTTCATTTGACATGGATAATAGTTGTTTTCAGGTATTCATTGAAAATGTGTTGAGAAAGTGCACAGAAGATGACTAGTTGCTACTCATGAAGTTATTACTGTCTTTTGTAGGCATTGTTACTATCAATAGTCCCAATGTTATCATTGAAGGTTTCCATCACTCATGTTGATACTCTTCAATGGAACTAGTCCATATAGTATCTTGTGAAAATGATGGCTTTTCTCATTCTTGATGACATGGCTATTCTAGTCATGATTGTTATAATCATTCCAATATTGCATAGCCATTCTAATGCTTGAGACAACTTTCTTTAATCCAAAATTTATTTGAATATATATTTTTTATGACCAATTGTAAAATATATTCAGTTTAAGACTTTATTGAACAACTTGAAAATCAAAATATTCTCAAAAATATTTGTAGCTGTCATTTTTCCAAGGTTAGTTGTAAAGTGATTCTTTAAAAAAAAATTATCTTTGCTCCCAAGGGGATTTTGGCTCTTATTTTTCTCTAGATTAGAAAATGTAGAATGGTTGTAGAGTAAGACAAGGAAAATGTTGGAATGATTTTGCAATTTCATGAAATGTTTGGAAGATATGTGGCTATAATATTGAGCATATATCAACATCTTCACAATGCATTGCAATCCTTGGTTAAGTCTTTTGGGATAGTGTCCACCAATGCACTAGGGGTAATGAGACCTAAACATGAAATTCAATAAGAAAATATAGAAAGGATAAATGCAATGAAACAAGCCTCTACATGCGAAGATTTGGATCCCACAAAAGAAGAAATTAGAGATGATATTGTGGAAATGATGAAAATCCATACTATGCTCTTTGTACTTTTAAGCTGAATAAAAATATATGAGAAGGCTATATTAGGAGATGATCTCAAATGTGAATTCGAATCTAAGAGAATACTATCAAGCAAGGTCTGATCTATTTCCTTAGAGTAAAAATCATCAAAAACATACATAAAAAAAGAAATAAAAGTTGAGTTTCCACATTTGGTCATCATAAGATTAATAGCGTGAGAAAGTTGTCTTCATTTTAGTTTTCATGTAATTTTTAAATGAAGTAATAGGGTAATTATATATGCAATAGAAAATGAAAAGTCATGAGGGAATATGAAGGGTCATAGGAGGTGAAGATTGATTCCATTTTTTACAAATATACCCCCATGTCTAGTGCTGAGATAGGGTCCCTAGGGTCAGTTTTTGGGGATAGTTAACCCAAGTTTTGTATAAGCTTTGTAAAAAGATGTAAAGTCTCAACAAAATGTGGATGTGGAGCGCATAAGTAGATAGGAGTCAAAGGGGACTTATCCCCCTGTTTTGAGTCGGTTTTAAGATTCTCCCATGGTCTGTAGACCATGGTATTGTATTGAGAAAGCTATAAATAGTTAAGTGATAGTGAGTTTTGGAGATAACTTAGAATGAAGAATTATGAACTTTGAATGGTTTTTGTTGTTTTGGGAAGGTGCTAAGGCATGAAGGCTTTGCTTCCTATACTTAGGCGAGAAGGGGAAGACTCCTACAGCTAAGTGTGTAGGAGGACTTGCTAAGTCCGTAGCTGAGTGCGTAAGGTAGAAGAGTCTATAATCTGAAAATTGAAGATCAATAAAGCCTGAATTTGAAAGAATTATTGAGAAATCTGAGTATTTCTATTGATTGTGTTTATGCTATGACTTGTCGCTTTTAATGAGTTTTCTATGGAATAATGAATGAATGTTGCACGAAACCATTAAATATGTATTATTTATGCATGATTTAAGTAGTTATCTAGCTTCATGAAGATAAGAGTTATCTATACTATGTTTTCTGATGAATTAGGCAGATCTGCGCGAAGTAAAATCTAGGGTTATTTATTGATGCGAAAAAGTAGATAAACTCTCTGTTTAAGGTCTGAAAGGATTGATCGTAGACCTTCAAGGAAGTCTAGAATCCTTTTTTCCCTAGTTACAGTAGGAAGCCTTAGAAGGATACCGATTTGTGCGAAGGTAGATATGAGCTATAGAAATTTAAGAACCACTTATCACATGTCCCTGAATGTAGAAACCTGGTTCTAGCATCCCCCAATACTGGTTCGTGTGAGATTACAGCCTATGCTACGGAAGTTGTTGCCGAAAGGGCTAGCAGTTAGTGTTACACTAAAATTTGTCGCCATGACTATTTGCAGTCAGTATGGCTCCATCAATTGTCATACTGTCCTCCTTGGCAAGTCTTATTCCTCTGCTACTCATGTCAAACTCCAAGAAAGAGAGAAAGTATTTAAAAATCTATATAACTCTGGTTACACAGTTTCTCTTAACCTTACCTGTGTGTACGCACCTCAAGTTCACAATACTTGCGTACTTGTACGCTCTGTCTGTAAAGGGGTGGGTGCGTACTCCTGTAAAGGTCAAAAGGTGCAAGTTTTACTTCAAAAAAGTTACTTGTGGTCGATTCTAGAGCATTCTAGAAGATGGTTTGAAGTGTATTGAGCGCCTCCAGATGGTTCATGCATCCCTATGAAAGAGGAACTTATCCCATCAAGAGGGGAGCTATCCCATTGAAAGAGGGGCTTTTCCCATTGATGGTGGACCTGATTAACTTCCTCCAAAGCATTATAAATATAGGCATTGGGCCAGAGGGAGGGGAGGTTGAAAGCTAAACATTCCTAAGGGTAGATGCTGCTGAAATTAGGACTCCCTTTTAGAGCTTGAGAGGAGAGATTCCAATCCTTTCTTAGCTTCATTTGGAAGTGGGTGAGCTTATCAAAGTAAAGGAGAACTCTTGCTGGACCCTGGGAGGGACCTGCACAACACCAATGCACTGGTTGTAATGGTTTCTTTTGTTTCCAATTAATACAATTAAGTTCATTGCTCTCAACAAGTTGTTATATATAATTTGTTTCATAAACTCCTTGGTCTTTATGATGAATATGTTTTATTATATGAGTTATTCAGGTGCTATGTAATCGTTTGCTTGTTAGTGAATGCAGGCTTCAAGGAGAAGGAGCTCATCTGGATCGGAGAGGCTGGACTACAACAAACAAGCGTTGGACTAAAGGTAAGCCTTAAACACCTGGTTGCTTTTATTTTAAATGCATATTTAGGGAAAGATAGTGCTTGATTGTTTTGTTTGTCACTAGAAAGCCTTAGCTTCTAGGGAGGTCGGTTTTGTCCGCAAAATTGACTCTTTCCACATGACAAAATGGCCACTCCACTGGGGAATCCATGGATTTGATTGATTTCTCTTTTGAGTGATACTTTGATTTGAGAAAATTTGATTTCTTTCTAGTTTTTGACTGATTGACTGTGAATTTGGGTGGAATAGCTTAAGGTTAAGTTAGTTTTTATTTTTCTTGATTTTGAGAGCAGTACGCACCCTCTGCATTAAGCACAGTGCATACCTGTATGCACTGTTGCTTTGTACACAGAGCATGGCTGCACCTGTGCAAACAGGCTTCCTGTGTACCCTGTCAAAAGCCTAGAAAATTTCAATTTTTTCTTTTTTATCTTTTAGATTTTGTTTATATCTTGTTTTTGCTGCCCAGATCCACTGTTTACCTATCAAAAGTTTTCATCTAAGCTTGTTTCATTAGCGTCAAGGGTTTTAGTGAAATTCATAGAGATTCTAGCCCTAGGTTTGATTTTTGCATTGGTCTTGTAGTGACTTTGTCTTTAGAAGTTGTAAAAACCTTGGATCTCCCTGGTCTTTTCAGTCTTCTTAGGAGTCGGACCTTTCGTAAAATTCACCTTTGTGAGAAACCTACCTTTGTGTTGTCTCTTTGCGGAATTTCGAGAAGGCTTGTTGGTTAAGCTGTGAATTTCATTCTTAAGAAAAAGAGCAAAACCTTTTTATTTTGTTTTTGACTAGTTTATGATTCTGCATGAATTAGTCCTTGGTTGAATTTTAACTGAGTAAAACATCCTGGAATTATATTTTGTAAGCTTTTAACTCATTAGATTTGCTTTTAGGTAAGTTTCTCATTAGATTTTCTTCTAGGTAAATTTCTCTTAGATTTTCATAGATTTTTAAAATTGATTTTTGTTAAGTAGTTTTACATGCTTTGTTAATATAGGAAAAAATACAAAAATCTCTTTTGAAGAAAAGTTTGTTTTAGTAGCATTTGAAGTCTTTGAAAATAGAAAGGAATTTTCGTGAAATAATTAGTGGTCATGTGTTGTGTGCTTTGGAAAAGATAAAGAGATTGTTTCTTTGATTTTCATTGCCAAGAAAGTTGTCTTTATAAATTTTGCATTCTCCAACTCTCTTAGCTAGGGAGTTCATTAAAAAGGAAAGATTGTTTTGTTTCATCCTAGGTGCATCTTTTTAGTGGATTTGAGTCGAGTCTACACACCATCAGTTTCATCTCCACTACCTTTTGTCTTAAAGAAAAGCCATAACAATTAACGCTTAAAGTAAAATTTACTTAGTAACTTTTTATTTACTAGGGCACTGAAACACCAATATAGATCAGGCTAGTGTCTTGGAGTAGGAGAGTAATTAACTCTCCAAGACAGCAAAACCAAACAAGTAGCTCATCTTGTGATAGGATAAATCCAACTGTTACATTTATGCTCTGTGAAAGCTCCTCTTAAAGGAGAAGCACGAGATCATGTCCGAACCAGTGAGGGGATCAATCCTCCTTCATTGGGAATGACGCCAGATACGCACGTACTACAAACGGTAAACCTCGGATTGACCATTGTCGAGGAGCCTGGGGTCACTTGTCGGTAAACCTTGGATTATTGTCAAGGAGCCGGCAAGGGGATTGAGCTTGTTACTCTGCCCTTGCGTGCTATCAGATCGTAGACTGTTCCCCCAGGTATATTTGTTGCTGTTGGTGACCTTAGTGACCATTATCTTTAGGGTTCTACCCAAGGTGACGGTGGAGGGAAGATCCCACTGTACCTGGAGCAGACGTCGGCTAGACTCACTTGGATTTTCTGGGGGGTTCACTTCACTCGAGACAGTTAAAGTGGAGGAACTTGTGCCAGTCTGTTCATTAAGCAGGTTGTCGGGGTAACTGTTCCACCCGCCACTTCTGTACTGAATTCTGCGATGTTGGATTTCATCACCAACTAGTGTTTTCGGTCCGGAGGGTTACTGTTTGTGTATGGTTTGACGCCCTAGATTCTTTAGGTGTGTGATTCGAATTTGTTTGGTTCTTTAGAGACTTTAGGCGGTTTGCTTTGAGATTTTACTTTGTTTGCATGTGTAGTAGTTAAAAGTTTTTAACTGTGGCTGAATTACCGAGACAGTCCCGTAGACTTTGGGGCCAGTCTCTTGAGATTGTAACCGTGGCCGATTTGTTGAGGAAGTCCCGTAGACTTCGGGGCCAACCTCCTGAAGACGTCCCAGGTCATTACGAAGGTTTGAAAGTCCTTGTAACTCCTAGTGGCAGTAAAGTAGGTTCACCTGAAGAAGGAGAGTCTTCGTTGGTAGTTCATCCTGATTACCAAAGTCTAGAAACAAGTTATAATCCCGAAGCTATTACAGTTTCCGAGCTTGCTGGTAGTTTTTCATCTGCTAGTGACATAGGCGAAGAACCTGAGATATCTGAACCTGTTACTCCAACTTCTAGTGCTCCTGATTCACCTAGGGTAGAAAGCGTCATCACCGAAAATCTTCCTTCTGGTTTGATAGCTATTGAAGAACTTGCTCTAGAAGAAGAAATAGGCGTCCCTATCCCTGAAAATCAACCTACTATTGATCTAAGGGAGCGTGAATCCATTTTTTACAGTCCACCTAGAAGTACTACTTGGTATCTTTCTTTAACTAATTATTTGGACAACTCAGGGTGAAGTTTTTCTCCACCTCGTGCTCCTTATCCACCTGGAGGTATTTATACTCCTGTAAATATGTCAGGTCAGTCGTCCATGTTTACTCAATCGTCTAAATCTTTTTTGTACGGCGGTCCTTCTGTTCCCTCTGGGTATCAGTCACTTTCTGGTACTTTTGCGGGAGCATCTCCTCAACCCATTGAACATGGGTTATTAACTGGAAACAATGGTAATAAACCGTTGAGCGTAGGAGACATTTATATGATGTCAGGTTCAATTCCCAGTTCTCAACCTCAAGGTGGCCAGTTACCGCCTGGGGGGCAGCCTCAATTAACGCCTGGGGGGAAACCTCAAGGTACACAAATTGCGTCTGGGGGGGGACCTCAAGGACAGTATGTACCCGTGGTGCAGTACATTCCTCAAGGTCAACCGCAACCTCAATATGTACCCCAAGGTCAACCTCAGTATCAATTTATACCTCAAGGTCAACCCCAGTATCAGTACCTACCTCAAGGGTATCTACCCCAAGGTCAGTACTCGAGTCAAGGTTACCAAACACCCCAAGGTCAATCTTATGTTCAAGGTACGGGAAATGTACCTTTCAATTATCAATCCTACCGTCAATCCGGTTATGGATCTCAATATCCTCAACCTGTTATGGGTCAATACCCCGGAATGAACATAGTGTGGGATCCATCGCAAATTCAACAGGTATTGCATCCAAGTGTACAGTTGTCATCTCAAACTGGACAACCCTTAGTTTCTGGTTCACCCCAGCAACCAGTCCAGTCTAATGTTCAAACTTCTGTACCTTCGGTAGTTTCTCAGTCTGGGCCTATTGCACCTAGTACTCCATCTCAAACGACTGCTGCAACTACCGCAACATCTGTTCAATCTACCCCACTTACTTCTGGAGTATCAATAGCTCTGGTTTCTACTGTCTCTGTATCTACTCCTCAGACATCTTTACAATCGTCTGGATCTACGATTTAAACTACGGTTCAGATGCCTATAGGACAACCTTGTTTGAGTACGGTTGTCACAAGTCAACCACAATTCACTTATCAACCGTACCAGGGACAGTACCAATACGAGCCTGCTGTCCATCAGCTAGTTTACCAGTATCAACCGTATCCTGGGTACACTTATCAACAATCACAACAACCCCAGTACGGTCCGGTTAATCCTGGTTTTCCGGGAGGATACAATATCCCGAACGTGATTCCTATTCCTAGTTATCCTGGATATCCTCCTCCTGGGACTGGTCTCGTGACCCAGAGTTTTAGGGATCCTAATCGGAAAGAGTCAATTTTGCGGACAGAACTGACCTCCCTAGAAGCTAAGGCTTTCTAGTGACAAACATGACAATCAAGCACTATCTTTCCCTAAATATGCATTTAAAATACAAGCAACCAGGTGTTTAAAGCATACCTTTAGTCCAACACTGTTTGTAGCAGCCAAGCCTCTCCGATCCAGATGAGCTCCTCCTTCTCTTTGAAACCTGCATTCACTAACAAGCAAACGATTACGTAGCACCTGAATAACTCATATAATAAAACATATTCATCATAAAGACCAAGGAGTATATGAAACAAATTATATATAACAACTTGTTGAGAAACATGAACTTAATTGTATTAATTGGAAACAAAAGAAACCATTACAACCAGTGCCTTGGTGTTGTGCAGGTCCCTCCCAGGGTCCAGCAAGAGTTCTCCTTTACTTTGATCAGCTCACCCACTTCTAAATGAAGCTAAGAAAGGATGGAAATCTCTCCTCTCAAGCTCTATAAGGGAGTCCAAATTTCAGCAGCATCTACCCTTAGGAATGTTCAGCTTTCAACCTCAAGGTGGCCAGTTACCGCCTGGGGGGCAGCCCCAATTAACGCCTGGGGGGCAACCTCAAGGTACAAAAATTGCATCTGGGGGGGACCTCAAGGACAGTATGTACCCGTGGTGCAGTACATTCCTCAAGGTCAAACACAACCTCAATATGTACCCCAAGGTCAACCTCAGTATCAATTTATACCTCAAGGTCAACCCCAGTATCAGTACCTACCTCAAGGGTATCTACCCCAAGGTTAGTACTCGAGTCAAGGTTACCAACCACCCCAAGGTCAATCTTATGTTCAAGGTACGGGAAATGTACCTTTCAATTATCAATCCTATGCTCAATCTGGTTATGGATCTCAATATCCTCAACCTGTTATGGGTCAATACCCCAGAATGAACATAGTGTGGGATCCATCGCAAATTCAACAGGTATTGCAGCCAAGTGTACAGTTGTCATCTCAAACTGGACAACCCTTAGTTTCTGGTTCACCCTAGCAACCAGTCCAGTCTAATGTTCAAACTTTTGTACCTTCGGTAGTTTCTCAGTCTGGGCCTATTGCACCTAGTGTTGGCATTATGTTTCAAGTGTTGTCCTTGATGGCAACTCACTCAGAGGTTGGTACAGGTGCTCAGAGGTTGGTACAGGTGATGGCAACTTGATCAGAGGACAGATCTCAGTACAGCAGGACAAGAAAGAGATATACGCAGGTTCAGCAAGGAGAATCCGCGTGTACACGCAGGTTGGCTTCAGTAAAAGCGCGTACATGTGAAAAGTACCTTTGGTCCGTGGTAGTTAGACCTTGGAAGTTGTGCCTATGGTTTTGGACCATAATGTCTCGACGGACGTGTTGATCCCTAGTTTCGAGGTTGATGGTATTGTGTTTCTATGGTTTTGGCTCTTGGTATTGAACAAGGCCTAAGGCTATATAAGGAGAAGATCACTAGGCAAAGAAGTATGGATTGTGGGTGTCTGACACAGTGAGAAGATCTGGTATTGCTGGTTATCTGTTCGGGACGCTTGGCAAGGGTCGGATCTGACAGCAAAGGCAGAAGTAATCATTTCTAGATCTACACGCGGGTTGCCTTTGGAGAAAGCGCGTATACACGCGGTTTTGGTACAGTGAAGTAGCGTATGCATGTTAAGTGTTAATATTTCAGGGTGCTGCTGATTCTGGTGGTTGTTGCAGAGTTCTAGATTCTGGTTTGGGTTCTGTGTTCTTGATGACAGGGTTTCAGTGATTCGGTATTGGGTTGTTTAATGAATTATGATGCAAGTATAAGTTGATGATTGTATTGCGGTAATGTTTGCTTTGTACTCTTGGATCCAGTCTGAAAATTGATGAAACGTGGTCCCTGAAGGTTGTAGGGTCAGCACCTACGTACTAGTAAATGGATCAGCTAGTACAAGAGCTGAGGGGGGTTGTAGCTCCCTTCCAGAAGTGGTTGGAAAACGAAAGAGAGGGTTGTAGCCCTCTGCAGGTTGTAGCCTGCATACTGGTAAAGGACTGCACCAGTATATTGTAAAAGAAGTTTCTCATTAAAGAAGAAAGAGACGAATTGCAGCAGGTGGTTTTCACCCACATTGGGTTTCCACCTTATATCATGGTGTTCATGTGTATGGCTCTTGTGTGATGTTCTGTTCTGTTATACTGCACCTGTTTACTGTTAAATTGCTTAATAATGTTCTGATGCATTTACTGAAGATAAGATTAACTGAATCATAAGATATCTGCATATACGCTAGTTGCTTTAGACACAGTCGCGTGTACACGCGGATTCACTTAACTGAAGTCGCGTATATGTTTCTGAGTATGAAATTGAAAAGGTTTTATTGATCTGATAATACTGATTCACCCCCCCTCTCAATATTATTTCCAACAATTGGTATCAGAGCAGGTCCTTCAGAGGAAGCTTGATCGCTTGAAGGAAAAGATCCATCAAAATGGCTAATCCAGAAAGAGAGGCACATATCAGGCCACCAGTCTTTGACGGGAACAATTTTACTCACTGGAAGATAAGAACCACTGCATATCTACAGTCTCTTGGAGCAGAAGTTTGGGGACTCGTAGAAGGAGGATACAAATTCCCATCAGCAACTCCTACAGATCCAGCAGAGAAAAAGCAATATGAGCTCAATGCCAAAGTAGTTAATGTCCTATTGAGTACTTTGACTCAATCAGAATTTATGAAGATCATGCATCTCAAATCAGCTAAGGAAATATGGGACAAAATCGTTACAAGCTACGAAGGAGATGATCAGGTAAAAATAGCGAAGCTTCAAACTCTCAGAATCCGGTATGAAACTCTTAAGATGCGAAGTAATGAAAGCGTAGCTAATTATTTCCTGCGTATGGATGAGATTGTGAATTGTATGAGGGATCTGGGTGAAGAATTTGAGGAAGTTGTCTTAGTTCAAAAGGTTTTGAGATCTCTGTCTACTAAATTTGATTCTAAAGTATCTGCCATAGAAGAAAAGGAGAATGTGCGGAAAATTACCATGTCACAGCTTCACGGGATCTTAACTGCTTTTGAAATGCGACAAGAGGTACCACCAGAGGCCGCATTCGAAGTGTCAGAGGAAGAAGATGAGGTAAATTTTGTCAAGAATCTTGAACGGGGAACTGGACGGTTCAAAGATAAGCTACCTTTCAAATGTTTTCTATGTGGTAGAGTTGGTCACTATGCTGCTAGATGTCCTCATAACAAAGAAAGGATATATGAAGAAGATGGTAGAAGCTATTATTCCCATATTAAAAGTTCATTAAATGATAGTGAAGATATTAGAAGTCTCATGGCGCACAAGAAGAAGAATGCTTCATCCAATAATAGCGAGGATATTAAAAGTCTCATGGCACATGAAGAGAAGAATGCAGAAACTGAAGAAGCTGCCAAATTAAAAGAACTATTGGAAACAGAAACCAGGGTAAGGGAGAGATTGCAGGATATAGCAAAAGATCAGAGCACAACTATTCAGAGACTTGAATCAAAGATCCTCTCTCTAAAAGAAGATCTTGAAGATCAAGAACATGAAGTGATCAAACTAAAGCGACAAGTGGAAGAAGGGAGAAAAGTTGAAGAAGACCTAAGGAAGCAGTATCTGAAAAAGGAAGAACAACATCAGGTTGAGGTAAATATCTTGAAAGGTAAACTAGAAGAAAAGGATAAGCTCTTACGATTTCAAGATAGTTCTAAAGTCTTGGATGATATTCTTAATAGTCAAAGATCTCCTGCTATCAAGACTGGTCTTGGTTTTCATGAATATGTTGAAGGTGAATCTAGTTCACAAGGTGAGACAAGAAACTCTAATGAGAAATCTGAAATGCTCAAGGAACAACCAAGGAAAGAAATTCCTCAAGGAAGATCCTTTACTCCTAACTATGGACGTGATAGACGATTATTTCCTCCGCTGAATAATGTTGAATGTTATGTATGTCATAATCTTGGACATGTTGCAGCCAGATGCAGAAGTAGAATGGTTCAAGAAAGATCATCGCATCCCAGGTACTTCAGAGGGTATTGCTTTGCCTGCAATGAATATGGACACAAAGCAATTGATTGTGATAGAAGGAACATGAAAAATATAAGGTGCTATACATGCAACAACTATGGGCATAAAGCAAGGGAATGCAGGAGCAGATTTCAAAATTCAAGACAAAAGGACCATACATCATCACAGTTGCAGGAATTGAAGAAGACAGAGACAGAAAGGTGTGGGATAGCTCAGTCAGCTGACATAACAGACACAGGGGAATCTGAAAGTGATGAAATTCAGTATTCCATCCTGCATACGCTGATATAATGAAGACAAGTCGCGTATATACGCGAGTTACAGGCTGCAAAGTCGCGTATATGGAGAAAGGGCAGCAGAACAGACCCAGGTTCAGTCATGGTTGGCTCAGGCTCAGGGGGAGCAGAACAGACTCAGGAAATGGTTCAGACATGGTTGGCTCACACTCAGGGGGAGAATATTCTTCAAATAATTCATTGTTGGCACTATGGTTACAAGTTGATGATACATCGTGTTGTTTGATCAAAGGAATGGTATTGCAGGCTGATGCTTATGATACAGATCTGAATGGCTGGTCTTAGAACTTGCATCTGCTCAAGGGGAGCGTGGATAGATTGGTACATTTTGGCATATACAAAGGGGGAGTCAAATCAGAAATTTCAGCATGTACTCAGGGGGAGTATACCAAAGAAGAGCATATCTTGGTACGCCCTTTTCCCTTGATGTCAAAGGGGGAGAGTGACTTGGTGTGGTGGTTGCCATCAAGTCCAAAGGGGGAGATTGTTGGCATTATGTTTCAAGTGTTGTCCTTGATGGCAACTCACTCAGAGGTTGGTACAGGTGCTCAGAGGTTGGTACAGGTGATGGCAACTTGATCAGAGGACAGATCTCAGTACAGCAGGACAAGAAAGAGATATACGCAGGTTCAGCAAGGAGAATCCGCGTGTACACGCAGGTTGGCTTCAGTAAAAGCGCGTACATGTGAAAAGTACCTTTGGTCCGTGGTAGTTAGACCTTGGAAGTTGTGCCTATGGTTTTGGACCATAATGTCTCGACGGACGTGTTGATCCCTAGTTTCGAGGTTGATGGTATTGTGTTTCTATGGTTTTGGCTCTTGGTATTGAACAAGGCCTAAGGCTATATAAGGAGAAGATCACTAGGCAAAGAAGTATGGATTGTGGGTGTCTGACACAGTGAGAAGATCTGGTATTGCTGGTTATCTGTTCGGGACGCTTGGCAAGGGTCGGATCTGACAACAAAGGCAGAAGTAATCATTTCTAGATCTACACGCGGGTTGCCTTTGGAGAAAGCGCGTATACACGCGGTTTTGGTACAGTGAAGTAGCGTATGCATGTTAAGTGTTAATATTTCAGGGTGCTGCTGATTCTGGTGGTTGTTGCAGAGTTCTAGATTCTGGTTTGGGTTCTCTGTTCTTGATGACAGGGTTTCAGTGATTCGGTATTGGGTTGTTTAATGAATTATGATGCAAGTATAAGTTGATGATTGTATTGCGGTAATGTTTGCTTTGTACTCTTGGATCCAGTCTGAAAATTGATGAAACGTGGTCCCTGAAGGTTGTAGGGTTAGCACCTACGTACTAGTAAATGGATCAGCTAGTACAAGAGCTGAGGGGGGTTGTAGCTCCCTTCCAGAAGTGGTTGGAAAACGAAAGAGAGGGTTGTAGCCCTCTGCAGGTTGTAGCCTACATACTGGTAAAGGACTGCACCAGTATATTGTAAAAGAAGTTTCTCATTAAAGAAGAAAGAGACGAATTGCAGCAGGTGGTTTTCACCCACATTGGGTTTCCACCTTATATTATGGTGTTCATGTGTATGGCTCTTGTGTGATGTTCTGTTCTGTTATACTGCACCTGTTTACTGTTAAATTGCTTAATAATGTTCTGATGCATTTACTGAAGATAAGATTAACTGAATCATAAGATATCTGCATATACGCTAGTTGCTTTAGACACAGTCGCGTGTACACGCGGATTCACTTAACTGAAGTCGCGTATATGTTTCTGAGTATGAAATTGAAAAGGTTTTATTGATCTGATAATACTGATTCACCCCCCCTCTCAGTATTATTTCCAACACCTAGTACTCCATCTCAAACGACTGCTACAACTACCGCAACATCTGTTCAATCTACCCCACTTACTTCTGGAGTATCGACAGCTCCGATTTCTACTGTCTCTGTATCTACTCCTCAGACATCTTTACCATCGTCTGGATCTACGATTCAAACTACGGTTCATATGCCTGTAGGACAACCTGGTTTGAGTACGGTTGTCACAAGTCAACCACAATTCACTTATCGACCGTACTAGGGACAGTACCAATATGGGCCTGCTGTCCAGCAGCCAGTTTACCAGTATCAACCGTATCATGGGTACACTTATCAACAATCACAACAACCCTAGTATGGTCCGGTTAATCCTGGTTTTCCGGGAGGATACAATATCCCGAACGCGATTCCTATTCCTAGTTATCCTGGATATCCTCCTCCTGGGATTGGTCTCGTGACCCAAAGTTTTAGGGATCCTAATCGGCAGTTACCATTTATCGCAACTTTGGATTTACCAGACTTGTCGCGCCTAACGAACGATCCAATAAATTATCTCCCGTTTTGGCCGCCAATGCCAAATAATTTGCCCAGTGACATTCCCAAGTTCGAAGGTAAGTCTGGAGAGGACCCGTCGAATCATGTGATGACTTACCACCTCTGGTGTGCTTCTAATTCCATCTCGGATGATTCGATCCGCTTACGTCTTTTCCAGCGTACTCTCATTGGTCTTGCGGCCAAGTGGTACATTGAGTTACCACGGGCCTCTTTTTATAATTTTAGCCAGTTAGCTACCTCATTTTTAACTCATTTTCAGTTGCCGGTCAGATATGATACTGGCACGGAGTTACTAACTTCATTAAAACAATCGATGTCCACATATATTTCTGATCATATTCATGAATGGAGACGTCGAAGGAGGTTAGTGAAAGTTTTTATCCCGAATCAGATCTTAGCTGAATGGTTTGTTAAATCATTGTTACCGAAGATTACTGAAGACGTAGCCAAGGCCGGAGTAGTTACTGAGGAGCAAGTGATTGCTCAAGCGCAGTACCTTGAGTTAGTTTATACTCAATCAGGTATGTTACACGAAAAGATCCCAGATCTTCCTAAGTCAAATCAAATCGGTGCTGCTCCTTCGGGGTCTCATGCCGCTGATGGTATGATTGGTGCGGTGAACACTAAAAGTAAGAAGAAGTTTTCCAAGAGTTCTTCTCCTATTATAACCTTACCAGACTCCCCGACAGGAGATTCTTCTATTGAAGTTTCCGCCGATATTCACGTTGTCGAGTCATCTATGGCTAAATCAAAATCCGGTGGGAAAAAGAAAGGTAAGAAGAAGAATAAAACAGACAAAACTCCAAAGGAGAAAACTGAAAAGTTGGAAACCAATGACGAAAAGCGCAAACCTCGATATCCTTGTCTTATTTGTGAAGAGGATTATTTTACAAGAGATTTCCCTCATCGAGTAGAGGTTGTGAAAATCGTCAAAGGTTCCCCAACTCCTGCTGTTTTGAAAGATCCATTTCCAAAGCAGGAGAGTAAGATGATAGGTTCTTCTTCGAGTGCCAGTGAAGAACCCATATTGATGATGTCTCATGTAAGGATTGCGACTCGATCGCAAGATTATGGTAGTAAAAGTCCTGTTGATGGCAAAGAAGCAGAATCTTCCCATTCTAATCCATCAACCTCAGCTCCCGGTTCCGATCCACTACAGATCGAGAAACCTAACCCGTACTTAGTAATCAAACCGCCCGCCAAGGGTATACTTCAAAAGTCTGCTTTCAATCCACATGCGAGAGCGGCCCAGAATTATAACATTGTTGAGGACCTAGCTATTTCACCCTCAGCAATGTCGGCCTTGGAAGTGCTGCAATCATGCCCAGCACAACGCAAATTACTTTTGTCGGCTATAGGAGCTATTGATGTTCAGGACCCGAACCTAATAATCTTTGATCTAGAAAATAGTACACCGCGTTTGCCTCATCAAATGGCTTTCCAGATCCCAGTGATAGTAAAAAACAAGCCTATTCATCAGGCTGTAATTGATGAGGGAGCTTCCACGTGTATTATGTCGATACAGTGTTGGAGATCACTTGGTTCTCCTTCACTAAATCAATCCCCGAAAATTCTTAAGGCCTTTGATGGCCGTGGGTTCCATCCTTTTGGCATTCTATAGGATTTTCCTATAGGGGTTGAAGGAAAAATCGTTAGTCTAGATGTGGAGGTGGTTGATGCCCCTTTAGACTACAACCTTCTCTTGGGTCGAAGTTGGTCTTACGCTATGACCGCGGTCGTTTCATCGGTCTTCCGAGTAATAAAGTTTCCACATAATGGCAATATCGTAACAATAGACCAACTGGCTTACTTTTCATCCGACCCATCCTCTTCAGAGAGTATTCAGCATGTCGGTAAAACGACTATCCCTTATAAGGATGTTGGAGTAGGATTAGTTAAAGATGCTGGTTTACTGGGAACTTTTCCTTTTCCTCCAATCAACGCATTGTCTTCATTTGCATCCATTCATATGATTACATCAGACACTATTGTTTATGATGATCCTTGGATCGTCCCTTCTGAATCTGAGATAGACTCATTTGGTGATGCTATGCCTTTGAGTCCATATGAAATTGCCTATGAAGCCGTGCAGTCTTTTACCGACCCGCGTTCAACCAAAATCGACCAAATGAATGTGGTCCGTGAGGAATCACTTTTCACGTCAACCTCGGAGTTAATAGCATTTCCCGAAGTTGTGTCATCTGACGAGCAACTTCGTGAAGTCCTGTGTGTAGACGATTTACCATGGGAAGATCTCCATCACAGATCTTCGTTTTTACCTGAGGATGATCGTTTTGAAAATGATTTCTCATCAATCTTTACAGCTGAATATGTCAAAGAAGCTCAGAATCCAATGAAACATCCTGATTCAGAGCTGAATTTGGGAAACATCTCTCGCACTATTCCCATTGACATTTCAGTCAAGCCCGGAATTGTTGAGAACATTCATATAGGTGCCTCGTGTACAGATGATGAAATTCAGACATACAAGGCCCTATTTCAAGAATTCCGCGATGTGTTTGCCTGGTCCTATGAGGAAATGCCAGGAATTGATCCCGCGATTGTTGTCCATGAGATCAAGACTTACCCGGACGCTAAACCCGTCCGGCAATGTTTGCGTCAGATTCACCCACGAAAATCGGCTGCAATTAAAGCAGAAGTTGAAAAGCTATTGAAAGCAGGGTTCATTTATCCGATCTCGTTAACGGATTGGGTATCGAATATTGTTTCGGTTAACAAAAAACAGGGAAAAATAAGAATATGCATCGACTATAGGGACATTAATCGAGCTTGTCCAAAGGATAACTACCCAACGCCCTATATGGATCAAATCATTGATGATTGTGCCGGCAGTGAAATATTTTCCTTTATGGACGGTTTTTCCGGTTACAATCAAATAAATATTCTACCTGCTGATCAACCAAAAACGGCTTTCATTTGTCGATGGGGGATATTTTCTTATTGCAAATTACCTTTTGGGCTTAAGAACGCCGAAGCAACTTTTCAAAGGGCGATGTCTTATGCGTTTCATGACATCAAACACATTGTGCAACCGTATCTCGATGATTTTCTCTCTCATTCATTACATCGAGCAGACCACCTTGTCCATTTACGAGCAATTTTCAGGAGGTGTAGGCATTATCGAATGCGATTGAACCCACACAAATGTGTCTTCTGTATAGAAGTGGGACGATTGCTAGGATTTGTAGTTTCGAAAGCCAGCATTCGCGTCGATCCCTCGAAGGTAGAAGCTATCATCAAATTGCCTCCTCCTTCGAGTCTTCGCCAACTCCAAAGTTTGCAGGGGAAAGCAAACTTTTTACGACGATTCATTCCTAACTACGTCAAGGTTACAAAGGGTTTTACCCGGTTGTTGAAATAGAACACTCAACTCTCTTGGGATGAGATAGCTCAGAAATATTTTGATGCACTCAAGCACGCGTTGACCCATGCACTGTTGCTGCATCCTCCCAACTACAACCAGGATTACTTTTTGTACCTCGCCGCCACCCATTCCACCATCGGGATGGTCTTAGTTCAGGAAGACGAATTCGGAACGGAACATGTAATATATTACCTTAGTCGGACGTTAAACCCAACTGAGCTCAAATATTTACATGTGGAGAAATTGGCATTGGCAGCCGTTCAAGCTGTCCAACGTTTTCGTCACTACATTTTACTCTGTAAAACTACAGTCATTTCGGATTGCAACCCTATGATCTACATTTTGACTAAACAATTGCTAGGGGGCAAGTACTCCAAATGGATTGTTATCCTACAGGAGTTCGACTTGGAGTTTGAGAAATCTAAGTCTAAGAAATCTTTAGTTTTTGCAGAGTTAATGTGTGACTTCCCGCGTGCTGACACGGAAACTGTGGCAGAGGAGCCCATTGCGGATGAATCTTTGTTTCTAATCAGCACTTTAGATCCGTGGTATGGGGATATCATCGTCTATCTCCAGACCCAATCCTTTCGGCCCGAAGTTTCAAAGTCGGAACGTCGGAAAATTCGATTCCAGTCCCAACAGTACAAAATTATTGGAGATACTCTTTATCGCCGTGGGGAAGACTTGGTTTTCCGACGTTGCTTAACTCACGAAGAAGCTGAAAGGGTTCTGAATGACTGTCACTCTGGAGCGTGTGGCGGTCATATGTCTGGGTATGCCACATCCCAAAAGATATTTCGCGCTGGCTACTTCTGGCCGTCCTTGTTTAAAGATTGTATTACTGCGGTCCGAAAATGCCACAAATGTCAAGTGTTTGATCGAAAGATGCGCGCTCCACCTGCTCCTCTCCACCCTATAATTGCCGTTAGTCCTTTTGCCAAATGGGGTATCAATTTTATTACATGTAACCCTCACTCGGCCGGGGGGCATGCGTATATCATCCTTGCGGTAGATTATTTTACTAAGTGGGTCGAGGCGATGCCTACATTCGAGGCAGATGGCAAGACAACTGCAATTTTCATATTCAATCACATTATTGCTAGGTTTGGTGTCCCACAAGTGATAACCACTGACCATGGGCACCATTTTCAAAACGTTATGATGATAGAACTTACAGGCCAGCTTGGTTTGCGTCACGATAGCTCAACTCCTTATTATCCACAAGTGAATGGTCTGGTTGAGTCCATCAACAAAGTTTTAGTTATCACGATCCGACGAATCATTGGTATTCATCGGTCGAATTGGCACAACATGTTATTTTCCGCGCTTTGGGCGTATCGAACCTCAGTGAAAACATCAACAGGGTTCACTCCCTTCCAACTAGTTTATGGTTTGGAAGTTGTGTTACCCATTGAATGTGAAATCCCGTCACTGCAAATGGCCATCGAGCTACTTCCAGCTACTTCCGAACAGGAAACGTGTTTATTATACTTATCTCAATTAGATGAGACTCAACGTGATGCTGCATTGGTGATCGAGACTCACGCAAAACGTATGAAAGCTCAGTATGATCGAAATGTGACCCCTCGAAATTTTTCGGAAGGAGACCTAGTGCTATTATATGATCAAGCTAATGATAAGTTAGGTGCTGGAAAATTCATTCCTATGTGGCATGGGCCCTATATTATCAAGCGAAAGCCAGCAAAAGGGACCTATGAGCTGGTAGACTTTGACGGGGACTCTTTGGGTAAACCCAGAAATGGACTTTACCTAAAGAGGTATTATGCTTAAATGATGGGTATGGATATTTTTTAGTTAGGTTAGTTTTTCTTTCTAGCTGGTGCGTTTGTTAGTTGAGACAGTGTGCTTAGCTTAGAAAGTGTGTTTTTCATCGTTATTCTGGCTTATCTTGGTTTTACTCTTGATATTGCAGATGTCGATGCCTCTCCAAACATACATTGGATTTGCTGATGGTGCTTGTCGTAGTACATGGAATATCTCTTTCGCAGCTTGGGTTATCTATTCACCCTCTGACGAGTTAGTTTCTATGCATGGGGTGAGCCTCGGTCAAACAACAAACAACATTGCAGAGTACACTGCAGTGATTGAGTTATTGTCTGAATCTATTTCATTTGGGATTCGGAGTTTGATAGTGAGGTTTGATTATGAACTCGTTGTATTACAGCTTAATAGAGTGTATGCCATGAGAAACCCAATGTTATTAAGGTTATTTTTGAGAGTGCGTCTCTTGGAACGTGAATTTGATTACATTGAGTATCAGCATATTCCAAGGTCTTTAAATACATTAGTAGATGCAATTGCTTCTCAAATGTTAAATAGACATTTGCAATAATCATACATGTAAATTTAAAAACATTTCATCACACACGTTTAACAAGATAAGCCGGTAATAATGATATATATAGATAGGAGTGTGTCAAAAAATACATTGTCTTCGATCATAGGTTGAAACACACCTTATGATCGGCAAAAATGATAAGTACAAAAAACCAAAATGTCACATGTGTCTACAAAAACAACCATCCAATCACTGGTGATGCTCTCTATATGACACCACTGCATGGGCTACCCTACACAAGAACCTTCTAAAAGGTCCTGGGACTGCGACTACATAGCGCTGAAGCTTGATAGGAATATCATCTATAGTAGTCTCTGGTATATCTGCCGTTAGACGCTCTAGGTCTTGTTCCAACTCAGCTAAGGTCTCTGTGGCCTCGTCCTGTGGGGCCAGTGCCGCTGCAACTGGTAGTCTCCTCTCGAAACATTGGAGATTGGCTGAACGATGTGGGCCTACATCTGCATTTTGAAAATTATTACTGTCAGTTTTGAGACGATATAAAAAACGAAAAAAAATAGATAATTTAAAAACTTGTGAAAAATGAATTACCTGTGTCATCCCATTGTTCTCCCAGTGGAAGAACCATGTCCGGATCTCCACAAAAATCAACTCCGGCATAAGGAAAATCCTGTATAGAAAATACCTAGTCCTCTAACCAGTGAAAGTTCTCCGGAGTAAATCGGACAACCTCCGTGCCCTCATGAGGATGACGGGCCATAACCGCAACCCATCGCATCAATTTGGGCTCTCGGGGAAGCCCAACCTCAACAGTGAGCTGCTGTGGGATCAGCATCAGAACCCTCTCTAAGCCAAAACTCACAACTAAAGGCCCATAACCAAAAGTCTTTAGCTGTCCGTTTTTGGCTCTAGTCAGTTGGCCCTTCAAATTGGCCAACACAGCATCACACCAGTTGAAAATGGTGCCTCGATAGCAATCAGTCGCCATCCGCATCTGGGATCCAGTGGCAATGTGTAAAGCAGCAGCCCCGCAAAGTCTGGTAACTGTAAAAGCAATCACCATAAGTTCACGTCGGGATATAGTTTTGATCTCTATCCCCTTCTCCTGAGACTGAGTGTTACACCACTCTAGTCGGAGACTAGCGATGGACTGGCCACCCAGCCTAGTCCCGAATAGAGTCAAGTGTTCGCCTCTCTTGGGTAAACTAGTGAGGAAGTAGATATCTGAGGGCTCTATCTCGAGCTGGTGCCCTCCAATATAAAAACACTGGTCTTGAACGTTCCATCTCTCTACCAGCCACTCTAGAAAGCGCACCTGGGCCCTCATGCCAGGTATGGCCCAATATTTGTAAAGGTTGCATGCCTTTAAAGCATCAATGGACGGTTGATGACTAATGGCGGCCAAATCAACATCTTCGTGCTCTCTCTCACGCCAATCAAGCATGGTGGGAAATCTACACACCAGAAAACATCCATTAGAATCCATGAAATCAAAAATTGTTGGTCCAATTTGGAGAATTTGGGGTTTGTAAACCCTTTGCGCAGAGTACGCACACCGCCTTTAGGAACAGAGCGTGGGTACGCGGGTTCCCTTAAGGCAAGGTGCGTATGCCCGACATTTTCCCATCTGAGAAAATGTCGGGGTACGCGGGTCACCAGTGGAACACCTGCGTACCCCGAAAGGCGGATCTTGAAACCCCAAAGCCTCCAAAAAATGAAACTAGGGCCTAAAAACGAATTCTAAACGGATGAAAATGAAGAGGAGGATGTTGTAGAATACCTGAAAGAGACGGTGTTCGATTTCAACGGTCGGATTCTCCGCAATGTCCATGGGAAGTTTCTTGCCAAAAGCCCTTTTTCTCTCCTCAACAGTAAAATGGTAAAAATGAATTGGTAAAAGCCCTTTTTATAGGTTTTTTGGGTAAATAAATGGTAAATTTGTTTATTTTTCACCATGAAAAGGTATTTTTCAAAGTATTTTTATCTATCTTAAACAGGTATGAGTAATGTGTTGGTTTTTGTGCAGGATAAAGGATTTTCAGGGAAAATTGTCATTTTTACAAACAAAAACATCAGAGTCATCTCTAAGCCCTTTTCTGACTCCTAAAACATGAAAATATTGCCGAGCGTTTCTTTTACACTCGTTAAAACGGAATTAAAAGACGGTCCTCTTATAGCCCTTTTCTGACCGTAAAAACATGAAAAGATTGCTTTGTCGTTTCAAATTCGATATTGGAAATAAAATGACGTGTCCTTGATCACTTTTTACTTTTCAGGTCAAAGACACTAATCATGAAAGTACTCCTTGGTCGTAAAGATCAAGCGGTTCTCTCAAGTATTATTTTATACTTTTTCGGGCTTGGGAGACACAAACTTACGAAAAAGGTCAACCCTGGAGTCTTCTTAAGTTTTTTCAGACTCTCTAAAATTGAAAAACGCCGAGTTTCTCCTATACTGGACTCGTTAAAATTTCATAGTAAAAGACCTATTCGATTACAAACAGGAACGGACCACTCCTTCTTAGCGTTCGAATCTAAACTAAGTTGGACTCATCCGAAGGATGAGCTTATAATCAAGCATATGTTATCCTCCTCAAGCTTGTAAAAAATAAAGAGGTACTTGCCAGAAATGGTGGGGGAAAAGAGAGAAAAATGAGCCTATTTGTTATCCTTTGTCTCAAAAAAATCTTATCACCACTCTTGAACATGACACTTTTTCATTCACCTGGGTTGGGAAATTCTTTGCCTAACAGTTGATCAAACCACATTGAAAATCTTCAGCCGGTTTCGGGTATTAACTTTGGGTCAATTGTCACCAAGCCATATGTCGTGTCGTTATGTGTTCAAGAGGTCACTGCAAATAAACCATTCATCTGCAAAATACCTGTCATCCATTTTGACCATCCCTGAGTCAGTCCTTACAGCTACATTTCTTCAAGTTGATTTATGATTTCGTGTTGTGGGCTTGCCTATGACGGATCGCTTTCTATCGACATCAGCACATTATCTAGAAAGATGATCTAGAAATCGTCAGTACCTTGAAATCTGCATGCATCAATGGCAGGTTTCTCGCCTTTGACGACGGTTTACATCATTGACTTTCTATCGAAGGATTCCGTGATATGTTCGACATCAACACATTCATTCACATCTCATGGATTGTACTAGGTACTTTGAGAACCATTGACATCACTGGTGGTCTCTCTCACACTTGTTAACAGTTTACATCATCAACTAGTAATCAAGTGGTTTCTACCATGTTCGACATCAACTCATTTATTCACATGGATAGAATCGTACTATTTCGGCAAGTAGAAATGAAGACCCTCGATCTAGCTTCCACCATCCAGGCTGCGAGGAGTTTTGTATTCATTATATAGTAGACTAATCATAAACAGATGGTTGTGTCCATACTGTGTCTACATGAGTCTATGATTATGATATACTACGAAATCATTCCTATATCAGAGCAGTAGTTAGTTTGTTAGTTAAAGTTTTCAATCTAAGTATGGGAATGCCTACCTCAGCGATGATATGATCTCATATATGTATTTTGTTTTGAATATTTGCAGGTTCTGACTGGGCTTTCTACAAGATAGTCCTTGAAATGATAAAGTACTTCAGCCTTCCTAGATGATATGAAACCCTAATCTACTACAGGCTTCGCACTTTAGGGGGCAATCTGTTACACTAAAATTTGTCACCATGACTATTTGCAGTCAGTATGGCTCCATCAATTGTCATACTATCCTCCTTGGCAAGTCTTATACCTCTGCTACTCATGTCAAACTCCAAGAAAGAGAGAAAGTCTTTAAAAATCTATATAACTCTGGTTACGCAGTTTCTCTTAACCTTACCTGCGTGTACGCACCTCAAGTTCACAATACTTGCGTACTTGTACACTCTGTTTGTGAAGGGGTGGGTGCGTACTCCTGTAAAGGTCAAAAGGCGTGAGTTTTACTTCAAAAACATTACTTGTGGTCGATTCTAGAGCATTCTAGAAGATGGTTTGACGTGTATTGAGCGCCTCCAAATGGTTCATGCATCCCTATGAAAGAGGAACTTATCCCATCAAGAGGGGAGCTATCCCATTGAAAGAGGGGCTTATCCCATTGATGGTGGACCTGATTAACTTCCTCCAAAGCATTATAAATACAGGCATTGGGCCAGAGGGAGGGGAGGTTGAAAGCTGAACATTCCTAAGGGTAGATGCTGCTGAAATTAGGACTCCCTTTTAGAGCTTGAGAGGAGAGATTCCAATCCTTTCTTAGCTTCATTTGGAAGTGGGTGAGCTGATCAAAGTAAAGGAGAACTCTTGCTGGACCCTGGGAGGGACCTACACAACACCAAGGCACTGGTTGTAATGGTTTATTTTGTTTCCAATTAATACAATTAACTTCATTTTTCTCAACAAGTTGTTATGTATAATTAGTTTCATAAACTCCTTGGTCTTTATGATGAATATGTTTTATTATATGAGTTATTCTGGTGCTATGTAATCGTTTTCTCGTTAGTGAATGCAGGCTTCAAGGAGAAGGAGCTCATCTAGATCGGAGAGGCTGGACTACAACAAACAAGCGTTGGACTAAAGGTAAGCCTTAAACACCTGGTTGCTTTTATTTTAAATGCATATTTAGGGAAAGATAGTGCTTGATTGTTTTGTTTGTCACTAGAAAGCCTTAGCTTCTAGGGAGGTCGGTTTTGTCCACAAAATTGACTCTTTTCGCATGACAATTAGGGTTTTGGTGGTTTGCGCAAACAACTCTAAACTTAGGTTAGGGTTTTGGTGGTTTGCGCAAACAACTCTAAACTTTGGTGGTTCCATTTCCGGGACCAGGATCTATATGAGAGATGTGTGATAAATGGTTAATTACAAAGAAAGAGCTTTATAAGTGGATTGATAAAAAATCGCACGCATTTGTGGCTCAGTAGAACATGAGCTCGAAATTATCCAAGGAGCAGTGGTTGTAGAGATTTTTCTACATGGATGAGACCGCCGTGTTCTTATGTTTCTTCCCTAAAGGACTATATGAGTGGTTATCTAAATTAGCCGATAGTGAAGGGATGTTGAGGGTCGAAGGCCCTATAGTGTGGACTCCTGAACTAGTGTGACATCTGGAAGCATCAGAAAGAAATATTGCGCGGACTATGGATCAGTAATTTGATTGCATGTTAGGCAGTTTTGTGACTTATTTCATCATCGATAGTAATAATAATAATAGGGAAGTGGAGTGAACAATATTTAAAGGACCGTGAGCTAAGTATTTGAACTCACTAAAGACTTGGATAAAATGTTGTTATGTGAAAAGAGGGTTATGAAGTTACCTTGATGTTTGGGGATACACGAAGTGGGAGATTGTTTAGAAGAAATGGAGGATCTAGCCCATAATATAGTCTATCCATGGATCTCCTTTCAAGTTACGACAAAAGGATGGTGCTGACTACGCCACGAAGTATAGTTCAATTAATAAATCAGGTTATTCTGATGATATCTCATCCATCCACTCCACCTCCACCTCCACCTCTACCTCATACACCTTCACTTATGCCTCCACCTCCACCCCCACCATTCAACATGGAAAACACAATGAAGATGTCTATTTTTAAAGGAACAAGGACCAAAGATCCATAACAATTTTTGTTTGTCGTACATGCTGTTTGGAAAACACATCAAATCACAAAAGATAATATTAAGAAAGACCAGTTGGTTATTGCCTTACAGGACTGCACATTAACATGGTATATCAAGTATTGCACTGATAACCCCAACTCTTCATTGGAAAATACCTAGCTAGCTTCGAACGAGTTCAATAAGCCTAAGTCAGAGGTGCAATCAGTAATTGAATTTAAGGAAATTTGACAGAAGGCCGATGTGACACATTGGGACTTTGATCAGAGGTTGAAATGCGTGATGAGCCAGGCTAATATGAAAATCTCAGATACCTAGCATCGTTATTGGTTGATAGCATCGCTCTTACCTCATTTACAAATACCTCTGTAATAGTAGAAAATAGCCATGCAAGAGGAAGTCTTGGATACCATGATGATACTGGATGCATTGCCTATCTAGGGTACGAATCTTGGTGTGCAACAGATTCATTCACAACTGGAAAGCCTGCACTTGGTAATGTAGAGCTTGAAGAAAAGAAGGGAAGCTTAGCCAGAGGTGCACACTGATATCTGGTGTTTGAAATGTAAGATCCATGGACATGATAAGGACCATTTCCCTATCTTTAAGAATTATATTATAGGGGGAGGCCTGTACCCCTAAAGCCTGAGAATAATGTTGGGACGAGTGTGGGAGCTGTGTTGTGGTGCACTATTTGTCAGGTTATAGGACAACATGCTACTGATAATTTTCACATATTGCAGAAGTTTGTATAGACCCTTGAGCATTTAATTTTCAATTTCTGTAAGTCTATAGGGTACGATGAATTCCATTGTAGAAGTTATGAGTTGATGATGGATATAACCCCTACCTACAGAATGCAGGCAAAAAATCGGCCTCAGGATCAAGGCGTAGGAGCAGCGCGTGGAGGATTCCAAGGCTGGCGAAGAGGAAGAGGTGCTGGACGAGGACGAGGGCATGGGTAGGTGATCTTCTATAACTGTTGTGAAGCAGATCACCTCGCACAAGATTTTTCAAATCCCATGCATCCCTCATTTCAGTATTGTTAACAGTTTGACCATGTCATAGAGGAATGCCTGGTTCTAATTGAAAAGATGCAAGAGAGGGAGGTGCAACCCTACTAGCCTACATAGAACATTCAGATGATGAGGTCTGATCCCCACGAAGAGGATCCAGATGTCAATATTGTGTTGAGAAGAGGTATAACGACTAGCACAGATAAAGGTAAGCATCGCAAGGAAGACAGATCGGTATGCAAGGCTTCTGAGAAGGAAGCCCACTTTGATCTGAATTTGCTAGAGAAACATTTTTGGAAGCAAAGAAAAACTTCACTCAGGCCTCCACCTTAGGAAGTCAGGAAAAAAGGATGGAAACTAATGCGTTGCAAGAAGTAGATCCTTCAATACTAGCTACTTTCTTGAAGACTTCTATGAATTTATTGCATGATCAGAAATCAGTCGAAAGCTTGCAAGACTTGATAGACAAATCCACCAATAAGGAAAAGACTCCCACTGAACAACGCACCGTAAGAAAGATTGGTAAGCATAAGGCATGAACGGGGCACGAGATGAGGCTAACTGCACATATAGGTGAACATGAAATGGACCAGGTAATATTACATCTAGGATCTTATGCGAATGTCTTGCCTAAAAAGACATGGGAAAGAATGGGTTGACCTACGCTGTAGTGGTCTCCTATCCAGTTACGCATGGAAAATCAACAGAAAATTATTCTAATGGGGTTCTTATATGGTGTAAAGGTGGACATTGAAGGCGAAAGTACATTGGCTGAATTTGAGGTCACTGAGATGGTGGATGATAGTAACCCATACCTTGCACTGCTAGGAATTGACTAGCCTATTGATATGAATCGAGTAATCAATTTAAAGAAGTGGAAGACATCATTTGAGAAGAAGTTGCTCAGGGTTTTAGTGCCACTAGAGCCTCCAAAAGTTGTGTGTTATACTGAACCAGTGCATGACTATGTAGAAAGTCACGATGATCTAGACTAGATATACAAGATAAATACGTGAGATGAGGATTTGATCAATCCTATAGTCGATCGACGGATTGTGTGGGATGAGGATAGCTTCTTCATGTTAGATTCACATGAAGAGCTTGAAAATTGGAAAAATAGGCTACATGAAGTATCTACACTCCGCTTCAACATGATGACCAATTCTCTGAGGTGTGGCTCGACTGAGGTAAGGAATCTTCCGCATTATGATGGTTTGACTAATGTGGAATTTTTTATTTGAAAGAGAAGTACCAGAAGAGCATTGATTCCAGCAAATGGAGTTGGCACTGCATGCTACACCTACCCATTGGTGGGGTAAGCACAAGGAAAGCTATGCTAGATGGAGAGAATACAAAATAATGATGAGGTTAAGGTTTGGCTATGCTAATACTCAGATGATAGAAAAATACAGTGGGAAAGATGATCTGCGCGATCATTGAGCACGATGTACTAAGGTCAAGGGAACAAAACCACGACCGGAATGGGTGCATATATTTTTTCATACGTTAGACACGATCCCAATGAACTAGTATGTGGAGATAGAGCTTCACCAAGGCACTGCTTACTATAGGGATTAATGCATGGATGTTTTGTGATGTAGAGAACCCTGAAGGATCTTCCTAGGATCCTTGGCAGATAGTCAGATTAGCTGCAAATGTCACAAAGATACATGGATATCTATGTTTAACAAACGAATATCAAAGAGAGAAGGAATTATTACCTCTAGTCTTAGTGTGATGTTGGTAGAGAGTGCAATGCAGCTAGGTGGAAAACCCCTGAGCCAGATCCATATCAAAACCTACACATAGCAAAGAAAAGTGTAATATCACAGCATAAAACCTTGATAAACAAATGCATGAACATATAAAAGATATCTAGTTGCATATAACTAAGCCACTCATGCTAGAAGATATTTGATCAACATATAAACAAGTTATACTACCAACATCACGGATTGGAAAACATAACTGCAGTTCTATATTGATTTAGAAAGAGTGATTACAACCATCATTTGCATCAGCCTTCCCTTACCCCTCAGCTCCTCTCTCTTTCTTCCTTCTTAACCTCTTCTAATGCCTTAGTCTAAGACTCTTCTCGGCAGTCAAATAGGAAATCCTTTCAAATGTTTAAACCCCTTTAACAATGGCCCAAGCCTTGCATATATAGCATGTAGGGTTAGGGTTTCCAAGTCCTTCATGTCTTCCATTAGGCAAAAGTAGTGATGTTTCCATGTGTTAGTGCTCTTTCCCATTTGCATACTCCATTAGGAATTAGTAATTCCCCCAAACAGGTCGAGTTATGATGTTTCCCTGCTTTTATGAGCTGACATAGGAGAGAATCTAGGGATATTTTCTCAGTCAATTCACTCCTTTGACACATAGAAACTGATGTAGGGTCAGTAACGTTGTTCCCGAGGTAGAAAGTACAGTTACTAGGCACTAACACATCGTTAAGCTCGCAGAGAAGCTTTATAAAGTGGTTTGATAGTGACTAGACATCGTTAGCTTCACAACTGGGCCTATGGACTTGGTCATTCCTTCATTCATCATGTCTTTGTCCTCTGAGTTGATGAGAAGGTCATTTTCCTATATAGTAGATGCCCCCTAAAGTGTGAGATCAAAGACTGCGATGATGGCCGAAATACTTTATATTTAACTATCATTTTATTTGGAAAAAGGAGAGAGAGGATCGGAGCTTTGGGCGGTACGGGAAATCTGATACAACACATATATATAAAACAACTAAAATCATGTCCTGATCGGGAATTTCCACCCTTAGTAGCTATGTCAAAGCGATTTTCTCATAAAAGAGATATGACGATGTTGGTCGCCGATAAGAAAAATGCGGATACCTAAGGAAACAAGGCTAAGTGATGCAAGCTTGTACCCAAGGTCTTGATTTCCACTTCACCGAACAGCATAGATCGATACATGTGAATATAGGTGTTGATGTCGAACATGCATGAAATCGTGTGATTACCAGTAAATAATGGAGACTATTAACAGACGTGAGGATGGCCATCAATAATGGTGATGGTCTCCAAGATGCACAGTATAATCTAACGAGTGCGAAAAATGTTTTTGTCGTCGAACACACATAGATTCATTTAACCAGGAGCTAATAATGAAAACACCTGATCAAACACAAGGTGACCTACCACTGATGTCTGCAAGTACTAAAGCACTGATGTGTTTCTGGGGCTTCCTCCTAGATAGAGTGTTGAAGTTGATAGGAAGAGACCTGTTGAAAGGTAGGCAGTAATGTGTCCTACATCAGTCGACACGAAACATGACAAGAATGACTGTTTATTTTTTAGGAATATTTTGAGCATTGGGTCAAAGCGACAGAGTGCATGATGGTAGGATATGCTTGATGGGTTGATGGAGGAAACAGAAGATAAAGGTTTTCCCTTGAATAATAGAAGGCACGATAATGGTTTTAACCTTGTAGCACTAGACTCATGAACACCAGAGAGTGTTAGGATGTAGAGATGCAAGAACATTGAGGTATATAGGCTAAACTCATAGGATGGTAAGATTCATATTGAGAGGTCATCACAAGGAAGGTTTATCTGAGGGAGTGCCATGTTCAAGGGAGTGTCTACTGCCAAAAAACTCTTTCAAAATATGGAAGATAACACAGTTGTATTGTCCACTTTCCCTATCTGATTAGTTTAGTGAGTCCATATGGGTAAACTCATCGGTCTTTTCCTATTTTAAGATACTAAAAAGGATCACAAAAAGAATGACTCTATGCCATAACTGATTAGTTTAATGAGTCCAAACAGGAAAAATCGTCAATATTTTCATGTTTTAAGAGTCTGAAAAGGATCGTAAAAAGAGCAACTCTATACCTCGTATGTGTAATTAAATGAGTCCAGATGAGACAACTCGGTGGTCTTTTCATACTTAGAGAGTATAAAGAGATCGTAAAGAACGACTCCAGGGTGGTCCCTTTGTCATAGTTTTTAACCAGGTGTGACAAAAGTTTAATAATATACCCAGAACAATTCCTTTTCCGTGAGTTAATCTATTGAGTCCAGATAAAGAGAAACCTATGTTGTTTGCCTCATTTTGGTACGAGTATGAGGAGACAAAGTAAACTCGATTTTCTTCATGAAATTTTAATGAGTCACACGACGACAAACTCAATACCTTTATCAAATTTTAAAGAGTCAAATGAAGAAAACTCAAGGTTTATTTTTTAGTTTAGTGAGCGAGGAAAAAGAGGTAAAAGAACTGCTCATTCCTTCTTCGTAGATTTAACAAGCCCAAAGAAGGGAAAAACTCAGGGATTTTTCGATTTAAGACCAAGAAATAGTCCCAAAAAAGAAAGAGCTCATATCATCGTCGTATATGTTTAACGAGCCCAACGACGAAAACTCGGGGTTTTTTCAATTTAACGAGTGAGAAAAGTTCCTAAAAGGAATGCTCAGAGCTTATTCATAAGTTTTTAACAAGCCAGAAGAAGGAACTCGGGGTTTTTTTAATTTTATGAGCGAGAAAAAAGTGCCAAAAGGAATGATCAATCAATCATTTTTAGTTTAGTGAGATAGAAATAGAGGGAAAAAGAGTTGCTCGGCCCATCATCATAACTGTTTAACGAGCCTGATGATGAAAAAATCAGGGTTTTTTTGGTTTTAGAGTGAGAAAACATCCCATAAAAGAAAGCGCTCCCAGAGAATCACACATGGTCATTTCTGTTGCTCAATCTTGAAAATTATTTCATCAACGCATGAGCAATTACTGTCAATATGGGGTCATGAAGCATGATAATTATCATTGTAAATGGACTACTTCTACTTTAATGACTTCATTTAAGATGAGTCATGTCTCCAAAGTGAATACAACAGAGTTCTTGAGCCTCCACTTTCACCATTTGCATCATTTGAGAGCTGTGAGAGTGTTTTGGAGCTAAAGAGGAGCATATTTTACACGGACAATTACGGGAGATTCAGGCAACCATTCGACGTGCTGTCAGTGCCAGGTAGGTGCCAAAACCTTGATCTTGCATTATTCAACCTTTTTTTATCCATTTTTGGGGTGATTTTTTGGATAACTAGGGAGCCCTAGTTCTTTAATTGTTCCTAACGCCCTCTAGCAAGCCTATAGGCAGCGTTAAGCACCCATTACGACATGCTGGAGGGCGTTAATCCTCCTCGTATGTCACTAGGGGGGAGTTAGTGCATGAGGGCACACCCCAAAACCCCATGCAGTGATTTAATAAGCATTTTCCCCCATTTTAACTAATTTTTGGATTGATTTGTGCAGGTTTTGAGCCATTATGACTAGTTTGTGGAGAGAACGGGCCCATGATCGACAAGAATTGTTGATGTGAAATGATCCTGCCTGTATACTTGCATTGTGGCCCTGTAGGTTGATGAAGTATGCTAAGTTGGACTTGATGAAAGGTCAAGAGGACCTTTTGAGCTGTATTATCTAGCACTAGGATGAACACAAGTAGGTGTTCAGGATTGGGGATCATGAGTTGGCCATTGACCGAGATGATATATATTTCTTGACCAATTTGTCCTATAGAGGAGCACAGGAAAACCTGACCAGAGGTAGGCCTAATCCTCGATCCACCCTAGAGATGGTTCAAGCTCATTGTATCCCTGAGAGCGAACTCGTCAACTACAGAGTCCCTATAGAGAGGATTAGGTCCAGATATATGAGGGACATTTTATGGTTGATTGTGTGTTTGGCGGGGTCGAGGAGTCCCCACAATGCAACTAAGGCTGACTTGTTGATTGCAATTGACTCTGTCCAACCTTAGATGTTCAACTTGTTCAAAGCAGTGCTTCGTCAATTGAAGGCAGAATTGATCGCATGCAAGATGCAAACCCAACAGAGTTTTGGGTATGGCACTCTTATTGTCTCATTCATACTTGAGAGGGTACCTGTTATGCGCTCGCGGATGAGATTAGTTCCCTTTGATCTGAGGGATACAAGACAGGGGTAATGGGCATCACTTGATCCTTGCACAAGAGGTGGACATATCCGACACTTTTTCGAAGAATATTTCTTCAAATGGCTTAGTGGACAAATTGTGATGATTGACGACTATCCCTATGAGGGCATGGACTTCACTGGCGACCCTAACTTGATTCTGCCTCCTAGAACCAATTGGGGGCCTCAAGGTAAGAATGATTTTGAGAGTACTTAAAGTATTTTTAAGCATTTGAATATTTATGTTATGTTTTTGTTGATTTTATGGGTGAACAAGTACAGACATGAAGCTCTTTGCTTGACACAGATGTGGCACCGGTATGACCTGTAGGGAAAGCTCACTAAGTGAGGCAAGAGAACAACTACCTGATGGGGGGGTGATGTTGACAGTCTTCATGAGGTTCTGAGGAGCCTGGAGGGCTTGAGCATGGGTTTGCCCCCACTTCCTATGAGGGATATCCCCACTCATATGTAGCAGCACACATTCGGTGTGCCTAAGTGGTTTCTCATTCCTCTTCGAAGGATAGCTAGAGCAGTGTTATCATTTCATGAGCAGTAGGCTCTATTTAGCAGGCGCTTTCGTATAGCCAACGGGTGTTTATAGCTAGGCTTAGTAGCCATTTTTTACTTAAAACACCCAAGTTTTGGAATATTTTGATGTAAAAGACTAGATTCAATATATATATATATATATATATATATATATATATATATATATATATATATATATATATATATATAGATATATATATATATATATATATATATATATATATATATATATATATATATATATATATATATATATATATATATATATATATATATATAGATATATATATCTACAGATATTTTGGTATTTTATGATGTAAATGTTTTTTAAGTGTTTTTTGTAAATTTTTAACTGTGTAAATATTTACTTTCATACATGTATCTATAGTGAATGAGACAGATGCCAATCTAACACATATTTTGCCAATGAATCAGCAACTGTATTAAATTCTATAGGAATGTGTTCATATGTGATAACTTCAAATTAACGTTCCAAGTGTCCTACCCTTAAATAATGACCTAACAAGATTGGATTACGAACGTGATAATGATTTTTCAATTGCATAACAACAAGCTGAGAATCTAACCTGACCACCAGATTGGATATGTCCCTTGATGATGCTTTAGTGAGAAGTGAAATTACAGACATGTACTCAACAGTATTGTTGGTGGAAGTACCAAGAAAGACTCCCCCAGAACAAAACAGTTCTAACTTATGTGTGTAAATGACCCATGTAGCTGATGCAATGTGCTGTGTGTGATGACTGGCACCACCCATGTTTCCTACATTTGCTAAGGGTAATGAAGGCATCTACATTATGAGAAATATGTATGAGACAAATACTTCAATAAATACCAAAAAATCTAGTCACATCAAAAAAGAAGCAAAACTTATAAATACATAAAATTACAAACCACATGCCTAGTGCAATACTAAGCATAATACTTTTTCAGATAGAGCCCATTTCGAAGCTCAGCAAGCGGGATTCCTTCCCAGTCCTGAAGTTTATATGCCCATTTTGAGAGGGCTTTCTTGATGACATATGTGCTGAGCCATAAGGGTTCAAGTGTTCCTGCCCCCAAGAGGTCATGTTTTTATCATATAGTAAAACAAAATCTCCCTCTTGGTAAGAACAAAGCTTGACCTTTTTGTCATACTGGGCTTTGACTCGGTGCTTGTGGGATTTAAGTGTCAATTCGGCAGCTCGATGAGTTTCATCCAGTTGATTTAGGTATAGCAGGTGCTCTTCTTCGGTAGTAGTGTCAGGCAAGAGTTCAATGAAAATTTGTAAGGAAGGAACCTGACGCTCGATTGGTAAAACTGCTTCTAGGCCATAAGCCAATTGAAAAGGTGTGAAGCCTGTAGTAGTTTTAACTAAAGTTCGGTATGCCCATAGTGCAGGATATAACATTTGATTCCAGTGGTTTTTATGATTCCCTACTAACCTATGGATCATGGCTTTTAAGACTCCATTGACGACCTCTACTTGACCATTAGCTTGGGGGTAGTAGGAAGATGATTGGTCCTAGCAAAAACCTAGCAGCAATGTTAAGTCAGACATCACGTGATTCTGAAAATGAGACCCATGCTCTGTAACGATTGTGCAAGGCACACCAAAGTGACAGATGACCTGATTAAATAGGAATAACACCACGGTTTCTCCATTGGACTAGAAGGTGGGAATGGCTTCGGCCCATTTCGTGAAATAGTCCACAACTACAATAATATAGTTGTGTACAGCAGAGGAAATAGGGTTGCAAGTTACGAACTCTATCCCACATTTGGCAAAGGGTTTGACAGAAATAACCGGGTGCAGTAGGGCTGAAGGAGTGTGCATTTTCTTTTTAAACACTTGACAATGATGGCATTTCCAGATAGCTTTGATACAATATTTGAACAAGGTTGGCCAGTAGTAGTCTATGCGCAAAATTTTCTAAGTAGTAGATATGCCAGAAAGATGACTGCCAAATGCCCCAGCATGGTAGTCATTTGAAACGTGTTCCGTATCTTCATGAGTGAGGCAATGTCGAAGAATTGTATCCACACCACGACGATATAACATATCGTTAAGCACTAAATAGTTCCGCGCTTGGTGGCAGATGCGACGATGGTCACCTAACGATAGCTCAGGGTGGAAACATTGCGCTTGGAGGTAGACAAGAATTTCACCATACCAAGTGTTAGTAATGTCGATAAGATAGATAGCTTCATCCAAAAGAGGATCGTGGGCTATCTCGTTAGGATCGACAATGGGAAGATATGACAAAATTTCGATGAAGACTAAGGAATTTTTCGCCTTGGTTGCAGTGAAAACCAAATGAAATGGTTGGAGGATGACGATCCATTTAGAATATTTCCCTCCAATTACTTGACAAGACAAAATGTGTCTCATGGGATTCTCCAAGGCGATGACAATAGTCTGTAGCAGTAGTATGTAATGTCGGAAGCAGTTGACAACAAAGACAACTACTAAGGATAGCTTTTCCACATGTGAATATCTGAGTTCAGGATGAGCCAGGCCTTTCGACAAATAATATATCACATGTTCATTGTGGTCATCATGAGTTTGAACCAGGATCATTCCTAGAGAGGATGGCGAGGCGACTAGGTATAGAAGAATGTCACGCCCATAATTAGGAGCACTAAGGAGTGGGGCTGATATAAGCACATTTTTCAAGGCATCAAATGATCGTTGAGCTTGATCATCCCAGAAATACGACACTCCATTCTTAAGTAGGTGCATGAAGCCTTTCATCAACTCAACATAGTTTACAATGAACCATTGTAAAATGTTCTCTTTCCCTTGAAAACATTGTAGCTGCAAAATGGATTATGGTTTACGCAATTGAGTAATTGCCTTTACCTGATCGAGATCAACCCTAATCCTCATAGGACCAAGTGAATACATCGTGGAATTCCTTAAAAAGGTAGGTGAAGCTTGCAATTTCCTCAGGATTGCAATCTGATCCAACCTAGATGTTTTCTACAATTCCTGTTGTGATAGAAATATCGATTAGCAATGTATTTTAAATATTTCCCATGTTTCCTTCCGAGTCCAATGTTTGGATAGTCATATATGGTGAGGAAATGATTTTAGGTGCATCAGATGATGATATTTGAAGAGGCATCATGTCTGAATTAGATATCGAAATACGATGGCGTGAGTCCTCCCAAGGTCACTCTTCTAAATTCATGATCTCCCTAATAGCTTTGTCCATAGGTAGGACTTGATTGAGGGGATCGAAAGAAGGAGTAGTTATGGGAGGGGTAGTGGTATTTTTGGCAGTGACCAAACTGACTGGAGACTCAGATGTAGATTGAATGGCTTGGTACGCCAATTCAGCTAGTGAGAGCAGCATTTGTTCTCAGTAAGTTTCAATGTCTGAAGGGGCCAATAGGACCCAAGGATCGGTCATTTTGTGAGGAATGGATGAAACCATATTAACCGTCTGATGAATTGCTAGTGGCAGAAGAGGGAAACAACCCATCAGGGAAGATCCCTTCACTAGATTGGTACTGATACTGACGTAAGAGTCAGGTACACCACCCACTAAGGGTACAAAGCCACTGGGTAACAGGGAATAATCAGGGGTGCAAAAGGACAACTGGTCAACTGTGACAATCTTTACATCCAATGGAAATAGGATGATGCGAAAGACAATGGACACAATGGTAGTCATGGTGTAAGTCCAATTGCAACCCAACAATAGATTATAGTCGAGCTTTCTATCTATGACTTTGATGCCCACTGTTACTGTTTTCCCATATAAGATGATGGGGTAGCTAGCAAGGTAACCTTTTGGGATGAAAGTGTTGCTGTCGAAAGCTTTAAGGGAATTCGATGGTGGGGATAGGGTTAAAGAACCCAAAGCGAGCCAACATGAAGCTGACATTATGTAGGTTGAAGCACCTTCTTCAATGACAGTTCTATGTATTCCTTTTCCTTTTGAAAATATTTTCACTTGAAATTCAAGCTGATGTGAAAGGGGAGGTTTACATTTTTCCATGTCAAAAATTGTAAGCATGGAATCCTGAGGGTTGATATCACCAATAGCTAAAAGCAGAGCTTTCCTTTGTGCTTGACAGGTTTGTAATACTTCGAGCACCAACATAGGCAATGGTGCTTGTGCCAAGTCTTCTACAATACTGTAGTTTTGGGCGGCATGTGCATATGTATTAAGCATTGTGTGATGAAGTACTCCTTTAGGGGGGAAAATCACAAGTTAAGCAATTGGTATTTTGGTATGAAGATCTTTAGGTAGCAGTGGGTTTTGACTTGAGGAGGGATCCTCTGCATGATCGACTGGAGCTCCATAAGATTTGGCTCTAGTTTTTAGGTCTGCTGTTTCAAAGGTGTAAACAGTACATGGTCCTTCACTAGCTGAAGGATGTTGTGAACCACCATTGCCACCTTGTGGGGGTTGGGGTTGGTTTTCAATAAGGTGTTGCTGCTACTGAGTAGGGAAAGGATTATTGAGGACAACATGGGTCCTTCCAGTGTCCTTTTTAGCAATGAAATATGTGTGTTCCTGACGTGGACAATGATAGGTCATTTGGTCTTCGACACAATTTTTGCAAGGGAATCTGGTGAGTTTATCCTTTCCATCGTCAGAGGGCGCAAAACTCTTCTGCTTTGGGTTTTTCTACTTTGTTGACTTCTCTTCAAAAGGAGCATTCTTTTTCTTATTCTTCTTGTTCTTACCACTGGGTTTTTGTGTAGACTGCACAGATTTTATCGCGGTGGTAGGAAGAGCAGTTGATTTGGTAGAGGGGTCAACTGACATCTGGGAATGTGACTGATGATTTGTTTTATAGTAGCCCTAGAGGTTGCGTCGATAATCCCATCGATGTGCACTCTGGGTTGCTGAGCAGCGGGAGCATTGGAGTCACAAGGGGCATTTGGAATTACATCATAAAGAGTGCCAGACTATGATTATATCAGATTTAAGTGTTGGGCACGACGAATGGATTGGTCTTCTGTGACTGGACCACCTAAGGCAACATCCTTAGTGATTTGTGGGAGTAGAGACTTGTAGAACCAATCCGCTAATAGGTATTCTGGGAGGGGAGCTTTGACTAACCTCTGCCTATGTCTCCATTCATGTATATGATCAAATATGTGGGTGGCGGTATCCTAACGTAATGAAGTGAAAAGTTCTGTCCCAGTTTCATAGTGGATGGGTAGCTGGAAGTGCTTTAAGAATTCCATTGCTAGAGCGCCAAAGGTATTGAACGATGCGTGTGGTATCTCAATGTACCACTTGGCTGCATTTCTAGTAAGGGTGTGGGGAAATAGATGTAGCCAGATACTATCATGCACCATGGATTTAGAAACATACCGTAGATCATAGGTGGTGATGTGTGTACATGGATCCTCCCTTGTTTCCCTTCAAACTTTAGGATGACTGTCGATATTTTATGCAGATTGGTGGCCAAAATAAGTTATGATAGATGGGGTCATTTGTAAGTTTGTACAAGTCAGAGATATCAAGTGTTTCTAAGAAAGCCAAGGTGTTCAATGCCTTGGAATCGGACCAAGGTCATGACGTATGACTTGAGGATGCTTGTGGTCCTCCCATCGTGTTGTTTCCAATATTATACACAGGTTCCATGGTATAGTAAGTGCCTTCGGGTATGGTATTGTATTGTGAGTTTCCATAGGGATTGTTAGGCTGGGGGATGGAAGTTCCCCCAGGATAAGGATTGCCCCCTTGACTCATTTGAGGTTGTAAGTAGGGTGCCCCGATGGATTAATTGGGACCTTGTTGAGGGTTCCCGCTCGCCACATAAATAACCATAGGTCCTTCACTGACATAGGAGGGTTCATGTCCATCAACGAATAACCATGCATACCTGAAAATCAAGGGGGAACTGTTTCGCTCTTGATCGGTATATGCATATTGGGAACAGTGCCCCCAGATACTTGAATCTAGGGGTTAGAACTATATAATGGAGGCCAACCATATTGGTGGTTGAAGGGACCCGTGCAAACTGTACTATATTGAGCATTATAAGGAGTGTTATATGTAGCACTTGTCAAAGGTTTAGGGGCTGACACACAAGGGGTTGAAACAGGAATGTACTGGGTTCCACTCATGGAGGGTGTCACGATAGGGTTTGAAGCTGGGACAAATGGGATAGCGGGGTTCACCATCAGAGGTGTGGTACTAATTGTCGACTAGGGAAGTGGTGGGGGACCAAAAGTGTCCAGAAAATCCCACGACCCATTAGTCATCAATGGGATCGGTGAAAATGTTCCAACTGAATGCAAAGGAGTTACAAATGCAACAAGAACCAAGAGTGCACCCAATGGATTTGTGATTGGAGGATTGTATGGAGGAAGAAATCCATCAGTACAGAAATTCTCTGGTAAGCTTGAATCGTGGGATGTCCAAACTTATTCTGTGTGAGATCTTGGAGACTGATTTCCCGAATATGGGGAATCCGGTTCACTAGAGCTTGAAGGATCCTCCACAGTGAGTGGGGGAAGTCCTAACAATAGTCTAGATTAACGACGAGGGTCAGATGTAACCATTATGGCTGATAATTTTTATTAGTAAATTTTACAGTGATGTTTATTAAAGTCTTGGTGATAACACTCTAGCACTTAAACAATAAGGAATACATTAAGGAAATCAATCAACAAGCAGAGGGAAATGACCCTGTCTGATAAGCACCGATCACTGGAGATGAAACCCAGTATCACAATGAATAACAGAGAGAGCTGGCCAAATGTATAGTTAAGATTACTCTTGAGCTTTGCCTGAACCTCAGATTAGGGGGCCAAGTACTCTCGTGAAGATGAGCACCCTCCCAAAAACTGAAGACAGAGTAGGTTCATCTGTGTTAGGTACTAGGGAAACCTACCCAGTCACGTTGTGTTCATCCCTAATAGTATGGCCACTAAGGATACCTCAAATCACAGACACTATCGGCGCTGACATAGTCGCAGACAGTACATTGTGTGGGCAGGATACCTAAGTCCCCGACTCAGCTCCGATATCCCTGAAGGGATCCCTGATACACAAAATACCTGAAGGACATGTAAGCAAAGGTGGGATACCTTCACTTATAGTCCGATGTTGTCACGTATTTAGCTCCTCTTTTACTCGAGTGGTCCTAGATAGTATGAGTGCAGAAGGATTTCTCTCTTTAATGGCACTAGTTTCGATGTATGATCTTGGGCAATTTACTCACACTGCCTATCCCAAGATCCTAGCCTAAACTAAAGTGTGTTTACTCTAAAAAGAGTTGCTGATTGATTTATTAGGTGGATTTTAAATGTACTTTTTTAGAGTCTTCGGTAGGGGTGTTGACGTATGAAATTATATGGTACTCTAACTCAAATCATGCAAAAACAATGCTTGTAAATTTTCACTTTCGATGAATAAGTTGCTTCTACCAAGGGTGTGTCATGCATACATCAATGTTTATTCCATGCATCCTATTCGGTACAACACTAGTGTAACCGACAGAACTTGAATGCTCACTAACAACTATTGAAACCAAATAATGTAGAACTTAACAAACGAAGTAGAAAACAATTAATTTTTTGTATTTTTCTTTTAATGAAAACAAAAACTTTAAGAATTAAAGCTATTTTCTTTATAAAAAAATTTTTCAGGACATAGATCAGTCGAACAAGTGCAGCTACAGATCCCTGATTATTCTACAAGTAGATTTCCCAACCCATGAGTTCATAGGGTAAGATGTTTATCAAGAAATGGCTGACTAACACTCTTTACTAGAGGCTACAGAGAGTTAGTTTTAGCACTAACACTCTGTTTGTGAGGGCACAATGCTTTATAAAGCACTGTTTTCACTAGTAGCCTGCGTTAGTGAGGGAAAAAACTCAAAAAATGGGTTATGGGAATCAGATCTAGAGCTGAGCAATTAGAGAAGGGTGTTGTATGGCCCTGAGTGGTCGGGAAGGGAATGAAGAAGTACAGGAAGGCCTGGAAGAAAGAGATATCTAGGAACTTTTGGGAAAAAGTAGGAACTAAGTGTAGTCCCCAGCGGAGTTGCCAATTCTACTATAGGGATTAATGCATGATTGTTTGGTGATGTAGAAAACCCTTAAGGATATTCTCGAGATCCTCTGCGGATAGTCAGATTAGCTGCAAATGTCACAAAGATACATGCATATATATGTTTAACAAACAAATATCAAAGCGAGAAGGAATTGTTACCTCGAGTATTAGTGTGGTGTTGTTGGAGAGTGCAATGCAACAAGGTGGAAGACCCTTGAGCCAACTCTAGATCAAAACCTACACATAGCAAAGAAAAGCTTAATATCACAACATAAAACCTTGATAAAAAAATGCATGAACATATAAAATATATCTAGTTGCATATAACTAAGCCAATCATGCTATAAGATATTAGATCAACATATAAAAAAGTTATACTACCAACATCACGTAGTGGACAACACAACTATAGTTCTATATTGGTGTAGAAAAAGTGATTACAACCATCAGTTGCATCAGCCTTCCCTTACCCCTCTAGCTCCTCTCTTTGTCTCCCTTCTTAACCTCTTCTAATGCCTTAGTCCGAGACTCTGCTCGGCAGTCAAATAGGCAATCCTTTCAAATGTTTTGACAGCTTTCACAATGGCCCAAGCCTTGCATATATATCATGTAGGGTTAGGGTTTCCAAGTCCTTCATGAGTTCCATTAGGCAAAAGCATTGATGTTTCCATGCGTTAGTGCTCTTTCCCGTTTGCATACCCCATTAGGAATTAGTAATTCCCCCAAACCGGTCGAGTTCTGATGTTTCCTTGCTTTTATGAGCTGACATAGGAGAGAATCTAGGTATATTTTCTTAGTCAATTTGCTCCTTTGACCCATAGAAACTACTGTAGGGTCATTAACTTGTTCCCGAGGTAGCAAGTAGAGTTACCCTAGGCACTAACGCACCCTTAAGCTTGATGAGAAGCTTTATAAATTAGGTTGAGAGTGGTTAGACAGCGTTAGCTTGACAACTGAGCCTGTGAACTTGGTTAGTCCTTGAGTCATCATGTCTTTGTCCTCTGAGTTGATGAGGAGGTCATTTTCCTGTATAACACTATTGAATGGGATGTTTAAATGGTGAGTTTTCTATTAAAACTTTAGCTTCGAGGATGGGTTTGATAGTATTGACAAAGTGCTGCAAGAAGTAAAAGCATCTATATTGAGAACACCGAAGGAATTGGTCGAATGGACTTAGCCAGATTAGAGTACACAGTTGCGCCATGCTCTAGAATGTTATAATGTTACGGATGAAGGAGAGGATGATCTGTAGAATATTACCATTCCAAAAACTAAAGGACAATGCGAAGTTGAAGGACCGAAGGTGGCGAACCCGAATATATTAGAGCCTTTGAAAACGTGACAAGTCAACTTTGGATCTAAAGAAGAAGCTAAGTTTGCGAAGATATGATACTACTGGGATGAAGATACTGTTGATAAGGTAGCTGAGTTGTTACACGAGTACCAAGACTTGTTATCAATGAAGTTTTCACATTTGAAAGGGATTGTCGGAGATTTAGGTGTTATGAAGATGTTTTAAACACACACATGGCAGCAACATAATCTGAAAGATGAAACATGAGAATACATTTTAATTAACGAGAGATATACATTTATAGTACATGGTTTGACCATTGGCTTCCACATCGAAAGGTCTCTTGGACTTCCTTTTGTCTATTCGGCTTCCACACTAACCCATTGAGGATTAGGTGTCCAACATTCCCCCCCCTTAATCCGAAGGGTTATGTATGAGTCCAAGAAGAGAGATGTAATACAAAATGTGCAAAAAATGCATGGAAACACTAGGCTAAATGTGCTCTCTAAAATGTTGGTATAAAGGGTGGTGGTTTAAGGATGACCACCAACATTGGAAAGCTTAGTGCAGTTCTCGAAACTCTTCCAAAACTAGCAAGAAGCTGAAGTCTTTTGCTAGAGGAAGTGCTCCTATTGTTTTGAAGAGGGAAACATTCAACAATGAAAGGGAGGTCTCACCCCGCATAAAAGGGAGAACTTCAACTTGAAAAGGGAAGTCTCAACCTGTGATGGTTTAAGGATGAAAAAAAACTCTAGAATGCTTAATGCAATTCCTGGAGCTCTTCTAAAACTGGCAAGAAGCTGGAGTCTTTGGCTAGAGGAAGTGTCCCCAATTCTATTCCTAGAATTCTTCTGAAATTGGCAAGAAGCTGAAGTCTTCTGCTAGAGGAAGTGTCCTAGATTACCAACTAAAGGCATGTTCAAGGGCATCTTCGTTTCTGGCTACAACTCTGAAACTGGTATGGCAGGTTGTGGCTCAAGCTCGCTTGATGTGGCTTTGAAGCTTGTATATGACCATCATTTCCTCCCTTCTCAGATACAAGGTGAGATGATGGAGAAAACTCAACTGCGAGATTGTTCAATACTATGGAACAAGTTTTGACATGTGATTGGAATATCTTCTTGGCTTTTGATGCCCATTGCCAAGAAGCGATCCATCCAAGATGAATCTTTGTTCTTGCAGGACGTTTGTTTCTGAAGCATCTGTATGAAGAATGGGTGGTTTTATAACATTGCTTACATGGATGAAGATCAAAATAATGACCTTTCAAATGGCCAACTCGGTCACAGTGTTGGCATTTCACAATCTGTCGTTGTTGCTGTGGAAGAGGAGCAGAATCTGGAACAGCTGGATGTGAATTGTCATGAAGGAATCCAACACTCTAAAACTAAATGGGCTCTGAGTAGTCTGGAATATTAAAGGACAAGTCCTTCTCATATCCGAGGCCAGTTATGTGTTTGTTGTGAACAAGCTCTTCCCAAGGTTTGATGATGGGCTTGGGAAGTTCAGATTGAGTTTCTGCATCTGCATGTACAATTGCTGCCTTATTGGGCACTGGATTTGAATGAACTTCGACAATATTGTCTTGCTGTTTATGGGAGTCTGTTTCATTGTTTTGAATAGAAACAGGTTCAGAATGACTCCTCTGTTTTAATTCTTCTTGCTGTAGCTGAGATTCGAGCTGCAAAAAATAAATTTTCTCTTATGCATTTTGTAGAGAGACCTGAATGTCTGTGAGAGAAACTTTGCTGACTTTTAATGTATCATGAGTAGTAGACAATATGAGAGTTTTGAGGAACTCTAATACTCCATTCATTCTAGCCATTTTTTCTTCAATCTCAAAATTACACCTTAAAAACTGATCACAACTACTACTCAATGCAAAAAATTAATACCCACTCACACTACATAGCAATATCCTTTATAAATGTGCAGCAAATGATCAGTGTGCAACCAGTAAGCACCAATTATATTCAATTACATAAAAATAAGAGTTTACTCATGACCAGCACTATGTTCTGACAATACAACCAACTAAACTTTTCTCCACAAAAGATTACTTTTATTTGTCAAAACAATCATTGCCTTTATATAGCCCACCAAACTCTTATGCAGCAGTTGAGCCAAGGAATCAATGCATATATATGTAGACAAAAACTATAGTGAGTTTTAAATACAATGCCACAGCTGGGGCAGCAGCAACTACAAACTTGCTTGGATCCTTCAAATACTCCACTTTCAAAATAGAAATGATGGCTATCAAAACCTCAACAACTATAGCACCATGTCATGGACAGGACTTGAATGCTCATATATAAATGCTTTGACTAGGTTACGAACAAATATTCTCTGATCTGGCCACCTTCTTCAAAGAAAACAATAGTCCACTATAAGAAACCCAACCAGAATAACTAAGAGAAAACCACAAAGAGTCCTGAGTTTGTATGGTTTGGTCCACTATAGAATTTTAACAAGCAATTTGTGTATCAAATGTTGTAGGTGCATTCCTTGTTATTGGCTCATGCAAATACATAATATGCTGGGACAAATACTTGTGGGAGAACATCAGAATATTAATTTGATATCAACTTTAGACCCAACAAGCATAAATAATACTAATAACAAGTGTAGCAACCACAAACTTCTTCACTCTTCACAGAAATACATGTTTAGAATTTGCACAATGATGTTGTAGATGCTAGCAGCCATTTAACTATATTAATAGATAAAGGGGAGAGCTATTACACAAACAAAATATGATATATATATGCACTATCTATGATGGCATTAACTCACGGTTCACTTCAGCATTCCAATGGACCATCTAGCATAGCTCTTGAAGACTGTGAAGACATTCTACACAATGAATTATTTCAATGTGTTCCCATAAACAATTAAGACCTTAATTTTCAACACACAGTCAACAGACTTTAAATAGTCAGATGCACAGGTGAGGCTCCTCCAAATGACGGTCTCGATGGCGGCCAAGAGAACTACGCACATCTAGTCACAGATTCATAAAATATGGTTTAACCATCAAGCATTTAGGGTACACGTACCAGTCAACGTGCACTTTACTCAACAGTCGGCATCATGGATTTCAAGAGGAAGGGTTTACGAACCATGCTAACATATCCTTCAAAAATAAATTCGACTCATAATCTTGCACCACACAAGGTCTTCATAAAAAAATGAATGCACACATGAATACTTCAACATACAGGTATATCGGTCTTCCTAGAAGCAGCTTCACCATGCAATATATATCATCCTTCTCAAATTTTTTAAGATAACCATTTATTAACCATCAAAAAATTCACCCAATAGAACACATACCTCAATGTTAGGCAGGCAGCTTTTACAGTGGTAGAGGTTTCGACTTCCAAAAAATGCAAAGATTAACACACAAATTGACCAGAACGACCAATGCATGTGCTAGTCAACTCTTCATCGTAGCAAAGACCAAATCTTCAATGCAATGTTGATTACCATCCTCAAGCCTTGTAACTATGTTTGAGCTCCTCCAAGTACCACACACAATCTCAATTTTCTCTCACAAATCCTCAGGTCATTAAAATTCCGTGCGGAGGTCTTCGAGTCAGCACTGCTAAATGAAATTATTGTTCCTCGTAAGGGGCGTGGAAATGCACGAGTTGGACAACCCAGAAACTTGAGGCTCAACACTAAATTTTGACAACCACTTATCTCAATACTAAGCTAAACATTGAAATGGCACTTGGGTATGTGAGCGGATTCGACGAGCTTTTTATATTTGAGGTGGTTTACATGGGTCCGATGAGGCGGCGGCGTGATAGGTCATGGAATGGAATGAATGGATATTGTAAAACAGAATCTTCTACTCACGGCTCTTTGGGGGGATGAACCTGCCCTTGTTCTTCTCGCACAACCCAGAATCACAACCAGAGAGTTAGTCACTCCAGTGTTCGAATCTCATAGTGAAGATCAGGATATCATTCAACAGAAATCAGGAATATGAAGGAGCAGCTTAACGGTTGGCGCATAGAGAGGAAATACAGATCTCAACCAAATGCAGATGCTTTATGAAATTCACACATGACATATGAAACCCTTCAATGCACAGTGAGTTTTGGCCACCACTCACAATATTTAATCAATGCATAGGGATAGAGAGAACATTTGAATTCAAGAATCCGCAGAGGTTGTAGGCAGAAGTACATTGCAGTCAGAGAATAATATGAACAACCATTACAACACAATCAAGTACCTGATGGGAATTTTTGAGGAAGAGAGGAGTAACTTACGAAGAAGGGAATTTTGATGCGTTATGCATATAATGCTCTGTTCTGACAAATGCTCTAAAACCGGTATAAGAACATATTAAACACATATGATAGGTATGACAACATATGGCAGAGGTGAGTAGTGCAACCTAGGAGGAGAGGCATTCAAGGTAGCGTAAATGTTTAAATGAATATGGATAGTGCATACATAATAATGGAGTAGCATTCAAATAAACCTGGAGCAATGTTCAAATGGATAACACATTTAATGTGTATTCGTGTGTGGAGGCACCATACAATGTTCAACGTTCAAGGCAGAGAGCGCAGATAAAATACCAGGTCAGGGGTGTCAGTTCTGAAATATGGGCAGAACATAAAAATAGGTAGAAAATGGAGTTACAAAGGTAGGAATACTAAAAATAGGACCTGCTCATAAAGACCATAAAACAAATGGCTCAAAGAAATTATGCAGGGCAGGAATACGCCTGCTCTGATACCATGTTAAACACACACATGGAACCAACATAATCTGAAAGACGAAACATGAGAATACATTTTTATTAACAAGAGATATATAATCATAGTACATGGTTTGACCGTTGGGTTCCACATCCCAAGGTCTCTTGGACTTCCTTTTGTCTATTCGGCTTCCACACTAACCAGGTGCGAGGCCTATTAAGTAGGAGCTTTACTGACTGAAGCCAAATTATAAGGAAAAGGTACGCCTAGAACTGGATAAAATGTTGAAAGCTGGTCTTATTGAACATGTAGAAGAATTAGATTGGGTAAGCCCAATGGTGGTCTGAGAAAAGAAGCAGAAGGACGAGATACACATATGCATAGATTTGCAGAAGTTGAACGATTCATGTGTGAATGATCCATTTCCAACACCGTTTACTGACTAAGTGCTAGAAAATGTTGGTGGACAGGAGGCATATTCATTTACTCATGGGCTTTCAGGTTGTAGTCAAATAAATATCATGCCAGAGGATCAAATAAAACAACCTTCGTGACTGAGTGGGGTTTCATTCAGTATATAGTTATTCCATTCGGGTTGAAGAATGTGCCTGCAATCGTTTCACGGGTGGTAATCACGACGTTCAAAGAGTTCATTCATAAATTCCTGGAAGTGTATTTTGATGATTGGACCATGTTTGGGTTGGTGAAGCGGCATGTTGCGAATCTGCACCTCCTGTTGGATACATGTCGAAGGTAACAGATAGAGCTAAACCTGAAGAAGTCTATATTTTGTGTAACTTTTGGAATTTTTCTCAGCGATGTTGTATGTAAGTAAAGATTGATGGTCGAACCTGTGAATTTTGTTGTAATTGTAAACTTGGAAGCACCTAGGAATGTGAAACAGTTGCACGCAACATTGGGACAGACTGGGTACTACGTGAAGTTTATCAAAGTGTATGCCCAGATAACCGTGCTGATGGAGAAATTGTTAAAGAAGGATGCTATGTTTTGATCGGATGAAGATTGTCAGTGCAGCCTGGATGTCCTCAGAAGGAGACAATGGTGACAGTGCCTATTTTGGTGTTTTCGGACTGGAAAAAGGAGTTTCATGTGCATGTTGATGCCTCCTACATTGCGCTAGGAGAAATATTAACACAAGAAGGTGAGGGAGAGACCGACCATCCAATAGCTTTCGTGAGAAGAAAGTTATCTAAAGCCAAGAAGAATTACTCCACCACAGAGCGTGAAGGGCTGGTGATGGTCTATGCGCTACAGAAGTTTAGATATTATTTGTTAGGTGGACATTTTAAAATGTATAAATATTTCTTTGTACTGAAGTACCTAGTCAATAAGCCTATTGGGGGGATAGATATGTCGATGGTTACTATTGTTCCAGGAGTATGACTTTGAGGTGATAGTTAAGCCTGGAGGACTGAATGCAGGACCAGACCATCTCTCAAGGATTGAAACATGGGAGGAACCAAGTAGTATGGAGGAAGGACTTCCCGACGCGCAACTCTTTTCGGTACGTGTCATGGATGATCATTTTGCCAATATTATTCAATTCTTAACATGGAGAACAACTCTTGAAGGTTATTCCACTCAACAAAATAAGGAGTTAGTAGTTCATGCTTCATACTTTTATGTAATTGTGGGTCATTTGTATAAGATGGGGGTGGATGAGATATTGCGTCGGTATGTTCTAGAGTTTAAACGCACTAGTATCCTAGCATATTATAGGGCATATGATTCTAAGTCGTATTACAAGGCATATGATGCTTGCCAAAGGATAGGGAAGCCTTCACAAAGGGATGAATTTCCTTTAAATCCGCAGGCTTTGTTGCAGGTATTTGAGAAATGGGCCATTGACTTTATAGGTCCTATACAACCACCAGGTAAAAAGACAGGCATGCGGTATATCATTATTGCAATTGAGTATTTACCCAGGTGGGTGAAAGCACAACCAGTGAAGGACTGTACCACGACCACTGCTGGGAAGTTTCTCTTTGAGTATGTCTTAACGAGGTTTGGATACCTGAAGGTATTAATGAGTGATAGGAGTACACATTTCCTGAATGAAACGATCAATGCAATGTTGGAAGAATTTTAGGTGTATCATTAGAAGAGAACACCCTATCACCCACAGGCAAATGGAACGGTGGAAGTTTTTAATAAAAGTTTGGAGCACACATTGACAAAGTTATGCCATGAATAGAGGAATGATTGGGACATGCACAAACCTGCTATGTTATTGGATTATAGGATGACTTTCAAGGAGTTGACAGGACAAACGTTGTTTAAATTGGCCTATGGAATTGAAGCAGTAATGTCGATGGAGTATATTATGCCAAGTTTATGAATTGCAGCCTTGGTTGAGATGGCGGATCGTGAGACCTTGGAGAAATTGCTTGCACAGATCATGGATTTGGAAGAAGATCGCTTCCTTGGAGGATTTCACCAACAAGTGCAAAAGGAAAGCAAGAAAGCATGGCATGATCAACATATTAAGTTGCACACATTTAAGGTAGATGATTTGGTGTTGTTGTATGACAACAAGTTCATGAAGTTTCCAGGAAAATTTCAAATACACTGTTTGGGGTCATATGTTATTAAGGAGATAACATACGGTGGCATCGTTTAGCTCATGAAGCTGAATGGAGAACCATTCCTTGGAAAAGTGAATGGAAGTAGGCTGAAGTTGTACATAGGGGATCTTTCCCCTGCATGATGACTATATGACAATAGGACAGTGTAAGTAATCCAAGCAGTTGCAAGGGATTGCGGGACTGTAAACTATGTTGCCTGAATATGTAAAGAATGAAATTGAAAGGCTATGTGATGAATGACAAGGGCGCAACCAGTGAAGTTTTACTGGATGAGCTGCGCCATGGAGAATGGTTCTGCATAGGTGGGTCCAAAAGTAGTCATTGATGTTAATATTCATGATTTGATGGAAAAAAATTAGTTAAGAGGAGCGGGTAGGCACTAGTTACGGTGAAAATATTTGGAGATATGCCGCTAGAGATGCATTTATTATCATAATTTGGGGGAACGACCGGTTTTGAATTCAAAACTTCCCAGGAATTACACATGTTGAACCAATGAAGAACACTTTGTATTTTGAGATTTTTCTACGTGATTTGTTGTTTGAATTTTATGAGTCATCAATTCTAGGAGGATTTCATGGCATGCCCAACATTTTTTGCCTTACATGGAATCAGAAGGTCATTCTTCAGTAAATGACTACCACAAACCCCGCCAAAGTTGTAAATCCAAACGTTGTTGTGCCCGACATGAAGGGCCCTAAAATATCAAGTATGGAAGCTAAAACCCATGCTCCTACCACATCGAGGTCACCGAGGCCAAAGAAATGCACTGCAAAAGAGAAGAAATCAGTTGCAAAGGAGAAGCAACTAACCATAAAGGAAAAGAAGAAAAAGCCGGTGCCACTGAGAATGTCACCAAGGAATAATCTGAAGGTGTGCCAAAAGGAGAAAAAAGACAAGTAGCTCTAGAAGGTGGTTGATTTGGAGGAGGAGAAGTACCAAGGCATAATGGAATTGGACATCTAAGATGTCAATCCTATCTCACAGCTCCCAGAGTATATCCCTTCGCGGAAGGGAAAGACCAAGGTTACCAAAGACCCCGATTCCGGGAATTTCATGGTGTCGACACCCCTATTCCCTGAATAGGTGGAATTTGAAGGTCCTCCGCTATCACGTATTCCAGTATTGAAAATGGAGGATTGGGACATTGCTGACAAAGATATACTATGAAGAGTTGGGGGTTACGTAGTTGGAGCCCATGAAATGGGCCCTTGATGTTGAACATGCGGGGTTACTGCACATGCTCTGTGTGCCACATTATCATCACTCAACTATAAACATAGCGTGTGTGCGCCAGATCCTTGTGTTGGTGCACGATGGGTGTCTGTGGATTGGGGAGCCCATCCTGATTACAGACATGTTGATCCATAGGATAACAAATTTACCTTACAAAGGAGCAAACCCTACCAAGGAGTTTGGAGAGAAAATTAAGGAAACATAATTGGCGAATAAAATGAAGAAATTGTATGGCATTGTTAAAAATTCGAGTGGGTACTTTATCTGCTCAATTCAAGACCAGGCAATGCAGTTCGTTGCCCAGATTCTTGTGAGAAAAATCATGAGGAAGTGTCGCACGGATAAAGTTCTAGTGTCACTTGCAGCACAGTGCATGAAGGGTGTCCAATACAATTGGGGAAAGTATCTATGCCAAGAGTTCCTCGCAAAATGTCGATAAGCCCAAGAGGAAAGCAAGCCACTCCATTATGCGTGGCTACTATTTTCTATTGTTTTAGTAGCTTGGAGATTTCCGAAGGATAGTCAGTTCCCCCGACACAAGGAAGATTTACCCGAGGTAGAGTTGTTCACCTCACTGTGGTCTACAGAGTATTTGACAAGGATCAAGGAATAAAAAATCTACTAAATTTTTATGGGGATGGAACTTCACATGGTTATCAGCTAGAGGCCAAGGCTATCCCCAACCTTGTTCGCACAATTGATGGCCTACGCGGAGGTCAAGTTTGATTTCCACAGTGTGTCAATCAGGGCATGGAAGGACCCACAACACACATGGCACCAGTTGCCTTATTTGGTATATTAGACGATTATGCAAGAGATTGTGGGGTATTGGCTAGTAGAGAAACGCTAATCCATGAGACTTGATGTGGGAACAATCAAAGGGCTGGAGAACTTTGCTACGCAGAAGCGAAAGGATGCAGCTCAGAAGGCCGCATGCACCCTGGCTGAGCAGAAAAAGAAGGAAACTACTAAGGCACTTGAGGAGAAGGAAGGAATGGAGAAAGAGCGTGCTGCAAAAGAGCAGGCTGAAAAAGAACACCAGGAAATAGATGAAGGTGAAAAGTCTGCTTCACAGCACATAGATGAGTAGGAGTAGTCTGCACACGAAGGATGCAGTGGTGAGGAAAAGTGCACTCCTTTAACCTTGAAGTGGTGCCGGCAAGAGTAGAATATTGAACAATGGAAGAAGGATAAGTTTGATAAGAAGACAAACTTCGACCTAATGGTGCTGACATAAGGCGATCTTGATGAGATTGGTGACAAGGTGAGAGACATGACAACTTAGTTGTTGCAGCAACTTGAGAAACTGTACATGCAAATGCTAGGGAGTGTCCAAAAGGGTCTGCACGAGCTGTAGATCCAGGCTAACAAGATTCAAGTGGGCATTGGGGAAGTGAGCATTGAGAGCGAGCCTACTAGAGGGAAGTGGAACAATGGCAGAGTTGAAACGAACGATGTACCTGATAATCATACCCTTGCCAGAAGGGTCTCTTTGCACAAAGTAAGATGAGGATTGCACTATGATCAGCACAGTGAAGTACATGGGGCTGAATTTTCCCGTGTTGCCACTCCAAACCTTCCATGCACTACATCAAGGGATTTCAGAGGCGCTGAGGATCAGAGAGCAGTGTGCCCTCACTGTCATCAATGAGTTCAAAGTCAAAAATGAAAAGATGTTCGTGGAGAAAACTCAGGTGCTGAAGGAAAAGAAGGAGTTGGAGACACAATGTTAGAGCTTGGAGACCATGACTAAGGAGGCCTTCAAATCAGTACCTCGATTAATCATACTAGAGGATGAAAAAGCCTCAAAAAAAGATAGGAAATTAGCTGTTGCGTACATGCATCAAAGGAGGAAGTCGGTAAGGTTACCTTTGATTTCTAGATGAAGATAGTGGAGTTGTAGTTGATGTTGAAGCCAACGACTTAGCCAGAGGTATGGGAGCAACATGTAGCAGCCATCAAGGAGAATATGAACACCTTGGATTCCATAGCCAATGATTGCACAACGATGTTTGATGCAGCAATGGAATTATGGCAAAACCTACAGGAGGACCTGAACCTGCAAAAGCTGAACACCGATGCTCGAGAGACGCGACAGAAGAATGATGAGGTCCAAGCAGCTGTGTGCACTTTCGTGCGAGTGAAATGCCTCGCAAAGTTATAAGAGGGAAAGTAGCTGCAAGCACAACTAGAATAATTGCAAAGCAAAGAGGCCTTGGTAAAGACCATATTAAAACTGTGGTTAGAGGAAGCTTGTCAGCTTACTCTCTCACTTGAGGAAAAGCTAAATATGCTACAACAGACACAGAGGACGATGCACCTAGTAATGGAGGGCCCGGCGATCGAGAAATTGGTCGAAGAAGTATAGTAGGTTGTGGCACTGAGCACTACTAAATTTATCATGTTGGAGGTTTAGCTCGCTGGTTTGTGCAACAATATCAAGGTTACAACTGAGTGACTCAAGGCTGAGGGGGGATAGGGTCCCTAGGGTCCGTTTTTGGGGATAGTTAACCTAAGTTTTGTAAAAATATGTAAAGTCTCTATGAAATGTGGATGTAGAGTGCGCAGGGAGATAAGAGTCAAAGAGGTCTTAGACCATTGTTCTGAGTGGGTTTTAATATTCTCTCATTTTCCGTAGACCATGGTATTGTATTGAGGAAGCTATAAATATTTAAATCATAGCAAGTCTTAGAGATAACTTAGAATGAAGAATTGTGAACTTTGAATGGTTTTTGTTGTTTCGGGCAAGTGCTAAGGCAGGAAGCCTCTGCTTCCTATACTTTGGCAAGAATGGGAAGGCTCCTTCATATGAGTGTGTAGGAGGCCTCGGTAAGTCCGCAGCTGAGTGTGCAGACCCCTACAGCTGAGTGCATAGGGTAGAAGAGTCCGTAATCTGAACATTGAAAGAATTATTGAGCAATCTGAGTATTTGTATTGATTATGTTTATGCTATGACTTGTCACTTTTAATGTGTTTTCTATGGAACAATTAATGAATGATATGCAAAACCATTGTATCTGTCTTATTTCTACATGATTTAAGTAGTTATCTAGCTTCACGAAGATAAGAGTTTTCTTTGCTATCTTTTCTGATGAATTGGGTAGATTTGCGTGAAGTCATACCTAGGGCTATTTATTGATGCACAAAAGTAGATAAACCGTCCATTTAAGGTCTTCAAAGACTGATCGTAGACCTTCAGGGAGGTCTAGAATCCTTTCTTCCCTATTTACAGTAACAAGCCCTAGAAGAATACTAATCTGCATGAAGGCAGATCTGAGCTATAGAAACTTAAGAACCACTTATCACATGTCCCTAGATGTAGAAACTTGGTTCTAGGATCCCCCAATACTACATCGAGTGAGAATGCAACCAAGGCTATGTAGGTTGTTTCCGAAAGGGCCAATAGTTATGGTTCTTTTGGTTGGAGTGAACAACTCTGAACTAGGGTTAGGCCCCCTTAAGCCAATAGCTAATTAGAAGGGACTTTAGTTTTTGGACTCCTTCGACACCTTCTAATGGAAAGCTAGCATATTATTTTTGATAGATCAAGTGACAACTTGGTATTTACACTATTGGATTTCATGAATGCTTAATGAAATGGTTTAATAGATATTTCAATTAATTTTAAAAAGATCTTTGAGAAAGTTTTCATGATCGTTGTTAGTTGAGAACTAATTCACGATTGATGATGTGTATTTTCCTTTTATTCATGCACCTTCATTGATGTTTTCTTAGAATATTTCTTTAAGATTCCTGTCCTTTTTCTCTTAGTTGATGATATGTTATTTATATCTTGTTCTTAAAGAATTTCATTAAAAAATTCTAACTTTTTTGTGTCAAAAGTTTTATTGAGTTTCTTTACTTTTGCTCATCTTCTCCAAAACTATTTTCAAACAAACATGATGGAAGTTGGGCCCATATACCAAATATGACTCCTATATAAAATGGTTTAAGGTCTAATTGGGATTTTACACCGAGGATATCCCCTTAAAGTTCATGGTACATTTTGGCCCATAAAAAAATGCCTATCCCATTAGCCCTAACCTAAATAATAGATTGTTTTGTTTCCCAAATGGCTTAATCAATGTTTGTTAGATTAATATTGATTTTATGTGATCAACTTGGGGTCATGAACCAAGAATTTACTTTAGTGTTGTGTATGTCTGAGTAAGTATAGTGTGTTTCAACTGGAAAAGGAAAAAGGTCAATTGAAATGAAATTAAAGGATATAAGTGATTAACTACTAACAAAACTATATTTAAAATGATGTAAATAAATAGTGACAAGCATTCACCATTAATAAATTAAATACCTATCCCATGAGGATTTCATGTAAGAAAAAATAAGGTGATAAAGAGGGGGAAAAGTAGGTTGAAATGGGTAAGGTAAAAAACCAATAAACTATATGATATCTGAGTTATTAACCTATAACAATATTCTTTCAAATGTAAGAACAAATAAATAATGGTTATGGGTTGTTAATGGACCTCTAAAATACCTGTCACCAAAGGGATATCCAAAGAAAAAAGAAAGGGGAGACTAATACTAATACAAAGGATATGTTCTTGGCTCACAAAATCTAATGAAGAAGAATGTGCATAGACATAGAAAATGAAATGATAGAGTTTCTACCACCAAACAACATCAAACTCCCAATTTAGCCCCAAAAATTATACTTGATGAAAAAGTAATAGAATCCCTCTTAGGTGTTTTCTTTAACTCTTGAGATTTCAAATTTGAAAAAATATAGGTTCGTAGAGAAACTATTGATAACATGGAGACCTAAACTCTACAATAGATAGTGAATAGGAAAAAAGAGAGAAAATTTGAGAAGTTTGGAATGTTTTACCAATGCACAATACTGAAATGAAAGTGCAATAACAAATGCAAGAATACATCCAAAACACACGTTAAGAAATGTTGGTATATGCCTATAACCCGTGTTGACCAATGTATAAAAAGGCCAAAAGAGTATGAGGGATGCCCGAGACTGCAATTTTTCAAGGTCTACTCTAGATCGATCGTTTGTTCCTATTTCGAGGCCTGTGACCTAAAAATCATATAGCAAAGGAAAAAAACATAAATTGTTCCAAAAAAATACTAAATATGGAAGTAATATAAATGGGAAAGGGGGCGAAAGCTCATAGAACACAAACTAGACTCTAAAATGTTTAAATCCCCACTTGAGTCATCATTTTATTGCTGTCTACCTACAACAAGGGTTAGAAAAAATATCTAAACTATGAGTTTCGAACAACTAAACAAGAACATGTGAAGATTTACTGATTGTACCCTAGATTTTTAATTACTTTTTCATAAGCATGTGGATATTACCAAAATTATAATAAAAAGTACTATATAAATAGATAAAAAATGCAACACATAAAAAAAAATGATACTCCAAAATACTGAAATATGGATGAGCTTCGTTAAGAAAAGATGTCATATATGAGAATATCCTATTTAACATTTTTTTTGGAGACCTTCACTGTAGGGTTCATTAGCAATTCTCTTTGCAAATAATGGTATCCCTCTCTCCAAAGGAAAATAAAAACAAAAAAAAGGAAAACATGAAAAAGGGTTTGAGCTTATTTGTGGAGAAAACTAAAATCTTTTATGATCATAACGAGGATGATGAAAATGGTTCATGGTGAAATAAGGAGAAGAACCTCTCCTATTTATATTAAAATTCTAGCTAGGTTTGATGAGGTTAAATATTATTATATACTAGTTGGACCAAATTAAGATTTGGCTAATTTCGTACATTATTATTATTGGTGAGAGGAGAAGGTCAAAAGTAATGATTTATGGAGTTAACTAATGAAATCAATTCATAAATAAATTATTTATTATATTGTTTCCATTGGTCTAGATAATATTGTTAGAAATAAGTAATAAATAAATGATTTATAAAATTATTTCCATTTGACTAAATAAAATTCATAGAAATAATTAATAAGTAAATCATTTTTTAATTACTTTTAGGGAAATGAATAAAATGAGAAAGTAATTATGATTTTTTTATATATAAATGTATAAAATGAAGAGAATAACCTAAGTTAATGAATTTATTGATTATTCCAATGTAAATGGGTGAAGTAATGGAAATAACTTAGGAAAAATTCTTCCTTAAGCTATTACATTACATGTAGGTGGTTTTTAATGTGTAAAATGCATACTTGCATGGTTTATTTTGATCCACCTAATGATTTTGGCTAGGTGATCACTTTCTTTGTGATAGAAACTATTGTAGATGACTCCAAATGTGTCTTTGGGGTTGATGATGTGGAATATTTGGATCATATTGTATCTCATGAAACTGTCAAAGTGGAGCTTATCAAAATTGAAACAATGATGGTGTTCGAAGTGTGAGAAATATTGAGAGAGGGGGTAGATTAATGTTATTCATACTTCCAACAAGTGGTATAATAGAAGGGATCTTGGTTGTAACTTAATCATTGGAGCATAGATCTTGCAAGTGTTGGTAAATTTTTTTTTTCTAGAATGAATCCTCGAGGAGTATCTATGCTCACTGCTCCAAATTTCAAGGCATGGCATGAAACCATTAAATATCAATCATTAGCTTGTGTATATGACATTTGTAAGTTGGTATGTTAAGGATGTCGTAGGGAATCTCTTTCACATAAAGTGATGCAACATAATTACCAAGTAAGATGCATTGTTTATGAGAATCTCCATAATGCAGATTTGCAAAAATTAATATATGTGAAATCTTCCAAGGAGATTAGGGATAGGCTAGAAGTGTTTTTGCGAGGTGATAGAAAAAATAATGGAGAGAAAAGGGTCAAAAAGAAGAGTAAGAAGAAGAAAAAGAGGAAGAGCCCTCAGAAGCAACAATTTCAAGCATAAGAGTCTCTCCCCCTAGTACAAATGGTTGAACAAATTACGAGAAGAGATCAAAAAAGGAAGAAACAAGTGTGCTCCGATGAAAAATATATGAAGGTATAATTTTAAATGAATTATTTTTGAGTTATGATTTTAAAAAATATGTTGTTAGTCTTGCTGAATTAGACACTCATGTTGATGAATGTGATAAATTGATACTTCTTCTAGTTGAATATGACTCAACTATGGATGTGATAGAGAAATTATTCATTGAAGTTAGTAGATTGATAGTTACATGTAGGGAGAATGGTTAGTTGATGCAAAGAGAAGAGGTTCCTATCCTAAAGATCCAAATTCAACAAGACAAAAGGATTGAGGATGTTATGGCTAGTTAGTGAAAAGAGAAGGAGGGTGGAGTTGAAAAACTTGAAGGTGAATTTGTCAAGCTGAGAAAAAACCTTGAAGAAAAGGATAACCAGTTGAAGCAAGAAATGAGTACGAAGGTTATTGGCTTGGGGGGGATTGGATCCAAGCTCAAGGTAAGCTACGCTAACCAACAAAACCCTACACTATTGGCCCTTTCGATCATAACTCGAGTAGCACAAGTTGTAGTCTCACCCAAGGTAGTATTGGGGGATGCTAGAACCAGGCTTCTGCATCCAAAAGACGATGTGATGTGGCTTAAGGCTCTTTCTATAGCATTAGTTTAGATCTGACCTTCATGACCCTTTATTCATTAGACTTAGATGAATTCGAGTTGATGAAAGTTGTAAGCTTCACGTAACTATCTAATCAGGCATAAAACAACATCTAACAGTTGATCTAGATCTTCGTGGAGTAATTAAGATAAAATATAGACAAATATCATTCAGTTATGAGTAAATACAAAAAATACACAATGCATAAATATAGATACAAATTTGCTACAAATATCTTTCTATTACTTCAAATATTCTTTTACAACCTTTCTAGACCCTGCACACACAGTTGTAGGTCTCCGCACACTCAGCTGCGGACTTACCAATGTCTTCACGCACTCAGCTGTTGAAACCTTCCCCTCCACCCAAAACGCAGAAATATCTACAATCACAGGCCCAAAGTCATACCATAATGAGTGATTGATTCATTGCCTTAGACTTGCTAAGACATCCATTTATATATCCTTCTATATTACAATATCACGGTCCGCAAACCATTGGAGGATCTTAAAAAGATATCAAAACATAAGGGGTTTTGACCTTCCTAAAACCCCTTGACTCCTATGTGACCTACGTTATTCACACTCTGCTCCTCAAAATGTAGAGACTTACAATATTTTAATAGAATTTGACTCAGTGGACCTTATCCCAATAGGCCCCCAAAAGAATTATGTGACTCGTCCTCGAATCACTCCACTGATACACTATGGATATTTCCTTTTAGGTTGTTGAAAAAAGAATCCACTAGTTAAAGTGCCTCTGTGCATTGAACAACTACAAAAGAGAAGAAACCAACCACAAAGGAAAAGCAGAAAAAGATGGTGCCGGTGAGAATGTCACCAAGGAAGAATCCAAAGGTGCGCCAAAAGGAGAAAAAAGACAAAAAATCGAAGAAAGTGATTGATTTGGAGGAGGAGGAGTACCAAGGCATAGAGGAATTGGATGCCGAAGAAGTCGAGCATATCTCACAACTCCGTGAGTATATCCCTCCACAGAAGGGAAATACCAAGGTTACCAAAGACCCTGATTTTGGGAATTTCATGGTGTTGGTTGCCTAAATAGGTGGAATTTGAAGGTCCTCCACTATCGCACATTCCAGTATTGAAAATGGAGGGTTGGGACCTCGCGGACCACAAGATATTCCCACATTTAGCAATCAATAAATATATGACAAAGATATACTATGAAGAGTCAAGAGTTATGCAGTTGGAGCCCATGAAGTGGGTTCGCTTTGTTGAATAGGAGGGATTGCTGCACATGCTCTGTGTGCCACATTATCATCACTCAACTATCAAAACATTGTGTGTGCACTAGCTCCTTGCGTTGGTTCACGATGAGTGTCTATGGCTTGGGGAGCCCATCCCGATTACGAACATGTTGATCCATAGGATAACAAGGTTAACAGTGTGTGAAGGGTGTCCAATACAATTGGGAAAACTATCTATTCCAGGAGTTCGTCGGAAAATGTTAAGAAGCCCAAGAAGAAAGCAAGCCATTATATTCTACATGCCTACTATTGTCTATTGTTTTAGTAGCTTGCAAATTGTCAGAGGATAGCCAGTTCCCCCCGTACAAGGAAGATTTGCCAAAGGTAGCGTGGTTCGGCTCATTGTGGTCTACAAAGGATCCAGCAAGGATCAAGGAATCGAAAATCTTCTGGATTTTCATGGGGATGGACCTTCACATGGTTATCAGTTAGAGGCCAAGGTTATCCCAAACCTTTTTTGTGTAATTGACAGCCTACGCGGAGGTCAAGGCCAATTTCCAAAGTGTGTCAATCAGGGCACAGAAGGACCCACAACAAACATGGCACCATTTGCTTGATTTGATATCTGAGACGGATGTGCAAGATATTGTGGGGTATTGGCCAATAGAGTAACGTGAATCCACGGGACGATGTGGGAACAAGCAAAGGAACGAAGTGCTCTTCTACATAGAAGTGAAAGGATGTAGCTTAGAAGGCCACGTGCACCTTGGCTGAGCAAAAGAAGAAGGAAGTTGCTAAGGCACCTTCGGAGAAGAAACAAATGGAGAAAGAGTGCGCTGCAAAAGAGCAAGCTGAAAAAGAACACCAGGAAACAAACGAAGGTGAAAATCTGCTTCATAGCACATAGATAAGAAGGATTTGTCGTCACACGAAGGAGGCGATGGTGAGGAGTAGTGCACTCCTTTCACCTTGAAGCGGCATGGGCAAGAGTTGACTATTGGACATCAGAAGAAGCATAAGTTTGATAACAAGATAAACCTTGACCTAATGGTGCTGACAGAAGGTGATCTAGATGAGATTGGTGACAAGGTGAGAGACACGATGACTTAGGTGTTGTAGCAGTTTGAGAAACAGTACATGTAGATGCTAGGGAGCATCCAAAAGGATCTGTACGAGATGCATATCAAGGATAACATGATTTAAGCTGGCATCAGGCAAGCGAGTGAGGTGAAAGTGAGCCTGACTTAGGGAAGTGGAACAGTGGTAGAACTGGAATGGACCCTGGGCCTCATAATCATACCCTTGCCAGAAGGGCCTGTTCGTGCAAAGTAAGATGAGGATTGCACTGTGATCAGCATAGTGAAGGACATGGGGCTGAATTTTCCCACACTGCCACTCTAGACACTCCATGCACTACATCATGGGATTTCAGAGGAACTGAGGATCAGAGAGTAGCTTGCCCTCACCATTATTAGTGAGTTTAAATTCGACAATGAACATATGTTCGTGGAGAAAAATTAGGCATTGAAGGAAAAAGAGGAGTTTCAGACACAATGTCAGAGCCTGGAGACCATGATCGAGTAGGCCTTTAGGTCAATACCCGAATTAAACATACCAGAGTACGTAGAAGCCTTAACAAATGTCAGGAAGTTGGCTACTGCAGCACGTGCATCAAAGGAGGAAGTTGTTAGGGTTACCTTTTATTTCTAGATGAAGATAGAAGAGCTGCAGTTGAAGTTGCAGCTAATGACTCTGCCAGATGTATGGGAGGAACATGTAACAACCATCAAGGAGAATACGAAAACCTTGGATGTCGCAGTCAATGACAGCACAACAATGTTCAATGCAACAATGGAATTATGGACAAACCTAGAGGAGGACCCAAACCTGTAGAAGTTGAACACCGATGTCCGAGAGACGTGGTATAAGTATGATGACATCCAAGCAACTACACGCACTTTGGTGCCAGTGCAAGACCTCGCGAAGTTACAAGAGGTAAGGTAGCTGCAAGCACAGGTGGAATAATTGCATAGGAAAGAGGCCCTACTAAAGACGAGATTACAATTGTGGCTAGAGGAAGCTTTTCATCTTACTCTGTCACTTGAGTAAAAGCTAAAGTTGCTACAATAGACATAGAGGACAATGTTCCGAGCAGTGGAGGGCCTGACAACAGAAAAATTGGTCGAATAAGTACAACAGGTTGTGGCACAAAGCATTGATAAAGTTGTCATGTTGCAGGTTGAGCTAGTTGGTCTGTGCAACAAGATCAAGGCACTTGCTGAGTGACTCAAGGGTGACTCACGATCTTTGTGTTGGGGGCCTATTAGGATAGGGTCCCTAGGGTCAGTTTTTGGGGATAGTTAACCTAAGTTTTGTAAAAAGGTGTAAAGTCTCTGCGAAATGTGGATGTGGAGTGCGCAAGAAGACAGGAGTCAAATGGGTCTTAGCCCCTTGTTTTGAGTCTATTTTAAGATTCTCCCATGGTCCATGGACCATGGTATTTAATTAAGAAAGCTAAAAATAGTTAAGTCATAGAAAGTCTTGGAGATAACTTAGAATGAAGAATTGTGAACTTTGAATGGTTGTTGTTGTTTTGGGCAAGTGCTAAGGTAGGAAGGCTCTGCTTCCTGTACTTAGGCGAGAAGGGGAAGGCTCCTTCATATGAGTTTGCATGAGGCCTTGGTAAGTTTGCAGATGAGTGCACAGCCCCTGGAATTGAGTGCTCAGGTAGAAGAGTCTGTAATCTGAACATTGAAGATCAATAAAGACTGCTTTTGAAAGAATTATTAAGAAATCTAAGTATTTCTATTGATTTTGTTTATGCTATGAATTGTCGCTTTTAATGTGTTTTATATGGCATAATGAATGAATGCCATGTGAAACCATTGTATTTGTCTTATTTATCCATGATTTAAGTAGTTATCTAACTTGACGAATATGAGCATTATCTCTGCTATCTTTTCTGATGAATTGGGTAGATCTACGGGAAGTCATATCTAGGGTTATTTATTGATGCGCAAAAGTAGATAAACTGTCTGTTTAAGGTCTACAAAGACTGATCGAAAACCTTCACGAAGGTCTAGAAGCCCTCTTTCCTTAGTTACAATAACAAGCCCTAGAAGGATATCGATCTACGGGAAGGAAAATCTGAGCTTTAGAAACTTAAGAACCACTTATCACATGTCCCTAGATGTAGAAAACTGGTTCTAGCATCCCCCAATACTGCTTCCGGTGAGACTGCAACCTGGCCTATGCAGGTTGTTGCTGAAAGGGCCAATAGTTAGGGTTCTGTTGGTTGGCGCGAAAAACTCTGAACCAAGATCAGGCCCCCTTAAGCCAACATCTAGTTAGAAGGGACTTTAGTTTCTGGACTCCTTCAACACCTTCTAAAGGAAAGCTAACATATTATTTTTGATAGTTTAAGTGACAACTTGGTATTTACACTATTGGATGTCATAAAAGCTTAGTGCAATGGTGTAATGGATATTTCAATTAATTTTAAAAATCTCTTTGAGAAAGTTTTCATGATCGTTGCTAGTCGAGAAATAATTCGTGATTGATGATGCATATTTTCCTTTTATTCATGCATCTTCATTGATGTTTTCTTCGAACATTTCTTTAATATTCCTGTCCTTTTTCTCTTAGTTGATGATATTCTATTTATATCTTGTTCTTAAAGAATTTCTGAAAAAAATTCTAACTTGTTTTCTATCACAAGTTCTATTGAGTTTCTTTACTTTTTCCCATATTCTCCAAAACTACTTTCAAACAAACATGGTGGCAGTTGGGCCCATATACCAAATATGACTCCTATCTAAAATGGTTTAAGGTCTACTTGGGATTTTACACTGAGGAGATCCACTTAACACTCATGGTACATTTTTGCCCATCAACATATGCCTATCCCATTAGCCCTAACCTAAATCATAGATTATTTTGTTTCCAAAATGGCTTAATCAATGTTTTTTAGATTAATATTGATTTTATGTGATCAACTTGGGGTCATTGTTGGGTGTAGGAATTGCACTTAAGAAAGCTCCTTCACCACTTAATTGTCAACCCGGGAGTTTTGTAAACTTAGAGATGAAGCATAGGTAATTCAAAAAGTGGTATGAACTTTTCCTATTTCTATTCCTACTTCTCAACTGAAACTTTGCAGAATTAAACAGAAAAATCTCAAAGGAAATTAACACCAAAGTAATTCTAGTGTTGGAATGTAAAAGCATGCATTTGCGAAGAAATCAAATAAAGGAATTTTCACACTAAGCAGTTGTTCCTGTACTCATGTAATTTTCTTGCAATAGTGCAGGTACAAAACTTATGTCAGAAGTATAATTTACACTTCTACTAAAGACTTATATTTTCCTGTAGGGGCTCTAAGCCTCAAGGCTTGGAGCACTCTTTTCCCGTAACAAGACACTAGTCCTTGTACCAGAACAGAGCTTCCTACACCAAATATTCCAATTTTCTTTTGGGAAAATAAAATAGCATGTTAACTATAAAAAGAATTGCAAATGTGAGTAGAATCTAAAATAATCTTGCACATGAAAAGAATTCTTTAATCGACTGAATCTCAAAAATGGAAATAAACTCTTAAGATAAAAACAATCTTCGAAAGTAAAGAAAACTATCTTCAATCAAAAGGGGTTTTTCATGTAAACAAATATAAATATTAGAGATGCCTTCTTCAGATGAAAAACACTTGCTTCATAAAAATGGATTAAATCATGTAAAAGGAAAAGAATGAAACGTTTGTGGCAAATGAACTAGTGAACCAGGGTGCAAGATCCTACATGCACTAGTGTAGGAAGGATCTCATCTGCACGATCCAAGTGAAAGAAAACCAACAAAAAAAATTACATGAAGCAATTTAATTTAACTTTCACATAACGAATCCGTTCACACTTGATTTTTTTAATGAAATAAATCAAAATTCATAGGCAAGCACGAAATCAATATTGAAACCACGCTTTTGTAAATAAATAAAGTTAACACACCTTTAAGATAACAAGCAAGAGGGTAAACGAGTTGGGCTAGCTTGGCCCTAGCCAACCAGCTCGTTTCCCATTTTAGGAAACAAAAACCTTTACCACGTTATCAACACATCGATGAAAAATTATAACATAGAATGAGAAAATCATGGCACAGTTCGTTGTATTAATTCTGATCAGCAAATATACATTTCACCTCAAGTCCATCCTATTGGGTCAAGAAAAAGATATGTTTTCTCCTTGGTAATTGCTTTATTTAGCACTCATCCTCACATGATTATCTCCATTTATGAATAAAAGTAGAGGAAACAATAGCTAAAGTCGAGTAAAAGTAATCACTAACAAATTAGATGAGTCTAAGCAAGAAAAATTGACTTTTACTATCTTTATTTGTAGAAGTCATGAATTGAATGATGGCTGCCCAATCAACAGAACAATAACATCTCACAATGGAAAGTGACAACATCAGAGGTAAGGCAGGATAGTGGAAGACTGGGAAAACCAATGGCTATTTTATGACAGAATCAAATCAAGTATAGAGAAATCCTTAGTATCGCCTGATCTTGAGGATCCACTTTTATATATTTATTTTCTTTCTAAATGTAATGTATAAGGCTGAAAGGAAAAACTGAATGAAGTTTAGAATTACAGAGTTTGTAATTATTCTTTTTGAAATATAATACTATTTTTTTGGATGTTGTAACTTGGTTACTTATATAGGTTGCGTTTAATTCATACTTATATTCTAAGTATCTCTTAGCAGAGACTTTTGGTGACTTTGGGCCCAATCAAGAGAAGATCTACTGCTTCACCTGTGTCATAATCATTTCTATTTCATTCTTGATTTCTTGTTAATATTAAGTTAATATTACTTTTGATTATTGTAAGGATTGTCGATTCAGTTGTGTTTGCTGTTCATTTGAGATTTCGATTGATCCGTGTGTTATATGCGAGTAAGACTTTTGATTGAATTGGTTGTGATAGTTTCAACTAGCGTCGTTGTTCCTTTCAAGTAATGTTATCATAGATTTCAAAGATAGAATTAATCGCTTTATTCTTCTACAACCATTTTCTATTTAGATAACGTTTGATATTGCTTTATCATTGCTATTCAATTCAAAATTGTTGTTCAACTTAGAATTGATGTTCGATTCAGAATTGTTGTTCGATTCAAATTTGTTATTCAATACGGGATCACTGTTCAATTAATAAATGTTGTTCAATTCGGAACTGTTGATTAATCCAGAATTGTTGTTCAAGTCGAAATCATTGTTCAATTCAGATTCGCTGTTCAATTCAGAATTGCTACTTAATTAGGATTTGTTGTTTATTTAGGATTTGTTGTTCAATTACCATTGTTGTTAATTGTTACAGTTCTCTTTCATGAGTGAGTGAGTTAGCTTTAATTCTAGTTAAAACTTTCAAGTGTGATTCTTTAGAAGTCGTATTAAGATCTATTTTCTTCCATGATAGGTTAAGTAGAATTGCAAAGTGTGTTATGAATTTCTTTCAGAATTACTTCTTTAAGAGTTGATTGGATTGAGATTGAAGAAGATAGTCATTAGAAATTACAACGATTTGTTATTAGTTAACCTCATAATTCACTACATATATAGTGCTTACACTCTTGAAATAGAAAGGCTTACCTTGGTGTTCGTTATGTGGGGCCTGACCCAGGTTCATAAGTGATTTAGCCAAGCAAATCCTGGTACTACTGGCCCTTTCAGCAATAGTCTGTGGAACGCGGGATGAGGTCTCACCTGAAGTAGTGTGGGAGGGTGTTGGAACCAGATTTCCACACCCTGGGGATGTTTGATATGGGGTAATAGGTACGCGATTCAACCTTCGCGCATCTCTAGCCGTAGTTTGACCAGTGTTAATTACCCAAGTCTTCCTTAATTAAGTTTTGTTCGCTAATTACTTAGAAGGTTTTCATACACAAGCATTCATACAAGTGCGCGCATATAAATAAACAGATACCATTAATGCATAACATCAGAATCTAGATCTACGAAATAGATGCACAATATTCCGAATCAACTTATCTTTATTAATAATCCTTTTCAAGTTCAGTTCAATACAGATCTGACTCCGCCCTATGCACTCAACTGCAGGGGTCCGCACACTCAGCTGTAGTCTCTACTAGGCCTCTGCGCACTCAGCTATAGGGGTCCACGAACTTAGTTGCAGACTCTACTAGGCCTCTGTGCACTCAGATGCAGAGCCTCTTCCTACTACTATGAGCCAATACACTTCAGATCCACTTCTATCCTCTAACCATGCCTTCAAATCTATCTATTGCTTGCTTCCCGAAACTATCATGTTTACACTTAGAGGCTCGCTCTATTTATACAATCCCATGGTCTGCAGACCATGGATAGGCCGACACAAATTTACATTAAATTACACTATTTTAGGGTGGACAACCCTATGACTCATCCTAGACTCTCGCACTCAGCACCCGCATTTGATGGGGTCCTTACATTACATTGACCAAAACTCAGGCTTTAAGCTCCAAAAACATGCTATAGGGGGATCCGCTACCCAATAGGCCCCTAACACAATTATCGTGACCCATCTCGAGCCACTGTGCGACGATCTTGGCACGAAGCCCTTCCAACTATGTTTGGGTTGCACAAAGGTCACAGCTGATTGCTTTGCCGTTTGTTGGATCTGCTCTACTCGCTCGATTGAATGCTTGCTGTCAGAGTCAAATCCCTGTGGAAAAGCTTGCATCACTTTCATTTGTGCAAGTTTTACTTTAATGTTGGCAGTGATGAGGAATGTCGCTCGCTCCTCGTTGTCTTAACTTGGACATCTTGTCATGAACAATGACACCAACGATCACCTCCCAGCCTACCCACATAGCAGCGCAGCCCCCTATGCACGGGTGTGACCCCTATGACATATTGACCCTGTGCGCAACCTCCTTGTCACGCAGCTCCGATACAGACTCTTTTATAGTCCCGCTCTCTCTTTCAACTACTTGGAGCACTGAGACTGTGCTCCCTACAGATAGTCAAGTGGTCACACCACCTCTGCGAGGCTTTAATTTAATTTGCAGCCTAGTCTGTGGACACTCACAAATTTCCTTGCGACAGTCATTGCTACGCGTTCTTCCTTATGGGACACGCTCCGCCGATTACTTTGTCTGGTAAAGTGTGGTCGCAGCCATGGTACAAAAGCCACAAACTATCGCAAAAATATTTTAATGTAGTAGTATGGCCGCTCATATCTTGTCCTGTCATTATTATTTTATCTTGGGCAATTTCGGTTTCCAGTTTTTTGATTTCTTCATCCATTAATTATCTTTTCTTCCTCAGTCTTACCCGATCTTCTTTGAGTTCGTCTAGTTTAATATTCCCTCGCTGAATGGCTTCCTGTAACCACATAATTCCTTCATCCGGTTCCTCACGTACTGGCCCAACTGTAGGAGTTATTGTATTAGGATTCCTCTCTACTCTTCAGCGTTGGAATAATTTCCGCGCTTAGGTCTTTGCACATGGCTTGATAGGCCCATCCAACCGCTGGTACGCATGGGTCCCAATCAGTTCGTCTCACCTGGTGAACCCTGTTTAGGATTCCACATACCTTCTCGAATGCTTCCGCATGGAATGTTTGTGGTGCACATCACTTATCCTGCTGCTGCGTTCTGTTCTGATTTTCAATCCTTGGTTTGGGGTATGTTCGTGTGGATTGCACAACACACATCTGTACCCATCGACTCAGGTGACCATGCAAGCTGCTCTTTCTTGGCTACCTGGCTCTTTTTCAAAGCTGGGGTCTTCTAAACTACATGCACATCATCCTTCTACATCTGCACTAGTCCTAAAACTTGCCTTAACGTGTACTCCACCATCGTGTGGGTATTGTGCGCAGTGCCCATCGAACCGTTGTTGTTCCAATACTGCGCTTTCAAATTTGTCTAGGAATTCATCCACCACTATCACTCCATCATATGTTGGCAGTTCCCTTGCCTCTATTGTCACGCAGTACAGTGACCTAATCATCATGTTTCAATTCAGCGTTGTCACTTCGTGCAGCTGATTCTTCCATCGTTCTATTTCCTCGTCTGAATCCGAAGTGCAGGAGCTTTCGCACTCCCACGAGATTCTCCCATTTGCAGTCGGATTCTCCCTATCCTAGTCACACGCCGTTATCTGGTAAATACAATCTAGCTCATCGTCGCTTTCATCGTCACACACTGGTTCAATATAGCGTGCTCCTTCGACTCGGTCTAGTGGGATTACTACACGTAGTGATTTCTTTTCAAGTATCATCTTCCGCTTCTTATGGTTGATGACTCTATTAATATCAGTGGCCCAGTATATTCCTAATAGGGTCAGATAGGGGTTGTTGTCATCGACAACCTCTATCACTTCAAAGTCCATCTGCATGCTCGCACCTTCAATATCAACTATTACCCATTGTAACCTCCCCATGGGCAAAATCTTCTATTGGTTCGCCATTCATAATTGAATAGGGGACCACTGTAACATGGGCCTCCCCATGCATTCCCATGTTCGCTTCGATAACACATTCGCGTCTGATCCCAGATCTAGGATGACCTGATCCATTTCATACTCACCAATCTGCACCGTCAATCTCATTTCCCTCACAGTGTGCAATGCATGCTTTCCTAGTTTTCGGACTACGCACAGTTCTCTTGACCTCGTGCACCTAGTGATCAGCTCTTATGGCCCCTTCACTGCCTTGTTGTCACATATAAATTTCATGCATGTCTCCAGAAAGGTAGTGAGCATGGAAGGATCCATTTCTAGCTCTGGTTGATCCTTACTACCTGAAGTGGAGGTCTTCGTGAAGCTCTTCTTAGCTTCCATAAACCTCTCCTTTGTGCATTTTAAGTCAAACTCGGGTTCCTTTGCAGGAGCCTTGTGAACCCATGTATCTTCCTCGGGTTGCTTCCCCTTATCTTCCCCTGTGGTTGCACCACTTCTGAGCACCATGTTCACATTTGGGTTTTCTTCACATGGTTTAGACCTCATAATTTGGATATTCTGAGTTGGAGGAGGCTAGAGTAACCCTTTTTCGCGCATCTGTGTGATAAACGTAAGACAATCTATCATTTCATGATCAAACTGAGCACAGTACGAATAAGATATCCTCATCAGGTTGGTGCAGTTGTGGGCATAGTGCCCTGGTCCTCAGCAATTGTAACAAATTAACTATCTACGGCCCCTTCCTGGTCCCATTCCTCCTCCTCTTCGATCTCGCCCCTAAAATATAGCATGCACCATCCCCGCAGCTGGGTCAAGGGCTCGCGTTTCTGTCTTCATCCTATAAGCTGGGGTCTGATCCATCATTAGCTTGTAGCTGCTACAAGTGCGCTCGTCGTGGCCTACCAACCTGCAGAAATTACAAAACAACTACTGGGGAGTCTGTGTATACTTCTGCAACAAATGAAAATTGCCCATCATGTGTTTACCTCCTATCTAACACATTGTGCACCATAATGTGGGTGTCTCACTCGGCCATGCCTATGCCTCTGGTCTCAAAGTAATTGGTCCCCCTCCTGCCAAGTAGTTCTTGAATATTAGATAGTAATCCTTGTCATGGCCCTGGCCTTTTCATTTTATCCACCATAATTCCTCGCATGGCTCTGGCTGCAGTGCCCTATCCTACTTCAAACTTTACATCTGCAAGCATAGATTCTATAGTTGCACGTGGGTTTGTTAAACTCCCAACCCAGGGTCTTGTATCGGGGTCTCATGCAACCTCATCGCCATTTCCAACACTTCAGCCTGGGTGGAAATTTTCTGTTGTGACAACGCCGTACTCAAGTGCGGTGTCAGGGATGCCACAAACCATGTGTGATGCTAGGCATCTGTTAGCGTCATATTTGCCTCGCGGATCGTAGTCTTCAGCTGTTGATCCAAATCCAAGGGGGTCTTGCCTGGAAGCATCACGATCTCTTTAAACTTGATGATTGACTATGTCTTTGATTTTGGTCAGCTAAATTCTCTGTTCAATGCATTTTGGATGTCTGCTATCCCTGCATTTGGGTGGTCGTTAGAGTGCTTAATATACCATGTCAATGCACAATCCTGCAATGCACTCACCAATGTAGCCTTATTAATGTTGTCATCCGTGACCCCTTGCGCTTCCCACACTGCTCTTACCACGAACTAGAACTGGTCTGGATCTTCATTCCCTACACCTCTGAATATGGGTAGTTTGATCATGTTCGCCATGCTAAACTGTGGGGGTGGTGGAGGTGGAGTAGGTAGAGATGGAGGTGAGGGAGGTGAAGCCAGTGGTGGCATGGGTGGAGGTGGTAATTGTGGAATGCGCTACCTTATCAAACTGACCGCACTTCTCAGAGAGACCCGAGCAAGCTCTTCCTTGCTCTCTCCAGAAGGTGAAATGAAGGGACTATTTTCTAATTCCCCACTAGCTTTGTAGATCTTTCCATTCTGTGTCATCCGAAACACCAATGTATTCACATAACCCGCTTTTCACATAACAACATCTTAATCTAGGTATTCAAAGATTTAATATACTTACCTCGTGGTCCCTTGAGAAAACATCGTTCTGCTTAGCTGTAGCTCACGGTCGTGTCTACCGCAAATTCAGTGATAAATCTCCCTATTATCCAATCGAGCCAATGGTCCACAGCTCGCGCGATCTTATCTTCTAACGCTTCTTGTCCGCGCACTAATTCTGGAGTCCACACTGTCGGTTGGTCAAGCCTACACCTTCCCTGGCTGTCGGCTAACCTCACGATCCACTAATATAGTTCAAAAGGAAAGGATGCAAAGAAAATCTCATGGATTTCTGTATAAACGTAGCAATCCAGCCACTTTTTCTTAGATACTTGGGGAGTTCTATTTTCCTGTGTCGCAAACTCGTGAGTCTTCTGGCCCAACCACTCTTCAATTTCCTTCTTTGTTGGGTTCCAGTGGCACGACATCAGACATCCCTTAGGCAGATCCTGGTCCTGGCAATGGAACCATTTGTTGGCTACGTGGGGCCTGACCTAGGTTCAGAAGTGATTTAGCCAAGCAAATCCCAGCACTACTGGCCCTTTCAGCAACAGTTCACGAAATGCGGACTGAGGTCTCACCTGAAGTAGTATGGGAGGGTGCTGGAAGTAGGTTTCCGCACCCTGGGGATGTCTGATATGGGGTGATAGGTATGCGATTCAACCTTCGTGCTTACTAGGTTACGTGCACCAGCGAGCTCCTTGCATCCTCTGGTATTGCCTTCGTGCAGCTCTAGCTGTAGTGTGACCAATGTTAATTACCCAAGTCTTCCTTAATTAGGTTTTGTTCGCTAATTACTTAGAAGGTTTTCATACACAAGCATTCATACAAGTGCGCAGATATAAATAAATAGATACCATTAATGCATAACATCAGAATCTATATCTACGAAATAGATGCACAATATGCCGAATCAACTTAGCTTTATTAATAATCCTTTTCAAGTTCAATTCGATACAGACCCGACTCTGCCCTACGCACTCAGGTGCAGGGGTTTACGCACTCAGTTGCGGACACTACTAGGCCTCTGTACACTCAGCTACAGAGCCTCTTCCTACTACTATGACCCAGTGCACTTCAGATCCACTTCTATCCTCTAACCATGCCTTTGCATCTATCTATTACTTGCTTCCCCAAACTACTATCTTTACACTTAGAGCCTCGCTCTATTTATACAATCCCATGGTCTACGGACCATGGGTAGGTCGACACAACTTTACATTAAATTACATTATTTTAGGGCGAACAACCCTATGACTCAACCTAGACTCTCACACTCTGCACCCACATTTCGTAGGGTCCTTACATTACATTGACCAAAACTCGGGTTTTAAGCCCCAAAAACATGCTATGGGGGGATCCGCTGCCCAAAACTCGGGTTGACAATTAATGTAGGAATTAAGATTTTTTGTAAAAAGACATCTTAGTGTACCAACATTTTGGTGCCGTGGGCGGAGAGAGTGTCCCAAACCGATTTCCTTTTTATCTTGCTATAAAAAAATTGGGTTTAAAAAACAGAAGGTAAGAAGTTGTGAACCTAGTAAGTAAAGTGCTTGCTTACCAGCCGTATTTTCAACAAAAGGTTAGAGGGTAAATAGGAATTGGTTTTTATGAATGACTAGGAATAGAAAGATAGAAAAATAATCGAAACCCCCTACAAAATCCACAAAACCCATGGGATTAGTGAACCTTGGGAGAATGACCTTTATAGCCGAAATTGTGAGAAAAACAGAGTTTCAAGCATCAGTAGGATTCAAGGTTGTAATTGGAAAAATTCCTAATATAATACCTCAAGCAACATGCTCACCATCTACAACTCACACTGAGATTCAAAGCCAAATTGGAGGATCTGAACAGTGTCTTCAAGATACAATAAACTTACATTTTGATCCTCTACAAGAGGGAAAATCCTGTAACTTAAGAGAAGGAGAAGGAGAAACTAGTGGAACTGCTAAGGTCGGACCTCAACTATCTGAACAAGGGTCTCCTATGTTCCCAGACCTAGGTAGTGCTACAAAGCCATCTCGTGTTGTTAATCCCCTGGTTACTCGAAAAATACCCCCCTGAAATTCCTGAAAAGTATTGGCACATCTTCGACCAAATGGAAAACTAACCACATGAAGGTCAAACCTCGACATTGGAATACCCCATAATCAACCAAGTGGCCAATGCCCCCATCAAGGCTATTCCTCTATAGGGCATCCCAAATTTTCATGGGATGATCACAGAGGATCCTGACACCTTCTTGTTTGAATTTGACATCCTCTGCAGAGGGTATGACTACACCACTGACCCCCAAAAGCTAAAAATATTCCCTCCTATTCTAAAGGGATTAGCTTTAAGATGGTTCATGGGTCTGGGTGGGCATAGTATTAATTCTTGGGACGATATGAAAACTGCCTTCCTCACCAGATACTAGGACTTTTGCAAGACTATGGAGCTAAAGGATGAAATCTTTAAGATGGCTAAAAAAGACAATGAAACTCTAGAAGAGTACATTGAATGGTTTCATTATAACTTCTAGAGATCTCCACACACAACCCTACCAAAGGAAGTCCTAAAGTTATCTTAATTAAAGGAATGAAAGATGAATGGTTAGAAACTCTAAATTTAATGGGGAAAGGAGATATTTCTTAGGAGTATTATGATGAAATCGTTCGCTTGTGTATCAGTTGTTCGCAAGGAAGATCACGCATAGGATCAGCAAGTTGAGATCCCATGAGCAGGGGAAGCAAGCCACAGAGCGGAGGAGTAACACAAATGGAAATTAGTAACCTCCTAGAAGACTTAGAAATAAACATTCTAGGCACCCTCATGACGCAGCTCGAGGTCCTACAGGCTAAACAAAAACAAGATTTAGTAGAACAAAACTTGGTTGTTTTCTGTCCACGCTGTTAGAAGAATCAAAACCAATGCAAGTTTCCACTAGACATGGTTCAGACATGCACTATATGTACCAAGGATCATGCCACTGAATAGTGTCCATCGCTCTCGGGGTTGAAAGTAGTGTTCAAGGAAGCAGAAGAAGAGATAGAACCTTTATATCTAATGAACCAGCGTCGACAGTGATAGGCCAAACCTCAGGATATGTCAGGAGATGCATCCCAGTTCTTTCATTCTTCACAGTTTAATCAGAAACAGAACCCTAGGGCAGCGTGGCAACGCCAATCACCCTACTCGAATTGGAAACCTCAGCCATTCCCTATGACAACTTGGTCAACTCAATCCTTTACGGGTAATGGATGGCCAAATTCTCCTTTTAGTCCTGTTTGGCAAGGAAATCCCTATCAATCCCAGTGGTCTCCCTCCACTTCTCAAAACCTGAATTGGTCTACAAATTGGTAGCAGCCGTTGGGAATATCCAAAACTCCTATGGGGACAGGTCCTCAACCTTAACCCACATTATTAGCGCCTTATCCATTACAACAAAATCCTCAGCCTCTTCTGCACCCTCAACTGGTAGCCCAACCGGCTCCAAATCCCAATAACAGACCGGTCCAGCTGGTGCAAATTGTAGAAAGCTAAGACTATGAGATTGAGCAAAAAGAATGTAATGAACTTAGATTGAGGTCAAGATGTATCATCACCCCTAAGGAAAATAGGGATCAACCATCAATTGAAATTGAAAAACCACCTGTACATATAGCACCACCTGTACATATACCAACACCCGTAATTGATACTGAAATGAAATGAGGAGAAGAGACAAACCAATAGAAAGATTCAGAAGAGCTTATAGTCACTTATCCCCCATTCCCCGAAAGGTTAATGATACCTAAGCAGATTGTGTACCCATATTTTGATCTTGTAGGGGAACTAAAAAACCTTTGTATAAAAATTTCGCTCCTTTAGGCCATTCAGGACATTCCCATCTATGCTAAAACAATTAAAGAGTTACGTGTTAAGAAGCATATGAGGAAATAAAAAAACTTCACCCACCATTCATGTTGCAGGGACCATATCTGATTTAACCTTGGGAGAGGAAACTCCAGTAAAGTATGAAGATCTTGGAAATCCCATAGTGATAGTTCAAATATATGGCCACTCTTTTCCCAATACACTAGTTGATATGGGTGCAACCATGAATATTTTAATAGCAAAAACCTATCAAGCACTTGGTATTATAGCCTTGGAACCAATCACCACCTTACTAGAACTTATTGATTGTTTGGTGGTAAAGCTAGAAGAAAGTCTACAAGATATCATGGTCTTTTTTGATTCATGGGAATATCCAGTAGATTTTCTTGTTATAAACCTGAAGAGTCAATTGGATGGGCACCCCCTGATATTGGGCCGACCTCGGCTGGTCACAGTTGATGCATATATAGGCTGCCAAAGGGGCAGCATGACTATTTCAAAGTGGGATGCTATAGAAAATCTTGTTTTATATCCCCCTACCAGACCAAGTCTGCCCATTGTAAAAATATGTAAACAACGACTAGCATACCTAGAAGGAAGCATTAGTTCACCACTCACAGTAGTAGAGGCACTAGAATTCAAAGATCGTATTAAAGATGACGTTATCAACAATTTCATCAATCAGCCAGAAGATGTGAGCAACATAAAGTGTCAAATGTTGAAAGAAATCCTTGATAACGAAGCATCAAAAGATCCCTTGAAGGATACTGATGATCAAGACATCCAGACGACTACTGTTCATTACAAGAAGCCGGTGGAAATTGAACTAGGAAAAGTTTTAAAAATTAATGATACCTTGGACAGTGAGAAACAACAAAAGCTCATACAGATCCTGCAAAAATATAAAGGGGCTTTTGCCTAGGATTATCTTGATATGAAGAGTATAGACCCACAACTGTGTACTCATCACACCTATATCGAGAAGGATGCTCAACCTATCCGGTAGCCTCAACAGAGATTGAATCCGCACCTTAATGATATTATGAAAGAAGAATTACAGAAGCTGTTGGATGTGAATTTAATTTGTCCTATTTCAGATAACAAATGGGTCTCTCCATTTCTAGTCATCCCCAAGAAAAATGGGAAATGGAGTATCTATGTAGATTACATGGAACTAAACAAGGCAACACAGAAATATCATTTCCCTCTCCCACTTATCTATCAAGTCCTAGATACCTTGGCAGGGAAGAAATTCTTTTCCTTCCTAGATGGCTCCAATGGCTACAATCAGATTTAGATCGCCTCTGAAGACCAAGATAAAACAACCTTCACCTGTCCCTGGGGTATGTTCGCTTACAGAGTATTACCATTCGTCTTATGCAATGCCCCAACCACGTTTCAAAGAGCTATACTTAGCATTTTTGTCGACTTGACAAATGAAGGACTTGAGGTATATATGGATGACTTTACTCCATATGGGGATGATTTTGATCAAGCACTGCAAACATTAGAAAAGGTTTTAGAATGATGCATTCCTACCAGGTTATGTTTAAGCAATGTCAACTGTCACACGATGATGACTGAAGGTATAATCTTGGGATATTATATTTCTGCAGCAGGGATACAGGTAGACCCAACAAAAATATAGGTAATTATCTTGCTGCCTACTCCCTATACTCAAACAAAGGTACGTAGATTCCTAGGATACGCAGCCTATTATCAGAGGTTTATTAAAAACTTTTCACAAATTGCTGTGCCTTTATATGCTTTAATTGGAAATGTTGATTTCAGTTGGTCTAACAAATGTGACACAACTTTTACAGGTTTAAAGAATCTAGTCCTGAAGGCACCAGTATTACATGGACCAAACTGGGAGTTGCCTTTTCACATATCCATGGACACATCAGATGTAGCTATAGGCATTGTCCTTTGTCAGGAAGAGGACAGGAAGCCTTACACTATATATTATATTAGAAAAAATATCACTCCTGTAGAACTTAATTATACAATTATAGAAAATTAATTCTTAACCATTATTTATGTAATCAACAAATTTAGACATTACATAACTGGCTACCAAGTTTTTATGTATACTGATCACTCTGCCATTCAGTATTTAGTTAAAAAACCTATCACAAATGGTTGGGTGACTCATTGGCTATTGCTTTTGTAGGAATTCGACATTACTATTAAGGATTGTCCGGGGAAGGAAAAACCAGTTGCTGATTTTATGTCTCGAATCCCAAAGGTAAATGATCCACTGGTAGTGGATGACCAATTCCTAGATGAACATTTGTTTGCCGTGATAGTCAAGATGCCATGGTACACATATGTGGCAAATTATCTAGCAGTAGGGAAACTGCCCAGGAATTTGACAGCGAGGGAGAGGAAACATATCATTCAATGTAGTGCCCGATTCTCTTGGATTGGAATATATCCTTTTCACACAGGGTCCGACATGTGTATAAGCAGATGCATTCAAAAGGATGAGATTTATGACATCTTGAAAGCTCTCCATGATGAACCCTGTGGAGGTCACTTCGCGGATCGAAGGACAGGGCATAAGGTACTACAGATGGGCTATTATTGGCCCACTATTTTTAAAGATGCTAAGAAATATGCCCAGGCTTGTGATAGCTTCCAAAGGATGGGCCAACCTGGCCAATCTGATGAAATTTTGTTGTAACCCCAACTAGTCATAAAACCCTTCGAACGATGGGCGTTGGAATTTGTTGGCCCATTCCATCCACCATAGAATCATAAAGCCTACATATTGGTTGCTGCATATTGTGTGACAAAATGGGTGGAAACAGTATATTTATTAAGAGCCACAGAGGAAGCCATGATTAACTTCCTCTTTGGGCTATTCGTGCAATATGGTTTACCACGGGAAGTGATAACATATGGGGGAGGGAAATTCGTAGGACACAAGATTACTACCTCTCTCAGAAACCATTACATTACACATAAGATCACTTCCCTGTATCACCCATAGGTGAATTGGTAGGTCAAAATCACCAATAAGGTCATTGAAGTGATTGTGACCAAAACAGTCTCAACACATCGACTAGACTGGGCTGCTAGACTGCCAGAGGCCTTGTGAGCCATATCACGACTTGGAGGAATACTACTTGATACTCTCTGTACTATCCTGTTTTCGGCAAGGAACCTATTTTTCAGTTTGAATTTGAAATAAAGACTCTAAGAATGGCTCAAGAAGTGGGGCTAGATTTAACAGAAGGCAAAACCAAGTGACTGCAACAAATCAATGAACTAGATGAAGCTCGACTGCTAGCTTTGTAATGGACTTCAATTATTCAACAACAAAGGGAAAGTTGGCACGACAGCCTCATCAAAAAGAAAACATTTCAAAAAGGGGATTGGGCACTCCTTTACGACTCTAGATTACATAAATTCCCGGGCAATTTGCAAATAATATGGCTTAGCCCTTATGAGATTCAAGAAGTACATAACACTGAAACTCTTTCTTTGACTACCATTGATGGGTCTAGCCATTCTTTTAAGGTGAATGGGCATCGAGTGCGTGTCTACCACAAACCACTCACCAAGGAGTCTTTCTACCAGCAGGTACGCAAGGAACCCTCCATGCAAATCTTAGGTGCAAAGGGTGATGACTCTGCGACTTTTCTTTCAAAAAATTGATATTTTTTTTAAATTGTAAATAATGTATATATTCTTTTTGATTGATTATAATTCAGTTAGGTACCACCATATAAATATGAGGATTTTTCTTATTTTTAGTGCTTGGTAAGTGTTATTCAATCGAATGAACGATTGTCGTTCAATCAATTGAACAACACTTATTTTTATGTGTGGAAATTGCTATTCAACTCATTGAACAACAATTTTGCGATTTTTATTTTTTTGTTCAAACAGTTGAACGATTGTTGTTCAATCGATTGAACAAGATTTCTACATTCCTGTTGACATTTGTTGTCCAAACAATTGAACAAATTCTGTTCAATCGATTGAACAACACTTCTTGTTTTTTTATATTTCCGTTGTTCAAATGATTGAATTATTGTTGTTCAATCGCTTGAACAACACTATTTGCGTTTTTAAATTTTCGTTGTACAAACGATTGAATGATTTCTGTTCAGCTGATTGAGCAACACTTTTTGCATCTTTAAGTTTTTGTTGTTCAAGCGATTGAATGATTGTTGTTCAATCGATTGAACAACACTTTTTGCATCTTTAATTTTTTTTTTGTTCAAACGATTGAACGATTGTTGTTCAACCGATTGAACAACACTTTTTGCGTCTTTAAATTTTCGATGTTCAAACGATTGAATAGTTGTTTTTCAATCGATTGATGAACACTTTTTGGTTTTTAAATTTTTGTTGTTCAAATGATTGAACAATTGCTATTCAATCGATTGAACAACACTTTTTGCATTTTCATTTATACATTTTCGTTGTTCAAACGATTGAATGATTGTTGTTCAATCGATTGAACAATACTTTTTGGTGTTCTTATTTTTCAATTTTTGTTGTTCATGCGATTGAACGATTGTTTTTCAATTGATTGAACAACACTCTTGAGTTTTATTTTCAATTATTTTGTTGTTCAATCGATTGAACAGCACTTTTGTGTTTTTTCTTCTTGATATTTGTCATTCAAACGATTGAACGATTGTTGTTCAATCAATTGAACAACAGTTTTCTTTCTTTTCGATTTTTCTATTCAAATGATTGAACAATTATTGTTCAAACAATTGAACAACACTTTTATGTTTATTTTAGGATGAATTGTGATTTCTTTTATTTGATTCATTGCCAATCATTATGTCATCTTCTTTTTCTTTTATGTTTTGAACAAACATTATTTGAGTTGATTTGTGCCTAACATAAAGAAAAATAGTAATATTAACACTATTATGATTTATGAAGCCTCTTGATGGTTATCGTTCTCCAAAAGTTGATATGGTGCATCTCTATAATGACTAGCTAGACATCTTTTTTGGACATATCATAAAATGATTCATTAGTTCAAACCATGCTGACTTATTTACCACACTTTCAAATGGACAAATCCCTTAGAACTGATGAGATGGGGGTAAGATTATAACCTTTCATTGGCATATTCTTACTTCTTACACCATCTCTGGCTCTTAAGGAGAAAATGAGCCTCCCTCTTTTTATAAAAACGTCAAAAGATGAGAAAAATAAAAATAAAGAAATATGAAAATTCAATGAATATTGTCTTAAAGAGGATAGGGGGTCTCATCATGAGCCAGCTATTATAGTACCATTTACCACCCTTGGTATCTGCGATGCTTGTTTTATGGCCTAGGGCAACCCCTCCTTCTAGACCTGGTCCAAATATATTAAAAACAGTGTGTTATTCCCTATACGCTACTTTGCCCTGAGATAAAAGCTTGTACATACCGGTTAGTCAATACCAAACCTGTGTATATGTGTTAAAAGACTTAAAAAATTAAATTTCCTTAATTATGGGTAGACTTTAGGGATTTTACCTATTTATTACCTCCTATTGCTCATGGCCCAACTGTTTCCCAACTAAAAAACTAATTGGGATAAGTATAAATAGACTTCTATGGGAATGCCTAAGGAGGAGAAGAGATAGAGTTATTATACTGAGATTATCGCTAATTGAGTCTGATGAATCCCTATGGCTCATGCACTTCCCCAAGCTTTAGGAAACCCTTGTTTCCTTGATTATAGATACTCTCCTTCTTGATTGAGATATCATGGTGTTGGTTATGGAAGAAGAATGTTGAAGGCTAGGATAGGACGAATCCAGAGGACGGTTCCACTTGGAGCCAGAAGAAGAAGACTCAAGTGAATTCTCTCCATGTTATTTATAGCTTACTGTAATAAAAGAAATGTTGTCTTGTTTCTGAAATTAACTTTGTTTATGCATCAAATTATGTTGTACTTCACATATGAATGTTGTTTTGATGTATGATCAATCATTTGTTTATATGATATAAAGTCAAATTTCGTGAATATGCTTTACTTCTATACTGGTATGTATGTTTGAATTGAATGATTTTTCAGGTTTGAAGAACATCGGGAGTTGCAGGGGGTCTGAACCCTATAGGACCTACTCGAACGAAGGAAATCTGAGTACGGTCGCTCTTACATAGTTTGATTATATAAGAATTTTGCCTGAGTTGTATGAGTGTTTCTTGTTGTAGTTTGCTTCTGCTTTGTTGGGGTTCTAACCCAAATCCCTTGGGTACTTATTCCCAAAACACCAGTCTACGATGGTCATAAACATGTAACATGTGACATTGCATTTTCGGCTACCAAACCAAGGTAATGACCTTCTTGATTATTACAAACTGTCAGAAGGATAGGGGGTTTCATTACAAGCTAGCCTGATCATTTTGTTATGCCTTGGTGAATGGAACTAAGACCATCTAGTCACCATGCCAGCATAGTGGTCTCTTTATGGTAGAAAAAGAAGAATCAGCTACATACTAAAAGGAGGACTCTCGCTCATTTGTGGGGTTAAAAGGAAACACTGTCGAGGCTATGAATTCCTGCTGGCAGAAGTCGCTCTACTTATGGTATTGGAGTATTATCTTATACTGCCAAAGTTTCTCTATTCTATTGCCACCTATGGATTCATTTCTAAGAAGGTTTCCCATCTGAACAACACTCTTACAAGCCAATCTGCATGGTAACCTATGTCACATATTAATTATATTATATATTTGTCCAATCAATTCATGACAGTCATTACAGCTTACCGCCAATTATGCATCCCTTACTAATACTGCTTACGGTGAACATCTTTTCACATAATAATGCAGATATTTGTTTTGTTTATATTTTTTGACCATTTTTACCTCTGATACATGTCTTGCTTTAATTTCCTTGTCATAAATTGCACACTTTTCTGGATTGGTTGTCTGCATTTATGAATCCTCATTTCATGCGCTTTCTTTTCCATGATTTGCAGACATGGACATCCTTTTTCCCATTGGAGAGGGGATGGTCTGTGTGTGAAACAGTTATGGATAATTGAATTCTAATTATTAAATTGATTTTCGGGTAAAGGCTGCATAATGATTGGATATGTATAATAATTATCAAGGTATTCCCAATTGGAGAAATGACGACGACCATTATGGATGGCATGCAAATTAATTATGGGCCTACATCAAAAATGGTTGAGGAGACAAATGACTTGACTGTGTATGCTTCTAATTCCGAAATCAACGTCATTTTTCTTGTTAATTTCTTTAACGATCTGTGTTGTTTTTCTAATTTGCGAAAGACTAGGAGAGGTCCATACAAGAGAACCAGTCACAGGAACATAATAGCCATGGGAGGTAGAGCTATCCAAAATGAGCCCTCGGTACTCAAGGTATCAGACTACGTGTTGTTCCCCTGAGATGATAATGGTCAATTGATCATCCCAGAGCATCTAAGCTATTTGTTTTAGGGGTTTTGGTTTTCGTTTTTATGGAGGACCAATACATAGAACAAACTATGAGAATGATGTATTAACTCTTTTATATTGTACTAATAGATAATCAAAGTGCTGCTATTTGACTTCACATAGTGATTTGAATTTATAAAGTGTTTAGAAAGAATAGTAAGGAGGTATGATTGATTTAGATTTCACAGTGGAAGATAAATTATCATAACTTGGAAATCCTTTGTCCAATGTTCAAAACATAAACAAACTATGCTTAAGATTACATAAGATGTTGACAATTGCATGATTTAGAGGGAGCTTTTTAGATAGACAATCCAATATCTCAGTCTCTTTATGATAATAACTTTAGAAAGGAATTTTAAGAATAATTATAACATATTCATTCTGACCTGATATCTCTGTAAAACTTAAACATATGAAAAATAAAAATAATGAATGAAACACATGAAAAACTTACAAAATAAAATGAAATTGTATGAGACCAAATTCAGAATCCTTTGCTTTATTATCAGTGATCTAGAGACAACTTATACATCGATGCTTTTTTCAAAATTGCTTATGGAAAGGTAAAACCTTTAATAACTCATAGAATAGAGTTATTTATATAAGTTCTACACAAAATATCCTAAACTGATTACAAGATAGATTGAAAGAAGATAGGAAAAGAAAAATTGATGCATGATGTGTCCCTATTAGATAGGAAGTTGTTGATGATTGTTCCTTCAAAATTTGCTACTACTGTCTTCTTGTTGAAATGAAAAGTTAATCAATTACTTCGCACAATTAATCCCACATTTTCTCACTAGGTATCTTGAGATTTACCATCCTTCTAGGTATCTCATCAACTTTGGCATATCTCTCAAAATTGGTTTTGGTGAGAAAAAGATGACCAATTTCATATTTAATGGAGAGGTCTAAGCTTAAAGCTTCCAAAAATTTCTTGCCAGCAATATGCCTTTTCATCCCTACAAATTGACTGTTGTCTGCTGCAATGGTGTAAGGCATTTCATAGTATTCCTCCAATTTTACTAGCTGATCATTGATGATACTATCTCTGGTAAAAATTTCTTATGTGATATACTAAATTTAGAGTGAAACCTCCTGACTGTAGTGTTCAAAGCATCACACTTTGTTTTTAGCTGAGTTAGCAGATTCTTCTTCACTAGGACTTTCTTAATTTCCAAAATAGTAGATATCCTATCTAGAATGTTCATTTTTTGTAACTATTTCCTAGTCTTAGAATTCAGTACCCTGATCATTGTTGATGCTTCTTTGGGTTTTGTGCCCAATGCTACCTTTTGGGTCTCTATCTCTGCCCTGCATTTAGAAATCAGTTCTTTCTGCTCAAAAATTATTTGTATGGATGGCCATACTTCTATTATAGAGTGGCTAATATCTAACCAGATATCTTATTTGGCTTGGGCCAAAGTGTCTGCCATTAGAGTCTTGCTTCCTAATTGTTTAACCTTAAGCTCTAACCTATGTGACTTTTGCATTTCTTCTACATACAAGGTATCATTTTTCACCTTTTTTGACTCCAGGGCTTCGAACTTCTGGAGTAAATTCTCATTTTGTTGTTTCTTTGCTTGTAACTCCTGTGATAACCTTGTTGTTTCACCTATTTCTAAATACAAAGCAATGCCAATAGGAGATGAACTTAAATTTTCACCTGTCATAGGAATTGTTGTCACTGAGGTCACAAAAACCTGTGCTATCTCTTTTTCCTTGAGCATTTGTTCTATTTGCTCCTCCATTTTCTTGATCTATATATTTTTCTCAATAATGAGCTTTAACATATCCTCCTTGTGCTGTTCATTTTCTGCCACTTCGTTGGTCTGTGGATCCTCAATTGAAGCCAACTTCAATTGTTTCTTAAAGTCTGTAATCTCAACATTCTTCTTGTGAAGTATTTCTTCACTTCCTTTACAGTCCTGGGGATCATATCCAATCTTTATAATGATATATTCTAAAGATTTTAATTTGTTATCTTTAGACAAGGATGATAGATTTTCAATCTTAAGCTGCAACTGTGCATTGGACAAAGTAGTTTTGATCTTGGAAAGGGATATGGTAGTTGTGGTCATTGTTGAAAATAACATCTCACCTAATTTCCTATGCAAATCCATTTGATCAATGGGATGTATCTGGTTCACATCAAATGAGAATATGGTCTTCTTGTAGTCTGCTTTGGATTTAGGAAATGGAATCTGAGCTTGCCAAAATGCCATTTGCAGCCTTCCTCTTTCATTTTGAAGGTAGAGAGAAGTCTATGATGAGAGGTGAATGTTTGTTTCCAGAACTGACAGTAAACTTGCGATTTAATACTTCCATTCTTTTGCTTGATTTCCAAAAACGTTGAGAAGGTATTAGTATCTCCTGCTGAGTTGGTCTCAGTTGATTGGATAATATCCATAGGTTCAGTTGAAGAAGGAGTTTAATAAGTAGAGGGAGGCTTGGGATCAGTGGTCCCCACTGATGAAACATCTTTGAATTCTCCAAGATCAATTATCTCTGGCGGCTTTCTTCCTAATGACATTGACAACCCAATTTTCAACTTCTTTTGTAAGATATAGTACACTTTACCTGGTTCTATAGCTGACTGAGTTTTCTCTCTTGATCTTTTATGTTGAGTACTCTGTGTAGCTGGAGTCTTTGTTTGAGGAGTTGATGTAACTCCTTCATCAACTTCTATGAGAGTACCTTCACACCATTGCTCCTAGTTCATGAACTTCTCCAATTCTGGCCTGGGAGTATGGTTGTAAGGTGTTGCCTTCAACTGCACTCTGAGAGCTGAAATAATCCTAAACGGATCATAAGGCAAATTGAAGCTCGGTTGGAGGTTCATGTTCTTTAGCAATCTTTCTGCTTCTGTACCTGTAGACCTAGTGCTATAGATGACAAGTTCCCTACTTTTTATTTGAGTTTAAACTTTGATTTCTTATTTCTTGAGACAAAATAGACTTCATCCATATTTATCATTTGCTTGATGTATTCCAGTGAGAATATTCTATTTTGCACATACTTAGGAATTTTTTATGGAACCAACTCACTGCCATAGATCCTAATCTCAGTGTAATTCTACTATAGGTACCAGTCACCAGTCTTGGTTTGCTCTTCTAAGTACAATGTCTTTTTAATTTCTTCTCCAATTCTATGCTCTGCCTAGCTCTTGGGTAATTGGAGAACTAGATGTATGAAGGAATCAATGAACTGGGAGAATGTAAAATTTAATGATCCTTCTCTTACTAGCTTTGTCCAGTGAATCACTAATTGATTCACTCTCTCCTCATCTTGTTTGTCTAGCTAAATAGGAAATATATCTCCTTGTTGAAACAAAATTAAATGAATTATAACTGAGCTGTGCCTGAATACTCCTTGTGTGGTCAAATTCATAAACTGTTCATGCATATTATCAGCTAGAAAGTGACTATAATTATACATGAAGGCAAGTTGATATTCTTTGCTAAAAATAGGAAAGAACCCAAGGATGGATTCATCAACATCTTGGTCATTTTCATAACCTAGGAGGTATGGTAACAGAGAGATAATGTGTCTAGTAGCTTCAGGGAACATGGAAGATGAATATGGAGGATTTGTCTCAGGTAATTTGACATCTTTTCATAGGAAAAGTTTAAAGATAAGAGTTCTTTGTGGGAAGGTGATTTTATTGTAGAGGTATTTGAGAGATGTAGGTGAGAAATGGTTAAGGGAATCGGATGGCGGTATCATTAGAATCTGATATATACTCTGAGTAGTGATGGTAATCAGGATTTTTCCATCACGAGTCATTAATGTTTTTTGCATAGGGTCATACCTAGCTTGACACCAAGAGATTAGATAAGGGAATTGATGGGTCTTAGGAAAAGAAAATAATGGCAGAAGAGTCTCCCGGAAGGGAATGGAATCCTCCTTATCGATATATTTCGGTTTTAACCATGAATGTAATTCATAGAAATCAAATTCACATTCACAGTCATTGATCTTGAAAAGGGAGTCTATAAGTGGCATATGATCCAGATCAAGGGAGACAGTGGAGGGATTACCTTCTTCGGTAGTCTTCTGTATCTTTTCATTAGGAGCCATAACTAATGCAAGGGAAATTCAGAAGTTGTTTTTAACCTAAAATTGATGATAGTGGGGAAAATACACAAAGTGAAAAAATGGTGCTTTTGGTTTACGGACGGAAGCGAAAAGTGGCAAAGATTGGATCCATGGAGGATTTATAGGTTCAATTGTGCTCAAATGATTGTTTATATCTAGCCGTACGCATTCAATTTTCAAGGGAAATGCAAATTAATGCTTAGTGAATGTTTAAACAGATAATCAGGCACAACAACAGCTTTGGAGCGTATGGGTAACAGTATTATAACATGGTGGGCGGTGAATGGGTAAATGAAAATGGATGGATGACGTGGAGATTTTTTATTGGACGGAAGATAACATATGCATAAGGAACGGGAGAATTCAATGGTCGGGTGGAAGAAAAACCGAAAGGGGATTTCATGGGGGGGGGTCATAATGGTTTGTGATTTCGAGCCTTCGGGGTCCAAAACATTTTGGAGGCACCACGTTGCGAAAGGTGACAGCCATGAAAATTGCTTTTCGGACCCTCCCCTCGCTATAATGGGAAACGGCCAAGCGAGAACCGAAAGGCTTTATCCACTGTAGATCTGAGCAGAGTGAAGGATCTTTGTTTTAAAGTATGCATTGATTATCGACGCCCAATCTGTTTTTTGTCGTTTCCGCAAATACGACAAAAGTGTCATTTGTCACTTATTTTATAAGGCCATTAATCTTTATTACAACAATTAAACCACAATTAAGAACTTAAGCATTATTAATCAAAAGGACATTTTTCAAAGGTGCATTTGAGCTAGCAACCTTAATTTGTTTTCTAAAGCAAATATTTTTCTTTTTTTTCTTATCTATCATTTTCATTTTTCCTTCCTTTTTTAGAGAAAATACCCTATCAATTTATTTGATATGGACCTGCAAGAATAATTACTCCTAACATTTTTATTTTCCATCTTGTTTTTGGTCCATATCGTAACTTATCATTTTTTTATGGCATTTTGACTTTTTTTATCTAATAGCCAACTTATCTGAAACAAGAATGTTACAACATCGACTCCAACTGGGGACTGCTTTCTCCTATAGAATGTAGAGAACCTGCAGATCCATGTGCCTTCTCCTCGGGCTATGGAGTCTTCACTGTGAAAAACTCATGCTGACAGTTTGAAAGGTAAAATAAACTAGACTTTTTACAATGATAGTAAAGAAATCTACTTCAACTTCTCAATACTGAATGTAATGTTTGAGAAACCGTCCATTAACAGGATAAGTGGAATATTGTCCCTTAATATTTTGTATCACAAAAGTGTTGTTTCCCTTTACTTCAACAATGGCTAGAGGTCCAAACCATAGGCTGTCAAACTTTCCATGTTTTCCTTTGCCTTCTCTTCTGGAATCCCGTCTTAAGACTAAATCACCCTCCTTGAAGTTGCTTTCCCTAGCTCTTCTATCAAACAGGCTCTTCATCCTATTCTGATACTTTTTCAATTTGTATTGAACTTCATCTTTGTTGTCATTTAGTTCAATAATTTGATTTATTCTCCTTGAAAAATCATCAGGTTCATCAGTTGAATCCTGCAGAAACTTTAAAACAGGGAAGGCCAAATTCGTAGGGAAAATTGCATCTTTTCCATAAACTAACTGAAAATGAGATTTTCTAGTAGATATTTTTGGAGTAATCCTGTTTTCCCAGATTGCATAAATTATATGAGTATCCCAACTCTTTTTATGATCTGTTAAAGCTTTTTTTGATAATGTTTACAAGAATTTTATTGGATGGTTCTGCAAGACCGTTACCTTGAGGATAATATGGAGTCAAATGAAGTATAAGAATATGATATTTATGGAAAAACACAATCATTTTAACACTGGAAAATGTTGTGGCATTGTCAGTAACAATCTTGGTTGGGAAACCAAACCTGCATAAAAAATTTTCTTCAATGAATTTGATTACTATTGGGTCAGTGGAATTTCTTACTGGAATTGCTTCTACCCATTTAGTAAAGTAATATATTGCAGTGAGGATCCATCTATGCTGATTTCTTGAAGTAGGATGAATCTCTCCAATAAAATATAATCCCCATTGGAGAAAAGGTGTCGAAACTATTGTGGGGATCAGTGGAAGAGATGCTAGTTTTTTCTTACTAGCAAACATCTGACAAGGGACACAACTTCTGACTTTTACTCCTACTTTTAAGAACAATGTTGGCCAATAGAATCCTACCCTTAATATCTTATATTTTGTTTCTCTCCAAGCATAATGTGCTCCACAAAATCATGTATGAAACTGATCAATGATCCCTTCAGTCTCTGATTTTGTTAAACATAATAGCAAGGTATTGTGTGGGTCCTTCCAATATATATTTTCATTTATGATACAACACTTGACTGCTTTCAATTTGAGAGTCTTACATTGAATTTTGGAAAATGATGCAAGACACTCAAAATGAATTAAGAAATTTACAATATCTTGATACCAATCTGATAAAAGAAATTTCTCATCAATGTGTAAAGAGATGGTCTGATCCGAAGGTAAAGGTTCTTGTGGATTCTTTTCTTTAGGATGATGGGAAGGTTCTTGAGGATTCTCCTCATTCAAATTTTGGAAGGTTCTTGTGGGTTCTCCCCTTTTGCATAGACATAAGGTTCTTGTGGATTCTTCCTATCTGAACTTTGGGAAGGTTCTTGTGGATTCTTCCCATGTATTTCCAAAATAGAGTTGATGCCCAAAACTTTACAATTGGATTCAGCTAGAATCTTAGCTAATCCTTGACCCTTTACTAGTTTTGTGGTTTTGATAATTTGATCAAACTCCAGTATCTGAGTGATCCATCTACACTTCTTTACATCAGTGTCTCATTGGGTTAAAACAATTTTTACAGCATCGTTAGGAACATAAGCAGTAATGGGTGAATGTAGTACATACATCCTGAATGATTTTAGGGCTTTTATAAGGGCATAAGCTTTCTTCTCAATTATGTCATACTTAAGCTCGACATCTCTCATGACTTTGCTAAAAAAGGCTATAGGTTCGTCATGGGAATCCTCATTCTTTTGTAGTAAAACAACAACAAGGGTTGTTTCATAGGCAAAGGAAAAGATACTGAATGGTTTAGTATAATCAGTGTTATAGACATTTTTGTGCCTTACAGCCTCGACCATGAAATGTCCATAATCTAAGGGATCCAAAGTCCCTAAACATGTTGTTCCTACCCCTAGAGGAACAAGGCTAACTAACCACAACAATTCACAGAAGTTCTCCACCTGAAAACACTCAAAAACAAGCCAATTCTGGATCATGTCAACTGCTCCACTGAGCATCTGCGCTGAATGTCAACTGCTCCACTGTCTACCTTCGTTGAATTTCAACTCCAACAAAGGCTACCTGCGCTGAGCGTAATTGGACAGGTGGCAGGCTCATTCCTCAAGGTGTCAATGCCCAGGAAGCTTCCAAAATGACACTTGCATCAAGGAATTCGACTGGTGATGAGTAAGAGGTTCCAAATCTCCAAGTGGAAGCAAGAACCTCCAAGTGGACTCAAGAACTGAGAGAGGGAGAGGACACTAGTCAGATCTGAAGCTGACTCATCCTCTCTCCAAACATCTATATATAGATCTCTCCTCCATGGGATCTAGAGGCTGGAATTTTGTTATTGCAAAGAATTGCTGTTGGTTTGAGACTGGGAACATTGGGTGCTTAATGCTTTGAAGCGAGCTGAAGAAGGAATTCCATTATGCTGGGAAGGAGATGCTGGATTGGAGCCCTATGGGTTGTATCTCTTCCTGAACCCTGTTACTTATCAATAAAGCTATCTTGGTTTTCTCCTATATGCTGGTGTATTTTTATGATTGCATTAATGTATTTGATTTACTTCTAATCCTGAATCATTTATGAATATGTATATTTGCCTTTGTGTTGTGTTCTTCTCTTGTCGCAAGTAGTTGTTCTCTTGTCACAGGTAGCTATTCTCTTGTGATCTCGTGGGAATCAAGTAGCTGTTCTCTTGAGCAAGCGAGGAGGCAAGTAGTTGTAAACACCCGAAGAGAAGAGTATCTAGATCGAGGGAAAAACGGAAGACAACGGTAAGTCTATCAATCTCCCCTCTTTCACATTTCATAAAGGAAGAAACCAGAATAGCTGCATATGTTTGTTGGTAAGGTACTGTCACACCTTAGGTGGATAGGATCATCCTTCATAGGCATTTTTTCCCACAACAAATTGAGACCTAGCAAATGGATGAACTTCAGACCCTCCTGGATAAAGCATTTCACCCGATAAACGGCCTCATACTTTAGGGGGCAACTGTTATAGACATTTTTGTGCCTTACATCATTGAGCATGAAATGTCCATAATCTAAGGGATCCAAAGTCCCTAAACATGTTGTTCCTACCCCTAGAGGAACAAGGCAAACCAACCACAGCAATTCACAGAAGTTCTCCACCTGAAAACACTAAAAAACAAGCCAATTCTGGATCATGTCAACTGCTCCACTGAGCATCTGCGCTGAATGTCAACTGCTCCACTGTCTACCTGCGTTGAATGTCAACTCCAACAAAGGCTACCTGCGTTGAGCGTAATTGGACAAGTGGCAGGCTCATTCCTCAAGGTGTCAATGCCCAGGAAGCTTCCAAAATGACACTTACATCAAGGAATTTGACTGGTGATGAGTAAGAGGTTCCAAATCTCCAAGTGGAAGCAAGAACCTCCAAGTGGACTCAAGAACTGAGAGAGGGAGAGGACACTAGTCAGATCTCAAGCTGACTCATCCTCTCTCCAAACATCTATATATAGATCTCTCCTCCATGGGATCTAGAGGCTGGAATTTTGTTATTGCAAAGAATTGTTGTTGGTTTGAGACTGGGAAGATTGGGTGCTTAATGCTTTGAAGGGAGCTGAAGAAGGAATTCCATTCTGCTGGGAAGGAGATGCTGGATTGGAGCCCTATGGGTTGTATCTCTTCCTGAACCCTGTTACTTATCAATAAAGCTATCTTGGTTTGCTCCTATATGCTGGTGTATTTGTATGATTACATTAGTGTATTAGTTTTACTTCTAATCCTGAATCATTTATGAATATGTATATTTGCCTTTGTGTTGTGTTCTTCTCTTGTCGCAAGTAGCTGTTCTCTTGTCACAGGTAGTTGTTTTCTTGTGATCTCGTGGGAATAAGACTTCGCCTTTTTCAGAGGACGTTAACGGGTCCAGCGGAAAAATGGTATATTGAATTGCCTAGAGCTTCGTTCAACAATTTCAGTACCTTAGCCACGACTTTCTTAACCCATTTTCAATTACCGATAAGGTATGAAACAGGAACGGAACACCTAACCAACTTAAAACAGACAATGGCCACTCACATATCTGATCATATACATGAGTGGCGACGTCGTCGTAGGATGGTAAAAACGTACGTTCCCGATCAGCTATTAGCTGAATGGTTTATCAAGTCGTTACTTCCCGCTATAACGGAAGATGTGGCAAAGGGAGGAGTCGTAACGGAAGAGCAAGTTATCGCTCGTGCGCAATATCTAGACTTGGTCTATACTCAGTCTGGCACGCTCTACGACAAAATACCTGACGACCCTAGACTGGAATTCTCAATTCCTCCTCCTCCTAAATCAAACAATGACTCTCACGCCGGCGATGGCGTGATTGGCAAAACAGATACGAAATCGACAAAGGCTACATCTAAAAAGGCCTGTAAGATTTCTAGTCAAAATGCAAATGGAGAACTTCTTGCCTCGGAAGTAAATGTCATGTCGACCGATAAGGGCAAACAATTGAAGCAACCAGGGGGCAAGAAGAGAAAGAAAGGGAGAAAAAGGAAACCCCCTGCGGGGTGTCATATATGTGATGAGGATCATTGGAAAAGAGATTGTCCACATATAGCTGAAGTTAAGAAACTCTTTAAGAGTTTAAAAACCCCAGCGGTATTGACTGATCCGTTTCCAAGCCCGGGAACCAAACTGGTTGCTAATCAAAATGCTTCCCGATCCCAAGTGCTTATGTTGTCTGTCTCAAGGCAGCAAAATGATGCTTTGACAAGGAATAAAGATTACGGGAATCCACGGCTGTCGAATAACAAGGCTAATGAACAACCTAGTAGTTCGACGACAACTTTAACCAAAGTTGTGCCACCCACCATTCCTGAACAAATGATAAAGTCGCCAAAGGGAGTAGTGTACAAGTCGACATTTAATCGTCGTGCAAAAGTAGCACAGAATTATAATATAGTAGAGGACCTGGCCCAATCGCCATCCGCTATGTCAACACTTGAGGTACCGCAAAATTGCCTCTCCCAAGAGCAAGCTTTATTATCAGCAATAGGTGGGATTGGCCCAAGGGATTCCAATCTTGTGGCCTTTGATCATAAAGGATATGACCCTCAGTTACCAGCTCAACTAGCTTTCCTTATTCAAGTGAAAGCCCTCAACAAAACTGTTCATCGAACAATTATTGATGAGGGGGCATCTACGTGTATTATTTCGATGAGTTGCTGGAAGAATTTAGGCTCACCACCCTTGTCGAGATCGTCAATGACGTTAAAAGCATTTGATGGACGATCGTACACTCCATACGAGATTTTAAGTAACTTGCAAGTTGAACTAGGGGGCAAAACAGTAGGAATTGATGTTGATGTAATTGATGGAAACCTTGATTACAACATCCTACTGGGAAGGCCCTGGATATATGCCATGGTTGCAGTTGTGTCGACGTACTTCAGGAAGATTGCATTTCCCTTTCAAGGAGGAATTACAATCGTCGACCAACAAACTTTCCTCCCCGACAGTTCACAAGTTACGGGAAGCATTCCAATGATCCATGGAAGCAATCATTCGCTTCAAAATATTGGAGTAGGTCTCCTAAAAGACCCTGCCTTAATGGGTACTTTTGCCCTACCGCCTGCAAGTAATCTGGCGGAAGTGGCCACAGTGGAAACCTACAATATGAAATCTTCTATATCTAATGGATTCGGAAGATTCCTAAACATTTTGTCAGCGTGGATCATCGCCCTAATAGAAATACTGTAAATACAGTGGGCTCCGAGGACGGTTCTAATCTCATGTCAACCTCGTTAAAAAATGAAACAAGGAGTCATGAGGATAGTTCTTTTACTGTGTCAACCTCATTAAAAAATGAAACAATCCCCTTTCCAAATCTCAAAGGTAAACCTTCATTCCAACCACCAAGTTGAATGCAATGAAGCTTGGGGGGCGTACACCTCGATTTGCGTTATTATTCTGGGGGCATGCAAACTTATATCGAGCAGTTTTAGCATAAAGTTCATGCTCGTTAAAAAATAAACACAAGATCCGAGCAGTTTTAGCGCATAGTTCATGCTCGTTAAAAAATAAACATAAGATCGAGCAAATGTTTCCACCCGCGTTTAAGCTCGTTAAAAAATGAACTATCCCGGTAAATAACCACTGTGAATGTAATATAATTAGCCGTTAAAGCCTTGGTCGTGTTTGCACCGTCACCGCCACTTTTCATTTGGCCGATAGTTCACCTCCATATGATTGTTTACCCATTTTGAGGAACAGCTGCGAAGAGTGATTTCACCTAGCCATCCTTGTGACACTGTCGTGATTGGAAATTTTTAACCTGTACCTAGAATCAGCTGCTATCCTTGTTTATCACTCGTTCCTCAAAGGACGAGTCTTCTTTAAGCTCTTTTCAACTGACTTGTAAAATATGAAAAGATTGTCGAGTTTTGGCCTTCCAGCTCGTTAAAGCGACCGGAAGAGCTATCCCTCCTCTAGATTTTAATCTTTTTGGACCTGAGGGATTATTGCATAAAAAGATCGAGCGCTTGTTTTGTTCGGCTCGTTAAAGCTATCGAAAACTCATCCCTTCTGTATTGTTTTATACTTTTTAGGACTTAAGGGATTAGATGACGAAAAAGGACTTTTGGAGTTAACTTTATGTACCTTTTCAGATTCTCTAAAAATGAAAAGGACCGAGTTATCCTTGTCGTTAGACTCGTTAAAATCATTAAATAGCGACAAACTTGTCTTTAGACGAGAACGAGTTTCACTATCGTTAGGCTCATTAAAACATAGCGATGGGCTTGCCCGAAGGGCAGGTTATAGAACAAGCATATGTTATCCTCCTCAAGCTTGACAAAAATAAAGAGGTACTGGTCAGCAATGACTGGGGAAAAATTGGGAGAAAACTAAAGAAAACTTTGATGGTAGCAGGTCGCTCTTGAACATGACACTTTTCCTCCGTATCATATTCGGGTTGGGTTGTTTCATTCACCGGTCACATCCATGGTCTCGCCATAACATCTATATTTGGGGTAATGCTACCGATCCATCGCATCAGTGTTGCCATATGTTCAAGAGAAGTCGTTCAGAAAGAGTCAACCGGGTCCCATCCACTGCCATACATTATCCTTCATCCATTCATGACCGCCACCCTGAATCATATGTCACAGATCGTTTTCACCTCCATTAAAATCATTAGCTCCGTTTCGTGTCACTGATGTGGGATTCATCAAGGCCCTCCTTTGACAGATCGCTTCTTGTCGACATCAGCTCATTATCCAAGAAGTTGATCTAGGAACAACCCCTCAGTACTTTGAAGCTTGCATGCCTCAATGGCAAGTTTCTCACTTCCGGTGACAGGTATACATCAATGACCTTCGACCAGAATATTTTGCGTGGTGTTCGACGCCAAGTCCTTTATTCACACCACGTGAATTGTACTGCAGTACCTTGAGGGTCATTATCATTATCGGTGATTCCTCTCGCGCTTGTTAACGGTTTACATCATTGACCGGTAATCAAGCTATGTCTTTCCATGTTCGAATTCAGCGCAATTCTCACATGGATCGACTTGTACTTAGAGTGAAGATCAAACGAGTTTGAAGACCCCGGATCTAGTTTCATCCATCCGGGCTGCGATATATATTCAGGAAATATAAAGACATTTGACATGTACATCATTACAGCAGATGATCATCCTACTCAAAGGATGATAATTTCGCCAAAATTATCAGTCTACCATCAGACGATCGTCTGTTCTATGTACAAAAATGAATTTATAAAGCTGAGCATGGGAATGCTTGCCTCAGCTAGATCATGAAAACAGTATGAATCATAACGTATTGTATTGTATCTTATTACAGGTCTCCTCCCAGCAAATGGATGAACTTCGGACCCTTCTGGATAAAGCATTTCACCCGATAAACGGCCTCATACTTTAGGGGGCAACTGTTATAGAGATTTTTGTGCCTTACAGCCTCGAGCATGAAATGTCCATAATCTAAGGGATCCAAAGTCCCTAAACATGTTGTTCCTACCCCTAGAGGAACAAGGCTAACTAACCACAGCAATTCACAGAAGTTCTCCACCTGAAAACACTCAAAAACAATCCAATTCTGGATCATGTCAACTGATCCACTGAGCATCTACGCTGAATGTCAACTGCTCCACTGTCTACTTGCGTTGAATGTCAACTCCAACAAAGGCTACCTGCGCTGAGCGTAATTGGACAAGTGGCAGGCTCATTCCTCAATGTGTCAATGCCCAGGAAGCTTCCAAAATGACACTTGCATCAAGGAATTCGACTGGTGATGAGTAAGAGGTTCCAAATCTCCAAGTGGAAGCAAGAACCTCCAAGTGGACTCAAGAACTGAGAGAGGGAGAGAACACTAGTCAGATCTCAAGCTGACTCATCCTCTCTCCAAAATAACTATATATAGATCTCTCCTCCATGGGATCTAGAGGCTGGAATTTTGTTATTGCAAAGAATTGCTGTTGGTTTGAGACTGGGAACATTGGGTGCTTAACGCTTTGAAGGGAGCTGAAGAAGGAATTCCATTCTGCTGGGAAGGAGATGCTGGATTGGAGCCCTATGGGTTGTATCTCTTCCTGAACCCTGTTACTTATCAATAAAGCTATCTTGGTTTTCTCCTATATGCTGGTGTATTTGTATGATTGCATTAGTGTATTTGATTTACTTCTAATCCTGAATCATTTATGAATATGTATATTTTCCTTTGTGTTGTGTTCTTCTCTTGTCGCAAGTAGTTGTTCTCTTGTCACAGGTAGTTGTTCTCTTGTGATCTCGTGGGAATCAAGTAGCTGTTCTCTTGAGCAAGCGAGGAGGCAAGTAGCTGTGAACACCCAAAGAGAAGAGGATCTAGATCGAGGGACAAACAGAAGACAACGGTAAGTCTATCAATCTCCCCTCTTTCACATTTCATAAAGGAAGAAACCAGAATAGCTGCATCTGTTTGTTGCTAAGGTACTGTCACACCTTAGGTGGATAGGATCGTCCTGCATAGGCATTTTTCCCCACAACAATCAGGGCTGGCCAAGGTTGGAGCTTCAGAGATAGCTTTCTTGATTTGATCAAATGCATGTCTGGAAGAGACATTCCATTTAACTTCATGACCCTTCTTAAGCATATCAGTTATATCTTTGACAATTTCAGCATAATTGAGTATGAACCTTCTTAAAAAGTTCATTTTACCAAGAAAATCTTGAACTTATTTTTTATTTCTCAGTAATGTTACTGTCTAAATGGATGATACTCTGTTTGGATCAATAGCTACTCCATCTTTAGAAATTAAATGACCAAGAAATTTCCCTTCTGAGGTAGAAAATAGAGACTTCTTTGGATTCAATGATATCCCAAATTTCCTGCATCTTCCAAAAACCTTCATCAAGTGTTTTAAATGTCTTTTATTAGAATTAGAGGAAAAAGTAAGGTCATCAAGATAAATAACAAGAAATTTGTTTACATGGCCTATAGAATTTATATCCATAGCTCTTTGGAATGTAGCTCCTGCATTTGTCAAACCAAAAGGCATCCTTGCATACATGAAAGTACCCCAAGATGTTGTGAAGGCATTATTTTCCCTATCCTCTTTGTCTACCATAATTTGATTCTAACCAAAAAAACCATCTAACATCAAAATTCTATTGGCTCCAGAAACTTGTTGAAGTAACTGATCCATCTTAAGTAATGGATAATTGTCCTTTATTGATGCTTTATTTAAATTTCTAAAATCAACATAGAGTCTGATTTCACCGTTCTTTTTCCTGATAGGTACTAGATTCGAAATCCAATTAGAATATCTTAATGGAAGAATAATCTGTGCATCTAACTTTTTCTTAAGCTCTTTCTCAATAGTTGGTAGAAGAACTAGATTAATTATTCTGAGTTTTTTTGGTAGGGTTTAGCTTCAGTTTTTAGTGGAATCTTATGTTCAATAAGGGATGTATCATAAGTTTTAAGATCAGTATAAGAAAAAGAAAAAGAATATTTGTGCTTTTTAAGTAACTTAAGATATTCATCTTTAACTTCTAGGGCTAAAGATGTAGAGATTTTTATATTTTTCACTTCTTCTTGGGATCCAATATTGATTTCTTCTATGTCATCTTCAAGAGAAATGGATGGAGGGTTTCATGGGACATCATTATAATCGAATAGTTTCTCTAAAGAAATTAGCCCTTTAGGAATGAAGTTGTTTCATAATTGTATGATGTCATGATCCAAAATCTTGGAATTTAATTCTATATCATCAACAGCTTTAGGATTGACCATATCAAGATTGTCTTCATCAATTTGCAAAAAGAGAAAATTCACCTACAATTTGAAGGAAAGATTTTAGTTGTTCATAATCCTCAAACACCTGCTAATGATTTTGGTTATTAGGTATAGATGGCCTTTATTTAACCTGGATTTGGTGTAATAGTTGTGTTTGATCATGAATCTTAAATGAGCTTGCAGAAATAGCCAAGGAATCATGTTTTCGTTTCTAGGGACATAAGTTATGTTGAAGGCATCAAAGAAATTTTCAATGGAATCCCAAACCTCATTTCTATAAGACCTAAGCCTAGGATGCTTTGTTTGGAAAAAATTTCTAACTTGTCTTACAATGAGCTCTGAGTCAGTGAAAGGACTCAGGTTGTGTACCTTTAAAACCTTGGCTAACTGTAGTCCTAGACGGAAAGCCTCATATTCTGCTACATTGTTGGTAACTTCAAAATCAAGTTTACATGATTGTGTTATCTTTTCCTTTTCCTGGTGAGATTAACACTACCCCAACCCCTGCTCCATCCTTTGTACAAGAACTATAAAAGAACAACTTCCATACATCAGTTTGATTTGATACAAGGCTTTCAACTACATCTTCAATTTTTACTTGAGATTCATGTATTTGATTTCAAGAGAGTTGAAAACAGCCAAAATATTGATCAATTGCATAAATGGGGTTGTTCTTTGGTTGATCTTTTTTGCATACCATGTGGACAAACCTAACCTCTCTATACAACCTAAGTTGTTCTCCCCTAGAAACTGGAATAGTGGCATAAGACATGTCCATCTGAAGAGTTCCCCCTAATTTGGCACATCAAGATCTTGAAAGGAGCATTCCAAATTTGGGAGGGATGTCAGTGACAACAATATCTAACATTATGCTCTTTATTGGGATTTCGGCAACTGTGACTACTAAATCCTTAATCAATCCTAGACAAGGTACTCTTTTGGAATCAAAGGTGTACAAATCATGATAGGATCTAGTTATGTCAAGATTTAAATGATCCATGATGGTTTTTGGCATGAGATTATGTGATGTTCCAGAATCAGGCATACAATTATATAGATAGAGTCATTTTTCTTTAGTGTCACATAGAAAGGGGGTACTATTTCATCTATCATATCTGAGCTAGGAGCAAAGACAACTGCTGGTTTTTCATCTTGAAGGCTAGTAACATCACTTTCAGCATCAATAGAGGTGTTTTGTATCCATTTGGAAGCTTGATTTTTATATCCATGGTTTTTGGAAAGTTCTGAAAGTGGTATAGGGATTTTAACTCTTTCTAACTCCTCTTCAACATTAAATGCAGTCAAGACAATTATTTCAATTTGAGTTGTATCAGTTGACTCATTTAATGGTCGAATAGTAGTTGTCTGAGTTTCAACAGTTTTGGTATGAGGTTCAATTGTTGGAGGTTCCTTAGGAGGTGTTCTAGGGCTAGGTCTAGGTCTAAGATCATATGTTTTGTTGAGCTCTGCAATTACGAATTCAGAGAAGGAATGGTCTTTGGAACCTGTGAGGATTCTTGATCTTCTTGAACTTGCTCATTTTGTGAAAGAGGAATATTAGCGGTATGACCAGAAGAGCTATCCATATTGTTAATGTCTTCGGTGATAGTCACAGAATTTTCATCAGGTTGTTGATCATCTATAAGTAAAGGAGTTATGTTGGGTGTGGTTTTTTACATATTTTCTGCACATTCCTTCCCCTGTTTTGACCTTTCTGTTTTCTTACCTTTTTAATCCACTTTACTGCCATGTTACTTTGTTGTATTTTACCAAATAATACGAGGCTTTATTCCTTTTTGTGGCTAACTGGGAGAGCATTGAAGGAGTATTTTGGGAAGTTCATCTTTTTTAGGTGTTTTCTCGCATGAATGAAGCTATGAAGCGGACAAGCAGTAAGGACTAATTGCAGGAAAGGGTAGAACGGTTCACTGTTACACCCTGAGTGTTGTTACAGACTGCTGATATATACTAGGTGTTGTTACATGTTGCTTCTATTATAGGTTTCTACTGTTACAGATTGTTGTTACACATTGGATGCTTTTATAGGTTGTTGTTACACATCGGACACTATTACACCTCACATGGATTCGCCGTCACATCAACAGTGCTATCATCAGTTATGCCACATAATGCGAAACCACCATTTGCTCAATATTGTTGCACCGAAGCTAGAAATGCGGGTACTATTCCACATAACAACTGTCAGTAGTAGGATTGTTTATTTTTGAAGCAACAAGACTCAAGCAGTTGAAACTGATGTATATTTATTTAGTAATAAGTTGTAACTTCTTTATTTTTGATCAGCATGAGAATCGAGATATTCTCATGACTGATCTGCTTCCTAATTTTTGGGTTGTAATAGTTATAAAAGACTCGACTTTTATGTATTAGCAAAAGGCATATTGAAGAGTATCATTACTCTATTTCTGTAATCCTAAACTTATTCAATATCAATTGGAATGGTGATGCTGTTACTTGCCAACTGATTCGTTAATCAATTTTTGTGTTCTTCTTGCACCCTGCTGAGGAGAAAGGTCCCTCATATTTGGTAGGGATTGCAGTGATTAGGTAGTGTACATTTCAATTTAGTTCATTGATTTATGGTTTCTTGTTGTTGTTGTTGTACAAATCGTGGATTGCTTTCGCTACTATTTCTGTTTGCCTTATGTTGTTACACAGAGTTAATCAATAGAGTAATAGTAACCAAATGGAATAAATGTTAGTTATTCTATGGCGCGACTTTACTTCAATAGTTGTGAGATGTGATTTAATTCTGTAGAGTGTTTATGGATCTACATGCATGGTTTGATTCAACAATTTAGATTAGCGACATCCTTTACAGTTATTCTGCATTTTCTTATGCTTGGCTGGAGTGTATCGGCACAGATAGTGCGAACTACATTGAAACAACAAGATCTACCCTGGGTTGATAATTAATGTTGTAGTCTGAGTCAATTAAGGTTGATTAAAATAACACTACATTTTGGCGCCATTGCCATAAATGGCAAGTTGAAGATACAGTCAGCCAAGTTGTTTGCTTGGCATAGAAGTGATCCTAGTCCATAGTTCCTAGGTGGTAAGACGAGAGGTAAGAACCTACGTTTCACTCTAATGTACCTGGGTGGGCTCAGCACTATGATCACTAGGAAACTTAGGAAATTTTGATGCTTTGATTAGCATGTCTTCAGCTCTTCAGTCGATGGGTGGTAATATGAGAGGTAAGAACCCGCGCATCGCTCTAACATATTTGGGTGGGCTCACCACTGTTGAAGACGGAGGCACTTAGAGTGTGACTTAATATGCATAGGGTCCATGTGTGCATTTGTAGGACTTATAGAGACATTGAAATCTCCCCCACTCTAATTAGTCATAGGAACGCCACATCATAAAAGGGAAACTAAGGGTGAAGATTTGGGAAGGAAGACATTTATCCAAGAATTAATCTCCAAGGAAGAAAAATAACAATCCATCTCTCAAAGGAATGAAAGGAAAATAGGGCCGCAGAAGGCTGTTACTCCCATTGTTAAAGCAGAAACCTCCAATCCCTCCACCTTGGGACTGTATCATTCTAAGGCTAGCACTCTGTCACACGGAATCTGTCAAGGGTGCGGACACGACTGACCTTCCTAGAAGTCTAAGACATTCTAATGACAAACAAGACAAAATGGAGTGATCTTTCTCTAAATACACCTTTTACAACATGAAAACTACAAGTGTTTAGGCTTACCTTATTCCAAAACGCTGTTGTTGAAGTCCGTTCTTGACGATCCGGATGAGCTCTTCCTTCAAGTCAATTCCTGCAACCACAAACAATCAAACAATTACCAAGCACTTGCATTTCATATAATAAAAAATATATTCAACATGCAGACCAAGGAACACATGAAATAACTCATTAACACAAGCTATTGAGAAAAATAAACCAGTTTGTATTAATAACGAAACAAAGAAACTCTTACAACCTGGCCTTGGTGTTGTGCAAGTTCCTCCCAGGGTCCATCAAGGGTTTTCCTCTACTTTGACAAAGCTCACCCTCTCCCAAGTAGAATCAAGTGAAGACAATCTCTCCTCACAAAGGCTCTAATGGAAGACCTAAATCCTGCAGCATTTACCCAAAGAAAATGTATAGCTCCAACCTCCTCTCCTTCTGGCTCAATGCCTTTATTTATAGTGCTGTAAAGAGGTTATTCAGGTCCACTATCAATGGGATCATCCCCCTCTATGGGTGGGATAGCTCCCTTATTGATGGGATAAGTTCCCCCTTAATAGAGATACATGAACCAACTGGAGGCGCATCCATTTCATCAAACCGACCTCTAGAATGTTCTAGAAGTAACCACAAGTAACTTTTTCAAGATAAAACTCGCGCATTTTGTCTTTTACAGAGGGACGCACCTGTCCCTTAACATACAGAGCGTCCATGGACGCATATTTTGTGAACAAGGTCCGCGTCCCCGCAGGTAAGACTAGAGAGAACCTGCGACCCCAGAGATAAACATGATTTTTACAAGACTTTCTCTCTTCTTTGAGTTTGAGATGGATAACAGAGGCATGAGACTTGCCTAAGAGGGTAGCATGACTGTTGATTTGAGCCATACTAACTGTAAGTAGTCAAGGTGACATTTTTTAGTGTAACAGATTGCCCCCTAAAGTGCGAAGCCTGGAATAGAATAGGGTTTTGTAATTCTAGGAAGGGTGAAGCGCTTTATCATTTCAAGGATTGCCTTGTGGATGGCCTGGTTGGAACCTGCAATTTTCAACACAAAATACATGGATAAGATTATATCATCACTGAGGTAGGCATTCCCATACTCAGATTCAAAACTTTAACTAATGGACTAACTATTCTGATACAGGAATGATCTTGCAGTACATCATTTTTATAGACTTTTGTAGACACAGTATGGACGCAGCCATCTGTTTATGATAAGTCTACATAGACAATGAATACAAAACTCCTCGCAGCCTGGATGGTAGAAACTAGATCCAGGGTCTTCACTTCTACTTCCCGAATTGGTACGATTCTAGCCATGTGATTAAATGATTCGATGTCGAACATGGTAGAAACCACTTGATTACCAGTCAATGATGTAAACTGTTAACAAGCGTGAGAGAAACCACCAGTAATGTCAATGGTCCTCAAAGTACCAAGCACAACCCGTGAAATGTGAATAGATGTTTTGATGTCGAACACTTCACGGAATCCTCTGATCGAAAGTCAATGATGTAAACTGACGTCAAAGGCGAGAAACCTGCCATTGATGCATGCAGACTTCAAGGTACTGTCGATTCCTAAGTCATCTTTCTAGATAATGTGTCGATGTCGATAGAAAGCGACCCGTTGCAGGCAAGCCCGCAACACGAAATCATTGTTCAAGTTGAAGAAATGTTGCTGTAAGGACTGACTCAGGGATGGTCAAATGGATGACAAGTATTTTGCAGATGAAAGTTTTGCTTGCAGACCTCTTGAACACATAACGACACAACAGATGGTTTGGTGACGAATAACTCAAAGTTGATCCCTGAACCCGGTTAAAGATTTTCAAAGTGATTTGGTCAACTGTGAGGTAAAAGATTTCCCAACCCAGGTGAATGAAAAGTGTCGTGTTCAAGAGCGGTAATAAAGTTTCTTCTGAGACAAAAGGTGACAAATAGGTTCATTCTTCTCTCTTTTCCCCCACCATTTCTGGCAAGTACCTCTTTATTTTTAACAAGCTTGAGGAGGATAACATATGCTTGATTATAAGCTCATCCTTCGGACGAGTCCAACCTAGTTTAAATTCGAACCCTAGGAAGGAGTGGTTCGTTCCTGTTTGTAATTGAACAGGTCCTCTACTGTAAAAGTTTAACGAGCCCAGTATAGGAGAAACTCGGCGTTTTTCAATTTTAGAGAGTCTGAAAAAACTAAAGGAGACTCCACGTTGAACTTTTTCGTATATTTGTGTCCCTCAAGCCCGAAAAAGTATAAAATAATACCTGGGGGAACCGCTTGATCTTGCGACCAAGGAGTACTTTCATAATAGTGTCGTTAACCTGAAAAGTAAAAAGCGATCAAGGACACGTCGTTTTATTTCCTTATCGAGTTTGAAACGACAAAAACCCGGCAATCTTTTCCTGATTTTGCGGTCAGAAAAGAGCTAAAAGGGGACCGTCTTTTAATTCCGTTTTAACGAGTGAAAAAGAAACACTCGGCGATCTTTTCATGTTTTAGGAGTCAGAAAAGGGCTTAAAAGATGACTCTGAAATTTTGTTTGTGAAAAATTACAATTTCCCTCGAAATCCCTTCGTCCTGCACAAAAGCGACACATTACTCATACCTGTTTAAAATAGGCAAAAATACATTCGAAAACATCTTTTCATGGTAAAAAATGAACTAATTCATCCAAAAAACCTATAAAAAGACCTTTTACCATGTCATTTTTACCGTTTCACTGTTGAGGTTGAAAAAGGAGCTTTTGACAAGAAACTTCCCGTGGTTGCTGCGGAAAATCTGACCGTCGGAATCGAACGCCGCTTCACCGAGGTATTTTACACATCCCACTCTTCATTTTTATCCGTTTAGTTTTTTTTTGTTTTTGGTCTCTGTTTCATTTTTTGGGGGGGTTTTGGGTTCAAAATGCGCCCCTCGGCGGACGCAGGTGCCCTTCGGGTGACCTGCGTCCCCCGACTTTTTCTCACACGGGAAAAAGGTCGGGGGACGCAGTCCGCCTTCAGGCGAGCTGCGTCCGGACGCCCTGTGCTACAAAGCCGGGGTGCGTCTTCCGCAAAGGGCGCATTTCAAAACCCCAACTCTCTCAAAAAACCACCAAATTTGCTCAAATTAATTTCTAATTGACTCTTTTGATGTGCAGGGCCTAAAACATGTTAGACTGGAGAGAGAGAGAGCACGTAGAGGACGATGAAGCTGCGATTAACCACCAACCCTCTCTGGATGCCTTAAGAACATGTGGATTGTACAAATATTGGACCATACCGGGCATGAGGGGCCAGGTAAGATTTTTGGAATGGCTGGTTGAGCGATGGAACGTTCAAGATCAATGTTTTTACATTGGAGGGCACCAGCTCGAGATAGAGCCCTCGGATGTATACTTTCTCACTGGCTTGCCAAACAGAGGTGAGCAACTCAACCTTGCGGGGACCAGGCCGGGTGGCCAATCCCTTGATGATCTCCGCGAGGAGTGGTGCAGACCAGGGACTCGCCATAAAAAAGGCGTGGAGATAAAGCACATCGCTCTGGCGGAACTTAGAGTTATTGCATTTACGGTCACCAGGATTTGTGGCGCGGCCGCCTTGCACATTGCCTCCGGATCCCAAATGCGGATGGCAGTTGACTGTTACCAAGGCACCATCTTCAACTGGTGCGAAGCTGTGTCGGCTCATATGAAGAGCCAACTAACCAAGGCAAAGAACGGACGACTAAAAACTTTTGGATATGGGCCTATAGTCGTGAGCTTTGCCTTGGAGAGAGTTCCTATGCTGATCCCTCAGCAACTCACTGTTGATGACTTGGGTCCTCGGGAGCCAAAGCTTGTTCGATGGGTTGCGGTGATGGCCCGGCATCCTGACGAGGGTGCTGCAGTGGTTCGATTCTCAGACAGTTACTTCGACTGGCTAGAGGGCCAGCTTTTTGTGATACAAGACTTTCCATATGCCGGAATGGATTTCAGAGGTGATCCGGACATGGTTCTTCCACAGGGAGAACAATGGGATGACAGAGGTACTTTCATTTTCACAAGTTTTCTAATTATGTATTTTTTATTTTTCATATATATCGTCTCAAAGTAACAGTAAAATTTTAAAAATGCAGATGTTGGACCACAGCGTCCAGCCAATCTCCGGCCTTACGATAGACGACATCCAGCTGCACCGGCACCGGCCCTACAGGATGCGACAGCAGAAGTACTAGCTGATTTGGAGCATGATCTAGAGCGTCTCACGGCAGATATACCTGAGACTACTATGGATGATATTCCTATGAGGCTTCAGCGCTTCGTAGTCGCGGTCCCTGGACCGTTTAGGAGATTTTTGCGTAAGGTAGCCCGCGCAGTGGTGTCGTACAGAGAGCACCACCAGTGATTGACTAGTCACTTTTGTAGTCACATGTGACATTTTTGACTTTTTGTACTATCATTTTGCCGATCATAAGGTGTGTTAAACCTATGATCGAAGACGATGTATATATTTTTGGACACACTTCTATCTATATCTATATATCACTATTACCGGCTTATCTTGTTTAACATGTATGATGAAATGTCTTTAAATTTACTTGCATGATTATTATAAATGTCTGTCCAACACTCGAGAAGCAATTGCATCTGCTAATGTATTCAAAGACCTTGGAATATGTTGATATTCAATGTAATCAAATTCACGTTCCAAGAGACGCACTCTCAAAAACAACCTTAATAACACAGGATTTCTAATGGCATAAACTCTATTAAGCTGTAATACAACAAGTTCAGAATCTAACCTCACTATCAAACGTCGAATTCCAAATGAAATAGATTCGGATAATAATTCAACCACTGCACTGTATTCTGCAATGTTATTCGTTGTTTGACCGAGGCTTACCCCATGCATAGAAACTAACTCGTCAGAGGGCGAATAGATAACCCAAGCTGCGGAAGAGATATTCCGTGTACTACGACAAGCACCATCAGCAAATCCAATGTATGTTTGGAGAGGCGTCGACATCTACAATATCAAGAGTAAAACCAAGATGAGCCAAAATAATGACGAAAAACCACACTTGCTAAGCTAAGCACACTGACTAAACTAACACACTTGCTAGCTAGAAAGGAAATCTAACCTATCTAAAAATTTCTCCATCCATCATTTTAAGCATAATACCTCTTTAGGTAAAGTCCATTTCTGGGTTTGCCCAAAGAGTCCCCATCAAAATCAACTAACTCATAAGCCCCTTTTGCTAGCTTTCGCTTTACAATGTAGGGCCCATGCCACATGGGAACGAATTTTCCAGCACCTAGCTTATCGTTCGCTTGATCATATAATAGTACTAGGTCTCCTTCCGAAAAACTTCGAGGGGTTACATTTTTATCGTACTGAGCTTTCATTCGTTTCGCGTGAGTCTCGATAGCTAAAGTAGCGTCACGTCGAGTCTCATCTAATTTAGCCAAGTATAACAACCGTTTCTCCTCTTCGGAAGTAGCTGGAAGTAATTCGACAGCCATTTGAAGTGATGGGATTTCGCACTCAATAGGTAACACAGCTTCTAAGCCATAAACTAGCTGAAAAGGGGTGAAACCTGTTGAATTTTTCACTGAAGTTCGATATGCCCATAGCGCCGAAAATAACATGTTATGCCAATTCGTTCGATGGATACCAATGATCCGTCGAATCATGACGACTAGAACTTTGTTGATTGACTCAACCAAACCGTTGGCTTGCGGATAATAAGGTGTAGAGCTATCGTGGCGCAAACCAAGCTGGCTTGTAAGCTCAGTCATCATGACATTTCGAAAATGGCTTCCATGGTCCGTAATGATTGCTTGTGGGACACCAAACCTAGTTATGATATGATTGAATACGAAAAGTGCAGCTGTCTTGCCGCTTGCGTCGAATGTAGGCATCGCCTCGGCCCACTTAGTAAAATAATCAACCGCAAGGATGATATACGCATGCCCCCCGGCCGAGTGAGGGTTACAAGTAATAAAGTCAATGCCCCATTTGGCGAATGGACCAGCGGCAATTATAGGGTGGAGAGGAGCAGGTGGAGCGCGCATCTTTCGATCAAACACTTGACAGTTGTGGCATGTTCTGACAGCAAGGATACAATCTTTAAACATAGACGGCCAGAAATAGCCAGCGCGCAACACCTTCTGAGCTGTGGCATACCCAGACATATGACCGCCACATGCTCCAGAGTGACAATCATTCAAAACTCTCTCAGCCTCATCGTGAGTTAAACAACGTCGAAAAACTAAGTCTGCCCCCAGGCGATAAAGTGTATCTCCAATAATTCTGTATTGCTGGGATTGAAACCGAATTTTTCGACGGTTTTCCTTGGAAGCTTCAGGCCGAAAGGTTTGGGTTTGGAGATAGATGATTATATCCCCATACCACGGATCTACAGTGCTAATAAGAAACAAAGATTCGTCCGCAATGGACTCCTCTGCCACAGTCTCTGTGTCAGCACTCGGGAAATCACACATCAATTCCGCGAAGACTAAAGATTTCTTAGACTTGGACTTCTCAAACTCCAAGTCGAACTCTTGCAGGATGACGATCCATTTAGAGTACTTGCCCCCTAGCAGTTGTTTTGTCAAGATATAAATCATAGGGTTGCAATCCGAAATAACAGTAGTTTTGCGGAGAAGAATGTAGTGACGAAAACGCTGGACAGCTTGAACGGCTGCCAGGGCCAATTTCTCCACATGTGAATATTTTAACTCAGTTGGATTTAAGGTTCTGCTAAGGTAATATATCACATGCTCTGCCTTGAATTCATCTTCTTGAACTAACACCATTCCAATGGTGGAATGCGAAGCTGCGAGGTATAAGAAGTAGTCCTGGTTGTAGTTGGGAGGATGCAATAACGGTGCATGGGTCAACGCGTGTTTTAATGCATCAAAAGATTGTTGAGCAATCTCGTCCCAAAAGAATTGTACGTTCTGTTTCAACAACCGTGTAAAACCTTTAGTGACCTCGGCGTAGTTAGGGATGAATCGGCGTAAAAAGTTTGCTTTCCCTTGCAAACTTTGGAGTTGGCGCAAACTCGAAGGAGGAGGCAATTGGATGATAGCCTCGACTTTCGAGGGATCGACGCGAATGCCGGTTTTGGAAACAACAAATCCCAGCAATCGACCTGTTTCTATACAGAAAACACACTTGTGGGGATTCAACCGAATTCGATAATGCCTACACCTCATAAAGATTGCTCGTAAATGGACAAGGTGATCAGCTCGGTGTAAAGAATGAGCAGGCAAATCATCGAGATAGGGTTGCACAATGTGCTTGATGTCATGAAATGCATAAGACATGGCCCGTTGAAAAGTAGCACCGGCATTCTTAAGGCCAAAAGGTAATTTGCAATAAGCAAATGTCCCCCATGGACAAATGAATGCCGTTTTTGGTTGATCGGCAGGTAGAATATTGATTTGATTATAACCTGAGAAACCATCCATGAAGGAAAACATCTCACTTCCGGCACAATCATCAATAATTTGATCGATATAAGGCGTAGGATAGTTGTCTTTTGGACAAGCTCGATTGATATCCCTATAATCGATACAGATTCTTATTGTTCCTTGTTTTTTATTGACGGGAACAATATTCGATACCCAATCCGTTAACGGGATCGGATAAATGAAACCTGCTTTCAACAGCTTTTCGACTTCGGCTTTGATTGCAGCTGCTTTTCGAGGGTGAATCTGACGCAACCGTTGCCGAATGGGTTTAGCATCCGGGTAGGTTTTGATTTCATGAACAACAATGGCAGGATCAATTCCCGGCATTTCCTCGTAAGACCAGGCAAACACGTCGCGGAATTCTTGGAATAGGGCCTTGTAAGTTTGGATTTCTTCTTCAGTACATGCGGCACCTATATGAATGTTCTCCTCGATTCCGGGCTTCACTGAAATATCAATGGGAATAGTACGAGAAATATTCCCTAAATTCAGCTCTGAATCAGAATGTTTCGTTGGATCCTGAGCGTCTTTGACATATTCAGCGGTAAAGATAGATGAAAAATCATTTTCAAATGCATCATCCTTAGGTAAAAACGAAGATCTGTGATGGAGATCTTCCCATGGTAGATCATCTACACTTAGGATTTCGCGAAGTTGTTCGTCAGATGACACTTCTTCGGGAAACGTTATCCGTTCTAAGGGTGAGGTGAAAAGTGACTCTTCACTGACCACATTCATTTGGTCGGTTGAATGAAAGTCGGTAAAAGACATAAGAGCTTCATAAGCAATCTCATACGGACTCAACGGCATAACATCACCGAGTGAGTCTAGCTCAGAGTCAGAGGGAACATACCAAGGATCATCATAAATAATGTTTTCTGACGTGATCATATGAATTGTTGCGAACGAAGGGTCTGCATTGAGTGGAGGGAGAGGAAAAGTTCCCAGTAAACCGGAATCCTTAACTAAACCTACACCAATGTCCCTATAAGGGATTGTCGTTTTACCAACATGCTGGATAGTTTCTAAAGAGGTTGGGTCGGATGAAAAGTATGTCAGCTGATCAATAGTCACGATCTTACCGTTATGTGGAAACTTAATGACTCTGAAGACCGATGAAACGACCGCTGTCATAGCATATGACCAACTTCGACCCAAAAGAAGGTTGTAGTCTAGAGGGGCATCAACCACTTCCACATCCAGACTAACGGTTTTACCTTCGACCCCTATAGGCAATTCTTGTAGAATACCAAACGGACGGAACCCACGGCCATCAAAGGCCTTAAGGATGGTGGGGGATTGGTTCAACGAAGGAGAACCAAGCGATCTCCAACATTGAATCGACATAATACACGTAGAAGCTCCCTCATCAATCACAGTCCGATGAATAGGCCTGTTTTTGACTATCACTGGAATTTGGAAAGCCATTTGATGGGGGAGACGCGGTGTACTACTTTCTAGATCAAAGATCATTAGGTTCGGGTCCTGAACATCGACAGCTCCAATAGCCGACAAAAGCAATTTTCGTTGCGCTGGACATGATTGCAGCACTTCGAGTGCCGACATTGCTGAAGGTGAAACAGCTAAGTCTTCAACAATGTTGTAATTCTGGGCTGCTCTCGCATGTGGATTGAAAGCAGACCTTCGAAGTACACCCTTGGCGGGCGGCTTAATCACTAAGTCTGGGTTAGGTTTTTCGATCTGTAGTGGATCGGAACCAGGAGCTGAGGTTGATGGGTTAGAGTGAGAAGATTCTGCTTCTTTACCATCAACAGGAGCCTTACTACCATAATCTTGCGATCGAGTCGCAATCCTGACATGAGACATCATCAAAATGGGTTCTTCACTGGCATTCGAAGAAGAACCTATCATCTTATTTTCCTGCTCGGGAAATGGATTCTTTAACACAGCAGGAGTGGGAGAACCTTTAACTATTTTCACTACCTCGGCCCGATGAGGGCAGTCTCTCGTAAAATGATCTTCTTCACAAATGAGACAAGGATAACGAGGTTTGCGCTTTTCGTCATTGGTTTCCGACTTTTCCGTTTTCTCCTTTGGAGCCTTGTCTGCTTTAGCCTTCTTCTTTCCTTTCTTCTTTCCACCGTTTTTGGATTTGGCCGTAGATGACTCTACAGCGTGAATGTCGGCGGTAAGTTCAGGAGGAGAAGACTCTCCTGTCGGAGAATCAGGCAAAGTGATAATTGGAGTATTGGAGGTCTTGGAAGACTTCTTCTTACTCTTCGTAGTCACGATACCGATCATACCATCAGCGGCATGAGATCCCGAAGGAGCAGCAGCGATTTGGTTTGACTTTGGAAGATCCGGAATTTTCTCGTGTAACGTACCCGACTGAGTGTAAACTAAGTCAAGGTATTGTGCCTGAGCAATGACTTGCTCCTCAGTAACTACTCCGGCCTTAGCTACATCTTCAGTAATTCTTGGTAATAATGATTTTACAAACCATTCAGCTAAAATTTGGTCCGGGATAAAAACTTTCACTAATCTTCTTCGACGTCTCCACTCATGGATGTGATCAGAAATGTACGTGGATGTCGATTGTTTTAGCGAAGTTAATAATTCTGTACCATTATCGTATCTGACTGGTAACTGAAAATGAGTTAAGAATGAAGTAGCTAACTGGCTAAAGTTGTAAAAAGAAGCCCGTGGCAACTCAATGTACCACTTGGCTGCGAGACCAATGAGTGTACGCTGGAAAAGACGTAAGCGGATAGAATCATCTGAGATGGAATTTGATGCACACCAGAGGTGGTAAGTCATCACGTGATTAGACGGATCCTCTCCAGACTTACCTTCGAACTTGGGTATATCGCTGGGCAACTTATTTGGCATTGGCGGCCAGAACGGAAGATATTGAATTGGATCGTTCGTTAGGCGCGTCAAGTCGGGTAAATCTAAAGTCGCAATAAACGGTAACTGCCGGTTAGGATCTCTAAAACTCTGAGTCACAATACCAGCCCCAGGAGGAGGATATCCAGGATAACTAGGAACAGGAGTCGCATTTGGGATATTATATCCTCCTGGAAAACCAGGATTAACCGGACCGTACTGGGGTTGCTGAGGTGGTTGATAAGTGTACCCAGGATACGGTTGATACTGGTAAACCGGTTGTTGGGCAGCTTGCCCAGGTTGATACTGTCCCTGGTACGGAGGTTGAACAAATTGAGGTTGAGTAGTAACAACCGTACTTGTACCAGGTTGGCCTGCAGGCATCTGGACTGTGGTTTGAACCGTGGGTCCAGACAACGGTACAGATGTCTGAGGAGCGGTTACAGGGACAGTAGAAACCGGAGCTGCCGATACTCCAGAAGTAAGCATGGTAGATGAAGCGGTAGTTGCTGCAGCCGTGTGAGGTGGAGTACTCGGTGCAATTGGCGGCTGAGTAACTACGGAAGTTACAGGGGTCTGAACACTTGACTGGACAGGTTGCGGTTGCTGGGGTGGACCAGGAACTGCAGGTTGTCCTGCTTGAGGTACCGACTGTATACTTGGTTGCGACATCTGTTGACCCTGTGACGGATCCCATGTTAACATTCCAGGGTATTGACTCGTAACAGGTTGAGGATACTGAGATCCATAGCCGTATTGAGGATAGGGTTGATAACTGTAAGGTGCAGTCCCATATGATTGCCCTTGAGGTGGTTGATAACCTTGACCAGGGTATTGACCCGTAGGTTGATAACCTTGAGGTAAATACGAATACTGGGGTTGACCTTGACCTTGAGGTTGGTATCCTTGAGGTTGATACCCTTGGGGTTGATACCCTTGGGGTTGCCATCCTTGAGGTTGCCATCCTTGAGGTTGATACTGATACTGAGGTTGACTTTGGGGTACATATTGAGGCTGGGGTTGATACCCTTGGGGTTGATACCCTTGAGGTTGCCCCCCAGTCACGAATGAAGTACCTTGAGGTTGCCCCCCAGGCATTAACGAAGGTTGCCCCCCAGGCGGTAATTGGCCACCTTGAGGTTGGTTAATGGGAGTTGAACCTGACATCATATAAACTTCACCTATACTCAATGGTACATTACCACTGTTTCCAACTAATAACCCATGATCAATGGGTTGAGGAGATGCTCCCGCAAAGGTACCAGAAAGTGATTGATACCCAGTAGGAACAGAAGGACCGCCATGTAAAAATGATTCAGGACTTTGTGAAAACACAGATGACTGACCAGACATATTTACAGGAGAATGAATTCCTCTAGGTGGAACCGGAGTACGAGGTGTAGAAAAACCTACTGAGTTGTCTAAAAAATTGGTTAATGCAAGGTACCAAGATTCACTTCTAGGAGGACTGTAAAAGATGGATTCACGCTCCCTTAGATCAAGGGTAATTAGATCTTCAGAATCAGAAACGCCTATTTCTTCCTCTGGAACAAGTTCTTCTATAGCAATTAATCCAACAGGAAGATTTTCGGTGATAATTCTTTCTATTCTTGGTGAATCAGGAACACTAGGAGTTGGAGTAACAGGTTCGGAAATTTCAGGTTCTTCGCCTGTTTCACTGGCAGATGAAAAACTACCAGCAAGCTCGGAAACTGTAACAGCTTCGGGATTGTAACCTGTTTCTAATCTTTGGTAATCTGGATGGACTACCAAAGAAGATTCTCCTTCTTCAGGTGAACCTACTCTACTGCCACTAGGAGTTACAAGGACCTTTAAACCCTCTAAATTACTGGGGTCGTCTCGAGGAGGTGAACCCCTAAGTTCACGGGATCTTCTCAACAATTCGGCCACAGAAACAACTTCAGGAGACTGGCCCGCAATGCGACGGGACCTTCTCGGTAATTCCGCCACAATTAAAGATTTTAACTACAACACACGAAATCAAAGTAAAAAATTTCAAATCAAACCACCTAAAGTCTTCTAAAGAACCAATCAAATTTGAAGCACACGCCTAAATAATCTAGAGCGTCAAACCACACACAAACAGTAGTCTTCCGGACCAAAAGCGCTAGTTGGTGATTAGGCCCAACCTCGCAGGATTCAGTACAGAAATAGTGGGTGGAACAGTTACCCCGGCAACCTGCTTAATGAATAGACTGGACCAAGTTCCTCCACTTTAACCGTCTCGAAGTGAAGCGAACCCCCCAGAAAATCCAAGTGAGTATAACCGACGTCTGCTCCAGGTACAGTGGGACCTTCCCTCCACCGTCACCTTGGGTAGAATCCTAGATATTATGGCCACTAAGGTTACCAATCACAACAATTACACCTGGGGGAACAGTCTAAACTCCGACAGCACGCAAGGGCAGAGTAGCAAGCTCCAATCCCCTTACCGGCTCCTTGACAACAATCCAAGGTTTACCGATAAGTGACCCCTGGCTCCTCGACAATGGTTAATCCGAGGTTTACCGTTTGTAATACGTACTGCCTGGCGTCGTTCCCAACGAGGGAGGAATGATCCCCTCACTGGTTCGGACACGAGCTCGTGTTTCTCCTTTAAGAGGAGCTTTCCCAGAATGTAACTGAAACAATTGGATTTGTTCTACTCAAGATAGACTATCTGTTTGGTTTTGTAGTCTTGGAGAGTTAAGTACTCACCTACTCCAAGACCCTAGCCTAAGCTATGTTGGTGCTTCAGAGCCCTAGAAAAATAAAGATTACTAGATTGATTTTAATTTAAGCGTTACTTTTAAGGTTGTTTCTTAAGTCAAAAGGTGATGGAAGTGAAACTAGTGGTGTGTTGACTCGACTCGAAACCACTACAAAATGCACCTAAAATGATTTATCCACTACTTTACTTTTTCGATGAATTGCTTAACTAAAAAGTTGAGAGAATGCAATCTTTATAAAAGCAACTTCTTAATTGAAGACAATCAAAGAAACAATTCGTTTTTCTTTTCCAAGCATAAAAACATAACTTCTCTTTACATGCACGAAAAAACTCTTTTCTTCTTTTGAAAACAAAAAGCTACTTGAAACAAGACTTTTTAAGAAGATGTTTTTGTATTTTTCTTTTAATAAAGCAAGTAAATCTAATATAACCAAAAATCAATCTTAACAACTCTTAAAATCTATGAAAATGCACTCATAAGCAAACTAAAAGCAAATTTACTCTAAGCAATCTTAACGAGGCCAAAACTAACAATGATTATTTCTAAGGTGTTTTACTTGATCACAATCAAATCAAGGACTAGCTTATTGCAGAATCAAAAACTAGCCAAAACAAAACTCTAATCTTTTTGTTCTTTTTGTAAAATGGAAATCAATACTTTAAAAACAAGCAATGCGAAATTTGACCCAAAACAACTCAAATGACAAGTTGCTCAAACAAGGAGACTTTACGACAGGCTCAACTTCTAAGAAGGTTGACTAACCAGAGATATCTAAGGCTGGACAACTTTCTAAGCTCAAAGTTACTACAAAGCCTTTCCAAAAATCAAACCCTAGGTCTAAACTTCGTTGAAAACCACTAAAACACTCAAAGCTCACAAAACTAGTTCAGGTGAGAATTCTTGACAGGGTACTAAAGGATCTGGGCAGAAAACACTAAGAAAAAACAAAATCTAAAAGTAATTTAAAGCAAAAATGGAATTTTCTTAACTTTTACAGGAAGACGCAGGCCACCCGTTGTCACAGGTGCGGCCCCGCACTGTGCAGTCGACAACAGCGCGTCCAAGGACGCACTGTGCAGCACACAGAGACTGCGTCCTTCTGGAAAAAGGAAGAAAAACTAAAGCCAACTAAATCTACAGCTAAGCCACCCAAATACTAATTCTCACAGTCAAAAACCAGAAAATAAAAATGATTTTCTCAAAGCAAAGTTCATATAAAGGAAAAGACTCTCTCATTAATGGATTCCCCAGCGGAGTCGCCAATTTGTCACACGGAATCTGTCAAGGGTGCGGACACGACTGACCTTCCTAGAAGTCTAAGACATTCTAATGACAAACAAGACAAAATGGAGTGATCTTTCTCTAAATACACCTTTTACAACATGAAAACTACAAGTGTTTAGGCTTACCTTATTCCAAAACGCTGTTGTTGAAGTCCGTTCTTGACGATCCGGATGAGCTCTTCCTTCAAGTCAATTCCTGCAACCACAAACAATCAAACAATTACCAAGCACTTGCATTTCATATAATAAAAAATATATTCAACATGCAGACCAAGGAACACATGAAATAACTCATTAACACAAGCTATTGAGAAAAATAAACCAGTTTGTATTAATAACGAAACAAAGAAACTCTTACAACCTGGCCTTGGTGTTGTGCAAGTTCCTCCCAGGGTCCATCAAGGGTTTTCCTCTACTTTGACAAAGCTCACCCTCTCCCAAGTAGAATCAAGTGAAGACAATCTCTCCTCACAAAGGCTCTAATGGAAGACCTAAATCCTGCAGCATTTACCCAAAGAAAATGTATAGCTCCAACCTCCTCTCCTTCTGGCTCAATGCCTTTATTTATAGTGCTGTAAAGAGGTTATTCAGGTCCACTATCAATGGGATCATCCCCCTCTATGGGTGGGATAGCTCCCTTATTGATGGGATAAGTTCCCCCTTAATAGAGATACATGAACCAACTGGAGGCGCATCCATTTCATCAAACCGACCTCTAGAATGTTCTAGAAGTAACCACAAGTAACTTTTTCAAGATAAAACTCGCGCATTTTGTCTTTTACAGAGGGATGCACCTGTCCCTTAACATACAGAGCGTCCATGGACGCATATTTTGTGAACAAGGTCCGCGTCCCCGCAGGTAAGACTAGAGAGAACCTGCGACCCCAGAGATAAACATGATTTTTACAAGACTTTCTCTCTTCTTTGAGTTTGAGATGGATAACAAAGGCATGAGACTTGCCTAAGAGGGTAGCATGACTGTTGATTTGAGCCATACTAACTGTAAGTAGTCAAGGTGACATTTTTTAGTGTAACACACTCATATCCCCAAGATCAAGGATTTGATTTATGAGCAAGGAGGGGAAGTTAGCAGCCTAAATTTGAGGACTGAGGGTAAAGGGGAAATTGAGGGGGAACTTCAAACACCTGAGGCAGAAATCACCTATTGATTTATCAATATCCAGATACAGGTAGTGTAGTGAAACAACCAACACTAGTGGTATTTGAGGCATTAATCACGTCTGCGGGGCCATTACAAACAAAGCTCGAAGAACATCTACTACAGGAAGGGTTAGAAGAATTCATCATCGGAGACAACAATGATAACAATGCTAAAAAAGACAACACTACCACCACCTTTGAGTTCCCAATCGGGAATATCGGAGGTGAAGCTCCTATGGAAAACATTCCTCTATCATACTTACCATCCTTTCAGGGGATGACTATGGAAGATCCAGATACATTTATGTTTGAGTTTGATGTCCTATGTAGAAGTTATGATTATATAGCACATGCTTAGAAGCTAAAGCTATTTCCTGCTACCTTAAAAGAAGTAGCCTTGAGATGGTTCATGGGATTAGGCCCCGCTTCCATTTCAACATGGAATGTTATGAAGGAGACGTTCTTGTCAATGTATCAGGACTATTGTAGGACTAGGGACTTAAGGGAAGAGATATTTAGAATGATTCAGAAGGAGGAAGAAATCCTGGAAGATTATGTGGAACGATTCCACTACAATCTGCAGAGGTCTAAACATAATGACTTAGACCTGGAAATATTGAAGACTATATTCATCAGAGGGATGAGGGATGACTGCCTTAACACCCTAAACCTATTAGAAAAAGGGGATATATCACAAGAGCGATTCACTGAAATTATAAAGCTCTGCCTACGATGCTCTCGAGGATCGTCTAAAGGAACAAGTACAATTTGGGATGCCTATGTTTACGTACAAAAATCTGCAGTCAGAGGAATCACTATGGTCAAGATCAGAAAGTCATTCAAAAATTTCAAGACCGATATCCTTAGTACTCTCTTGGCCCAGATAACAACAACAGAGTTCAAAAAGACACAAGCAAAAGTTGATACACCCCTGGCCATGTTCTGTTCGACTTGTCGGAAGAAACATCCTCACAGGGAATGTGAATTGAATAGCATCAGCCTGTGTAATATATGTGAGCTGGAGCATTCAATAGAGAAGCGTCTAGAGCTTCCTAGACTAAATGCAATACTCAAAGAATTAAGCGAAGAGGTGCAGTCCTATTACTTCATCGCACCAAGGAGACCATGGCAACCGCAACCTCCAGGTATGTTTGAAGACTTTTCCTCTTTCAATTCATGGAACAATTCGTATAATAACCAACCATATCGATGGCAATATTCTAACCCTCCTTCAACTCAGTTCCATTCACCCTGGAACCAATGGTCTCTATCTCCTCTTGTTCAATATCCTCAATCCCAACCATACCCTTGGAACCAGAACTGGAGAGGAAATTCCCAGAATTGAACTTTGCCTGCACCATGCATGCAACAACAACTGCAGTTACCTCCTTTTCAAGCTCCTGCTCCTCCACCACTTGTGTGACCCCAACTACCTGTGCAACCTAACCCAAACGCAAACAATAAAGAAAATCATGTCATAGAGGCTCCTACAACCTTCCAGACCTACTTTATTACCCCTATGGAACTTAAAAAAATACAATTGCGATCGAGCACAGTAATTAACCCCAGTCACTCCCCTATCATTACAGAGGAGGATTGTGAACCATCTAGAGGAGAAGTCGGAGGCTCTGAGGCAGCTACTACACCTATAACAGCTGATACAGAGGAAGTTTTTACATCTGTAACAGGTAATTCGAGGAAGGCTGATACACCTGTAATAGCAGATTCAACTATTGTCACGAAAGACCTCCCGTACCCTTAGACACTGGCTGAACCTAGGATGACTTCACAACCTGAATCTAATTTCCTTAGGGAGTTGCAAAATTTGTATGTATGAATTCCCTTGGTGCAAGCCCTTAATGAAGTACCCATCTATGCCAAGATAGTGAGAGACTTATGCATCAAGAAGCCTAGGAGGAAGCCTAAAGACCCTGCCACCATACATGTGATGGGAAAGTTATCCAAATTAATGTTTTCTCGTCCTCTCCTTACTAAGTACCATGATCCATGAAATCACACAGTCACCATCTACATTAATGATTAGCCCATAGCCAATGCATTGATTGATCTTGGGGCTACCATTAATTTAATGAAGAAATATCTCTTTATCGCTCTCGAGCTATACAGACAAAGACACACTCCTACTGTGCTGGAATTGGCAAACAGTTACCATGTTAAATAGAAGGGGATATTAGAAGATATAGTGATTATGATAGCTTCCTAGAGATACCCGACTGATTTCCTTATTCTACAGCCCAAATCCAATTTGGGGGAGCATCCTTTGATCTTAGGGAGACCTTGGCTGGCCACTGCAGATGCATTCATAGGCTGCCGGATAGGATCCATGGTGATCTCAGATGGCCAGGCAACCCAGAACCTTAATCTTTATCCCCCAAAACCAAAAGTGGATGTGTACAACCCTTGTTGCGATGACTTTGAGCCTGAGTCAAATCTTTCCCTACCACTCCTCACTTTGGGGAATGCCCATTATTTCAAAAAGATGAGACAGAAGATGATGTTATTAATGGTTTTATTAGTAATTCACATTCTGTTCCTTTTGTTAAAAATGCGAATGAGGAGGAAAAGGTGGAAGATATAGATTTTGAACAAATGAGAACTACTCCAAATACTACTAGCAACCTAATTGAGATTGAATCTGGAAAAATTTTGAATGTTAATTCCAATTTGACTGTTGAACATAATCAATGGTTGTTAAGGCTGTTACAGAAGTATAAAAAGGAATTTTCATGGGATTATATAGATATGAAAGGGATCCACCCTAACCTATGAACTCACCATATTTATTTGAAGGATGGTTGAAAACCAGTCAGACAGCCACAGCGCCACATGAAGCCTGCACTAAAGGAAATGGTGAAAGAAGAACTACAGAAACTCCTGAGTGCTAATTTTATTTATCCAATATCTGATATTCATTGGGTGTCACTACTTGTCATCATTCCTAAAACGAGTGGCAAGTGGAGAGTCCGTGTTCATTATAGAAAACTCAACAAGGCCACTCAGAAGGACCATTTTCCATTACCATTTATAGATCATGTTCTTGATACTCTCTCCGGAAAGAAATACTTTTCATTTTTGGATGGATTTAGTGGCTACAATCAGATACACATTGCCCGTAAAGACCAGGATAAAATGACCTTTACTTGTCCTTGGGGAACCTATGTATACAGAGTGCTACCTTTTGGGCTCTGTAATGCATTAGAAACCTTTCAAAGGGCGATACTAAAAAAATTTTCTGACTTATTGAATGACTATCTGGAAATCTTCATGGAAGATTCCACAACTTATGGAGATGCTTTTGAAACAACATTAGTCAATCTGGAAAAAGTGCTAGAGTGATGTGTACAAACTAATGTTGCCTTGAGCACTGAGAAATATCACATGATGATGATTGAAGGGATCGTACTTGGACATTACATTTCTAGTGACAGAATCAAGGTAGACCCTACAAAAAATAGAGGTAATTATAAGCATTCCAACCCGCAAAACATAGAAAGAGGTATGTAGTTTCTTGGGGCATGCAGGGTATTACAGAAGATTTATAGAAAAATTTTCAAGAATTGCATCGCCATTATTTTAATTGCTCATGAAGGGTGTTGATTTCATGTGGATAGGGAAGTGTGAGTAGGCCTTCTAAAAGTTGAAATGTTCTGTATCAGCAACTCTGGTGTTGCGAGGACCTAGTTGGAAACTATCGTTTCACATTGCTATGGATGCATTGGATATTGTTGTAGGTATTGTTTTGGGCCAACTGGAGGATAAGAAACCTTACGCTATTTACTACATAAGTAAAAATCTAACTCCAGCTGAGCTCAACTACACAGTGACTGAGAAGGAGTTCTTATTATTCATGCATGCCATTAATAAATTTCGGCATTACATCATCGGATATCAAGTATTTGTAGACACTGACCATTCTTCCATTCATTGTTTACTGAATAAGCTAATTACAAATGGTAGGGTTGCACGATGGTTATTGTTGTTACAAGAATTTGATATCACTATTGTAGATAAGCCTGGAAAAGACAATGTAGTAGCTGACTTTCCTTCTAGGCTAACTATTGATGATAGTTTCACTCCTACTGAAGATTCTTTCCCTGATGAATATCATTTTTCTATTTCTACTTACTCACCCTGGTATGCAGACATAGCCAATTATCTTGCTGCAGGGAAGTTTCCCCAATATTTATCCTCTAAGGAGAAAAAAGAAAATCATACAAAAAAGTGCTACATGTACTTGGATAGATGGGAACCTCTATCACATTGGACCTGTTTTCCAGGTTAGATGTTGTGTTAGAGAGGACAAGGTCTTTGATATTCTCAAACCTTGCCATGAGGAACCTTGCGGAGGACACTTCGCAGACAAACAGATAGGATACAAAGTCCTTTCAACAGGGTACTACTGGCTGACAATATTTTAGGATTCCAAGAAGTTTGTGAAGGGATGTTATAGCTGTCAAAGGATGGGCCAATCAGTGCAATCAGATGAGGTGTCATTACAGCCCCAGATCATCATAAAACCTTTTGAGAAGTGGGCTCTAGATTTTGTAGGACCAATCAATCCTTCATCTAGACGAAGATCCTACATCTTGGTGTATACTAACTATGTCATGAAATGGGTTGAGGCGAAGGCACTAACCAGAGCCACAGAGCAGGTTGTCTCAGAATTTTTGTTTGAATACATCTTCGTCTAGTTTGGCATACCTAGAGAAATAGTCACAGACGGAGGACCACAGTTCACATCTCATAAGATACGAGAGTTGGTCAAAAATATAAAATCCATCACAGAATCACAACACCTTACCATCCATAGGCGAATGGCCAGGTAGAAAGCACTAATAAAGTCATTGAGGGAATCCTTACTAAGATTGTGGCCAGTCGTCGAAGAAATTAGGCTAACAAACTTCTAGAAGTGTTATGGGCATATAGGACTACATGGAGGAACACCACTAGATTCTCACCATATGAACTTGTGTATGCCAAGAACCCTTTGTTCCCCATTGAATTTGAAATCAAAACACTAAGGACAACATTTCAGGTCAATTTGGATTTGGCTACAACACAAAGGCAGAGATTGAACTAGCTCAATCAATTGGAGGAGAAACGGCTGGTTGGTATCCATCAAACAGAGATTATTCAGCAGAGGAGACCTAAGTGGCACAATAGATTTATAAAGAAGAGGATGTTCCAAAAAGGATATTGGGCTCTCTTCTACGACTCAACGTTTAAAGACTTCAAGGGTAAGCTCCGCACCAAATGGCTAGGTCCTTATGACGTAGATGTAGTCTTTGACAATGGGACTATAAATTTGGTAACCATTGATAGTGTAAGGACATCATTACTTGCAAATTCGCACCGTCTTCAGTTGTATCACAAACTTACCTCGAAGGATTCATTTGTCAACATTATCACAAATTTAGATGTACAGATTATGGGAATAGGGGAAAGCCCCCCTTGTGCTGCGAAAAAATTAATTTTCCCAATAAGTGTAACAGTTGAAAACCACTTGGTGGTAGTTGTTACACCATTCAAAAAAAGAAACTAATAATAATAATAATAATCTGGCTGTGAAAACCTTTCTTAGGCATAGACAGACACTTTTGTAACAGTTAAAAACCACCTAGTATATCATGCGATAAGTGTTGTTACACAATATTTTGTTCTTTATATTTTTGAAGAAATTAAATTAATATATATCAATCTTCTCGGCTGTTACAGCCGACTAATTTTCAGGAATAAAACAAGATATTCTATTGTAACAAACACCAAAAACATCACCATGAGCCTCGTCATCAGATTTAAGTTCGCACGTCTTGTTGCCCGAGGATGATTCAACGTTGCGCTACCAATTACTTCGTTCCACGTCACCCAGGTACGTCATCAAAAAGGTAATATTGAATTCATTTTATTTTGTAATAATGGCAACTTAACATGACTATTAATCAACGAGGATGACTGTCATAATTAAGCTGGGTGGGGGAACGAATCACATCGCGACATGACCATCACATGATTTGTAATTATTTGAAAAATCTAGCAATTAAGGCATGTGACCTGCTAGTTATGTTATAGACATTTTTGGGCACTACAACCCCAAGCATGAAATGTCCACAAACCAAGGGCTCCTAAGTCCCTAAAAGTGTTGTTCTAACCCCTAAAGGAACAAGGTCAACTAATTACAGCATCTCCCAGAAGTTCTCCATGAAAAACTGCTCAGAATTGGTCAAAACAGGATCATTTCAGCTGCTCCATAGGCAAAGTGCGTTGCATCTCACCTAAATACATTGTGTGGGTGCGTTGCATTTCAAAAAGCCCTTCTATGGGGTGCGATGGGTGAGAAGTGACAAATGGCAGTGTCATTCCGCGAGGTGGAGAGGCATGGAATCTTCTAGAAACTTCTCATGTGACACTTTCCTCTCTGAATTCGACCAAGGATGAGTAAGAGATCATCAATCTCCAAGTGGAAGCAAGAACTATCAGAGGGAAGACACTAATCAAATCACAAGCTGACTCATCTCCGTTACAGATATCTATATATGGATCCCTCATCCCAGAGATCCAGAGGCTGGAATTTTGCATATTGTAAGGAATTGCTGTTGGTTTCTTGAGACAACATCATAGTGTTGGGTGATCTAAGCTTTGTATGAGGTGAAGAAGGGCTTACTTGCTGAGAGGATGATGCTGGATCATAACAACTGGTTGTAACTCCCTTGGCTCTTTCTTGTTTATCAATAAAAGCTATTCAAGTTTTCCTCCATACTCTTGTGTCATTTATGTTTTATGCATTTGTATGGTCAATTTACATTTGATCCTAGATTGTTTATGATTATATATCCATGTTCTTGTATAGTGTCATGCTACTGTGATCTTACAGGTACTCTGTGAAGCTGGGTGTACAAGGGAGCAAGTAGCGAAAGACTATCAAGAGAGAGAGGAATCGAATTAGGAGATTAGCGCAAGACAGAGGTTGGTCTTCTTTCTTCTCCTGTCATCTATATTTCATAAAGGAAAAACGAAAGTAGCTTTACTTTGTTTGTTTCTAAGGTGGCTACCACACCTTAGTGGGATAAGCAGTTTTGTGTAGACACTTTTCCCTGTAACAAAATGGCGACTCCGCTGGGGACGAATTAGTTTGTTTGTTTATCTTCCTTGTTGTCTATTTTATAAACTTACAGATGGAGCCTGAAGTCGAGCCAGGTAGCTTTCGAACTGCATTTGCTATGCAAATGCAAAGTAGATAAATGCCACTTCAGTCAATCTCCGGGATTTGTTTATAAATTAAACAACTGATTTACAAAATCTTTGATTGCCCCTTGTGGTAGCTCTAGTAACCTCCTTAGATCTACCCCTGATTGTTGCATTATTGATTACCATTTGCTCGGCCAAAACCCATGAACTGAACTGCAAACAGTGACCCGGAACCCAGGAAAATTCTCATCTCTGGCCGAACGCAGGTACTGTTCTGAGAATCTGAAATTTAGTGCACTTCTCGAGTGTAGTAGGTGCGTTGCATTTCAAATTCCCTATGTTACAGGTGCGCTGATCAGATTAGGCATTGTTCAGTTTTGGTTTCTGTGATTCATTCTTTTCAGTTCTATTCCTGAATTTTGTTTCCTGTAATCAGTATATCTCTGTTTGAAACCCCTTTTCCTTGCTGTTATTCCACCTCCATTGTGCAAAAGAACTGTAAATGTTTTTGTGTATTTGTTGAGTCATTTTCAGTTCTCCTTTGCAAAAAGTAACGTAATTGTACTGTCGTCCTTTGATTTGAAAGTGTCGCAAGTGTCGTTTTCAGTCATAGGAAAGAGTTTGGTTGCTATTGATAGTCGATTACCCTGTTACTATTGTATTTGGTCTGAATTTGTAGTTTTTCTAGTGTCAAAAGCAAGTATTCATTTCCAAATCATAAAATGTTGTGATTGTCTCCATTTTTTATTTTGAAAAGAAACTTGTTAATAATTGTCGCTTGAAAAGTAATTCAGATTTGTGCATTAGCTTTCTTTTTACCATTCACATACTAAGAAAGATGAAAACAAATACATGCATGTGCATTTGCATTTAGATTGTTTGATTGGTTTGATTTAGGACAGTGCATTTAGTGTGTGCTCTTTGCTCTTTGCGAAAGAATACTCTCTCTTTCCTTAGTAGCTAGGATTTTCATTGCACAAAGAAGATAAAAGACTGTTTATGATCGTAGATTTCATTTTAGGAATTGTATATCTACATCTCGCGGTGAACTTGAAAGGAAAATTTCTTAAGCAAGATCAACTATAAAATAAATTTAGTGAATCTAACAACGCTTTGGAACCTAATGCACGACATCTAGAAGTCTAGGATAGAGACGTATTCCGGCTTCGTAACGCCTGGTAACTGTTGTTCTCACTGATGGTTGGGTGATTCCTCCACTTTGAGACGATAAGTGCCAGTACGGACGTGTGCTCCCACATACCGTCGAGTATATTTTGGGAGACCACAATAGGCTTAATCCTTTATCCATAGGAAGCCATGTCTGCCGCCCTATCGATCGCAATGCACTGAACACAGCATTCGGGAAGATTGACTGTCGTACCGTAAAAAGTATTCTGCAGTTTTGCGATTGGTTTGGTAATCCCTCTACCTAGATTTCCATAGCAGTCCCTTTCGTTCCTTTTCAGACTCCTTAACGGAAAAGGTCCATCTGAGCACTTGTCACTTCAGGCTCATTAAAAATCGAAGGCGACTAGAGTCATCTTTTGTTTTTTCTCGACTCTTAAAAATTGAAAAAACAAGTTGTGTCAAAGCGTCTAAAATTTATTTTAAATGGAATAATCATCACCCTTTCCTACGTTGATCTTAGGTTGAGAAAATGGAACCCGCCAACCAAGGAATTCCCCTTGGAGGAAATCCTAGTCCCTTCTCCTCTTGGGGAGATGTTGGTGCACCCCATATGGCCACATTGTCGCTTCCAGGATTGACAATCGGCTTGCCCGTATGGCTCTTCTCAACCTCTATCATTTAGAACACCGCAATTCCTGAGCAATCGAGTCAGCAACTAGACGAATCCAGAGTTACCCACCAACCTTCTACTTCCTCCAATTCTTCCTCTCCTCCTTCTTCTTCGCTTGATGGGGTTGGTAAAGCCAAAAATCAAGTACTTGAGAAGAAGAAGGAAAAGAAGAAGAAAGAGAAGAAGAAGAAGGAGCCAAAAGCGAAAGGGGGCAACCAAGCGTCGTCTAGTGAAAATCCACACACTGCACCGACTAGGCCTAAATCGCCATGTGTCATTTGCAAAGGAGACCACTATCATAGAGATTGTCCTTGCATCCCTCTGATCTTAAGGGAATGGTCTCCTCGTTTGCACAACCTGGTGTCGTCAACCTCTAATGATCATGTTGAAAACACACCGTTGACTAGTGAAAGTGAAGCCCCAGGACAAAAAGGAAAATATAGATTTCCTTGTAAATTGTGTGAAGGTGATCATGCCATCCACTGTTGTCCCTTCTTAGATGAGGCTAAAAGAGTTTTGGACGATCGTCCGGTTTCACCGTTACGACTTCCTCCTGTATGTAAAAAACTCTTGCCGAGTCCGTCACTAGTTGAAAACCTGGCTGACCCACCCAGGTGGTCAGCTGAAGCATCTATCATTAAAGACAAACCATCTGAACCCATACCAGACGAAAGTCAAAAGGTCGAGGTGGCAGTTGACCCGGTCTTGCCTTCAGAGGTTCCATCTCCAGATGATACAATCATAGAAGAGAATAAGGATGACACCGTCCAAATTCTTTTCGTAAGCACAGACTCCGATGAACATGGGGGCAATTTACCCATTCCTTTACCATAGGAAGGAAGTTCGTCAGAGTCGTACCCGGTCGTCTATTCGGTCCCACCTCCAAGCAACCTAGTTGTCTCCTTCGACTGGAATCAACTAGGCAGACCCCGTTTACCGGCTAGTGTACCATTCCGAATTATTGCTCAAATATATAGAATGTTTATGGCTGGTACCATCATAGATGAAGGGGCCTCTATGAGTATCCTTTCCTCGACTGCTTGGAAAGCGCTTGGTTCGCCATCGCTTTTGCCTGAGATGAGAAATCTCACAGGCTTTGACAAAGGAACCAGTCGACCGTTAGGGATCCTTCCCAATGTGCCCATAACATTGAGAGGGAAAACTGTTCACATGAACGTAATGGTAGTTCAAGGATCCCTGGATTATAATCTACTCTTTGGACGAGACTATATTCATTGCATGGGAGTAATTGTCTCATCACTCTTTAGAGTAATGTGTTTTCCGCACGAAGGAAGAGTGGTCAAGCTCGTAGACCAGCTTTCATTTCCCAGATCACGCATAGCAAACAGTCATATATCATCCCTAAATGGTCTTTTCACACAAAGAATGTCTCATCAATCTCCAGTCCGTCCACCTGATAAGCGCGAGTGAGTCGGGGGACATGACTGAAACCCAGGGGGCATGCACCCTGGTCTGCTTCGACAAGAAAACTTCGGGTATAGGGTAGGTTTCTGTGAGAGATATATGACTGGACTGTACTCCTGTCTGTGATTGGAAGAGGGGGTTAGACTGGAATAAGATTCTCTCGTCAAAGTTATGTGAGTGGATTGTCTCAACTTTGTCTATTTCGGTAGACATTGCCAAAGAAGTGTTTTCTTTGCGCTATGAATAGAACAATCTTTGGTAACCTGAAAGAGGTAGACCTTTCCTGATAAAAAAAATGTTTTTTTGGAGATTTGAAAGGTGACCTTGAAACTCTGTTTTATACCTAGGGGCATGCAAACAAAGAGTGATTTTTTTTTTTTTTGGATTGGTCGTTTCCTAACTTGCATAAAGAAAGGATGTGGGGCAAAACTCAAACAATTTCCGTTTTCATATATGAGACATTCTTATTTTACGACTGGATTAATCGAGCAGTTTTAGCACATAGTTCAAGCTCGTTAAAAAATAAACATAAGTCATGAGCAAATGTTTCTCCCCGCGTTTAATCTCATTAAAAAATGAACTATTTTCCGGTAAATAACCATCGTGAATGTAGTACTTCAGTCTTTAAAGCCTTGGTCGTGTTCTCATCATCACCTCCACTCTGTATTGGCCGATCATTCACCTCCATTTGATTGTTTACCCCTTTTTGAGGAACAGCTGCGAAGAGTGATCTCACTAGCCATCCTTATAACACTGCCATGATTGGAAAATTCAAAACCTTACCTGGAATCAGCTGCTACCCATTTTCATCACCCGTTCCTCAAAAGATGAGTCTCCTTTAAGCTCTTTTCAACTGACTCGTAAAATATGAAAAGATTGCCGAGCCATTGGCCTCTCTAGCTCGTTAAAGGGACCAGCAGTGTTATCCCTCCTTTAGATTTTAATCTTTTTGGACTTGAGGGATTATTACACAAAAATATCGAGCACTTGTTTTGTTCAGCTCATTAAAAGTATCGAAAATTCATCCCTTTTGTATTGTTTCATAGTTTTTCGGACTTAAGGGATTAGATGACGAAAAAGGAATTTTGGAGTTTCCTTTACGTCCCTTTTCAGACTCTCTAAAATTGAAAAGGAATGAGTTATCTTTGTCGTTAAACTCGTTAAAACTTAATAGCGACAGACTTTTCCATAGCAAACAAGAACGAGTTTCACTATCGCTAGGCTCATTAAAATATAGCAATGGGTTTTCCCGAAGGGAAAATTATAGAACAAGCATATGTTATCCTCCTCAAGCTTGACAAAAATAAAGAAGTATTGGTCAGCAATGACTGGGGAAAAATTGGGAAGAAAACTTGAAGAAACTTTGTTGGTAGCAAGTCGCTCTTGAACATGACACTTTCACTCTGCATCCAAGTCGGGTTGGGTTGTTTCATTCACCGGTCACATCACCATGGTCCCATCACACCATCCACATTTGGGGTTAATGCTACCAATCCATCACGTCAGTGTCGTCAATATGTTCAAGAGAAGTCATTCAGAGAATTCACCTGTGTCTCACCCACTACAATACATTTACACTCCATTCTTTCATGACCGCCACCCAGAACATTATGTCATCAGATCGTTTTCACCTCCATTAAAATCATTTGCTCCATTCCATGTCATTGATGTGGGATTCATTAAGGCCCTCCTGTGACAGATCGCTTCTTGTCGACATCAGCTCATTATCCAAGAAGTCGATCTAGGAACACCCCGTTCGGTACTTTGAAGCTTGCATGCCTCAATGGAAAGTTTCTTACTTCCAGCGACAGGTTTACATCAATGGCCTTCAACCGAAATATTTTGCGTGGTGTTCGACTCCAAGTCCTTTATTCACACCACGTGAATTGTATTGCAGTACCTTGAGGGTCATTATCATTATCGGTGATCCCTCTTGTGCCTGTTAACAGCTTACATCATTAGCTGGTAATCAGGCGATGTCTTTCCATGTTCGACTCCGAAACATCTCTCACATGGATAGACTTGTACTTCGAGTGAAGATCGAATGAGATTGAAGACCCCAGATCTAGTTTCATCCATCCGGGCTGCGATATATATTCAGGGAAATAAAGACATCAAATGTGCATTATTGCTGCACAGATAATCATCCAATCAAAGGGATGATGACTCTACCAGAATCATCAGTCTACACTCAGACAATTGTCTGTCCTATGTACATGAAAATGAATTTATAAAGCTGAGCATGGGAATTCCCGCCTCAGCTAGATCATGAAAATATTATGAAGATAATGTATTGTATTGTATCTTATTACAGGTCTCCTCCCAGCTTGAAAGAACTTCGGATCCTCATAATAAAGCATTTCACCCGACATCAAAAGATTAACGACCTCATGCTTTAGGGGGCAACTGTTATAGACATTTTTGGGCACTACAACCCCAAGCATGAAATGTCCATAAACCAAGGGCTCCTAAGTCCCTAAAAGTGTTGTTCTAACCCCTAAAGGAACAAGGTCAACTGATCACAGCTTCTCCCAGAAGTTCTCCATGAAAAACTGCTCAAAACTGGTCAAAACAGGATCATTTCAGCTGCTCCATAGTCAAAGTGTGTTGCATCGCTCCTAAATACACTGTGTGGGTGCATTGCATTTAAAAAATTCCTTCTATGGGGTGCGATGGGTGAGAAGTGACAAATGGCAGTGTCATTCCGCGAGGTGGAGAGGCATGGAATCTTCCAGAAACTTCTCCTGTGACACTTTCCTCTCTGAATTCGACCAAGGATGAGTAAGAGATCATCAATCTCCAAGTGGAAGCAAGAACTATCAGAGGGAAGACACTAATAAAATCACAAGCTGACTCATCTCCCTTACATATATCTATATATGGATCCCTCATCCCAGAGATCCAGAGGCTGGAATTTTGCATATTGTAAGGAATTTATGTTGGTTTCTTGAGACAACATCATAGTGTTGGGTGATCTAAGCTTTGTATGAGGTGAAGAAGGGCTTACTTGCTGAGAGGATGATGCTGGGTCAGAACAACTGGTTGTAACTCCCTTGGTTCTTTCTTGTTTATCAATAAAAGCTATTCAAGTTTTCCTCCATACTCTTGTGTCATTTATGTTTTATGCATTTGTATGGTCAATTTACATATGATCCTAGATTGTTTATGATTATAGATCCATGTTCTTGTATAGTGTCATGCTACTGTGATCTTATAGGTACTCTGTGAAGCTGGGTGTGCAAGGGAGCAAGTAGTGAAAGACTATCAAGAGAGAGGAGAACCGAATTAGGAGATTAGCACAAGACAGAGGTTGGTATTCTTTGTTCCTCTCTAATCTATATTTCATAAAGGAAAAACAAAAGTAGCTTTACTTTGTTTGTTTCTAAGGTAGCTACCACACCTTAGTGGGATAAGAAGTTCTGTGTAGACACTTTTCCCTATAACAAGTTATCATTATTTAATGCCGAATCAAACCAAAAAGGGTAAGTGCACCATTGACGAGACCTCCCCATGACCCACCATTAAGGAAAAATTCATTGAGCAGTACGAAACATGTGTGCCAAATCTTAATCCAAAATATTCACCTGCACCACCCTACCACCTTACCATTTACCCCTGTTAGAAGCGTTGAATCCCCATTCAAATTTTTTGGAGAGGAGGAAGATAGTAGTGCAGACTGAAATAGATAGAGTGTGCACTAGAGGGAAGGATAAGTAGGTGAAATGACACTGAATTGCCTAGGAAATTGGAGGAGCAACAATACAACAGGAGATAGGGTCCACAGAATCGCTGGAAGATTGCCCTGAAGCATGCCAAGCTTTCAAAGATGCAGGTTGGTTCGAATTCTTCCAGAGATTGGAAGGATAGGACAATGGTGTGGCCATGGAATTTGCAAAGAACTTGGGAAGAAACTAGATGGAAGTCAGAGGATTGAAATTGGAGGTCACAGAAGAAGTTATCACTAGAGTAACAAGATTGCCAGCAGAAAGGAAGAGATGGTTTACTAGGAAGGTTAATAACCCCTCACTAAAAGGGGATTTTCTTGAGGAAGGAGAGTCATTGGTTAAGAAAGGCAACGGAACTGATAGGTTTCCACTCCCCTAGCCATGGGCGGATGTTGCTCTCTTCCTCACAAAGTACACTACTTGTGAGGGAAGGGAAAAAATTGTGTTTAATTACGATTTCCCATTGCTGAACCATCTCCGCCATCAACAACTAATCAACCTTCCTTATTTCTTGCTTGGCAATATTAGACACATGGCTACAACTGTGAAAATGGTTGCACATCCAGAAATGTGTGTTACGAACCATGGCCTTATTAAACTTATTGTGTTGGATGCCTTGAGTCGACAGGGAAAGAATTGGGAAGAGTTCATGCAGAAAAGGTCCAAGACCACTCGCAGAAGGCAAACAAAGATAGCTAGGGAAGCTCCAGAAGTGACAAAGGAGCAACCCCAGTCCTCGACAGTGAGGGTCAGAAAGAATTCAGTTGATAAAATGATTGGTGACAGAAGGCCGAAGCAAGGAATAAGGGTTAGCGGGCACCCAGAGTCCCCATCCATGTCAAAAAAAGGACAAAGAAGCAGTCGAGCAGAAGGACAAGGAGCAAGCTCAGCCAGAAAAACCTCCTTCACCTGGTAAAAGCGAAACCCAGTATTTACTGTCGAAAATTGAAATTTTAGAAAATCAATTTAAAGAATTGAGGGAACAACTAGCAATAGGAAAGGCAGAGGCAAGAGCCCAAGGGTAGGATACTTTGGTAGAGGCCATGGACAGGGCGAAAAGGGGAGAAATTCTAGGCACTCTGTGCATAGCATATGCTAAGAAGTTGGTGCAAGCAAGATTGAAATTCTGTGTAGCAGACACTACCTCGAAGGGGATTCAAACTAAAAACTAGGAAGATGTTACACTAGAACCTGTCGAGGACATTGCTGATACACAAGAACCAGCGACCGAGGCAACATAATCCACAGGGAGTGATCAAGCAATTGATACACAGGAACCCTTGGCTGACACTGTTGTTTCACCAGGAACAATAGTGGAGGAGGGAATTAACCAAGAGGAGGAAGAGAAAGATAATATCCATGAGCCGATGGTCACTACTACTGTTACACAAGAACCAACAGCAAAGACTAAAGCTGGTCCAAAAGAAAATGATGAACAGAAGCTTGCAGATATTACTGCTGCCATACAATAACCAATAGTAAAATGGAAGTTGACCACGAAAATAAAGAAACTGTGATAAAACCCACTCACAAAGCTGTTGTTACACAAGAACCAGCAGCTGAGGTGGGGCAGTTTCACCATTAGGGGGCTGCTACACCTTTAATTGATGATGCATGTGAGGGAATGTCGGGTCTTGTTGAAGGATGACATTCTGAGAAATTGGTTTTATCGGCAAAGCTGCAAAATTGGAAGCAGCTGGCACTCTCTCTGCAAGAGGGAGTGATTCCACTCAAGACACATAAGAGAATGATGGATTCCCTGAGAGAAAAAATCTTAAAAGAAGAATGGGAAAGAGAAGAAGAGGCACGGAGGCATAAAGAAATTATGAAGAAAAAGGATGAACAACTGCATCAGCTGCATTGGGAGGTCTGCGACATGATGTTTGATGAGCCAAAACTCCATGACCTTGCTCTAAACCTACTAGCATTCAGGTGGCCATCCCTGTCATACCTTGTGTTCCTATGGGAATGTTACTAATTATTCCAGTTAAGGGTAGTTTGTGAGAACAGGTCCTATATGTGTTCTTTAACCCACACTTTTTTGGAAATTTTCCGTCCCTGTGATTTTTACTATCAGAATTTGTTGTGGAAGTTGTTCTTGCACAATATGATGTTCGAACATGTGAGAACAAGGATGGTGGTGAGTGTCATTTCTTTCATGGGAGACTTGCAGTTGAGGGCATTCCTCTTATTTATGAGGAATCAGGTTGAGTGGCAACATTATGGGTGAAGTCTGAACTAGGAATTTCTTACAAACTCTGGCAAGAGTTCAGGCGGTTCTTGAGCAATTAAGAAATCAGAGATCAATCGGCCATTTAGAGAAGGAGAATCGTGAGGATCTGCCTCAACTTGTTTGCAAACATGAGGAGCCAAGCGCTAGCCAGATGTCTCAAGCACACTTAGGCCTGTAGTGCAGATTGAGGGAAGGAGACGCCTTTGAATAAAAGAACTTTGTGGCTGCTATTACACGTGTGCTGGAATATGCTCAGATTGTGCTGACACTTCAGGCATTTTAGATTGACCTCACGTTCAAATTTCCTTTGATTTGGTTGCCATTGGAGGAGTATCTTGATTATGTGATTATGAAGAGGAACCTTGGCTATGTGAGTTAATGGTCGATCAGGGATTCAGAGCTTTGGGTGATGATAATGATGGTGCCTACAATTTCACATATTCCCATTGGGGGGACAATAGAAGGAACTGAGATTCTGCATGGGGACATGTAGTTGCTTCAGTTGGGGGGAGATGTTGGGTGTGTTTTTATACATATTTTTTGCACATTATTTCCCTTGTTTTGACTTTTTTGTCCTCCAAGCCTATGCCCTTATATGACCAAACTCTCTGTTTTCTTACATTTTTAATCCACTTCACTATCATGTTACCTTGTTGTATTTTACCGTATAATATGAGGCTTTATTCCTTTTTGTGGCTTAATGGGAGAGCATTGAAGGATTATTTTGGGAAGTTCATCTTTTTTAGGTGTTGGCTCACACGAATGAAGCTATGAAGCAGATAGGCAGCAAGGAATAACTGTAGGAAAGGGTAGAATGGTTCACTGCTACACTCTGAGTGTTGTTACAGACCACTGCTATATACTAGGTGTTGTTACTAGTTGCTACTGTTACAGGTTTCTATTACATGTTGTTGTTACACATCGGATGATGTTACACCTCACGTGGATCTACCATTACATCAATAGTGTTGTTGTCAGTTATGCTACATCATCTTGAACCACCATTTGCTCAATGTTGTTGCACTGAAGTTGGAAATGTGGGTACTATTCCACATAATAGCTATCGGTAGTAGGATTGTTTATTTTTGAAGAAACAGGACTCAAGCAGTTGCAACCGATGTATATTTATTTAGTAATAAGTTCTAACTTCTTTATTTTTGATCAGCATGAGAATCGAGAGATTCTCATGACTGATCTCCTTCGTAATTTTCAAGTTGTAATAGTTATAAAAGAGTCGACTTGTATGTATTAGCAGACGGCATATAGAAGAGTACTGTTATTCTGTTTCTGTAATTTTGAACTTATTCAATATCAATTGGCACAGTGATGTTGTTACTTTCCAACTGATTACAAAATCATCTTCAAAGGCTTTTGAGAACCTAGATTTGGCTGCTGCCATGGGGGGTTTACAATTAGGGGGCATCTTATGATAAATCTTGTTGAACCTTTTGATAAAATCATAGAGAGGTTCACCAAATTTTCTTTTAAGTTCTTAAAACTCAGTGAAAAACTAAAAAGCATCTATCTTCACTCCCCATTGATTTTTGAATAAATTTGTTAACTCTTCCCAATTTCTAATGGAATTTGCAGGTAACTGCCTAAACCAAGTTCTAACATTTCCCTCAAGAGACTGAACAAACAACCCCATGTAAACATTTTCTTGTTCTATGTTCATGTTATCTGCAAACTCTAGAAATGCCTCAAGATGGTCTGAAGCTGAGGGACCAGTTTCTCCATTATACATAGGAAGGTGCTCCCAATATCTAGGAGGGAAAGTGTCAAGGCTTGGAGGTAAAACTAAAGTTTCATATCTAACCTATACAATAGGTTGGAATTCCATAGTTGAAGATGGTGTGTGAGATATTTGTGTAGATGTTGAAGAAGAAAAAGAGGAAGATGGTGATAAAGAAGGTGTATGCCTATGTGGAGGTGAGGAAGGAGGAGATGAAGAAGGAGGAAATCTCCTATATGAATTTAAAGGAGTTTTAATAACGAACTTGTGGACGTGAGAATGAAAATCCTCTTTAGTTTCAAGGAGTGGATTTGAATATATAGCAAAGGTCCCTTCAGGTTGTTTAGAAGGAGAAGATTTAGAGTGTTCAGAAGTGGAAGGGAATGGATATGTAGTGGGGGATATGAAATCTATAGGTTTGTATTCAGGTAAATGAACACCCAGGTTAGAGTCAGATTTAGGTAATCCTGGTGGAAGTAGGGGTTCTGGATGAGATTCAAGTGAATGAATAAGGAGTGCTGATTTAAAATCAACTCCCCTATCTAAAAGTTCAGCAATCCTAGGTGATAAATGAGTCCAATCTGGATTTGATGGAATGTTACTATAGGGATCAAATGGTAATATATCTTTAGACTGCAAGGCTAAAGTGGAAGAATATGGTTGATGTCTCCTTCTGGAACTGGCCTTTCTCACAAGTCTTTCTGGATCTGACAGAGGACTAATTGTGTCAGATTCAGAATGGGATCTAGTGTGCTTAAAAGGTTCTAGTTTGGCACAGTGGAGTCACGAGGTGAAGGATTTTGACCTATCTAGACCTTTAGTCACCTTAAAGGAATAGGATTTATGTCGTTTTCCCAGGAAAACTAATCAAATTCGAATCCCCGGCAACGAAGCCAGATTGATGTTGTTCCTCTGAGATGATAATGGTCAATTGAACATGCCAAAGCATCTAAGATATTTGTTTTAGGGGTTTTGGTTTTTGTTTTTATGGAGGACCAATACATAGAACAAACTATAAGAATGATGTATTAACTTTACTAATAGATAATCAAAGGGTTGTTATTTGACTTCACATAGTGATTTGAATTTATAAGGTGTTTAGAAGGAATAGTAAGGAGTTATGATTGATTTAGATTTCAGACAGAAAGATAAATTATCATAAGTGGGAAAACCTTTGTCCAATGTTCAAAGTTAAACAAGCTATGCTTAAGATTACATAAGATGCTAACAATTTTATGATTTAGAGGGAGCTTTTTAGACAGACAGTCCAATATCTCAGCCTCTTTATGATAATAACTTCATAAAGGAATTTTAAGAATAATTGTAACACATTCATTCTCACCTGATATCTCTGTAAAACTTAAACATATGCAGAATAAACATAATGAATGAAACACATGATAAACTTATAGAAGAAAACAAAACTGTATGAGACCAAATTCAAAATCCTTTGCTTTATGATCAATGATTTAGAGACAGCTTATACATGAATGCTTTTACAAAATTTCTTATGGAAAGGTACCACCTTTAATAACTCATAGAAGATATTTATTTATATAAGTTCTACACAAAATATCCTAAACTGATTACAAGATAGCTTGAAAGAAGATAGGAAAAGAAAAATTGTAGCATGATGTGTCCCTATTAGATAGGAAGTTGTTGATGACTATTCCTTCAAAATCTACTGCTAATGTCTTCTTGCTAGAATGAAAAGTTAATCAATTGTTTCAAACAATTGATCCCACCTTTTCTCACTAGGTATCTCGAGATTTACCATCCTTCTAAGTATCTCATAAACTTCATTATATCTCTCAAAACTGGGTTTATTGAGAAAAATATGACCAATTTCTTATTTAATGGAGAGGTCTAAGCTTAAAGCTTCCAAACATCCCTTGCTAGTAATCTTCCTTTTTATCCTTGTAAATTGATTGTTGTCTACTGAAATGGTATAAATCCATTCACAACATTCCTCCAAGTTTACTAGTTGATCATTTGATGATACTGTCTTTGGTAAAGCTTTCTTATGTAATATACTGAATTTAGAGTGAAACCTCCTGACTATAGTGTTCAAAGAATCACACTTTTTTTTAGCTTAGTTAACATATTCTTCTTCACTAGGACTTTATTAATTTCCAAAATAGTAGTTGTCTTATCTGGAATGTTCATTTCTTGTAACTGCTGCCTAGTCTTAGAATTCAGTACCCTGATCATTCCTAATGCTTCTTTGGGTTTTTTTCCCAATGCTGCCTTTTGGATCTCTATCTCTGCCCTACGTTTAGAAATCACTTCTTGCTGCTAAAAAATGATTTGTATGGATGGCCATACTTCTATTATAGAATGGCTAATATCTAACCAGATATCTTCTTTAGCTTGGGCCAAAGTGCCTGCCATTAGAGTCTTGCTTTCTAACTATTTAACCTTGAGCTCCAGCCTCTGTGAGTTTTTCATTTCTTCTACATACAAGGTATCATTTTTTACCTTTTTTTACTCTAGGGCTTGGAACTTCTGGAGTAACTTCTCATTTTGTTGTTTATGTACTTGTAGCTACTGTGATAACCTTGTTGTTCCACTTTTTGCTGAAGACAAAGCAATATTAGTAGGAGATGGGCTTAAATATGCACCTGTCATTGGAATTGTTATCACTGAGGTCACAACAAGTTGTGCTGTCTCTTTTTCCTTGAGAATTTGTTCTATCTACTCCTACATTTTCTTGATCTGTATGTTTTGCTCAATAATGAGCTTTAACATCTCCTCCCTGTGCTGTTCATTTTATCCAATTTTTATGGTCTGTGGTTCCTCAGTTGAAGGCAACTTCAACTATTTCTTCATGGCTATAATCTCAACATTCTTCTTGTGTAGTATTTCTTAAATTACTTTACAGTCCAAAGGATCATATCCAATCTTGATAATGATATCTTCTAAAGATTTTAATTTGTTATCTTTAGACAAGGATGACAACTTTTCAATATTAAGTTGTGATTTTACATTTGATAAAGCAGTTCTGAGCTCGGAAAGAGACATGGAAGTTTTGATCATTGTTGAAAATAACATCTCACATGATTGCCTATGCAAATCCATTTGATCAATGGGATGTACCTAGTTCACATCAAATGAGAATATGGTTTTCTTATAGTCTGTGGTGGATTTAGGAAATGGAATCTGAGCCAGCAAAAAAGGCAGAGAGAAGTCTATGCTGAGAAGTGGATGTTTGTTTCCAGAACTGAATGTAAACTTGAAATTTAAGACTTTCATTCTTTTGCTTGATTTTTAAAAATGTTGTGAAGATATTAATATCTCCTGTTGATCTGGTCTTAGTTGATTGGATAATCTCCATAGGTTTAGTTGAAGAAGGAGTTGAATAAGTAGAGGGAGGCTTGGGATCAGTGGTCCCTGCTGATGAAACATCTTCCAATTCTCCAAGATCAATTATCTCTGTGGCTTGCTTCCTGATGACATTGACAACCCAGTTTTCAACCTCTTTTGGAAGATATAGTAACCTTTACCTGGTTGTGTAGCTGACTGAGTTTCCTCTCTTGATATTTTATGCTAAGTACTTTGTGTAGCTGGAGTCTTTGTTTAATGAGTTGATATAACCTGTTCATCAGCTTCTATGAGAGTACCTTCAGACCATTGCTCCTGGTTGATGAACTTCTCCAATTCTGGCCTGGGAGTATGGTTGTAAGGTGTTGCCTTCAACTGCACTCTAAGAGCTGAAATAATCCCAAAAGGATCATAAGACCAAGTGAAGCTTGGTTGGAGGTTCATGTTCTTTAGCAATCTGTCCACTCTCGTACCTACAGACCTAGTGTTACAGATGAAACTCCCTACTTTGGCTTTGAGTTTAAACTCTGATTTCTTCTTGCCTGAGATAAAATGGACTTCATCCATATTTCTCATTTGCCTTATGTATTCCAGTGAGAATATTCTCATTGGTGCATACTTAGGTAGTTTGTATGGAGCCAACTCATTGTCATAGATCCTAATATTAGTGTAATTCTAGTATAGGTTCCAGTCACCAATCTTGGTTTTCTCTGATAGGTGCAATGTCTTTTTAATTTCTTCTCCAATTCAAGGCTCTGCCTGGCTGTTGAGTAACTGGAGAACTAGTATGAGGGAATCAATGAACTGGGAGAATGTAAAATTTAATGATCCTGCTCTTGCTAGATCTGTCCAGTGAATCACTGATTGATTCACTCCCTGCTCATCTTGTCTGTTTAGCTGAATAGGCAATAGATCTCCCTATTCAAATAAAATTAGATGAATTATAACTGAACTGTACATGAATACTCCTTGTGTGTTCAAATTCATATATTGTTGATGCATATTATTAGCCAAAAAGTGGCTATAATTATACATGAAGGAAGGTTGATATTCTTTGCTAAAAATAGAAAAGAACCCAAGGATGGATTCATCAACCGCTTGGTCAGTTTCATAACCTAGGAGGTATGATAACAGAGAGATAATGTGTCTAATAGCTTCATGCAACATGGAAGATGAATATGGACGATTTCTCTTAGGTAATTCAACATCTTCTGGTAGGAAAGGTTCAAAGATAAGAGCTCTATGTGGGAAGGTGAGTTTATTGTAGAGGTCCATGAGAGCTGCAAGTGAGAAATGGCTAAGGGAATCATATGGAGGTATCATTAGCATCTGGTTTATGCTCTGAGCAGTGATGGTCATTGGGATTTTTCCATCCTGAGTCATTATTGTTCTTTGCACATGGTCATTCCTAGCTCGACACCAATAGATTAGGTAAGGGAATTGATGGGTCTTAGGAAAAGAAAATAATGGCAGAAGGGTCTCCTAGAAGTGAATTGAATCCTCGTTATCGGTATATTTCAATTTTAACCATGAATGTAATTCATAGAAATCAAATTCACATTCACAGTCATTGATCTTGAAAAAGGAGTTTACACGTGGCATATGATCCAGATCAAGGGAGACTGTGGAGGGATTCCCTTCTTTAGCAATATTTTGTATCTTTGCTTTAGGATTCATCACTACTGCAAGGGAAATTCAGAAGTTGTTTTTCACCTAGAATTGATGACAATGGCGAAAATACACAGAGCGACAAAATGGTGCTTTTGGTTTATGGATGGAAGCAAAAAGTGGCAAAGATTGGATCCATGAGGATTTATAGGTTCAATTCAGCTCAATTGACTGTTTAGATCTAGCCATAGGCATTCAATTTGTAGGGGAAATGTGAATTAATGCTTAATGGATGTTTAAACGGATAATCAGGCACAGCAACGGCTTTGGAGCGTATGGGCAATGGTATTATAACGTGGGTGGCAGTGAATGGGTAAGTGAAAATGGATGGATGACATGGAGGTTCATTATTGGATGAAAGATAACATATGCATAAGGCACGGGAGAAGTCAACAGTCGGGTGGAAGAAAAATCGAAATCGGTTTTCGAGGGGGCCATATTGGTTTGTGGTTTCGGGCCTTGGTGGTCCAAAACATTTTAGAGGCGCCACATTGCAAAAAGTGACAACCATGAAAACTGCTTTTTGGACACCCTCCCTCATGTTAATGGGATACAGCCAAGGGGGCATGGGCAAGTGAAAGGCTTCCTCTGCCATTGATCAGGGTGGAGTGAAGGATCTTTGTTCAAAAGTACATGTTGGTTATCTGCACCCAATGTGTTGTTTTGTCGTTTCCAACAATACGAAAAAAGTGTCATTTTTCACTTATTTTATAAGGTCATCAAGCTTTATTACAACAAATAAACCACAATTAAGAACTTAAGCATGATTAATCAAAAGGACATTTTTCAAAGATATATTTGAGCTCTCAACCTTAACTTATTTTCTAAAGAAAATATTTTTATTTTGTTGCTTATCTATCATTTTAATTTTGCATTCCCTTTTTAGAGAAACTACCCTATCATTTTATTTGATATGGACCTGCAATAATAATTACTCCTAACATTTTTATTTTCCATCTTGTTTTTGGTCCATATCCTAACTTATCATTTTTTGTATGGAATTTTGAATTTTTTCATCTTATTGCTAACTTATAAAAAACAATAATGTTACAACACCAGGCTCGTGCAATTCTCAAGCACGCAGGATGGTTGCAATATCTAAATAAATTTAAGGGATTTCACGAAGAAATGACACTCGAATTCTTGCAGAATATGCAGAAAGGAAGCACCACAGTAAGAGGCAGGGATATAACAGTCTCTGAAGCTATCATAGCCAAAGTCACTAGAGTTCTGACTGAGGGAACAAATTGGACAGAAAAGCACATCCTTCTGTACAATGTGGTTGCAGTGTTCTAGAACCCGGATGAGCAATTAGCATGAACAGGGAAAGGGATTCACCATTCAGCGTGAAGACAGGATTGGCAGGAGTTGGAGGTCATCATGCAATGGTACATCACATGCGATGGTCACCAGTGTTGGGCCTCAAAAACCGCTCTTTCCCTAGCAACTCTTCTCATCCCTTTCCTTTGTTTTTCCATGAAGAAAATGCATTCTCATCATTAATGGCCAGTATATATTGCCTTAAGGATGACATTTAGTGATTTACATATTATACTTTTATGTTTTGTTGTTTGAATAAATTTTTGTCTTTTAGCTACGGAACGCAGCCTATTCTACAGCTAATCGGTTGTTCCATAGCTATCTTCATGCTTCAATAGGTTACAGGTGTCAAACAAGGAAATCGGCCACATGGGCATCTCTGGAATGGTCACGACATAGAACCCATCCTAGTCAACCAGCCCAAATCGACAAAGAAACCAGCTCAAGACCACATCCAATGGTGGAGTCAAATGAAGAAACCCGGGAGCAATAGGACTCTGTGTCCATTCTTCATGGCTATTTAATAAATCCGACAGCTTCTGTTGTAGCATTTACTTGAACCAGCCACCGGTGATAACTATTTCACGCAACTACCTTGCTGACTTAAAGTCACCTGTAGTTGATCAATCCATTCATGGAGAACTGTTGTAATACGTGGACCACTTGTAGCTAAATTCTCTCAAAAGACAGTTAGGATTTTTCTTTAAATATCAGCTGTAAAGGACTTGGAAGGAATTCAAATTTCCTCATCTATTAAGCTCAGACTACTACTCTGTAAATTTGAAAAACTCATTTCCAGTGTTTTTTTAATATGAAGACCACAAGTTTTATGGATATGTGAATGAGTTTCTTGGTTCTTGATTAAGTACGCATAACCTGATCAGTTGCAGAGGGCCCTTGAGCTGACTGAGGTTTTATTTCATTTTGTTTTCTTTTTCCTAGTTAACTGTAAATTCATCATTTCTTCTATAGTGTTCATAATCATTTTTGTACTAATCTTGTTTATAATGAAACTTTTATCATTTCTTTACTAATGCAGAATAGCTTATTTCAGTATAGAATATATTCTTTTTGTTCAATTTATTTCTTTTTTTTTATCAGTAGTTAGAAGTTGAAATTCAGTAGTGTAACGTAGTTTGTTTTATTTACTATTTCACTAGTCTTTAAGTTTTCAATTACACTGATGAGTGCCATTAATGTTCTTGCCATTTTATTACTAGTTTATTGAATCATGGTGTAGATGAATGTTTATGAAAAGCCATTCTAGTTGATAACTCATCTTAAACTAAGTGGTTGAATACTTTATTCATGCAATGAGTCTTTTCTACATTTTTTCATTTATTTTCTCCTAGAATAATGAAGTACACAATTCATCAAAATGTCATCACAAGGAGGTTTTTCTCCCAAAATTGAGAGGCAGAGTAACTAAGTACTTGATTTAGTTTTGTTTCCATAATAGATTAGACATTAGTTGCAAATTCACTTTTAGTTTAAGTATTTCATTTAGTTTTGATTTTGTAATTAGACAGTGGTTGCAATTTTACTTTTTAGTTTTTAGTCCATGATTTGGAAATAATGATGAGAGTAGAAATAGAAACTCCATTTTCATTTCTTGATTAAACTTTGCTTCCAAATCTTAGTTAAGCTCTTTTAATTCTCATTTCTTTAGGTTCTTAGTAGTCTTTACAGAAGTTAGAATTAAGATTTGGTTAGTTTCCTTGTAAATCATTAGGGATTAAAAGACCAAAAACCCCTAAAACAAAATAAAACCCAAAAACAATGAACTAAGAAGGGTCATCTAGCACAAACAGTGCACTACACTTCATCAATTTACAATACCCGAATTGATAATTTATATAGAGCAATTTAAGAAGCTAAATTGACCAAAAATTTTGGCGTCGTTGTTGGGGATCGAACCCAGGTCACCCGTGTGACAGGCGGGAAGAAAAATAAAAAGAAAGGAAAGAGTAAAAAGGACACAAAAGAAGAAACTATAAGCTTCCAAAACTTGAGGAGGATCTCTAGAATCTGGGGTAAGGTGAAGAAATTGAAATCGAAAGAGGCCCAATTTGTAAACTTAGAGGAAGAAACCCCAGTTCAGTCCCCTGACAGTATTCCATTTGAGCAAAGTCCATAGAACTCTCCTCCACGGAATTCTGGAGGCAGCCCAAGTAGAGCTTCTCCTGGCATAGATCCAATACAAAAAAATATATATGACTACATAGAGTCATTATAGAAAAGGAATACCTAAACAGATCCAGGAATTTCAGCTAATCCAGAGCAGCCTGTCACCCCACAAGAAACTCTAATTAGCTCTCTAAAACAAGAAATTTTTGAGCTATAAATTCTAAACAAGCACATCCGAAAAGAAAATGAAACCTTGAGGGAACATAATAGGCTGGATAGAGCTATTCATGACAACACGATGCTACACTTGGGATTATGGTACAAGAAGAATAGGAAGCTGAAAAGGAAAAATAAGAAGCTGAGAAAAACACTCATTAACCTCAAATATAGATTCCTTATGACGAAGACAAGGATGGCAATCAGTGCAAATAAAAGTAAGAAGAGGAAGTTGGATGTGTTGGCAAAAGTGTCAAAACAAATGCACTAGGAGGAAGAAGTTCACGATTTTGATTACATGGGGACATGCAATGGTTTTGCAGTGGGGGTATGTTGAGCCTCAAAAACTACTCTTTCCCTAGCAACTCTTCTCATCCCTTTCCTTTGTTTTTTCATGAAGAAAATGCATTCTCATCATCAATGACTAGTATATATTGCCTTAAGGATGACATTTAGTGATTTACATATTATAATTTTATGTTTTGTTGTTTGAATAAATTTTTGTCTTTTAGCTACAGAATGCAGCCTATTCTGCAGCTAATTGGTTGTTCCGCAGCTATCTTCATGCTTCAACAGGTTATAGGTGTCAAACAAGGAAACCGGCCACATGGGCACGTCTGGAATGGTCACAACATGGATCCTATCCTAGTCAACCAGCCCAAATCGACAAAGAAACCAACTCAAGACCACAACCAAAGGTGGAGTCAAATGAAGAAACCCGGGAGCAATAGGACTCTGTGTCCATTATTCGTGGCTATTTAATAAATCTGACAGCTTCTGTTGCAGCATTTACTTGAACCAACCATCGGTGATAACTATTTCACGTAACTACCTTGCTGACTTAAAGTCGCATGTAGTTGATCAATCCATTCATGCAGAACTATTGTAATACATGGACCACCTCTAGCTAAATTCTCTCAAAGGATAGTTAGGATTTTTCTTTAAATATCAGTTGTAAAGGACTCAGAAGGTGTTCAAATTTCCTCATGTATTAAGCTCGGACTACTACTCTGTAATTTTGAAAAAATCATTTCCTGTGTTTTTTTAATATGAAGACCACAAGTTTTATGGATATGTGAAGGAGTTTCTTGGAGTTTGATTAAGTACGCATAACCTGATCAATTGCAGAGGGCCCCTGCGTTGACTAAGGTTTTATTTCATTTTGTGTTATCTTTCCTAGTTAACTGTAAATTCATCATTTCTTCGATAGTGTTCATAATCATTTTTGTACTAACCTTGTTTATAATGCAACTTTTATCATTTATTTACTAATGCAGAATAACTTCTTTTAGTATAGAATAACTTCTTTTTGTTAAATTTATTTCTAGTTTTTATCAGTAGTTAGAAGTTGAAATTCAGTAGTGTAACGTAGTTTGTTTTATTTACTATTTCATTAGTCCTTAAGTTTTCAATTAGGTTGATCAGTGCCATTACTGTTCATGCCATTTTATTACTAGTTTATTGACTCATGGTGTAGATGAATGTTTCTGAAAGGCCCTTCTAGTTGATAACTCATCTTAGACTAAGAGGTTGAATACTTCATTTATGAAATGAGTCTTTTCTGCATTTTTACATTTATTTTCTCCTAGAATAATGAAGTACAAAATTCCTCAAAATGTCATCACAAGGAGGTTTTTCTCCCAAAATTGAGAGGCAAAGTGGCTAAGTACTTCTTTTTTTATCAAGTAAGAGTAGGACCTTCTAATAAACTTAGCCAAATATACATAATTTACAAGGAGCCACACACCCACTCTGTGAGCGTTCAATAGTCAGCTAGGCAGGCCAAGCCAAACCTAAACCAGAAATCCAGGGAGAACCGCTAAACAGAGCACAAGGTCATCTGGGAGTGCTACCATGCATCAAATGAGCCTAAAAAACCATGGAGGGCATGCCCATAACTTGTCGTGGGTTCACAAGAGGTCCCACCACAGTTCAACCTGAAAACTAACAAAAGGACTTGACAGAAGTTAAAAGCATTACACTCTAAACATATTTTAGGTCAGACCAAAATGCACAAACAATCACCATCGTTGATCCACAGACGAAGATCCAACGGTCACCGTGGATATCAAAAGGATGAGAAGCACGTGAGTTAACTACCCGATGGGGGTGGTTTTCTCTCACCTCGCTCTTCCATGCGTCACTCAAAGAGTGGAATTGGAGCCAAACACAGAAAAGTCGGAAACCATGCAGACCCCACCCAATATACTGCTTGTGGTTTTGGACTGGTTGACTCGAAGAAAAACCAAAGACGTCCTTTCGCCACGTGTTGTCCCTTAATTTTGCCCAACAGGCAGTACTTGAGCCAATCCCATTCACCTGGATTCTCTATCAACCACCACCTAAGCCAAATGATGAGGGCTACCCCATCCTGTGGAGCTGTCCGAGTCAAACCTTTCATCATTCAAACAAAGGGAATGCAGACTTTGGAAAAAACTGAACCCAGGTGAGTTAGATTGTGTGGAGCTCTCCAACCTCCCGTTGTTCTTCAGGGTCCCTTTGATCCAACCTGTTAGCCCATTGTTCCATATCTTGGGTAGCCTGACAGAGAGAGTCCTCTCGCAATTTACCTAGGGGAAGTGAATCCTAGTCATACCTAGAATCCCTGTCCCTATTTGTGATTCCTTAATTCACCAAACGATCCACTAACATGTTAGCCTTCCTTTTCACATGAGCAAATATGACAGTTTTAAGGGTTCAAAAGTGAGAATAGATGTGGTAAAAAACCTGCAAGAGCTTCTAGTGCTTCGACACTTTATCTAGAGAGATTCCATTTCTAATTTCTTAGCAGTAATAATTCATTTTGAATCCACTTCAGTTATAAGATTGTGTAAACTTGATTTCACCAGGATTTCCAAGCATTGCTTTAATGACATGAGTTCAGTCATGTTGTTTGTGGCCTTCCCCAAGTGGCCATGGAAGATTGTTTGTATTTGTCCCTAATCGTCTCTCATGGCACCCCCGAAGCCCGCCAAACCTGGGTTGCCCTTAGCTGCTCCATCAATGTTAACCTTTAAGAAACCATGAGGAGGGGGCTTCCAAATGGTAGCACACTTGTTTATAAGGCTTGATGTCTTCATTATTCCAAGAGGACTGGTAGACTGGAGCCCCAAGTAAAGTGAACTTCTCTCCTCATGGGGCAGGGGATGATCTTTAGGAAGGGTCCTCAGTAAGCTTCTTACTGTGTCTTTGAGCTGCCTCAGAATTTGCTCAATTATATGTTGGGGCCTATTTGAATTGCTTTTGAAGATTCGAATGTTGCGTTCTTTCCACACATTCTAGACGATAAAACCTGGAACCAGAATCTAGGCTTTATTAACTATCTCATTCCCTGAGAAGTTCTTCCTCCAGTTCTTTAGAGTGTTCGATATGCTGAGACTATCCCTATCAGTTTGTCTAAAAATAGCAGCGACCCAGTCCCACACCTTTGAAGTGAAAGGACAGAGGTTGAGAAGGTGTTCAATCATATCCTCATGAGCGCCACAAGGGTAACACCTGGAAGGACCAATGAAGCCTTTCTTGAGGATATCTCCCAAGTTAAGATCTTCCTTTGATGCACTAGCCAGATGAAAAGCTTTACCTTCATCCAATGCAGACTTTGCCAAAGTTTCTTCCAAATCTGATCAAGATTCACAAAGTTAAATCATGTGACTTCCTATTTGGCCTCTTTGAGGTTAAAGTTGACTTCAGTGTTCTTACCCCATCTTAATTGATCCGTTGAGGAAGAGACAAGAATCCTTCTATGCTACCGCTCCTGGGTGAGGGCTTTTGCCTTGGTCTTCAGCTGGTTTTGATCACTGTATCTAAGATCCTTCCACTCCCTCCATTTTCCTTTATTCCTTCCCTAATCCCAGAATTCTTTTACTAGAACCATACCTTTGTTGTCTGTGTCACTTTTGATATCTGCAAATTCATCCCTATAAAGGTTGGGTTCTTGTTGCCAGTTGTCCTACCAAATTCGAGCAATATCCCTTGCTCAAATTTCCCAAAAACAATGGTGTTGAACAATGTTTTTATTATCCTAGGCAAGGTTCCAAATATGGGAGTCCCTGATTTGCCCTGACATTCTAATGTTATCCTGCTCCTGCTAGTTCTTGGCATATTTTTGTTTCCAAAGCTTAGCCCAGGGGGCATTCTGTTCCTTAATCCATCTCCACCAAAGCTTGGCTCCCGAGACTCTGCTGAGGGTATCAAGATCATGAAGCACCAATCGACCATGGCTCTTGGGCTTGCAAAGCTTGTCCTAGGAAACTAAAGCCCACTTCTTTTTCTCTTCCCCTATGCCCCACAGAAAGTCCCCTTATATGCTTCTTCTTCGATGCTTAATACCTTAAGGAGCTGAAAGAGCTGAAAACATAAAAATGGGAATGACCTGCAAGACTACCTGTGTGAGAACAAGGCGCCTTGCCAGATTTGGTAATCTACATGTCCATTTTCTGATCTTGTCCTGAAGCTTATTTAGAATTGGTTACCACACTTTCTTGCTTAGCGGTTTTTCATTAAGGGGAATTCCAAGATATTTGGAAGGTAGTTGTTCTCTTTGAAATCCAAGAATTCTGGTAATATTTCTCTGAATAGAAATATTAGTGTTAAAGAAAAAAACTTTCGACTTGTCAAGGCTTACCTCAGTGCTTGCTTCCATAGCAAAGTCATTTAAGATGCTTTTGATTGCTTTGGCCTCCCTGACTGTAGGTATGCCCTGCAACATTGTGTCATTGACAAATTGTTGATGAGTGTTTTCCTCTCCATCCGCAATGAGTTTGATACCCTGAATTATTCCTTCAACATTTTCCATTTTAATCGCTCTACATAACCCTTCCATCATTAGGATGAAGAGGAACGGTGAACGTGAGTCTCCTTGTTTGAGCCCTCTAGAGGGAATGAAGGACCTTGATGGAGCTCCATTAAGCATAGTGGAAAAACTAGTTGAGGTAACTAAAGCCATGACCCATCTTATCCAATTTTGATCAAAACCATATGCTCTTAGAATTGCTCTTATGCAAGCCCAACTCAATTTGTCATAGGCTTTCGCGAGGTCCAACTAAATGATCATACTAGATTTTTTGTTGTTTTTGAGAGAGTGTACTACCTCATGTGCTTAGATGATATTGTTGAGGATTTGTCCTCCCTCCACATAGCCTGTTTTCTCCTTCGATATGAGAGAGGGTAGAAGTGGTTTGAGTCAATTGGCTATAACTTTGGAGGTAATTTTATACACCACATTACATAAGGCTATGGGTCGAAACCCATCCAGAGTCATGGCATTTTCCTGTTTTGGAATTAGAGCTATGAATGATGCATTCAGAGCCTTCAAAAAAAATTTGGATCTTCTTGAGTCTTCCACAACCTCGAGGATGTTATGTTTGACAGTTTCCCAACAGGCTTGGAAGAATTCTACATTGAATCCATCTGGGCCTGGTGCTTTTCCACTTTGCATTTCATTTATCACTTCACTGACCTCGTCCTCTGATACTAGCCTGTTGAGATTGTGGTTGTCCCCTCTGGTAACCAGCTGAGGGATGTACCGAGTGAAATGATCAATGAACCTAGATCTGTCCTCTAGTAGCTCCTTTGCAATTTTGCAGAAGTGCTGCACAAGGACCGATCCCATATCATTGTGAGAAACAAGCTCAATACCTTTAGAATCTTTGATTTTTGTTATTCTATTGTGTGCCCTATGAGCCATAGTGGTTTTGTGTAAGAATTTTGTATTTCTTTTTCCCTCTTTGATCCATTGTATCCTTGATTTCTACCTCCATAAAATTTCTTCTTGTAAGCATCGATCCTCCCATTCTTCCTGTAGAGAGTTAGTTAATTTTTGCCGCTCTTTGGTGAAGCCATCTGTGATGTTGATCTGATTGATCTCCTGGAGCTTTAGTTTAGTTTCTCTTTTGGCTTTGAAGATGTCTCCAAATTCATTTTTGTTCCAAACTTTAAGACAGGATTTGATATGCTTAAGTTTCTGTTGGAGCATATACACTTTTGTGCCCTGAAAATTCAACTCCTCTCTCCACAATTTATCAACGTAATTAGTGAAATTAGGGTGTGAGAGCTAGGCATTTTCAAACCTGAAAGGTTTATTTCTCAGAGTGCCCATAAAGGTAGCTTCCAACTGTATATGCCAATGATTTGATCCTCCAAAGGGAAGAATGGAGGCTGTCATGGCAGGTCATGAGAGAAGGAGGTCCTCTAAAATCATGAACCTATCGAGTTTGGAAGAAACTTGATGGGCCCCTCCCCTTTTGTTGTTCCAAGTGAAGCTTCCATTAATTGTTTCAGTGTCCACTAGCCTCATGTTCATAATGAAGTTCTGGAAGGCCATGGAGTCGCTACCTCGCTGTCTAGTGCCTCCTTTTTTTCTAAAAGAGATCTTATCATATTGAAATCTCCTACAATGATCCAAGGCAAGATAGGATGTCTCGTTCTTTGTTCCTCTAGGGAAGTGAGAAGCTTCAGTTTGTCTACTTGCTTTTGATGTTCATAAACATTTGTAATCATGTATATCTCCTTGTCCCCTACAGGTTGACATATCAGGGAGAGATAGTTCCTGGATGCTTCAGCATCCAGATTTCCAAATTTTTGTGCGTCCCACAGGTGAGAATCCCCTTCGCTGAATGATTTGCCTTAACCTCTAAATACTCATATTTAAATGAATGAAAACCATGTCTGGTTTTTCTTCTTTCATTCTGTTACTAAGATTTCTTTGTTTCCTCCTATTCCCTATTCCTCTAATGTTACAGGTTGTGAACTTCATTAAGAAATGTTAGTAAAGGAATAACTGGTAAGATCTTTTATCTTACCTGAGTTGATCAATAGTTTTCCACATTCGTTCAAAAATTCATTCTGTCTCTTTCTCCCTCTTTTCCTACCTGAGTTCTTTCGAGATTATTCCTGAGACTTCTCCATCATCTTCACCCCGCTTGGTTACTGGCTTTCATGATTTATTTTGACTCTAGCTCCCTTCGCTTGTGACCTTTAGAGAAAGAGTTGTTGTACTCTGTCATAGTCCTCTTTTGGCAGGGAGTCCACCCCTATGTTTTTTCCTTGTTCCAGAAATTCCTTTAGATCTAGATTTTCCCTATCTAGGATCTCCTGTAACTCATAGTCCTCTGTTCTTGCTTCACTTGGAGTAATTTCCTAGTCCTTGTTGATCTCGATCAGGCTTAGTAGATCATCCTTTTGCTGGTTGTCTACTGTGATATCCTCCATGTCAGTTTCCTTATCATGTTCCTTTGTTGCATTCTCCATGTCCTAGAATGTCTCCTTATTCCCCTCTTCTTCCTCCAGCATCTTGAAGCTATTTTGTCTTGTATGTCTGTCCTCATTTGTCTTCTTGTATGGATGCTTACCCCCTTTTCCTTTATTTCTGACTTTGGTGAAATCTTCGTGATCTCTCTCCACAATGGTTTTCTAGTTATCTTCCCTATTAATTGTGGGACAATCTCTATATAGATGCCCATGTTCATGGCATTTGCAGCATCTAAATGGTATGTGCTCATAGTCCACTGTCTACACCCATTATTCATCATATACTTCTAAAATGAGTGCTTCTGGAAGGGCTCCAGATAGATCCATTTCCACACATACTCGGGCAAAGTAGGTATATCTTCCTTTCATAGTTGCCTCTAAGATCTTTAGAAAATGACCCAGCTTGTTGCCTATGGTTTTCAAAGATTCTGGCAGCCAATAATCTAGAGGAATGGATTATAGTCTGATCCAAACTGATACTAATGTGAGTTTTTCACGTTCTGGGACAAAGTTCATCATCCATGGCCGCATGTAGAGCCCTGCTACAGCATAGGGCCCCCCTTCAAACACTCTATCTTTGTCTTCTAGGCTTGTGAACACTACTGTGAAAAAGCCCTTAGAACACAGATGTAAATATATTTCTCCCTTTGGCTTCCAATGGCTCCTTCTCCGGACATGTAGCGCCCTCTCCGTCGGCCATAACCCCATGAACTTGCATATGATTGCATGCTCCAGTATATGATCTCTATGATCTTGTATCGCTAGGTTGCTCAATACGACCCATCGAATAATGCCTGACTTGGGCTTGCAGACTCTAGTGGTCCTACTAGAAGCCAGTCTTTCATTATTTCCTCCATTCCCCTTTTCTTTTCTCATTTCCTATTGATTCCCTTCCTGATCCTGATCTCTGCTTCTTCCCGATGTCCCTTGACTTCGTGTTTTTGAGATCTTGTCCAGTGGTTTTTTGAAATGTTTCTTTCCCATGTCCTAACTCCCTCCTGAGGCTTCTCAGCTGTAGGAGGGAGCAGAAATCCCCCCTATGCTCCCCGCCATGCTACCCTGAATCCAAAACCCTGTCTTCAACTCCAACCCTAGCTTCCAAATCCTATTGACTACACATCAAATCTTCAGAGTAACTAAGTACTTCAGTCAGTTTTGTTTCCATAATAGATTAGATATTAGTTGCAAATTCATTTTCAGTTTAAGTATTTCATTTAGTTTTTATTCTGTAATTGATTAGACAGTAGTTGCAATTTTACTTTTTAGTTTTTAGTCCATGATTTGGAAATAATGATAAGAGCAGAAATAGAAACTTCGTTTTCATTTCTTGATTAAACTTTGCTTCTAAATCTTACTTAAGCTCTTTTAATTCTCATTTCTTTAGGTTCTTAGCAGTATTTATAGAAGTTAGATTTAAGATTTTGTTAGTTTCCTTGTAAATCATTAGGAATTAAAGGACCAAAAGCCCCCAAAACAGCATAAAACACAAAAACAACAAAGTAAGAAGGGTCATCTAGCACAAACAGTGCACTACACTTCATCAGTTTATGATACCTCGATTGATAATTTATGTAGAGAAATTTTGGACACTAAGTTGACCAAAGAACCAGGATGTGGTAAAGCCCCATCAACTCAAATTGTTAGCCATCCTAAAACAGAAAATTTCAGTTAATTTGTCATTTTATTTGAATTCTCTATTGCATCATGTTGCTCGACGAGTTCAGAAAGCTAAGGACCCACGCACTGTCATCAGTCATCATGGAATAACTAAATTTCTTATCATACATGGACTGGCCCAACAGTAGTTAACCTGGGGTAATATTATAAATCCTACTTTGGCCCCACCTCTAGAAAACCCAGTAGCAAAACAACAAGGGCCTAGAACCCCAAGTCTGAGAAGGACGCAGAAGAGGAAAAATTCCTTTGTGCCTTTTAACCCAACAAAATGTAGACACTCTGCACGGGTGAAGTCCCAACGGCTTACCCCAATTCAGAAAAATGAGGCCAATCCATCACTCCTTTGCAAGACTATGAAGAAGAGGTGGCAAGGGTATTGGAAAAGAAGGGAATGTTTGGCGAGCGAAGAGAACAATATGAGAATGTTGAAGGAAAAAATTGTACCCCCAACTAGTCTAGCTCTATTGATAGCCCTTGTTGTGATCAAACCCTGCCATTTACTGATTTCTTGGAAGAACAAAGGGAACCAATCCCCTCTATGGAAAAACCCCTTGAAGCCGAGATGCATGAAGAGGGAGCTATTAGAGAAGAAAATCAGACAACAAACATCAGTCCAGTGGACCCCCCAGCTAAAGAAAATCCTGCAGATGATACCTTGGGAGATGAAAATCAACCAGGAAATACAATTTTTTCTAAGTCCCCTGAGGACGAGGCCTACCCAAAAGAAAATCTAGAGAATGATAACTTCTTAGGGGACACCATTGTATTGGAGTCTCCTGAGAGAAAAATTCATGTTGAAAAAGAATAAGAAGTGTAGGTTTTAACCCTGTAAGGAAATTACCTGCATATGAATTCTGAAAAACATAAAATAAACAATGCAAGAGCATAACACATAAAAAACATATACATAGAGATTTTCCCCTGGATGCCAGAACCGGGACTACCAACTTTATTTTTCATTATTCCTTTCAATGTTATAATACATATTTATACATGCCAAAGCATCCAATACCATGGACCGAAAACCATCACATCCAATACCATGGACCGAAAACCATCGCGTCCAAAAAACATGTGCGAAAGTCATACACAAAACCATAGGTGTGTTCGCCCAACCTAACATAGGGTCAAAAACCAAACTTTTCTGGGGTGATGCCCCAGACCCCATAAAGTGGGGTTATGGGTACACCTCAAACCCCCTGTAATCCCCCCTTCCCCCCGCTACACAATCAACGCAACAAAGGGGGGCTACGTCCCCCTTTAACCCCCCAGTTAACTACATGGGCTAGACGTGGAAAGAATATAACACAACCCAACATTCTCCCACTTGTTGTTTTCTTTCCACAGGGGGTCACAGGAGAGCTTAGTCATTTTTCCAGCCCTGAAATGCCCATTGTCACCAAGAGAACTTCTCAAAGCTCACAGATTTTGTCAATGCGTCTGCAATATTCTTCAAAGTGTCCACCTTTACCAGAAACACCTTTTTGTCTTCTATCATATCCCTCACAAAGTGATAATAAACATCAATGAGCTTTGTCTTTGAATGATATGCGGGGTTATTTGCCAAGAAAATTGCACTTTGGTTGTCACAGTCTATCCTTATAGCTCCTTGTACTAACCCCATACTTGAACACAATCTCTCCAAACCAAACTGCTTCCTTTCTTGCATGAGTGGCTGCCATGTATTTTGCCTCTGTAGTTGATAGTGCCACTACAGATTGTTTCTGACTCATCTAACTGACTACACCTCCAAATAGGTTAAACACATACCCACTTGTAGATCTTCTCTAGTCCAGATCTCCAGCCCAGTCTGCATCAGCAAAGCCACAAATATCCAACATTATGTCCAATCCTGATCTTCCTTGGTAGTACAAACCATAATCACTAGTGCCACGCAAATACCTGAAAACCCGCTTCACTGTTATTCAGTGCTCCTTCCCTGGTTTTGACATAAACATGCTCAACACTCCCACTGCATGTGCAATGTCTGGTCTAGTACAGAACATTGAAATACATTAGGCTACCAACTGCACTTGCATATGGAACACGGGACATGTCCTATTCCTCTTCTTGTGTCTTGGGACACTGTTCAGCAGATAACCTCACACCTACAGGAATAGGAACCTTCACCGGTTTACTATCCTACATATTAAACCTCTGTGGTATTGTCTCGACATACTTGCTCTGGTTTAACCATAGCTTCCTCTTTGCCCAATCTCTTTTAATTTCCATGCCCAAAATATATTTTGTAGCACCAAGATCTTTCATGTCGAATTTGGAGGAAAATTGGGTCTTCAAATCCTGGATAATTTGTTTGTCATTTCCAACCAACAACATATCATCCACATACAAGACCAGATAAATAACACGGTCACCAATTAATTTGAAATACACACATTGATCTACTTTGCTTATGGTGAAGCCAAGTCCCTGTATAAATGTATCAAATTTCTGATACCACATCCTTGGTGACTGTTTTAACCCATACAAAGACTTCTTTAACTTGCATACTAGTTCTTTATTACCCTTCATCGCAAAGCCTTCAAGTTGCTTCATGTAGATCTCCTCTTCCAGATCCCAGTGAAGAAATTTTGTCTTCACATCCATCTATTCTACCTCAAAATAAAAGGCAACAGCAATAGATAAAAGTAATCTAATAGAAGTTACCTTGGCAACAGGAGAAAAAATATCACCAAAATCAATTCCCGACACTTGGGAATAAATTTTTGCTACCAACCGAGCTTTTTATTTCTCCACCTTTCCTTCTGCATTTGTCTTCTTCTTGAACACCCATTTGCTGCCAATGGGTTTCCTTCCAGCCAGCAACTCCAGCAGATCCCAAGCCTCATTTTTGTGCAAAGATGCCATTTCATCAACCATGGCCTCTTTCCAGAGTTTTCCATCCTCTAAATCTACTTCTTCCTTCACAGTTCTGGAATCATCATCAGTAATAGATAAAGAAAAATTTGAACAGAAAGAAAATGGATTATACCTTTCTAGTTGCCTTCTTTCTCGAACTGATCTTCTCACACTTGAAGTTTGTGGCTCTTCATCTTCTGATTCCTCCTTTGTCGTAGAGTCCGATTCTTCCTCCTTAAGCTAAAACTCAATCTTCTCAGGTTCTTTTGGTTGGACTTCATGTTTAATAACATCTTTTACCTCTATGAACACCACATTTCCGTTGTACACAACCTTCCGTGTGACTGGGTTCCAAAGCTTATAACCCTTTAAACCATCCTTATACCCAATAAAGATGCACTTTTCAGATTTACTATCCAAATTGGTTCATTTCTCCTTTGGAACATGTACATATGCATCACATCCAAATGCCCTCAGATGTGAAAGAGAGGGTTTCTTACCAGTCCATACCTCTTGTGGAGTCTTATCCTCCAATGCTGATGAAGGTGACCTGTTGACCAGGCAACATGTAGTATCCACTGCCTCTGCCTAGAATTCATGTCCTAACCCGACGCCACTGAGCATGCTTCTTGCCCTTTACATCAACGTCTTGTTCATTCTTTCTGCAACTCCATTTTGCTGAGGTTTATTTGGAGTAGTCTTTTGCCATGCTATACCACACTTCTTATAGATTTCTTCAAATTCCTTACTGCAAAACTCTCCACCATTATCTATCCTTAGCACCTTTATCTTCTTCTTTGTCTTGTTTTCCACTAGAACCTTAAATTCTTTAAACTTGTCAAAGACTTCAGATTTCTTTTTAAGGAAATATATCCATGTATTCCTTGAGAATTCATCTATAAATGATACATAGTACACAAAATTACCCAATGATGGAACCTTCACAGGTCCAAACACATCACTGTGCACAAGCCCTAATATATGTTTCGCCCTCTTACCACCAGAGGGGAAACTCACCTGATTCTGCTTCCCATATACATAATTTTCACAGAAATCAAAATCCAGAGAGATATTACTCATACCTTCTACCATACCTTTACCATGAAGTATTCGAAGGCACTTCTCTCCAATATGTCCAAGCCTTTGATGCCACAACATGGTCTTCTCTCCAGAGACCACTATTTTCCACTCCATTTTCAGGAACCATAGGACTATTGCACCCATCAACAACAGTGCTACCTTGCAGCTTGTACAGAGTTCCAATCCAAACTACAGGCATCAATACTAGTGCTCCCTAAACCATCTTGTAGGTATCCTTCTCGAACACTGTTTTTACACCTACATCATCCCACTTGCTAACAGAAATCAGATTTCTGGCTAATGTAGGAATATGCAGAACACCCGGAAGTGTTCTAACCCTTCCACCTTGCAGTTTCAACTTTACTTTTCCACGAACAATGATTCTAGCCTTCTTATCATCCCCCAAGAAGACATCACCACCATCATATTTCTCATACTTGCAGAACCACTCTCTATGGGGAGTGAAGTGAAAGGATGCACCTGAGTCAATCAACCATGCCTCATGATCTACATGTGTACTTGAAGAAGCCATGTACACATCCCCACCTTCATCTGAGGTGGTTTTCGCCTCTACAGGAGGAGCATCATTAGATCCCTTTCATTTATCAGGAGCTTTAGATTTACAGTCCCTTTTGTAGTGTCCTTCCTTTCCACATTTCCATCACACCACATTTACAGGTTTTCCTCTAGATTTAGATCTCCCACTCAATGACTCATTTTTGTTTCTGTTCTAGGACCGTCCTCGTACATACAAGGCATCACCATTCTGGCTCTCCATATTTTTCCATCTCATTTCCTCCATCAACAAGGATGAGACTATTTCATCAAAATGCAAGGCAGTTGCATTGCTACCTATTGCAATAACCAGACTATCCCACGAATTTGGTAGAGAACACAACAAACTGATGCACTTATCTTCATCTGACATTTTAATATCAACAGATGCTAACTGACTTACCACATTATTAAACGCATTTAGATGCTCTGTCATCGAGTCTCCATCTTTCATCGTCAGGTTATACAACCTTTTCCGCAGGAACAGTTTATTCACCAGAGACTTAGATTGGTACAAAATCCCTAACTTGTCCCACAAAGCCTTCATCATAGCTTCCCCTAATACATTCAACAATACTGAATCTAAGACACACAATCGTATTGTGGTCTTTTCCTTCTGATCCAACTTCTTCCATTCTTCATCGGTCACTCCTGTTGGTTTAGTACCTGGATCTACCATGATCCAGTAATATTTATCCACCAACAGATCCTCCATCTTGAGTTTCCACAACTCAAAACTCTAACCATTAAATTTTTCAATCTATATCTGTTGCTAAGGAACTGTCACCCTTAGAGTGGGTTAGGGTCATTCCGAGTTGGATACTTTTATCTCCTGAATATATATCGCAGCCCGGATGGATGAAACTAGATCCGGGGTCTTCAAACTTGTCCGGTCTTCACTTTAGTACAAGTCGATCCATGTGAGAATTTCTTGAAGTCGAACATGGAAAGACATCGCTTGATTACCAGTCAATAATGTAAACCGTTAACAAGCGCGAGAGGAATCACCGATAATGATGATGACCCTGAAGGTACTGCAGCACAATTCACGTGGCATGAATATAGGATCTGACGTCGAACACCACGCAAAGTCTCCCGATCGAAGGTCATTAATGTATACCTATCGCCGGAAGTGAGAAACTTGCCATTGAGGCATGCAAGCTTCAAAGTACTGAGGGGGTGTTCCTAGATCAACTTCTTGGATAATGAGCTGATGTCGACAAGAAGTGATCCGTCAAAGGAGGGCCTTAATGAATCCCACATCAGTGACACGGAACGGAGCTAGTGATGATGGTGAAAACGATCTGTGAAATATGATTCAGGGTGGCGGTCATGGAAGGATGAAAGATGATGTATGGTAGTGGATGGGACCCGGTTGACACTTCCTGAATGACATCTCTTGAACATATAACGACACTGATGTGATGGATCGGTAGCATTACCCCATGTATGGATGGTATGGCGAGACCATGGTGAAGGGACCGGTGAATGATAATAACCCAACCCGATATTTACGGAGGCAAAAGTGTCATGTTCAAGAGCGACTTGCTACCATTAAGCTTTGAGGTTCTTCCCAATTTTTCCCCAGTCATTTCTGACCAGTACCTCTTTATTTTTGTCAAGCTTGAGGAGGATAACATATGCTTGATCTATAACCTGCCCTTCGGGCAAGCCCATCGCTATGTTTTAACGAGCCTAGCGATAGGGAAACTCGTTCTTGTCTAAAAACAAGTTTGTCGCTATCTAATATTTTTAACGAGCCCAACGACAACGACAACTCGGTCCTTTTCATTTTTAGAGAGTCTGAAAAGGGTACATAAAGTGGACTCCAGGGGTCCTTTTTCGTCATCTAATCCCTTAAGTCCGAAAAAGTATAAAACAATACAAAAGGGATGAATGTTCGATATCTTTATCGAGCCGAACTAGACAAGCGCTCGATCTTTTTGTGCAATAATCCCTCAGGTCCAAAAAGATTAAAATCTAGAGGAGGGATAGCTCTTCCGGTCCTTTTAACGAGCTGGAAGGCCAAAACTTGGCAAACTTTTCATATTTTACGAGTCAATTGAAAAGAGCTCAAAGAAGACTCGTGTTTTGAGGAACGAGTGATAAACAGGGATAGCAGCAGATTCCAGGTACAGGTTGGAATTTTCCAATCACGGCAGTGTTACAAGGATGGCTAAGCGGGATCACTCTTTGCAGCTGCTCCTCAAAATAGGTAAACAATCAAGTGGATGTGAATGATCGGCCAACTGCAGAGTGGAGGTGACGGTGCACAAACACGACCAAGGCTTTTATGGCTGATGATTTTAAAGTCTCAAATGGTTATTTACCGGTTCATTTTTCTTAGTGAGCTTGAACTCTGGGGGAAGCTTGCTCACATGCTTACGTTTATTTTTTAACGAGAATGAATTTCCGCATTAAAACTGCTCGGATATTGCATTTATTTTTTAACGAGCATGAACCTTGCCAAAACGGCTCGTTTTTACCACTCATATAGTAAGAAGGTCTCATGTGAGATAGCTATTTTTTAAGGAGCTTTTATCTCACGAAGCTATGCTCCATATCCTCTCTTTGGGCAAGCTGGGTCCTGACTTATCTACGGGTTAGCAGGGTTAGTCCTACCTAAAACTAAAAGTCACCTATGCTTGGCTTCCAAGAGGTTTGCATGCCCCCAGGTGTAAAGTCTAATTTCAAGGTTGTCCCTACTTTTTCCGTCAAAACATTTGTTTTTAACGGGTGAGGCTTACCTCTTTCAGGTTATCCAAAGATTGTTCCATTAAATTTTTAACAGGACTTTCCTTGGCGGCGTCTACCGAAGTAGGCGAAGGTGAGTGGCGCTGCCTTAAACACATAACTTTGACAAAAGAATCTTTTTCCAGAACAACCCCACTTCCATCAACACCTTCTTCTTCACGGGGCCTTGGCACTTTGCCGGCTCTTCCTTTCGAAGAAGAAGAAGAAGGAGGGGATGGGGTACGGACTAGTCATATTCTCCCGCAGAAATTCTACTTTACACCCAAGGTTTTTTCTGCCTCCAGAGCAGACCAGGATGCATACCCCCTGGGCTCCTGCGTTCCTTTCCCGAATCACTCGCATTCATCAGGAAGAAGAACCGAGGGAAGAGACCTTTCTTGATCGAAAAGACCATTGAGGATAGGTATGTGACTACTTGCGATGCGTGATCCCGGAAGTGAAAGTTGGTCTACGAGCTTGACCATTCTTCCTTCGTATGGAAAACACATTATTCGAAAGAGTGAGGAGACTATTGCTTCCATGCAATATATGTAGTCTCGTCCAAGGAGTAGGTTATAATCCAAGGGTCCTTGGACGACCATCAAATTCATGTTGACGGCCTTCCCTTTCAAGGTAATAGGCACATTAGGTAGAATCCCTAATGGTCGACTGGTTCCTTTGTCAAAACCCGAGAGATGCCTTGTCTCGGGCAAAAGCGCCAGGCAACCCAGTGCTTTCCAAGCAATAGAGGACAGGATACTCACAGATGCCCCTTCATCAATGGTAGTTCCAGCCATCACCATTTTGTATATTTGGACTATAATTCTAAATGGTATGCTGGCTGGTAACCGGGGTCTGCCTAGTTGGTTCCAATCAAAGGACACAACTAGGTTGCTTGGTGGTGGGACCGAATATACGGCTGGATATGATCCTGACGACGCTCCTTCCTGCGATAAAGGAGTGGGCACATTGCCCTGATGTTCATCAGAATCGGTGTTGAGGAAAAGAATATGGACGGTGTCATCCTTATTCTCTTCGGCGGGGGTGTCAACTGAAGATGAATCCTCAGTGACTGTGGTGTTTGAAGATGAAAATTCTGAAGGGAGAACCGGGTCAACTGCCGTTCCGACCTTTGGACTTTCGTCCGGTCCGGATTGAGTAGGTTCACTTTCAGTGACTGACACTTCAGCTGGCCCTCTGAGCAAGATAGCTGTATTTTCGACCAACGAAGGACCTGGCGCGAGTTTTTGATATCCAGGAGGAAGTAGCACCGGTGCCACCGGTTGATCTTCCAAAACTCTCTTTGCCTCGTCTAAAAAGGGACAACGGCGAAGGGTGTGATCGCCTTCACACAGTTCGCAGGGGAATCTCATCCCTCTTCGTCGTCTGCGACCTTCACTTTCGTTGGTCGATGGTAAGCATTCAACCTGGTCGTCAGAGGTTGACGCTTCCGAATCGTGCAAACGAGGGGACCAGTCCCTTAGTATCCGGGGAATACTGGGACAATCACGGTGGAGGTGGTCTCCTCTACATATGACACATGGCGATTTGGGCTCGGCCCGTGCTGTGTGTGGGTTTTCGTTAGATGCCTTTTGCTTGCCCCCAGGCGCCTTTGGCTCCTTCTGCTTCTTTTCTTTCTTCTTCTTTTCCTTCTTCTTTTCTATGGGAGCTCCTCTTTTCGCGGCTTGACCTTTCGAAGAAGAAGGATCGGAGGAAGGCTCATAAGAAGTGGAAGGCTGGAGAGTAGATCTAGACTGGTCTAACTGTTGACTCGACTGTTCAGGAACCGTGGTGGTCTGAACTACAGCGGTTGAGAATAGCCAAATTGGCAGGCCAATTGTCAGTCCTGGAAGCGACAATGTGGCCATGTGGGGCGCACCAACTTCTCCCCAAGAGGAGAAAGGGCTAGGGGTTCCATGCTGTGGAATCCCTTGGTTGGTGTGTTCCATGTTCTCAACCTTAAGATCAACGTAGGAATAAGGGGTGATTATGTTCCGTTTAGAATGAATTTTATATGACGACGCTTTTTAAGACACAACATGCTTTTTCACTTTTTAAGAGTCAAGAAAAAGCTAAAGATGACTCTAGTCTCCTTCGATGTATTAACGAGCCCGAAGTGACAAATGCTCGGATGGACTTTTTCAGTTATAGAGTTTGAAAAAGGCCAAAAGAAACTACTCTGGAGTTCTAGGCAAGGGTGTGCCAAACCTTTCGCGAAACCACAGAATACGTTTTACGGTACGAGTGGTCGATCTTCGTGAATGCTGTGTTCACTGCATCGCGATCAGTAGGGCGGCCGACATGGCTTCCTATGGATAAAGGCTTTGTTCCTATAGGGGTCCCCCAATATACGCGACGGTACGCGGGGGCGCAAGTCCGTATTAGTGCTATCGTCCCTCAGGAGGAATCACCCACCTTCGTAGAGATCGACAGTCACTATGTTTAACGACGCCGGTTCACGTCTCTACCTAGACCTCTACTGTGTTTCGTTATGTTTCAAAGCGTTGTTAGATAAATTCAGTTCTTTTTAGGTTGATCTTGCTTAGCAGTTTGCCTTTATGGATCACCACGTGATGTATGATACAACTCCTAAATGCAGTCTAAGCATGATAAGCAAGCTTTTTCAATTCTTTCAACTTATGAAAACCTTAACTACTGAAGGAAAAGAAAGACATCATCTTTTCAAACAGATCATAGAGCACACACTGATGCACTTTTCCTAAATCGACATGCAAACTGTCAAAATGCTCATGCACAATGCAAGTATTTCTTTTCTTCTTCCTTAATGTTGATGTATTACAAAAAGAAAGTTGTTGTATAATTTCGAATTCAATTTCAAGTGAAAGCAAACAAGTTTATGTCCAATAATCAAAAGAACACCTTAAGATTCACTCGTTTCAACACAAGAAATACTGAAATTCGAACCATATAACGAAAGCAAATGCTCAAGCAGCTATGAACAACAATAAACTAGCTCTTAGAATCACAACGACACTTTCTCACAGGTCTAGATCCAAGAGGTCATAGCAAGACTAGTTCACTTTCACTATGGGAAACTGTGAATGACAGCAAGAAATACAATAAGAACAATCACGGTTTCTTCACACAACTGAGGCGGAATGAAGGCAAAGAGAAGTGGTTTCAGCTGGGTATACAGGTTGACAACAGGCTGCAAAAACAATACTGAAAACTGGGCAACAGACAGTGGGGAATCTTAGTTGCACAAGGCAAAACTGGATCAGCGCAGGTGTTGCACTGTCAATCTGGGATGCAGCGCAGGTAGCCCCTTCGGGACCTGCGTTGCAGTGCATGTAGCCTTTGTTGCAGCTGCACTGATGAGACAACTCTCGTCTCTCTCAGATTCCGGCTCACAGTTTGCTAAAAAATGAACGGTTTTTGGCCAAATCAGAGGCTGTCAGTCAAGTATACACTAGAGGATGATTAAAGGAAGATGAACACTATCACAAAGAGCTAAAAAGAGTCCTTGTGGATCTGCTCTTCAAATCATAAACAGGCCCAGCACTGGGCTAGAGTAGCTGCCCTCTACTTTGCATTCGAAGGACTCGCATGCAGTTCGATTCGGTACTCTTTTGTTTAAGAAATGAATAGCAAGAAACATAAGCTACCAACAAGACACGCTCCCCAGCGGAGTCGCCAGTCTGTTGTGGGGGAAAGTATCCAACTCGGAATGACCCTAACCCACTCTAAGGGTGACAGTTCCTTAGCAACAGCTGAAAGCAAAGCTATCTAAAGTTTCTTCTTTATGACATGCAAGAGATAGAAGGAAGAGATCCACTTACCGATGTCTTGCGCAAATGGTCGATCCAATCTCCTTTGTTTGCCGCTTGCTCCCAGATCCAAGTCTTTTCATGGGCCCAGCTACACGAGATCCTGCAAACTAGACAAAGAAAGGAAACTACAAGAAGCATGCATTCATAACTGATTCAAGGATTAACATAAATCAAAGACGCAAGTAAGACAATACACCATTGAAACACATGCGAATAGAAGAACCTCAAAAGCTTTATTAATATATGGAAGTAAGGTTCAGGCGGTGATACAACCATGAGAGGTCCAATCCAGCATCACCTTCCCGACAGAGAGAAATCTCTTCTTCACCTCCCTCAAGCAATCACCCAATGCTCACAACTGTAAACCAACAGCAATTCTTTGCACTAAATTCCGGCCTCTAGATCCCATGGGATGAGATCCTTATATAGAGTTTTGGAGTAAAGATAAGTCAGCTCGATGTGTGACTTGTTGTCCTCTTCAACTCCAGTTGTTCTTCAGTTCTTCACTCGGAGTTTCTGTCTTCCACTTGGAGTTTTAGAAGCTCTTAACTCATCATTAGGCGAATCTTATCATCAAGTGTCTTTTTAGAAGCTTCCTGGGCACTGGCACTTTGAGAAAAAGATTCCTCCACATGTCCAAGTACGCCCAACGCAGGTAGCCTTTGTTCTACTTGCTATGCAATGTAGGTAGCCTTTGTTGTACCTGCTATGCAGCACAGATGCCTAGTGGAGCAGCTGCAATGATCCAAAACTGACCTGTTTTTGAGTGTTTTTCAGTGGAGAACTGATTTGCAGTGCTGTGGTTTGCTGACCTTGTTCCTCCAAGGGTAAGAACAACTTGTTTAGGGACTTTGGATCCCTTAGATTATTGACATTTCATGCTCTATGCTGTAAGGCACAAAAATTTCTATAACAATATCTTTCACTCCTTTCTATCTTCTTTCACCACCAGAATTGATCTTGCAGATCTCCCATTGAACAGGGTCTACCATAGGCCTGAGCGAAACCCCTCAACAACAAAGGCATCCCCTTGAAGCCAAAAAACCTTTGATACCAAACGTAGGTTTTAGCTCTGTATAGAAATTACCTGCATACAAATTCTAAAACACATAAAATAAACAATGCGAGAGCATAACACATAAAACACATATACACAGAGATTTTCCCCCGGAACCCAAAACCAGGACTACCGACTTGATTTTTCATTACTCCTTTCAATGTTATAATACATATTAATACATGTCGAAGCATCCAATACCATGGATCGAAAACCATCACATCCAATACCATGGACCGAAAACCATCGCTTCAAAAAAACATGTGTGAAAATCCTGCACAAAACCATAGGTGGGTCTGCCCAACCTAACATAGGGTCCAAAACCAAAATTTTCCAAGGCACTGCCCCAGACCCCATAAAGTGGGGTTACAAGTACGTCTCAAACCCCCTGTAACCTCCCTCGCTACACAATGGGTGCAATGAAGGGGGGCTCTGCCCCTTCTCTACCCCCCCCGGTTAACTACATGGGCTAAACATGGAAATAATATAACACAAGCCAAGAAGAAGGTGAAGCTCCATCAGGAGACACAGTTCCAGTTGAAACCCTCCCTGAGGCTGACACAATGCCACACGAACATGAACCTGATGAAAATGTAGCTGCACCACTGCTGGTTGGAAGTCCCAAAATAAAGAAGTCTTACAAGTATAGTGTTAGAAAAAATAAAAAAAAATATAGAAAACAGAAGAGAATAATTGGGAAGCTAAGACAGTGGTTAAAAGAGTTCACCAGAGCCAAGAATTTGAAAGTAGAAAAGGAGACCACAGGAACACAGACAGAGCATTGTTTTGGAAAGGATGTTGAAAACCAAACTGAGGTTCTTTTGGTCTATCCAAAGGAAACTTAGACATAGCCATGTCTTGTAGAGGACACTGAAACACAGACTGAATACCCCTGTGCTTGTACGTAGGACACCCAAATGTACTACCCTACTGTGAACATTGTTGTTTAGACTGGTGTTGAAGAAAGCATCCCAATTGATTGTTGCATAACTCAAGAAGCAGTCAAGGCTACTATCCAAACTGAGCCTATAGCGACACAAGGTAATGATTACCAAACAAACGAGACACCTACTTATATTCCCTTAGTAAGGGAGCCATTTATTAGTAAACTGCAGAATGAACTACTGAAGGTTCAATATGAATTAACCCAACACAAGGAGGAGGTAGTGCCCTTATGGATACATCAATAATTAAAGAAAAATTTTGAGGTACTCACAACGACTAAGGCTGAGACCTTTTCTCAGTACAAGGTTGAACATAAAATGTTTGAGAAAGCATTTGACAAATTACAGAAGGCTAAAGAGCAGTTGGAAACTGTCTGCTCTCTTTATTCAAAGACCCTGTCATGCAGAGACCTTGCTACAAATTATTCCCTATTCCACCTGGACAGGTACCTCCTACTGAAAGTCAAAGTTGTTAAGGCTAGGAATTTTGTGGAAATGAAAACTACCCTAGACTTTATCAAGTGCTTCAAAGAACATGACAAGCAGGCACAACGGCTCCTCTATGAACTTTATATGCACAATTTCTTTCTGGAAGATGACAGAGACAACAACCCTAGCCCCTTTATAGGGGATGTACAACTCCAGGTATTTATCTCTTTTGCTACTAATCAAATCAAGTGGACCAAGGCTCAAAATACTTTTAGAAAGTGTGAAGAAGGGATCGACCCATGGGTGAGAGGTGAACCTACTAAACCCATGCATCTCTTGGTCAGACACAAGCAATTCATGAAGCGAAATGGCATTGTGGGCCAATTGGGGCCATTTCACATGAATATTATACGAGCTGGAAAGGAGTACTTCCAAGAGATTAAGGAGGAAGCCTTGTCTGTAGCCACACAAAGGTGGGAAGTCTCCAACATTACTATTAGAAACTGAGAGCCATTTGTATACCAGGACATTAAAGAAACCTCCTCCCATTTCCATAAGTACAGTAACATGTTCTTAACCATGGGGCCTCAATGGATAGGATGATGGTATAGAACTCCAACCATATGGTATCCTCCAGAGAAGTATCGTTGTGACTACACCTTGAAGGATCAAGACGTTAACTAGTATTTTTCTATACTAAAGAAGAAAAATGGCTTTAGAAACTATAAGGAGGAGGTATATCCTACCTATTCCCTAACACAACTACACCTCAAGTATTTAATTGCATGAGGTCATGCAACAAGGTAAGCTAGGGAGTATGTTGGGTAGAGAGAAAGGTATGTTTTATCCTTGGTAATTTCTTTATTTAAAACTCATCCTCACATGATTATCTCTTTTTCTGAATAAAAGTAGAGGAAATTTTAGATAAAGTCGAGTAAAAGTAATCAATAACAAATTAGATGAATCTAAGTAAGAAAAATTGATTTTACTATCTTTATTTGTAGAAGTCATGAATTGAGCAATGGTTTCCCAATCAACAGAACGACAACATCTCACAATGGAAAGTGATATAATTAGAGGCCAGGAAGGACAGTGGAAGACTGGGCAAACCAATGGCTATTTTATGATAGAATCAGATAAATTATAGCAAAATCCTCAGGATCCCCTAATCCTGAGGATTCACTTTTATCTATTTACATTCTTTCTAAATGTAATATATAAGGCCGAAAGGCAAAACTGCATGAAGTTCAAAATTACAGAGTTTGTAATTATTCTTTTTTACATATAATACTGTTATTTTGGATGTTGTAACTTGGTTACTTATATTAGTGAAGGAAGGTTGTGTTTAATTCATACTTATATTCTAAGTATCTCTTAGTGAAGACTTCAGGCGACTTTGAGCTTGGTCAAAAGAAAATCTACTGCTTCACCTGCGTCATAAGATTTTCTATTTCATTCTTGATTTCTTGTTAACGTTAAGTTAATATTACTTTTGATTATTGTAAGGATTGTCGATTTAGTTGCGTTTGCTATTCATTTGATATTTGGATTGATCCGTGTGTTATATGCGAGTAAGAATTTTGATTGAATTGGTTGTGATAGTTTCAGGTAGCATTATTGTTCCTTTCAAGTAATGTTATCATAGATGTCAGAGATATAATTAATCACTTTATGCTTCTACAGTCATTTGCTATTTAGATAATGTTTGGTATTCCTGTATCATTGCTGTTCAATTTAGAATTGTTGTTCAATTCAGAATTTTTGTTCGATTCAAAATTCTTGTTCAATTCAGATTTGTTCTTCAATCTGGGATTGTTGTTCAATTCGGAATTGTTGTTCAATTCAAAATTGATGTTCAATCCAAAATTGTTGTTCAAGTTGGAATTGTTGTTCAATTCATATTTTTTTCTCAATTCGGAATTGCTACTTAATTAGGATTTGTTGTTTATTTAGGATTTGTTGTTCAATTACCATTGTTGTTAATTGTTACAGTTCTCTTTCATGAGTAAGCAAGTTAGCTTCAATTCTAGTTAAAATTGCTAGGTGTGATTCTTTACAAGTAGTATTTAGATCTATTTTCTTCCATGATAGGTTAAGTAGAATTGAAAATTTCGTTATGAATTTCTTTCAGAATTACTTCTTTTAGAGTTGATTGGATTGAGTTTGAAGAAGATAGTCATTATCAATTGCAATGATTTGTTATTAGGTAACCTCTGAATTCACTGCATATATAATGATGACACTCTTGAAATAAAAAGACATACCTTGGTTTGACAATTAATGTAGGAATTAAGATTGTTTGTAAAAATACATCTTAGTGCACCAACACAGCCCAAAACAAGTGCGACAACAAAATTACAAATAAACCAGAAATTACAATGATCTACTATCGCTATCGCTTGCTAGCTTATTTCTATCTAAAATCTACATTTTATACAACCCTTCGGCCTATGTCCATAACCAAAAATTACAGTCATTTCAAATCAAGCCTTTTGGCTTAAACGAAATAAGAACCAAAATTACAAAATAAGTCGATGGCTATAATAAGGTGTGAACTATTCGTGGCCATAGACTGAACCTCGGCCATATCCCTGATTGTCCTTGCTGAGCCCCATAAATGGGTAATTATATGGGCTCATTTTGCCTCCTAACATAGTTAAATCAACCATTCTCTTAGCTTATTGCATGTTTTTTGATTATTTTCATGCTTATGGAGTGAGTTGAGTTAGTTATGATGCCATGAGGTCTAATATGTGTTTAATGCAAATTTTTGTTGAATTTTGAATACAAAGTCAAAGATTCAATGGAAAATTGGCAGCAATAATTCAAAGTGGACAAAGGAGAGGATTTATAGAAGGGAATCCCCCTCATTTATTACTCCCCACTTTGAATTCCCCTTCATGCAGCTCGGAGTACAAACAACCAAATCAATGCACTCGAAGGCAGCCAAGCAAGGGGAGGATAACTTATGTTTATCTCAAGTTTTTGGAGCTAAGCCTCCTTGATTTTAAGGAAGCTGTTGGGAGCTTTAGTTGTATAAGTATAAAGGCCTAGGGCCTCACTAGGGTCGAATTTCTGTTGTAGGTTTTTTATTATAAAACTCTACTCAACTTCGAGCTTAGTTTTGTTGACAGTTTCATGTATTCCTATTACTGTTTTGATAATAAAGATGAGATCCATTTTGAGCTAGCACTAAGTTACCTTAGAGGGTTGAAGCTCTTGGGTTAGGGCCCAATCCAAGTAGCCAAGCTCCTCTTTTTTTGTATTTATATGCATTGTTTCAGTTTATGGATTAGTTCCTATTAGATGAATTTCTTTCTTGGTTAAGAATAGGTTGCTTTTGGTGATTTACAAGGTTGTTTCCATTTGTGTTCTCCATAGTAGGTTTAGCAGTGATAGAAAGAAGATTCAAAAGGCTAGCAATAGTGCCTTTCCCTCTTTTCCTCCCTTTGGGACTATGAAGTGAGGCAAAGAGCCTCTTGGTGCCCCAAAAACACATATTTTCCTTCTCCATAGTATTGCTAGTGTTTGCAGTTTGTTAAAAGGTTAATGCTTTGCTTTAGATCTCTTCCACCATGCTTATTTCTGTATTTGCAATAAGTCTTCTTCCATGCCTTCTCTTTTTGTAGCATTGCTTAGCATTCACTTCCATAGATCATAGTTTAGACTAGTTTGATGCAAAATTCTGTTTTTTAGATGTGCTCACTTCCTTGCTTGCTTGATCTTATTGGTTTACTATCAGTTATTTTGCAGTAGATATTTTCTCACATTAGGTCAACCATTGCTTATCACATTCTCTCTTTGATCCATGCCCTACAAGTTGCCCAAAGTTCACCTCAAATCTGCCTTAGTTTTTTTCATTTTTCCATAGGACTTCTTCCTCTCTCCCAATCATCCTTCCTTCTCCTAGGGATTCTTGGTGGACCCTAGGTGCCCTCACACATCATCCCAACCTTCACCTACCTTTTCCACCCACTATCACACCCTCAAAAACTTCAAAACTTCTCTCGGCGTCCTCCTATAGACCTCTTGTAGATCCCTTGTGTCCACCTATATATCTTCCTGAAGGCTTTCTGTTGAAGGACGAGTGTGGGAAAAGCCTCCAAAAGGCCACCCGAGACCTCCTAGGACCCATCCACGCCATCCTACATCCCAAAAAACCCCAAAGTCACCCTTCAACACCACCTATTCTCTTCCACCTTCACACAATAAAATACATGCCTGTCAATTTCACATAAAAATCCAAAAAGATGTTTTTTGTTCATTTACTTCTGGAAATAGCATGAGTAGATGTTGTTTACTTCCTTGATTTGGTAATGGAATTCATTTCATGGTTTTCATAGTGCTTTCTGCAAAAGTAGGATTAGTTGGTTAAGTATGGTTTGCTAGGATTACTTTACATTTCAGCCTTTTTCCTTTCTGCAATTAGAAGTAGCCTCTGTAGAGTAAGCTTTCCTTTCTTTCATCACATATAAAGCTTCTTCTGGAATCCATAGAAGTTGGCTTGAGCTCCTAGTGATCTTGCACCAGCTGACCAAGTGACAGCCTACAGTAAGAACTAGTACTTGTGCATACAGCACCATCGCTTCCAAGTTTGTTACGAACTGCTAGGTTGATAAGAGTAAAGTAGGCAGCCCAAGAGTTGCAACATTATTGCTGCAATATTGGTGCTCACCATCTTTTTGGCTCCATTGGTGGGGAAGCATCAGAGTATTATGTGATTACTGCTTTCTTCTATTTTCTTCTTGTAACATTCTACTAATTGTTTATTTCAGCAAAAGTAGAATAGTCATTTCCTTTATTTGAGTTCTGCATTTTTTTTGCTTTCCTTTTCAATTTTGCAATTTCCATTTCAGCAAAAGTAGATTAGTCACTTCCTTTCTTTCAGTTCTACATTTCCTTTCTTTCCTCTTCAATTCTGCAAATTTCATTTCAGCAAGTCCATGTCAATTAGTTTCAATTTGGTTTGTTCAATCAATCTCAGTTTCTGTAGGTACTTTTAGTGTGGGGGAAAAAACAAAAATGAACCGAAAAGATTTCCTTTCATGCTTTGTAGGAATAGAGATCATTCAGAAGAATTCTTACCCAACACCCCCACTACCTCACCCAGCCAACTTTCTCTCTTCTTTGGTGGCACTGATCAAGAAGAACCTTTAGGTGAACAACCAGAGATATTTGAAGAACCTATAGGGGAAGAAGAAGAAGAAAACATCCCTCCTAAGCCAATGGCTGAAAATAGAAATGCTAGGGGGGATGGAGAGAGAATAGAGGGTACCTTTCCCATTAGGGAGACCAATGGGGAGACCAAAATGAAGAGTATAAACCCTTCAACCCTACCTCACTTCCATGGTTTGAATACAGAAGATCCTGACACCTTCTTGTTTGAGTTTGTTGTCATCTGTCGAACTTATGACTATGCAGAAAATGAGTAAAAGTTGAAGCTATTCCCTTCTACTCTCAAGGATGCAGCATTGTGCTGGTTCATGGGGTTACCCGACAATAGAATCACAATTTGGGCTAAAATTCACCAGGCCTTTAATGACAAATATCGAGACTACTGTAGGTCAAAAGAGACCAAAGAAAAAATCTTTTGAATGACCATGGGAAGTGATGAATCCTTGGAAGATTATGAAGAGAGGTTCTAGCTCAGTTACAAAAGGGCCAGGTGCACACTTGACCCTGAATCTTTGAAGTTTGTCCTACTTAGGGGAATTCCGGAAGACCTTCTAGACACCCTCCATCTACTAGTTGGGGGAGACATCTACCAACTATCTTATGAGGACATAAAGACTATTTTTAAAAAGCATTCTAGAGAAGCCAGAAAGAAAGGTAGGGGGAGTCAACCCATAGCCAATACCTCCTCTTCCAATTCATCCATTAAAGGTGAAATTGGAAACATGCTGGAAGACTTCAGAAGTGAGATGCTATAGACTCTTTCCATGCAAATGGATACCTTGCATATCAAAAGAAAACAAGAGGAAGCAGAAAGGGATTTGGCCATCTTTTGTCCTAGATGCACCAGGAGGCATCCTAGGAATGAATGTCCATTGAACTCTATAGATGTTTGTTTAGACTGTGAAGAAGATCATTCTACAGATAAGTGCCCTTCCTTGCCCGGACTTAAAGCTGTATACCAAGGGGCCAAAGGAGCCACTGAACCACTCTATTTCATGAACCAAAGGAGACCGCATGGACCCAGACCATACCAGTATGGGATGAAAGGGACATCCCAGGCATACTACAACCCTAACCAAGTCACTTCCATACCTTCTTGGGGCCCTCCTTGTTTCTGGGAAAACTAGTGTCTTTTCGATCTGCTAGTCCCACTAAGATTGGTAACTATCTTAGAAACAAACAATCAAAGCAATTTGCGATTTCCTTTATGTATGATAGATAAGAGAGAAGAAAAGGGGCCAACCTGGATGTTTCGCTTGACTCCTTGCTTGATTTCCCTCTCCTTTGATAGAGCTTGCAACTCTTTTCCTACTTATCCCACTTAGATAATTCTTGTAGAGACAAAGTAACAAAACAACATCAAAGCATCTCAATCTATAATATCATAAACAATGCAGAATCAAAAATACATTAAACATGCAATTGAATTCACAAACAACAAATTTCACAAATACACGATTATATGGAGGAAAACTCAAAGAACTTTATTAAAAGTAGAAGGGAGAATTACAACCTAGTTGTCTGATCCAGCATCATCCTACCAACATCAAAGCCCTCTTCACCTCATGAAAAGCAAGATCACCCAACAATACAATGCTCTTTCTCAAAGACAAACTAACAGCACTTCTTTACAATTTACAAAATTCCAGCCTCTAGATCTCTCAGATGGGGGATCCATTTATAGATGTTTTCAAAGGGTGTGAGTCAACTCTGGGTTTTTGATTAGTTTCATTCCACTGATAGTTCTTGGTTCCACTTGGATATTTCATTGATCTCTTACGCATCCCTAGGCAAATTCAGAGAGGCAAGTGTCATATGAGAAGTTTCTAGAAGATTCCATGAGCATCCACTTAGCAAACTGTCTTAGTCATTTGTCCATTCTCGCTCATCGCACCCCATATAAGGCCTCTTCAGTATGCATTGCACCTGGCTAGTGTAGGAGCCAATATGCATCACACCTTGATAGTGGAGCAGTCAGTATGGCGTAGTTTTGGCCAGTTTTGAGTGGTTTTTCAAGTGGAACTTTTGGGGAATGACGTAATCAGTTGACTATGATCCTTTAAGGTATGAAACAACACTTTTAGGGGTTAAAGAGCTCTTGGTTTATCAACATATAAGATTGGGGTTGCAGTGCTCAAATATGTCTATAACAGTTGCCCCCTAAAGCATGAAGTCATAAATCTTTAGATGTCAGGTGAAATACTTTATCATGAGGATCTGAGGTGATCGAACTGGAAGGTGACCTGTATAAGATACAATACAATACATCATCATCATATTATTTTCATGATATAGTTTAGGCGGGCATTCCCATGCTCAGCTTTATAAATTCATTTTCATGTACATAGGACAGTTAATCATCTGCTATTGGAGACTGGTGATTCTTTGTATGTAGAGTCATCATCCCTTTGCTTGGATGATCATTTGTGTGGCTTCTGTGTACATTTGATGTTTTTATATTCCTGAATATATCGTAGCCCAGATGGATGAAGCTAGATCTGGGGTCTTCAGACTTGTTCAATCTTCACTCGATGTACAAGTCGATCCATGTGAAAATATTTCCTGAAGTTGAACATGGAAAGACATTACCTGATTACCAGCCAAAGATGTAAGTTATTAACAAGTACGAGAGGAATCATTGATAATTATAATGACCCTCAAGGTATTATAGTACAATTCACGTGGTGTGAATATATGATCCAATGTCGAACACCACGCAAAATCATTTGGTTGAAGGCCATTGATGTAAACCTGTCGCCGGAAGTGAGAAACTTGCCATTGAGGCATGCAAGCTTCAAAGTACTGAAAGGGTAGTTTCTAAGTCAACTTCTTGGATAATGAGCTGATGTCGACAAGAAGTGACCCGTCGTAGGAGGGCCTTAATGTATCCCTCATCAATGACATGAAATGAAGCAAATGATTTTTTGGAGGTGAAAACGATCTGATGATATAAGGTTCAGGAATGGCGGTCATGAAAAATGGAGAGTGAAGGTATTGTAGTGGACGAGGCATGAACTAGATGGTGAATTCTCTGAATGACTTCTCTTGAACATATCGACGACTCTAAAATGGATTGGTAACATTTACCCCAAAAGATGGATGGTATGGAGGACCAGTGGCGATATGACCAGTGAATGGAATAACCCAACCCAACTCAATCATGGCGATGGAGTGAAAGTGTCATGTTCAAGATTGACCTGCTACTAATAAAATTCTTCAAGTTTTCTTTCCTTTTTCCCTAGTCATTGCTGACCAGTACCTCTTTATTTGTGTCAATCTTGAGGAGGATAACATATGCTTGTTCTATAATTTTCCCTTCTGGCAAACCTGTCGCTATGTTTTAGTGAGCCTAGCAACAGTGGAACTCATTCTTGTCTGGGTGGACAACTTTGTCGCTATTGTTTTAATGAGTTTAACAACAAAGATAACTCGGTCCTTCTCATGTTTAGAGAGCTTGAAAAAGGATGAAAAGAAAACCTGAGTAGTTCATTTTCGTAGCATAATCCCTTCAGTTCGAAAAAGGATAAAATAATACAAAAGGGATGACTTTTCTAATCACTTTAGCGAGCTGAAAAAGACAAGCGCTCGATCTGTTTTGTGGGATAATCCCTCAGGTGCAAAAAGAAATAAAATATACCAGAGGAATGGCACTTCCAATCACTTTAACGAGCTGGAGAGGCCAATTGCTCGACGATATTTTCATATTTAGTGAGTCCAGAAAGAGTTTAAAGTAGACTCATTTTTTGATGAACGAGTGGCGTTTAGGGTAACAAACTGGTTCCGGGTAATCTTGGAACTGGTTCCAGGCAATCTTGGAACTTCTCAAAACATGGTGGTGTGAAGAGGTTGGCTAATAGGACCACTCATCGCAGATGTTACTCAAAATGGTAAACAATCAAGTGGAAGCATATGATCGACCAAAAGAATGGAGGTGATGGAAAGAACACAACCAAGGCTCAAAAGTTTGATAGCATGGCAATCACAGAGGTCATTTACTGAAGGCAGGTTTATTTTTTAATGAGCTTGAACATTGTGTTAACATTGCTTAGATGGCAAGTTTAGTTTTTAATGAGCTTGAACCTTGTGGAAACATTTCTCATACCAGTAGCTAAGGATGTCTCTCATTGGTAGGTCCATTTTTTAGTGAACTTGAACTTTATGGTAATATATGCTCATTGCCTTTTTTATGTAAGCTAGGAATGACGAAACTACAAAGCTAAAAACACTAAAAAGCTAGAACTATTGAGGTTAGGTAGGATGGTTTTTTCTTCCATCTAGACAAAATACTTCCTTTTCTTCATCTGTGCACTACAGAAAAAGGTGAATGGTGGATCAGACCGGTCACCTAACCTAAGAAGTTGACACTAAAAAGCTAAGAAATGAAATTGGTCATTTTTTGCTTGCATAAAAATGTTTGCATGCCCCCAGGCATCGAGAAAAGGAGATTTTCCAATAACCATATGGAAATCACTGTGGTTAAGCATGATGGTTTTAGTCAATGTTTAAACAAAACACTTACTCAGCTTTGCCAACTAGACAAAGATGATTGGCATGTCAGATTGATCACTTAACTTACAGGGAAATTCATATGGTAGGATGGTTTCATCAGTGGTTAGACAAAACACTTCCTGGCTTCATCCACAGAGTGGACAAAAGTGAATGGTGTGGGTCGGCACTTCCAATCACATAACCTACAAGGAAATGGTGTTTCAGACCAATCACATAACCTACAAGGAAATGGTGTTTCAAACCAATCACATAACCTACAAGGAAACAGTGTTTCAGACCAATCACATTACCTACAAGGAAATGGCGTTTCGAACCAATCACATGACCTACAAGAAAACTTATTTTTTCAGCTGCGTTTGTCTGCGAAGTAGACCAGGGTGCATGCCCCCTAAACTTCATTACATTCACCAGACTACTCGCCACAATCAGGTGGTTGGAATGAAGGTTGGAGAGAAATTATCGATGCAAAGAGACCATTTAGGGATGATGTTTGACTTTGAGCTGTGTTTGAACCGGGAAATGAAAGCTGGTCGATAAGTTGTACCATTTTTCCTTCATGTAGGAAACACATCACTTGAAAGAGTGTGGAAACAATAGCTTCCATGCTATATATATAGTCACATCCAAGGAGTAGATTGTAATCTAATAGTCCCTGGACTACCATCACATTCAAGTGAACGATTTTCCTTTTCAAAGTTATTGGCAACTTCAGAAGGATCACTAATGGTCGACTGGGTCCTTTGTTAAAGCCTAACAAATTATGTGTCATAGGCATAAGCGATGGTGAACCAAGCACTTTCCAAGCAGTTGAGGAAAGGATACTCATTGAATCCCCTTCATCTATGATGGTGCCAGACACGATCATTTTGTAAACTTGTATTATGATCTGGAATGGTATATTAGATGGAAGGCGGGGTCTTGCTAGTTGATTCCGATCGAAGGAAACGACTAGACTGCTTGGATGGGGTACCAGATAAACAGCTGGATGAACCCCTTGAACTAGGGAATTTTCCTCCTGTTGTAAAGGAATGGGAAGATTGGCCCCAAGTTCATCAGACTCTGTATTAACAAAAATAATTTGAACAGCATTGTTCTCATTCTCTTTGGAAATTGTATCATCTGAAGGCGGACCTTCTGAAGACAAGACTGGGTTGACTTCCATCTCAACCTATTGAATTTGGTCCAGTATGGACTCAGAAGATTCACTTTCAATGATAAGTGTTTCTACTGACGATTGAGTTATGTCAGTCAGATTTTCAACTAGTAAAGGACTTGGTGAGAGTTTCTTGTATCCAGGTGGAAGTCGTTGCAACGAAGCAGGACGGTTATCCAAGACTCTTTTGGATTCATCCAAAAAGGGACAACGGTGAAGGGCATGATTACTTGTACATAACCTACATGGAAATCTGACCTTTCCTTTCTCTCCATTGACTTCACTAATACTAGTTGATGGTGTGTTGTCAACATGACCACTAGAGGTTGATGACACCTAACGTTGCGAATGGGGAGATCATTCTCTCAAGATTCCAGGGATGCATAGACATTATCAATGAAGGTGGTATCCCTTGCAAATTATGCATGGATATTTGTGTTTGGAAAGTTTGGTGTGCATATTTTCACCAAATGTTGCATGGTTTCTCCCTTGCTTAACTGACTTCTTATTTTTCTCCTTCCCCTTCTTCTTCTTCTTGGTCACCTGGTTACTAGAATCGCTACTTTCACCAAGCGAAGAGGAAGAAGGGGAGGGAGAAACAAACGAAGTAGAAGGTGAAGGGTCAACTTCAGTATCAACTGGTGCTAATTCAATTGCTGAGGAATCATGATATTTTGAATGATATAGGTTGAGAATAGCCATACTGGTAGATCAATTGTGATTCCTGGAAGGGACAATGTGGCCATATATGGAGCACCAATATTTCCCCAAGAAGAAAATGGACTAGGATTCCCCTTAAGAGGGGTTCCTTGATTTGCGGACTCCATTATCTCAACCTAAGATCAACGAATGAATAGGGATGTTATTCCGAATTAAATAAATTTTAATGATGCTTTGACACAACTTTTCCTTTTAAATTTTTAAGAGTCGAGAAAAAGCTAAAGATGACTCTAGTCCCCTTCGATTTTTAATGAGCCTGAAGTGACAAGTGCTCAAATGGACCTTTTCTTTTAAGGAGTCGAAAAGGAACGAAAGTGATTACTCTGGAAATCTAGACGGAGGGATTACCAAACCAATCGCAAAACTACAATATACACTTTGGTGGTAAATTAAAGAAAAATTACCAAGGACTTCTGTATGGCAGTCAATCTTCCTGAATGATGTGTTCAGTGCATTGCGATCGATAGGGTAACAGACACGGATTCTATGGATAAAGGATGTAAACCTATTGTGGTCTCCCAATATATACTTGACGGCATGGGGAGCACAAGTCCATGCTAGCACTTTTTTATCAAAGAGGAGAAATCACCCAACCTTCGATGAAAACAATAGTTACTAGGTTTTATGACACCAGAACACGTCTCTAGCCTAGACTTCTAGACGTGTTGCATTAGGTTCCAAAGTGTTGTTAAGTTCATTGAGATTTATTTTAGAGTTGATCTTGTTTATAAGTTTTTCTTTCAAGGTTCACTGCGTGATGTAGATGTAAAATTCCTAAATATGCAATCTAAAATGATAAACAATCATTGTTTTCTTTTAGCAATGAAAATCCTAGTTACTAAGGAAAGAATATTACAATTCTTTCAACAGAGAGCAAAGAGCACACACTAAATGCACTTTTCCTAAATCAATTTTCGCACACAGTCTAAATGAAAATGCAAATGCATGTATTTGTTTTTCGTTCCCTTTAATGTGAGGAATGACAAAAAAGGAAGACTGAGTATGGATCTGAAATATTTTCTTCAAAGCGACATTTCAACAATTTCTTTTCAAAATGAAAGGAAGAATAAACGACACTTTTAGATTTCTAATAGAAAGAGCTTTTCAACACTTCAAATATTAACAATTCAAATCAAATACACTTCAAAAAGTTCAATTGACTATCTAGAGTGGGAAAACTTTACGACACTTCTCTTTTTTGATACAAAACAACAGCTACGACACTTTTTGCATCAAGACGATAGTTTGATTTAAGCAACCTTTTGAAGAAGTATTGTAAATGATGGAAAAATACAATGGAGGTTGAACTACATAAATTAAGGAGGCTTCATCAATGAGATATTGTTCATAAGAAGCAACACAATGAAACGGAGCGGAAAACAAGGACAAAAAACCAAATTTCAAGGAGGGAAATAGGATTACTCAGTCATCGCACCTGTGCTTCATAGAAATAGGGATGCATCTCACCTACTACATATGGGAGGTGCAATGTATACTAGCTTCTAGTGATAGACAATGCGATGGGCCAGGGAGCGAAACTGAGTTCGGTTTTTGGTCAAATTTGCAGTTGAGTTCAGTGATTTAAGCTGAGCTATTATGGACAGTAAAGAACAAAGTACAATGGTATGATCTTAAGAGGTTATTGAGCTACCACAAGGGCATTTAGAATGCTTGTGAGAAAGATGTTCAGTTCATAAACCAACCTGAAGATTGACTAAAGCAACATTCATCTACTTTGCAATTGCATAGCAAGAGCAGTTCGAAGGCTATCTGGCTAACTTTAGGCTCTGTTTGTAGTTTATAAAGCAAACAACAATAACAAACAAACAAACTATTCGCTTCCCAGTGGAGTCACCATTTTTTTCTGGGAAAACTAGTGTCTTTTCGATCTGCTAGTCCCACTAAGATTGGTAGCTATCTTAGAAACAAAGAATCAAAGAAATTTGTGATTTCCTTTATGTATGATAGATAAGAGAGAGGCAAAGGGACCAACCTGGATCTTCCGCTTGACTCCTTGCTTTATTTCCCTCTCCCTTGATAGAGCTTGCAAATCTTCTCCTACTTGTCCCGCTTAGACAATACCTGTAGAGACAAAGTAACAAAACACCATCAAAGCATCTCGATCTATAATATCATAAACAATGCAGAATCAGAAATACATTAAACATACAATTGCATTCACAAACAACAATATTCACAAATACACGATTGTATGGAGGAAAACTCAAAGAACTTTATTAAAAGTAGAAGGGAGAATTACAACCTATCTTTCTGATCCAGCATCAAAGCCCTCTTCACCTCATGAAAAGCAAGATCACCCAACAATACAATGCTCTTTCTCAAAGACAAACTAACAACACTTCTTTACAATTTACAAAATTCCAGCCTTTAGATCTCTCAGATGAGGGATCCATTTATAGTTGTTTTCAAAGGTTGTGAGTCAGCTCTGGGTTTTTTATTGGTGTCATTCCACTCATAATTCTTGGTTCCACTTGGAGATTTCATTGATCTCTTACTCATCCCTAGGCGAATTCAGAGAAGCAAGTGTCATAGGAGAAGTTTCTAGAAGATTCCATGAGCATCCACTTAGCAAACTATCTCAGCCATTTGTCCATTCTCACTCATCGCACCCCACAAAAGGCATTTTCAGTATGCATCGCACCTAGCTAGTGTAGGAGCTAGTATGCATCCCACCTTGACAGTGGAGCAGTCAATATGGTCCATTTTTGGCCAGTTCTGAGTGGTTTCTTAGGTGGAACTTTTGGGGAATGATGTAATCAGGTGACTATGATCCTTTATGGTATGAAACAACACGTTTAGGGGTTAAAGGGCCCTTGGTTTATCGACATATAAGATTGGGGTTGCAGTGCCCAAATATGTCTATAACACTCCTACTCATCCTTCCTCGTCCAGGCCTCCTCCTTGGTCCTTCCCATCTCAATATCATGCCCAACCAGTTGCTCATTTATTTCAATCCTATATTCAGCCGCAACCTTAGTGGAATGCATCTCATCAGGGGTGGAGGCCCCAGTACAAGTCTCCTCCCACACTTTTGCCTCCAACACCTACTCAAGAACAACCATTGCCTCTTGCTCCACCATTGCAACCCCAAATGCTTACCCAGCCAAACCTGAACCCCAACGATAGGTAGGTTCAGCATGTATATAGTAGGGAACCATCATTCCCAACTTATGCTGTGGAGATTCAGGAGATTAACCTACGATCTAGGAAGGTTCTCCTAGATAGCCAACCTCCACCTAGGGAGGTTGAGGAAGATAAAGAGGAAAGTGAACCTAAAGTAATTCCACCCTTTCTTGAGAGACTATCTGGGACAACACAACCTACCCTAGAAGAAACTAAACTTCTGGGAGAATTGAAACAGTTATGTGTGAAGATACCACTTCTCCAAGCCATAAAATATGTGCCTATCTACAATAGGTTGATCAAAGAGAAGTGCTTTAGGCATCGAGGGAGGCACAAGAGAGATGCCCCAACCATCAGTGTCATAGGACAACTGTCCGACCTGATGTTGGGGCAGGTAATCTGTCCGAAATATCTAGACCATGGAAGCTTAGTAGTGGATGTCCACATCAATGGCACCATGATCCCACATACCTTAATTGATTTCGGAGGTTCCATTAATGTGATGGCAAAGGACACAATGCTCAAACTTAACACCCAAGGCTCCTTGAGGAAAACCACAATAGTACTGCAGCTAGCAAACCGCTCCACTGTGACCCTTGAAGGGATTGTGGAAGATGTGATGGTCTCCATTGATTCTTGGGAGTACCCTGCTGATTTATCAGTTCTCCAACCGAAGGAAAAGCTCACTGGGTATCCTCTCATCCTGGGAAGACCCTGGTTGGCTACTGCTAATGCCTACATCAGCTGTCGAGCTAGGAACATGACCATCAAGAACAAACATATGTCCAAGAAGTTAATCCTATACCCTCCTACCCAACCCTTACTAGAACATGATCCACCTCTCTGGTTGGAGGAGGAGGATGAGGATGAAGTCTATTCTGCACCACTTTGTGCATTAGAAACCACCATGGGGGGAAACTGCAAGATGAGGATGATATGATTGAAAATGTGATCTAGAATCCACCCCCCAGTGTCTTACCATTAGAGGACATAGTGAGAGAAACCCAAAACAACCCCTTAACTTATCTCTGTGTGGTTGAACCAACCTCTCTCTATCTTAATAATATAGAGTTCGGCCTAGAAAGAACCTTGAACAGCAATCCATCCCTATCCACTTCCCAGGAGAAGGAGCTGTGCAGCTTACTAAGAAAGCATTTAGATGCCTTCGCCTGGAGTTATAAGGAGGTGAAGGGAGTGCACCCTTTAGTATGTACTCATCACACATACATTAAGGAAGATCGCAAACAAGTGAGGCAACCTCAAAGGAGGATGAATCCAGCACTTAAAGACATTGTTAAGGAAGAATTGCAAAAATTACAGGATGCAGGATTCATCTACCCAATCTCTGACAGTGAATGGGTCACTCCTTTGGTGCTAGTGCCAAAGAAAAAAAGCAAGTGGAGAATCTGTGTCGACTGTCAAGATTTGAACAAAGCCACTAAAAAGGACCATTTTCCTTTACCGTTCATAGATCAAGTGTTGGATGGTCTGGCGGGGAAATTTTTTTTCTTCTTCCTAGATGGGTTCAGTGGGTACAACCAGATTCAAATCAGCCTGGAAGACCATGATAAGACCACTTTCACTTGTCCTTGGGGTACCTTTGCATACCGGGTCCTTCCTTTTGGTTTGTGCAATGCTCTAGCCACTTTCCAAAGAGCGGTATTGAGTATATTTTCTGAACTGGTTCATGATGCAGTGGAAATACATATGGATGATTTTACTCCTTATGGTTTTGACATTCAGGAAGCTTTATCTAACCTAGGAAAATTTCTAGACAAGTGTATTGAGATGAACCTGTCCCTCAGTTTGGAAAAATGTGAATTTTTGATGACTAAAGGGACTGTGCTAGGTCATCCAATATCTCAACAAGGATTGCAGGTGGACCCCAACAAAATTGCCAACATCCAAAGGGCCCCACCTCCTCAAAAGGTGAGAGATGTCAGAAGCTTCCTAGGCTTAGCTGGGTATTACCAAAGATTCATTAAAGATTTCAGCAAGCTAGCCTCTCCTTTGTTTGGTCATTTAGGTAAAGATGTTGAGTTCATATGGTCTGATAACTGTCAAGAAGCCCTAGATACCTTGAAGAGAAAGTTAGTAACTGCCCAATTCTGAGAGGCCAAAACTGGTCCCTACCCTTTCACATTCACACAGATGCCTCAAACAAAGCAATAGGAGCAACCTTACCACAAATTGATGAAAAGTTTCATTATTCCATATACTTTACAAGAAAAATTTTATCAACGGTAGAGTTAAATTAGACAATGACCGAGAAGGAAGTCCTAGTTGTTGTGCATTCTTTAAACAAATTCAGACATTATATCACAGGTTATCAAACCTTCGTGCACACTGATCATGCAACAATTAAATATTTGATGAACAAACCATATGTAAATGCTCACATTATTAGATGGCTACTTTGAGAATAGTAGTTTGATTTAACTATTATTGATAAGCCTAGTAAAGAAAATGTTGTTGTTGACTTTTTGTTTAGAGTAAATTTGCTTGTAGGTGAAGAAGGAATGGTGGATGACCAAATGCCAGATGAACATTTGTTTTCAATTTTAGTACTCTCTCCATGGTTTGCTGATATATCAAACTACTTGGTTTCAGTATAGTTTCCACCACACCTGCCTCAAAAGAGAAGAGCAAGATAGTAAGGAAAAGTGCCCCTTTCACCTGTATTAGGGGTAATCTCTTAAAACATGGCCCAAATCAGATCTTGAGAAGATGTGTCAAGGAGGAGGAAGTCTTTGACATTGTCCTGACCTATCATGACGGGCCTTATGGAGGTCATTTTGCAGCAAAGAGAACTGCCTTCAAAATACTGCAAGCAGGCTACTATTAGGTCACTCTTCATCAGGATGTGAGGAGATATGTCAGCCAGTGTGATCGGTGTCAAAGGATGGGGAAACCCACTCCAAAGGATGAAATGCCCATGTAGCCTCAAGTGACCTTTGAGCCATTTGAGAAGTGGGGCATGGACTTTATGGGTCCTATCAGCCCTCCTTCAAGACAGAAACAATACATCGTTGTGTGCACTGAATACCTAACAAAGTGGGTAGAAACAAAAGCGATCAAAGCAGCAACAGAGGAAAAAGTAGCTCAGTTTTTGAGAGAAAACATATTCTACAAGTTTGGGTATCCAAGAGAATTGGTCACAGATCAAGGTGCTCAATTCACTTCCAATTTGATTGAAGACCTACTCACACATCATAAAATCAAGCATAGGACTTCCACCCCTTACCATCTACAAGGAAATGGGTAGGTGGAAGTCACTAACAAAGCTTTGGAAGGAATTTTGACCAAGGTAGTGAGCAGCAGCAGAAAAGATTGGGCAGAAAAATTAGTTGAGGCCACTCGGGCCTACAACACAACATGGAAGACCACTACAGGGTTCACACCCTATGAACTGGTCTATGGGAAGAAGGCTTTGCTGTCAATAGAATTTGAATTCAATACACTAAGGATGGCAGCTCAGCTGGACCCAGACTTCAACCATGCACAGAAGGAAAGGTTACTCCAGCTCAATGGATTGGATGAACATATATTGCAAGCCCTACTCCACACAAAGGTAGTTCAGCTTCAGAGGAAGATATGGCATGACAAAAATATCAAGGAGAAGCAATTCCAAGAGGGAGATTGGGCACTGCTCTATGATTCAAGGTATAAAGACTTCAAAGGAAAGCTGAGGACAAGATGGATGGGACCCTACACTATGGAAAAATGCAATGAAAATGGTTCAGTTCTGATCATAACCATTGATGAGGATGCCATCCCCATGATTGTCAATGGACATAGGTTGAAAATTTACAAGAAGCCCCTATCCAAGCGAGAGTTCGTTGAAGATTTGAATAAGACAGTGATGGTAGTGGAGCATGTCTTAGCCTCCACTTCACCCACTCACTGAAGAAACAAGAAAGAGAAATAAAAAAATAAGGACTCAAGTGATAACCTCCATGAGGTGCTTGAGTCCCATCATTGGGTTGAAAACCTCTTCTGAGGCGGCCTAGTGATTCCAAAACAAAAAAACAGAAAAGAAAAAGAGAGTAAGATCCTTGGGTGAAAACCTCCCTTGGAGGCGCCCAGGGTAGGAAATTAGGGTGAAAACCTCCTTGAGGCACCCTCATTTTTTACCTTTCTTCCACCCCACTATGCTCTTTTTCAGAAATTGTGTGTTCTACAGGAGGCCCTATGTTTTCTACAGGAGGCTCCTGTAGGAATTACAGAGAGCCAGAAGCTTCATGAAGAACATATATAACCCTCTTACAGCTATCAACCATCCTTGCTATCCATTCCACACCTGCATCACATCATCGTCATTTTTTTCCCTTCCTATCACAGAAAAACATAGAAAACCAGTTTTTGTAAAAAGAAAAAAAACAAAAATAAGAGAGGAAGCAGCACCTCAAATCTCACCTACAGCTTACCTAGTATCTCTCCATCTCCGTCTACATCTCTGGCATCATCCTCATATCTCCCAACACAAAATTAAGCTGAAATTTCAAAGGGAGAAGCAACTACAAAAGCTCCTGTAGGAATTCTTGTAGCAGCTGACCCCATTAAAATGAAGCCACAGTAGCAAAAGAAGTGAAACCATGAGAATTGAAGGAGACATCTGAAGCTTAGATCCATCTAGAGGATACCTACACAAAACAAACAACCACACATCAGAAAGCAAATAGCATGCAGCAAGGGAACACATGCATGCAGTAGCAGAAGGAGCCAAAATACCTCACAACACATACATTCGACTCACATGTAAGTGACTAACCTGCTCCTCTGTTTTCATTTGTGTAATTGAAAGATATGCATGAGTAATGAGATGGTTGAGGTTGAATTAGGAAAAGGTGGCGAGTTAACTTAGCCACCTTCATCTAATTGACTGCACTCATCCGAAGATGTCACCACACGTGTGCATAGTCAACTCAGAGAAAGATCTCAAGGACAGGCAGTGGAGGGTATGTAAACTCTGATGTAATAACGAGAGGTGATTGTGGGAAGGAACCATGATGACAAGGTAGGTGGGGCCAACAATCCAAATATGGCCAATGTACATTTTTCCCAGCTCACCCCATCACCGGAAATATCTAAAAGAAGTAATAAGTACTCCCCCTCGAGCACTCTCACCACCTTTTCCCTCATTCTCTCCTCATAATCTTAGCTTCAGCACACTCCTTGTCACCCCACAACCTCGAAACCATCATTTTCCATCGATCTCACCCATCCTCCTGCTCTCGGCATTGTCTACAGGAGCACTTACAGGTTCTACAAGAGCACCTACAGGCAGTTCTACAGGAGGGGTAGTGAGTTGTTTTTAAGAAGAAACCACGGGTCTTTTGCTCGATTTATAGCTTCAGGAGGTAGGTTCCATGCATACCCACCTTGATTATCAATATGTGTAAGGAATGATATCATTTTAAGGAGGAATTGAGTCCATAAAAGAAGAGGAATTACATAAAAAAATGTCTGCCTATTTTAAAAAAAAATTCATAGTTTTCCTCTTTTTTCCTATTTTCTTCAAAATTCTTGTCTCCATCTCTACATTTGGTGTTCAAAATGGGTATAAGAACAATGACAGGAGAATTCATGAGGAAGCAGCCCACTAATTCAGCTAGGCACCGTGAACATCCCCAAGTAGTAGCCATATTCACAAGGGCAAATTGGATGACCTTTTTTGAGAAATTCTAAGGGTTTGATGAGGAAATTGCTGAGGAATTTTCCCTTTATTTAGTCCCTCACTCAAGAACCCATGCCACAATCACTTTTAGAGGTATTTCCATGGAAATAACCCCATAATTCATGAGTAGGGTTACTACCCTTCCTCTTGGATTACCTTGGAGCAAAGATGAAAAACCAATTAGACAGGTTGCCAAGAAAAACTTCTTCCAAAACAATGAACATCCTGTAGAAGATAAAAATGGCATTAGAAGGACAAGCATACCCTACCCTTGGGATGAGGCTAGTTACCAAATCATCAAATACATTTCCTGTGAGGGGAGGTATAGCATAGTCTATGGCTACCATTTTAGAATCCTTCATGAGCTGAGATATGGCATGGACACTCCAACACCCCAGAAACTCAGCATCCCCTATTTCCTCCTGCAGTCCCTCATAGACTCCAGCATTAAGTTTAAGGTAGGGAGTGTAGATCAGCTGGCTCACCATGGATTAATCAAAATTTTAGTGGAAGAAGCCCTCCATACATTCACACTCCCTATAGCATGGGAAGTATTTAGAAACATGATAGCAGAAGATGACATAAAGGCCCTCACCTACGATATTAGTCCTTTTGACAGTGAGGAAGAAGAGCATAAAGGGGGAAAGGTGAAGCAACTGATGACTCATTAGGGCAAGAAAAGGAGGAGGAAGAAACTAAGATAGAGGAGGAAGAGGGGGAAGAAACATAACAGAAAGAGACAGAGCAAACAGAGATAGAAAAGGAGGCAGAAGGAGGAGAAAAAGAGGTAGCAGAGGCAAAAAAAAAGAGAAGGGTCCCCTGAGGCCCTGGAAAGGGAGGCAGTAGCTACCCTCACTACCCTAAGCACGCCAATTAAACCAAAAGAAAAGAGAAAAAGGCATGCCTCCATGTATTTCAATGCCAGGAAAAGCACAAGGATAAAAATAAGAAAACCCCAGCCATCTTCAACAGTGCCCATTACAATTGAAGATTCACCCACTGTCAAAAGGGAAGAATCTCCCTATAAAACCCCTATCACATATGAAAGAGGGACTCCTAGATCTTCCACCTGGAAGGAAAAAGTGCAAATATAGGACCCAAAAATAGTCCTACAGGAGGCACAGACAGTTCTACAGGAGACACTGTCAAGGCTATAGGAGACCCAACAGCTTGAGAAAACAATGGAAGAGCAGCCAAAGGGGAAGGAGGAAGCTACAGAGCCACAAGAACTTGATCCCCAGCCCAGCCTTGCCTCTTATTACCATCTCCTTGAAGGAGAAAGGATAATTCCACAAACATTTGCAATCCCACTATTCTTTGAATTAGAAAAGGAAAGAATAAGAACACATAGGTGGATGCAAATAGTCAAATCCAAGGGAGTTGAGGAAGTTGGCCACATGGAGAACAAGCTTAGAGAAATGGGTAGGGAGTTAAGTGCTGTCAGACATAGGGAGGCAATTGCAAGAAGCCAACTCCAAACTGAAAATGAATTATTAAGAAGGTAGCTAAAGGAGAAAGAAACCTAGTTGGCATGTAGGATGGCTTATCCATTGAGGCATTACAATGTAGAACACCAGAAAAATCCTATGGATTATGCCTCAAGGGCCAATGGCTACAATTTTTGATAAAGACTTTGGCACAAAGAGGCACAATGCCTTTCCAATATTACAGAAAATTTATGGACCTGTGTGACTAAATCATAGCAGAAGATAAGGCAAAATGGTAGAATTTTATCTATATAATATGGCCCTCACAGACATGAATGTGTGGGACCCCAATGCTAGGCTAGGGGACCTACAACTAATGGCCATGGCTTCATGGATGAACCATGAAGAGTTAAGGGCAACTGAAGTAGAAAGGTTGATGATCAGAGAGAAGAATGAACCACTAATGATCAGAGCTTAACCATTAGATCTCATGGCTTTCATCAGCACACGCCATCTGCTTGCAAATAATCCTCAAATTCCGCCTAGATATATAATTGATCAAGCATAGGCCATTTCACATTTTGAGGACATGGAAAGGTTACTCAGAGATGACTATGTGCATGCATGTATGAGGAGATGGAATACCTTACCACACAGTCTGAAGATCAAGGAATATCATTCCCCAATGACGATGAAGGAACCACTAAGTAGAGTGCCAATGTACAAGCACTCAATGCAGAGGCTGCAGGTCAATTGGATTGGCCTCAAAATGAGTCCACCACTGTTGTTAGGCATGCTAGAAGGAAGAGCCAAAGAAGAAGAGAAGAGGCAGTGGGAAGAGATACATAGAAAAGAAGGCTTCTATGACAAGGAAGAGGAAACAACATCAGAAGCTTGGGATGCTAGAGAGGCCACCAAGGCCATCAAAGATGAGGAGATGGACTAAGTTGATTAGAGGATGAGCAACGCCTTCAGTAGGGGAGCGATGATGAGCCCCATAAATGGGTGATTATATGAGCTCATTTTGCCTCCTAAGATAGTTAAATAAACCATTCTCTTAGCTTATTACATGTTTTTTTATTATATTTATGCTTATGGAATGAGTTGAGTTAGTTATGATGCCATGAGGTCTAATATGTGTTTAATGCAGATTTTTGTTGAATTTTGAAGACAAAGTAAAAAATTCAATGGACAATTGGAAGCAATAATTCGAATTGGACAAAGGAGAGGATTTATAGGAGGGAGTCCCCCTCATTTATTACTCCCCACTTCAAATTCACCTTCATGTAGCTCGGAGTACAAACAACCAAATCAATGCACTAGGAGGCAGCTGAGCAAGTGGAGGATAACTTATGTTTATCTTGAGTTTTGGGAGCCAAACCTCCCTGATTTTAAAGAAGTTGTTGGGAGCTTCAGTTGTATAGTAGAGAGGAATAGGGCCTCACTAGGGTTTATTTTTTATCGAATTTTTGTTGTACCTTTGCTATTATAAAACCCTGCTAAACTTCGAGCTTACTTTTGTGGACAGTTTCATGTAATCCTATTACTATTTTGATAATAAAGATGAGATCATTTTTGAGCTAGCACTGAGTTACCTCAAAGGGCTGAAACTCTTGGGTTAGCGCCCAATCCAAGCAGCGAAGCTCCTCTTTGTTTCAGTTTATGGATTAGTTGCTGTTAGATGAATTTATTTCTAGGTTAAGAATAGGTTGCTTTTGGTGATTTAGAAGGTTGTTTCCATTTGTATTCTCCATAGTAAGTTCAAAAGTGATAGAAAGAAGATTCAAAAGGCTAGAAAGAGTGCCTTGCCCTCTTTTCCTCCCTTTGGGACTATGAAGTGAGGCAAAGACCTTGTTGTTGCCCCAAAAACACAAATTTTCCTTCTCCATGGGATTTCTAGTGTTTGCAGTTTGTTAGAAGGTTAATGCTTTGCTTTAGATCTCTTCCACCATGCTCATTTTTGTATTTGCAATAAGTCTTATTCCATGCTTTCTTTTCTTGTAGCATTTCTCAGCATTCACTTCCATAGATCATAGTTTAGACTAGCTTGATGTAAAGTTCTATTTTTTAGATGTGCTCACTTCCTTGCTTGCTTGATCTTATTGGTTGACTATCAGTTCTTTTGCAGTAGATCCCTTCTCACAGTAGGTTAGCCCTCAGTCATCACATTCTCTCTTTGATCCATGCCTACAGGTCACCAAAGTTCACCTCAAATCTACCTTAGTTTTCTACATTTTTCCATAGGACTTCTTCCTCTCTCCCAATCACCTTTCCCTCTCCTAGTGATTCTTGGTGGACCCTAGGCACCCTAACACAACATACCGACCTTCACCTACCCTTTCCACCCACTCTCACACCCTTAAAACCTTCAAAACTACTCTCGGCATCCTCCTGTAGACCTCCTGTAGACCTCCTATAGATCCCCTGTGTCCTCCTACAGATTTTCCTGTAGGCTTTCTTTTGAAGGCGGAGTGTTGGAAAAGCCTCCAGAAGGCCACCCGAGACCTCCTAGGACCCATCCACACCATCCTACATCCCCACAAAGTCCAAATTCACTCTTCAACACCACCTATTCGCCCCCACCTTCACACACAATAAAATACATGCCTGTCATATTCGCATAAAAATACATAAAGATCCAAAAAGATGTTTTTTGCTCATTTACTTCTGGAAATAGCGTGAGTAGATGTTGTTTACTTCCTTAAGTAGGTAATTGCATTCATTTCATGGTTTTCATAGTGCTTTCCACAAAAGAAGGATCAGTTGGTTAAGTATGGTTTGCTAGGTTTACTTTACATTTCAGTCTTTTTCCTTTCTGCAATTAGAAGTAGCCTCTATAGAGTAAGCTTTCCTTTCTTTCATCACATATAGAGCTTCTTCTGGAATCCATAGAAGTTGGCTTGAGCTCCTAGTGATCTTGCACCATCTGACCAAGTGACAACCTGGAATAAGAACTAGTACTTGTGCGTACAACATCGTCACTTCCAAGTGTTACGAACTACCGGGTTGATAAGAGTAAAGTAGGCAGCCCAGGAGTTACAACATTATTGTTGCAATATTGGTGCTCACCAATCTTCCACTTTGAGTTTAACTTCGGATGACCACAACTGAACTGGATGACGTGGACCAAGATGCCCGCGTGAAGTGATCGAACTGTTACAGAGATCACAGAACAAATAGTTGTTGGCGATGCAGGAATCTACCTGCACTAGATCAAGCTAGCATAGCTATTAATACTTTAGCTTATCAAATACTTTAGGAAAGTAAATATAAGTTACAAGAAATATTTAAAGGCATGAAATCTATTTAAAATGACTAATTAAGCACCTAATAAACCTTAAACATGAAATACAAAGTTTATGTAGGAATAGACAATATTATTGGACTAGTGCAGGAATGAGGAGATTTATGTAGAAAAACAAAGATTAATGATTGTGGTTTTGTAATAGGAAGGGGATAAAAATGGAGCATTTTGGCCTACCAACATCCTCCCATCCCTAAGCTTTTGTTTGTCCTCAGACAACCTTTACCTACTGCAAAAATCTTCACATAGGAAGTCATATTTCAATCCTGCACTTGGATACTGATTCCTACCTTCACTACCTTCGTCTTCTTTCCTCAGTCTTTCTTAAGTTGTTTGGTCACCTTCTAATGGTGCTTGTAGCATTTAGAAGCCTGAAACTTCAATATCTTCACTTGATGTTTTTGTTATTTGACCTCTTCTGCCAACTTTATCTTTCCTTGCTTCTGCCAAGTCTACTCCTTCATGGCCTAGTTTAATGCCTCCAAGTCGTGAATTTGCTACTCAAGCTATACTATCTGGTTATTTAGATAGAGGGTAGAGGTCTCTATTTCCAGCTCATTTGGTGTGAGCACTGTCTCTCCAACTGATTTGAAACATGTATCGTCGTTGCCAATATCAAAGTCATCTTGGCCATCCAGTGTCTACATCATAATATCACTAAGGGTTTTAGTGCCAGGGGCTTGCAGGTCACCAAGGGTTTCATCCCCCTGTGCGTCTAACTCATTAGGGGTTTCAATGTCGTGTACATCCAACTCAGTAGGGGCTTTAGTACCCTGTTCATTCACCTCTTCAAGGGCTTCAGTACCTTGTTCCTTTTCCTTTTCAGGGGCTTCAGTACTATGCTGCTTCAATTGATCAAGGGCTTTAGTACCCTATTTATCAAAATTGTCGATGGATGCAGTACCCTCTTCATCAAAATTGTTAACGGCTTCAGTACCCTATTCATCAAAATTATCGAGGGCTTGCATGTGTTGCTCCTCGTCATCTATCTGACCCTTTGTCGAGCTTTTACTTGCACTTTTTGTCATTCTTTTCTTCTTCAATTTATGAATTAAGGCCGAAAAGGGTATGTCATCCTCCTTCTCTACATCATCTTCATTCCCCACTGTGTGGGATACTACATCTGTGAGAACCGAGACGTTATGATCTCCAGGTGAAGCCTGGGGTGTCTCATAAATCAAAAAGGGGGAGCTCGACTGAGCCCAACTTGTCCCCAAAGAGAGAGTCCTTAACCTCATCGAGGTCCTGGTCGTTCTTCTTTTTGTTGCAGATGAGGTTTATTCAACATATTGCTCCTCTACTTGCACCCTTTTGTCCTTACTTTTTGTCCCAACTTTTATCTTCTTGCCTGCACTATTTCCAGCTAACTCCCTTGCATGTCTTTCACGAAATTCTTTCAAGAACACCTCCTAGGTTATTCCCTTAGCCTCCAACTCCTTCTTGATCAGGACTGCAATGAGCCCATGATGGTACAATTTATATACAACCCAGCTGGCACTCCCGTTCTGCACTCTTTTCATCATTTTCTCTAAACTTCGAAGCAAGTAATAAGGTAAATTGATGTGTTTCCTTGATTCAAAATGCAAAAACAACCTGATATGATACATGAATGTTAATGTGTAACGTCCCTTTTTGGTCAAAAAAATTTGTAATATATGTTAGTTCCTAAATCTACCTCGGGATGAAGGAAGGCAGGTCTAGGTTAACATCAAACCACGCTTAACCTGGTAGCTAGCCCTACCAGGTCAGGAGAGGGCTCTCTCCTTGTCAATATCAATTAGAATATGGCAAATAGGGCTTGAGATGACAAAAAATAAATTCTGATTTTAGGCTAGGTATATTAGGTCAGAGGATTTTGTGTGATTTGGACAGTTGGTTGTTGGATCAAATGAACAAGGCAGCTTTGGGTCTAGAAATCAACTCAGATTTGTAGGAGTTTCTGTGAGGCGAGGTAGGCAAGTGTTTAAGAACTTTGAATTAGATGTGATGGTAAGTCTATGACTAGTGAGGAGTTGGAGAGGGCATGCAAGGTTCATGAGTCCTCTTCAAACAATAGAAAACATTAAAAACTAAATGTATCCTCAAAGCAGAACACTGAATATCAATGGATTCCACTTATTTATCTTGATTCATTTAGTTATGAAGAGAGAAGTAGATTCTGGCACATATACACATAAGAGAAACTAAATAACAAAGGAAGAAACAATGCTAAGACACATTACCACAAGAATCCCACAAAATGCTGCAAAACCCTCGTTCATTTCCTTGCCAAACTGCAAAAGTGATTTACAATGAAGCTCAATGCATCCAAAATAATCCAACCTTTATAAATGACTAAGAAAGTACATGATATAGGCATCAAACCACCTACGGTATCCATCAGGGATCGAATCCATGAGTCAAGGAGCTGTTTCAACAAAATCTAAACTAGGAACTAGAAAATAGGCAGTGGAACAACTTGCCTCTAAAATTATGGAAACTGATTCATTCAACCGCAAACTACCTCTAACTGATGTATCTACCCCCTCAAGTCATTTTTCATCAACTTTACATCATATTTCATGATTTTCCATTAAAAATTTACTAAGGAGAAGAGAAAAAGTCAACTGATAGTCAAATTGGGTGAAATTCTGGAAAATTAGGCAAAACTGGCAAAATTCCTCCTATGCGCAGTGCCACTGATCCTATGTGAAACTCTTTTTCTAGGCCACTTTTGGAAGGCTTCCCAAAGTCCAAATCAGGTTCAGAATAGCTCATTGGAAAGCTTGGTGAGTCTAATTTCTGGAATAGCTTTAATTCCTAGATTTGGAGTCCATTTGCCCTTCCAAAAATGGAATCTCCTAAGACTCCTTTCTGTGTGGCAAAAAAGTGGTAGAGAGGGCACTTTTTGGCTGCTTTTTTCCCTTTTGGAGACCCAGAATTTGTCCAAAATTCTTATTCATTTCTGAGCATGCATATTTTTTCATGTTGATTCCAAAAATACAAACCTTTTTTCAAATGGATGCCCCAAATAAAAGTTGAAAAAGCCTGTTTTTTACTTCAAAATTTTCAAAATTGACAAAAAATACTCCAAATTCTTGAATTTTGGCATGAGAGATCCTTTTTTGGTGCTTTTCTGGGCCAATGATGCTTCAACCAAGATCTTGAGCTTATCTTGCTCTTTGTTACTCCTCAAAGCTCTTTTTAGCTTAGCCTTTAACCTCTTCACCCTTGTTTTGCAAATTTTGTTTAGGGTTAGATAGTGATATGCCATATGGTGCAACATTTTCTTCTCTTTGTTGGCTTTCTCAAGAAATTTCTCTAGGTGAATGTATGCCCTCTTTAACCATGATTCCCGATCATCCTCAATTTCTTGCTCAAGGGATGTCATTTTGATTTTTCTTCTCTTTTCCACTTGCTTATTTTCTCTAATTGTTTGCAGCTACATAATAGCTTGCTTGTACTCTTGCTCAAGAAAATTGAAAATCCATTTGGCGCTATCAAGATCAAGTGATAAGGCTTGTATTTCAGCCTCCTTCTCTTTGATAATCATGTCTTTTATTTTTGAGCTTTGAGAACCCAAATCAGTGTCATCCTCCCCAACCAAGATAAAATCCCTCTCTTGCCCTTCAGTAGGGCCTTCCTCATGTATTTGTTGCTTTCCTTTGTCTTTACTCTTTGATTGATGGCCAACCTATATAGCTGGAGAAGAAGGCAAAGCCCCTTTCACCCGTAGTGAAGATAACATTTGCCTGTGGTCTGGTGAAGAAAACGAGACCCCTTCCACCTTTGGTGCAGATAATACTCACCTAGTTGCAGCAAAAAGCCTCCTGGTGCCTCTCTCATAGGTGACAAACACTGGCACACCTGTAGTTTTAGTCTCATGAACATTTGGTTGTCTTGAAGGCCCTCCTTCCTTTTGAGGCACTGATGGAATCACCTGAGGACCTTTGAAAACCTCATGTGCAATGAAGATATCCCATGGTATGTTCAGCAAGCTTAGCTAATGCAAGACAACAATTTTAGTCAATGAGAAGTGGTAAATGTTGTTGAACTACTGAGGAAAATGTTTCCTTTGCACATACAGAGCCATCTTCTCAATATTCCTGCATATAATGTATGGGAGGTTCATCATCCTCACTCTTGTGAAATGCATCAACAATCTAAAATGATATGTATATAGGCGGGAAAACCTCCCTTCATCGGTGAAATACTTGATGATGAGTTTCATGAGAGGAGCATAGATGTTCTACAAGTATTTGAAAGGGAAAATCCTGTTGATCTGCCTGCGATATCCAGTCTTAATGTAAGGCTTATAATGTTCTCTTCCCATATGTTTCCCCTTATTCCACTGTTCACCTACATTAGGAATGCCTGTTGCTGCTGCAATGGTTTTAGGTGTCAAGGTGAAAGAGACACCAGCAAGGTTCACTTGACCATTGTGAAAATGAAGAACAAACAACCTAGCAAGCTCATGATGATATTTCACCCTCTCTACCATTTCACAAAACTGATAACAAGACTGGTGTTTAAAGCAAGTTACAACAAGAGGGAAAGCAAGTAATTCTGTGAGAGTGGTGGGCTCGTCCCGAATGATCTTTCCTCCTTTATGTAGCTTTCTTGGTACATGAGCTTCTCGGGAAGAATCACTAAACGTTTCCTCTTCCCTTTCATAGTCTAAATCTGTCTCCATGCTTATAAAATTGAAGTGAAAGATGATGAGTATGAAGAGATTTTACAATATGAGGGTGAATAATGTGTATAGGAAGTGAATGTTGGTTTTTTTTGGGGAATCAGGGAAATGACTGGTATTATGAATGTAGATGAGGGTTTTGATAACGAAATGGATGTAGTGAAGGAATAGGAAGTGGGAGTTAGGGTTTGGTAAGTGGGAGTGGGGTTTGGGGAGTGAGTGTTGATGATTTTGGGAAAGGGAAAGGGATTTAGGGAAAATAGTTTAAGGGAATAGGGTGTAGGAAAATAATCTAAGGGAATAGAAACATCAGAAAACAACACCCTTTGCAAATCTATGAGACAATTTGGAGGATATCTAGGGTTTAGTTTTTGAAACATGAAAATCACCACAATTGATAAAAACCCCTTGCTAAACAAGATGTGAATCTTTACTTACTTTATGAGAGGTCAATTAAGGAATTTGAAGCAAAGTAAGGTGACTGGAGTCATTTTGATGCTCAATGAACAGGTGTGCATCGCTGCCTCTCAGGTGCACAACGCACTTTGTATGCGTAGTGCTAGACCAATTTACAGTGGAAAACCTACACTAGGTGCATAGCGCCGAGTTGGTGCGCAGTGCCAAAGCCCAGGTGCGCAACGCTGACAACATTTTTGGATTTTTCCTTTATTTTTGCCTCTTTCTTCAAAATCACGATTTTTATGCCTTTAGCTCATTCACTTGCAACAATGAAGACTCAAAAACATGGATTGGCTTTTATATCCCCTTGCTTTTAATTTTTCATTAACCAAACCCATTTTTCTAATGTTTTGCTAGCTTTTTCACAAATGCCCTGTTTCACTTTAGTTCTGACTTTTGCCTTTTGTGCAGGTGGACTTTTGCATTGATTTTTGTAATGGCAGGAGTGGACCTTGTCACCATGTCACCAAGAACATGTTTGAATACATATTACATATAGAAACATTAAAATTATATGAAATTTTTACAATAATGGGAAAAACCCTGTTTTCAGCTCAAAACAGAGTTTTGAGGTAAAACAAATTTATTGAGCATAACATAAGTAAAATTTATGATTTTATGAGTTTATTTATCCTCCTCATGTGTCTGCTAACCACATTATTTATTTTGAATGACAATGATGAAAAACCATAAGACCTAATGAGACTAAACCCTAGGATTGGTTAAAAATGAAATGGAATTGATTATGAACAACTGAAAAGATGTTGAACAAGTTAGCAGGTATATGACATGAGGGAAATTGAAATGAAACCTCTACCATCAGATGATCCATGACCTAATGGAATGCAGCTGATCAAATGAGACACCTAACATGAATGCAAAAGAGCAATTTGATCACTGACGGAAGTGTGAAGACACTGACACTAACATTGGCTCCAATGGGGATGGTAGCTCCTTGGAGGTGCCAGGAATCACAGATATTTGGGAGAGCAGACCAGTGCCTTTTCCATTGGGCAATATGGAATCAATATCTTGGCAACAAAAAAATCATAACTAAAGACTCAAGACTCAAGACTCATAACTGAAATGACTAAGAACTAAGACTAACTCAAAACTAAAACAAGACACTCAAAAGCTAAAACTAGACACTCGGCTAAAACAAGTACTTACAAAGCTTTTTAATGGCAGTAGACCATCGAGATTTGAGGGCTTCAAATCATGATTAAAACCACCTACCTACTAATGAAATATGTACAATTATGTGAAGTGGGCCTTCCAATGTAACCAATAGAGCATATGGCTACTTACTGAAATCCTGCTCTCACTTTCCCCGAGCAGGTAGAACGATGTACATGTAGGAAACTCACAATAACAACTGAAACAAAGGCTTATGCTAATGAACCAGGAAACATTCATATTCTCTAATTCTTGCAAAAGAATGCTGAAGGGATCTTGAAAATCCTGAAGCACTAGCTTATCTTGAGATCCAACAGCAAAAATACAAGTACTCCCTTCATTGTGATCTGAAAGAATAGTTGGTTGCTAACTGAGAGGAAAGCATAGAGAATTATAAGCTTCTGCTATCTGAGTGTTGGTTGTAAATTCCTTGACCATGAGAAATTCTGACTCGATTTTTGGCTTACTATCTCTCTCAGGCTCGTACTCCTCAATTTCATAGTCTAGGCCTTTCTTATACACAAAACAATCTTCAAGATTATCAAACATGATAGCCTTATCATTTTCATGAAGGAAAACAATATCTTTTCGGTGATCTATAAATCTAATTTCAAGACTATCCTCACTTTCAAAAGTGGAAGAAGCTTCACTTACACCTTCTTGACTATGTGAACACTGCAAACCTGCATTAGCTTGGGCTGTAACCTGACCTTTAAGGAGTTGATCTATCTCATCTTCTAATAGAGGGGAAAGTACCTTTTGTTTTCTTTTTCTCAAGCAATTATTGTCTTCTTGAAATAAAATTTCAAAACATGAAAAACCTGAATGACAGTTCTCAATTCCCAGGTCTTCTAAAATTTGAAAACATTGTTGATCATCTTCATATGACATGGCAATCAAATTGTCATCACACTCATTAGTCATACGAGGGAAAAGTTAAGATAGTTCTTGAAAATCAAAACTAACACTTCTATCATTTACCACTGAGTTATCCAAAGAAGATTTTTGACTTACATGAACAAAGATATCATCTTGTTTTTCATAAAATGACTGGATTACCTCTTCATGAAGGATTTGTTCTAATGAAATGAGAAGACTTGGGTCAATAACTTTGTCTTCTTATTTCCAGACGATCTCAACAACAGAGCTCTCCTTCATGGGATTCAAAACAAGGTACTCTTCATCATCATGATCTGAATCTAGATCTGAAATAGCCAAATTGACGTTATCATAATCTGAAATTGAAACTTGATTTCCCTGCATATTGTCTTCTTCTATGAGCAGATCTGAAATAAGACTTTCTCTTTCATCATTTTGCATTGTACTAAGATCCTGAACCTGCTGCAAATTTTCCTGATCATCTTGATAAGTATCCACTGAGCTGTCTTTATGCTGCTAAAATGGACTTTCATACAGGGCTTCCATGATCTCATCGTCCATGAAGTCATCATCTTCATAAACTTTCTCAAGATTTTCAATAAAACTATAAACATGTTTGCAACAGTTCTGAACTAAATTTAATGATGGATAAGATTCTTTATACCTTTTAATGAACATGGTATGAAAATCCTTCATAAAGTAAATACAAGCAGGTGGCAAACTTTCATACCAAGATCAGGATTCACCTTCCAGGGTGGTCATGAATATCTTCATCAAGCAGTCTTCAGGAAAATCAACCTTCAACTTGCAATATGTATGTGAAAACTAACCAGATTTAAAGCAGCATCATTCCTATCATCATCTTTAAACATAGGAAAATTCCTTTGCTAATCTACCTTAGGAATTTTATTTGGGAAACTTGGAATATGATCTTGGCTCATAGGAGCATACCTTCAATCTAGTGAATCCATTTAGATAACAATGAATTTACCAATAAATTCTTCAGGCTTCTAGTTCTTGAAGAGTAGAGTTGGCATAAAAAATCTAAACCTTAGGATTCTTCAACACTGGAGTCGTCAGGTGAATGATTTTAGCCTTTCGGTGTCTGATCATTGTCCACCATCAACAATCAAATTTGAAATTGATACAATTGTTGAGGAACATAATGCTACATTCCCCACTGGAGTCGCCACTATGTTAGTGCCTAAATCTACCTCGGGCTGAAGGAAGGCAGGTCTAGGGTAACATCAAACCACACTTAACCTGGTAGCTAGCCCTACCAGGTCAGGAGAGGGATCTCTCCTTGTCAATCTCAATTAGAATATGGAAAATAGGGCTTGCGATTACTGAAAATAAATGCTGATTTTAGGCTAGGTATATTAGGTCAGAGGATTTTGTGTGATGTTGATGGTTGGTTGCTAGATCAAATGAAGAAGGTAGCTTTGGGTCCGGGAAATCGACTCAGATTTGTAGGAGTTTCTATGGGGTGAGGTAGGAAAGTGTTTTAGCACTTTGAATTAGATGTCATGGTAAGTCTAAGAACATTGAGGAGTTGGAGAGGGCATGCAAGGTTCATGAGTCCTCTTCAAACAATAGAAAACATTAGAGACTAAATGTATCCTCAAAGCAGCGCACTGAATATGAATGGATTCCACTTATTTATCTTGATTCATTTAGTTATGAATACAGAGGTAGATGCTATAACATATACACATAAGAGAAACTAAATAACAGAGGAAGAAACAATGCCAAGACACATTACCACAAGAATCCCACAAAATGTTGCAAAACCCTTGTTCATTTCCTTGCCAAACTGCAGAAGTGATTTACAATGAAGCTGAATGCATCCACAAGAGTCCAACCTTTACAAATGACTAAGAAAGTACATGATATAGGCATAAAACCACTGATGTTAGCTATCAGGTGTCGAATCCATGAGTCAAGGAGCTGCTTCAACAACATCTAAACTAGGAACTAGAAAATACGTAGTGGAACAGCTTACCTCTAAAATTATGGAAACTGATTCATTCAACCTCAAACTACCTCTAATTGATGTATCTACCCCCTCAACTTATTTTTCATCAAATTTACATCATCTTACATGATTTACCATTACAAATTTACCAAGGAGAAGAGAAAAAGTCAATTTATAGTCAAACTGGGCAAAATTCTGGAAAATCAGGCAAAACTGACAAAATTCCTCCTATGTGCAGCGCCACTGATCCTATGCACAGTGCTTTTTATAGGCTACTTTTGGAAGGCTGCCTGAAGTCTAAATTAGGTGCAGAATAGCTCATTGGAAATCTAGGTGAGTCTACTTTCTATAACAACTTGAATTTATGGATTTGGAGTTCATTTACCCTTCCAAAAATGGAATCTCCCAAGACTGCTTCCTATGTGGCAAAAAAAGTGGCAGAGAGAGCATTTTTTGGGTGTTTTTTGCCCTTTTGGAGACCCAGAACTTGTCCAAAATTCTCAGCCATTTTTGAGCATGGATATTTTTACATGCTGATTCCAAAAATACAAACATTTTTGCAAATGGATGCCCCCAACAAAAGCGCAGTGCCACCTCAGAAATTTCAAAAATGACAAAAAATGCTCCAAATTTCTTGAAATTTGGCATGAGTGATCCTTTTTAGGTGCTTTACTAGGCCTATGATGCTTCAACCAAGATCTTGAGCTTATCTTGCTCTTATTTACTCCTCAAAGCTCTTTTTAGCTTAGCCTTTTACCTCTTCACGCTTGTTTTGGAAATTTTGTTCTAGGTTAGATAGTGATAGGCCATATGGCGCAACATTTTCTTCTCTTCGTTGGATTTCTCAAGCAATTTCTCCAGGTGAATGTTTGCCCTACCTAACCATGATTCCCGGTCATTCTCAATTTATAGCTCAAGGGATGTCATTTTGACTTTTCTTCTCTTTTCCACTTGTCTATTTTCTCTAATTGTTTGCAGCTCCATAATAGCTCGCTTGTCTTCCACTTGCTTGTTCTCTTGCTCAGGAAAATTGATAATCCATTTGGCCCTCTCAAGATCAAGTGATAAGGCTTGTATTTCATCCTCCTTCTCTATGATAATCATGTCTTTGATTTTTGAGCTTTGAGAACCCAAATCAGTGTCATCCTCCTCAACCAAGAGAAAATCCCTGTCTTGTCCTTCAGTACGGCCTTCCTCATGTATCTGTTGCTTTCCTTTGTCTTTACTCTTTGATTGCTAGCCAACTTGTATAGTCGGAGAAGAAGGCAAAGCCCCTTTCACCTCTGGTGAAGATAACATTTGCATGTGGTCGGGTGAGGAAAACAAGACCCCTTCCACCTCTAGTGGAGATAGTACTCGCCTAGCAATAGTAAAAAGCCTCTTGGTGCCTCTCTCATAGGTGGCAAACACTGGAACAACTGTAGTTTCAGTCTCATGGACATCTAGTTCTCTTGAAGGCCCTACTTCCTCTTGAGACACTGATGGAATCACCTAAGGACCTTTGAAAACCTCATGTGCAATGAAGATATCCCATGGTATGTTTAGCAAGCTTAGCTAATGCAAGACAACAATTTTAATCATTGAGAAGTGGTAAATGTTGTTGAACTACTGAGGAAAAGGTTTCCTTTGCACATAGAGAGCCATCCTCTCAATAGTCCTGCATATAAAGTATGGGAGGTTCACCATCCTCACTCTTGTGAAATGCATCACCAATCTAACATGATATGTATATAGGCGGGAAAGCCTCCCTTCACAGGTGAAATACTTGATGATGAGTTTCATGAGAGGAGCATAGATGTTTTGCAAGTATTTGAAAGGGAACACCCTACAGATCAGCCTGTGATATCCAGCCTTAGTGTAAGGTTCATAATGTTCTATGCCCACATGATTCCCCTTATTCCACTGTTCACCTACATTAGGAATGTCTGTTGCTGCTGCAATGGCTTCAGGTGTCAAGGTGAAAGAGACACCAACAAGGTTCACCTGGCCATTGTGAAGATGAAGAACAAACAACCTAGCAAGCTCATGATGATATTTCACCCTCTCTACCATTTCACAAAACTGATAACAGATTGGTGTTTAAAGCAAGTTACAGCAAGAGGGCAAGCAAGTAATCCTGTGAGAGTGGTCGGCTCCTCCCGAATGATCTTTCCTCCTTTATGTAGCTTTCTTGGTACATGAGCTTCTTTGGAAGAATCACTGAAAGTTTCCTCTTCCCTCTCATAGTCTGAATCTATCTCCGTGTTTATAAATTTGAAGTGAAAGCTAATAAGTATGAAGAGATTTTAAATTATGAAGGTGAATAATGTGTATAGGAAGTGAATGCTGGTTTCTTTTGGGGAATGAGGGAAATGACTAGTATTATGAATGTAGATGAGGGTTTTGATAATGAAATGGATGTAGTGAAGGAATAGGAAGTGGGAGTTAGGGTTTGGGAATAGGGTATAGGGTTAGGGTTTGGTAAATGGGAGTGGGGTTTGGGGAGTGAGTGTTGATGATTTTGGGAAAGGGAAAGGGATTTAGGGAAAATAGTTTAAGGGAATAGGGTGTAGGAAAATAATCTAAGGGAATAGAAACAACAGAAAACAATACCCTTTGCAAATCTATGAGACAATTTGGAGGATAGCTAGGGTTTAGTTTTTGAAACATGAAAATCACCACAACTGATGAAAAACCCCTTGCTAAACAAGATGAGAAGCTTTACTTACTTGATGAGAGGTCAATTAAGGAATTTGAAGCAAAGTAAGGTGACTGGAGTCGTTTTGATGCTCAACGGATAGGTGCACAACAATGCCTCTCAGGTGTGCAACGCACTTTGTATGCCCAGCACCAGACCAATTTACAGTGGAAAACATGCACCAGGTGCGTAGTGCCAAAGCCTAGGCGCACAGCGCCAACAAAACTTTGGGATTTTTCCTCTATTTTTGCCTCTTTCTTCAAAAACATGATTTTTATGCCTTTAGCTCATTCACTTGCAACAATGAAGACTCAAACACATGGATTGGCTTTTATATCCCCTTGCTTTTAATTTTTCATTAACCAAACCCACTTTTCTAATGTTTTGCTAGCTTTTTCACAAATGCCCTGTTTCACTTTATTTCTGACTTTTGCCTTTTGTGTAGGTGGTCTTTTGCATTGATTTTTGTAATGGTAGGAGTGGAACTTGTCACCAGGTCATCAAGAACAGATTTGAATACATATTACATATAGAAACATTGAAATTATATGAAATTTTTACAATAATGGGGAAAACCTTGTTTTCAACTCAAAACATAGTTTTGAGGTAAAATAAATTTATTGAGCAAAACAAAAGTACAATTTATGATTTTATGAGTTTATTTATCCTCCTCATGTGTCTGTTGACCACTTTATTTATTTTGAATGACCATGATGACAAAACCTAATACCTAATGAAACTAAACCCTAGGATTGGTTAAAAATGAAATGGAACTGATTATGAACAACTAAAAAGATGTTTGAACAAGTCAGCAGGTATATGACATGAGGGAAACTGAAATGAAACATCTACCATCAGATGATCCATGACCTAATGGAATGCAGCTGATAGAATGAGACACCTAACATGAATGAAAAAGAGCAATTTGATCACTGACGGAAGTGTGAAGACACTGACACTAACAATATGTACAGGAGGTCTCGCTATTTTCCAATCATGGCGCTCTACAGAAGCCCTTTCTTCCAGTCGAATTTGAGCTCTCGATCGACCACAAATCAATGCCATCTTTTCATTTCGATCCTCTTGTTTTTGAACCATTTTTCACTTGTGGTTGATAAGCATGTAGCTCATGCTATATATTCCTCTGTGACTTCAAATTCCAGTGAGTCTACTTTAGCTCGGCCCTCCTCGAATGCCTTTGCAATTCCCAGAGCCACAAGCGTATCGAACCTGTAAAATTTCTGCAAAAATGGGAGAAATCCCGATTCTTGTACTAGTTCAAAACTCCCTCAATACTCGGCTATCTACTCACAGATGATGGTTCATGTCTCACAAGTGCCATCTCTATGTTGAATTCACCTCAATCCTTTGTCACAACCTTAGGAAGATTTCACACTGTGGAGTGCAAGGGAGCTAGTGAGAATTTTATGATGGAGATTTGACCATTCCACTGTCTTATTGATTGCTTCCATCCAATCAAATTCAATCATTAAAATCTCCCCTTCAGGATGGATGCACACACATATCAATCTGCTATGGTAGGCAATGATAATTGGAGAAGGCAAAACATTTTACAGTGGCAGTGTAACGGTCGCCGGGGATTGGATTATGAGGTAAGGCTATCATGAGCGAGTGATGGAGGATCCTTTCAATGGAGGTGAGTGCAGATTTTTAGGTGGGTCTGTACTATCCCTAGTTGCTTCATAATTCGCATAAGGTGTACTTCAGTACTCCTTAAAAAGATTAGACTTTAGAACTTAAAATATCTTGCACTTAAATGATTTCTCCCTAAATTAATAAATGATAAAACAAAGTTTTAACCAAAATTTAAATAATACAATGCTAAGATATATCATTGTGGTAGTTATTCATTGGTAGGAATAAAAAATGTAACTTTCTCAATAAAATTTTTGGATCAAGTACTTTTGTACTGTGTTTAAACAATTATTTGCACTGTGTTTGTGTTCCTGCACTAATTGTGCTTGGACTGATCCTGCCTACACTACAACATGCTTGCACTAAGCCTACTTGCACTGCAACATGCTTGCACTGAACCTGCCTGCACCAATCATGTGTATTCTTGCACCAGGTATTTCTGTAGCATCGAAGAAAGAGGGGATAATAATAATTTTTTTTGATAAAACTCGGTTCTTTGGCCGAACTGTTTTTTTTTAATTTCCTGAATATACAAGAGAAGTTTTATTCATCATTCTTTGGTGTTTCGTGAGCATGCCTTTTGATCTGACTGTATCAGATCCTGCAATCTATCCATGAGGGAACAAAGAAGTGGGAACGGGTAATTTTTAGAATGGGAAGGAATGTCATGACATGGATTCCAAGAATAATACTACCAAGGGGGATAAATGAGAATGGGATGTGGGAAAAAAATTTGAGGGGAAAAGAGGGATTTTACAAAATTGGATAGGGATAACTGTCTTAGAAGAAAAAGGAGGGTAATTCATTATGTGATTTAGAAAAGAAAAATAGTGGGAATTATGAAACAAGAAAATAGAAGAAAGGCATAATTTTATCTTCAAGATTTGCCTGCACTGGTGCCAGAAAAAAGTAATTGTAGTAGAAATTAAGCATTCCTTGGGTAAAAATTTCCATCATAGTTACCCCAAACTTGGGTATTGGCTGGGTTCCTTGGACCTGCTTCTTCTTGGTGCTAGCCAACATATCTAAAAATCAAGTAACATTTCCTTTTTATTGAAATTTCGATCTTCGTGCCAGCATGCTAGTTTTCAGGTTGATCCTTCAACAATCATGTCAGTAAACTGATTTTCATAATTATAGGAAAAAAAATTTATGCTTTCTATTTTTTTCATATCTCTCTCTCTCTCTCTCTCTCTCTCTCTCTCTCTCTCTCTCTCTCTCTCTCTATATATATATATATATATATATATATATGCATGTATGTATTCTTATCCAATCAAGAAAATAAAGAAAGAATCAAATATTCAACAGGTTCACGTTGCCACCTACCAACTGCTTTTCATATTGCTATTGGACTTGTTGCATAAAATCTCCTTTAGTAAGGGGCTGAATATACACCTTCAATCTATACCCATTTACCAGGAACACAAAATTTCATCCATCAATAGTCTTAATTTTTACTGCTCCGTTTTCGAACACTTCGACCACCTCATAAGGCCCCATCTAGTGTGTATGGAATTTCCCTTTAAAATATTTGAATCTATAATCGTAAAGGAGTACCCAATCACCTGGTTGGAATTACTTCTTCTGGATAGACTTTTCATGCCACTTCTTGCGTTGTTTTTTAAACAAGATGTTCTAATCAACAGCATCGCTTCGGAATTCATCTAACTCATTCAACTGTAGAAGACACTGTTATTTTGCTTTAGAGAGATCTAGCCCCAAATGGACTGCAGTCCTAAAAGTCTTGATCTGGAATTCTATCTGCAAGAGGACTTGTTTCTCGTACACCAGCGCATATGGTATGTTGCCTGTGCTATTCCTCCAAGTGGCTCTGTATGCCCACAAGGCTTCCCGTAATTTGTCAGCCCAATCCTTTCTGTGAATATTCACTATCTTTGTGAGGATGGACTCAATCAGCTTGTTTGTGGACTCCACCTGACCATTTTCTTGTGGGTGATATGGTGTAGATTTCTTGTGTCGAATTTTTCAATATTCCATCACACCCTGTACCAGATTAGAAATAAATTTTGGTCCATTATCAGAAACAATTTCTCTAGGCAAGCCAAATCTAGTAAAGATTTTAGTAAAAATAAAATCAACAACAACTCTTTCAGTAGCAAAAGAAACAACTTTAACTTCTACCCATTTTGTAACGAAATCTGTACAAAACAAAATATTCTTTTATTTAATGATGTTGGATTTATTGGTACTACAAAATAAATGGCCCATTTTTCAAAAGGCTCAATCATAACCTGATGACATAAAGGAATTTAATTGGTTTGATTCGGTTGGCCAATTCATTGACAATTGTCACATCGCTTGACATACTGTTTGGCATCCTTAAACAAGGAGGGCCAACAATAGCCAACTTGTAACACTTTGTATGCAATCCACTTATTAGCGAAGTGACCTTCGCAATTTTCATCATGGGAATATTTTAAAATATCAAACACTTCTTCCTGTCTTACATATCTACGGATAATAAGATCGACTCCAGTGTAAAAGAGGTCTCCTTGAATCTTGGAATATGCAATGCTTTTCTGTATGATATTCTTATTTGAATGAGTGGATAAGTGAGGTGGGAATTTTCGAGTGACTAAATAGTTAGCTATGTCAGAAAACCACAAGCATTTTGTTGACACAACAAAAAGATGTTAATTAGGAAGATCATCATCAACAGGAATTGCTTCACCAGGATTATTTAATCTTGAAAGATAATCTGCTACTACATTAGTTTTTCCCGGTATATCAATAATGGTAATGTTAAATTCCTATAAAAATAATAACCACCTAGTCACCATATTGCTATTAAATGGTTTATTCATCAAATATCTTATTGTGGAATTGTCAGTATGCACAAAGACGTCATATCTTGTAATATAATGTATGAATTTATTAATGGAAAAAATTACAACTTAAAACTCTTTCTTAGTAACCGTATAATTTAGTTCAATGGGCGACAAGTTTTTACTAATGAAATAAATAGCATAAGATTGTTTGTCTTCTTCTTGTCCTAAAGATACACCAATAATAGTATTTGAGGCATCAAAGGAAATATGAAATGGCAGGGACCAGTTTGGTCCTCTCAAAACTGGTGCCTGAACTAGTTTTTCCTTCAATGCCTCAAAGGACTGTTGGCAAGTTGTGGACCAAGAAAACTCACTATCTTTAGCCAAAAGTCAGAAAAGTGGGGTAGCTATCCTTGAGAAATTCTCAATGAATCTCCTATAGTAGCCAGCATGTCATAGAAAACCTCTCACTTCCCTTTGAGTTTTGGGTACAGGAAGACTCAAAATAATTTTTATTTTTGCAAGGTCAACCTAGATACCTTCATCATCAATAAGATGTCCAAGAACCACTCCTGCCTTGCACATTAATCTACATTTTTTGTCACTCAAGGCAAGATTATATTCTTGGCAGCGAAGAAGCAATTTTTCTAGATTTTTGAGGTCTTCCTGAAATGAATCACCAAACAGAGAAAAGTCATCCATATAGATTTCCACACAATCAAGGTCAGCAAAAATGGCCAAGGATGCCCTTCGGAAGGTAGCCGGGGCATTACATAGCCCAAAGGGAAGCACTTGGTAAGTAAATGTACCCCATGGACATGTAAAAGTGGTTCTGTCTTGATCCTCGGGTGCAATCTATATCTGGTTATAACTGCTAAAGCCATTGAGAAAAGAAAAGTACTTCTTACCAGGAAGGGTATCGAGTACCTGGTCGATGAAAGGAAGGGGGAAGTAATCCTTGAGAGTGGTTTTGTTCAATTCTCTGTAGTCAATACAAATGTGCCATCTTCCATCTTTTTTTGGGACTCATACCAATGGAGAGACCCACTGGCTGCTAGAAATAGGATAGATAAAATGATCATCCAAGAGTTTTTGCAATTCTTCTTTTACAACATCTCTTAGAGCTAGGTTCATACGCCTTTGAGGTTGTCGAACAGGTCAGGCTCCATCCTAAATATAGATATGGTGGGTACAAGTTTCAGGAGGGATGCCTTTCATATCTTCATAGCCCCACGCAAAGGCATTAAGATGATTTCACAACAAATTCACAAGCTACTCTTGCTGGGATGAATCCAAGTTTGAACTGATATGCAAGGATTTGCCTGAACTAATCTCAACAAGAGTGGTATCGGGCTAAGAGTACAAAGAGGTGTTTCTAGAGATGGTGGCGAGGGAGGTAGAGATTCATGACTTTACTAAAAATCTACACTAATAGTCTAAATCAATGACTAAAAATTGGGCATGGTGTCTACATTGTTCAGGAAGTCTTGAGTCTCGTCCTCATGCAAGAACTCACCATTTTGATGTATCAAGGAAACAAGTTGAGTCTCCTCATCACTATTGTATTCTAACCATAAAGTGTCTCAGAGCTCTTGAATGGATCTAGCGGGTGGATACAAGGTGACCTTATTCTTAGAATCTCCATGGGAAATATACATGTCCCCAGAACGACATTCGATATAAGCATCGGCTGTAGAAAGCCATGGTCATCCCAAGATGAATGGATGTCCTCCTATAGGATTCTTTAGCTAAAGCACAATGAAGTTTGTAGGGTATTCCCAAGAGTCTAAAGAAACGACCACATCATACAACACCCCTTTTGGCTTGATTTTAGATCTATCTGCTAGTTCAAGCACAGTGGGAGTAGGACGAATATCGACCAATCCAAGTTGATCCATGGTTTTCTTGGTCATAACATTAATGGACACCCATAGGTCTATAAGTACATTGGAGATAAGGAAATCACCTATCTGAACAGAGACAACAGGGTTTCTGGGGTCCGTATATTTCTCCACATGCATACATCACGTCATTAACTCTGCTGCTCTACCAAGAAATTGAATGGTTTATGATGAGCACCAATATTGCAACAAGGATGTTACAACTATTGGGCTACCAGCTTTACTTATCAACCCAGGGTTCGTATAAAATTGGAGGTGACAATGGTATATGCACAAGTAAAAGTGAAGATCCTTCCTGTTATCACTGTTCACTTTGCGAGAGACCCCAAGGGTTCCAAGCCAGACTTCTATAGAGTTAGAAGAGAAAATCTATTCTAAGGGAGATACTCTACTGTAGTAATGAATAAAACAACAGGTAATGCTAAATGACCTCATATCATAATTAACCATTTAAACAACTATGCTAAGCAAAATTGCTAAATCAACACTAACCTAATGCTGCGATCTAAATTACAGAAGTAAAGAGAATTAAACCATAATAATGTGTAAGTAAGGAAACTAAACTAAATCTGTTTCCACTTTTTTTGGTTTTTTGGTGTTTGTGATGATCAGACAGTGTTGGACTCTGATTGAATAACCAAATCAAAGCTCAGGAGTGGCAGCGTTTAAATGATACGTAGGACAAAGTTCAGGAAGGAGGCAAGCGAAAGAGAAATCGAAGATCGAAATCAGTGGAAGGGAGACGTAATGATGCAGTAGTGCATAGGAACCATTGGATCAATCAGATCAAGGAACAAGACTAACATAAGATGAGTAGCAGAGATCTTATCGCAGGAGATTAAGTGAATAGATGGATGGATCGATCAACGAACAAGATTAATGAAAGATGAGTGGTGGAGATCATATCACAGAGATTAAGTCATAGATGGATGGATCACATTAATGAACAATATTAATGGAAGATGAGCGGTGAAGATCTTATCGTCGAGATTAAGTGAATAGATGGATGTATCACATCAAGTCACATGTTGGCAGAAGGGCGGAAAATGTGTGGAATGATGGAGCGATCTTAGTAGGTGGTAAGCAGTTTCTCGCGCACCCTCAAAGCTATAAGCGAAATTCCTAAATTTCACGCAATTAGCCTAAGTGGGCACACGTAGCACAAGAAAACCACTTTTATCACGCGCTCGCGATCTGATATCGGTCATGTAAGTATCCACGCGAGATTGCATGATTGCTGTTGAATCAAGCTAGATAGATCGATGTCAAAGATTCGCCAAACTAGTTGGCGAGCAGGTGATGCGATAACTGTTGGATCAAGCGAGGCAGATCAATGGGAGATTTCGAGCACATAAAGTCAAACGTTGAAATGAATACATCAGCTATGCAACACGCAGTTTAACGGTGATTGGTCAAGTTTGTTGTGGATCGGACGGTAAGGAAATCTATGGGTATAATCCGATTAAGAGTGATTTATTAGCTTCCGGTTAGGCATTTCGTGATGAAGGAAATGATAATATGCATGAGAAATTATTACAAAAAGAGAGTGATGGAGAAAGATGACGGTGAAATGAACCAAGTACTGAATCAAGACAACAAACTCCAAAGCTCATGCAGTAACTAGAAATTTGCATTTTTGGGGTTTCTAAAGGGTCTCTTCCTCAAGTCATGGTACCAAAGGGAGGAGGTGAGGCTAAGACACCTGCTGAAAAACTTATGGTGATATTTTTCTCCTTGCTAACCTGCTAACTAAAAGAAGGCACAAATGGAAGAAAACTAAAACACAACCAATCTACTCTACATTGTTGTAATGGAAATGTGGCTATTTAAGCAAATGAAAAATTAAACCATGAATCTATGCTAGCATACATGTACAATAAAGAGGAGCCTTGGTTGCTAGGGTTGGGCCCTAACCCAAGAGCTCCAGCCCTCTGAGTTAACTCAGTGTTAGCTCAAAACAAAACTCATTCTTATTATCAAAACCGTTGATTACATCAAAAACTATCACAAGTCTTACAGCTCGAAAATAAAGTAGAGTTTTACAATCCAAAAATCCGAATCCTACTGAGGTCCTAGGCCTCTTTAATTATACATTTGAACTCTCCAACGAATTCCTTAAAATTAGGGAGGCTTGACTCCCAAACTCGAGATAAACTGGTGCTTTGAGTTTCACTTGCTCGACTACCTTCTAGTCCTCATGATTTGGTTGTTTACATTCTGAGTTGATGGAGGAATATTCGAATGGAGGGGTAGTAAATGAAGATGATTTACCTCCTATAATTCCTCTCCCTTGTCCCATTCGAGTTTTCACCAAGGTCTTTGCCAAAATTCCTTACTTTTATCCTTTAATCCTACATTAAATGCACATTAGACCACAAAGCAAAACATCCAACTCTAACTCATATCATAAAAAAAATACAATCAAAGGTATGTAATAAGTTGTGAGAATAGTTGGTTTGACTAAGCTAGGAGGTAAATTAAGGCCCATATAATTACCCAATGATGAGGCTCATCAACTTTCGATTCTAATCTTCTCCTTCCTGGGTTCTTGAGACAGAGTTCCCAAATATTTTTTGTGCAAATGGGGATCTCTTTAATACCCTGGAGAAAAGGTACCTTTATGAAAATGTTTCTAAGCTCAGAGGCTAGGCTAGACTCGGGAATGGGGTCATTCTTCTCCACAACTAACCTCTCCGTATAGGGAGGTCAGTTGGAAGAAGATGGAAAAGGCTTAGAAGGTACGGGGATAGGCTGGATGGTGACATCTTTTTCAGAATGGTGAGGAGTTTCCTCCTCACCTTTCTTGTTGATAATCACTGTAGGCTATTTTTTATTTTCTGAGGTTACGATCTTCCTCGATCTCAATTGGAAATCATTGACTCCACCTGGCATGGAATGGTATATGGATGAGGAAAGTGGGTTTACAGAGTAGATCATTTGTACCGTATTTTTATTGGGGTTGGGTAAAGGTTGGGTAGGTAGCTAAGGAGGTCGAAACGATGGAGGTAAAAGGAATTCTGGCATTGGCTAACTCAGCTGAGATAATGATGGTAGTGGAATTGGGTAAGGTGCATATGTAGGTGTGTATGATTGCATAGGTGCAGGATAGGAATGGTGTGAATGGTTTGGCCCTCTCCATCCTTGTTGCCAAGATTGGGAGGGTTGTCCATAATGATATTGGTTCCCATGCTGCCAATGTTGAGAGTGACCAGTGTTAGGATAGGAATATGGATGTGCATTATAACCAAAAAAATGCGATGGAGGTTCAGGAGCCATACTTGCACTTATCTGAGGCCATTTTCTTCATGCTCCCATAGCATGAAATGATTCCGCTTCAGGTTGTCCTCCCTCAAGTATAGCTTTCAACCTATGTATGGAGGGACATTTTTCTGTGGCATGGTTATCTGTACAAATTGCACATTTATTAGTTCCTTTAACATCAAGAGAACATTCTCTTAAAAGATGTTTTTTTCTACATTTTGGACAAAAAATAGACAATGACTCTTGTTCCTCTACAAGGTTTTGCTGTAAGTTCAAAGAGTCTATTTGTTTACTAACAATATTCATAATTTCAATTTTCTTATTGCCCATTTTGTTTTCTAATCCAATAATCATAGCATCAGTAGATTAGGTTTTCTTATTTCTATTCTAAATTCCTTTACCAGATCTATATTGGTTCCTCAAGAATTTCCTTCACAAGTCACAGATTTGATCAAAATATTTCTGAGCAATATCCCTTTGTCCTAATAGATTTATATTATTCCTAGCATCATCAGTAAGCCCACGTAGGAACAAGGTCCTAATGGTACTTAGATCAAATTTGTGTTTTGACCTTTGGAGGATGTACATTTATCTCTCCAAGGAGTCCTCTAGAGTCTCATCATCATTTTGCACAATAGTAAAGATTTCATCTTGAATATCTCTAGTTTTACAATATTCCTAATATTTTGATGAGAACACTCTCTTCATTTGTTCCCAAGAAGGTATAGTGTTTCCTCCTAGTCCCATGAACTAGCAGAGTGTTGCATCCTTGAGAGTTGCGAGGAACAACTTTAACTTATGGGCATTAGATGAGTAATCATAACTTCTACAAAAAATATCAAACTCAAATAAGAAAGAATCTGGGTCTTCATGTACCTTATCATAGAAATGAGGAAGAGTTGATGGTGAAATATTTTTCATTTGTACTTGTGTATCTTGATTCTCACCAGTTCCATCCGCATGGTCTTCCCGATCTTCCATTGTTTATCCTCCACGGAAACCACTTTCAATAGGCTGAGAAGGCTAACTATGGGTTTCAATAGTCCCCTTCTTCCCCTTTGTGGGCTGTGTCACACCTAGACTGCTGCTACCAGAGCCCAAGTAGATTATTCTTGCGTGACGAGTCTGGGTTTCTTTGGACTTTCTACCTACAAAAGAAGGCCCAAAATGAGATTTCCTTTTATATTTATTAGTATTTCTTAGGCCCCTAGTGGGCTTCAGACCCTACCTCTTTTAGACATTCATTTAAAAAAATGACGAAACAAAATTCCAATAAAATGCTGCAATTCAAAAAATAACTAAACAAGTAGAAATTCTTTCAAGCAATAGAAGCACACTGCAGGAAAAAAATAATAGAAGACTTACTCCTATTGCAAAAAACCAGAAAATTCTTACCAATTCAAATCTCCTCACCGACGACGGTGCCAAAATCTTGTGTGCAGGAATTGCACTTAAGAAAGCTCCTTCAACACTTAATTGTAAACCCAGGGTTTTCGTAAACATAGATACGAAGATTAGGTAATGCCATAAGTGGTATGAACTTTTCCTATTTCTGTTCCTACTTCTCAACTGAAACTTTGTAGAATCAAACAAAAAATTCTCAAAGGCAATTAAGACCAAAGTAATTATGGTGCTGGAATGTAAACGAATGCATTTGTGAAGAAATCAAATAAAGGAACTTTCACACTATTGTAAACAATCTTAATTTTTGAAGTGAAACTCTATGTTTATCCTCAGTATAGGTGATGGTTGTTTAACAAGTGGGCCTTGGAAAAGATCTGCCTTCTAAATGATTTCCTTCTCACACTAAGTGGTTGTTCCTGTACTCTTGCAATCTGCTTGCACTAGTGAAGGTACAGAACTTATGTGAGAAGTATAATTTACACTTATATTGAAGACTTATATTTTCTTGTAGGGGATCTAAGCCTCAAGAATTGGAGCGCTCTGTTCCTGTAACAAGACACCAGTCCTTGTACCAGAATAGAGCTTCTTACACCAGATATTCCAATTTTCTTTTGGGAAAATAAAAGAGCATGATAACTATAAAAAGAATTGCAACTGCGAGTAGGATCTGAAATAATCTTGCACATGAAAAGAATTCTTTACTCAACTAAATCTCAAAAACAGAAATAAACTCTTAAGATAAAAACAATCTTCGAAAGTAAAGCAACCTTTCTTCAGTCAAAAGGGGTTTTGCATGTAAACAAATATAACTCGAAATGGTTCACTGTAATATTCCAGATTACTTCCAGTATTTTCCCTTAATTCGTGAAGTGCAAATACAAATTGAGATATGCAACAATGTCCTTGTCTATTTCCTGAAGTTATCCTTAATCTTTAAGAATTTTACTTTTAGTATTATAGATGCCTTCTTCAGATGACAAGTGCTTGCTTCACAGAAATGGATTAAATCATGTAAAAGGAAAAGAATGAGACATTTGTTTTAAATGAACTAGTGAACCAGGGTGCAAGATCCTACATGCACTAGTGCAGGAAGGATCTCATCTGCATGATCCAAGAAAAAGCAAACCAACAAAAAAATTATATGAAGCAATTTAATTTAACTTTCACACAACGGATCCGTTCACAGTTGATCATTTTAATGAAATAAATCAGAATTCATAGGAAATCACAAAATCAAGATTCAAAGCACGCTTTTGTAAATAAATAAAGTTAACACACCTTTAAGATAACAAAGTAAGAGGGTAAATGAGTTGGGTTGGCTAGGCCCTAGCCAACCATCTCGTTTCCCATTTTTGGAAACGAAAACCTTCAACACTTTATCAACACATCAATGAAGAATTATAACGCAGAATGAGAAAATCATGGCATAGTTTCTTGTATTAATTCCGATTAGCAAATATACATTTGAGCTCGAGTCCAACCAAGAACGAGGGCGACAACGAAATTACAAATAAACCATAAATTACAACAATTTGGTATCACTATCGCTTGCTAGCTTAGTTCTATCTGAAATCTACATTTTATACAACCCTTCAACCTGTGGTCGTAGCCAAAAATTATAGTCGTTCCAAATCAAGCCTTTTGGCTGAAATGAAATAACAACCAAAATTACAATATTAAGTTGATGGCTATAATAAGGTGCAAACTATTCATGGTCATACACTGATCGTCAGTCATATCCCTGCTTGTCCTCTGCATTGAGTTCAACTCTGAATGACCCCAATCAAACTGGATGATGTGGACCAAGATGCCCCGTGAAGTGATCAAACTATTACGGAGATCACGGAACAGATAGTTGCTGGCGGTGCAGGAATCTACCTACACTAGATCAACCTAGCATAACGATTAATACTTTAGCTTATCAAATACTTTACGAAAGTAGATATAAGTTACAAGAAATATTTAAAGGCATGAAATCTATTTTAAATGATTAATTAAGTTCCTAATAAACTTTAAACATGAAATATGAAGTTTATGTAGGAATAGATAGTATTCTTGGACTAGTGCAGGAATAAGGAGGTTTATGTAGAAAAACATAGGTTAATATAGGTTAATGATTATTGTTTTGTGATAGGAAGGGGATAAAAATGGGGCATTTCGGCCTACCAATAGTCATGAACCATGAATTTACTATAGAATTGTGTATGTTTGAGTAAGTGTAGTGTGTTACAGCTGCAAAAAAAGAAGAAGGTGAATTGCAATGAAATTAAAGGATATACGTAATTAAATACTAAAAAAACTATATTTAAAATGATGTAAATAAATTGTAACAAGCATTCACCATTAATAAATTAAGTACCTAAACCATGAGGATTTCATGTAAGAAAAAATAAGGTGATAAAGAGGGTGAAAAGTAGGTTGAAATGGGTAAGGAAAAAAACCAATAAACTATATGATATCTAAGCTATTAACCTATAACAACATTTTTGCAAATGTATGAACAAATAAATAATGGTTATAGGTTGTTAATGGACCTCTAAAAGACCTATCACCAAAGGAATATCCAAAGAAAAAATAAAGGGGAGACCAATACTAATATAAGGGGTATGTTCCTGGCTCACAAACTCTAAGGAAGGAGAATGTGCATAGATATAGAAAATGAAATGATAGTGTTTCTACCACCAAACAACATCAAACTCCCAATTTAGCCCCAAAAATTTTACTTGATGAAAAAGTAATAGAATCCCTCTTAGGTGATTTGTTTACCTCTTGATATTTGAAATTTGAAAAAATATAGGTTTGTAGAGACACTATTGATAACAGGGAGACCTAAACTCTATAATAGATACTGAATTGGAAAAAATAGAGAAAATTTGAAAAGTTTGGAAAGTTTGACAAATGCACAATACTGATATGAAAGTGCAATAACAAATGCAAGAATCCATCTGAAACACACGTTAATAAATGTTGGTATATGCCTATAACTTGTGTTGACCAATGTATTAAAAGGCCAAAAAAGTGTGAGGGGTGCCCGAGACTACAATTTTTCAAGGTTTGCTCTAGATCGATCGTTTCTTGCTATTTCGAGGCCTATGACCGAAAAATCATATAGCAAAGGAAGAAAGCATAAATTGTTCCAAAAAAATACTAAATATGGAAATAATCTAAATGGGAAAGGGGGGGAATATCATAGAACACAAACTAAACTCTAAAATGTTTAAATCCCCACTCGAGTCATCATTTTATTGGTGTCTTTGTACAACAAGGGTTAGAAAAAAGATCTAAACTATGAGTTGTCAACAATGAAACAAGGAAATATGAAGATTTACTGATTGTACCCGATATTTTTAATTAACTTTTCAAAAGCATGGGGATATTACCACCATTATAATAAAAAGTAATATATAAATAGATAAAAAATGCAACATATAAAAAAATAATGATACTCCAAAATACTGAATTATGGATGATCTTTGTTAAGAAAAGATGTCATATTTGAGAATATCCTATTGAACAATTTTTTTGGAGAGCTCCTTCATTGTAGGCTTCATTAGAAATTCTCTTTGCAAATAATAGTATCCTTCTCTCCAAAGGAAAAGAAAAACACAAAAAAGGAAAAAATAAAAAATGGTTTGAGCTTATTTGTGGAGAAAACTAAAATCTCTTATAATCATAATGAGGATGATGAAAATGGTTCATGGTGAAACAAGGACAATGACCTCTCCTATTTACATTAAAATTATAGCTAGGTTTGATGAGGTTAAATATTAAAATATATTTGTTAAACCAAATTAAGATTTGGCTAACTTGGTACTTTATTATTATTGGTGAGAGGAGAAGGTCACAAGTAATAATTTATCGAGTTAACTAATAAAATCAATTCATAAAGAAATTATTTATTATATTGCTTCCATTTCTCTAGATAATAATTGTTAGAAATAAGTAATAAATAAATGATTTATTAGATTATTTCAGAGAAATAATTAATAATTAAATCATTTAATAAATTATTTCTAAGAAAATGAATAAAATGAGAAAAAAATTAAGTTTTTTTCATATAAATGTATAAAACGAAGAGAATAACCCAAGTTAATGAATTTATTGATTATTCCAATGTAAATGGGTGAAGTAATGGAAATACCTTAGGAAAAATGCTTCCTTAAGCTATTTCCTTAGGTGTAGGTGGTTTTTAATGTGTAAAACACATAGTTCCATGGTGTATTTTGATCCACCTAATGACTTTGGCTAGGTAATCACTTTATTTGTGAGAGAAACTATTCTAGATGACTCCAAATGTGTCTTTGGAGTTCATGATGTGGAATAATTGGATCATATTGAATCTCATGAAACTATCAAAGTGGACCTTATCAAAATTGAAAAATAATGGTGTTCGAAGTGCGAGAAATATTGAGAGAGTGGGTGACTTAATGTTATTCATACATCCAACAAGTGGTATAATAGAAGGGATATTGGTTGTAACTTAATCACTAGACAGTAGATCTTGCAAGTGTTGGTAATTTTTTTTGCTCAAATGAATCCTCGAGGAGTATCTATCCTCACTGCTCCAAATTTGAAGGAATGGCATGAAAAAATTAAATATCAATCATTAGCTTGTGGATATAACATTTTGAAGTTGGTATGTTAAGGATGCGGCAGGGATCCACTTTCACATATAGTGATGCAACATAATTCCCAAGCGAGATAAATTATTTATGAGAATCTCCATAATGTAGATTTGTAGAAATTAACAGATGTGAAATATTCCAAGGAGATTTGGGATAGACTATAAGTGTTTTTTGGAGGTGATAGAAAAAATAATGGAGAGAAAAGGGCCAAAAAGTAGAGTAAGAAGAATAAAAAGAGGAAGGGCCCTCAGAAGCAACAATTTCAAGCAAAAGAGTCTCACCCCCTAGTGCAAATGGTTGAATAAATTATGAGAAGAGATTAGAAAAGGAAGGACCAAGTGTGCTCTGATGCAAAAAATATGAAGGTATAAATTTAAATGGATTATTTTTGAGTTTGATTCATAAAAATATGATGTTAGTCTTGCTAAGTCAGACACTCGTGTTGATGAATGTGACAAATTGATACTTATTCATGTTGAATATGACTCAACTATGAATGTGATAGAGAAATTATCCATTGAAGTTAGTAGATTGATAGTTACATGTAGGGAGAATGGTAATTTGATTCAAATAGGAGTTCTTAGCGTGAAGATCCAACTTCAACAAGACAAAAGGATTGAGGATGTTATGGCTAGTTAGTGAAAAGAGAAGAAGGGAAGAGTTGAACAACTTAAAGGTGAATTTGTCAAGTTGACAAAGAACCTTGAAGAAAAGGATAACTAGTTGAAGCAAGAAATGAGTACGAACGCTATTGGCTTGCAGGGGATTGGACCCAGGCTCGGAGTAAGTTGCCATAAGAAAGAAAACCCTACACTACCAGCCCTTTCGGCCAGAACTCGGGTAGCGTAGGCTGTAGTCTCACTCGAGGCAGTATTGGGGGATGCTAGAACCAGGCTTCTGCATCCAGAAGGCTATGTGATGTGGCTTAAGGCTCTTTCTGCAGTTTTAGTTCAGATCTGACCTTCTTGACCCTTTATTCATGATACTTAGATGAATGCCAGCTGAAGAAAGTTATAAGCTTCACGTAACTATCTAATCAGGCATAAAACAACGTATAACAGTTGATCTAGATCTTCATGGAGTAATTAAGATAAAATATAGACAAATATCATTCAATTATTGGTAAATGCAAAAAATAAACGATGCATAAAAATAGACACGAATTTTCTTCAAATATCTTTCTATTACTTCAAATATTCGCTTAAGACCTTTCTAGAACCTACGCACATAGTTGTAGGGCTCCATGCACTCAGCTGTAGACTTACCAAGGTCTTCACCCACTCAGCTGCAAAACCTTCCCCTTCACCCAAAACACAGAAAGATCTACAATGACATGCCCAAAATCATACCATAACAAGTGATTGATTCGTTTCCTTAGACTTGATAAGACATCCCTTTATATATCCTTCTCTATTACAACATCATGGTCCGCAAACCATGGGTAGATCTGAAAAAAAATATCAAAACGTAAGGGGTTTTGACATTCCTAAAACCCCTTGACTCCTATTTGACCCGCATTATTTGCACTCTACTCCTCAAAATGCAGAGACTTACAATATTTTAACAGAATTTGACTCAGAGGACCCCATCCTAATAGGCCCCAAAAACAATTATGTGAATCGTCTTCGAGTCACTACACTGATACGCTCTGGATATTTTCTTTTAGGTTGTTGAATAGAGAATTCACTAGTTGAAGTGCCTCCATACATTGAGCAACTGCGTGTCACACTTCTTCCACCAATGTTTCCATTGTTGGCCCATCTGCTACTAAGTCGATGGTTCCCTACATCTACTACATACTCTTAAGCACGCCTTCCATGGTCTATGAGAGTTTCCCTGCATCTTCCTTCCATGGTTGCATTCGTGCATTGATAATCTACATCTTCTGATTTGTCCTTGTAGGGATATCCCCTCTTTCAATCGGGAAAATCAGTGCACATGGGCTAGGGTACGCATCGTTGCCTTTATTTCATTGTACTGGAGCTGCTTATCCCGAATGGAAACTTCAATCTTCTTCACCTATGGGTCCTCCTACATTGAAGCTTGTAGTTCTAGAGCTTGTTCAAATAGCTGGCTACACTCCTTGAATACAGCATCGAGCATCGCCTTGTGGGTTCTGATGGAAGCCTCGCACTACTCTCTAATCTATGGTGGTGTGGTAGGCTACAACTTCAATTAAAGATAATTAATTTTGAGTTGTATATCGAAACAAACTCTATCCACCTACACGTTTGATTATTTGAATGCATCTACTAGTTGTTGCACCTTATCTTCAAAAGATGCCAATGACTGAAGAAAGAGCTCGGGGAGATCACTACATACTCTTGAGATGGCCTGCTCTAGCTACACCCTTCTTGCAGCTGCCTCATAACGATCTTGGAGAGATCTGTTCTTTTCATCGCACATCTATTGACTAGTGATTTGTGCATCCTTGATCACCCTGAGAGCTTGTTGCTCTCGCACCTTAATTTTATCTCCTACACCCTGGTTTAGCTCATGCAATGTGGATAGGGCAAGCACTGTGAGGTTAGTACTTACATCTTTGAGCAGTTGGGCACTCTTCCGTTCCACGACCTCATTCAAATATAAGGATCCATTAGGCAGGGGTACAATGTGGAGCTCTGAGGTGAGGACCAATTGCACATTACCTTATGTCGTTGGCTTCATGCTCACTTGAGACCGACTCACTTGAACCATGCTCGCTTGAACCTAGCTTGTCTGAACCTGCAACTCTATGAGGCCCGCTTAGACCTTTGACAAAATGGACTGGTACTGATCTTCAATATAGCCTTGATTTTCTTCTGTCACAGTTCAAAAAGTGTCTCCAATCTCATTAAGGTCCCCATCAGTGAGGACCATGACCTCCACACCAGTAGTCTTATCAGAATTATGCTTCTTGCATGCACCTCTAACACCTGACTTTTGTCACCTTCTAAGAATGGAAGGAGAACCAACGTTCTCCAGGTCTATAAAGGGTTCTTCAGTACCCTGATCCATTTCTTCAGTATGCGGCTCTTTATCGTGCTCGCCCTCTGGTTCTTGCATGGTATTTTTCTCTAGATCAATGGTCACCTTCTTCCTTTCCTTCTGTGGTCATTTACTAGCGGATGTTGCGCCTTCGGCACTAGTCCCCATGATACCTTTGACAACATCAGTGGGAAGAAGCTAGTCAGCTGGCCACTTAACAACTAACATTGCGATATCATCTTCGGTGACCAAAAATAGCAACACCGCCCATTTCTTTGTCATATTGTGGCTCGCATAGATGTATACATGATGGAAATTAGCCTCAAAATATGGAATGTGTCAATATTATTTGAACAGGGTGGGTGACAATGGTGGTTTTTGGTTAATCACCATATACAGTTCTAATTCAAATAGTAACCAGAACATCTTGTTTTCGATGACATAGTCACGGTGCTTTGTTTCCCATGACGAGGAAAATTTTGTAGCATTGCACAAGTCTTGATCTGTAATTAGGAAGTGGGAGTCCTCTAGCATGCTCTAGGATATCAGTGTGATCAAGAAGAGTAGCCATGCATAGTGGAATGCTTTCCCTTCCTCATGGGCTTCACAGAAATCATCCAAGAATTCTTGGTAGAGGTATTGTGCCCAATTGAATTGGACCCCCTCACTACACTGTGTAGCTAAGGATACCACTCGTGTTGGTACTTCATTGCCATGAGACCTCCTCATCATTTTTCCTGCCAAGATCTATGTAGCAAACCACACAGCTTCATCCCATATAGAGCTAACGACGTATCCTCATGAATTCTTCACCAACCCAAAGTTGCTCTTCATCTAATCTGTGAGATTTTTCTCATGTGACATCCCCACAAAAGCATATGCAGGGTTCGCACCCTGATATGGTAGCATTGTGATTTTGTGGACCAACATATCATCAATTGGGATGGGCCCTCCCAACCCGAGGCACCCATCATGAACGAGTGTCAACAACTGGCTCACACAGATGGTATTAGTAATGTTGCAGCTAAAATGTGAGAAACCCTACACGCTCAATACTGGTTTCCCACTTTCATTGGCTTACGCCTTCTGATGCCTACCTCCTCATAGTAGACCAATTTCAAGTATTTACTGGGTTCTAATTGTAAAAATTTCTCATGATTTCCCAAATCCAAATCCTCCATCTTCAAAAATGGTACCTGGGCCAACAAGTTTCCTTCAATAGGTACTCCCTCTAGCACCAAAGGTGTGAATACCTTTAATTTCAATGAGTCAGGGTCCTTAGTTACTTTGGCAATTGGTTTCCTTGGTGGTATATACGGTGGCAGTCGAGAAATTGGTTTCATGCCCTCTTGACTGATATTTTCAATCCCCATAGTCAACTCTTCTTCATCCAAGTCCTCGATTTCCATAAGTTTTTGGTTCTTATCCATATGACCCTTATTGTTGTCCTTGCTATGGCTATTTCTGCCTTTTCTCTCCTACCGTGGAGGCAATAGGTTTTGTCCTCGATGACCTGGGTTCTATGGCAGGGACTGGCAGTGTTGTAGTCATGATATTTCCTACCCCTCTCTTTAAGAATTCTTTCTCAACTTCTGCAAAACTCAGGTAATCAAACATACAACAATTCAACCCTCTCTTGAAGTGCAACAACACATAAAAAATTCTGAAGAACAAAGTGGCCAAGTGTGGAGTAGGGTGCAATATTTATAACTCAATTTGAATTCAAACTTTCTCTTCCCCCATAAATATTTCTCATAAATGTGATTTTGGCGACATATCCTTCCATATTTGTGTCTTAAATGCACTTGTCGTGCTCCTTTTAATGGAAAAATAGGCATCAAATCAGTTGTAGTTGTTTCAACTGTCATTTAATGGGCACGTTGCACAATAATCCTCCTTGTGTCACAACTTCCATTTGTGCATTCCTCCAACACATCGCGCAACCTTCCTTCTTCGAAAAAAATCCTTGGCGTTGTAGTTTATAGTCCTGTGATTTCTATCAACTACAAGAAGTGTTAAGAGTTTCCTGCATCCATGTAGTCATTGCACAGGATGGGATCACCCCTATAGACCTTCAACCTACTCTCATTAATCCTGCTCGGAAATATTTCCCCATTCAGCTTCGCGAGCTAAACTGCGCCACCAACCGAGATGCCCTTCATTATATATGGTCCCAGCTACTGCATCTGAAACATTGTCGGAAACTTGGTAAACTTGTTGTCATACATTAATCATCATTTTTGAAGGTGCACTTCTTCATGTGTCAATCGTGCCATGCCTTTTCTCTAGCTTTTTATACCTTATATTGAAAGCCAACCAGAAAGAGGTCTTCCTACAATGCTAGCAACTACGTAAGGTGTTCCTCCACGATGTCATGTTCTTCCATCTCGATCGCTACTGATATTCTTAGGCTAGGCACTATGTACTCCATCAACTTTACTGCTTCTTGTCCATAGGCCAGTCGAAAAGGGGTTTCCCCAGTCAATTTCTTATAGGTAGTCCTATAGACCCATAGAATTGATGGTATGTGCATGTCCCAGTCATTCCTATTAACAATTCATATGATTTTTAGGGAATTCTCCAAGATCTTGTTGAAAGCTTCAACAATACCATTTTCCTACGGGTGATATGGTGTACTCTTCTAATGATACATCTGGAACTCCTTTGTTAAAGCTATGATTCTCTTATTGATGAAGAGTGTCCCTCTGTCACTCACCATAATTTTAGAGCATCTAAACCTTGAAAAAATAAACTCAAATATGAACTCCAACGTGAAGTTATTCTTGCTTCTATCCTCCAACGTGATATTAATTTGGTAGTACCCTGAGAATCCATCTATAAATGAGTAAGCTTCATATCCGCCAACATTCTCGAGAACTTTATCTGTAAATGACGTAGGGAATGGATCATGGACACATGCATTGTTTAGCTTCCTTAGATCTACACAAATCTTGATATCACCCTTTGTTTTCTTCTCTTCGACAACCATGGGACTGAACCACTTAGATTCCTCTATAGGATCGATTATTCCGGATGTGAGCATTTTATCGAGTTCATCTCGTACCTTTTCCTTGTATTTTAGGTTTAACCGATATGGGTGCTGCTTAACAGGCTTCACATCGGGTTTTAAATTGATCTTCATTACCCCCAAATAGCCTACTATCCCCTTCAAGTCAGAAAAATTGGTTGGAAATAAGTCTTGATATTCATGTAGCAATTCAACTACCTTATCCACTATATCTTCATCCCAATATTCACCAATGTTCATGGATTTTGGTTCAACCTTTGAGCCAATGTTCACCTGTTTGATGTGCATCAGTTGTGAAATATCAGGGATCTCCACATTGGGTCCCTCAACTTCATGTTGTCCTTCTGATTTAGGGATATTAATATTCCTCGGATCCTCATCATCCTCTTCCATTGTAGCATTATAACATTCTAAAGCATGTTGCATCTATCTACTCCAGTCAAGTTGTACCCACATGATAGGTTTGACAGGTGTTCAGAAGATTGCTTCCTTAATCTCTTGAAGTGCTTCATCAATGCATGCAAACCCATCTTCAAAATTGAATGTGAGAAAGAAACTTTCTTTCCTCTAATCCAAGTCAATGGTCCCGTGTCGCATCTCTGTTTCTAAATACCAATTCTTCAGGATAACATCTAGGGTATGAAGAAAGATATGCACCCACTCAAGTTGAGGTATTTCACCCCATGCCTTAGTCCACCATGCTAGATGTTCATGTGGATCATCCTTCACCGTGTATTTTTCAGTGAGTCAGGTGTTCTCATAGCCAAATCATAATTGTATCATTAGATGATATTCCTTCCAATTAGCAAAATTATCACTATGTGTGCCACACCATCTTGCAGGCATAGCTCTTAACGCTAGATCTAAGGCCTAGAACCGATGTTCCTCTAGTACATCCATTTAAAAAATTTCAAGAAATATATTGACATCATCTAAACCATCATAATAGGGTAACTTACGTACCTTAGTAGATACATGTGTAGCGATTTAGTAAGTCGATTACATTGCAACGTCGAGACCTCATGCAATCGATTCTTCCAGTTTTCTAATTCTTCATCCAAGTCTGATTGGTAGGATCTGTCCTTCTCCCAGCTGATCCTTCCATCTGTAGTAGGATTGATCGAATCTTCATTCCGCATAGTTAACTTATAGTTGTGCTCAATGTCATCACCTGCATAATAGTCACGATTTGGTTATGTGTATCGCAAGCCTTTAGCTAGATCCAATGAGACAATTACTTGAAGTTCATTCTTATCAAATACCATGCGTTTCCTCTTTAAGTTGATGATTGCATTCATATCAAAAGTCTGATCAATCTCGAGCAATGATAGTTATGGATTACTATCATCAAAGGTCTCAATAACTTTGAAATCAGCAACTGCTCTTGCACCTTCAATATCTACGGTTACTCCATGTAGGTGCCCCATCGCAATTATCTTCTGCTGATTCACCATGCATAGCTGAATTGGAAACCAATGCAACTTAGGATTTCCCATACATTCCCATGTCTGAATTAGCAATACATTAGCATTGGAGCCCAAGTCTAGGATTACTTGATCCATTTCAAAATCATTGGTCTACATAGTTAGCCACATCTCCCTACTAGTCCTTTTCTTACATTCATTTACCTTATTAACTATGTGCTATCTTGGTAATAGTTTATCCTTACTAGCACAATTATCTATCAGATCTTGTAGTCCCTCTACTTCCTTTTGACCTCATAGTATCTTCATACAAAGGTCTACAGAAATGATTTCAACACTGTGGGATCTGACTCTTGGGTTCCAGTAATATCTTCAGGTTTTTCCTTTCGTGAGGCTATCAGAATCCGGTTCTGATATGTATAAGCACCTAGACTCATACAATTAATCCTTGACTCCATGAATGTCTATTTTTCCTAATGTAAATCAAACCCATCATTCTTCTCACAGGATTTTTAGAACCATGACTCTCATTTTGGCTGTTTTCCTTCAACCTTGTCTTCACCAGTGGCTATAACGCTTCGCGTGACTATGTTGACACCGGGATCATCTTCACGCAACTCAGATCTCATCATTTGAATATTCCGTGTCAGTTGTTGTGTCTTCTTCTCCTGCATCTTCACTATTAAAATCAGGCAGTCTTCTATAACATGATCAAATTGACACAATACTGACATGAGGGGTGCATTAGATTCTGACAGTCACACACAAATTGTCCTGGTTCTCTATAGTTGTAACAAATTATTTGGCCCTGACCTCTTTTAGCTCCTCCTCCTCCTCCTCTTCCCTGTCCTTGAAATCATCCTTGAGTTGTAGGTGATCCTTGGTCGTTCTGCGCATAGTTTTCCACATGCATCATATACAACGAAGTTTTTTCCATCATTATCTCATAGCTTTGACAATTCCTCTCATCATGACTAACTAATTTACAAAAGTTACAAAAAATTTTCTTTGGAGACCTTATAAAATTCTGTAATAAGGAGAAATTATCGGTTGAATGTTGTCCTTAAACTTGGAAAATACTACACCAGGTACTTGCACCAGTGCTTGATCTAGTAGAAGACTCTAGTTTTAGTGGGTTAGGACCTCCCACGGTTATATAATCCTGGAATACAAGGCATTGATCATTATGATTTCCTTTAGCCTTGCATTTTGTGCACCAAGCTTTAGAGTGTGTCTCTATCTTAACCTCCTTTCCCTACTTCAGGCCCTGCAACTCCATATGTAGGCTTGCTAGCTGCACCTGGATCTATTGAACTCCTACATTGGTATCCTGGATAGGTGAAGCTTCTCACATCATCGTGATTTCTAATACTTTAGCCTAAGACCCAATATTATATTGGGATAACAGTAATCTTAAGTGGTGTAATAGCAAAGTTATGTACTAGTCCATATGTTGTTCATCTGAGATCTAAAGATTAGCTTGACTTCGTAAACACTTGAGTCACTGATCTATATCCCATGCAAATTCAATAAGATTTTGCTTAATCTCCTTGATCTCAATCACACACTGAGCTTTCGAATTCAACTTCGTAAAGCAGCCAGGTGAGTTGGATTATATCTCATATACCAGGTAAGCGCCTCTCCTGTAGTGCTGTAACCAGCTGTGCTTTCTTTATATCATCATCATTGATATGTTGTGCTTTCCACATGACTTTTGTGATGAACCAAAACTATTCAGGATCATCTGATCCCTGACCCTAAAAAAAACTATTTTTATCATATTATCCACACTTAATAATAGAGGTGGAGGTGGAGGTTGAGTTGGAGTGTAGGTGTATAAGGTGGAGGCAAAGGTGGAGGTGTATTGTTTGGATGTTGAATTCTAGAAGTACCCTGATCTATAGTCTGCGTCGTGCCTCTAGGCATACTAGGGCTACTTCGCTCTTCTTTGCTTTCAGACTCTCCTAATAAGGGACTCTATTCACTTTCGACAAATTTGTCTTGATCTACTCTGAATCACTCTCCACTTCGTGTACATCTAGCTAGACCCATTTTAAATATTAAGGTAAAGGAATTACCTTCTTTTTGCATAAAATCATTTTAATCCATGTTTTTAGCGATTACAGGTACTTACCTCTTGGGCCCTTGAAGAATCGTCATTCGACTTCACTGTAAGACACAGATGTATCTATTGAAAATTTAGTGATGAAACCACCCAAGATACTATCAATCCAATATTCAACAACCCTTACAACCTTATAATCAAATCTTTCAAGGTGTTTGATGAGTTATGGAGCCCACACAATAGTATTGTCGCGATTATGGTTAGGTTCGCTATCCGCTAATTTGAATATCCACTCATACAACTCGCAAGGGAATGATGAAAAGAAATTTTGTGCAATTCTATGTAAAGATACCTTTGTAACCACTTTTCTTTTGATAAGCATGGATTCCTATTCTCCTGGCCTGCAAACTCATCCAACTTCCAACCTATCCACTTTGTATTTCCTTCTTAGTGAGTATCCACTTATTCCACATCACACATCCCTTAGATAGATCCTGGTCCTGACTACAAAACCATTTGTTGGCTTGAGGGGGCTTGGAACCATGTTCAAAGTTAGGTGTGCTAACCAACAAAACCCTACACTACTGGCCCTTTCAGCAAAAATCTGCATAACACAGGTTGAAGTATCATCCAAGACAGTATTTGGGGATTTTACAACCAAGCTTCTGCATCAAGATGGCCATGTTATGTGGTTTAAGGCTCTTTCTATAGTTTTAGTTTAGATCTTACCTTCGCGACCCCTTATGCATGAGACTTAGATGATTTCCAGTTAAATGAAGTTATGAGCTTCATGTAACTATCTAATCAGGAATAAAACAACATCTAATAGTTGATTGAGACCTTCGCGGAGTAATTAAGATAAAATACAAACAAATATCATTTAGTTGTGCGTAAATATAGAAAACACATAATGCATAAAAATAGACATAGATTTTCTTCAAATATCTATCTATTACTTCAGATCTTCTTTTACAACCTTTCGAGACCCTACGCACACAGCTACAGGAGCCTGCACACTCAGCTATGGACTTACCAAGGTCTTCACGCACTCAGCTGCATGAGCCTTCCCCTTCACCCAAAACACAAAAAGATCTACAATCATAGACCTAAAATTTTCCCATAACGAGTGATTGATTCATTACCTTAGAGTTTCTAAGACATCCATTTATATATCCTTCTCTATTACAATACCATGGTCTACAAACCATACGCCGATCTCAAAACAATATCAAAACCTAAGGGGTTTTGACCTTCCTAAAATTCCTTGACTCCTATTTGACCTGCGCTATTCATGCTTCTCTCCTCAAAATGCAGAGATTTATAGTATTTTAACAAAATTTGACCCAGGGGACCCTGTCCCATCAAAGGATTTGGACAATTTGCCTGAGAGCCAAAGACCTCCCATGATTAGATCTACTATTGGATTTGAAAAGGTATAGTCTAGCTGCATGTAGGAAACAAAAACAATGCATAACCAAAAATCCCTATAGTAAAGAATAACAACATCAATAGTAGCAAAGGAGAAATGAAGCAGCAGATCCAATATCAGCCAAGAAGAAAACCTCAATGATCATCTACCACTAGAAGAGGGTTAACAATTGTGGCAAATTTTTCAAAATTCAATGGAATCAAAGCTCCGTTTCTCCTTTGGTGGATGATGTACAATGTTATGCCTACCACAATTATGGAAATTTTGCGACCAAATATAGTAGAGGATTTAATAGATCTAGTCAACAGAGCTTGTAACAACATGAGAAACCAAGGAGATCAACTGTCAGGAATACTTATGCATTTAATGGTTTTTGTTTCTCATGTTTGGCCATAAGGTTATTGATCATAGATATATCAAATGGAGTAGAGGCATGTTTCAAGTGAGGTAAAGATATGATGGGATTAGTAGAATATTTGATCCCCTTACATCATATCTCATTCATGTGAGGTGTTATTCTTGTGACAATTGTGGTCACATAGTTAGAGAGTGTATTATGTTCAACTTCTCAAGGAAGATCCGACAGAATGAGAAGATGATTTAGAGTACACCTAGAAGAAGGAAAGAGGAGAGTGTCCAAGAAAAGAAGCAACCTAGCACCATGTGTAAGAATAAAGGGAAACAAAACATTAAGTAGAGAGCATGACCCCTTTGCAGTCCATGATAACCTGATACACATTCCTGGATGATTGCAGAAATATATGAGAGTTGCATAGCCTTAGGGGGAGCACATGGTTGTAGTATGGTGAAATGGTATTTTTACAAGTTGTAGAAGAAGCAACATGTTGTGTATAAGAGCCTCATGCACATTCAGTTCCATAGGATCATCTTACCTATTGGACTCTATAATGAACTGAGGGAGAGTTATGCATCGTATGAAGGTTTCAAGGATTGTTTGTCATTTCTCATATTATTTCACTCATTCATTCATAGACGCTTCATATATGTTTCCATGAGTGAAAGAGTACATTTTTTAGCCATATATATGTTCTTGGTTAACATTCGTAATTTGTTGAAAAAGCCTCGGTGCCAGCCATGAATAGAAGAGCATCTTTAGTTCAGCCATGTGTAGAGGAGAGTGATACTTCAACCACACGTATGTATTTTTCATGACATCTTATATGAGTTTGTTGAGCAACCTTAGCATGACGCAATGTGAAGCACATTTTTGTGTTATTTCTCATCCCTATAAAATTAGTGTCTTTTTCATTTGGGTGTGATCCAGGTGGATATTGGTGGCCACTTCCACTTGGACCCCCACCATTGTTTCTTTCAGTTTTTCAGTTTCCTTATTTGTAGCACAATTTACTATTTTTGGCAACTTTTCGCTCCTGAACATCCGGAGCCATTTTGAGCCCCTAAATGACGTTTTTTTGGGAAAAATGGGAGCAGGATGGGTCCATGGACCCATGTTTCTCCTCCCAAAGTTGTAGTCCTCACATAGATCTTTCTAACAAGGTATTATGTGCATCAAATGGAGATCGTATGCCAAAGTTACGACCCTAGGAAGTTGATGTACCAATTTACCCAAAATGGGGCCCATAGCTTGGCGCTTCATCTCATAGGGTTAGGGTTTTGGATGTTTAGGGTTTTCCATTGTTTCTCAACAATAAATATGCCTTCAAGCCTCATTGTAAGATAGTTCGGAGGCATATAGCCACCACATCTCTCCTCAGAGATAAGCTACCATCACGTGAGCTAGTTTATTTCCATTTCTATTTGTAAGCATATTTCAGTATTTTACATTAATGAAATGAAGTATTATTTATGTTGTATCTCTATATTTATGGTTATCTCTGTAATTCGTTGCGTTCCTGTTTAAATCTGGATCAGGGTGATGGTGGAATAGTCCAAGTCCCATGCATGCATAATTGAGAGAGTCATGATGATAGAGAGAGATAGTGGTACAATCCTTTGTGTCTTTTGGTTGGTGATACGTATGCAAAGAGGTATGTCCATTTCAGCTATGTATGAGCTATTAGGTATCAAAATCTATTTTTGTATATTCTTGAGATAGCCTTGTAATCACTATTTTTTTCATTATTGGTGCATTGGTTGGGTGGTCCATGTCTTAGAGAGAGTCATGAGTCTTCATCATGCATAAGAGAGAGACTTAAGAGTTTTTTAGCCATGGATGTGCTATTCAATATATCTTGTTTCAACCATGTATGGGTTGTTGTAGCTCATTTATATAGACATGTATGATGATTATAAATCCATGTATTTTCATTGGGTCAAACTTGGTTGAAGTATTCATCCATGAGGAGAAAGTCTCTTGAAAATGGCAAGGAGTCTTATAACTATGTAGAAGAAGTGTTTCTACATTAGCATGGAGAGATCTTTGTAGCCCAATTACATGTTTATGGGTACATGATGCTAGCTTGTTAGCATTGTTTTAGCATGGAAGCATGCTATCGACTTGTTGGTTTGTTAGCATGGTGTTGGATTTTTGGCATGAGGAGCTAATCAACTTTCATCTGCATATCAGGTCATATTAGTAGTGTTCAACTTGTGGTTCCACCATAATTTTCTTCACTTTTCTATTGATGTCAAAGGGGGAGAGTGACATGTCCACAAGAGGAGAAGGAGATAAACCTATTTGAGGAATTTATGGAGATTAGCTTGGTGTTTTGGCTACATGTTGAAAAAAATGCTAAAGTTGGAGCATGTTGGCTGCATTGTGTTGACATTGATGTCAACCTAAGATGTTTACCTAAGAAGTCAATTGTTTTGGAATTTATGTCAACAAGTTTTGAGGATTTTTCATCATTATTAGAGACATGATGATGTGTTACTAAGGTTTTTAGAGGCACTACATGCGTTGGAGAACCATTTAGGAAAAATCAAAAAGTTATGGTCATAGAGGAGGTGATTTTCCATATCTTAAGGCATCTTCTCTGGGAGACAATTATGCATAAAACAAAGATAGAAACATCTTCAGTGTGATGCTTATACTATCTAAGAAACAATCATCTCTGAGAGAAAATTCAATCCTCGCGATGATGCTCATAAGTGAAAAAATTTAATTTGTGCCTGCACAAATTTAACATGAGCATTTCCCAAGGTATTAGCCCAAGTTTTTTGAAGGTTTAGAGTTGAATTTAGTTACTCCATACTATATAAGGTTATAAGGTCAAATATAATGAGGATTAGTGTTTTTTATTGATTTCATCTTTCATCATTGATAAAATGTTGGAGTGTGCAATAGAAGGGGTTAGACTGAGAGATAACGTGAGCTACATTATTATAGATAGAGTGCAAATGAAAGATCATATTTGGAGAAATATTGCAGACATGTTGAGAGTGCCTATGGAGAATAAATTATCAAAAATTGTATTGAGATGTGAGTATCATGTTACTTTTGATATGGAGAATAGAGTATTATTGTAGTTGTAGATTAGATGTGAAATTGCTAATAGCGTGTTGCAACAATGACTAGTTGAGCATGTCATGTATAGTTGTAGAAATCATATGCTACATATATTGTTTCTAATTGTTGGTGTTGCATATATTTATATATGATGTCATGGACATATTTTTATGCTATTATTATCATGTGTAGATGATGTTAGGATGATGTATTGGTCGATTTTGTAATGTAGATATTAGTTGTGTTGGAGATGGTTGTTTGGTCAATTTAGTGAGGTCTAAATTGCTACTTTAAAATGTCAACCCGGGGTTCGTAAACTGACGAAGTGAAGTGTACTATATGTACTAGATAACCATTTTCTTAGTCTTTTGTCGTTTTTAGTTTTTTAAGTTTGTTTTTGGATTTATCTTTCCCTAATGTGAGATGATGAAAAGGTGATAAAGCAAGTGAAATATGGATGATTATGGTGATCTCTAAGTGGTTTTTCGAAACTTAAAAGAAAGAAAGCTTTAAAATAACTGCAATGAAATCAATTCTTAAAAAGAAATAAAGACATCAAACAATGAACTAATGACATCGGCCCAGTATCTTTGTTGCTGAATGAAAATGAAAATGAAATCTACACTAAATTCAATTAAAAGTAAGAACAACTAATCCACACTATTTCAACTCTTCAACTCAATCTTCCTTGTGAAAAGATATCATGAAATGTTAAGCAATGTGAAATCTAAAAGAAGTTAAACTGCATAAAAGAAACTAATCACACTACTTTAACTCTCTTGACCTTTTTCCTTTCAGCTTAATTTACCCTGTGAGAAACAATCATGAACAAGTCAAGCAATGTGAGATCTAAAGCAAACTAAATCAAGCTATAATGAGTGATATTCTGGTTCCTAATAAAGTTATTTGATTATAGAAAGAAACCGTTAACAGATGAATAACATGATATCTAAGAGCAGAAAATAAATGTACAACTTAAGGAAATGACAGTACTCGAAATCAAACTTCAGAAAACAAGAGTCAGCGACAAAGACAAGATGATCTCGTATGCCAATAGTTATAAAAAGAAAAGGTGAAAAATTGCCCCGGGCTGCCTAAGAAAACCTGCAGAAAACACTGATCAGTTGTAACCATAAAAGAGCAGCAAAGAAAATGTAAATCAACAGAAATCAAAAAGCTTTGTTATGTACAGCTAATATACATGATGAAATAAAACGCAACATTTAAATGACAACTGTACAGCTAATATACATGAACAGGAAAAAAAGTAATGCAAGAGTTAAAGGACAACTGTACAAGGCTTTAGTGAGCAAGGGCCCTCTGCCACTTCAGCCGATTCATTGAACAGCTACAAGCTTAAGTTTAAACCAGTCTTCTCATATATTAAACAGAAATGTAAAAGTGCAGTGGGGAAATACAACAACTTCGAATTACATTACAAGAGATTAACTTTTACAGTGTTCATGGACGCGTTATTTATAAGGAAAGAAAGCTAAATAAATTAACTAAATCTACTCTATTAACCACGCTGCCAGAGACACGTAAATCCTCTTCAGCCCGAATCTAGGTAACTGTCATCATGTTTATTAAATCTGAGAGGTATGGCTATTGGATTCACGCTACCAGGATGTCTTCGTGGCTAAGGACTGTGCCACGTAGCTTCACATGCTCAAAAACAGAGCTACGCAGAGCCGTGCCACCGCTGAACACTTCCGTTGACTATCCTTTGCCCCTTGTTTGACCGCGGGCTTTTATGGGCGTGCTGGATGATCTGGAGGGACACGTTCCATGTCCTTGACTCCTGTAACTTGCCCATGTGGCTCGTTTCTTCAGAGGACACCTGTAGCATGGTGCTTGACAAAACGACTGCGGAATCCTGTGCTGGCTGCAGAAACCTGGGTCGGCTGCGGAAACCCGTGTCGGCTGCGGAAACTGAGAAGCTTCCGCAGTTGTCTGAACAAAATTCTAAACCAAACAACAGTCATCAGCGTAGTTAGAAAGCCATGTCAAAAGCTCTTTTTTTAAACTAAAATACAATGATTTAATCAACTTGGTGGATGAAATGAGTGGAAAAAAAAGGCTGAGAGGGTGTATAGGAAGGTGCAGGTTCGAGGCTCAACATACCCCCACTGTGAAGGTGTTGCATGTCCTCATGCAACCAAAACTTAGTTATTTTTCCTTAATCCATATGCTCTGAGGCTTCTGCAAGAACATCTAGCCCTCTTCTCTTTCTCTTTGATGCCAAAATGGTCCTTGGTTTCCTGACTAGACATTTGAACTTAAGATTAATCAATGCCCTGCTCAACTTTTTACACTTTTTCTTCAGCTTCCTGTTCTTCTTTTGCCACAGTCCTAAATGGAGCATAGTGTTATCATGGACAATCTTGTCTACCTTACTCTGCTCTTTGAGTGCTTCGTTTTCCTGTTTGATGTGCCTATTTAGGACTTCCAATTCAAACACTTCCTGTTTTAAAGACTGTACTTGTGCATCAAGTGGCAAGGTGGTGCTTGGTCCTGTAGCTGATTGTTCCAAGGACTATAGGTAGTTATATACCTCTTGCTGATTAGGATCTACTTCAGGTGTCTTTCTTGGGCTAGGCTCAAAATCAAAATCTAGTGGAGGAGGAATATTGTCCTCTCTTTCTGGCCGAAAACGGCTTTCATCACGTGGAGGACTTGACTCAATGTCTGGCTGAGCTGGAGCTTTTTCAGGTGTTTCTTCACCTAAATCAATAAAGTGTGATTGTTTTTCTTGGGTTACACTCTTCTTTCCTTTTAGCCTACTGCTCCTCCTCACGTGTGGACTAGTGCTCTTTTCCTGTGCACTCTGTTTTCCTTTTTGTTTCTTTGTTATGGCAGCAGCTTGAAGATGTACTAATCTTTCTGCCAAAGTTTGAGAATCTTCCTCTATGGATGGTTCAGGGGATGGATAGGTTTCTTGAATGGTTATTTTGCCTTTGTCCTTCTTCTGTTTCTTGTTTTTAGCTCCCTCTTCTTCTTTTTTTCTGAATAGTTTCCTAAATGTCTATTGTAGGAGAGTCTTGGGCTGTAATATTCTTTTCTTTCCTCCTACTTCTCTTTGGAATTTTTGGGGAACTGCTTCCAGAGGCTTCAGTCAGTTCTTGGAAGTGGTTTCTTGTCAAAAAAATTTCCCAAGTATCCTTAGTGTTTTTCAACTGATCTTCAATAAGGATTTTTATGAACCCGTGATGGTAAAGATGGGGTTCAATATTGCCTACGTGTTTTTGAACAGTAGAGCTCATTTTCTTCAAGCTTGATAACAGAAAATAAGGCAAATTAAGGGTATAACCTTCCATAAAATTCATCATTAGCCTGGCATGATACATGTACATGGAACCAAAACGACCCTCGCATGTGATAAATTTCTGGATAAGTAATAACAGAGTGGACCATTCTTCTTTTATTGCATGCACAGGGATTCCTTTTGTAAATACAGAGGTATCCATACCTGGGTTTTGGAGCATGATTCTCCATCCTTGATCGTCCACACTTCTGTTTTTGAACCACCTTTCACCTTCTTGTGGAAGACTTGTTGCAGCTGCTATTGTGGCCTCGGTCACTGTAAATTTTAAGTCTCCTATCTCCACTGCGTGTCCATTAAAGGACCGTGCAAAGGCTTTAGTCACTTCTTTGTTATAGCCCCTGAACTTTTGAATGAATCTCAGCCACCTTGCTTTCTTCAACAACTCCTTCGTTTGAGGATAACCCTCCAGGTATTTTGGTCCTTCCGGTTCAGCTCTTAGTAGTTTTCCCATTCTCGGCTTTAAATTCCGACTGAAAATTATACTGCGTATGAAGGTTCAGGAAAAAAATGGGCTGATTACGGGATTCTTAGGGTAACTGGAGTGGCCGTAATCGAAGTTCAGGATGTATGTGGTGACTGTAGCCAGGGTTTGGAGCAAGCTGTAGTGGATGTAGCGGAAATGGAGAACAGGGAATGGTATGAGTACCAAGGGAGTAAAGGGTAAGCAACAGTAACGAGTTCAACATCGAATGCATGCGGGAGTGAAGTGATAAATGGGCAGAATAACGACTGAGTCCTTTTGGATCTGATGACTTGCGCACACGTCTCAGCAGACGGCTGCGGAAATTATGGTGAAGGAGAGCCGTAGTACAGTAGGTCACGTCTCAAAAGTACGGCCAATAAATGGGAGAGCAGTCCATCTCGAGTTTAAATTTAGAATGATCATGGGACCGTTAGAAATGAATAAGGTGTGTGGAATGACATCGTGGAAGAGGAGTGGTGTGGGGCTTGCCGTATCAAATCATTGAATTTAGTGAAACTTGCCATGGTTTAATAACTATGCATAATAATGACATTGAATTGTTATTTGGTAGAGATTTTGGATCATACCTTTGGAAGTTTATCATTTCTTGATTAAGGCTTCTGACCCATTGTTGTTCTTTGATCTTGAAGATGCCCCATGTCTTTGCTGCACTTGGTGATGATGACACTAACCTTTGACTGTGATTTTTTTGAAAATAGAGTGATGCCGGCTGTAAAGACAGAGTGATGCTGGTTGCGGAAATCGTTTCTGGCTGCGGAAACAGGTTCTGGTTGCGGAAACGGTTTCCAGCTGTGGAAACTAAGACAACACCCCTTTAACTGCACAAAGATAGTTAGAGAAGAACTATCTAAATAAAATAGTCCTGAGAGGGACTTTTATTGATGGAATGAAATGAAATGAGTGGAATGAGATGGAAATGAAGTGGAGTGAAGATGGAGATGAAAATGAGATGGATGAACTGAAATGGCAAATGAGGTGGAGTGAAGATGGAAAGAGAGAGATATTTTTTTATTTTTATTTTGGAAAATATAGAGTGTTAGGTGCCCCTGATTTTCACTCTACATTTTCTGTATAAGACTGCCAATCTATGATTGGTTTTCAGGCTTATACAAAAGATTTTTTTTTTTTTTTCAACTGAAAGAAACAAAGACTAGGCTGATGGAGGAGAAGGATTCCTCTCCACCAGCCTCATTGCAGAATTTTCTTGAAACATTTTGACAAATTCCTCTTTTGAGAGTGGCTTATGATAAATTTTCAATCGGTGGCCATTCACAATGAGAGGAGTTTGAAACTCATCAATGGTCTTGACTCGAACTGCTCCATTGCTAAAGACTTCGTCAATCTCATATGGTCCAAGCCAATGAGTCTGAAATTTTCCTTTGAAGTCTTTAAACTTGGAATCAAACAGTAACGCCCAATCTCCCTTTTGAAACTTTTTCTCTTTGATATATCTGTCATGCCACTTATTTCTTTGGTGATGAACTAGATCAGTCCTTAAAATTGCATCTTGTCTTATTTCATCTAGCTCATTCAGCTGCTCCATTCTGTGTTTTTGGGCTTCTGATAGATTCATCCCCAACTGAACTGCCATCTTGAAAGCCTTGACTTGAAACTCAATGGGGAGCAGGACTTCTTTCCCATAAACAAGTTCATAGGGAGAATGTCCTGTTGTATTCCTCCATGTAGTTCTATAGGCCCATAAGGCTTCAGGAAGCCTTTCTGCCCAATCTCTTCTATGTAGATGAACAATTTTGGTGATGATGTTCTCAAGGACTTTGTTTGTAGACTCCACTTGGGCATTTGCTTGCGGATGGTACGGAGTAGATTTTCTATGCTTGATTTTGTATTCTTCCATCAACTTCTCCATCAAATTAGATGTGAATTGACTTCCCTGATCTGTTACAATTTCTCTTGGGACACCAAAACGAGTAAAAATATCCTCAAAAAGAAATTGAACAACTGAATTTTCAGTGGTAGAAGGCAATGCCTTGGCTTCTATCCATTTAGTAACATAATCAGTGCAAACCAATATATACTTCTCTTGTTTAGATGGTGGATTAATAGGTCCAATGAAATCTAAAGCCCATTTTTCAAAGGGTTCGATGAGTACCTGTGGCTGTAATGGCATTTCATTTGAAAGAGTTGGTCTCCCAACTCTTTGGCAACTGTCACACCTCCTGACATATTGTTTTGCATATTTGAAGAGAGAAGGCCAATAATATCCTAAAGAAAGGATTTTATAAGCTGTCCTCTTGTCAGCGAACTGCCCACCGCATGGCTCATCATGACATGCCTTGAGGATGTCAGGCATTTCATCTTCTTGAACACATCTTCTGATCACACAGTCTAGCCCTGTTTTGAACAATTCATTAGAAATCCATGAATAACTCGAACTCTCCTAAATAATTCTTCTCCTTTCATTAGGAAATAAATGTGGAGGTAGTTTCCCTGTAACCAAATAATTAGCAATATCTGCATACCAAGGAGTTTTAGTAGTTACTGCAAACAAATATTCATCTGGAAACTTATCCTCTACAGGAGAATCTTCGTTAGTATTTTGGATTCTAGACAAGAAATCAGCTACCGTATTTTGTTTCCCTGGTCTATCCAACACGGTAATATTGAATTCTTGTAAAAGTAAGAGCCATATGGTAACTCTGCCATTAGTAACGGGTTTGTTCATTAGATATCTAATTGCAGAATGATCAGTATGGACAAAAGTTTCATAGCCAGTTATATAGTGTCTAAATTTATTGATTGCATGAACAACAGCTAAGAACTCTTTCTCAGTCACAGTATAATTTAACTCAGTGGGAGTCAGATTTTTACTGGTGTAGTAAATGGCATAAGGAACTAAATCCTTTTGTCCCAATACAGTTCCTAGAGCTATATCTGAAGCATCTGTAGAAATATGGAAAGGAAGTTTCCAATTTGGTCCTCTCAAAATGGGTGCTTCAGATATTCTTGTTTTCAAAGTTTCAAATGCAGATTGACAGTCAGGATCCCAATTGAATTCACAGTCTTTTGTAAGTAATTTGAAGAGCGGAGATGCTATCTTGGTGAAGTTTTCAATAAATCTTCTATAATATCTAGTAAATCTAAGAAAACTTCTAACATCTCTTTGACAATTTGGAATAGGTAACTTGGAGATGACTTCAACTTTTGATCTATCAACTTTAATCCCATCTCCCGAAATATGATGTCCTAAAACAATCCCTTCAGTAAACATCATAAAACATTTTTCATGAATTAATGAAAGATTTGTTCCTTTACATCTTATAAGGACTTTTTCCAAATTTTCTAATGCCTCTTCAAATGAATTACCATAAACTGTAAAATCATCCATATAGACCTCTACACAATCATGGATTAGGTCGGAAAAAATTCCTAGTACTACCCTTTGAAATGTGGCAGGTGCATTACATAATCCAAAAGGAAGTACTCGGTAGGAAAAAGTTCCCCATGGACAGGTAAATGTGGTCTTGTCCTGATCTTCAGGTGCTACCTGAATTTGATTATAGCCACTAAAACCATCCAAAAATGAAAAATACTTTTTGCCTGCTAAAGTATCTAATACCCGATCAATAAAGGGTAGAGGAAAGTGATCCTTCAAAGTTGCTTTGTTCAATTCCCTGTAATCAATGCAAACCCTCCATTTACCATTCTTTTTAGGTACTATAACCAAGGGAGAAACCCATCGGCTATCTGAAATTAGATAAATGAAGTTTACCTTGAGTAGTTTTTGGAGCTCTTCTTTCACTATCTCCCTAAGGTTTGGATTCATCCTTCTCTGAGGTTGTTGAATTGGTCTACTGTTTTCTTCGATGTAGATGTGATGAATGCAAGTCTTAGGGTCGATACCTTTCATATCGGTATACTCCCATGCAAATGCAGTAGAATGCTTTTGCAAGAGTTTGGTTAACTTTTCTTGTTGTGATCTTTCCAAGTTTCTGTTGATATTCAATGTTTTCCCTGGAAGGATCTCAATGGTGGAACTACCAAACTCTTCCATAGAGAAAAGAGACATCTGTCTAGAGGACAGATACTCAATGTTGGCATCCAACTGAAATTGTGTGTAGTCATATTCTGAAAGTGTTCCAAAGTTTTCTAGTGTGTTTAGAATTTGACTATCTTCACTAATCTCAGAAATGGTAAGGACAGGTTGTATAGTATCTTCATCATCGACCCACTCATCTTCTTCTATTTCTGTTATTGCCTTTGCTGGAGGATACAGATTGAACTTCTTTGTTGAATTACCATCTGAAATATACATATCCCCAAACCTACAACTGATAAAAGCATCAGCTGTCGCTAGCCAAGGTCTTCCTAAAATAAGAGGATGTCCTGCTAGATTACTCTTGGGAGTTAAAATCATGAAATCGACTTGATATTCCCAAGAGTCTAAGGAGACTGGAATGTCTTCTAATACACCATCTGGTTTGATAATTGATCGATCTGCAAGTTGCAGTAAAGTAGGTGTAAAGAGAAGATTAGGAAGTTTTAGTTGTTCCATAGTGTGTCTACTCATAATGTTGATAGTAGCCCCTAAATCAATCCGAGTATTTGGAATTTCAATTCCATTGATATGTGTTTTGACAATTGGACTACCGGGATCTATATACTTCTGCATGGTAATTTTACCCATCATGATATCTGCAATTTTTCCTACCAGGTGGATTCTTCTTGTGTCTCTTGGTTTCTTTCTTGGTCTTTTAAGGCTCAACTCCTTTATTGTTTTTGCTAGAATAGGAATCTCTTTAATGGCTTGTAACAAGGGAATCTTGATACAGACATTCTTCAATTCATCTAGAAAATTATAGTCAGGCAACCAAATTTGTTTTTCCACTCCTTTGTCAATTTGTAATCTTTCAGGAAAAGGAGGTGTGGATAAAGATGCAGGTTAGTCAACTATGGGAGTTGTGGGGGTTAACTCTTTTTCTTTTTCTTTTTGAGTGTTTGGGTTTTTAAGAAATGCTTCAGAACCTTTATTGGCTTCAAGAGACTCTTCCTCAAAAATGTCTTGTTTTTGGGCATCTATAGAAGGCTTATCTAAAATTATACCAGATCTGAGTTGTACATCATTGAGAGGAACAATCATATAGGTAGGAAATTGTTGTCCTTCTACCATATAAGCATTTTGAGGGTTTTTATTATTGGGGTTTGGCAATGGCTGGGAAGGAAGTTGATTTGACTTCTGTTGGAATGGAAGCAAGAGTTGAGAATTTGGATTCTGTTGAGAAGGTTGTTGTTGTTGAAATGGTAATGATAATTGTGGATTTTGATTTGGAAATTGTAAAGCTTGTTGATTTGGAAAAGATGGAGGATATTGATAAAATTGAGAAAATCTTCCATAAGGATTTTGCATACCTTGTGCCCATGTTTGAAAAGGATTTTGAGATTGGGACCAAGATTGCCAAGGATTCCAATTTGGTGGGTTTTGAAAGTTCATAGAGTTGTTAAACCCTTGATTTTGTTGCCCTTGCCAAGGTCTCCTTGCCACAAAACATAGAGACTCAATTGTATTTGGATCTTCTTGAAAGACAGCTTTAAGGCCAGGGATTGAAGGACAATCCTTGGTCTCATGATTTTCTGAACAAATTACACATGTGTCTACAACTTTTGCATCTAAGGGACATTCCCTTAGAGCATGTTTTTTTCAGCATTTTGGGCAAAAGATGGCCAAAGCCTCGGCCTCTGCTTTCTACTTATTATGTATCTTAAGGGTGTCTAGTTGTTCACTAAGACTCCCTAAGATATCAGCTTTGAATTCATCCAGCATATTGCCAATCTCAGCCCTACTTACTGAACCAGTTGCAGATTTATTTGCTCTAATGAGAGAAGGATCTCTAGGTCCCTTTTTAGTTTTAGATTTTCCCCTTGAGAGATGGATACATAGCTCAGCTATATCATTGAGTGAAAGTTGAGATATATCTCCCTTCCCCATCATGTTCAAAATATCTATCCATTCATCTCTGATGGCTTTTAATAGAAGGGCTTTTAAGGTATCCTCATATACATTACTCATTTTTGCTCTTTTCAGGTTGTATTGGAATCTTTCAAGAAAATCTTCCAAGTTTTCATCTTCTCCTTGCACCATTTTGAATACCTCATCCTTGTGATTGGTGGGCATACAATAGTCTAGGTACCTATCCAAAAATGTTTGTTTCATGTCATTCCAAGACCTAATGGATTGAGGGAGTAACCCCATGAACCATTTCAAAGCTGCTCCTTTCAATGTTGAAGGAAACAGTTTGAGTTTTTGAGAGTCTTCCAAATAATCATAAGTTCGACACACGACCTCAAACTCAAATAGAAATGTTTCAGGGTCCTCATTTCTTATCCCATGAAAGTTTGGGAGGACAGATGGTGAGATGTTTTTCATGGTTGCTCGAGAGTCTTCATCAACTATAGGAAACCCAAATGAGTTATATCCATCTGTATTTCCCCCAATGTTACCTCTACCTTCTCCATTATTTCCTCCTCCACCTCCTCTACCTCTACCAAATCCGTTTACTCGTTCCTCTGTCATGATAGTTTCCCTAGAGACTTCAGAGTCCTCTGGTTCCTCTATTAATGGTGAACGAGGAGGAATTCCTCCCTCTTCTTCCTCAGGTGATTCTACTTCTTCAATTACAATTTGTCCTCCTGTGGAAGGAAGGAAAGGGTCTCTTCCTAATTCAGACTCGATAGATGGTGTGGGTGAGTCAACTACTGCTTCTTGAATTCCAGGGACCCTAGGACTAGGAGTGTGGGTTGGAGATGATGAAGATGTCTCTTGTCTATCCCTTGAAGTGGATGGACTTGTAAAAATCAAACTCTTAGCCCTAGCTCTATGCATGTCATTTTTATTTTTTCTTCAAGTCGGGGTAATAATTCCATTTCTGATCTTCGAGGTCACTCTAGGTGCAAGAAGAGAGCATACTTAAGAAACCATTAAACCAATAACTTTCTCTTTTCTGATCCTCCAGATCACTCTAGGTGCAAGAGGAGAGCATACTTTAAGAGGTTATTAATTTTCCTTCCTTGAAATTTTCTTGTTATTATATCTTTTTTTTTTTTAAGAATTTGGCTACCTAATTTCACCTCCCTGGCAACGGCGCCAAAATGTTTGGTCAATTTAGTGAGGTCTAAATTGCTACTTTAAAATGTCTACCCAGGGTTCATAAACTGACGAAGTGAAGTGTACTATATGTACTAGATAACCATTTCCTTAGTCTTTTGTCGTTTTTAGTTTTTTAAGTTTGTTTTTGGATTTATCTTTCCCTAATGTGAGATGATGAAAAGGTGATAAAGAAAGTGAAATATGGATGATTATGGTGATCTCTAAGTGGTTTTTCGAAACTTAAAAGAAAGAAAGCTTTAAAATAATTGCAATGAAATCAATTCTTAAAAAGAAATAAAGACATCAAACAATGAACTAATGACATTGGCCCAGTATCTTTGTTGCTGAATGAAAATGAAAGTGAAATCTACACTAAATTCAATTAAAAGTAAGAACAACTAATCCACACTATTTCAACTCTTCAACTCAATATTCCTTGTGAAAAGATATCATGAAATGTTAAGCAATGTGAAATCTAAAAGAAATTAAACTGCATAAAAGAAACTAATCACACTACTTTAACTCTCTTGACCTTTTGCCTTTCAGCTTAATTTACCCTGTGAGAAACAATCATGAACAAGTCAAGCAATGTGAGATCTAAAGCAAACTAAATCAAGCTATAATGAGTGATATTCTGGTTCCTAATAAAGTTATTTGATTATAGAAAGAAATCGTTAACAGATGAATAGCATGATATCTAAGAGCAGAAAATAAATGTACAACTTAAGGAAATGACAGTACTGGAAATCAAACTTCAGAAAACAAGAGTCAGCGACAAAGACAAGATGATCTCGTATGCCAATAGTTATAAAAAGAAAAGGTGAAAAATTGCCCCGAGCTGCCTAAGAAAACCTGCAAGAAACACTGATCAGTTGTAACCATAAAAAAGCAGTAATGAAAATGCAAATCAACAGAAATCAAAAAGCTTTGTTATTTACAGCTAATATACATGATGAAATAAAACGCAGCATTTAAATGACAGCTGTACAGCTAATATACATGAATAGGAAAAAAAGTAATGCAAGAGTTAAAGGACAACTGTACAAGGCTTTAGTGAGCAGGGGCCCTCTGCCATTTCAGCCGATTCAATGAACAGCTACAAGCTTAAGTTTAAACCAATCTTCTCATATATTAAACAACAACGTAGAAGTGCAGTGGGGAAATACAACAACTTCGAATTACATTACAAGAGATTAACTTTTACAGCGTTCATGGACGCGTTATTTATAAGGAAAGAAAACTAAACAAATTAACTAAATCTACGCTATTAACCACGCTGCCAGAGACACGTAAATCCTCTTCAGCCCGGATCTAGGTAACTGTCATCATGTTTATTAAATCTGAGAGGTATGGCTGTTGGATTCATGCTACCAGGATGTCTTCGTGGCTAAGGACTGTGCCACGTAGCTTCACGTGCTCAAAAACAGAGCTACGCAGAGCCGTGCCACCGATGAACACTTCCGTTGACTATCCTTTGCTCCTTATTTGACCGCGGGCTTTTATGGGTGTGCTGGATGATCTAGAGGGACACGTTCCATGTCCTTGACTCCTGTAACTTTCCCATGTGGCTCATTTCTTCAGAGGACACCTGTAGCATGGTGTTTGACAAAACGGCTGCGGAATCCTGTGCTGGCTGCAGAAACCTGGGTTGGCTGCAGAAGCCTGTGTCGGCTGCGGAAACTGAGAAGCTTCCGCAGCTGTCTGAACAAAATTCTAAACCAAACAACAGTCATCAACGTAGTTAGAAAACAATGTCAAAAGCTCTTTTTTTAAACTAAAATACAATGATTTAATCAACTTGGTGGATGAAATGAGTGGAAAAAGAAGGTTGAGAGGGTGTATAGGAAGGTGCAGGTTCGAGGCTCAACAATGGTTGTGTTGCAAGTGTCTCTATTCAGTTGTTGATGAACTAAATATATTATTGTGTCCAATATGAAAATGGGATGAAATTAGGCCCACGATGTTTTCATGAGTTTGTTGAGTGGAACTTAGTCTGAAATATTGTGAAACGAGGTCAACAAGACTATCTTGAAGGTTGGGACCTTGAGTGGGCAAGCGGTGACTTGCAAATTCAGGGTGTAGTGGTATCCTTCAAGTAGAGGCATGAGAAATTGGGAGTGGTGGATGGATAGACACTTAGGTGTTGGGGAATTGAGTAGGTGGTGGCCTGCAATGTCATGGGAGTGGTGGTTTCTATCAGGTGGTGGCCTACAATGTGGTGGGAGTGGTGGATTCCAACAGGTGGTGGAATACAAAGTTCATATAGGTAGTGGCCTAGAGCGAGTATCGGCTCGCGTGATTGAAAAGTTGTAGCTTTCACACTAATGGTGGGCATTGATCATATTTAAAAGAAATATTTTTACTCATAGAAGAAGAGTGAAGAAAAACATCTAATGGTGGTTTTATCCCTTTTGGGTTTCCACCTAACATCTGATCTCCTTATGTGCGATGATGTGCTTTGATGTCTTGTTGCACATGGTTATTTTCTAGTTTTATAACTTCTCAAGTGGATTACTTTGTTTATGTTTAGATATGATCATATACTATGTTACTTATGAATGAATGAATCAAGGTTCGTGAAAAAAGAAGAAGGAAAATTTGGTAAAAATTGATAGTAGGGAACAATAATGATTCACACCCCCCACCCCCACCTCTTAGTTTTGTTCACACTTCCAATAGATGGAATGACCAATTCCAAAAATGTTGAAGAATATTAGAGGATTCTTATAGTTGCAAAGCTATTGCCACAAGTTTGTCAGGAATTAGAAACAAATGGAAACACCTATGACAACATTATTGGAAGATGTGGCTTTTATTGAACTCAAGAAGAAACAAAATATTTTGACTAACTTAAGGATGCTATGTTTATAGCTCCCATATCAGACACACTTAACATCACAAAAACATTGGTTATGGAGTGTGATTCCTATAGACATGGCATTGGTGTGGTGCTAATGCAAGAAAAAAGCCCTCTTAAGATTGAAAGTAACAAAATTAAAGGGAATATATTACTTAATCCCATTTATGAAAAGGAAATGTTGGCCATATTAAATTATGTTAAGGAATTACATCCCTAACTAATAGGAAGATAGTTAAAGGTAAAAATAGATCACAGCAGTCTGAAGATTTTCTTGGAAAAATGATTATCTTCAAAAGAGAAACAAAGCTCAATTACAAATATGATAGGCTATGTCTTTGAAATATCTGTGATATTGAAACATAATATGGTGGTAGATGCACATTCAACGAAGAAAGAAGAAAATGATGGTTTAAAATGTGATATTACCATTCCACAATCTTACTGGGTAAAATATGTAAGGATTAGAAATGTTGTGTAACTCATTAATAACTAGAAGAGAATCCAATTTTATTAGATAAATTTGTGCATAAAAATTATTTTCTAAGGTGTCAAGCTCTCCTATATTTATGCAAGAATTCACAATTCAAACACAAGGTCCTTATGGAATTGCACACCTTTCCTATAGAAGGGAATTTAGGGTTCTTGAAAACATACCATGGGATTAAGAATTATACTTTCATAGAAGGTTTTGAATTTTTTTTTCAAATGTTTATGGTTGAATGTGTGGCTAACCAATATAATGAGGAAGATAGAATCAAGATCATAGGTATCCTGTAACCATTACTTCTACCAAGTCAATGTTGGTACAAGGCTTTATTGATTTTATTACAAGTCTCTCCAGTTCTAAAGAAAAGAAGGTTATCATGGTAGTAATGGATAGAATCACAAAGTGTAACCATTTTTGTTCACTTTGTCATCCTCTAAAGTAAGCATAGTAGCCAAAACATTCATGGAAATAATTAAAAAGGTACATGGAATCCCAAATATTATTGTAAATGAAAGAGATCTAGTTTTCATTGGAAATTTGTGGGCTAGATTATTTTCTTGGTTGGTTACTCAATTAGATCATAGCTCCTCTTACTATCCTCAATTTGAGAAGAAAAATAATATTGTGAATAAATTCCTAAAAGAATATCTTCATCACTTTGGATTTGATTAACTGACACAATGGGTCAAGTGGTATCCCTTGACAGAAGGGTGGTACAATGGATCCTTCAATACTTCATCAAAAGAGCCCCCATTTATGGAACTTTATGGATATCACCCTCCACCCATCACATTGCCCATGAAATAGAGAGAAAATGTTTGAGTAATGAAGGACAACATAGAGCACCAACAAAAAAAGATTCTCAAACTATTGAAGGAGAACTTGGTTATAAGATGGAATAGAATTGAACAACAAACATATTAAAATCATAGGAAAAGGGAATTTAATTAGAGGGATTGGGTTTTTATATGGCTACAACCATACAAATAAATATTTCTCAAAAAACAAAGGAAGTAAAATAAATTAGCACCAAAGAATTATGGTCTCTATAAAGCTTTGTAGAGGATTGCAAGTAAGGATTACAAATTAGAGTTTCATCCATCTTCATGTGCGCATCTAATTTTCCATTTTTGGTTCTTAAATAAGGTAACTAACAACAATATCCCAAATCAAACTATATTATTAGAGGTTAAAAAGAAGGAAAAATCATACAAGAACCAAAGAGAATCCTTGAAACAAAAATCAAGTAGCGGTATTGTTGAGCATTACTAAATACCTCGTCAAGTTGAAGAACCTACCTGTGGAAGAACTTGTTGGATTCACAATTATCATTACACCAAAACCCACAGGTGTTAGTAAATGGATGCATCGCTAGAATTAATAAATCCACAAGACATGGTTAAGCACATGTTGCTAAACACGCAAGGAGCATTCGTTTATCCAATGTCCAACAATCTCCCTCGAGTTCAAGTCAAGTGTGATTCAAACCCGCCACCTTTGACTCTGATACTACTTGTTGGAATCACGATTTTCTATTTTAATAAATGGACACATTGCTAGAGTTTGTCCAATAGAAGTGATATGATAAGGTGAGTTGTTCATTTAGAAACATTTAGATCTAATCAAGTGTCAAATAAAATACTTGTTTGAAGGGGAAGGACATGTTAATCGATAGACGTGTCATCTATATCCCTATATATTGCCTTATTATTTTTTATTGTTAGATTAATATTGTTAGGTAAAACATTTAGTTATATTTGTACTCCTTATATCCTATATAAACGAAATATTATTTTAGAGGATCTTAGTTATTTTATATATTTATTCTATTGTAAAAAGAGGCTTATGCCATAAAAAAAAATCATTATTTTTCATTCTTATATTTTGGTCTTAAATCACTAAGTTACTTATTTCAATATTTTTAAAGCTATTTGAGTGATTTGTGCCTAACAATAATGTTGAACCCATTGGTATTGTACCATTTCCCACCATTAAAACAAAACCCTTAGAGCTATGTGCAACCGAGGAAATGGGAAACCTTGTCCCGTATATAAAATAGGGGAAATTGATCTTATCCATATATTTACTCCCTCTCCGTCAAATGCACTCTAGAGGATGATGCATATTAAGGGGTGTGAATAATTATATCAACTATATTATTTGCCAATCCTAAAATGGATTTTTCTTTAAAAAACAAAAAAAAAAGTTGTTATAGCAAAATATGGAGTCTTTAATAAAAATATCTCATATTGAGTTAATTCAGTAGGTGCATGATGGGGTTGTCTTTGATAAAAAAATATCTCATATTGAGTTAATTTAGTAGGTGCATTAAGGAGTTCTTTTTCTTTGATAGAGTTGTTATTGGGCACATCTTTTTCTTTGATAGAGTTGTTATTGGGCACATTTTTATAGGCACTAGGATCTTAATTGAATCATGAAAATTGGAGCTGGATAAAGAGGGTGTTGTGCAGATTAAATATTTTGGTTATTGCATTTAGAAAATGATATTAATTGATGACAAAATTAAAAAAGAAAATAATCAACCTTTATTACAGAATGTTAAATTTTACAAACCCTGTTATCTTAATTATGGTAACTAAAGTTAAAAAACATTAAAAAAATGAAGTTTAAAATATATTTCATTTTTTAAATTAAAAATAAAAACGGAAATAAAAATGAAATAAAAAAATTATGAAAAAAATGTGTTAATTGAATTCTTTCAGAATAAAAATATAAATCTTATAAAAAAAATGAGATTCAAGATTTTAATAGGTTAATAAACATTAAATAATTCTAATGCCTATCAATATTTTTCGTAAACTTAAATTCGATATACAATTATATGAATCTATTTGCATCCAACATTTCCTCTTAATTTTAACCAATGTTGTCTACTAGTCTACGTCTCAAACTAACTTACAAAACTTGAGATCAACCCTAATAATAACTGTGTGCAAGCATACATTATTACACTGTAATACCCAACATTATTCTTATTCTACCAATGAGCAGTTCTCCTAATATTTTTACATGATGATGAAGGAATGCCGTTTGTTTTCCTCCTACACATACCAAACGTAACGGGTAGCACAAGGATGATGTGTCGTGGCCCATTTCTGGCTTGTTTGAACAAACCCAGGCTGAATCGCAGTATTTTTCTGGTTTGTATTTCAAGAATAAACCAAGAATAAATCGTTCGTTCAATTTGTTATATATGTTGATTTAATTCTTGGATATTTTCTGCGCAGTACTTTTCTGGTCTTTACTTCAAGAATAAATAGTTCATTCAATTTATTTTATATATTTGATATTTGTTAAAATTGCAGGTTTGAAGTTATTCTTTATAATTTTGTAAAGGTTTTTAATTGAAATTAAATAAAAATGTAAAATCAAAATCTTGTTTCATCTTTTGCAACCAAAAAGACAATAACTCTTTAAAAGTGGAGAATTGATGATTTTTTTGATGGGAGATAGATATTTAAAGAAAATAAGAATAAATCGAGAGGAAATAATTTATAAAGTTATTATACTAAAGATGAATGTTACGATGCGTAAAATTGCACTGTCAGTCTTGCTATGTCTCACATATGTTCTAAAAAGTCGAACACTTTCTTGCTGGCATTTTGTTTATTCATCCTTTTTAAATTTTTCTAATGAAGTTACTTTGCAACTTGTCATTCTTTTACATATAAGAAATTCATCCTTTTTAAAATTTTCTAATGAAGTTACTTTCCAACTTGTCATTCTTTTACATATAAGAAAGCATATCACCGTACCGGTTAAATTCTCCGGCCAACCCTACTTCAATACACTAATGACATACCAAAAGGGAAACGGGGATTCTTAATCTAATCACGATAATTACATGATGATGCAGGACTCTTGTTTAGTTGGTTCCACGACGATCAAGATATTGGGACCACAACATTTCTCGTATTCATGAACAAGCCCTACATAGAGGATACCCATAATAGTTTAAGAGGATTTAAATTTTCTTAGAAACTAATAGAAAATTTTGTTAAATTTTTTATAAAATTGGATATAAATTTTAAGAAATCTAAGTTATAGTTGTCAAGTTTCAAGATTTTAAGTGTTTTAATTTTTTTTAATAATATTGAATCTATTTCCACCATCAAAAAATATTCAAATATTATTATTATAGTATTTTTTAAATTTTTTTATTTTTTTTTTAATCAAATCCACTAATATTTTGCTCTGTATAAACAAGCCAATCATAAAAAATAATAATTTACATTGAAAACTATAACCCCTCCCCTGCCCTTTCCTTTTTCACCACCTACAACTTCTCTTCCTTAGCCACCTCCACTTCCTCTCCACATTTTCCTCTACTTTACTTTTTTCCAAAAGACACTTCCTTTTCGCTCTCCTTTTTCTTTTCCTTAGCCTCCCTCTTTACCCCTCCACCACCTCTTCCAGTTAAAGCTCCTCCTCCTTTTTCACCTCCACTTCCTCCTCTTTTCCCACCATAGAGAGCAACTGAGCCAACGGGATCCGTCTCTCTAATCACAGTCCATGTGAATTCTCCTTCGTATTGATCGTCAAGGAATAGATTCCTGTAGTCAGCCAAACATTAAAAACCATTAACACCAGAGACAAGTTATATCGCAAGGACCCAAATAGTTGTTTACCTTCGATTTTCGTAACAGAATGCAAGGAGAACTACTTGCATTTATAGCAATCCTTCGAGTGTAACTAACTGTAGATCAAACCCATGTCAGTCCACCATTACATTATCAATTTTTTCCCGTTCTTAAAGTGGGGTTGACAAAGGTTTTTCTTAAAATTAAAATATTTTCTAAACCAAAAAAATGTGTGGTATAATTAAAAAACATAAATGTGTCAGATATAATTAAAAACATAAATGATATAATTAAAAAACATAAATGAATACAGATTATGGTTACTGAATTTGTTGTTGATATCACACTTCAATATATCTGACTCACATTGAAGGTTTATATGAATTAAGATAATTTGGTAATTTAAATATAACAAAATTAAAAATTAAAACAAAAAAAATTTAAATCTCATATTTTTCAAAAATATTTCAACACAGAATTTCAATAAATTATTTGAAAACTTATATTAATTAATTTATGTATTATGAATGATATATAAAAATGAAATTTTTAAAAAAATAAAATAAAAAATATCAGATACTTTCTAAGAAGAGTAAGAGTAATAATTGAGAAATATGTAATACATTCAGTTCATAATATAAAATTAATATGCAATATTTAAAAATATTTATAATAATAAAAGTTATAGATATAAATTATCAATAAATTTTTTAATATGGAACATCAAGTAATATTCGAGTATGCTTAAAAATATATTAATCGCAAAAAATAGTTTAAACTTCTAAACATTTTGGTACTTTTTAGGTATATATTTTTTAAAAATTTTCTCTAAAATCTAACAACGTATTTTTCACTTACACACTTAAATTGTATATTACATATTAAATTCAAAAATACACTTTAAACAATGAAAAATTACTCATTATATATAAAGAGAACAACTATAGATTCATTAGAAATTATCAAGAGATAAGAGATAGTTAAAAAAAAAAAATTACAACTAAAAATATTTCATCTTTCTTGAAACATGCTACATCCTTACTTAAAATGAATCTATAACAAGGCCATATAAGCTTTCCTGGGGCTTAGTTTAATTATTGAATTTTGAAAAGTATGAACCATGTGTCACATTTGGAAAAAGCCTATAGTGTAGACACTCCCACTTTGTTTAAATATAGTTAAATTAGAATAAAAAAACAATAAAGACATACAATTTTATATTAATAAAATTTACAATTAAAATAGCAAGATAATTGATAATTGCATTCATGATTGCATTGTCTCTCGGAAGAAAGAGATAATAATAACTTTATTCGTGGATGATTTTTAATAAATTTTAATGCCATATTCGTTTATTTTAATCTATTATTTCTATAGATTTGTATAGGAAATCTATAATTTTTTAGACAAACTCCATCCATGCAAGTGAATGGAAGATTATGCAAAGATGGAGAGGAACTTTTAGAACAATCACGTGAGGTTATTGGCGTTGTAAATAAATTCAAGTAGAAGATACATTAATGCCTCAAACACAATTATAATATACATATTACATTAACATAAACCTAAATAATAATAATCGTGTTGTGATGATGAACCACATTATCACGAACAACATTAGGGGGTTAAAGTTGTCCATCAAATTCATGATGCTTTAGTTTTTATGTGATACATAGATCGATAGATGTCGTAAGTGTTTTTATGAACTCACCATGATTATTTAAATATTATCATTCCAGAATACCAACCAAAATTTTAATAGATAAAATTATTATATTAAAAAAAAAACTTTTTAATAATGTAAACTTTATAAATTGCAATTTCATTTTTGGTCAAAATAAGGAAGATATTCCAATATTTTTGAATACAATAAAGTTGAGCACTTAATGATTTATATGAAAATATAAATGAATAAGAATGAAATTGTGTGTTTCTTTTTTCTAATTTAAAAATAAAACATTAGATAAAAATATTCAAAACTACCAACCCACATTATGATTAAGAAAAATAAATATATTCACAATTTATATAATATTGATGATTAGTATATTTATTTTGTTAATATACTAATGATTAATATATTTGTTATACATTTAGTATAATAAAATTGTTTTTAATTATAATAAGAATAAGATAGAATAATAATTTAAAAAAATAATTATTAATATAAATATGATTGAATTATTTTCCCAAAATAAATATTTCTTTTATGTTAAAATATAGTTATTATTTTTACTGTATAAAATAAATATAATTTATTTATTATATTTAAAACAAAATCATTATTAAAGATCTCAAACTTTGAACTTTCTTGAAACATATGGGACATATTACTTCTATACAAATAATTAAGTAAATAAAACTCTATTTTTTAAATAGATCTTTTTATAAACTGACAAATATTATACACCGTTGCAAAACTAAATAAACTAATCAAAATTTAAATAAATAAAATTATTTATTAAAAAAATATATATTTTTTTAATAATGTAAACTTTATACTTGCAATTCAATTTTTAGTCAAAATGCTGAATCAATGCAATTATACCCGGCATGATAATAACCAGTAGGTTAATGATTATGTTCATCTTATTCATTAAATCACACTTTATTTTTTATTTAGCACAAGATAACCTAAAAATATGTGGATACGAATGCTTTATTAAGTAGACCCTGGATAACAATTGCGCGGAAATCTCTTATTGAAAATTGTCGTCTAGCCATCCAAAACTTTTTTCGAAAAGAAATGGCGATATAGAGTATTGCCCTTTTTGTTTTTTTTTGAAGGAAGAGACTTTTTATTAACTGATATAGAGTATTGCTTTTCTTTTTGGAAGAAAATTTTATACTATTTTATATAAATTAGTATCATACTCCGTTTTATTATTTAAATTACATGATAGATTTTTTTGACCTAAACTAAATAAGTGATTAAAACTTAAATAAATAAAATTATTATATTAAAAAAAATAACTTCATTTTAGTAATATAAACTTTATACATTCCAATTCATTTTTTTTATTCAAAATGCCAATTAATTGAAATTCGACTAAATTTCAATTGCTTTATAACCCATCATAACCCCATCCCATCTCTTTAGGTCGTTCGGAGACTTCAATTCGTCCACAAAGATGTGACGATTATTGGAATTTAAGGGGTCTCCAACCGATAGGTCAAAACCAATTTAAAGTTAGATAAAAAAGCGTGTAATGTAAAGTTGATTTGATGTATTTTCTCACTTCCACTTTATGATAAGATATGATGTAGTTGCCCACTTTCACAGATCACGATAATCCCGTACATGGTCTGATAATCACATTTCCTACCTTTACATGTGCGTGTTTAGAAGGTACGTTTTATCTATCTTCATATAGGAATTACTGGTAATTGGACAACATTTTAACGTTGGATTATAGTGTTTAGCTGATAATTTTTTGAATCCTAAATTTATCTTACGATGTAAACTTGGAATCTTAGGATGTAAAAATAAGGAAAGAATCTATTATAAGTGTAAAATAGATGTATGTTGATTTTATTGATGAAGAAGAGTGTTTTGAATAAAGAAATTTATTTTTTTATTTAAATTTTTTTGATTGTATTTTTAATATGAATATTTAAAAAGTTAAAAAATTAAAATATAAATATTTAAAAAATTTATTTAGCTAATAAGATAAAAAAAAAAATTAATATAATATACAAAGTTACTATTTAATATTTTTTTAATGAAAAAGTGATTAATAACATAATAATCTCGTAAGAATATGAAAAGTTGCTATTTAATATTTTCCTTCTAAATAAAAAATAATTAGTAGAATAATAATATGATGAGATAACCCATGTGAGAATAATCTCAGCGTTTGCAACATAATATCAAAATCAGAACACGATACATGAATTGCGAGAGAATATTAAGACATAAATATAAATGTTTTTTTGTTTTCTTAATTAGTATTCTCTTACATAAAGTTTATGTTGTCTGAGATTAATAATTGATGAACTACTTTTTTGGATATAGCTTTTAAAGTAATTATTCAAAATTTTAAGTAGTTTTAAAGGATATAGTTACTTGCACATTTTAATCGATTTCAATAAAATAATTGTACTAAGATGAAAGGGCCAAAGTTTTCTCTTATATAAATCCGCAGCGTAAAACTACAAAAGGCAATGTACATATTTATTATATCAAAATTATAAGGTGATGATTTGTATGGTGATGAGAAGAAGTTTCCCTTTTTAGTTGGATGCTTTTTATTTCACTCTGAGGTGGATGATTTTACTTTTTTAGTCAGATGATTTTATTTTTTATTTTATTTTGAATTATAAGAGATTGCGGGATTGCTTGCAGAGGGAATATATTTTTCATTTGGATATGAGATCAAGGGGTTACAATGCATTACGTCTTTTATGTTTGCACCACATCCATATTTAAATAAAAATGAAAATTAAAAGGAAAGGAAATGTTTCTTTTTAGTTCTCAACTTGGCCACTTCAACTCGATTTGGTTGGGTTATAAAATGCCCCCCACATGGTTGGTTTTTTTATACTTTTGGGTTGTAAGCTCCCCATATGGATTTTTTATACTTTTTCGTGCATGCGTTTCTCTATTCTCAATGGCTTTAAATTTTTGATATGTCTTCCCGCATGTGCTCCTCCATTCTCAATCAATTTAACCAACTTGTTGCAAAAGTCGATTTATTTTGTTTACTTTTGAATCAAAGTAATATATTAAACTAGTTTCAAGCCCTAAAAATATTTGGAATTTTGCAGATCAGATCAGATTTAAAGTTGGGTCGAGGACAAGCCTCGTACATGGTTCATGGGAGAGGAGATCACAGGAATGATGTTTGCACTTCCATTCACATTTCTCCATGTAGGGCACAGATAAGGTTCAACACATAAGAACACACTGACTGTGAAGACAACGTTTCTTGCAATGATGCTACCAAGGAGGATGCAAGGAGGACAAATCTTGGAGCAACCAACCATTCATTGGTGGCCACATGGGAGCTCCATGGATCATCATTCCTTAGATAGAATGTTTGTAGTTCCTTATTTGCATGTGAAGTTCCTTATTTGCATGCACCCAAATTCCTCACCCGCAATGAAGAGAAGTGGTTCTCACGGATCAATTGAATGTGCATTGGCAAGTATTCATTAACACTTTCATATCTTTGGGACACTTTGTTGATGGGAAATCGTTCAGGACGATGCGAAGATATTTCATATTCAGTTAGTATAATTGGTAAACTCCCAACTTTTGATATGTGTGCATAACCATCTGAGCAATGTAATTCTAATTAAAACTATCCCCAATCCTATATATGAAAAATAATTTAACATCAATTCAAAAGTTATCAATATAAAAAATGTAGGTCTAAGCTTCATATTGTCTTACATGACCATGCTTTTCATATTTTGAGAGTTCTTAAAGCTTTTTCATTTTATTTCGATATTGAAAATCTTTGAAAACTCCTCATATAGATGAAACTTTTCAGTGTTTGCTCGAATTCCCTCAATTGCTTCCCTAAGAGTCTCAGCTAGAAAAAACCTCCATCCATCCGAAGTAAAAGTAGAAGGAACTTCCATCCATCCTAATCATACAAAAGTAATCAGTATGTATATCAGATTTACGAAAAACCTAGACTCATGTTAAAAATATATAATTTTATGTGTTGATGTATGTTACAGATTCATTAATCTCTCATCACATTACTTTCTAAAAATGGTAAAGGGACCATTCAAATTTAATTTCACTAATATTCATTCAAGAATAAATTACAATGATAAAAATATTTTAATCCTCTTATATGGAGTCTTACCATCTAAATTTCGACATCTAAACGGAATTCTATTTAGGTAGTAAAAAAAATTATTGTTTAAAATTCCTTCGTTTCCTTCGATAACCATCAACATACCGTGAGTTTACCTAGAAGAACTTACAAAAGACAGAGCACTACTAAGCCTTATATTAAAAATCCCTGCATGTACTCCTCTAAATTATTAGATACATGGTGTAAAACCAAGGAATCTGTACATGAAAAGAAGCTCTACAATAGTGTACCGTCATTACTCGTGACACTCCTTTGCACCTATGCCTCTCTCTGTAGGGACTTCCTCTACCATATGTTGCCTTTGAATGCATACTTTTATATATATCTTATATTTTTAACTTGTCCTAACTATTTTACGATGTCAATCCTCTAACATATGTTCCATTTGAATGGATATATATATATATATATATATATATATATATATATATATATATATATATATATATATATATTATACTTTTAACTTGTTCTAACTATTTTACGATGTCGAAATAGATATAATCCGAGTTGAATATTGAAATATGATCATCAACGAAAATAACAAAGTTTCGAGAGAGCTAAATCACATGCAATAACGAAAAGAATTTACAGAATATTAATCTCTAACCTACCAAATGTTTTATTGATTTAATATACTTAAGCTTTTAATAATGGAGAGTTAATTTTATTTAAACATTTAACCATTTAGTTTTATATTTTATATAAATATTTGAAATAATTAGTTGTAGGTAATTTAATTTTTTAAAATTTGATATTATATATATTCACATTTTGAAATTTTATAGAGATTGGTCAAAATTAAAAATTTGAGTGATGTGATTTGTATAATTTGAATATTTTATAAGTTTTTGAGAATACTTAATGTATTTATACATTTTAAACAATTAGTATAGCCCACAATTATATAACCTAATCTCATTAAAAAAAAACTAAAACCAATTAAATTTGGGAAGAAAATGTCAATAATAAATTTTAAAAATAGTTTTTAAACTATTCCTCGATATATGATTATGTATTTTTATCATTATCATATACTATTCATCAATATATTATAATATTTTTTATCATTATCATCTATTTGGTTTATTTTTCATTACATTAAGACAAATAAAATGGAGTCTTTGTCATTCTTATTTCAACGGAATCTTGCAAAGTATGCTCGAAGGGAACACTATAGATAGATTCATGGTCAATTTTAGGGGCAAATTTTAGCCCAAGGGTGAAATTTAAGGGGTTTTTCATTTTAGAGGGGCTAAATTTTTATAAAACACCCATTTCATATATTTAGCCCAACTTTTATTTATAAAATAAATTTTTTTTTCATTTAGCCCAAAAAAAGGGGTGAATAAACTATGAAAATACACATTTGACCCGATTCGCCTCGTTTGGGAGGTTATATTCCATTACAATTGCTCGATTTTCTGCTTTGCAATGTTAAATTCGTTTGCAATCACCCATATTTTGGTTTGAGAAGTTGTATTTGGTCCGAATCGCCCTGATTTCTTCTATGAACGACTTCGTGTTTTCAAATCTGGTTTTCATCGATGGCAAGGGTGTAAATAAATAAAAATATAAATAAAGTGGAGGTATGGTAAATAAATAAGGCCTCTTTTTATACTTACTCCAAAGGTATGGTAAATAAATAAAAATATAAATAAACTAGAGGTATGGTAAATAAATAAAACATTTTCCTTTATATTTACTCCACAAGTCACCTTATATTTACGAACAATAAAAAAATGCATTATATTTAGGTGAAGCCTATGGGCCAAATACCATGGGCCAAATTATTATTAATACCATGCAAAAAACATTATTAACCCTAATATTAGTATTAATAAAAATAAAGACGGCACATGGTATTGACCCATGGTATTCACGTGGAATGTAGCCTATTTAAAGAGGGGAAATAAACCAACATAGGTCCATGTGTACTTTGGATCTGCTAAGCGCCGAGAGGGATCAGATATTGTGATATGCAAACTAGCATAGAGTGAAACAATATTTGATCCTTCTAGGGGCTTGGTAGATCAAGAGTAAAAATGGATCTTATAATTCAATGTCACTTAAACATTTTAACTCGTTAAAAATTAAATAAATAAATAAAATAAATAAATAAATTATTAACTTTATTAATTTTTATAAATTACTAATAGTAGTTTTTCAGCTCGAGGTTTATGATAACCAATGGTATTGGCCCATGGTAATACCATGGTATTCATGTGATTGTAGACTATTTAAAGGGGAAATTCTATCACCTTAGATCCATCTTATTTCTGGGTCTACCTGATAGGGATAAATAGATTTCATCCCTCTAATAGTGGTAGATGTGGAGTTAAGATGGATGTAGGTTGGTTTTTATGATAATGAAGATATTAAATAGACTTAGGAAAATATATTGTAAAAAACATCTTAAGGTGAATGGTTAAAACTACATTTAGTCACTTCACAACATTTATTAAAAAGTACCAATACCTCCATTAATATTGGTTTTTTCTGATTTAACAAAAAAAAATTCAAAACAATGAAATCTTATCAGTCTTTCTACATCACCCTCGCAGAAGAGAGATAGTCACTACCTAGATTTCCCATCATTTTTCAAACGTCCTCAATATGATATCTTCATGAAAAAGTTAAGGTACACATGTTGGATTAGTTTTTTGAAAAATATGCTGGTTTGTACAACCTTTCATCTTGTGTAAGAGACATATACATAAAAAAAATAAAAAATAAAAATAAAAAATAAATAAATAAACTTTTACTACAAAGATTCAACCTACACTATTCATATCAAATTAATTGATGAACATTTAATCCCATCTAAAGTGATTGAAGTACTAAGCAAGGATACATATGTCACATGGCTCTTATCCTTAACATTTATGAATTTATGTCAAACCTCCGTTTAAAATCTTTCAAGTTGAGTAAGAGCGTATGGTGCCCTTCCCAAACCTTGGTTGGCTCACAGTTGTACCCGTGGCTAGGTCGCACGTTAAGCTTAGGGGAAAGGAAATTTAATGAGACCGAGGCTACAAGGGTGAGGTCATAATGATTGTCGATTTGTATTGATCCAATGGTGCTAGGAACCCAGGATTTTACCTAACCAATTTTACACACCCTCAGGTCGATGTTCGATCATTTTAGACAATTGGGTTTGGGTTCCTGTAGCTCCATAGCAGTTTTCCTCTGTGAAGGCTGAGTAGGTTCGAACTCTCATCCCCATGATCTCTGGAGTCCTTCTTGTCACGACTGATACTAGTAAGAATTCCCTTTTAGCTTGTTTTTTAGTTCCAATATTAAAATTTTCCGAATAAGGTTGAGAAACATTGATTAATTGAGCTTGATGGTTCTGTGACAGTATTGGGCTTTTCCTCTAAGGCAAGGCTTGACTTCTCGACTCTCAGGAAGGTCGGACTGGTTAAGGTCATTCATAATCAAGGTAAATAACAATCTCAGACTAGCAAATGACAGATTCCTTTGATTGAATCATGGTGTATCAATCTGAAGGTCTGAGTCAGGGTAACAAGGCTTTTATTGATAGGATGGAAACTATGGTTTCAAGATCTCTCCTCATCCATAGGTACATACTAAGCATTCATTTCATTTTTTTTCCTATTTAAGATTTTGGGTTTTAATGCCATCAAATCTAAATAGGGGTTTCTTACCGCAAGTATGCTACTTGCCCTTTGGTACCCTCACCATATCCTTTGTCGTTATACAGAGGTTGGATATTCTCTTGTTGTGAAAATACTCCTAGCTTTTTCTGAGGTTGGGGCGGGGATTTGACTATCATTCTTCGGTCCACGGCTCACTAGGACTGGCTTTAAATCAATATCAAAGATTTGTCCAGGGTTTTGTGTATTTGCACGTTTCAGTTCTTCAATGCTCTATTTCTAAATTAAAGCTGTTAGTTCGAAAAACTTAGGACCGAAAGTAATTTCTCTTATGTTTTATTTATAATTTCCCTACGTGGCGAGGATGTTGTACTATGCTCAAACTATTCCATTGTGAACATATACTATTTAATACTTATGTTTCTGTTAATGAAGTTTTAGATCCAATTTCATAACTTGGAACTTATATAATTGATCGAGTGGTTTTTGCAATGTTACTCTACTCCTATTTTATGGCATTCATATTATGAGGAACATGTTGTCTGTCGGCTAGAAGTCATAATTCTTATTGGTTATGAGGAATAAGGTCAGAATTTTCTCTGTGATAGAAAGTATTTTCTTTTCCTAGAATCTTGTAGGAATATGATAGTTGAAACATAAGTTACAAAGATTAATATTTCTCCCAGTTCTTTGCAGTTTTCATGTTAATCATATGAATATAAAAGATACCCTCGACTAGGGTAGCATTTGCATGTGATGTTTTTTATAGTTTATGGTTGTGGCTTATTTATTTCATCTTGGATTAAACTTGTCTTAGTATTTAAATAATTCCTTACCAATGATTGTCAATAAATTCTACTATAGCATTGTTTTCCGAATCTGCACATAAATTTATTTTATCTTACTTAGTTATTTGGGTGGCCTTTACTATTCATGAAAATATAGTTTCTTTCAAGCCGCTAATTTGTTTACAAGTGTGTGTGTGTGTGTGTGTGTGTGTGTATGGAGTTATTTTATCCCATTTTTACAGTCTTAAATCTATCAAAAATAAACTAAGAATGGGTCTGATAAGTGTTAACTAGTTCACTGCTATCCTCTCTGTCTATAATTTATAAATAACTGAACTTATCAGAGAGCTTAATATTTACTTATCTGTCTCGTGGATAAGTGTTCTTCAGAAATATTGTTGTTTTACTTATCTGTCTGGAAGTCTCTTTCCTCCCAACCACGAGTCTGGCAATTATATCCACACTCTCCCCCGAGCACTTCCTGTGTTCCTCATTGGATTGTCCAGTTACAGTCAGTACCTTGGGACTCAGGGTTTCTGCCCAGCCTCAAGTTTTGTACTTTTATTTTGACTGTTCTTTTTCAATTTATCCCACTGGCTTTTCCTTTTCTCTCCCAGGTCAATGATTTTCCCCTCTTCCCTTTTTCAGGTAGAGGGTAATTGTTTTTTCTTGGAAACCATTTCTTTTAACTATATTAAACAATTGTTATTTTATTAAAATATCATTACCAAAAATTTTGGTAAACACAACATATATTTCTTGGCATTCTAGCCTCAGTGAGTTAATATTCAAGCACTAGCATGTCATAAAATCTAAATTAACATTTAACATAAACTAACTTAGTAACTTCAGTCATTTTATATGACTTGGGGGTGTTACATCTGCCCCCCCATATGAGGAACAACGTCCCTGGTGTTCTCTCTGTTTTCTAAAAACAAGGCTGGATAAGTCTTCCGCATAAACTCCTCCTCTTCCCAAGTGGCCTCATCCGAACCAAAGTGCTTCCATTTCACTTTAACCTGGGTGATGGCTCGCTTCCGCAAGTTGGTTTCTCTCTGGTCGAGAATACGAAGAGGTTCTGCCAGGAATTCTCCTTCCGGTTCGACCTGAAACAACAAAAATTTCAACTTTCAGTTGTCAATATATATATATATATATATATATATATATATATATATATATATATATATATATATATATATATATATATATATATATATATATATATATATATATATATATATATCTAGCTATATATATATATATATACATATATATATATATATATATATATATATACATACATATATATATATATATACATACATATATATATATATATACATACATATATATATATATATACATACATATATATATATATATACATACATATATATATATATATACATACATATATATATATATATACATATATATATATATATATATATATATATATATATATATATATATATATATATATATATATATATATATATATATATATATATATAGATATCCAGTCATGTAATTATCTAATTGTTTTACCTGAATGTTTTCCTAGTCAATAATGTGTTAAGGATTATATACATATTTTTTTAGTAAGGACACATGAAAAGCATTGTGGACATGAATGTGGCTTGGTAGCGCTAGCTTATAAGCCACTGGTACAACTCGTTCTAAGACCTGGAAGGGTCCACAATATCAGGGTGCTAATTTATCACAACCTCGCCACTGCAGGAACTTTTCCAGGGCTTCACCCTTAGATATACGTGATCCCCAGGTTGAAATTCCCTGTATGTTCTATTTTTATCTGCATACACTTTCTGTCTATCTTGGGTGGCATGAAGATTTTGTCTAATCTTCTTGATGGTTTCCTCCATCTCTGATAGCATGTCAGGACCAAATGCTAGCTTATTAACTGGGTTATTCCAGTCTATTGGAACCCTGCACATTGTCTCGTATAACACCTCAAAGGGACTCATACCTGGAGATTCATGATGTCCATTTTTATAATAAAATTCTTCTAAATGGAGGTAATCCTCCTACTTGTGTGGTTGCAGAATTACAAACATGCATAGCATGTCCCCCAATACTTGATTCACCTATTCGGTATGCCCATCCGTTTGGGGGTGGTAAGCAGTAGTAAATTGGATCTGGGTACCCAATCCTGAAAAGAGAGTCTTCCAAAATGTGGATGTGAATTTCACATCTCTATCAGAGATCACCACCTTGGGTATTCCATGTAATCGAAAAATATCCTTCATAAAAATATCTGTGATTTCCACAGTTTTGTACGTGGATTTCACAGGTATGAAATGAGTTGTTTTACTCAATTTATCTACTACCACCATTATAGAGTCATGATGTTTCCTTGTGCGGGGTAATCCGGTGATAAAATCCAGTGATATAGTCTCCCATTTCCATTCGGGAATGGGCAATGGTTGTAACAACCCGGTGGGATGTTGGTGCTCAGCCTTTACTAACTGACACTCCAAGCATTTGGACAAATATTCTGTGACATCCTTCTTCAGTCCCGGCCAAAAGTATCCTTTTTTTATGGCTGAAAACATTTTCTGGTAACCTGGGTGGCCGACATAAGGTTTTCTATGAAACTCGTCCAATATCAGTTGTTTAACTGAGTTTTGGTTAGGAATGTAAATTTTGTTCTGAAATGTAAGAAGGTTGTCAGAATTTATTTCAAACTCTGATTTTTCCTTATTTAGCAAGTTTTCTTTTGCCTGTTGCTAAAGGAAAGTGTATTCTGGATCTCTATTAGTTACTTCTTTGATAATGTCAAGAATATTTGAACTTACTTGACTCATTTGAATCTCATAGACACAATGTACCTTTCTTCTTAGGGCATCGGAAACACAATTTTCCTTCCCTTTTAGGTGTTTCATTTCGAAATCAAATTCGCTCAGAAATGTTGTCCATCTGGCTTGTCGAGCATTTAAACTAGACTGATTAAAAAAAATTGTAAGGCTACTATGATCTGTTAGCAACAAAAACTTTTTCCCCAACAGGTAGTGTTGCCACATTTTTAGTGCATGTACCACTGTTGTTAATTCAAGATCATAAGCGGAGTATCGTTGTTCGTAATCTTTTAACTTTTGAGACTCATAAGAAATCACCTTTCCTTCTTGTGTTAGTACCCCACCAACACCTTCTTTTCTTGCATTTGTGCAAACCACGAAAGACTTTTCCCGATTTGCTAATTTTAACACCGGTGCACTAGTGAGTAGACGTTTTAATTTTTCAAAACTTTGCTAACATTTGGTTGTGCATTGGAAGACGCACCTGTTTTTTTTGTAAGGAGGTCATTGGAAAGGCGATTTTTGAAAATCGCTCAATGAATATATGGTAGTATCCAGCTAATCCGAAGAATGATATGATATCAATGACATTCTTTGGGGTTGTCCATTCCATGATTGTTTTGATATTTTCCAGGTCTACTGTGATGCCATCTTTTGATATAACATGACCCAAGTATTGAATCTAATCTTTAAAGAAATCACACTTGCTGAATTTGGCATATAACTGATTCTCCCTTAGTGTTTGCAATACTATTTTCAGATGTTCCTTATGCTCCTCCTGATTCTTAGAGTATATTAAAATATCATCAATGAATATCAATACAAATTTGTCTAGGTATGGCTGGAAAATACCATGCATTAGGCTCATAAAGGTGGTTGGGGCATTTGTGAGGCCAAACAACAATACTACGAACTCGTAATGTCCATAACGAGTACGGAAAGTTGTCTTGCAAATGTCTTCTTCTTTTATTCTTATTTGATGGTAACCAAATCCTAAATAAATTTTTGAGAACAACTTAGCTCCTTGTAGTTGATCAAATAGATCATCTATACGTGTTAAGGGGTACTTATTCTTGATGGTGAGTTTTTTTAATTGTCGATAATCAATGCATAATCTTAAGGTTCCATCCTTTTTTCGTACAAATAGGATAGGGGCTCCCCATGGGGACACACTAGGACGAATATACTTTTTCTCCAAAATCTCATGTAGCTACATTTTGAGTCTTGTTAGCTCAGGTATGCTCATGCAGTACGGGGCTCTGGATATAGGGGCTGCACTAGGAATTAATTCAATGTTGAAATCAATATCACGCTTTGATGGTAACCCTAGTGTAGATTTTGGAAATACATCAATAAATTCTTGAACAACAGGAATATCTTCCAGGGAGGTCATTTTATCTTTAGTATTTGTGAATCCTACTTGAACAACATATACTTGACAACCCTTTCTAATACATTTTCCTAGCTGACTAGCAGTAATGGGACGTAACCTGGTATTGGTATTAATTCCTTGGAGCTCCTTTCTTTGGCCTCAATGAGCAATAAAACAAACAATTTTCTGTTTGCAATCTACTAAGGACCAACACCTTTCCAGCCAATCCATTCCAATTAACATGTCATATGAAACCAAAGGAAGATATTAAGGTCTACGTGAATGGACTATCTTGAAATGATTATGGGCCAATGCTCTGTTTTCGCGGTTACTCTTCTTTTTGTTCCCGTAGGTAGTTAACCTAGCCATGGTTTTGAGAACTTACTACTCTATAATTGAAATTTATCTACCACCTTAGGACTAGCATAGCTTAAGCTAGCTTCGGGATCAAATAAAGTAGAGATGGGTTTCTTAGTGGGCTAGAATTCTGCTTGGTGATTGTCCAAGGCAACATTAATTCTCGACATACTTCCTGCCACATCAACAACCGTGGATGTCTCTTGCATATTTGATAACTGTTACGTTCTTTCCTTATGCAGGCAATTCTTGTAATAGTGAGGTTCTCCACATCCCCAACATTGTAGTGACAGTTTTGATTGTTGATCATTCACTAATTTAGTAACTCCTTCTAACTTCCTATTTTCTAAATATGTCATCTTTGATTGATTTCTAACTGGAAATTTGTCGAGGGACTTTTGTTGTACATTTCTGCCATTAGAAAATATTGAGTGTTTATTTGGGGTCTGTCACACAGAATAAGTTGATCTTGCGGACAAGATAGACCTTCCTAGAATCTAAAGAAGACCTAATGACAAGCAAACCAACCAGACACTATCTTTCTCTAAATGTGCTTTAATAAACAATGGAAAACAAGTGTTTTTAGGGCCTACCTTAGGTCCAACGCAAGCTTGTGGATGCCCTCGCTCCTTCGATCCAAATGAGCTCCTTTGTCGCGAATCTGTAAACACAAACAAGGCAAACAATTTAAATACCACCTGAAAAGCCAATTGCATAAAACATATTTAACATGAAATTTAAGGAGTCCATGAAACAAATAACATGAGATACTTGTTGAGAAAAATGAGTTTGATTGTACTAATTCAAAAGAAGAAGAACTTTACAACCTGTGCCTTGATGCTGTACAAGCTCCTCCCAGGGTCCAGCAAGAAGTCTCCTCTACTTTGACATGTTTCACTCACTCCCCAATGAGGCCAAAAAGGTATGTGATCTCTCCTCTTAAGCTCAACTAGGAAGTCTTGATTTCACCAACATTTACCCTAAAAAATATTTAGCTTCTAACCTCTCCAGCAACCAGCCCAATGCCTGTATTTATGGTGTAATGGAGGGAGGTTACTAAGTCCTCCTTCAAAGGGATAAAGCCCTCCTTCAAAGGGATAGCTCTTCTCATCAAGGGATTAGCTCCTTCTCTTTTGGGATGCATGAACCACCTCAGAGCGAACAATCCACGTCAAAATTCCTTCTAGAATCCTCTAGAGTTAACCCAAAGTGAGTTTTTTAAGATAAAACTTGCGCCTTTTGACTTTCACAAGGGTCCGCACCTACACCATTAGGGACAGAGCGGGCAGGTCCGCAGTTTTTGTACACAGAAGGTGCGGGACCGCAGGTGACAGTGAGAGAAAGTGCGGAACTAGAGTTGCATTGATTTTTAATGTCTTTCTCTCATTTCCAAAGCTTGACTTGAAGAGCTGAGGTTTGAGACTTGCTTAGGAGGACAGTACAAGTGATGATAGACCCATACTGACTGCAAATAATCATGGTGACGATATTTTTCTGTAACAGATTGCCCCCTAAAGTGCAAAGTTTGTAGTAGATGAGGATTTCATTTATCATTTAGGAAGAGTGAAGTACTTTATCATTTCGAGGATCATCTTGTGGAGAGCCCGGTTGGAACCTGTAAAAACATTCAATGCAAGATATATATATGAGATCATATCATCGCTGAGGTAGGCATTCCCATACTCAGATCAAAACTGACTAGAAAAACTAACTACTGCTCTGATATAGGAATGATCTTGTAAAACATCACAAGTATAGACTCAGGTGGACATAGTATGGACACAGCCATCTGTTTATGAATCGTCCATTATATAATGAATACAAAATTCCTTCTAGCCTGGATTGTGGAAACTAGATCCAGGGTCTTCATTTCTACTTCCCGAAACAGTATGATTATATCCATGCGAATGAATGTGTTGATGTCGAACATGGTAGAAACCACTTAATTACTAGTCAATGATGTAAAATGTTAACAAGTGTGAGAGAAACCACCAGTGATGTCAATGGATCTCAAAGTACCCAGTACAATCCATGAGATGCGAATAAATGTGTTGATGTCGAACATGTCACGAAATCCTTTGATCGAAAGTCAATGATGTAAACTGTCATCAAAGGCGAGAAACCTGCGACTGAGGCATGCAGATCTCAAGGTACTAACGATTTCTAGATCATCTTTCTAGATAGTGAGTTGATGTCGATAGAAAACGATCCGTCGTAGGCAAGCCCTCAACACGAAATCATAGATAAAGTTGAAGAAATTTAGTTGCAAGGACTAACTCAGGGATGGTCAAGATGGATGATAGATATTTTGCAGATGAATGGCTTATTGGCAGCGACCTCTTGAACACATAATGACACGACAGATGGCTTGGTGACAATTGACCCAAAGTTAATACCCAGAAACCGGCTGAAGACTTTCAATGTGGTTTGATCAACTGTTAGGCAAAGGATTTCCCAACCCAAGTGAATAAAAGTGTCGTGTTCAAGAGTGGTTACAAAGTATGACAAACAGACTCATTTCTCTCTCTTTTCCCCCACCATTTTTGGCAAGTACCTCTTTATTTTTGACAAGCTTGAGGAGGATAACATTTTCTTGATTATAAGCTCATCCTTCAGATGAGTCCAACTTAGTTTAAATTTAAACCCTAAGAAGGAGTGGTTCGTTCCTGTTTGTAATTGAACAGGTCCTTTACTATGAAATTCTAACGAGTCCAGTATAGGAGAAACTCGACGTTTTTCAATTTTAGAGAGTCTGAAAAAACTTAAGAAGACTCCAGGGTTGACATTTTTCGTAAATTTGTGTCTCCCAAGCCTGAAAAAGTATAAAATAATACTTGAGAGAACCGCTTGATCTTTTACGACCAAGGAGTACTTTTCGCCATTAGTGCCCTTGACCCGAAAAAGTAAAAAAGAGATCAATGACACGTCGTTTTATAACCGATATCGAATTGGAAACGACAAAAATCCGCCAATCTTTTCATGTTTTTACGGTCGAAAAAGAGCTGTAAGTGGACCGCCTTTTAATTCCGTTTTAACGAGTTTAAAAGAAACACTCGACAATCTTTTCATGTTTCAGGAGTTAGAAAAGAGCTTAAAGGTGACTCTAAATGTTTTTTCATCAAAAATGATAGATTTCGCTTGAATAATCCTTTATTCTGCACAAAAACACAAACATTACTCATACCTGTTTGAAATGGATAAAAATGTTGCAAAAATACCTTTTCAAAGTGAAACATAAACAAATTTTGCAATTTATTTACTCAAAAAACTTATAAAAAGGGCCTTTGTCAATTCATTTTTACCGTTTGAGTTTGGGTGAGAAAATAGTGCTTTTGCTCAGAAAACTTCCCGTGAAGATTGCGGAAAATCCAATCGTCGGAATCGAACGTCGTCTTCTCCAGGTAATCCACATCATCCTACTCTTGATTTTTAACCATTTGATTTTTTGTTTTAGTCATTTATTTCATTTTTGGGAGGGTTTTTAGGCATAAAACCCGCGCGCGAGGGCCCGCAGGTTTACCATTGCTGGCCTGCGGACCCCGACTTTTTCTCCATTGGGAAAAAGCTCGGGGTCCGCACCTTCCATGTAGAAAAAGTGCGGTCCCACGCACTGTGTCTAACCCGGAGGGTGCGGTCCCCGTCGCAAGGGTTTTTAACCCAAAAATTCTCAAAAATGGACCAAACAAAACAATTTCTAACAATTTAATTTATCCTTATACTTGATGCAGAGAGTACATCATGCTAGATTGGTGCAAACGAGAGCATGAGGACGTGGATGCTGCCGCATGGAATCATCAGCCTTCACTTGATGCTTTGAGGGTGTGCGGCTTGTACAAATTCTGGGCCATTCCTGGCATGAGGGATCAGGTGGATTTCTTACAGTGGATGGTTGACAGATGGAGCGTACAGGACCAGTGCTTCTTCATTGGTGGCCACCAGCTCGAAATCGAGCTGGCGGACATATATTTCTTGACTGGTTTGCCTAAGAGAGGTGAAGACTTGACTCTGTTTGGGGCTAGGGCAGGTGGCCAGTCTGTCGATAGCCTCAGGCTAGAGTACTGCAACAGCCAGGCTAGAGACAAAGGGATAGACATAAATATCATATCCTGTCCTCAGCTCATGGTGATTGCGTTCACTATCACCAGACTTTGCGGAGCTGCCGCATTACATATTTCCACCGGATCCCAGATGCGTATGGCAGTTGATTGCTTTCGAGGCACCATCTTCAACTAGTACGACACTGTGTTGGCCAATGTGAAAGGCCAACTGACCAGGGCCAAGAACGAACGACTAAAGACCTTTGGTTATGGGGCTTTGGTCGTGAGTTTTGGCCTGGAGAGGGTTCCTATGCTGATCCCACAGTACCTTACTATTGGAGCTGGGTTTCCTCGAGAGCCCAAACTGATGCGATGGATCGCAGTTATGGCCCGTCACCTGGATGAGAGGACAGAGGTTGCTCGATTCAAACCTGAGTATTTCCAATGGCTGGAAAACCAGGTATTTTCCATTCAGGACTTCCCTTACACTGGGCTAGATTTTCGTGGTGACCCAGACATGGTTCTTCCACCAGGAGAGCAGTGGGATGAGTCAGGTAAAATCCTTTTCAACATTTTTCTATTTTAATTTTTTTTTTATTTTTCCATCGTCTCAAAACTGATAGCAAAAGTTTCAAATGCAGATGTGGGTCCACATTAACCAGCCACTCTCCGACCTTTCGAGAGGAAGCAACCAGTTGCACCCATGCCAGCCCCACAGGACGAATCAGCAGAGGTTTTGGCCGAGTTGGAGGGTCATCTCGAGCGCTTGACAAGAGATATTCCCGAGACCACTATAGATGACATTCCTCGGCAACTTCAGCGCTATGTGATTGGGGTCCCGAGACCTTTTAGGAGGTTCCTTTGCAAGGTGGCCCCTGCAGTGGTTTCTTATAAAGATCATCACCAGTGATAGGATGATTTCCTATTGTGGGCACATGTGACATTTTTGTTTTTTGTACTTATCATTTTTGCCGATCATAAGGTGTTTTTCAACCTATGATCGAGGACGATGTATTTTTTGACACACTCTTTTATATATATATATATATATATATATATATATATATATATAATATATATATATATATATATATATATATATATATATATATATATATAGATATCTCTATTACCGGCTTATCTTGTAAATCATGTTATGGAATGGTTTTAAATTTACATGTATGATTATTGCAAATGTCTATTTAACATTCGAGAAGAAATTGCATCTGCTAATGTATTTAAAGATCTTGGAATATGCTGATATTCAATATAATCAAATTCACGTTCCAAGAGACACACTCTCAAAAATAATCTTAATAACACTGGATTTCTAATGGCATACACTCTATTAAGCTGTAATACAACGAGTTCAGAATCTAACCTCGCTATAAAACTCTGAATCGCAAATGAAATAGATTCAAATAATAACTCAATCACTGCACTATACTCGACAATGTTGCTCATTGTTTGACCGAGGCTTACCCCATGCATAGATACTAACTCGTCAGAGGGCGAATAGATAACCCAAGCTGCGGAAGAGATGTTCCGTGTATTACGACAAGCACCATCAGTGAAACCAATGTATGTTTGGAGAGGCATTGACATCTGCAATATCAAGAGTAAAACCAAGATAAGCAGGAATAATGACGAGAAAAACACTCTCTAAGCTAAGCACATTGTTTAAACTAAAACACACCAGCTAGAAAGAAAAACTATCCTAACTAAAAATCTCCATACCCATTCTTTTAAGCATAATACCTCTTCAAGTAAAGGCCATTTCTGGGTTTACCCAAAGAGTCCCCGTCAAAGTCTACCAATTCATAGGCCCCTTTGGCTAGCTTTCCCTTGACAACATAGGGACCATGCCACATAGGAACGAATTTTCCAGCGCCTAATTTATCATTAGCTTGATCGTAAACTAAGACTAGATCTCCTTCCGAAAAATTTCGAGGGGTCACATTTCGATCATACTGAGCTTTCATGCGTTTTGCGTGAGTTTCGATCGCCAATGCAGCATCACGTCGATTCTCATCTAATTGAGCCAAGTATAACAAACGATTTTCCTCTTCGGAAGTGGCTGGAAGCAACTCAATAGCCATTTGCAGTGACGGGATTTCGCATTCAATGGGTAACACAGCTTCCAAACCATAGACTAGTTGGAAAGGAGTGAACCCTGTTGATGTTTTTACTGAAGTTCGGTATGCCCAAAGCGCTGAAAATAGCATGTTGTGCCAATTCGACCGATGAATCCCAATGATTCATCGGATCATGATAACTAAAACTTTGTTGATGGATTCAACCAGACCATTAGCTTGTGGATAATAAGGGGTTGAAGTAAGATGGCGTAAACCAAGCTAGCCTGTAAGTTCGGTCATCATAACGTTTCGAAAATGACGCCCATGATTGAACACGAAAATTGCAGCTGTCTTGCTGTCTGCCTCAAATGTAGGCATCGCCTCGACCCACTTAGTAAAATAATCTACCCCAAGGATAATATATGCATGCCCCCCAGCCGAGTGAGGGTTACATGTAATAAAATCGATACCCGATTTGGCAAAAGGACCAACGACAATTATAGGGTGGAGAGGAGCAGGTGGAGCGCGCATCTTACTATCAAAAATTTGGCAGTTGTGGCATTTTCGGACCGCTGTAATACAATCTTTAAATGAAGACGGCCAGAAATAGCCAGCGCGCAATATCTTTTGGGCTGCGGCAAACCCAGACATATGACCGCCACACGCTCTAGAGTGATAGTCATTTAGAACCCTTTTAGCTTCCTCGTGAGTTAAGCAACATCGAAAAACAGGGTCCGCCCCATGGCGATAAAGATTATCTCCAATAATTCTGAATTGTTGGGACTGGAATCGAATTTTTCGACGTTCTGACCTTGAAATTTCTGGCCGAAAGGATTGGGTCTGGAGATAAACAATGATATCCCCATACCACGGATCTAAAGTGCTGATTAGAAACAAGGATTCGTCCACAATGGGCTCCTCCGCCACAGTTTCTGTGTCAGCACGCGGGAAGTCACACATCAACTCTGCAAAAACTAAAGATTTCTTAGACTTGGATTACTCGAATTCCAAGTCGAACTCCTACAGGATAACAATCCATTTAGAGTACTTGGCCCCTAGCAATTGCTTGGTTAAAATGTAGATCATAAGGTTGCAATCCGAAATTACTGTAGTTTTATGTAGTAAAATGTAGTGACGAAAATGTTGGACAGCTTGAACAGCTGCCAATGCCAATTTCTCCACATGTGAGTATTTTAGCTCAGTTGGATTTAAAGTTCGACTAAGGTAATATATCACATGTTCAGTTCCGAATTCATCTTCCTGAACTAAGACCATTCCAATGGTGGAATGAGAGGCGACGAGATACAAGAAGTAATCTTGGTTGTAGTTGGGAGGATGCAACAACGGTGCATGGGTCAACGCGTGTTTGAGTGCAACCAAAGATTTCTGAGCTATCTCATCCCAATAGAATGGAGTATTCTGCTTCAACAACCGAGTAAAACCCTTTGTAACCTTGGTGTAGTTAGGAATGAATCGTCGTAAAAAGTTTGCTTTTCCTTGCAAACTTTGGAGTTGGAGAAGACTCGAAGGAGGAGGCAATTTGATGATAGCTTCGACCTTCGAGGGATCAACGCAAATGCCGGACAAACCCCAGCAATCAACCCATTTCTATACAGAAGACACATTTGTGTGGGTTCAACTGAATATGATAATGCCTACACCTCATAAATATTGCTCGTAAATGGACGAGGTGATCAGCTCGATGTAATGAATGAGCAGGAAAGTCATCGAGATAGGGTTGCACAATGTGCTTGATGTCATGAAACGCATAAGACATCGCCCTTTGAAAAGTTGCTCCGGCATTCTTAAGCCCAAAAGGTAACTTGCAATAGGAAAATGTCCCCCATGGACAAATGAAAGCCGTTTTTGGTTGATCGGCAGGTAGAATATTGATTTGATTATATCCAAAAAAACCATCCATAAAGGAGACTATTTCGCTGCCGGTACAATCATCAATGATTTGTTCGATATAGGGAGTTGGGTAATTGTCCTTTGGATAGGCTCGATTAATCTCCCTATAGTCGATGCATATTCTTATTGTTCCCTGCTTTTTGTTAATAGGAACAATATTCGATACCCAATCCGTTAATGGGATCGGATAAATGAAACCTACTTTTAATAGTTTCTCAACTTCTACTTTAATTGCAGCAGCTTTTCTTGGGTGAATTTGACGCAAACATTGCCAGACGGGTTTAGCGTCCGGGTAAGTCTTGATCTCATGAACAACAATCGCGGGATCAATCCCTGGAATTTCCTCATAGGACCAGGCAAACACTTCGTGGAATTCTTGAAATAGGGCCTTATATAGCTGAATTTCGTCATCTGTACACGAGGCGCCTATATGAATGTTCTCAACAATTCTGGGCTTAATCGAAATGTTAATAGGAATAGTTCGAGAGATGTTTCCCAAATTTAACTCTGAATCAGGATGTTTCATTGGACTCTGAGGTTCCTTGACATATTCAGTTGTAAAAATTGATGAGAAATCATTTTCAAAACGATCAACCTCAGGTAAAAACGAAGATCTGTGATGGAGATCTTCCCATGGTAAATCATCTACACATAGGATTTCGCGAATTTGCTCATCAGAGTGAACAAGTTCAGAATACGTGGTTAAATCCAAGGTTGATGTGAAAAGTGATTCCTCACGGACTACATTCATTAAGTCATTTTCGGTTGAAGATGGGTCGGCAAACCACTGCACGGCTTCATAGGCAATTTCATATGGACTCAAAGGCATGGCATTACCAAATGAGTCTATCTCAGATTCAGAAGGAATGATCCAAGGATCATCATAAACAATGGTGTTTGATGTAATCATATGAATGGTTGCAAATGAAGATGATGTGTTGATTGGAGGAAAAGGAAAAGTTCCCAGTAAACTGGCATCTTTAACTAATCCTACTCCAACATCCTTGTATGGGATAGTCGTTTTACCGACATGCTGAATACTCTCCGAAGAGGCTGGGTCAGATGAAAAGTAAGCCAGCTGGTCTATTATTATGATCTTTCCATTATGTGGGAACTTTATTACTCGAAAGACCGATGAAACGACCGTTGTCATAGCGTAAGACCAACTTCGACCCCAGAGAAGGTTGTAATCTAGAGGGGCATCAACCACCTCCACATCTAGACTAACGGTTTTTCCTTCAACCCCTATAGGCAAATCCTGTAGAATGCCAAAAGGATGAAACCCATGGCCATCAAAGGCCTTTAGAATCGTCGTGGATTGATTTAGCGAAGGAAAACCAAGCGATCTCCAACACTGTATCGACATAATACACGTTGAGGATCCCTCATCAATTACAGTCCGATGAATAGGCCTGTTTTTGACTATCACTGGAATCTGGAAAGCCATTTGATGAGGCAAACACGGTGTACTATTTTCTATATCGAAAATTATTAGGTTTTGGTCCTGAACATCAACAGCTCCTATAGCCGACAAAAGTAATTTACGTTGTGCTAGACATGATTGCAGCACTTCCAAAGCCGACATTGCTGAGGGTGAAACAGCTAAATCGTCAACAATGTTATAATTCTGAGCCACTCTCGCATGTGGATTGAAAGCTGACTTTCGAATTATACCCTTGGCGGGTGGTTTGATTACCAAGTCTGGATTAGGTTTCTCGATCTGTAGTGGATCAGAACCAGGAGCTGAGGTTGATGGATTAGAATGAGAAGATTCTACTTCTTTACCATCAACAAGACCTTTACTACCATAATCTTGCGATCGAGTCGCAATCCTAACATGGGAGATCATCAGTATGGGTTCTTCATTCGCATTCGAGGATGAACCTATCATCTTACTGTCTTGAGCCGGAAAAGGATCCTTCAAAACAGCAGGAGTTTGGGAACCCTTGACAATTTTCGAAACCTCTGCACGATGAGGACAGTCTCTTGTAAAATGTTCATCATCACAAATGAGACAAGGATAATGAGGTTTGTGCTTTTCATCATTGGATTCTGCCTTTTCAGGTTTCTCCTTTGAATTTTTTTCTGTTTTATTCTTCTTCTTTCCTTTCTTCTTCCCACCGGATTTTGATTTGGCTGTAGATGACTCTACAACGTGAATATCGGTGGAAATTTCTGCAGAAGAATCTGCTGTCGGGGAATCAGGCAAGGTTATGATGGGAGAAGAATTCTTGGAATATTTCTTCTTACTTTTAGTGTTAACCGTGCCAATCATACCATCGGTGGCATGAGATCCCGAAGGAGTCGCAGCTATTTGATTTTGCATGGGAAGATCGGGGATTTTCTCATGTAACGTACCTGACTGAGTATAGACCAAGTCAAGGTACTGTGCTTGAGCAATCACTTGATCCTCAGTAACAACTCCGGCTTTAGCAACATCTTCAGTGATCTTTGGCAACAAAGCTTTTACAAACCACTCGGCCAAGATCTGATCCGGAATAAATACCTTCACTAAACGTCGTCGACGTCTCCACTCATGAATATGATCTGAAATGTAAGTGGATGTCGATTGTTCTAACAAAGTTAACAATTCCGTGCCATTTTCATATCGGACTGGCAACTGAAAATGAGTTAAAAACGAGGTAGCTAATTGACTAAAATTATAAAAAGTGCCTCGCAGTAACTCAATGTACCACTTGGCCGCGAGACCAATTAGAGTGCACTGGAAAAGTCTAAGACGGATTGAATCATCTCAAATGGAGTTAGACGCACACCAGAGGTGGTAAGTAATCACATGGTTCGACAGGTCCTCTCATGATTTACCTTCGAACTTGGGAATGTCACTAGGCTACTTATTCGGCATTGGCGGCCAAAACGGAAGATAATTAATGGGATCATTTGTTAGGCGCAACAAGTCAGGCAAGTCCAAAGTTGCGATAAACGGTAACTGCTGATTAGGATCCCTAAAACTCTGGGTCATGAGACCAGCCCCAGGAGGAGGATATCCTTGATAACTAGGAATAGGAATTGTGTTTGGGATATTGTATCCTCCCGGAAAACCAGGATTAACCGGACCATACTGGGGTTGTTGAGGTTGTTGATAAGTGTACCCAGGGTACGGTTGATACTGATAGACTGGCTGCTACACAGCAGGACCGAATTGGTACTGTCCCTGGTACGGTTGATAAGTAAATTGTGGTTGACTGGTGACAACCGTACTTAAACCAGGTTGTCCTACAAACATCTGAACCGAAGTTTGAATCGTAGATCCAGACGGTGGTAAAGATGTCTGAGGAGTAGATACAGGAACAGTAGAAACCAGAGCTGTTGATACTCCAGAAGTAGGTGGGGTAGATTGAACAGATGTTGCGGAAGTTATAGTAGTCATTTGAGGCGGAGTACGAGGTGCACTAGGCCCAGGCTGAGAAACTAACGAAGGTATAGAACTTTGAATGTTAGACTGGACTGGTTGCTGGGGTGAACCAGAAACTAAGGGTTGTCCTGTTTGAGATGACAACTGTACACTTGGCTGCAACACCTGTTGAGTTTGCGATGGATCCCACACTATATTCATTCCGGGGTACTGACCCATAACAGGTTGAGAATATTGAGGACCATAACTAGGTTGAGGGTAGGATTGATAATTGAAAGGTACATTTCTCGTTCCCTGAACATACGTTTGACCGGAGGGTGGTTGGAAACCTTGGTTTGAGTACTGACCTTGGGGTTGATACCCTTGAGGCACGTACTGATATTGGGGTTGACCTTGAGGTATAAATTGATACTGGGGTTGACCTTGGGGTACATATTGAGTCTGGGGTTGACCTTGAGGAATGTACTGTCCCGTAGGTATGTACTGTCCTTGAGGTTGCCCCCCAGATGCAAATTGTGTACCTTGAGGTTGCCCCCGAGGCGTTAATTGAAGCTGCCCCCCAAGCGGTAACTGACCACCTTGAGGTTGAGGATTGGGAATAGAACCTGACATCATAAGAATGTCTTCTACACTCAACGGCTTAGTACCATTGCTTCCAGTTAATAACCCTTGCTCAATGGGTTGAGGAGATGCTCCCGAAAAAGTACCAGAAAGTGACTAATACCCAGAGGGAATAGAAGGACCGCCGTACAAAAAAGATTCAGGCGATTGAGTAAACATGGATGACTGTCCTGACATATTTACCAGACTATAATAAACTCTAGGTGTTGGGTGATAAGGAGCGCGAGGTGGTGAAAAACTTAACCCTGAGTTTTCTAAAAAATTAGTCAAAGAAAGATACCAAGAACTGCTCCTAGGTGGACTGTAAAAAATTGATTCACGCTCCCTTAGTTCAATAACAGGTTGATTTTTAGGGATAGGGATGCCTACTTCTTCTTTCGGAGCAAGTTCTTCAATAGAAATAAGTCCAGAAGGAAGATCTTGGGTGATTATTCTTTCTACCCTAGGTGAACCAGGACCACTAGAAGTTGGAGAAACAAACCTTGATGTCGGAGTAGCAGCAAATTCACTTTCAGGCTTGGATATTTCGGGTTCCTCACCTATATCACTAGTACATGAAAAGCTACCAGCAATTTCGGAAACAGACACTGACTGTGGATTATAATCTGCCACTAACGGTTGAAAATCAGGATGTACTTATCAAAGAAGATTCTCCTTCTTCAGGTGACCCAACTCTACTATCTCTAGGAGTTACGAGGACTTTCAAGCCTTCAAGCTAGCTCGGTACTTCCTCAGGAGGTTGGCCCCAAAGTCTACAGGACTTCCTCAGTAACTCAACCACGTTTACAAACTCAGGAGGACTGGCCTCGAAGTCTACGGGACTGCCTTGGTAATTCAGCCACAGTTAAAAACTTTTAACTACTTCACACGCAAACAAAGTAAAATCTCAATGAAAACCACCTAAAGCCTCTAAAGAACCAAACAAATTTGAATCACACACACAAAGAGTAACTTTCCATACTGAAAACGCTAGTTGGTGATGAAATCCAATGTGACAGAGTTCAATACAGAAATGGCGGTTGGAACAGTTACCCTGGCAACCTGCTTAATGAATAGACTGGCATAAGTTCCTCCACTTAACCGTCTCGAGTGAAGAGAACCCCCCAGAAAATCCATGTGAGTCTAGCCGACATCTGCTCCAGGTACAGTGGGATCTTCCCACCACTATCACCTCAGGAAGAGTCCTAAAGAATATTGCCACTAAGGTTACCAACTGAGACAAATACACCTGGGGGAACAGTCTACGATCCGATACGCACGCAAGGGCAGAGTAGTAAGCTCAATCCCCTTGAAGGCTCCTTGACATAATCCAAGGTTTACCAACAAGTGACCCAGGCTCCTCGACAATGGTTAATCCGAGGTTTACCATTTTTAATACATGAATATCTGGCGTCGTTCCCAATGAGGAAGGATTGATTCCCACACTGGTTCAGACATGATCTCGTGCTTCTCCTTTAAGAGGAGCTTTCCCAAAGCATAAATGCAACAATTGGATTTCTTCCCTACCACAAGATACAGCTACTTGTTTGTTTTTACTGTCTTGGAGAGTTAATTACTCTCCTACTCCAAGACACTAGCTTAAGCTAAGTTGGTGTATCAGAGCCCTAGAAATAAAAAGTTACTAGGTGAATTTTACTTTAAGCTTTAATTTTTAATGGTTTTTGTTTAAGTCAAAAGGTGCGGAGATGAAACTTGTGGTATGAATACTCGACTCAAAATCACTAAAAATTCACCTAAGATGATCTAAACAATATTTTTCTCTTCGATGAACTTCTAACTAAGAAAGAGTTTGAGAATGCAAATACTTTGTAAACACAAATCTTTCTCAACTAAACAAATTAAAAGAAGAGTTTTTGTCCTTTTCCAATGCACTCAAAATGAGACAACTAGTTATTTCACAAAAATTTCTCTTTTTCATTTCAAAGCACTCAATCACTACAAAACAAACTTTTTCCAAAAGAGATTTTTATATTTTTTAATAAAACACTCAAAACTATGAAAATGACTAACTTTGAGATCTATAAATTATAAAAACCTATTTGAAGTCAAAGCCTACTAAAAGTCTTTTTAAGGATGTTTTACTTAGCTAGATATAAGCTAAGGACTAATTTATGCAGAATCACAAATTAGTCAAGAACAACCAATTTTGTTTTCTTTTTGAAAATGAAAATCCAAACTTTTAAATACAAGCTTTTCAAAGTTTTGTAAAGAGAAAACTCAAAGTGGATTCCTCAACAAGGGGAGATTTCATAAATGGTCATACTCATAAGAAGGCTGGTAGACACTAAGGTGATCTGAAGTCCCTACAACTTCTAAGCTCAGAGCCACTACACAACCAAAATGAAAAACAAACCCAACAAGCAAAACTCCTAGGAATTTCACTTAAAACCCTAACACTAACGAAATCAACCTAAGGAAAGCCTCTGACAAGTTATATGCAGGTCTGGGCAGTGGATAACAATTTCTAAACAAAAACTAAGCTGACTAACAAAGGAAATCTTAGGTTTTTCAAAATTTTGACAGGTTCCGCAGGCCCACAGTTGACATAGGTGCAGGCACAGTGTCAAATGGCTAGGGTGCGGTCCTCTCCCAAAGCTATGAAAAACAAGAAATAACCCTGGATCTACAAACTCTACCCAATTTTACGCACAACAAGCCAAAAACAGAAACAAAAACACAGTTTCTCAGGTCAAAGTAAAAACAAGGAAAACAATCAAGTCCCCAACGAAGTCGCCAGTTTGTCACACAGAATAAGTCGATCTTGCAGACAAGATAGACCTTCCTAGAATCTAAAGAAGACCTAATGACAAGCAAACCAACTAGACACTATCTTTCTCTAAATATGCTTTAATAAACAATGGAAAACAAGTGTTTTTAGGGCCTACCTTAGGTCCAACACAAGCTTGTGGATGCCCTCGCTCCTTCGATCCAAATGAGTTCCTTTGTCACGAATCTGCAAACACAAACAAGGCAAACAAATTAAATAGCACCTGAGAAGCCAATTGCATAAAACATATTTAATATGAAAGTCAAGGAGTCCATGAAACAAATAAAATGAGATACTTGTTGAGAAAAATGAGTTTGATTGTATTAATTCAAAAGAAGAAGAACTTTACAACCTGTGCCTTGACGCTGTACAAGCTCCTACCAGGGTCCAGCAAGAAGTCTCCTCTACTTTGACAAGTTTTACTCACTCCCCAATGAAGCCAAAAAGGTATGTGATCTCTCCTCTTAAACTCAACTAGGAAGTCTTGATTTCACCAGCATTTACCCTAAAAAATATTCAGCTTCTAACCTCTCCAGCAACCAGCCCAATGCCTGTATTTATGGTGCAATGGAGGGAGGTTACTAAGTCCTTCAAAGGGATAAAGCCCTCCTTCAAAGGGATAGCTCCTCTCATCAAGGGATTAGCTCCTTCTCTTTTGGGATGCATGAACCACCTCAGAGCGAACAATCCACATCAAAATTCCTTCTAGAATCCTCTAGAATTAACCCAAAGTGAGTTTTTTAAGATAAAACTTGCGCCTTTTGACTTTCACAGGGGTTCGCACCTACACCGTTAGGGACAGAGCGGGCAGGTCCACATTTTTTGTACACAGAAGGTGTAGGACCGCAAGTGACAGTGAGAGAAAGTGCGGAACCAGAGTTACATTGATTTTTAATGTCTTTCTCTCATTTCCAAAGCTTGACTTGAAGAGCTGAGGTCTGAGACTTGCTTAGGAGGACAATACAAGTGATGATAGACCCATACTGACTGCAAATAATCATGGTGACGATATTTTTGTGTAACAGGGTCAAACTTCAATCTTTTCTATTTAGACTCCCTTTTGGTCCTTCATTCTTTTGCTTCATCTGCTGGTACCAGATGTAAGCTTGCCGCACAACGTCATCCATTATCCTAGGGTAGTGAAATTCTAATTTCTCTTTCATAAAGTTGGGTAAGTTGTTGATGAAACACTGAATTTTGGTCTTTTCTTCTTGCATGTAAGGCACATAATGCAACACAGAAGTGAATCGTGTCACGTATTCATCCATGGTCAAGGTGCTCAACCCTAACGCATGAATTTCCTTTGCCTTTTCATCGTAATACCATTCAGTTATATATTTATCCTTAAAATGTTTTTGGAACTCTTGCCAGGTGACTTTCTCTTCATTGATCTTCCTTACTGTTTTGATTTCTTCCCACCATAGGATGGCCTTACCTCTTAATTGATAAACTGCCAACCATGCCTTCAATTTTTCTATGTACTCATAAATCTGGAAGTATTTTCCCATATCAATTAACCATGCTTCTGTTGCCTCTGTCATTTCCCCATCAAAGAGTGATGGTTTGATATTTTTTAATTCACCTTGTAACTCAGTTTTCTATCTTTTAGTTTTGTTCTGGTTGGAAACATTTTCGGAGTGTCCTTCCTCACCTTGCCCATGTTTTTCTGACACAGTGTTCTCTTCTCCTTGTTGAGCCGTTAGGGTCTTCTCCCGATACTCCACAATGGGGTCTGGATGTCATTGATTCTATCGATTAGACAAACTTCTGAGAATTTGATGCTACTCTTCTTGTAGTCTTTCATTATCTGTTCTTAAATTTATCATTTCAACATGCAGTTGCTGAACAATTTCAAGTAACACTGCATTAGCTTGCCGTGACTCTTCGCCCAACTGTATCCAAATATCAAGATCGGAATTTATATAATTTTTTTTGTGTGGGTCGGTTGGTCAAAGTCTCTCTTGCATTTTCCTTATCCCTCTCTCTTGTTGGTGCTAACTTTGTGTTCACACATAAGTTTATTAGTAAAAAAAATAAACACATTGGTTTTTAGTAGTTATTTTGTTCCCAAAGAGTCTCATTGTATGAACTTGAGCTCTGAAACCATTTGTAACAGACATATACATAAACGAAAAAAATTCTTTTACTACAAATATTCGACGTAAAAAATTGATATCAAATTAATTGATAAACATTCAATCCCATCCAAAGTTATCAAAGTACTAAGCAAGGGTATGAATGGAAAATGGCTCTTATCCTTAACATTTATGAATTTATGTCAGACCTCCATTTAAAATCTTTCAAGCCTAGTAAGAGCGTATGGCACCCTTCCAAAAACTTGGTTTGCTCACAGCTATACCCGCGGCTAGGCCATGCATTAAGCTTAGGGGCAAGGAGATTTAATGAGACAGTGGCTACAAGGGTGGGGTCATACTGATCGTCGATCTGTATTGATCTGGTGGTGCCACAATCCCAGGGTTTTACCTAACCAATTTTACACACCCTCAGGCCTATGTTTGATCATTTCTGCCGACTGGGTTTGGGTTCTTGTTGCACCACAATGGTTTTCCTTTTCAAAGGTTGAGGAGGTTCAAAATCTCATCCCCATGATCGTTGGATTCCTTCTACTCATGATTGATACTGGTAAGAATTCCTTTCTAGGTTGTCTGTCAGTTCTAGCATTAAAATTTTCTGAATAAGGTTGAGAAACGATGATTAACTTAGCTTGGTGGTTTTGTGAAAGTATTGGGCTTTCACGCTAAGGAAGGATTGTTTGCTTAGCTCTCAGGAAGGTCAGACTGGTTAAGGTCGTTGATAACCCAGGTAAATAAAAATCTCAGACTATCAAATGACAGATTCCTTTGATTGAATCATGGTGTATCAATCTGATGGTCTGAGTCAGGGTAACATGGCTTTTATTGATAGGATGGAAAATATGGTTTCAATATTGTTCCTCATCCATAGGTACATACTTAGCATTCCTTTCATTTTTTTCCTATATAACATTTTGGGTTTTAATGCCATCGACTCTAAACAGGGGTTTCTTACTACAGGTATGCTACCTACCCTTTGGTTGATTTGGAAAAACCACTGGAAAGGTCCTACCCTCACTAGATCCTTCATCGTTATACACAGGTTGGATATTCTCTTGTTATGAAAATACTCCTAGCTTTTTCCGAGGTTGGGGCCGGGATTCAACTGTTGTTCTTTGGTCCATGGCTCATTGGGACTAGCTTTAAATTAATATGAAAGATTTGTCAAGGGTTTTGTGTATTTTCACATTTCAGTTGTTCAATGCATTGTTTTGGAATTAAAGTTTTTAGTTCAAACAACATAGGACCAAAAGTAATTACTCTAATGTTTTATTTATAATTTCCCTACACGGCCAGGATGTTGTACTGTGCTCGAACTATTCCATTGTCAACATATACTGTGTAATACTTTTGTTTCTTTTAATGAAGTTTTAGATATGTTTTCATAACTTGCAACTTATATAATCGATTGAGGTTTTTGCAATGCTACTCTACTCCTATTTGATGGCATTCATATTGTGAGGAACATGCTGTCTACTGGCTAGAAGTCGTAATGCTTATTTGTTATGAGGAATAAGGTCGGAATTTTCTGTGTCATAGAAAGTACTTTCTTTTTCTAGAATCCCATAGGAATACGATAGTGGCAACACAAGTTGCAAAGATTAAGATTTCTCTTAGTTCTTTGTAGTTTTCATGTTAATCATATGAATATAAAAGATACCCCCGACTAGGGTAGCATTTGCATGCAATTCTTGTTATAGTTTATGGTTCTGGCTTATTTGTTTCATCTTGGATTAAACTTGTATTAGTATTTAAATAATTCCTTACCTATGACAGTCAATAAATTCTACTATAACATTTTTTTTGAATCTTCAAAGAAGTTTATTTTATCTTACTTAGTTATTTGGTTGGCATTTAATATTCATGTACATATAGCTTCTTTCAAGCCTGCTAATTTGTTTACAAATGTACATGTATGTATATATATATATATATATATATATATATATATATATATATATATATATATATATATATGCAGTTAGTTTATCCCATTGTTATAGTCTTAAATCTATCAAAAATAAACTATGAATGGGTCTGATAAGTGTTAACTAGGTCACGACTATCCTTTCTGTCTAGAATTTATAAATAATTAAACTTATCAGAGAGATTAATATTTACATATATGTCTAGCGAATAAGTGTTCCTCATAAACATTGTTGTTTTACTTATCTATCAGAAAGTATCTTTCCTCCCAACCACTAGTCTAGAAATTATGTCCAGAGTCTCCCCTGAGCACTTTCTATGTTCCAGACTGGATTGTCTAGTTAGAATCAGTACCTTGGGCTCCAAGGTTTGTGCCCAACCTCAAGTTCTGTACTTTTCTTTTGATTGTTGTTTTGCAAATTCTCCCACTCGCTTTTCCTTCTCTCTCCAGCTCAAGTATTTTCCCCCTCTCTTCCCTTTTTCAAGTAGAGGGTAACTTTTTTTTCTTGGCAAACGTTTCTTTTAACTATGTTAAACAGTTTCTATTTCATTAAAATATCATTACCAAACATTTTGGTAAACACAACATATATTTCTTGACATTCTAGCCTCAGTCAGTTAATATTCAATCATTAAGATGTAAGAAAATCTAAATTAACATTTAACATAAATTAACTTAGTAACTTCAGTAATTTTATGTGACTTGGGGGTGTTACATCTTCTTTGTTATTCCTAGTTTTCCCTTATTATCTGTAGGGGTTAGGCCACTACACCATAGTTTCCTAAAAGGCGGGGATTGTACACCAAAAAGGAAATTAATCCACATGTTACAACGCTGTTAAAAAATGCTCGAAGTATGGAGGTAGTGAATTATGCTAATAAAAAATTTAGATTGGGAGAGACGTAATTAAATTTTATTATTTAATTGAAGATTTCCAATTAAAATAATAATAAAACTACATTTATATATTTATATATTGATTGGAAGGCTTCTGAAAATGGTCAATTCTTTCCATTAGATCCCCTTCACGCCTTTGGGATACCTACTACTTTCTTATATTATATAGTTCGGGCTTGATACTTGTTGGTGTGTTGGGGTAAAAAACCTTTATGTGTTTTTATTATCTCGTAGTTGGAGTCTATGGAATAAGAAAGAAATTTGATTTGCATTTTCTTATCCTAATAGGTGAATGTTTGTAGATGAAGATTCCATCTTAGCAACTCTGTCACAAGGAAATTCTGTATATTTTGTTGTTTCTCGGTACAAAATCAAGAATTGTTTTTTTAAAACTCAACATTGGTTGCATTTAGGAGCAAAGAGTTCTCTCCATGTCTTCTTCATGCAAGAAAGTTGTATGGTCCAATGATCTTGCCATATGACTATTGATATCTAGCTTGCGGTACAAGGCTATCTTTGATGACAAAGCAATAGTAGTAGCTTGGTAGTGGGGAAGATTTGGAAAGTTAAATATTCAATGAAATCCATGATTTTTATGTGGTTGGCCCTAATGAATAATGTTTTGACATGAAAGGTTCTACAAAATAGGACAAGGTAGGGTCCTGGAATTTGTACTCTATGAAAATGTGAAGGGGAAACAATATACCACATGCTGGTGTTCATTTGTATTTTTTTCAGAAGGTATGGGGTGTTATTCTCCCCTTATTTGAGGATAGGGTACTTGGCAGGAGGATTCTTTGTTGCACTGTTTGATGATAGAGCACTCAAATAACATAGATCATTTCCCTTGATTGCCTCTAGAGCCATTTCAATAGGAAAGAAGGAATAACAATTTTGTAGACAACGAGATCCCTCCTTTTCAGGTAAATCATCAAATAAAATACCTATATGAAGGCAAAAAAATGACTCCAAAGGTTAAAGTTCCAAGGTGGGTTGCAATATGGAGGTTGATAAAACTTATCCATGGCCTTTCTTTGTTGTTGCTTGCCAAGGTGATATTCTTGTTATATATATTATCTGCGAATATGTGTGATATTCCTATTCTATATATTATCTTCATTTCGAATCCAAGTCAGCTGCTCCTACATGTGTGATATTCTTGTTCTGTATATTATCTACGATTTGAATCCAAGTCAGCAACGTGCAAGAGGCAATGAACTGGTGCTGCTTTTGGTGTCTTTCATGTCTACCTTTGTCAAAGAATTATCCATAATACATCAATTTTTGGTTTCACATGTCTCCCGGTATTTGATTATTTTTCACATTTTGAAGTGGGCACAGAGGATAACTCTTGTTTCAAGTGCTCAATTATGATGCTCTTACCAGCGATGAGGCTTGTAGCCAAGTTTTTGAAATACCTGGTGATAAAGATGCAAAAGTTGTTATAAACATGTTGATTCTACCTCAAGGATGTTATCATCTATTAGGTGATGACGATGAACATGGGAATTCTACTTAAGAATATGATGGAGCAATTCAAGAAAAAAAAGTAGTTTTTGATGGCAAAAAACCACATACAAATTTTACAAATGTTAATCAAAATGAAATTGTTGAAATGAATATGATTGAATGTGTTCGAGTGATGGGAAGCATTAATGAGCAATTTGCATTGCCAAGCCAAGTGACCCTACATGAGTTGTTAGCAGAAGCCATGATGAATATGAATTGAAATGTTCTTTATGAAGACTAATGAATAAATCCTTAACATGCTTTCATTCGTATTGGGCCATAAGGTGTTTAGTTGGTGTGAACCAAAGTTACATAAATCTTTTATTGTTGTTCTATTAAACTCCATAATTCAAGGTAGGAACCATTTGTTGGTTGGGAAAGATACAACTATTCAGGTAAGAGAAAGGAAGGTCGGTAACTAAGGGAGCCCTGTTTCATTTTCGTACTTGTATAAAGCCTACTTTAAGGGGAGGGAAGTTAACACAATGACGCAAAATAGAATATTGCATCGTAAGACCACAGGTAAGTTTCATGGGTATGGGATTCCCTCGATTCAACACTTCATGACACAGTAGAATGACTTTCATAACTTATATATTTCTTGAAGAAAAGAGTGTAATGACCAAATATGATATGGAAGGATGAACTATCTAAAGGTCGATGGCTTTAAAACTACCTAGAGAGCGCATGAAAGCATTTATAAATTGTCCCTGCAAATATAACAACTTCTCCTTACAATGAGGTTGCAAATTTGTAGAAGCAAGAAAGTCCTTTGTCACAGTTAGGCTCACATTTGAGAAATTAGTTTGATATGGAATCAACAAGGTAGTGATGGAAACACTCAACGAAACAAAAGTTGGTAGAAAAGTAAAACAAAATTTGTACAAACATTAATCTCTCATAGCTTGACAAAAATGGTAGAGAAAAGATTAATCTATCCTACCTTGAGAGAACTACTGGTCAAGATCAAAACCTACAAAAACTTTGTTGTGGAATATTATCAAAACTGATTGAAGGATATGAAAGAGTGTACAGTAAGAACCTTGACAAACATGGCCAGTGAAACTTTCAACATTGTTTGTAGGAAGAGAAAATTATGTTTCTTTCTTCCAAACATGTATGTTAGTATATTACAGTTTAATGAATATGTTTTTCTATTATCATATATCGTTTCATGCTTTAACAAAACATTCACCAAGACTTCACAATGTTTTATTATTCGCTGAAATATTTTCCAAGATCTTACAACATTTTATAATTCAATGAAAGATTCGCCATGACATTACAAGATAATATAATCTGGTGCGAGATTTGCAAAAAGAATTATATATACATATTATATTATTGATAAAATTGCCCCCCATTTTTCCTATGTATCATGGGTATTTTCCCATTTATTATACATATAAATTTACGGTGGTTCTTAAAATTTTCCCTAGATAAATTTTACAAACATGCTCTCAGTTTATTGCAAATTCAATCATAGGCATATATTTTTTTAATTATTTTTAGTTTATAAAGTATGATGAAATTTAATACGAGCTCAGATTTTACTCAGTATATATGAAATTTATTTTCATTGTTAATATCAATAGTTTTACATAGATTTTATGTACAACCAAATCCTTCAAGGATTTCAAATTTGTTATTCTCTAAATTTATAATGAACCAAAGAAATATCAACAAATTGTTCAATGTAACAATAATATATATTTGTAGATGAATGTTAATGTTGAAGTTTTTAATTAGAAAAACAATTTTTTTATTGGATAATTATTTTTTATATATAAAGGAAAATAAAATCCCATAAACTCAGCATCTTAATTAGGCAAAATTCACAAATTTAATCTTAATTTCAACATTTTTTTGTAAAATTTAACAACCACCAAAACATAAAATTACGACATAACAAACACACTTTGAAATGTACAAGCACCATTTGATTCACGTATAATATTTGTTTCTTGTGCATTTAAGGTTTTTGATTTATGTAAAGGTCACAACTCCATGCCAAGTAGGGTATGATAATAATAAAATTAAACATATTCAGTGTATGGTTGAAGTTCTTAAACATAAGGTATAATAATAACAAAATTAATATATTGAGAAAAAATTTAAGTTAAAATGGTTAGAAACAATGTCTATTCTACGAAGAATAGGAAGTGACAAAATATGGATAATTTTAGATATGCTTAGAATTTTTTAAAATTTATATAATTATTTTAATTAATTTTGTATAGCCATATCTATTTTAACTATAAATTATTAATTAAATTTAATAACATTATTAACTAATAAATATTAATAATAATTTATTTATTCAATTTTATTTGATTAATTATTAATTAATTCAACGGGATTATAAACCCAAGGGAGTAATATTAAACACAATGGAGCAATATTAAATCCAAGAGAATCATATTATAAATCTTTGGTATATAAACCCTAAAATAAACACGGTTGACCATGTTTTATCATGATTGATTTTCATATTGAGACAATCTTTGTCATAAGGTGACATTTGACCATGGTTGTACATGGTTGAACATGATTATAAACCGAGGGGATTTATATTAAACCCTAGGATTTGTGAGAGTCCTCGTGAAAATTCCATGTGAAAATATATAAATACCACGGATGATGGGACACGTATTCCAAGATGAATGGTGGGAAAGACATCCTAGAGGGTGTTCATTTGGTTGTTTATGGATAAGGAAATTGGCAAAGGCAATGGCTAAGGCATTAAAGAGGAAAAATGGCATTTTTGGGACATTTATTGATGAAAATGATGGAAATTAGGAGAAAAGGAAGGTGAAAGGTCACATGTTGCATGTGAGGAGGAAATTGAAAGAAAATAATGGAAAATGAAGAAAATAGAGGCCTCATTAATAAAAAGGCTTCTGAGGATAAGTGGGCAAGACTTGGTGAGTTCAGTTTTGGAGCTCTCTCATTATTCTCTCTCTCTCATACTCTTGGACACTTAGAGTTTTCTTGGAACACTTTGGCATTGGAGCAAGAAAGGCAAAGAGGGCAAGAGGAAGAAAAGATCAAGCAGGGAAAGGAAGGATCAAGCAGCTACAACAGGCTTCATTGCAGGTATCAACTTCCATGTGTATTTTCCTTGTTAGATTTGGAATGCATGGGATTGAATGTGCCTCTTTTCTACCATGGCATGGGTTTTGCCAAGTGTGACAATATTTTTAGCCTAGCCTTGCCATTTCCTAATAGCTTTGATGAGATGGGTTCTCTCACGCATTTTGTGGGGGACGGCCGGAATGGATTCGAATCTGAGTGGGGTGGATCTCTGAATTGAAAAACACATTGTGGTAGTGGTCCCTAAACCAGAATGAGGATGCACGAAGCCACTGACCTAGTAACCCCTGAGCCAGATTGTGGGTTGTGATAAAGTTAGATTGTGTGCATTGGTGGGCCTAAGAATCCTTGTCGATGAATGGCAAGATATACGGTAAAGCCAAGAGGTGGATTTTCTCTCTTTTGGGCCTAGTGATTTCGGGATGGAATGCACAGTAAATCCTGGAGAGTATGTCTCGGTGTAGGGCCTAGTGATCCCTGGATCAGACTGTGGATGCATGGTAAAGCCTGGGAGACTATGATGCACTCAAATTCCTCATGGTGTAGGCCGAGAACTCCGATGGAATCCACATTGATTGGTGTTTCTGATGTGTCTTATGAGTCCCACATTCATGCTTGGAATATGGCATAGGGGGTGATTCGCTGAAGAGAAACTTGGCTCAGCCAATCTATGGCCGAGTGGAACATGGTAGTCCCATCGCCGATTGGTTCATTGCATTTATTAATGAGAAATTCATTCCCTTGATTTTCATGTGCAAATGCACTGATATATATATGGATTTTGATGGTTGATATGTCCATTGTATTTTTGTTCCTATTATGCTGGTTATATGTACATTTTATGGTAGCAGCTATGTTTGGTTCTCAGCATGTTTTTACTTTTGTTTGAATGGATATTGTATTTATGATCCAATAAGTGATAAGGCAGAAAAATACATGAGGAAACAATGGTTCATGGTGATTCTCAGATAATTATGAGATCCCTACACTTAATTCGATTTTTTACACTTGTAGGTTACATGTTGATGATATGTTTGACGAAATGTCTGCCATGGCTAGTAGGGGTCGGGTTATGATTTTGTTCATATTATTGCTTTTGTATCCTTGTTACCTTGTATCCTTACCAATTCTAAATGATCATTCCATTCTGGGCAGTGTCGCAGGCTCTAGGTTAAAAAAGGTGGCTCAAATCTCGGAATGCTAGCATTAGTGTTGAGACTAACTCACCTAGGCAGTGTCTGGGGAGCATTATAAATCACCTGGGAAATGTCTGGGGAGCACTAGTCCTAAAACTAACTCACCTGGGAAGTGTCTAGGGAGCGTTACCCTGCCCTGAGTCTCTCAAATAGCAGTAGGACCTAGGGATAGGCATTCTGAGTGGCTGACTTGTCTTCTGAAGGTTATGTGGATGATGTTGGATGACTATGTGTGATGTTCTGTAGATTCCATTTCCTTAAATTCACCAAGGAGGTTGAATCTTATCATAGTGGCCTCTTATCGAATGTTTACCCTAGTTGTTCGGTTGCTTGGGTAGATGTGGGAGGAGGGTGTTATAGAGTGGTATCAGAGCATGGTTCAACTCTCGGACTGAATGGGTTGAATGTGTGTTGGTCATTCATGCATGTCAGTTGCATGTGTGCCTCTTACACTTATATACTTGTTGCATTTTCTTGATGATCGATTAGGGTTGTAGTATGGTTATCATGGGCAATTTGATATTGATTTCATGAAATATATTTGAAATAAGTGTGTGAATAACTGTGTATGGATTATATGCCACTTACATGTTGATTTCATGGTACCTACTTAAATCCTTGTATTTTAGGTTACATTTTTTAATATTTTGATTACATGCATCAGTCTTGTAGGTTGATTACACGATTTGATCACTTATGTTCGACTACATGCATTCATGTGTATGTGTAGTTGATTAGGCATTTCTTATGCATGTTGATGGTTGCATGTGGCAATGTGTACAATGGAGTAATGGTTTTTGTCATGCATTAGGTCATGGTTTGTGTATTTGATATGGTCATACATTGATGACTAGACTCTAGCTGGAATGACGAGTATATGGTTTGGTAGTCATTTTTTATGTGTGTATATGCAGTTCTTATGTGTGTATGGTTTTGGTTATGATTATGCATGTATAGTAGGTCAAACATGCCTTGTGAATTCATTGTATGTAATTTAGGTCATCATGATGCTATTGGTTGTTATGATGCTAATGTGTTGTTTGAGACAGAGAAGGAGATGCGGATCATCATAATGAGGTTGCAGCATTGGACTTTGGCGTAAGAGAAAATCATCATACATGTATTGTATGTCTGACATGTGGGTATGTAAGTTAAGGATTTTCATATACATTAGTTTTATATACATTAGGTTTATGTACATGTCTATTGGTGTTATGGTTGCATTCATGATAGATGTTCGTTGATTAGTGTAGTTATATGTACATGTGTCGGATAGTGAAGATTGATAGTGACTTGTAGTTGTATGCATTTCTAGTTTTGTTTTATATTAGATGACCTGATGATTATGTTATATGTCACTGATGAGTATGTTATAGGTTAACTTATTTTTTTTATACTAGAGTTAGCTTGATGATTAGGTTATATGTTGTTGATGAGCATGATATATAACTTATTGTTGTTATATGATATTAACTTGATGATTAGGGTTATTTCATTGAGATATTGATGTTATAATCTGGATTGGTCATATGCATGATGGTTATATTCATTGCCTTGAAAATCTTAATGTTATATGTATTGTGTTAACCTCATTTGACCTATACATATGGTTATGGTTGTGATATTCAGGTATGAACTGACATATTTGTGCGATGGTGTCATACTAATCTAGATTGAATTTGCATATCTATGAATGATAATTGTGTATGAGTTTATGATGTGAACATGTTAGTTAGATATTGTTGTGGATATCATGATCTTTTGATTGCTTGAGTTGATGTGTTGTAAAGTTATAATGTGCTAACTAGCTTGATTGTGTAGGCAAGATAGCCTCCCCTGATATACATTAAGTTATGAGTTTTCTTATGTCATATGTTTGGTGCTTGGTTGTTTAATTATGATGTCTATTTGGTTTTTGAGTGTTTGGTGCCTAGTTGATTTATTTAACATGGTATGTTTGCAAGCTGGTATGAATGTTTGATGAATTGCATAATATGAGTATGTGTTCAAATGATCTTGTTTCAAGATGATTGTACTAAAATATATGTGTTGAGACAATTGATATGTACTTGTGTATAGTAGGTGATAGTTGTAGTATTATGACTTATGACTATGAGCTGACTATGGATTATGACATGATTGTTAGTCTTGGTAACGGTTGATTTCAAATTAATAGATATGATTGTCTTGATATTTTGAACATGTGGTTGACATGTGTGATAAGTTGTAGGGTAACATCCTTGGTATTAGCATGACAAGGTAATATTTGATGTGTTTATATAACTAACAGTTGGGTTGTAGGTTTTAACCCCATACAGAAATTACCTGCATACGAATTCTAAAACACAGAAAATAAACAATGCGAGAGCATAACACGTAAAACAAATATACACAGAGATTTTACCCTGGATCCCAAAACCAGGACTACCAGTTTTATTTTTCATTATATTCTTTTCAATGTTACAATACATATTTATACATGTCGAAGCATCCAATACCATGGACAGAAAACCATCGCTTCCAAAACCATGGACCAAGAATGATCGCTTCCAAAACCATAGGTAGGTCCGCCCAACCTAACATAGGGTCCAAAACCAAAATTTTCCAGACCCCATAGAGTGGGGTTACCTGTACCTCTCAAACTTCCCGTAACTACCCTTTCTACGCAATTGACACAATGAAGGGGGGGCTCCACCCCCCATCTAACCCCTTGGTTAACTACGTGGGCTAGTCATGGAAAGAATATAACACAACCCAACATTCTCCCACTTGTTGTTTTCTTTCCACAGGGGGCCACAAGAGAGCTTAGTCATTTATCCATCCCTGCAACGCCCATTGTATCTATACACCAAGATAACTTCTCAGAGGTCACAGATTTTGTTAATGCATCTACAGTATTCTTCAAAGTGTCCACCTTTACTAGCAACACCTTTTTGTCTTCTATCACATCCCTCACAAAGTGATACTAAACATTAATGTGCTTTGTCTTTGAATGATATGCAGGGTTCTTTGCCAAGAAAATTGCACTTTTCCTGTCACAGTCTATCGTTATAGCTCCCTGCACTAACCCCATACTTGAACACAATCTCTGCAATCAAACTGCTTCCTTGCTTGAATGAGTGGTTGCCATATATTCTGCCTCTGTAGTTGATAGTGCCACTACAAATTGTTTCTTACTCATCCAACTGACTGCACCTCCAAATAGGTTAAACACATACCCACTTGTAGATGTTCTCTGATTCAGATCTCTAGCCCAGTCTGCATCAACAAATCCATGAATATCCATACCTCTATCCAATCTCAGTCTCCCTTGGTAGCACAAACCATAATCACTAGTGCCACGCAAATACCTAAAAACCCACTTCACTGCTGTCTAGTGCTCCTTACTGGGTTTGACATAAACCTGCTCAATACTCCCACTGCATGTGCAATGTCCGGTCTAGTACAAACCATTGCATACATCAAGCTACCAACTGCACTTGCATATGGAACATGGGACATGTCCTCTTCCTCTTCTTGTGTCTTGGGACACTGTTCATCAGATAACTTTACACCTACAGGAATAGGAACCTTCACCAGTTTACTATCCTGCATATTAAACCTCTCCAATATTGTCTTGACATACCCTCTGGTTTAACCAAAGCTTCCTCTTTGTCCGATCTCTTTTAATTTCCATGCCCAAAATATAGTTTGTAGAACCAATATATTTCATTTTGAATTTGGAGGACAAATGGGTTTTCAAATCCTGGATAATTTCTTTGTCATTTCCAACTAGAAACATATCATCCACATACAAGACCAGGTAAATAACACGGTCACCAATTAATTTAAAATACACACAGTGATCTGCTTTGCTTCTGGTGAATCCAAGTCCCTGTATAAGTGTATCAAATTTCTGATACCACATCCTTGGTGACTGTTTTAACCCATACAGAGACTTCTTTAACTTGCATAGCAATTATTTCTTACCCTTCACTGCAAAGCCTTCAGGTTGCTTCATGTAGATCTCCTCTTCCAAATCCCTGTGAAGACAACATGTTCTACCTCATAATCAAAAGCAGCAGCAATAGATAACAACATACTAATAGAAGCTACCTTGGCAACATGAGAAAAAATATCACCAGAATCAATTCCCAACACCTGGTAATAACCTTTTTCTACCAACCTAGCTTTGTATTTCTCCACCTTTCCTTCTGCATTTGTCTTCTTCTTGAACACCCATTTTCTACCAATGGGTTTCCTTCCAGTCAGCAACTCCACTAGATCCAAAGCCTCATTTTTGTGCAAAGATGCCATTTCATCAACCATGGCCTATTTCCAGAGTTTCCATCCTCTAAATCTATTACTTCCTTCAAATTTCTAGGATCATCATCTGTAATAGATAAAGAAAAATTTGAACAGAAAGCAGATGGATTATACCTTTATGGCTACCTTCTTTCTTGAAATGATCTTCTCACACTCGGAGTTTGTGGATCTTCATATTTTGATTCCTCCTCTGCTGTAGAGTCTGATTCTTCCTCCTTTAGCTCAAACTCTATCTTCTCAGGTTACTTTGGTTGGACTTGATGTTTAATAACATTTTTCACCTCTCTGAACACCACATCTAGGTTGTACACAACCTTCCTTTTTATTGGCTTCCAAATCTTATAACCATTTAAACCATCCTTATACCCAATAAAGATGCACTTTTCATATTTACTATCCAACTTGTTTCTTTTCTCCTTTGGAACATGTACATATGCATCACATCCAAATACCCTCAGATGTGAAATAGAGGGTTTCTTACCAGTCCATACCTCTTGTGGAGCCTTATCCTCCAACGTTGATGAAGGTGATCTATTGACCAGGTAACATGCTATCTCCACTGCCTCTGCCCAGAATTCCTGTCCTAACCCGGCACCACTAAGCATGCTTCTTGCCCTTTCAATCAACGTCTTGTTCATTCTTTCTACAACTCCATTTTTCTGAGGTGTATATGGAGTAGTCTTCTGCCATGCTATATCAGAATTCTTACAAAATTCTTCAAATTCCTTACTGCAAAACTCTCCACCATTATCTTTCCTCGGCACCTTTATCTTCTTCTCTGTCTGGTTTTCCACCAGAGCCTTAAATTCTTTAAACATGTCATAGACTTCAAATTTCTTCTTAAGGAAATATATCCATGTATTCCTTGAGATGTCATCTATAAATGATACATAGTACACAAACTTACCCAGTGATGGAACCTTCACAGGTTCAAACACATCACTGTGCACAAGCTCTAATATCTATTTCGCCCTCTCATAACCAAAGGGGAAACTCACCCGATTCTGCTTCCCATATACACAATTTTCATAGAAATCAAAATCCAGAGAGCTATTACTCATTCCTTCTACCATACCTTTACCATGAAGTATTTGAATTCCCTTCTCTCCAATATGTACAAGCCTTTGATGCCACAACATGGTCTTCTCTCCAGAGACCACTAGGTTTTCTGCTCCACTTTTAGGAACCACATAACTGTTGCACCCATCAATAATAGTGCTACCTTGCAGCTTGTATAGAGTTCCAATTCGAACTCCCCGCATCAATAGCAGTGCCCCCATAACCATATTGCAGGTATCCTTCTCAAACACTATTTTTACACCTGCATCATCCAGCTTGCTTACAGAAATCTGATTTTTGGCTAATGCAGGAATATGAAAAACACCCGGAAGTGTTCTAATCGTTCCACTTTGCAACTTCAACTTTTCTTTTCTGCAACCAACTATTCTGGCCTTCCTATCATCCCTCAAGAAGACATCACCACCATCATATTTCTCATACTTGCAGAACCACTCTCTATGGGGAGTGAAGTGAAAGGATGCACTTGAGTCAATCAACCATGCCTCATGATCTACATTTGTACTTGAAGAAGCCAAGTACACATCCCCACCTTCATCTGAGGTGGTTTTCACCTCTGCAGAAGAAGCATCATCAGATCCATTTCCTTTATTAGGAGCTTTAGATTTACAGTCCCTTTTGTAGTGCCCTTCCTTTCCGCATTTCTAGCACACCAACTTTACAGGTTTTCATGGAGATTTAGATCTCCCTCTAGATTTAGATCTCCCACTCGATGACTTATTTTTGTTTCTATTCTGGGACTGTCCTCGTACAGACAAGGCATCACCATTATGGCTCAACATATTTTTCTGTCTCATCTCCTCCGTCAGCAGGGATGATACTATTTCATCAAACTGCAAGGCAGTTGCATTGCTACCTATTGCAATAACCAAACTATCCCATTAATCTTGTAGAGAACACAACAAACTGATGCACTTATCTTCATCTAAAATTTTAATATCAACAGATGTTAACTGACTTACCATAGTATTAAATGCGTTTAGATTCTCTCTCACCGAGTCTCCATCTTTCATCCTTAGGTTATACAGCTTTTTCCACAGGAACAGTTTGTTCACCAGAGACTTAGATTGGTACAAGGTCCCTAAATTGTCCCACAAAGCCTTCATCGTAGCTTCCCCTGATACATTTAACAATACTGAATCTGAGACACACAATCGTATTGTGCTCTTTTCCTTCTCATCCAACTTCTTCCATTCTTCATCAAACAATCCTATTGGTTTAGTACCCGGATCTACCACAATTCATTGATCTTTATCCACCAACAGATCCTCCATCTTGAGTTTCCACAACTCAAAACTATGACTATTAAATTTCTTGATCTCTATCTTTCCACTGCTCGCCATCTTCTTTCACTACCAGAATCGATCTCGTAGATCTCCCACTGAATAGGGTCTACCACAGGCCCAAGCGAAACCCCTCAGCAACAAAGCCGTCCGCTTGAAGCCAAAAAAACTTTAATACAAAATGTAGGTTTTAACCCTGTACAGAAATTACCTGCATACGAATTCTAAAACATAGAAAATAAACAATACGAGAGCATAACACATAAAACACATATACACAGAGATTTTCCCCTGGATCCCAAAATCGGGACTAACAGCTTGATTTTTCATTATGTTCCTTTCAATGTTACAATACATATTTTTACATGCTGAAGAATCCAATACCATGGACCGAAAACCACTGCGTCCAAAACCATGGACCGAAAACCATCGCATCCAAAACCATGTGCAAAAAACATGCACAAAACCATAGGTAGGTCCACCCAACCTAACATAGGGTCCAAAACCAAAATTTTCCGGATGCCATAGAGTGGGGTTACCTGTACCCCTCAAACCCCCTATAACTCCCCTTGCTACACAAGCGACACAAAAAGTGGGGCCTCCACCCCCCGTCTAACCCCCCAGTTAACTACGTGGGCTAGTCATGGAAAGAATATAACACAACCCAACATGGGTGGTGTGACAACACATAGTAAGCCTTAATTCCAACAAGGAAAAAAGGTAAAAAAAAGGAATTGCAAAAGATTTACTTTTGCTATGTTTCAAAACCCTAATTCCGAATCAATGAGTGCTTTGCACACAGCAAGTATTCTTAACCTTGATTTTTTCGAACATTATGTGGATATGTGCTATATCAACATGTACTTGACAAGTATATTAGCTAGTCTTTAGCTACAGGTGGATTTGTTAATGTTATGAAACTAGCTCACAAAAAGATAGAAAAGAGATATAAACGCCTTAGAATTTAGCCTCTTCGAGGGGGAAACCTCCTTTACATTACACAAATGAACACTTCTTGGATGATTCAAATGAAAAAACCTCCTTTCTATATATAGGAGTTTAAGGGCTCACAATATAACCAATCCGACCTAACAATAATAATATAAAGGCACAAAAATAACAATAGAGGGATTCTATGGGGCACAATAATAACAATATGGGGACAATAGGGGCACAACAATATTAATAAGGGATACAACTACAGTAGTGATGGGGGCATCACTACTATTATACGGACCTAACAATCCCCTCTCCTTCAAAAAAGTGTTGTCCTCAACGCTTGAGTATTTTTGGATGCTTCTGTATAAAATTCTCATCCTCCCATGTGGAATCTTCAGCGGATAAGTTCTTCCACTTGATGAGATACTCTAAAATGGATCGATTTCGTAGTTGTCGAGTTCTTGTTTCTATGACTGCTTCCGATTCCAATGTAATTTTCCCTTCCTCGTCAAGTTCTAGCAATATTGTTTTAACTGGGAGCTTGTCGCCTATAACCTTCTTTAAACATGAAACATGGAAAACTAGGTGCACTCGAGAAGTTACAGGAAGCTCCAATTTGTATGCCATAGTACCAATATTTTGCAACACCTTGTACCAACCATAATACTTTGGTGATAATTTATTATCCTTCTTAGCTTGCTTAAGGGACATTTGTTTATATAGTTGTAGCCATAGGAATACCCAACCAGCTACATCAAAACTTCTTTCGCTACGATGTTGATATGCCTGTTGTTTCATTCTATTCTACGCCAACATGAGGTTATGCTTTAAGATTTGGAGAACTTGTTGTTAATGCTCGATGTGATGCTCCACTGCTTGAACCATAGAATTTTCTCTTAAATATGATGTGATGGATGGTGGCTGATATCCATAAAGTGCCATAAATGGGGTCATTTTTGTTGCAGTATGGAAGGAAGTGTTATACCACCATTCAGCCAGAGGCAACCTTTTGACCCATTGTGTCTGTTTATCAGATACAAAGCAACGAAGATATCCTTCCAACCATTTGTTTAATATATCAGTTTGCCCATCAGATTGAGGATGATAAGATGAGCTATGAGCTAACTGAGTACCAAGACAAGAAAATAATTATGTCCAAACATTTCCTGTAAAAATGGGATGTCTGTCACTTACAATAATCTTTGGGTTTCCATGTAGCTTTTGAATTGTTTCCATAAATGTAGTAGAAACTGTACTTGCTTTAAATGGATGTGATAATGCACAAAAGTGTGCATACTTGGTAAGTATATCAACTACCACCATGATGACACTCTTCCCCTTAGACTTGGGTAAACCTGTGATAAGATCCATTGAAACCTGCTCCCAACGTTGGCTTGGAATGGATAAAGGATGTAATAGACCTGGTGTCTTAACTGTTTCAACTTTATTTTGTCGGAAAGCCAAACATTCCGCCACAAACTTTTGAATATCTAATTTAAGGCCATCCCAAAAAAATTCCTTCTTAACCTTGTAGTAAGTTTTTAAAAATTCTGAGTGCCCTCTTAAAGGAGAAGCGTGCAATTCCTAAAGAATATTTTGTTTGAGTTGGGAATTCTTATAGAGGTATAAGCAATCTTTGTACCATAACAAATCATTTTTCCAGCTAAATGTATTAGATGTACAGGAATCTTGTTGTAACTTTCGAATAAGTGCCCACACTTCTTCATCATTCTTCCATTCCTCCCTTGCTTCATTTATCCAACCTGGTTGGATAATAGAGATGGCGCACAACAATGCTTCCACGTCCTCATCCTTTCTTAAGAGTGCATCTGCCACAATATTTTGCTTCCATTTTTTGTAGATGATTTCAAATTCATAACCCAACATATTTGTGACCCATTTTTGTTGCTCTTTAGAGGATAATCTTTGTTCTAAAAACTATTTAAGGCTATCATGATCCATTTTTACCTTGAAGTGTCTTCCCATTAGGTAGGGTTGCCATATCTTAAGTGCATGTAGTATTTCCAACATTTCCTTCTCATAAATAGCTTTGTGTAAATACTTTCCCTTGATTGGACGACTTTTGAAAGCAATGGGTCTTTCATCTTTCATTAAAACAACGCCAATTCCATTTCTTGAAGCATCACATTCCATAATAAAGGTTTTTGTGAAGTCTGGTGTAGCTAAGACCGATGCTTGGCACATTGCATCTTTAGGATCTTCTAAGGCCTTCGTTGCTTCTGGAGTCCATGAAAATGCATCTTTCTTCAATAATGTTGTTAGAGGTGTTGTTATTTTCCCATAATTCTTAACAAACTTGTGATAATACCGTGTCAAGCCGAGAAATCCTCGCATATGCTTTATGGATGTGGGGATTTTCCATTGCTTAATGGATTTAATTTTGCTAGGGTCTACCTTAACTCCTTCATGAGATACAGTATGACACAAATATTCCACCTCTTGTACTCCAAAGAAACATTTGGATCTTTTTCCATATAATTGTTTCTCCTCCAATAGTTGTAGCACCCTATAGCCATGTTCAACATGATCCTTCCAAGACTTGTTGTAGATTAGTATATCATAAAAAAATACTAACACAAATTTTCTAAGGAAGGGTTTGAAAACGGAATTCATCAAACCTTGAAATGTAGAAGGTGCATTGGTAAGGCCAAAAGTCATGACCAAAAATTCATAGTGACCTTCATGAGTTCTAAATGTTGTTTTCAGAATGTCTTCAGTCTTCATTCTGATTTGATGATATCCTGAACGAAGATCCAACTTGGTGAAGTAAATTGATCCATGCAATTCATCCAATAATTCATCAATGTCAGGAATGGGAAACTTATATTTAATATTGAGCTTGTTGAGCTCCCTATAATCTAGAGACATGCGCGATGATCCATCCTTATTGTGCACCAATACTACTGGAGCAGAGAAAGAACTTTGGCTAGGTTGAATTATACCAGCCTCTAGTATTTCTCCAACCATATGTTCAATTTCACTCTTTTTGGCATAGGGATATCTGTACGGCCTGATGTTTGGAGGAACACTTCCTGGAATCAAATGAATAGCATGATCATGATCACGAATAGGTGGGAGGCCTTTGGGAGTCTCAAATACCTTTGAATGATTGTCCAAGACTTTTTGGAGATCTGGAGAAATAGATTATTTTGATGTAGAAACATCTAGCGAACATAATTGTGCAATTACACCTCATTGTTCCTTTTTTAGAAGATTTTTCATACCGTTAGAGTTGATTATCTTTCCCGGTTTCCTTGCAATATCCCTTAATTCAACTTCCTATCCTTCCACAGAAAATTTCATGAAAAGTTGTTGAAAGTTAAAAGCTATTGTACCCAAGGATTGTAGCCATTGGAATCCTAGTACAAAATCGGCACCTCCCATTGGAATGGAAAGAATTGGGCTATTCAATACATATTCTCCCATGGATAGCTTGATATTATGGCACTTTACAGAAAAATTTATGGTTCCTCCACTTGCAACCATCACTTGACGCTCTGGTGCTGGGTATAGGAAGCAATTCAATTCTTTTTCTATCTTACAATGAATAAAATTGTGGGTACTTCCTGAATCAATCAACACTATTACCTTTTTCTTCTTGATATGTCCTTCTATCTTGATGGTTTGAGGAGTGGTAATTCCAGCCAATGCAGTACAAGATATGGTCAGATTCATTTCTTCTTTATCTAGGCTTGTTCCTGCAGTATATCCTCTTCTTTTGACCTTTCTTGTTCCTTTTCTTCCTCCTCTTCACAATCTATGTAGAATAATTTCTTCTCAGCACACTTATGACCTTTAGTGTATCTGCTATCACAACTGTAACAAAGCCCTTTTTCTCTTTTTTCTTCCAATTGTTGTGGTGTCAACCTTATATGTTGTGGAAGGCTAGGGGCAACAACACTTCCATCTTTATAGTTGTGCGTGGTAGGCTTCCTGGTTGCCATAATTTTTCTTTCCATTTTTCTTGCTAACCTGAATGCCTTCTCCAATGAATCAGGTTCTCAAAGGAAAACCTCATGTTGGATATTATCCTTTAATGTCGCTATGAACACATCAATCCTATGATCCTATGGAATATCTTTTACCCTTGTGTTCAATTTTTGGAACTCTTGAATGTGCTCCATCATTGCACCCTTTTGCTTGAGACTTACAAATTGGCTAAAAAAGGTGTTTCTTTTTGTATCCTCATAATGTGTTGTCATTTCTTCCATAAAAATTGCCCAAGTGACAATTTGTTTATGAGAGCAAAGCCATCGATACCATACAAACTAATTTGGTTCCAAATATAAAGTTGCAATACGTACCTTTTGTGTGTTTTGCACATTATGGAGATCGGAAAATTGCTCCATCTGTAGTATCCATGTTGCTAGATCCTTGCCATCAAACATCCTCATATCAATTTTTAGAATATGGTGGGTCTTCAATCCAACATTAGAGTCTACGAAATCATGATTAATATTTCCTTTGTTCTCATCATCAATTTCCTTTACTATCCTTTCACCATTAGTGACCATTTCTTGTAGCAACTTATTGAAGTTTATCTTCAATTCTTCCATCTTATCGTCCATGCCATCCATCTGAGAATCCATGCCATTCATCTTAGCTTCCATGCCATCCATCTTAGCTTCCATTTCATTCATCTTAGCTTCTACGCCTTTCTTTAAACCATCCATCTTAGCTTCCGTTACTTTTTGTGTGAGTGAGATTTGTTGCACTTGGTCTCGTAATTTTGATATATCATGTTGCATTTCTTCCTCTTCTTCATGAGTCATGCTAGAGCTTTCAGGTTGCTTACTAGGTGTTTACATTTTCTTTCCTCGGGGCATCAATTACCGATAATAATGCTTTACTATGCCCTTTGAATTCCTTCAAACCAATTTTTCAAACCAAGCTTACGCAAAATTAAAAAAAAAAACTACACACTTTTTTTTCACTTTGTAGGAGCTCGATATTGAATCTGATGTATCTCTATAATTTCAACCTACAGTAGCCCTCTGTGTTCTCTTTCCAATGCCACTAGTCTGATCGAATTTAGATTCTCCAAGACAAAGTTATCCAAAATCACCCAAGATGACCTGATTATAGACCTTTCCAGAAGAGCGAACTTGTATGAAGTACCACGTGTCACTGTTTTGACCTTCAAATCTAAAAAATACACACAGGAAACTAAAGTCCGTCGTCTTTCTGTAACTTCTTACAAAATTTCAATCTAATGCTCAAAGCAAAATTTATGACGATTTTCCCTAGGTCACCTGTTTGGAATGAAATTCGGGAGTCTGCAAAAAGGCCAACTTCCTTAGATCATATCTCTGCAAATATAGCACGAAAAGTTCTGAAATTTGGAACCGAGGTTCATAACGATTTCATCCCAAATGGGTTTTTGTTTTAGCATTTGAAACGTCGTAGAAAAATCTTATAGCGAAAATGCCACGATGACCTGTTTGGAGCAGCGAAACCCTAGAATCCAAAGCTCTGAAACCAAATGTTATGAAACCAGCTCAAAAAAAGATAGAAAAGAGAGATAAAAGCCTTAGAATTCAACCGCTTCGAGGGGGAAACCTCCTTTACATTACACAAATGAACAATTATTGGATGATTCAAATGGAAAAACCTCCTTTCTATATGTAGGAGTCTAAGGGATCACAATATAACCAATCCGACCTAACAACAATAATATAAAGGCACAAAAATAACAATAGAGGGATTTTTTGGGGCACCATAATAACAATATGGGGACAGTAGGGGCACCAAAATATTAATAAGGGATACAACTACAATAGTAATGGGAGCATCACTAGTATTATAGGGACCTAACAGTTAAAGGATTAGAGTCCCTTGAGAGATGGTGTGGATGTGTTCAGTTGTAAGAAATGTGCTTGGCACAACAAGATGATGTAACTGGTGTAGTGTTATGCTTATTTATGCACTAATAGTTATGCGTTAAGGAAAGCATGATTCATGGAGTTGCATGGCAAGAGAGGTTGCCATGAAATCTTGAGGAAGGGTCGGGTTGAGCTTTCTGTGGGAACCATGGGGATTGAGTCATGGTGTTTGTTGCTAGTCTTGTGCTTTTGTTATTTTATGAATTGTTGATCTTGATTTGCAGCTTTGTTTATGTCTAGTGTATGGCCATACCACTTTGTTTGAGGAGTCATGCTGTTATTGGTTTTTATGGTCTTCTTCTTGTTTGTTTCTTGTCTTGCCTTTTATGTTTTGAGGCTGGGGAATTGGTTGGGAAAGAGGAAAGTTAATTTAGCTCGAGGAGAGCTATGTGGTACCCAATACGTGATGTAAGAATCAGATGAAACTCTGTGCATGAGTAAGTGCAACAGAAGGTAAGACTATGCCAGTCGATTGGACTGGTTGGGTCCATTGTGGTAAATGGACAGTAGCAGTGTAGACATGAGAAAGATAACTAGAAAAGGTAAAGTAAATGGATTTGAGGTGTAATATGCCTTGGCTATGTTGGGAACTGTTGTTCTCAATGTTGCGCATGTGCTGCATGAATAAATGAATATATCTTAACCTAGAGCTTATGTTATCTGGAAATTTTGTTATTATCATGATTTTTATATATATGTATACATGTATGTATGTATGTTATTGTCTAGCAGGACCATGAGTGTTTTATGTATGTATGTATCCATGTATCTATGTTACTATCTGACAGGGTTGTCAGGGATCATTCTTGTGGAGGAATGATTGCTTATGCAAGAGAACAACATGAAGAGGTTCCTGGTATTACAAGGACTCAATTGGGAAGAGAAGTCATGACAAATATATGAGGTCAAAATCACGTCTATATGATTTGATATTGTATACTTGTATTATGCCTATGTTTATGTTATGACAGGTAATGTTGAAGGATAAATCAACAAATAGAAAGTAGTGTGGTCTGGGCCATGCTAAGAGAAGCATGGATAAGACAACGGAAGCAGGGTTTCTTGGTAGAGTTAGTGTGGTTCTGGATGTGTGGTACTACTGTTATGCATATGTTGAATATGTTGTACATGTTGCATCTATGATGTGTGCAGTTGTGGTGTTGTCTATACATAGCATGTGTACATGTTATTTATCGAATGTTATGTATAGGATGGTACAAATAGGGTTGTGTGAATATTGCATATGGGGTGTTGTATACATATTGTATTGTCTTCATGATGTATATGTGGTGTATGTGCATATGGTGCTCTGTGCATGTTGGATATGCAGAGCTATGTACAGATGATGCTATGTACATGTTGGAGATGCAGTGCTATGTACATGTGGTGTTGCAATATGCAGAGCTATGTATAAATGATGCTATGTACATGTTGGATATGCAGTGCTATGTACATATGGTGTTGTGTGTATAATTGTACAAGTGGTGTTGTGAGTATGTGGTGCCATGTACATGTTGTACATAGGGTGCTATGAGCATGCGATGTTGTGTACATGCTGTGCATGTGATGATATGTACATATGGTGTCACATACACATCGTGCGTGTGGTACTATGTACATGTGGTATTATGTACATGTTATATATTGGTTTAGTGTGCATGTGGCGTTGGGTACACATTGTGGAGGTGGTGCCATGTACATGTGATATTGTGCACACATTGTGCAGGTGGTACAGTGTACCGATGGTACTGTGTACATGTTGTACATATCGTACTGGTGTATCTGTGGTATTGTGTGCATGTCATCCATATTGCATTATGGTCATGCGATATTATGTATGTGCATCATGTAGTCATGGTATTTCAGCGTGTGTACTCGTTGTGTTGTACTCTGTGTAGGTACATGTATTGGGTGGTATTGCACATCGGGTAAAGATGGATGCACTGTGTTGTACATTGGTTGCAGGTGTATGTGTTGTACGTTAGGTGTAGGTGCATGTATTTCATGGTGTTGTGTGTTAGGTGTGGTTGTATGTGTGTGATGCACACTATGCGTATGTGCACCTAATAGAGGAGAAGGCACTGGGTGTTTTCTTTTTGTTGCAACCGATCCGGTGTCTATAAAAAAGAACAAAGGCATATGTAAGGATTGATGAAGGATAGGTATCGTTATTATATTTCAGTTTTATTATGCATGTGATTTATGACTATGGTATATGATGATTATATGTGATCTATGATTTTGGTTTATGATGGTTACATGTGATTTATGATTTTGAACTATGATGGTTGTGTTTGAGCTAACCTGATGTGATATATTTATATATGTTGATTTGGTCAAATATGTTAGTTTGACTCATTGTGACAGGAAGCGAAAAAGATTGCAAATGTACCTTATTTACGAGCTACCAATGAGGTATAATGTGAATTTATTTCAATTTATTTTGAATCTAATGGAAGTTATGTGCTTGGTACAGGAATGCATGAAATGCCCAGTTGGGTGATTGAAATCGTGCAAGAATTAGCAGCAGCAACAAAGGAATGGAAACAGGCAACAGTATGTTGGTAAAGCACTTGAGGAACAATGCCATTGTGGGACACTGGTACCCAATAGTGTCCATTGATTACCATGAGCATGCTATGACTGGTATGGTAGTTTTGGGGTAGGTATATGCCTTGGTCTTTGAATATTCTAATGCGAGGAAGCCTTTCCAAGGGATGGACTACCCGAGATGGGTGTCCCAGCGAAACGTGGAAGGTGAGTGACTACACAAAAGAGGTGACCAGATTCCCAAGGGACTATGTATTAGAGAAGGGAAGGTCATGGATGGATTTGTTTTGGTCATTAGCATTGCCAGATGGAAACAGATGCACATTGGGAGTGTGCCCTAGAAGAATGAATTGGTAACTGTTCGCTGAGAGGACAAGTGGTGTAGGATTATAGCGCTGGACATTGGATGGAAATCTAACTTTGCAGTGGATTCTGGACTTCCTAGGAAGGAGGTGGATCCTAGTATTACTTTGAGGGTGGAGGTGTGAGCCTCTAGATTCCCTTGTCGTTGGTTCATATTATTTTATTTGTTGGTTGTGAAAATGTACATATGTGTGTGTGTGTCTATATATATGTGTGTGTGTGTGTGTGTGTGTGTGTGTGTGTGTGTGTGTGTGTGGTTATTGTAGATACCGTAATGAGCTATGTTATAAAGCTCCAGTATGTGGTATGTTGTGATGTTATCATGATGTTTTGATTTTGAGTAGATATTTCATTGTAAATACTACAACGAGTTGTGGTATAAAGCTCCATGGGTAGTATGTTTTGTTTTTAGTAGTCATGTTGGTTATAGGTGTCATTGAAAACTGAGGATGGTGTTCCCCCAAGTGGGAAGGTTTTGTAACATCCCTGGTGAAAATTCCATGTCAAAATATATAAATACCACGGATGACGGGACACGTATTCCAAGCTAAATGGTGAGCAAGACATACTAGGGGGTGTTCATTTGGTTGTTTATGGCTAAGGAATTTGGTAAAGGAAATTGATAAGGAATTAAAGAGGCAAAATAGCATTTTTGGGAAATTTATTTATTGAAAATAATGGAAATTGGGAGAAAAGGAAGGTGAAAGGTCACATGTTGCATGTGAGGAGGAAATTGAATGAAAATAATGGAAAATGAAGAAAATAGAGGCCTCATTAATAAAAAGGGTTTTGAGGATCAGTGGGAAAGTCTTGGTCAGCTCAATTTTGGAGCTCTCTCATTATTCTCTCTCTCTCTCATGCTCTTGGACACTTAGAGTTTTATTGAATCACTTTGGCACTGGAGCAAGAAAGACAATGAAGGTAAGAGGAAGAAAAGATCAAGCAGGGAAAGGCAGGATCAAGCAACTACAACATGCTTCATTGCAGGTATCAACTTGCATGTGTATTTTCCTTTCTATACTTTTCATGCATGATATTTCATGTGCCTCTTTTCTACCGTGGCATGGGTTTTTCTAGGTGTGACATTATTTTCAGCCTAGCCTAGCCATTTCCTAATAGATTTGATGAGATGGGCACTCTCATGCATTTTGTGGGTGATGGGTGGATTGGATTTGAATCAGTGTCTAGGAAGCATTATAAAGCACCTGGGTAGTGTCTGGGGAGCGTTAGTCCTGAAACTAACTCTCCTGGGCAATGTCTAGGGAGGGTTACCCAGCCCTAAGTCTCTCAAACAACAGTGGGACGTAGGGATAGGAAATCTGAGTTGTTGACTTGTCTTCTAAAGGTTATGTGGATGATGTTGGATGATTGTGTCTGATGTTCAATAGATTCCATTTCCTTAAAGTCACCAAGGAGGTTGAATCTTATCATAGTGGCCACTCGTCGCATGTTTACCCCGGCTGGCCAGTTGCTTGGGTAGATGTGGGAGGAGGGTGTTATAGGATTTATATTATAAACCTTATGGATAATATATATCCTAGCAATATGAACACTTAGATTGATAAACCCAAGAGATTGATCTTATAACCCCAAAAGGATAATTCTAAAACCCCAAGGTATTATAAACCCAAGGGAATAATAAACCCAAGGTATATAAACCCTAAGATAAATATTATAAACCCTAAAATAAACATGGTTGACCATGCTTACATCTTAAATTAAATATTTATCTATGTACTTTTGGCACCTGTGGTTTGGATAAAGAAACCTTAATGGGTGCTCTGTTATTTTGGGGAAATCCATTCATGTATCTCTTGTTATTAGACAAATATCTCAATATCAAAATCACCCTTGAACAACTATGATCAACCATGGTTAGTCATGTTAAATCATTGTCAACCATGGTCAACAATGGTTAACCAAGGTCCATTGTCACATTGTGACAAATATTCTCTCAATACGAAAATCAATCATGGCCAACCATGGTCAACCATGGTTCCATTTCTTATTGTGCCAAAGATTATTTCAATATGCAAATCAACCATGGTCAACCATGGTCCAATGTCACAATGTGACAAATATTATCTCTTGGTCGAGCATCCTATTGTGACAACCATAGTCATCCATGGTGTAACATCACATTGTCACAAATATTATCTCAATATAAAAATCAACCATGTTCAACCATTGTCCAATTTCACATTGTGAGAAAGGTTGTCTTAATATAAAAATAAATCATGGTCAACCATAGTCCTATGTCTCTTTGTGACAAAGATTTTTTCAATATGAAAATCAACCATAGTCAACCATGTTTATTTTAGGGTCTATAATATTTATGTGAGGGTTTATATACCTTGGGTTTATAATATTTATCCCTTGGGTTAAATGTCATTCCTTTGGGTTTATAATCCCTTGGGTTTTTAGTATTAATCCATTGTGTTTATTAGTGTCTTGGGTTTATACTATCAATCCCTTAGGTTTAATAATATGGGGGTTCATAATCGTAGGGTTTATAATCATGGTCAATGATGGTAAACCGTGCTCCAATGTCACATTGTGACAAATATTGTCCCAATATGAAAATCAACAATGTTCAACCATCTGCAACCATAGTCAACTATGGTTAAATGTCACATTGTGACAAAGATTGTCCCAATATGATAATCAATCATAGTGAAGCATGGTTAATCATGGTCAACCATGGTCAATCATGGTAAATACGAAAATAAACCATGGTTAATTATGATCAACCACGTTCCAACGTCACATTGTTACAAGATTGTCTCAATGTAAATATCAACCATCATCGACCATGGTCAAACATGGTTAATCATTATCAATCATGGTCAACTATGGTACAAAGTCACATTGTGACAAATATGTCTCAATTTAAAAATAAACCATGGTCAACCATTTTCAATCATGGTCAATGCTCGTTAATAACCATGGTCACATTATGACAAAGGATTGTCTGATTGTTCAATGCCACATTGTGTCAACCATGCTCCAATGTCGGATTGTGACAAAGATTCTCAATATGAAAATCAACCATGGTCAACCATGGCACAACTTCGCATTATGACAAATATTACCTCAGTATGAAAATCAATCATGTTAAACCATGGTCAATGTTGCATTATGACAAAGATTCTCTCATTATGAAAATCAACGATGCTCAACCACGTAGAATCATGGTCAACCATCATCCAACGTTGCATAGTGACAACGATTGTCTCAATATGAAAATCAACCATGATAAACCATTGTCAACCATAATATCAATAATATAAATCCCTTGGGTTTATGATATCATTCCCTATGGTTTATTAATCTAAGGGTTTATATTCCTTTGGTTTTTTAGTATTAATCCGTTGGGTTTATTATTCCCTTAGACTTATAATATCAATCCCTTAGGTATATTAATCTAAGGGTTCATATTCCTATGGTATAATATTATTCATAGGTTTATAATATTCATCCCTTATTTTAAATATAAATCATGGTCAACCAAGGGTTTATATACCTTGAAAACTTATAATATTAACCCCTTGGGTTTAATACTATTAGTCCCTTTGGTTTATAATAGCTTGGGGTTTTCGTTTTAACCCATTGGGTTTATTATTCCCTTGGATTTATAATTTCAATCCATTAGGTCTATTAATTTAAGGGTTCATATTCCTATAGTATAATACTAAAACCCAAAGGGATTATAAACCCAAGGGAACAATATTAACTGAAGGGATAATAAACCTAAGAGTATAATACTAAAAACCCAAGGAATTATAAACCAAAGGGAATGATATTAAACCCTAGGGATTAATTTTATAAGCCCAAGGTATATAGACTCTAAGATAAATATTATAAACCCTAAAATAAATATGTTTGACCATGGTTGACAATGGTTGATTTTCATTTTGAGACAATCGTTGTCACAATGTGACATTGGACCATGGTTGACCACGGTCAACCATCTTTATTCAAGGGTATTTCATATTTATCTTAGGGTTTATATACCTTGGGTTTATAATATTAATTCCTTGGGTTTAATTTTATTCCTTTGGATTTATAATCCCTTGGGTTTAATACTAAAAACCTAAGGAATTATAAACCCTAGGGAATAATATTAAACCCTAGGAATTAATATTAATTACAAACCCTATGAATAATATTATACCCTCGGAATATGAACCCTTAGATTAATAAACCCAAGGGATTGATATTATAAACCCAAGGGAATTTAATATACCCAAGGGGTTAATACTAAAACCCCAAGGGATTATAAACCCAAGGGAATAATATTAACCCAAGGGATTAATACTAAAAACCCTAGAGTTTATATTCCCTTGGGTTTTTAGTATTAATCCCTTGGGTTTATTATTCCCTTGGGTATAATATTATTCATAGGGTTTATAAACCTAAGGGACTAATATTATAAATCCAACGGATTCACATTATAAACCCAAGGGATTGATACTAAAAACCCATGTGAATATAAACCCTATGGTTTTTAGTATTAATCCCTTTGGTTTATTATCCCTTGGATTAACATTATTCCGTTGGGTTTATAATCCCTTGGGAGTTTAGTATTAAACCCCTCGGTTTATTATTCTCTTGGGTTTATAATAACAATTCCTTGGGTTTATTAATGTAAGGGTTCATATTCCGAGGGTATAATATTATTCATAGGGTTTGTAATTAATGTTAATCTATAAGATTTTAAAATTATTCCCTAGGTATCATAATGTGTTGGGTTTTTAATATTAAACATAAGGGATTATAAACCCATAGGAATAATAGTAAACCAAAGGAATTAGTATTATAAACTTAAGGTATATAATCCTAAGATAAATATTATAAACCCTAGAATAAATATGGTTGACAATGGTCCAACGTCACATTGTGACAAGTATTGCCTCAAAATGAAAATCAACCTTTCTCAACTACGCTCAACCATGTTTATTTTAGAGTTTAGAATATTTATATTAGGGTTTATATACCTTGGGTTTATAAGATTAATCCCTATAGTTCAATATTATTCCATTGGGTTTACAATTCCTTGGGTTTTTAATATTAATCCATTGTGTTTTATATCCCTTGGGTTAATATTATTGCGTCGGGTTTAAAATCCCCTGGGGTTTTAGTATTAAACTCTACGAATATGAACCCTTCCAAGGGATTGATATTATAAACCCAAAGGTTAATACTAAAACCCCAAGGTATTGTAAACCCAAGGGACTAATATTATTAAACCCAAGGGAGTGTTATTGCAAATCCAAGGTATATAAACCATTGGATGACCATGATTTATATTGAAGCGAAAGGATTAATAGCATAAACTTATGAATAATATTATATCCTAGGAATATGAATCCTTGGATTAATATACCCAAGGGATTGATATTATAAACCCAAGGGAATAATAATCCAAGGGATTATTACAGAAAACCCTAGGGAATATGAACTTTAGGGTTTATTATACCTCAGGCTAAGATTGTTCCATCGGGTTTATAATCCCTTGGGGTGTTATGATTAATCCCTTGGGTTTATTATCCCCTCGGGTTTATAATATTGATCTGTAGGTTTTATTACTATAAGAGTTCATATTCCTAGGGTTGATATTTATATTACATAATTTAAAATTAAATAATACTAAATAACATTTAATATTAAATAATATTTATTATGAATAAATAATTATTATATATAAATAATTATTGTTAGTTATAATGATAATAATAATATTTTTATTGCATATTTTTTTTTGTATTGTTATTTATATTTTTATACATTTATCAATGGTAGATAAAATTGAAGCCTTTAGCTATATCAACCACATTAATATTTTTAATTTTGTTGTGCTAGTATATATATTTGTGGAGTCAAAAATGGTATGGCCATAGACAAATTGGTGCTTTTATATAAAAAATATACGTCGATGTAAGGCAACGCGAAAATCATATGGCAATGTGACAAATTGTGATATGAAATGAGGGGATAAGTGAATACTTTTAGGTTTGGAATCATGATAGGATACAATGTTAATATTGACCCTAAGAGTTTATTTAATTCTCTATGAGACCCCTCACCATAAAACACACCATACCTTAACTTTTAATAAGTATATGAAAATGAAATTGTTAACTAGGATGCACTAAACGCTAAATGGAATTCTATAGTTGCTGGCATTCAGTGGGGCCTAATAATAGGTGTATGCCCATAGTCAAAATCAATTATTTCGAGTAATATTCCCCATTGAGAAAATCCAAGGTATAACACTGGGCTTATTTTCCAAATTTAGCACATTTGTATGTGGATCATTTTTTAAATGAGTAATTATCTAAAAAAGCTATCCATCAAAGGTTAATATTTAATTAAAAATATATATGCCATATAGAGTAATGAACGAGGACTAGTATATCCATAGGACTATGGGGTAGAAAGTGTAGGTGATCATAGGGAGGATTGGGTAGGAATAATTTCCACCCCTGATCTGTTAGGTCCCTATACTACTAGTGTAACCCCTTATTGTTATTAGTGAAACACCCTTATTATATTTTTGTGCCCATGTAGTCCCCATATTGTTATTATTGCGCCCCATAGAAGCCCACTATTGTTATTGTTGTGCCCTTACATTATTATTGTTATGTCGGATTTGATTACATTATGACCCCTTAGACTCCTATATATAGAAAGGAGGTCCTGTCATTTGTATCATCCAAGAATTGTTCTCTTGTGTAATGTAAAGGAGGTTTCCCCCCCGAAGAGACTGAATTCTAAGGCGTTGATCTTTATTTTCTATATTTTTGTGAGTTGGTTTCATAACATTTGGTATCAGAGCTTTGGATTCTAGGGTTTCACTGCTCCAAACAGGCCATCGTGGAATTTTCACTATAACTTTTTTTCTGCAATGTTTTCGGAGCTAAAACAAAAACCCATTTGGGATGAAATCACGCTGAACCTCGAGTCTAAATTTCAGATCTTGTATCACTATGTTTTCGGAGATCGGATCTAGGGAAGTTAGGTTTTTTGCAAGGTCCAGAATTCCATCTCAAACAGGTCATCTTGGAATTTTCACTATAATTGTTTTCCAACGAAGTTTCAGACTCTAAAATTGAAACCCATTTGAGCTGAAAATGTGGTGACACTCAGTCCCCAATGCCAGATCTTTTTTCGGTATATTTTCACAGATTCAACCCAAGACATTTAGGGCTTCTCCAATGCTGCCAAATTACATCCCAAACAGGTGACCTTGTGAAAATTGTCATAACTTTTTCTCTAAGCATCAAATTGAAATTTTGTAAATAGTGATAGAAATCAGACGGGCTGTAGTTTTTTGGCTATCATTTTCAGAACCTAAGGTCGAAACAGTGACAAATGGAACTTCATACAAGTTCACTCTATTGAACCATTCTATTATTTGGTCATCACAGGAGATTGGGCATAACTCTTTCGTCGGGAATCCAATTGTGATCAGACTTACAGGGCTAGAAATACGACTCAAGGGTATATAATAGGATGCAATTTGAGAACTTAAAGATCCAAAATTACGGAGTTACAGTCGTTTCAATATAGAGATCCTAAAATCAAGAAAAAGGGATATGAGGAAGTTTTATGGCAAGGATCCAGTAAATTGGATACTAGAGATGGAGCAATATTTTGATCTACATTAGGTGAAATTGTTACACAAGGTACATATTACATCTTTATATTTAGAACCAAATCAATTTTTATGGTATAAAAGGCTTTTTTCTTGTAAAGCACTTGTCACTTGGTCAATTTTCATCGAAGAAATGATAGCACATTATGAGGATACAAAGAGTAACACATTCTTTAGCCAATTGGTAAATCTCGAACAAAGGGGTTTAATGGCAAAGCACATTGAGGACTTACAAAAAGTGAATATAAGGGTAAATGATATTCCAGAGAAGAAAATGATTGATGTCTTCATAGGGACTTCAAAGGATAACATTCAACATGAGGTTCACCTTTGGGAACCTGATTCATTGGAGAAGGCATTCAGGTTGGCAAGAAAATTTGAAAGTGGAATTATGGAAACAAGGAATCCTACCACTCACAACTGTAAATATGGAAGTGTTTTTTCTCCTCGCCTTCCACAACCTACAAGGTTTACATGACAACAATTGGAAGAAAAAGAGAAAAATGGATTTGTTACAGTTATGATAGAAAATACACTAAAGATCATAAGTGTGCTGAGAAAAAAATAGTTTACATAGGTTGTGAAGAGGAGGAAGAAAAGGATCAAGAAACATTAAAAGGAGAGGATATACACCAGGAACAAAACATAGAGAAATAACAAATGAATCCTACCATATCTTGTACTACATTGGCAGGAATTACCACTCCTCAAACTCTCAAGATAGAAGGACATATCAAGAAAAAGAAGGTTCAAGAAATGAAATATCAGGAAGAAAAGGATCAAGAAACATCAAAAGAAAAGGATACTCACTGGGAACCAGCGCCAGGGAAAGAAGAAATGAATCCGACCATATCTTGTATTGCATTGACCAAAATTACCACTCCTCAAACTATAAAGATAGAAGGACATATCAAGAAGAAAAAGGTAATAGTGTTGATTGATTTTGGTAGTACCCATAACTTTATTCATTGCAAGATAGCCAAGGAATTCAATTTATTTCTATATCCAGCACCAGAGTTTCAAGTGACAGTTGCAAGTGGAGGAACCATAAATTGCTTTGGAAAGTGCCATAATATCAAGCTATCCATGGGAGAATATGTTTTGAATAGTCCAATGCATTCCATTCCAATGGGTGGTGTTTATGTTGTACTAGGAGTCCAATGGCTACAATATTTTGGGAAACCAGGAAAGATAATTAGCTCTAACGACATGACAAATATTCTAAAGGAAGAAAAATGTGGCATAATTGAACATTTATGTTTGCTAGAGGTTCCCATGTCGAAATCATCTATTTATCTAGATCTCCAAAAAGTATTGGACAATCATTCCAAGGTATTTGAGACTCCCAAAGGCCTCCCACCTATTTGTTATCATGATCATGCTATTCATTTTCCACGAAGTGTTCCTCCAAACATTAGGCCTTATAGATATCCCTTTCGACAAAATAGTGAAATTGAATGTATGGTTCTAGAAATGCTAGAGGTTGTTATAATTCAACCTAGTCAAAGTTCTTTCTCTGCTCTAGTAGTACTGGTGCACAAGAAGTATGGATCATGGCACATGCGTCTAGATTATAGAAAGCTCAACAATACCACTATTAAAGATAAATTTCCCATTCCTCTCATTGATGAATTATTGGATAAATTGCATGGAGAAATTTACTTCAGCAAGTTGGACCTTCATCCAGGATATCATCAAATCAGAATGAAGACTAAAGACATTCTAAAAACAACATTTAGAACTCATGAGGGTCATTATGAATTTTTGGTCATGCTTATAAACCTTACCAAGGCACCTTCTACATTCCAAGGTTTAACGAATTCCATTTTCTAACCCTTCCTTAGAAAATTTGTGTTAGTATTTTTTGATGATATACTAATCTACAACAAGTCTTGGAAGGATCATGTTCGACATGTTGATAGAGTGCTCAGACTATTGAACGAGAAACAATTATATGCAAAAACCTCCAAATGTTTGTTTGGAGTACAAGAGGTGGAATACTTGGGTCATACTTTATCTCATGAAGGTGTTAAGGTAGACCCTCAACAACAACAAGTTCTCCAAATCTTAAAGGATAACCTCACTTTGGCACATAATCAAATGAAAAAGCAGGCAGATCAACATCGCAGCGAAAGAAGTTTCGATATAGACAACTGGGTATTTTTACGAATACAACCATACAAACAAATGTCGCTCAAGGAAGATAAGAATGTTAATAAATTATCACCAAAATACTATGGTCCTTACAAGGCATTGCAAAATATTGGTACTATGGCATACAAATTGGAGCTTCCTGCATCTTCTCGAGTCCCCCCAGTTTTCCATGTTTCATGCTTAAAGAATTTTATAAGTGACAAGCTCCCAGCTCAAACAATATTGTCAGAACTTGAGGAGGAAGGAGACTGACAACTACTAAATCGATCAATTTCAGAGTATCTCATCAAGTGGAAGAACTTACCCGCTGAAGATTGCACATGGGAGTATGAGAATTTTATATAGAAGAATCCATAACTAATCAAGTGTTGAGGACAACTAATTTTCAAGGAGAGGGGCATGTTAGGTCCCTATACTACTAGTGTAACCCCTTATTGTTATTAGTGAAACCACCTTAGTATATTGTTGTGCCCATGTAGTCCCCATATTGTTATTATTGTGCCCCATAGAAGCTCACTATTGTTAATTTTGTGCCCTTACATTATTATTGTTATGTCGGCTCTAATTACATTATGACCCCTTAGACTCCTATGTATAGAAAGGAGGTCTTGTCATTTGTATGATCGAAGAATTGTTCATTTGTGTAATGTAAATGAGGTTTCCCCCTTGAAGAGGCTGGATTCTAAGGCGTTGATCTTTCTTTTCCATCTTTTTTTTGATATGGTTTCATAACATGATCCCACAAAGAAACCACCAGAGAATTGAGGAGTATTGAGATCTAGGGGTTTAGAGGGAGAAGGCATTAAATGTCACACACTATAGTTACCACGATTAGACCAACCTCCATGGAACCTATAGCTTTGAACTTGTAATTTTATAGAGTATAGATATTCTCTTAACTATGACGCCCACTCAAACTATATGTGTCATATTTTTCAATCTGTCCTTCTCAAATGATTATCTTCATCATGTCTACCATCTTTACTTTCATTTCAAAAGAAGTATAACAATAAAAATGGAGATGAAGATTAAAAGTCCATTCAAACGTTAATTTAAGATATCATAGTGAAATGGAGCATATCACTCTTGTCCTGTGTCATTTATAGTTACTTTGTAGTGTAAATCTATATATGACTTATATAATTGTTAATTTGAACTTAACTCTAAATGGAATTTGTTTAGCTTTAACTCATTTGATAGGTGGGATAGCAGCAATTTAAATAAAACTTTATCCCATGGAATCCCACTTAGTTGTTTTATCTAACTAAGCCATATGTCGAAGGCTCCAAGGGTAAGTTTGCAATAGGTTAAACATAATACTTTTAAATACTCCATGAGAAGCATTGACAAGTATTTCATTAGTCCATAGATTGAAGTAGTCATCATATTAGCTCCAAATATAACAAGCAACTCAAATTCCAATTATTAGTTTTCTACTTCAAGGGAGTAGGTTTTTCCTACTCGTTCATAAACAAAACTTGTATTGTGGTGATATAGAGATCTTTAACAATGTGTATTGTAATTTTTGACATCATTATTCCTTGCAAATAAATGTATGGCCTTATCAAATGACTACTTATTGGAACTGTTTATAAAATTATATGTATGTGTGATCAATTATTTCCATTATTCTACAAGTAATATTACACATCTATCACTCATTTATAGATTTTGAAATTTTTTTGATCATTTCTTTATCCATATTATTCAAAATTGTATAAAAAATGACAACAATTGCAAATATTTTCCATAATTATTTCGTGTGAATTTAACATGTATATGCAAATTTATCCATAACAAGATGCAACTATTCAATCAATAATCAATCCCCAATGTCTTGGGTCATTTCATTGTTAGTTTTAGATTATTATTTTTCATTATGAGTTAAATCTAAGGTGTAAAGAAAATTTTCCCTCAAAGTGGCATTATTAGTGGTTCATTTTTATCATTTTTTAGACATTGAATTATGATAACTAGTATTTTAAAGCTTATTTGAATCTTCTCACACAAAGATGATGATGAAAAGTTGAAATGGGTTTATTTGGAACATGATCACACTCTGAGGAACACTCATGTGTTCATAAATGTTTGTCTTTGACACTCGTAAAAACACCACGAAGGATGCCAAATTAGTGCTATATAGACTAGGATCAAGAACATGCGTGTTCTCCATGAATGTGCCTAACTATTCTATTGACCAATATACCACAACAAAAGACTTGGGGTAATAATTGATGAGAGTTTGAAAAGTCACTGTCACGCTCTACTAATTTTTTATACAATCCATTTGAAGTAAGTAACATAATGGAATTAATTTGTATTTTTTGATTTTAGAGTTTGTTTAATTGAATATGTAAACCTAAATTTAATTTTCCCTTATTAAATTGTATCAAACCTTATTAATATTTATTGTGGAGAAGACCCATGACCGACATACCCTCAAAAATACACATCAAGCCTCAATCGATAACTAAGAAACATAAAGATGGAAAATTAATGAAATTTTTAGGTCTCTTAGAATCCTAATTGAAGACTTGAGAAATACTAGAGAGGCATCATGAATATGAGTAGCCACTTCCCTAGGCACTATTATATCTTCCATTACAAATTCCCTATGCCAACTAACTCACGTTTTATATCATAAGGATAACATGTATGAATATATAGGAGAGGGTTAGATAAAAACCAAGTTTAATAAATACCTAATACAACAACAAGCCACAAAGAAATGCGTTTTTATACACTCATGAACCTACCTACCATTTATAGACCATTGGATGGATAGTTGTTTTATGGATTTTGACAAACCTCCCTCCAATAGTTTTGAGGAAAGGCTCTATTAGGCCCTAGAAAAACCCCATGTTATGCCAAAAAATCCTTATTAAGCCCTAAATACTGAGTTACTACATCTATATTCTTATATTATTATGTAGGATATAAATTTTCATTATACCTTTCCACTATAAATTTAACAATTGTCTCCTATATATACAAAGGATATTGTTCGCACATAAAATATTCTCACACAACTTTATAGATGATCATGAGAAAGCTTCATTACCAAGTTGTTATTATATAGTATCCCAAAAGTAATTAATAAAACTTTAAAAATAGGTACTTTTCCATTTTCATAGGCTCATAGTTCAATATTTGCATTATATACACAAATATCCCTTTCGAAATCATGCATGAATCCATGTAAAGAGACACTCCTAATTAACGACATGGGAAGTCATGTAATTCCTTTTAGAAGGAAAGTACTAGGTTGGAACAAGAGGGCTTTAGAATCTTTCGCACTTGAGTATAAGAAATTGGAGAATCCAAGGTCTCCATTATGTTTCACTCAAGCATGTGAAGCCTACAATGGAATCAAAATCCATTCAACGAATTAGTCCTAAGTAATTTTGAAGAAGGTATATAAGTATTTTCCTTATGAAACCATATTAATTAGACCAAATAAGTAGTTTTATGCTAGCCAAATATTCTTAAATAATGTTTGAAATCTCAAGCTATGAGAATGCACATTACCTGTTGGGAAACCTTCACTATTGGAAGAGTTTGCATACTTCTTGAGGAGTGAGGAAACCGGAAACGATATAATAAGACCTTCCTTTGGAGGATTGGGGAAGGTGACCTATCCTAACATCATCCTTATTGGTGTCTCATTTTGTAGGAAATTATTTTTGTACTCCACCATTGATGAAGAGTTTTGTTTCTATTATTAGTTTGTGTCTTTATGTGTTGTTTTTGTACACGTTATTCTACTCATCATTGAGTTTAGTAGCTTCATTTTATGTTTTTTGTATTACTAATTATTGTTGTCACATTATGTAGGTTGCAACTACCTTCACAAGAATTAGGATTTGTACAAACAATTCAACAAATGCCATAAAATATGTTCATGACTCCACGTTTTTTTAATCCTTTTTGTCTCTTACAAAACTCTCAATTCTTGCCAAATCCTCTTTCAAACATAACAAAAATCTCCATAAAACATTCAAAAACCTTGTCTTTTTCTTTATGTGGGATAAAATTTATTTTATGTTCTCATCCAGATAGTTCACCCAACTATCAGAGAAATAGTCATGCAATTCCTGTAAATTATCTATTCACAATCTACATTACTGTAAGCCACCAAACCCACAAATATGCACAATTATAATTTCTTGTAGTTTTCTCTATTTATTATTGAGTAAGCTACTGTCCCATAATATTTTTCCCTTGATCACTAATAAATTTTAGTTATTTTGTCCATTACTTTAGGTAAAACTAATTAAAAAGACCATTTTATTTTTCCTTTACCATGTCGATGGACAAAAAACAACATGTTTAAATTGTACATTATTTTTATCAATTTTGGGACCAAAAGAGGAACTTATAATCATAAGATTCTCTTTTCCTTGCAAATTTTTGTGGCCATAGTTAATTATAAGGTATATTGAGACATATTCATATCCTTTATTATAGTAGATTAAAATTCACTTGGTTTAATTAGGAAGGGAGCAAAGCACCCATATATGCACATATATTTCCTTTTATGGAATGAAATAATGTCATATAGTTTAATTAGTACATCTAGTAAGAATCACATGATGTTAACATCTTATGGCTCTCTAACATATGTGATTGTTGTATGTCATTTGCGCACACTTCACCCACAAATTATAATATCTTTTTTGTATTATTCGTTCGCAAGAATGACCTTTCCATCACACTCATAAGTGATATAGGGAAATTAGAAAGTTACCAATTATATGTCCATATTTTTACATGATCACTTACTAATTTAAATGAATTTGACCACTACCCCAACTAAAATAATCTTTAAAATAAAATCTAACTCAACACAGTAAGATCCTCCATAACAAGGTCATGAAACAAAATTATAGCTTAGGTTTAGGACTGTGCAAGTAGGTATCTGAAAAATCAAACTTAGATTTTTATACTTGAAAAATATAAGTTGAGGTTTTAGGGAAATTGAAATCCTTCATAATAAAATCTAAAAAACCAAGTGGTGAGAAGAATTTCGTGAAGGGCGTAAGGCTTAGAAATAAGAGTTTGCGAACCTACTTGAGTCTCTTATATCTTAGTAAGTTTTGTTGATCAATGGTTGACACCTAAAATATTATATTATCTTGCACAAACTAGATAGAGGTAGACTATTGGAAAAAAATAGAGAATCTACCCAAGGTGAAATTTGTGGTGTGAAACTACACTTCGAGGATATTTTATATGGTTGTTCAAAACATTTTCAACTCTGTAAAAAATGTCCTGAGTGTCTCTCATATTATCTTTGATTATCCCTTTGTTGTTAGAGAGTATTTACCATAGAGTTTCCCAGTAGTATATGAAAGGAAGTATCTTATCCACTTACTAACCCCCAATGAACTAGACACATGCACTTGAAAAATTAGAAAGAGATGAAAGTAGGAACACAATTTATCACTAAAGGATTGTCCTAGCTGGGATTAACTCTTTTTGTTCTATATATGTCCCATCCTTAGATTCCAACACTTTTTACCTACAAACATAGATCAAAAAGTATCAAAAATATGCTTTCCTATACAATTTTTAATACTATAAGCAAAAACATCTTCATACATAGAGGAAGATACATTCATTTACATGTAATGACACATAAATGGCATGGGGGTAAGAACTGCCATTTAATCAGGAAGTCATTCTTAGATCATATCCATTAGTTACAAGTTCTTCAATCAAAGGCTCCTCATCTCACCTATACTTATAGTTAGACCCATTGTAGAAAAAATTATCTTAAGTTGAAGTCCTCTAGTCACATTAGAAGTAATAACTTATGTTCATTGTTTCCTTTCTTTCTTCATAGTGGATTCTTATCTTATGGTGTATTTAGAGAGGTGGAGGAATGAATCTAAATATATTTGGCTTCATTTGACATGGTATTTCCATCCTTATCCTCTTTTTGATCACTATTTTGATCCATTCAAAACTTATCCTCTCACTCCAAACCCTAGCTACATCAACACTCTTCATTTGAATGGTATGAACATTCAACAACTTTTTTCAAGCCACTATTAGCAATGCAATTCTATCTTATAGTGCCATAGGAGTGTTGGAGGAATGATTTAAGCTATTGTTTAGGGATTTTAATGTGTTATATGAAACATAAGAAGCTTACTTTACAATACTTCTCCAAATGTCTCAAGGAAGTGTCAAAATGAATTATAAGAGATACCCTCTAATGTGTGAGGTGAAAATAGAAAATGATGGCTAGAATGCATTGCATCAAAATAATAATTGTGGTGGTTAGAAGGAGACTCAAATCTTGGAACTTGTCAAAACCTACAAAATATAGAAACTAGATACATATCATATACAACCTAGAGGTAGCCATATCCATACATGGTAAAAGATGAACAAAGCATGGACCTCAACTTAATACACTATGGATCCATGGAATAACATATAATTTCATGGCCATGAAAGAGTGTTCACTGTGGCTCCATGTTATAAAATGATTATAATAGCCACAATATCATTTTAATGTAGATCTATGTTATACAATATATCAAGGGGACAATGGACACTAATGAGAGTGCCCAAATGTGGTCATTAGAGTGCATAATGTAATCAATATCCATCACAACATGGGTTTAACAACATGCATGAGTAAGGTAGGCTCCATACCCATGGTATTTGTCTTATCCCAATGGAACGACCCTAGAACATGTTAATATATGAGCTGATGTTAAGAATGTCGGGGGCAATTTGATTACCAAACACTAATTGATCCTATTAACAAACATCAAGGAAACCACGATTAAGGAAAATGGCCCCCAAGATACTTCGTAGAATATAATGTGTGTGAATAGATGTGTTGATGTCAAACACTGATAGAATTAGTCAAGGAGGGTTGATGAGGTGAACCCACTATCGACCACAAGGAATATTGTCACTACTAATTATAAGCTCCAATGGAATAACTAGTTTCTAAATCTGCTACTATGACAATGATTTGGAATTGATGGGAAGAGATCTTTCATGTAGGGCCTTGAGGTTTCCTCCATTATTCGACATAAAACAAGCATAAATAACATGATGATAATAGTTTATGAAGTTTGTTACATAACTAATATAGGGATGGACGATACCAAGGTGAAATGAGACTATAGATGGAGACTCTAAATTGCAATTCCATTGAACATATTTTAGCATGACATAAAATGTGAACTTGGTCACTTCAAATAAAGAAATACATTTAAAACATTCTAATGATATAGTAGGTGTTATTGGGAAACCTATTCACACAAGTTTTGAACATTAATATATTAACTATTGTTAGTTAACTTATTAAGTGCAATGAAAATATGTGGACACATAGTTTTCCTATCTCTTAAAATACTGGTTTTCTAATTACTTTTTCATGAGTCAAATCATAAACAGGTTGGAAATGAAGGTTTGATGGGGGTTGTATCTTGATTTGAATGCCATCATCAAATAAATGAGAGAAATCCTCTTGTTAAATTTATCTCATAAAATCAATCTAATATAATCATAAATTATAGATTGAGAATAATATGAAATGAAATGACATCTAGTCCTTCAAACAAATATTTTTATAGCTTCAATGGTAGAAAAAAAGGTCACATGATTTCATTTACCACTATCTGTGATTGTTTCTTATGAAAATGATCTCTTCATTGTGTTAAATAATGATTAAAAGAATTATTTTAAGCAAATAAAAACTATGTTATCATTTATGGTTTCGTAATTAATATCTATTGTCTCTTCACTAGTGGAAATTTAGGGAATAATTTTACATCTGGCTTTGTAGCCAAATGTAGTTAATAGAAATATTGTATTCATCACTTCAACACATGATTGGAGAGAAGATCTGAGGTGATACTAAAGTGAACTCACAACTGAGAACAAAGTATTTCAACTCTTAATTGAAATAAAAATTAATTGTATAGAACATCGATTCAAGAGAACATAAAAATATTTACCAATAATACAATCTAGACCAAGAAAACATAGTCTTACATACATAGGAATTTGTACAAACAATCAATAAGATGAACTATAGCAAGTGGGCCCTCAAGGCCTGAAACACACACATAGATGAGTCTAGGTAGTGTGTTTAGGTTGTCCTTGGGCTTTTGTTCCTTCTCGTGTGCTATTTAGATCTTATGTGTCATTTATTTTAGTTCTTCACTTTCCAACAATGCTATCCAAATCTACATCCCTTCTTCATAAATCTTGCTACAATCTACCTCTAATACTTTTTTATTCCCAAAGGTTATTGTTGCTTCCTACTCCTCTCCACGCTCCATTTCTTCTAGTGGAGTGCTTAGCATTTTTTGAAACTCTAACTCCACTACCTTGGCCTTGAGACCTTGAATGGTTTCAATGATAATTGTCAATTTCCTCTATTCTAGTGTGTCTACCTTCATTGGGGCCTTTGGGAGGTTTCTATAGACATATTCTACTTTTTTTCATGACTTTTATTCTCTGCATAGTGATTTCTCCGTTTCCTCTAGTAGTTGCATATTTTCTACCTAGAGAGCCTCGTGAGATGTTGAAAATGGTGCCAACTTTATTTTTGTTTTGATTGCATGGAACTGTAGCTCCTATGTGACACTTAGTTGCATTTGATTCAATATTTCTTGCGAAAATTGAGGCAAAACCAGCTCCACATGGCTTAAGTCTTGTGTTATTTGTTGTATGTCTATACTTAGAAACTCAATCACTTTCATTGATATCTATAGTGGGTGGTGTTCTCCTGATATTGATAATGATTGGGACTAAAATGGTATTGCATCAATTACTCAGGTTACACTCTATGCCTCTATCTAAGCAGTCTATTTCGTCCCTAATGGATCCTCCATGGTGAGTTTTCTAGACTCCAAGGGTTTTCCTAATTGTTCCAACTGCTATTTTGTTCTTATTATTTTTTGGTGTTGCTTCTATGCTACTCTCTCTAATGCATCTTCTATTTTTTCCTTGACCTAGTCACCAATATTTTCTAAGCTATCATCGGACAACAATTGTACTTGTGTGACACTAGTTTCATTACTTTCCTTTTTTTTCCTACATGGGAAGTTCCTTATTATATTGTTTGTTGTTTCTTTCACTTATCCCCAACCTATGTAGTGTCTTGTTCCTGGAATACTTTGTTATATTTTTTGAAGAGGGAAAAGATATTTAAAATGATCAAATATATTTATTTATAAATAATTAACAAATAAAATGATTTATTAATTATTTCACGAGGATTAAGAATGATGTGAAAATGAAATAATTATTAAATAGTGATTTAACAATTATTCCAATAATAGAAATAAGGAATAATAAATAAATATCCAGTTATTTAATTATTCCTATGGGATTTAGTCAAATGTGACAAGGAATAAATATCAAACAATAATTCAATAATTATTCCTAGAGAAAATTAAATAAATAATGATTTATTCAATTATTCTAATGGGGTTTCTTTATTGTAACCAGAAAAATAGTTTAATAAAAATAGTTTATTTAATTATTTTCCATGGTGAAAGTGATTTTACTATGCTAAAATTAATCCTACGTGGTGTATTTTGATCAACCTAGCTAGAAATGCCTAGGTGATCATTTTTTGGCGAGAACACTCACCAACGCTATTCCCTTATTTTGTCTCTCATGTTCACTGATGTACAGATTTTTCCTACTCCATAGCCTTGCTTCTTTCAATGTTCTTAACATCATATATCTCCTCCACTAGGACTTTCCGCTCTGTGTCCCAATATGATTATGTGGATATAATCTTGTTCTACTAGCCTATATCGTATTTTAAGCTACTACTTCATAGGATCTCCCTTCTACTGGATGAACATAAAGTGCAGGTTGGATTTGAATTTCACAATTTCCTTGTAGGATTCTACCACCTATGGAAATATGTGTAGTATGATTTCTATTTTATACCTAACTACCTTCTTATAGACATAAAACATCAGGTTACCTTTCAACTACCTTTTCTTATCCACGATATGCCATAGTGATGCATACTAGGGCACCAAAAAGGTTTTGTGTGCCATGTATGGAAATTGTATCTCCTTGGGTTCCCTCCATGCTACTAAGGAGATCAAAATTAGGAGCTACATGTAATGGAAATCCAAGGTTTATTTTTTCCCCTCCAAACAATCTATCATAAATTAATTTAGGATGAATGTGGCTAGGTTCATCTGGACCCCTACTGCACACTTTTTTACTATTTTGATTACTCCTACTAGTACTAGTCCTTGTGAAACTTGCACAATATATTAGAGGCCATGATGTGGGATGAAAATCTAATTGCACCATCATTCATACATGGAATTTTTAAATCATGCATGCCCCTTTTTGTGTCATATTTTTCCTTGACTTCTTTGGCTAGGGAATTTTCCCTATATTTTTCTGTGAAGAAGGGCTTTAGATCTTCACCTGCTATAAGTAGTGTTGTGATTTTTGCAATAGAATTTGTTCCTATAGACACTAAATACTTCAACGAGAGGAAACCTCCATGGGCATAGATCAACAAGTTCTTAAAACATAAATTTGTCTTAGTGGTATGGCTAAAATGTGGGATTTCAAGTAAATTTAAGATTCCTGATTGTGCCACACTAAGAGCCAACTCCTCCAATTCTACTATGATGAATGTATCATAGGGGTTTTTCACATGTTGTAAATATTTTTTAGGTGTGAGCTATGATAATTTCTTGACATCTATGATGTTATTCTCCAAGTACTTCAGGTTTTCCATAGTGTGAAGCATGTCTCCCTGTTTAAGGAATGTAGGTAGGATCATGGGAATCACCATGGGGTATTTTGGATCCTTCTTAATATGGATTGGAATTGCATTTTTCTTCCCGTGTTGCACATATACTTGCGGAAACTAGACATACAGTGAACCATACAAGCTTCCTGATGGGGTCCTTTAGGTTTGACCTAATTCTCTAGGCTGCAGAGGGTGTGGAGGTGCTTGTGATCCCCTTGCTATATTGGTTCTCATTTTGTTCTTATTTGTTCAAGCACTCCCATAGTGTTTTTCATCTTGGTTAATGTATGGTTTTTTTTATCTATGCTCTTATTCTCTATTGGTTCAATTCTCTCAATTCTCTCTCTCCTCTTCAAATTCTCTAGAAAGAATGAACCCATAATATTAAGTCTAAACAATTTATATTTCTTTTCCATATTGTATGGTTTGCTCGGCACCATAACCCTAAAATATGTTCGAGACACTCTAATATTCTTCTTATTTAATTCTCCATGTGTATATTTCCTTGGTGTGTGCACTCGAATTGGTGGACATCCCTTGAGCATCCACTAATATCAAACCTACCAATCTGGAGGGATTTTCCCATTAAAGTGCATCTAATATATTATTAATGAAGTGGCTTTCCAACCTTTATGAAACCAAGTTATCCAACCAATGTGGCTAATGTGATGGATTCTAACCCTTTTCTCCCATTTCCATTCCCGCTTTTTCCACATTGTTAATGCTTGGTAGCTATATTATTTCTCGCAAGACTACATAATTGTATCCTTGTAGCACCCTCCATGTATTCTACACAATCATCCTCTTTAGTCTTTAATAGATTTTTATGTAACATATATACATATATATATAGATATATATATATATATATATATATATATATATATATCTATATATATATATATATATATATATATATATATATATATATATATATATATATATATATATATATATATATATATATATATAGAGAGAGAGAGAGAGAGAGAGAGAGAGAGAGAGAGAGAGAGAGAGAGAGAGAGAGAGAGAGAGAGATATGGCACTATAAATTCAAATGGAACCACTGGTTTATGTATATATTATAGTTTGAAAGGTGTCTTCCCTCTTTATTTTTTACCTGTGGTTAAGTAAGCCTACAAAAATGCTAGTATTCTTAAATCCCATTAATCTCCATTTACATTATTGTTAGATTAGTTTTTGGTATCTTGTTAGATGCCTCAATAGTGTCATTATTGTGAGGATGATAGGGTGCTATCTTCCGATGGTAATCTTGAAATTCTTTTATTAAGGAAACAATTGTCTTATTTAAGAAGTGATTTCCTCAATCACTCATAAGTATTTTGGACATCTAAAACTTGTAACTACATTCTCAAATAGAAATTGTGTTATTGCCTTTGCATTTAAATCTTTAACATGTTCTTCTTTAGCCTACCTAGTAATGCAATCTATCACAATTATTATAAATTGAGCTCTTGATCTCTTTGCTAGTGGATTGATTGGCCCAATGAAATCGACTTCTATTTATCAAATTATTGTAATGTCACTTGTGGTAATAGGGTCATTTCATCCCTTCTGGATGGTTTCCCAACCCACTATCATACATCACAACTATAACAAAATTCCTTGGCATCTTGGTGAAGAGTTGACCACCAAATTCCTACTTGCAAGATCTTTTGTGTGATAGATTTCCATGCATAGTTTCCTCTTACAAATACTCCATGTTCTTCTCCAAATATCATGGATATTTCATGCTCCAAAACATAATGATGGAGTATTCCTTCTGTGCCTACTTTGTATAAGCAACCCGTTGTGAGATGATAATTTGTTGACTTTAACACCAATTTTTTTTGTGATACTGTATATTTTGTTGGGGATACTCTTGTGCTAAGTAATTGGACAATTTCTATGAATTAGTCATCAAGCATATTTAATGTGGAGAAATTTCCATGTATCAAGTTGTCATCAATATTCCCTACAACTTCTCCAGTTAATAGCATATTAACTGATACGGTCCTACATTAAGCCTCCTTGGTTTCAAAACTACCCAAAAATCATATTCTTGGAAAAGAAGAAACCACCTACATATCCTCTCCTACTACATTGGCTTGTTGATGAGGCACGTCAACATAGAACCATTCATATACATTTTTCAGTATGACCCAAGCAGGTAGTGTCTAAAATTCTACAGTGTATACACCATTACCAAACCTTATCGCTCTAGAGGGGTATATTTTTCTTCAACAATTGATAATTTCCTACTATAAAATTCAATGGGTTGACCCATGCCCCCTTCTCCTTGTTGAGCTAAAAATTCACACAAAGTTATTGAAGATGCATCTACGTGAACTTGAAAATATTTTCTCCAATATGGAAAAAATGAAATTGGTGCATTAATCAATCTCTCCTTCAAGGTATCTAAAGCCTATTAAAATCTTCATCCCATTGGAACTTAGTCTCATTTTTCAAGAACCATTCTATGGAGCATTATAATCCTCACATGTCCCCTAACCAATTTCTTGTAATACCATGTATGAGCGAGAGTTGCACATAATTGTTGCATTGAGGTAGGTTGAGGTAAATCTACTATTATAGAATTTTTTGCATGATCAACTAGTAGACCTTGTTTGTACACTACATGACCCAATATAATACCAAATTGTGAGAAAAATGTACGTTTATTAAAATTTAGTGAAACCTGTGGTTGGCTATATCTATCAAGAATTCAACTCATAACTTCAATATGTTTATTTAAAAGGGTAAATACTCTCCAGTAAAACAAACATATGTCTAGGAACTTGTGGACGAAATATTTAAATGTTGCAACCACAAATCTAGAGAATACTACAGGTGAATTCTTCAAAACAAAGGGAATGATAGTATACTGGAAAGATCTCCATTCCATCACAAAGGTAGTCTTATGTTTATCTTCAAGCACAATATTAATATGTTTATAGCATGAGAATCCATTAACAAATGAATAAGCCTCGTGCCCTCCCACATTCTCGATCACTTTGTTTGTAAAATAGGTAGGAAACATGTCATGCATACAAGCATCATTAAGCTTCCTTAGGTCCACACAATTTATTATTTCTCCAATATTATTGTCCTAAAATACTATTTGGCTTATCCATTATGGCTCTTCTATTGGTTCAATAATTCTAGCTTTTGGCATCCCATCTAGTTTTTTCCTCACTTTCTATTTGTATAGTAGATTCAATCTATATGGATTTTGTTTGATTGTATTTGTGCTTAGTTTTAGGGTGGTTTTCATTTCTTCTAGCTCGAAATCTTTCTCTTTCATATTTGAAAAAGTAATTGGGATTAAGTCCTAGTATTTGTGAAACAAATCAACCATCTTTCATATTGTTTCATCATTGCCAAAATTTCATATTTGGAGCAATGGACTACCAAGAACATTGTTGGCTTAGTGGGTCCTAACCCAAGTTCAGAGTTAATTGCACCAAACAAATCCCTACAGTAGTGGCACTTTCAACATCAATCCACAGAGCGTGGACTGAAGTCTCACCCAAAGAATTATGGGGCAATGTTGGAACCAAGTTTCCACTCCCAGAGATTAGTGTAATGTCGTTTTGTTCCCTAAATCTACCTTCACGTAGACCCATAAGCACATAGGTTTATCCATATAACTCCCTCTAATCGGCCTCTAGACCTCCATGAAGGTGTACGACTATCTTTCACAGACCTTGAACAAGCTAATCAGCTCCTTAAGAGCATGAAAGATAACTCTTAACCCAATAATTACTCATATCGGCGTAAGTGTTTGATAACTTCAAAATACAATAAGATATTCTTTGCATAAACAACTAACATCAAGTGCATTTCATATAATAATATAAATCAAGCGAAGTCACACATCAATACAATGTTATTTCATAAGCCCATCATTTACCACGGCATAAAGTGCATTCATTCATAACATAATTAAATAGATGAACACAAGAATTTCTAGAATAATATCTTTATTGATATTCAGTCAATGCTTACAGATTCAAGACTTCCCTGCATACTCTGCTACAGGGGTCCACACACTCAGTTGTCAACTTTACTCTAGGTCTCCGTACACACAGCTGCAGAGCCTTTCTTCCTACTCTTCTTCAGTAATTCTCTATACTTCTCCCATAGAAAAATTTCATTACTTTCTCCACTACCGCCTTACTCTCTAAGACACACCTATTTATACAATCCCATGGTCGGGGAACCATGGGTAGATCCTCAAAAAGCTGACTCAACTTACATAAAGAAGGGTAAAACCCTTTATGACTCTTTAACTATCTACTCGATCTGCAACCACAATTTGGGTAGACTTTACATTTTGTACATCAAAACTTGGGCTTTTTGCCACAAAACTTAGGCTTTTGCCCCAAAATTATCCCAGGGGACCTCATCCCAACAGGCCCCCAACACAAAGATCGTGACTTGCCCTCGAGTCAGTCAATTGGCATGGAGATATTAATGCGAAGATCCCCCAGCTCCACTTGTGGAACTGCTACCTCAGTCGCGCTCTATGTGGTTGCTTGCTTGATTTGTTCCACCACCTGCATTGTGGTTGTTCCTACATTGTGTTGCTTGATTTTTTGCTCCGTACTCTACAAGTTCACCAATCTCTCCTGAATATTGGTAAAGACAATGTAGGCCTCATCTAGCCAAGGCCCCAATCTCGCATTGAGGATTGCCTCTTTCTTGTGCATTGCTTCCACCTATGTAATCAGTTGCTTTGTCTCCTGTAACTTGCCAAGGCATTGTACTGTAGCAACAGTGTGCGTTGTCAACCTATTGGCTTGTTGGGGCCTGACCTAGGTTCAGAAATATTTAGCCAAACAAATCCTGAAACCACTGGCCCTTTCAGCAATAATCAGCGGAGCGCGGACTGAGGTCTCACCCGAGGTAGTTAGGGAGGGTGCTGGAACTAGGTTTCCACACCGTAGGGATGTCTTCGTGAAGTCTGGAAGTTTACGAACCGATCCTATGTGTTGTGCTATTCCCGCACAACCGTCGGTTCAGAGTATCTACGAGCACGAGTGCAATTTATCCTTTATGTCCTTAATGTTGTTATAGATATTAAATTAATTAAGCAGGCACAATGCTTTCAATTACCAGTTATCATAACAGACATACGCGCAATCATAAACTATAAACAGATGCATAAACTAGATTATAGAACAGATACACAATATTCCAAAACCAACTTACCTTTATTAATGGCTTTATCCAGTTACAATCCACTTCTTGCCCTGCGCACACAACTGCATGGGTCCACGCACATAGCTGTGGACTCTACCAGGCCTCCACGCACACAGCTACAGAGCCTCTATCTCCTACTACAACCCTCAAATCAGACTTATAGACTCAGAGCGACTATCGTTGTTAACATCCCATACACTATAGATCTTCTCCAACGCTTTCCAAAAACTGTCTTCTACACCTAGAGCCTTGCATTATTTATACATTCTCATGGTCCATGAACCATGGAAAGGCTGACTCACTTTCTATTATTTTACCTTATTTTCGGGCGGGCTACCCTTTGACTTGACTTGTTACAACTCACACTGCGTGCACTTTGCGGAGCCTTTACAATACCAATATCCCCAAAATTGTGGGCTTTAATCGCAAAAACCATTATGTGGGTGACCTACTGCCCAACATACCCCCAACACAAACATCATGACTCATCCTGAGTCACTTGACTAGTGTGGCGATCTTCGCTCAGAGTCCATCCAACAACCTTTGCGCTTCGCGGATGTCAGCCACACATTCCTCTGCTCTCTGTTGTATCAATTGTGTGCAACATTCTGATGCATCATTGTCAGCGGCATCCTCTTGCCTTTTTGCATATGTGTCTTACATCTGGGTCAACTTGATTTTGATCATGGCAGTGACCATGAATGCTTGCTCGAGCAAAGGTTGGATGTGTGCTTTAAGCCTTGGTTCTTTCTATCGTGCGGCATCCACCCGTTGTTTCAGATCCTAGACCTCCCTTATCTTGGCTAATCACTGGGTGACGGCAACCATCTACGTAGTTCCCAAACATCGTCATAAGCCTACTACATGTCCCATGCTTCTCTCTCTAACTGTCATAGTGTTGGGTCCTCCTGGAGTGAGGTGAGCATTAAGAGGGACTAGTCCAACAAGCTAGTGCAATCATGTTCAACATGCTCTATCTCTTTCAACCTTGGTTAAATGGCTTGGTGGCACCGCTCTCTGACTTTCGGGGGTGTAGAGGACTATGCCTGCAGTCACAACTCTGCTATCTACAACTTCAGCTCCAATTGCACCTTCGCAGCCTCCTCGTGGGTCCTACGAACTCCAGCTTCCAGTTGGTGAATCTTTTTTGTTGTGGGGAGTGCTGCTGGTATGGCCAACTCCGCAATACTGCTACAAGCTTCCTCCACTGCCTGTTCTACTCCCGGGTTTTTGGCAACGATGCTATTGCACTGCAGGCTGAGCTATTCTAAATTTACCTTCTGCTCACTCAAGACTTGGAGAGTGCAGCCCTCCCTGGCACGAAGCTCAGCAGTTACCCGATCCTGCAACTGGTGTATGGTTTCTCTAGGAAGGGTGGCCAAATTCAACCCCTAACCCCACATGTCACCTTCGGCTGCTGCTAAGACGGCTCCTTTTGGTAACACCAAACTGTTCGTTGTATGTGCGCACAACATTTGTTCAGCCTTGATTATACCTTTTGCAAGGTGCGGTGTCATCATTCCTGGGGGTCGCACCTATAATTCCTACAACTGTGCTCTGAGCGCCCCCAACACAGTCGCCTGCTCCGTCATCAACTCCGATAGAGCATCCTTATCAATAAAGGTTCCTCCCACGGTCTTTGTTAACTTTGTCCTTTTTTGCATGGAAGGATGCTCTTGGACGCGCGACCTTTTGAGTTGGGTCATATTCGTTGTAAGGTCCGTGCATTCCTGTGTCTCCACCTCCCCTTGTATGTCTTGCTCCATGGGTATTTCTTGGACTTCCTCGGTGTCCTTAGTGGGCACAGTTATGGTCTTGTCATTTGCTCTAGTGCAGCTAACTCAACTGCAGTCTGCTGCATGGCCGCTTCCTGTTCCTGATGCTTTCTTTTCGCTAGCTTCAAATGTGTAGCTTGGTCTCCTTATTCTTCTGTTGTGCCGCGATTTTTTCCAATTCTACCAATTCTGGGGTGAGCCACTCTAGAGACCATGATGCCATTACTTCGAATATTGCATCATCTGTGGAAATGAATGACATCTTTTCCCATACTCAGGCTGGATCCTTGCGCACCTAGATATACAAGTTATGCATATCCTCCTTGAATTTCGCTACACTCTGTAAAGTGTTATATACCGTTGGGGACAAGCGTGGCCGACAGTCGATCCACATTCATAAACTCACCTCTAAAAATGTCCAAAATACCTTTATATCCTGGATCCTCACCGCATATTTTGTCTCCCAGAGCGAGGTATACCTCACGGCCTCAGGTATGTTCTGCTCCACGGAGGGAAACTGGCTGTCTACTGGCAGCTCCTTGGCAACCAATAGGATGGATAAGAGCACCCACATGTACTGGAAGGTCTTACCCTAGTCCTGGACTTCCCTGCAATTCGTCAAAAATTCATCACAGAGAAATTGCGCCCAATTGAACTGGACCCCTTCTACACACTGCTCCACCAACGTAATTACAGATGCTGGCACTTCATCTACACAAAATTTCCTCATGATCTTGTTGGAGAGTAGCTGGGTGGCAACATGCACCCCTCGGTCCTTAATACTTACTATTACATACCCTCACTTCCTTTTCTCTAGCTTATATTTGGCCTTCATAGCTTCCACAAGGCCCAAGTCACTACTCTTTCTGGTGATGTCTGCGGGATTTCCTCCTTTAATCGGTAGCCATAAAATTTGGTGAATTAAGTTCATCGTGATGGGAATTAGCTCTTCCACCCACAGATACTCATCATGTACTAAACACAGTAGCTGTTGGATGAGAAAGATTGTGATAAGCACGCGGTGGTAGTGGGGTATCCATCGTAGATGAAGTAACCCTGCTTCTCCACACCTCGCAACCATTTCTGCTGTCATAGTTTTTCCGCGGCCAACTATGGGAATGTCTCACTATCCGCAAGGTCCCAGTCTTCGAATTTTATATTTGGTACCTATCCCAGCGGCAGACTGTCAAAGTTTATATCATCCGAAAGAAGCGGGGTCTGTAGTGCACTCTTCGTGGCCTCCAGGTCCTTCAGTATCTTGCTTGTCCCTTTCCATGGAGGAATGTAGGAGGGTAACTCTATCACTGAAGGTGCTTGGGAGACATTTTCTACCTCACCGTCTTGTGCCTCAATTTAGGCTATCAGATCTTGCAGATCTTCCTCCTCGTCCTCTATTTGCATGGTGACAGCTTTGCCCTTCTCTACCAGCGATATTTTACTAACTCGTGGATGTCGTGGTGATACCTAAACAGGCCCCATTATTTTTTTGTTTTCTGTGGTCGCAGCATGTGTGGGAACTTCAGTACCTCTGGTGCGCTTGCTACCTCTCTAGGCTCCTCCTGGGTCACCCGGGGTTCTGGGCTACGTCCCATAACTCGCACTTTGGTTCTCGACATTGTGTTTATACTTGATTCAGTTAGTCGCATACTCATGGGTGGCACAGTAGCTTGGGGCTCATTGCTCTGTATTAAATCAATTCTCAAAAACCTAGAGTTGCTTGAAAGATACCCCGTGGACTTTTATAGTAACATTTGGATTTAAATTCAGCCATTCCCTCCATTTTTGAGTCCTTAGTACCTACTTGGCAGTAGATCTCCCTGAATCTAGCTCGTAATTCATGTCTTAATGGCCCACTGCTCGCTCATTTATGCATTAAATTAGCCTTCTTGTCATGAATAGTGTCGTCAACGGTCACCCTCCAACCTATCCGCGTAGTAGCTCATCCCCTTAAGCACGACTGCGAGCATTGTGACAGACGGGCTCTACGTAAAACCTCCTTTCCATGCAGATTTCTTGTAGCCTTGTTTACAGTCCCGTGCCCTCTTTCAAATGCCTGCAGCACTGAGACTGTGCCTTCTACAAATAGTCAGATGGTTGTACCCATGGGGTGAGACTGCACATTTCCTGCTAGCTCAGGCTACAGGCACCTTTCGTCTTGTCCCTCTGTATAGAGTACCTTTCCTTGTTTAGGAAGGTGCGGTTACAGCCATTATAGCAGGGTCCCAACTCTTTCTACTACAGTAGTAGGGCTGACCATACTTGGTCTCATCATACTTAGTTTCTTGCAACCGACTTGCACAACTTCAGTTTCCAGTTTGCGGATTTCTTCATCCAATGTCATGCTTCTCTTCCTCAACCATTCCCACTCATCATCGATTTCAAAAAATTTCATGGTTCCTCACCGAAGGTCTTCTTGCAGCTGCCTAATTCCTATACCCAGGTCCTCACATCTTGTTCCTACTGCAGGAGCGTGGTCAAGGGATTCTTCTCTATTCTCCTAGCCTCTTCTCTTCTTGTCACTATTGGGTTCATTTCCACGCTCCAGTTTTTTCTTATGGTCCTATATGCCCATCGAACCACGAGCATCCGTAGGTCCCAATCCATTCTTCCCACCTAGTAAACTGTCTTCATGATCCTGCATAGCCTTGTTAATGCTACGCCGTGGGGTATTTACGGTGTGCATCATTCTTTCTGCTGCCATGTCAGGCCCTGATTTTTTATCCTTAGCCTGGGTTGTGCCTGCCCAACATGCGACTACACCCATCGACACAGGTGGGTGCACAAACGGCTTTGCCCTGGCTTCCTGACTCATTTTGGATGCTGGGGAGTTTCGATCCGTAAGTGCATCCTTCTTCTGCATTCGTACTAGCTCCCAATATTCTTTTGGTGCATTTGCCACCATTGTGTGGGCATTGGGCGCAACACCCAGTCCATCGGCTCGTGTCGCTGCTGTGTTGGTACTAACCTTCTAAATTTTTCTAAGAGTTCCTCCCCACCTATGTCCCCATCATATGTTGGCAGTTCCTTGTCTTCAATTGTCACGTATTGTAGTGATCTAATCATCATGTTGCAATTTAGTGTTGAGACTTCGTGCAACCGGTTCTGCCAGTGTTCTATTTCTTCGTCTGAATCCGAAGTACAGGAACTGTCGCGCTCCCATGATATTCTTCGATCTTTGATGGGTTTACCCTATCCTGGTCGTGCACCATTTTTTCGTAAATGCAGTCTAGCTCATCGTCGTTGTCATCTCTGCGCACAGGTTCAATGTAGCGCAATCCTTCAGTTGGATCCAGCGGCACTACTACACATAGAGACTTTTTCTCTAAAGTCATTTTTCACTTCTTCAGGTTGATGACTCCATTCATATATGTAGCCCAATCTATCCCTAACAACATAGGGTAAGGGTTACTATCATCCATAATATCTATTACCTCAATGTCCGTCTGCGTGCTCACACCTTCAATATCCACTGTTACCCCTTGCAGCCTTCCCATGGGCATGATCATTTGTTGGTTCGCCATCCTTAATTGAATAGGAGACCACTGTAACATGGGCCGGCCCATTTGTTCCAAATTCTATTTTGGTAACACTTTTGCATCTAAACCCAGGTCGAGGACTACCTGATCCATCTCATATTCACGAATTTTTGTTGTTAACTGCATTTCCCTCGCAATGCGTAGAGCATGCTTCCCCATCTTTCAAACTACGTGCAGTTCCCCTGATCCTACACACGTAGTGATCAACTCTTGGAGTCCTTTAACTACCTTATTTTCTCGTAGTAGCTTCATGCATGTATCTAAAAGGGTAGTAAGCATAGACAGATCCATTCTTGGTTCTGGTTGATCCTTACTACCTGAGGTAGAGGCCTCTTTGAAGCTCTTCGTAGCTTCTATAACTGTTTCCTTCGCGCGTTCTGATTTAGGCTCAGATTCCTTCGTAGGGGCCTTGCGAACCCATGTATCATCCTCGGGTTTCTTTCCCTTATCTTCCCCTATAGTCATGCCACTTCTAAGCACCATATTCACGTTGGGGTCTTCTTCGCGTGGTTCAAACCTCATCATTTGGATATTTTGAGTTGGAGTAGGCTGTAGTACCCCTTTCTCACGCATCTGCACAATCAACGTCGGACAATCTATTTCTTCGTGATCAAATTGATAACAATATGGACAACATATCCTAGTCAGATTCATACAGTCTCGCACGTAGTTCCCGAGTCCACCACAATTATACTAGATTAACTATCTGCGCACTCGTCCAGGTCCCATTCCTCCTCGTCCTCGACCTTGCCCTTGAAATCCCCCCTGCGTGATTCCTACCACTGGATCGAGGCCTCGTGTTTCTGTCTACATTTGATAAGCTGGGGTCCTATCCATCATTATTTCATAGCCCCGACATGTCCGCTCATCGTGGCCCACTGATCTACAGAAATTACAGTACAGTTGTTACGGAGTCTGGGTATACTTCTGCAACAGGTGACAGTTGTCTGTCGTGTGCTTTCCTCCCACCTGAAAAATCATGCACCAAAGTGCAGGGGGCACACTCGGCCCTGCTTGTGCCTCTGGTCTCAATGGCATTGGTCACCCTCCTGCCAAATAGTTCGCGAATACAGGACAATGATTCTTATCATGACCTTGTCCTTTACATTTTATACACCACACTTCTTCACGCGCCTCTGGCCAAGGCACCCTATCTTGCTTCAAACATTGCATCTCCAAGCATAGGCTTTGTAGTTGCACGTGGATTTGTTGGAATCCCAACCCCGGATCCTGTATTGTTGTTTTGTGCAACCTTGTTTCCATTTCCAATGCCTCTACCTGGGTGGAGAGCTTCTGTTGTGATAGTGTCATCCTCAAGTGTGGTGTCAAAGATGCCAGAAACCATGTGCGGTGTTGCGCATTTGTTAGAGTCATATTAGCCTCGTGAATCGTACTTTTCAGCCTCTAATCCAGATCCCAGGGGGTTTTGCCTAGAAGCATCACAATCTCCTTGAATCCAATGATCGACTGTGTCTCTGATTTCGGGCAGCTAAATTCTCTGTTCAATGCAATCTGAATCTCCGCTATTCTGGAATTTGGGTGGTCATTCAAGTGCTTGATATACCAAGTCAGCACGCGATCCTATAGAACACTTACCAATGTGGCCTTCTTAATGTTATCATCCGTAATCCCTTGCACTTCCCATACTGCTCTTACTATGAACCAAAACTAATCTAGGTCTTCGTTTCCTACTCCTTTGAATACCGACAACTTGATCGCACTCGCCATGCTAAACTGCTAGTTTGGTGGAGGCGGTGTGGTTGAAGTTGGAGGTGAATATGGTGATGGGAGTGGTGGCATTAGTGGGCATGATAATTACGGAATGCGCTACCTGATCAAACTGACCGCACTCCTTGGAGAAACCCAAGCACGCTCTTCCTCACTTGCTCGCGGAGGTGAAATTAAAGGAATGTTTCCTAACCCTTCGATCCAATTGTAGACCTTTCTGCTCTATGTCATTCCACTCATTAGTGTATTCACATCACCCATTTTTCACATAACATCATCTTAATCCAAGTATTGAAAGACTTGATGTACTTACCTCGTGGTCCCTTGAGAAAACATCTTTCTGCTTCACTTTAGCTGACAGTCGTGTCTATCGCAAATTCAGTGATAAACCCTCCTATTATCCGATCTAGCCAGTGGTCTATGGCCCGTGCGATCTTATCTTCAGATGCCTCTAGCCTGCGCACCAACTCTAGAGTCCGCACTATTGGTTGATCGATCTTGCACCTTCCCTGGCTGTCTGCTAGCCTCGTGATCCAATCGTATAGTTCCGAAGAGAACATCGCGAAGAAGATCTCGTGGATTTTTGTATATATGAAGCGATCCAACCACCTCTTCTCAGATATCTATGAAGTTTTGTTTTCCTATATTACGAACTCATGCAACTTCTAATCTAACCTTGAATTTATTTCTTCATAGGGCTTGTTACAAGGAAATGTGTCTATATAGAACTGCTCTATCCCACTAAGGTGTGACAGTTGCCTTAGAAACAAACAGAGTAAATATACTTTCATTTTTCCTTTATGAATTATAGATAGAGAGGAACAGAAAGACCAACCTCTGTCTTGTGCTAATCTCCTGATTTGATTCCTCTCTTCCTTGATAGTCTTTCACTACTTGTTCCCTTGTACGCCCAGCTTCACAAAGTACCTGTAAGATCACAGTAGCATAGCAGTATACAAAGACACGGATCTATAATCATAAACAATCTAGGAGTAGATGTAAATTGACCATACAAATGCAACAAACAACAATGACACAAGAGTATGGAGGAAAACTTGAATAGCTTTTATTGATAAACAAGAAAGAGCCAAGAGGAGTTACAACCAGTTATTCTGACCCAACCTCAACCTCTCAGCAAGGAAGCCCCTCTTCACCTCATACAAAGCTTAGATCACCCAACAATCTGATGTTTGTCTCAAGTAACCAACAGCAATTCCTTACAGTATGCAAAATTCCAGCCTCTGGATCTCTAGGATGAGGGATCCATATATAGATATTTATAATGGAGATGAGTCAGCTTATGATTTGATTAGTGTCTTCCCTCTGATAGTTCTTGCTTCCACTTGGAGATTGATGATCTCTTACTCATCCTTGGTCGAATTCAGAGAGGCAAGTGTCACAGGAGAAGTATATGGAAGCTTCCATTGCCTCTCCACCTCGCAGAATGACACTACCATTTGTCATTTCTCACCCATCACACCCCATAGAAGGGATTTTTGAAATGAAACGCACACACACAGTGTATTTAGGTGAGATGCAACGCACCTAGCCAGTGGAGCAGGTGAAATGATCCTGTTTTGACCAATTCTGAGCAGTTTTTCATGGAGAACTTCTGGGAGAAGCTGTAATCTATTGACCTTGTTCCTTTAGGGGTTAGAACAAGACTTTTAGGGACTTAGGAGCCCTTTATTTATGGACATTTCATGCTTGGGGTTGTAGGGCCCAAAAATATCTATAACAGTTTCCCCCTAAAGCATGAGGTCATTAATCTTTTGATGTCGGGTGAAATGCTTTATTATGATGATCCGAAGTTCTTTCAATGCTAGGAGGAGACCTGTAATAAGATACAATACAATACATTATCTTCATAATATCTTCATGATCTAGCTGAGGCGGGCATTCCCATGCTCAGCTTTATAAATTCATTTTCATGTACATAGGACAGACAATCGTCTGAGTGAAGACTGATGATTCTGATAGAGCCATCCTCCCTTTTTGATTGGATGATTATCTATGCAGCCATGATGTACATTCGAAGTTTTTATTTTCTTGAATGTATATCGCAGCCTGGATGGATGAAACTACATCCGGGGCCTTCAATATCGTTTGATCTTCACTCGAGGTACAAGTCGATCCATGTGAAGGATGTTCTGAAGTCAAACATGGAAAGACATCGCTTGATTACCAGCCAATGATGTAAGCTGTTAACAAGCACGAGAGGAATCACCAATAATGATAATGACCCTCAAGGTACTGCAGTACAATTCACGTGGTGTGAATAAAGGACTTGGCGTCGAACACCATGCAAAATCTTTCGGTCGAAGGCCATTGATGTAAACCTGTCGTCGGAAGTGAGAAACTTGCCATTGAGGCATGCAAGCTTCAAAGTACTGAATGGGGTGTTCCTAGATCGACTTCTTGGATAATGAGCTGATGTCGACAAGAAGTGATCCGTCACAGGAGGGCCTTAATGAATCCCACATCAATGACACGGAACGGAGCAAATGATTTTAATGGAGGTGAAAACGATCTGGTGATATAAGGTTCAGGGTGGCGGTCATGATAGAATGGAGTATAAATGTATGGTAGTGGGTGAGACACAGGTGGATTCACTGAATGACTTCTCTTGAACATATCGGCGACACTGATGTGATGGATTGGTAGCATTAACCCCAAATGTGGATGGTATGATGGGACCATGGTGATGTTACTGGTGAATGAAACAACCCAACCCGACTCGGACGCAGAGTGGAAGTGTCATGTTCAAGAGCGACTTGCTACCAACAAAGTTTGTTCAAGTTTTCTTCCCAATTTTCCTCAGTCATTGCTGACCAGTACCTCTTTATTTTTATCAAGCTTGAGGAGGATAACATATGCTTGTTCTACAGTTTCCCCTTCGGGCAAACCCATTGCTATGTTTTAACGAGCCTAGCGATAGTGAAACTCGTTCTCGTCTATAGACAAGTTTGTCGCTATTAAAATTTTAACGAGTTTAACGATAAAGATAACTCGGTCCTTTTCAATTTTAGAGAGTCTGAAAAGGAACGTAAAGGAAACTCCAAAATTCCTTTTTTGTCATCTAACCCCTTAAGTCCGAAAAAGCATAAAACAATACAGAAGGGATGAATTTTCGATACTTTTAACGAGCCGAACAAAACAAGCGCTCGATCTTTTTATGTAATAATCTCTCAGGTCCAAAAAGACTAAAATTTAGAGGAGAGATAGCACTTCCGGTCCCTTTAACGAGCTGGAGAGGTCAATGGCTCGGCAATATTTTCATATTTTACGAGTCAGTTGAAAAGAGCTTAAAGGAGACTCGTCTTTTGAGGAACGAGCGATAAAATGGGTAGCAACTGATTCTAGGTAAGGTTTGGAATTTTCCAATCACGGCAGTGTTACAAGGATGGCTAGTGAGATCACTCTTCGTACCTGTTCCTCAAAAAGGATAAACAATCAAATGGAGGTGAATGATCGGCCAATGCAAAAGTGGAGGTGATGGTGCAAACATGACCAAGGCTTTAATGGCTGAAGTACTACATTCACGATGGTTATTTATCGGGGAATAGTTCATTTTTTAATGAGCTTAAACGCAGGGGGAAACATTTTCTCATGGCTTATGTTTATTTTTTAACGAGCTTGAACTATGTGCTAAAACTCCTCGATGAAATGGTCTCTTTTTGATTTTACCATAAATAGCTTTGTTCTTTCAGAGATTGTACTGTATTTTCAATTTCTTCATCAAACTAGTCAGAAATGAACAATATATGCTTGAAAAATGAGTTAGAACACTAATATTTTACTTTGAACTACGTAAAAAGTAATGGGAAAGTGCTTTTACCTCTCATTTTACCATTTCATTTGAACTTTGGCTTGTTGGAGCTTTGGAGGTGCTTTCCCCCTTTGATTTTCATCAGCTGATTTCGGGAGATTCGGTGGACGATTCTCGGCGCCGTCCAAACCAGGTAGGAGCTGAACCTGAGCTCTTTCATTTCATGCTTTCCATTTTACATTCCGAGCTTCATTCCTGGTTTTTCTGAGCCTTTGGGGTTTGAAAAAATCGTTCTGCCTTTAGCGCACCCTCTGTGTATCGAAAGGTGCATTGGATGTTGGCTTGTCCAATGGCCATCTGACATGAAATGCACCCAGAGCAGTACTGTAGGTGCGATGGGTGCAGAGAAGGAATTTTATGCACAGTTTTTGATGGAAATTTTGCTTGTTTCTTACCAAAATCAGGATCTAACTCTTCTCTTGTTTGTTTTTCAGAGGTCTTTGGAGTAAGATGACTATTACATGGCGAGAACGTGAGCATGAAGAAGAGGACATGCTTGCCCTTCATGATCCGGTTACAGTAAACGCACTGCGGAACTGTGGCTTGCTGAAGTTTTTCCGCATTTCTAGCATGAGACAACAGATCAACTTACTGCAGTATTTGCTCGATGCTTGGGATCCTGCCAACCAGGTGTTCCAGATCAGGGGCAAATCTATCCCCTTGACTATAGTAGACATCTATTTCTTGACTGGCTTGTCGAGGCGGGGTGCCCTCATCTCTTTATCAGGTTCGGCCCGAGGAGGTGAATCTGTGAGAGATTATGTTCGCCGGTATTGCAGAGAGGGATCTCAGCCGAGTAAAGACGGCAAGATCATCATCTGTGATGTCACTGACAGGTCCCTCAGGACTATTCTGTTTACTTTTGGTAGAATGGCTGGTGGTGCGGCTCTTCATGTAGCCAATCGATCTTATATGCAGTATGCCTTGGAATGCCTCCAACCGAAGGTGTTCAATTGGTGTGATGCAGTACTTCTTGTGATGAAAGAACAGTTGTCCAAGGTAAAGAGCGGGAGGGTAAAGAACTTTGGGTATGGTTCTATTTTGACCGCCTTTGCCTTGGAAAAGATACCACTGATGTAGCCATAGTATATTGCACTCGATTTACCTTCACCTAGTGAACCACGTATGCAGAGATGGGTTGACCATATGTCTAGGCACGCTGGTCAGTCTTAGATTTCATTTTTTGATACCTTCTTCAGGTGGTTTGATCATCAGGAGATGGTTTATTCCGAGTATCCATATGCTAGCATGGACTTCCGGGTGATCCATATTTAGTACTGCCAGATGGCGAACAGTGGGGCGCCATTGGTAAATTCTTTGACCATATTCTTGTTTATCGTTTTTCATTTATAATGTCCTTGTGCTTTATTCTATCAAGACTTTAATCAAACTCATGTGTTCATGCAGATGTTGGTCCTGTTCGGCCAGTAGCACGCCTGAGAGTGCCAACTGCCGCCCCAGCAGAAGAGGCTTTTGGAAGGGCTATCCTTCGCGACCTCGATGTGGCTGAGACTCTCGCAGCGTTATAGGAGCAGGTTGAGGGCCTCACTCTTGGTATTCTAGATGTGAGGACTGATGAGCTGCCCTTGAGGTTGCAGCGGCATACTATTGGTGTGCCAAGACGATGGAATCGTCTCTTACGCATGATCGCACAGGCTGTGACTTGCTATCATGAGCATCATTAGACTAGGGTGCCCCCTAGCATTTTGAGATTTTCATCACTTGACCGATTTTGTCTTGGTTACAGAAAATTATGTGTAAACCATAAACAGTTATATATATTTTTTATTTTCGGAGTTTTATTTTGGTTAAGTTACATGATCCAAATGCAAACATTGATGGTATGTTTTTTTTTATAAATGTTGCAAATGTCTATCTAACACATAATTTTCCAATGAGTCAGTTAATGTGTGTAAGTTTCTGGAAATATGTTGATATTGAATAAAATCAAATTGTCTTTCCAAAATCTTAACCCTTTGGAACATGTGATAAATAGCTGGATTTCGAACAGAGTAGATACTAGTGAGTTGTAGTATGACGAGTTGTGAGTCTAGCCTGACAATCAGTCGGTGTATACCATGTGTGATGGCATCAGAGAGAAGTTCTATCAATGTGCTATATTCAGCGATGTTATTCGTTGATCGACCATTACATACCCCTCTGAAACTTACTAACTCGCCGCTTAGATCAAAAATGGCCCAGGCCGTGGAAGATAGGTTCCGCGAACTACGACTCGCTCCATCGGCATATCCAACACATGACTCCAATAGGTTTGACATCTGCAACAAATGTAAAAATTGGATTACTTAACCAAAATAAACACTTTAGCAAAAAAAAAAACATAGCAAAAGCATACAGGTTACCATACTGAATTACGCATAGTAACGCTTGAGGTACAACCCTGTTACGAGGTTGCGCCAGTGGAATTCCGTCATAATCCATTAACTCGTAGGCTCCTTTTGCTAACACTCGCTTAACAATATAGGGGCCCATCCATAAAGACTTAAATTTACCTGCTCCCAATTTATCGGATTCTTGGTCATAAAGCAAGACCAAGTCACCCTCTCAGAAGACACGGGGTTTGACATTTTTGTCGAACTGCGCTTTGACTTGTTTCTTATGGGCTTTGTTAGCCCAAGCAGCATCACGACGGGTTTCATCCAATTGGATTAGTTCCACGAAACGAGCTTCTTCTTCTGAAGTTCTGGGGAGGAGATCAATTGCGAGTTTGAGGGACGAGATTTCGCACTGGATTGGTAAGACTGCTTCCAGGCCGTATACCAATTGGAAAGGTGTAAACCTAGTTGCATTCCTTACCGATGTTCGGTAAGCCCACAAATTTGAGTACAGGATTAGGTGCCATCTTCTTTTGTGAACTCCAATCGTCCTTTGCAGCATGTGTTTCAGGACCTTGTTGATTGCTTCAACTTGTCCATTGGCTTGCGGATAATATGGAGTAGAGTTGTCGTGAGACAATCCTAGTTTGGTAGCTAATTCGACCATCATGTGATTGCGAAAATGCAATCCATGATCTGTGACTATAGCTTGTGGTATGCCGAATCTGGCGACTACATGATTGAAAAAGAAGAGGGTAGTTGTTTCACCAGTATCATCTAATGTAGGCATCACCTCGGCCCATTTGGTGAAATAGTCAACTGCGACTATGATATACCCATGCCCCCCGGTCGAGGTGGGGTTACATGTCATGAAATCGATGCCCCGTTTGGCGAATAGCCCGACAACAACTATTGGCTGTAGAGGTGTGGGTGGTCTTCTGGTTTTGCTATCGAAAATTTGACAAGCATGGAAACTTCTGACTGTGTTTATGCAATCTTTAAACATTGTTGGCCAGAAGTATCCTGCTCGTAAGATTTTTTGCGTTGTAGCATAACCGGATTGATAGCCCCCACACATGCCAGAATGACAATCATTGAGGACTTTTTCGGCCTCCTCATGCATGAGGCACCTTCTCAGAACTGTATCGATATCGCGACGGTAAAGTGTATCACCGACGATCATGTAGTCTTTTGCTTGGTATCGAATGCATTTTTGTTCGGAGCGGGAGGTGTTTGGCTTATATTTTTTGGGTTTGGAGATAAATTATTATATCTCCATACCACTCATTGCTTGAAGATATTAGAAAAAAACTTTCTTCCACGATCGTTTCTTCGGATGTTTCATCGTTGGACGACGATGGGAGATCGCATAATAATTCTGCGAAAACCAGAGATTTTTTTGATTTTGATTTTAAAAATTCCAGATCAAACTCTTTTAGAATTTCTATCCATTATGAAAATTTGCCCCCCAGCAACTATCGCGACAATATATAAGTCATGGTGTTGCAATCTGACAGAATGGTAGTTTTTCGAAAATTCATCTTAAATAATATATAGGATGTTCAATTCCGTTGTCTTCTTGAACTAAAACCATTGCGATGGTTGTATCTGCTGCAGCCAGATACAAGTTAAAGTCCTTTTCATCATCAGGAGCGTACATTAATGATGCTTTCATTAGGGATTCTTTTAAAGCATCAAAGGAAGCTTGCGCAACCTGATCCCAGAGAAAGGGTACTCCCTTTTTCAAAATACGCGTATAACCCTTAGCAAGTTCGGCGTACTTTGGAACCTCCTCAGAAAGTTTGCTTTCCCTTGGAGTTTCTGAATCTGAAGCAAATTTGAAGGTGGAGGTAGATTTATGATTGCCTGGACCTTACATGGGTCGAGACGAATCTCGTCCTTTAAGACTACAAAGCCAAGAAAACGACCAGAACTGACGCAAAATACACATTTGTGTGGATTGAGTCGTATCTTGTAGTGTCGGCAACATAGATATATCGCTCTTAAATGTTGTGGGTGATCAGTCCGCTTTCGCGAATGAGCTAGAAGGTCTTCGAGGTATGGTTGAACGATGTTTTTGATGTCATGGAAGGCATAATTCATTTCCCTCTAAAACGTCGCCCCTGTGTTCTTTAAACCAAAAGGTAATTTTCGATATGCGAATGTGCCCCATGGACAAATAAATGCAGTCTTTGACTAGTCCTGTGGGTGGATATTTATTTGATTATACCCGGAGAATCCATCCATGAATGAAAAGATTTCGCATCCGGCGCATTCATCAATTATCTGGTCAATGAAGGGTGTAGGGTAGTTGTCTTTTGGACAAGCTTGATTTACATCCCTATAATCAACGCACACTCTAATTGTTCCTTGTTTTTTCATAACAGGGACAATATTCGATACCCAATCGGTTAGAGGAACCGAGTAAATGAAACCAGCATGGAGAAGTTTCTCAACTTCTGCCTTAATGGCAGCGACTTTCTTGGGGTGCACCTGCCATAGCCGTTGTCGTACTGGTTTGACATCTGGATACATTTTAATTTCATGTTCAACGATACTCGAGTCAATGCCTGGAATTTCACTACATGACCAAGCAAAGACATCTCTGAATTCGTGAAAAAGAGCGTCATATATTTCAAGTTCTGAAGGAGAACAACATTTTCCAACATAAATATTCTCTACAACATCTGTTTTGGACAAGTTTCGCTCGAAATCCACCGTGTTTACAATATTTGATAGAAAATAAAAAACTGAAGGATGATAAAGGTCATCAGGAGTATCTTCTCTACAATCCGGAAGAAGGGAACGATGGTGGGAATCATTCCATGGTGCGCCTTCAATTACCATTGATTGAACAATTCCTTCTTCGGTGACATGCACTCGCGACCAAGGATTTGAAGGGGTACCATATTCCTCAGACCTATCTATCCAAATGCTTGATGAGCGTTGATTTGGGTTTGCCCTCCAGGCTAGGAACATTGATTGCTACAATATTTATGTTGGGCTTGGAGGCAAAACCATTGCATGATCCATGTCGATATCGTTTTCTGAGATCTTTTTAGAAGATATCATATTGCAGGTTCCTACCGACACTACTTCCGCCAGATTGATTGGAGGTGGAAGGGCAAAAGTTCCCATTAAAATAGGATCTTTTAGTAGGCCTACTCCGATATTTTGAAGCGAATGGGGGCTTCCATGGATCATAGCGATGCTTCCTGTAACTTGAGAACCATTGGGGAGGAAGTTTTGTTGATCGACGATTGTAATCCCTCCTTGAAAGGGAAATGCAATCTTCCTAAAATAGGTCGACACAACAACAACCATGGCATATATCCATGGTCTTCCTAGTAGGATGTTGTAATCGAGATTTCCATCGATTACTTCAACATCTATTTCTACTGTTTTCCCTCCTAGTTCAACCTTCAAGTTACTTAGAATACCATATGGGGTATATGTTCTTCCGTCGAATGCTTTTAATGTTGTCGAAGATCACGACAAGGTTGGAGATCCTAAAGTTTTCCAACAACTCATCGACATAATGCATGTAGATGCCCCCTCATCAATAATTGTTCGATGAATAGTTTTGTTGACGGCTTTCACTTGAACAGGGAAAGCTAGTTGAGCTGGTAATTGAGGATCATATCCTTTGTGATCGAAGGATACAAGATTGGAATCCTTTGGGTCTATCCCTCCAATGGCTGATAATAAAGCCTGCTTTTGGGATGGGAAATTTTGTAGTACTTCAAGAGTCGACATAGCGGATGGCGATTGGGCCAAATCTTCCACTATATTATAATGCTATGTCACTCTAGCGCGGGGATTAAACATCAACTTGTGTACTACTCCCTTTGGTGGTTTTATTATCAATTCAGGAATGATGGGCGGCGCAACTTCTGTCGAAGTTGTATTTGAACTACTAGGTTGATCTTTATCCTTGTTGTTCGACAGCTATGGATTCCCATAATCTTTGTTCCTCGTCGATATCAAAGCATCATTTTACTATTTTGAAACCGACAACATTAGCACTTGAGACGGGGAAGAATTTCCACTTTCAACCAGATTTGTTCCTGGATTTGGAAATGGATCAGTTAACACTGCGGAGGTTTTTGAATTCTTGAAGAATTTTTTAAGCTCAGCTCTGTGTGGACAATTTGCGGTCCAATGATCCTCATCGCATATAAAGCATGGATTTTTTGGTTTCCTATCTCCAGGAGGGTTTGCAGAAGATTTTTCAGGTGATGATTCTTCCTGTTTCTTCTTCTTCCCTTTGCCTTTCTTCTTGCCCCCTGGTTGTTTGGTTTCTTTGCCTTTATCTGTCGATACAGCATTTACTTCTGAGGCAAGAAGTTCATCTTTTGCATTTTGACTTGAAATCTTACGGGCCTTTTTGGATGTAGCCTTTATCGATTTTGTGTCTGTTGCGCCAATCACGCCATCGCCGACATGAGAGTCATTGTTTGATTTAGGAGGAGGAGGAACTGAGAATTCTGGTCTAGGAGCATCAGGTATTTTATTATAGAGCATGCTGGACTGAGTGTAAATCAAGTCCAAATATTGCGCACGAGCGATAACTTGCTCTTCTGTTACGACCCCCCCGTTTGCCACATCTTCTGTGATGGAAGGTAGTAATGACTTGATAAACCATTTAGCTAAGATCTGATCGGGAACATACTTATTTACCATTCTACGAGGACGTCGCCACTCATGTATATGATCAGATATGTGAGTGGCCGTTGTCTGTTTGAAGTTGGTAAGGAGTTGCGTTCCCATTTTGTACCTTATCGGTAATTGAGAGTGGGTTGAAATGGTTGTGGCTAGGGTACTGAAGTTGTCGAATGAAGCTCTAGGCAATTCGATGTACCATTTTGCCACCGGACCAGTTAACGTCCTCTGAAAAAGGCGAAGCCTTATCGAATCATCGTTTAGGGTGTTTGATGAAAACCACAGATGAAAGGTCATCACATGATTCGACGGATCTTCACCCAGATTTCCATTAAATTTAGGAATATCTAATGGAAGTTTATGCGGAATCGCTGGCCACCAAGGGGCGTAAGCGATTGGATCGTTTGTTAACTGATTTAAATCAGGTAACTCTAAAGTTGCCACAAAGGGTAATTGTTGATTCAAGTTAGGTGAAGCATACCCAGGATAAGATGGGATTGCCTGAGCAGTTGGTTTTTGCATACCGGCATAATGCATTTGATGCTGGTAACTTTGGTAAGGTTGGTGGGCATGAGCATTGTAAAATGGTTGATTTTGACCGTTTTGAATATACGGTTGTCCACTATTTGCAAAGATTTGTTGCTCAGAACCTTGGTATACTTGTTGGAATTGCGGTTGTTGGTATTGTACTAGCGATGGTTGTGAAGCCATGTGTTGTTGCCCGATACTAACAGTTTGACCAAGATGAGGGGTAATTGTACCCATCTCAACCTGTGTCATTCCACCAGTCGGCGATTGTGTCGCAGGTCAAGGGGTTGTTGCATTACAACCTGAGAAACCTGAGGTTGGCATACAACAGGCAGCGCTTGAACTTGCGACACCGTCACAATAGCCGGCGTAGTTGGTATATTTGACATAGGTAAGCATTGTTGCATTGAGTATACAACTCTTGGTTGTTGAGGTAGTATTGGTACCCAACCACTAGAGGTAATTCCAACATAACCCGATTTTTGTTGTGAACTCCTGTATGGTTGTCCTCCTGGAGCGGATAATGAAAAGGCATACTGCCCCCCATACGATGGTAATCCAGAACTCAAGGGAATGGTTTTCCCTTGAGGGCCGGACTGCCCAAATTGACCTCCAAATGGATCAATTTGTTGAGACTCAATATAAGAGTTTCTGGATATTATTCCGGATGAACAAACAGGAATAGACCATACTGTCGAAATGGCCCTTGAGTGGGCTCCTTCTAGCGGTTGAGAGCTAGTTGGGACAGATGGTATACCGGCGAACATTGTTGGAGTGATAGCAGGGAGTTCTGTCGTCGCTGTGTTAGACGACACAGTCCTAGATGTTGACGGTTGTTCAGACATTTCTAGTCTATCCAAAAGATTACCTAGCGATTCTACAGGATCTTCCGCTGGCGGTAGACTAACTTCTGATGAAGAAGGATACAGAGTGATCCTGACTCCAAATTGCGATGGAGTACTAGTTGGAGGATCTTCCACAATCTCTTCTATGGAAATCAGACCAGGTGGAAGGGTAAGACCATGAGGTCTGCAGAATATTTCTGGTGCCGAAGAAGGTATGGAATCGGCAGCGACAGATGTTTGAGGAGTAACACTCTCCGAACTGGTTGTAAATGGAACTGGTTCGGTAACACAAGTGTTTACCCTCAGACTAGGATCCGTACTACTGTCCTTCTGTGGCTGCTGAACTTCTTCTGTAGAGGCAGGGATTCCAGAAATGTTTGGAGTAACTGGAGTCTCTGATGTTGTTGGAACACTTGTTCTAACTTTAACAGGAGATTTGGAACTGGTTAAACGAGTTCGCTTTGTCCGTACTAGCTTCGATTTCGGAGACAAAGACGGTTGACTCGTAAGCCTCTGCGAACGACGGGGTTTCGATTGACTTTCTTCCACGATTGCGGATTACTCGATCAACTAAAAATAAAGGGGAAGTATGTTTCCGAATTAAATGAATTTATATGCTTTGACACAACTTGTTTTTTCAATTTTTAAGAGTCGAGAAAAAACAAAAGATGACTCTAGTCTCCTTCGATTTTTAATGAGCCTGAAGTGACAACTGCTCAGATGGACCTTTTCTGTTAAGGAGTCTGAAAAGGAATGAAAGGGACTACTCTGGAAATCTAGGTAGAGGGATTACCAAACCAATCGCAAAACTGCAGAATACTTTTTACGGTACGGCAGTCAATCTTCCCGAATGCTCTGTTCAGTGCATTGTGATCGATAGGGCGGTAGACACGGCTTCCTATGGATAAAGGATTAATCCTATTGGGGTCTCCCAAAATATACTCAACGGTACGTGGGAGCACAAGTCCGTACTGGCACTTATCGCCTCAAAGTGGAGGAATCACCCAACCATCAGTGAGAACAACAGTTACCAGGCTTTACGACGCCAGAATACGTCTCTAGCCTAGACTTCTAAATGTTGTGCGTTAAGTTCCAAAGCATTGTTAGATTCATTGAATTTATTTTATGGTTGATCTTGTTTATGAAGCTTTCCTTTCAGGTTCACCGCGAGATGTAGATGTAATTCCTAAAATGCAATCTAAGATGATAAACAAACTATTTATCTTCTTTGTGCAATGAAAATCCTAGCTACTAAGGAAAGAAAGACAGAATCTTTTCACAAAGAGCAAAGAGCACACTCTAGATGCACTTTCCTAAATCAAACCGATCAGACTGTCTATATGCAAATGCACATGCATGTATTTGTTTTCGACTTTCTTAGTATATGAATGATAAGAAGAAAGTTGATGCACAAATCTCAAATTTTTTTTTTTCAAGCAACAAATATCAACAAGTTTCTTTTCGAAATAAAAAATGGAGACGATCACAACACCTTACGATTTTGAAATGAATATTTGTTCTTGACACTAGAAAATTACAAATTCAAACCAAAAACAATAGTAACAGGATAATCGACCATCAACAGCAATCAAACTCTTTCCTACGATTGAAATCGACACTTACGACAGTTTCAAATCAAAGGACGGCAGTACGATTATGCTACTTTTGCAAAGGAGAACTGAAAATGACTCAACAAACACACAAAAACATTTACAGTTCTTTTGTACAAAGGAGGCGGAATAACAGAAAAGAAAAGGGGTTTGAAATAGACATATACTGATCACAGGGAGCGAAATTCAAGAATAGAACTGGAAAGAATGAATCACAGAAACCAACACTACACAAAGCCTAGTCTGATCAGCGCACCTGCAACACAGAGAATTTGAAATGCAGCGCACCTTCTCCGCTCGGGAAGTGCTCTGAAGTTCAGATTCTCTGAACAGTACCTGCGCTGGGCCATAAACGAGACTCTGTCTGGGTTCCGGGTCACAGTTTGCAATTCAGTTCTTGGGTTTTGGCCGAGAAAAAAGTAATCAGTAATGCAACAATTAGGGGTAGATCTAAGGAGGGTCTAAGAGCTATCACAAGGGCAATCAGAGAGTTTGTGAATCAGTTGTTTAAATCATAAATAGATCAAGTAGATGGATTTAAGTAGCATTTATCTACTTTTCAATTGCTATGGCAAATGCAGTTCGAATGCTACCTGTAAGTTTATGAAATAGACAACAAAGAATGATAAACAAACAAACTAATTCTTCCCCAGTGGAGTCGCCATTTTGTTATAGGGAAAAGTGTCTATATAGAATTGCTCTATCCCACTAAGGTGTGACAGCTGCCTTAGAAACAAGCAGAGTAAAGCTACTTTCGTTTTTCCTTTATGAATTATAGATAGAGAGGAACAGAAAGACCAACCTCTGTCTTGCGCTAATCTCCTGATTTGATTCCTCTCTTCCTTGATAGTCTTTCGCTACTTGTTGCCTTGCACGCCCAGCTTCACAAAGTACCTGTAAGATCATAGTAGCATAGCACTATACAAAGACACGGATCTATAATCATAAAAAATCTAGGATCAGATGTAAATTGACCATACAAATGCAACAAACAACAATGACACAAGAGTATGGAGGAAAACTTGAATAGCTTTTATTGATAAACAAGAAAGAGCCAAGAGGAGTTACAACCAGTTGTTCTGACCCAGCATCAACCTCTCAGCAAGGAAGCCCCTCTTCACCTCATACAAAGCTTAGATCACCCAACAATCTGATGTTTGTCTCAAGAAACCAACAACAATTCATTACAATATGCAAAATTTCAGCCTCTGGATCTCTAGGATGAGGGATCCATATATAGATATCTGTAATGGAGATGAGTCAGCTTATGATTTGATTAGTGTCTTCCCTCTGATAGTTCTTGCTTCCACTTGGAGATTGATGATCTCTTACTCATCCTTGGTCGAATTCAGAGAGGAAAGTGTCACGGGAGAATTTTCTGGAAGCTTCCATTGCCTCTCCACCTCGTGGAATGAAACTGCCATTTGTCATTTCTCGCCCATCACACCCCATAGAAGGGCTTTTTGAAATGCAACGCACCCACACAGTGTATTTAGGTGAGATGCAACACACCTGGCCAGTGGAGCAGCTGAAATGATCCTATTTTGACCAATTCTGAGCAGTTTTTCATGGAGAACTTCTGGGAGAAGCTGTAATCTGTTGACCTTGTTCCTTTAGGGGTTAGAACAACACTTTTAGGGACTTAGGAGCCCTTGATTTATGGACATTTCATGCTTGGGGTTGTAGGGCCCAAAAATATCTATAACAGGGCTCTAGTGTTCTGACATCACACATCCCTTAGGCAGATCACGGTCCTGGCAATGGAACCATTTGTTGGCTTGTCGGGGACTGACCTAGGTTCAAAAATGTTTAGCCAAACAAATCCCGTAACTGTCGGACCTTTCAGAAATAGTCCGCAAAGCGCGGACTGAGGTCTCACTCGAGGTAGTATGGGAGGGTGCTTGAACCAGGTTTCCACACCCTAGGGATGTCTTGATGAAGTTCATGAACTGATTCTACGTGTTGCGCTACTCCTGCACAACCATCGGTTCAGAGTATCTACGAGCGCGAGTGCAATTTATCCTTTTTGTGCTTAATGTTGTTATAGATCTTAAATTACTTAATTAGGAACAATGCTTTCAGTTATCAGTTATCATAATGGACATACGCGCAATCATAAACCATAAACAGATGCATAAACTAGATTATAGAATAGATTCACAATATTCCAAAACCAAATTATCTTTATTAATGCCTTTATCCAGTTACAATCCACTTCCTACCCTGCGCACACAGCTGCAGGGGTCCGCGCACAAAACTGTGGAGCCTCTATCTCCTACTGCAACCCTCGAAATAGACTTACAGACTCAGAGCGACTATCGCTATTAACAACCCATACACTATAGATCTTCTCCAATGCTTTCCAAAAACTGTCTTCTACACCTAGAGACTTGCATTATTTATACATTCTCATGGTCCACGGACCATGGGAAAGCCGACTCACTTTCTATTACTTTACCTTATTTTCGAGCGGGCTACCCTTTGACTTGACTTGTTACAACTCATGCTTCGCGCACTTCGCGGAGCCTTTACAATACTAATATCCCCAAAATTGTCGGCTTTAAGCCCAAAAACTGTTACGCGAGGGACCCACTGTTTTGGTTTTTGTTGCCAAAGCTTTCATTGCTGATTTTGATTGTTAAGAGCATCCTTAAACACATTTATTTTTGTTGAGTTTTCATCCATTGTGTGGTGTCAACTTGAAAAAGTGTTTGTTGCCCATTCTTTAATCACAAAGTTTCAGTCTTGTTGAGAGAATTTTTTGAGAAGACTCTTTTGTTGTCGCTTTTGAAGAAAACTTTTTGAAAAAAACTTAGTTTTGCTTTCTTGAACTTTGTTCTCATTTGGTTTCCTTTTAGTGAATGAAAGTGCTTTATGTTTGTCTTGAAACTTGTTTTTAGTGTTTAGACGAAATGAATGGTAGCATCTCATATTCCATCTAGACATTTTAAGTGGCAAAATAAAAATTGATAAGCAAGCAACTTTCATTTCTTGTTTTCAGAGTAGTTTTGAATCTTGCATCAGCATATATTTGTTGCATTAGGATAGATTTGCATACCTTTTTAGGCATACATAGCTTTGTTAACTTTTGTGAGTGTGAAGCGTGAATTAACGAAAAGAAAAGAAAATTTTGTTTTATTAGAAGTTCCTCCGAACCCTGTAGAAATTGCTTTTCATCGAAAAACAAAAACAAGTGCATGTGCATGTAGTTAGGTTTTTATTAATTTCTTTTGCATCAAAAAACACCTCTAGTTTCACTTCTGTTATCCCGTGACTTAAAGAACAACCTATTTTAAAATCAAGCGCTAATTAATATTCACTAAAACTTTTTTTTAAGTTAGATACACCAACAAGTTTTAGGATTTTAGGGCCTTGGATTAGGCGAGTGGAGAGTTAACTCTCTAAGGCCATTTAAACGTCAAACATAGGAGTCTGAATAGTGAGTGAAAATCCAATAGCGTTAGGAAGACCAGGAAAGCTTCAGATTTGGGAGTTAAGCACGAGGGTCTGTGAAGACAGGGAAGAGAGATACCCCCTCTCCTACTTGTCCGAACTTACCTCACGACTGTTCCGCCTGGCGTCTGCGACGAGTTGGTACCCATAGTTGCTACTCCTAGGGATCCACACAGATGGTTGCGGAGGGGAATCTCGTGGCACCTGAGGTCGACGTTGCATCACTCTCAATGGTACTACTGGAGGGCACCCTTGCGAAGCTTGGGGTCTTGCACCGGTGCAGGCTGTTGTTAGGAGGTCAACGTAGCTTCCTCTGTTACCTTCGCTGATAGGACTTGGCCCTCATCATCCAAGACTATCTTCGGAAAGCCCCTTAATTCACTTGTATTTTGGTGTCCGGTCCTAATCACCCGGAGCAGAAATAATTCGAAGTTGTTTGACTGGTTGTTATCTTTAGGGACTTTATAGTGTGTGCTGTGTGCTCTTAGTTGGCCTAGCTTTCAATTTTTTGAGTCTTTAGTTAGATCTTAGCAAAAAATTCAAAGTGGCTGACTGATCACCTAGACGGTCTCAAAGTCTTCGTGGTCTTTCACCACCAAGTTTAGAGCCTTCTCCTAGAAGGCGCAAAGGTAATACTGCTGGTGGGTTTCGTCCCACGGCAGTTGACGCATCAGGGATTGATCATCCTCTCGGGGGCATTAGTGTTCAAGCAAGTCCTGGCACTTCTGCAGAACAAGAGAGGAACACTCCAGTTCTTTCTCGAGTTCTCTTTCAAGCAGAGAATAATATAGAGGTAGAATATCTCTCAGAGTCGTTAGTGGCTCTGAATTCTCCCCCACCATCTACTCATCCGGACATATTACAATACGTTGGGACTCCGATGCATAGACCGTCAAGTCCAGGTTACGTTACGTGCTTACCATCGATGACCACTACTGGAAGCATGGCTTCTACTACAAGTGCTACAACTATGCAGACTCCAACGTCGGTACTGTGGGGAGGAACGATTTCCATCTCCTCTGCTTCTTTGTTTGGATCTTTTGCTAGCACATCTTTAGTTGGGTCTACCTCCATTCTGTCCACGAGTGGAAATTCCCAAACCAATTCTTTTGGTTCTGGATTCTTCCCATTTGGCACCGATTCACAGGGTATTCCATCAGTTCTGTTTAGTGCCGCCACGTCCATGATGGGTGGATCAGCTTCATTCCATGGTTTTCCTTTCGGAAGTGGTCATATACCACATTCCAACCTGATGATAGGATCCATGCCTTTTTCTTCTATAGGACAAAGCAGCAATCCTTTCCAAGGTTGGACTAACCCTGGGGTTAGTGGTACAGGAACTGGGAATCCATTTTTCGACCAACAAGGGAATAGGCCGTACTCCATAGTTAGTTCGTTTCAAAGTATTCCTCCCTTAGCTTTGGCTTGGAATCTGTATCAGGGGTTATCAACTCCTTATAATCCTTTAGGAGGAAACTTTGCTGGTTATGGAGGCTTTGCGGCTGGAGTTGGTCAAACTCTAAATTCTGTTGGATCATAAGGCTTGCCTTTTGGTCCAGCCGATTCTGCTGGTTACTTCAGGTAGCCTGGTGCCTTCCAAAATCCAGGCCAATCTTTTCAGAACTTTGGGAATTCCGCCCAGTCTAGATGGAATCCCCAAGGTCCTCCTAGGCTTCCGTTTCTGGCAACGTTGAACTTGCCAGATCTCACTAAGTTAACAAATGATCCAATCAAGTACAATCAGGCCTGGCCTCCGGTCCCAACCAAACTCTCTTCGGACATTCCAAAATTCGAAGGGAAGAGCAATGAAGACCTAGGCGACCATGTAACCACATTCCATTTATGGTGCTCATCGAACTCCCTTATCGATGACTGGATTAGGTCGAGACTTCTTCAATGCACCTTGACTGGTAATGCGGCCAAATGGTATATAGAGTTGCCAAGGGGCAGCTTTACATCTTTCGCTAACTTAGCTAATATTTTCTTAAATCATTTCTAGTTGTCTGTCCGTTATGATGCCGGAACTGAACTTCTGGCCACTTTTCGTCAGGATAAGGCAACTCAGATTTCTGACCATATTCAAGAATGGAGATGGAGAAAGAGGCTCATTCAAGCCGAAATCCCTCCAGAGTACCGTCTCGAATGGTTTTTGAAATCTTTACAACCTGAGATCTCTAAGGATGTCTCCATGTCTGGAGTCTATTATGAGGAGCAAGCCATTTTTAGGGCCCAGTAATTAGAATTGATCTACTCTTAGTCTGGGATCCTACAAAAATACTTGCCGGATGCTCCTGGGTCTAAGGTTGAAATAGCCAAGTCGAAGCCAGGTCCCCACGCGGATGGTATCATTGGGTCAATAGACACAAATGCGGTGAACTTGTTGAACCAATTGCAGCAGTTGTCTTTACAAACTGCTTCTAACAACCAAGTCACGTCATCTAACCCTGCAACTTCCCAAACCTCTTCGATTAATGTCGTCCAATCCGATAACCCCAAAGGAAATCAAAATTCCAATGGGAAAAAGAAAGGACGAGGTAAGAAAAAGAATCAGGATGGGAAGGCTGACACAAATAAATCCGGCAATAATGCTGGTGGTGGTAGAAATGAATCTATAAAGAAAGTCAAGTTTCCATGCAAGTTGTGCAATGGAGACCATTTAACTCACCTTGTTGTTGGGAAAAGTATATATACAGAACACCCCTATCCCACTCTAAGGTGTGATAGTGCCTTAGCAACAAACAAGGAAAACTACTTTCGTATTCTTCTTTATGAAATGTAAACGAAGAGGAAGGATGTAACTAACCTGTGTCTTGCACTAGTTTGTTGATCCAATCGCTCTCCTCTTTGTTCGCTTCCCGCTGCCTGCTCCCTTAATTGCCCAGTTTCACCAAGTTCCTGCAAGATCGCAGAAGAGGAAACTACACAAAAACATAGATTTACATTCATAAATAGCTTAGGATCAGATTTAAGCTAAACATGCAAATATAACAAAGCATCATTGGTATACAAGCATATAGGAGAAACTCAAATAGTTTTATTGATATGATAAGAAAGTCCAAGAGGAGATACAACCAAGTGAGTCTCGATCTAGCATCTACCTCCCAGCAAAGGAATCCTTTCCTCACCTCCAACAAAGCATAAATCACCCAATGCACTAATCTCAATGTCAAACCAACAGCAATTCTCTGCAAAGTACAAAATTCCAGCCCCTGGATCTCTGGGATGAGGGATCCATATATAGATGTAAGCAGAGAGGATGAGTCAGCTTACGTTTTGACTTGTGGCTTCTCTCTGTCAGTTCTTGTTTCCACTTGGAGGCTGAGAGCCTCTTACTCATCCTTGGTCAAACTCAGTGAGGCAAGTGTCATTGAGGAAGATTCTGGAAGCTTCCATTGTCTGTACACCTCGCGGAATGACACTGCCATTTGGAATTTCCCGCTCAGCGCACCCTGGTAGTGCATTTAGGTGCGTTGCAACGCACCTAGCTAGTGTACCGGGGTGCTTTGCAACGCAGGTAGCTAGTGGAGCACTTGAATTGATCCTGATTTGACTGATTCTGAGTAGTTTTTGGTGGAGAACTTCTGGGAGAAGCTGTCATTGGTTGACCTTGTTCCTTTAGGGGCAAGAACAACACTTTTAGGGACTTTGGATCCCTTGGATTATGGAAATTTCATGCTCAAAGCTGTAAGGCACAAAAATGTCTATAACACACCTCTGCCCCAAGATTGAATATGCTTAGTGCTTGTTAGGGCAGCAAGGGATTTCTAGTTCTCAAGTTGTGTTAACCAACCCTTAACCCTAGGAAAGCAGTAGCTATCAAAGCTGAAGTTGAGAAGCTGCTAAAGGCGGGTTTCATATACCATGTTCCTCTTACTGATTGGGTTTCTAATCCAGTCCCTATGGATAAAAAGCAAGGAACGATCCGAGTATGCATCGATTTTAGGGACCTAAACAAGGCTTGTCCGAAAGATAATTACCCCACGCCATTCATTGATCAGATTATTGACGAGTGTGCGGATAATGATATTTTTTCCTTGATGGATGGTTTTTCTGGTTATAATCAAATTTCTATCCGTCCTAAAGATCAACATAAGACAACCTTTATATGTCCGTAGGGTACCTTTGCATATAGAAAGATGCCTTTTGGTCTTAAAAATGTTGGAGCAACTTTTCAGTAGGCCATGTCATATGCTTTCCACGACATCAAACATTTCATCGAAGCATACTTGGACGTTCTCGCTGCTCATTCTCGAAAAAGAACTGATCACCCTAGTCATCTTCGAATGGTTTTCGAGAGATGTCATTTTTATAAAATCCGGTTGAATCCCAACAAGTGCATTTTCGCGGTTACGTCTGGTCAATTGTTAGAGTTCATTGTGTCAAATGAAGGGATTCGGGTTGATCCCTTCAAGGTTGAGGCAATAATTCAGTTTCCTCCCCCGTCCTCAATTCGACAACTTCAAAGTCTTCAAGGGAAGGCTAATTTCTTAAGACAGTTTATAGCAAACTATGCCAAGATCACTAAAGGGTTCATGCGTTTGCTACGGAAAGGAGTTCCATTTGTGTGGGATGACTTTGCGCAGCGGTCGTTTGATGCTTTGAAAAAGGTATTAGTCTCTGCCCCGCTTTTGAGTCCACCAGATTATGGTAGAGACTTCCTTTTATATCTTGCTGCAGCAGAATCAACCATTGGTATGGTTCTCGTTCAGGAGGACGATGCTCTCACCAAGCATGTGATTTATTATTTGAGCCAAGGCTTAATAGGTCCTGAACTTCGCTATTCTCCGATTGAGAAGTTGGCCTTGGCAGTTGTCCACGTTGTCCAACGGCTCTGTCATTATATCCTGCTACGCAAAACTTTTGTCTTAGCGATGGTAATCCATTTCAATTTGTCCTCAGTAGGCAAGTGATTGGGGGCAAATATAATCGATGGATAGTCATTTTGCAAGAATTTGATCTCAAGTTCTTGTCTGCCAAGTCTAAGAAATCCATGGTTTTCACGGAGCTAATTTCTAAGCTACCTTGTGGAGAGGATATTGTTTATGAGGAAAGTTTTCCCAACGAGCATTTATTCCTCATCTCTTCACTCAACCCTTGGTATGGAGATATCAATTTTTATCTCCAGACTTCGAAGTTTCCCTCTGCTTTCTCCAAGGATGAACGTCGAAAATTACGTCACCTGGCTAAAAATTATGTTATCATCGGTGACACATTATACCGTCGAGGGGTTGATTCAATTCTTCGATGTTGTTTAACCTTAGAGGAAGCAGAGTCAGTGCTAAATGATTGCCACAGTGGAGCTTGTGGTGGTTATCTATCAGGGCCTGCTACAGCCCAGCGCATCTTACGTGCCGGCTATTTTTGGCCTTCACTCTTTAAAGACTGTGTGGAAGTGGTCAAACGTTGTCATCCCTGTCAAATTTTTACTCGGAAGATGCGCGCGCATCCAGCTCCTTTTTTCCTGTTGTCACCATCGGTCCCTTTACTAAGTGGGGTATTGATTTTACGACTTGTAATCCGCCTTCAGCAGCGAATCACAGGTACATTATCGTGGCTGTAGACTACTTTATGAAGTAGGTTGAGGCCATGCCCACTTATAAAAATGATATTGACACGGCAGCGTTGTTCCTTTTTAATCAGGTTATCTCAAGATTCAGTATCCCGAGAGAGATTGTCATTGATCATGGCAGTCATTTCCAGAATCAACTGATGTCCGAATTGGCTCTCAAATTAGGTTTCCGGCAGGAGCATTCATCTCCTTATTATCCTCAGGCCAATGGGCAGGTTGAGGCAATCAATAAAACTCTTAAGACGATCCTTCAATGGACAATCGACAAAAATCAGTCCAATTGGCACGTTATGTTGTATTCAGCTCTTTGGGCATACCGAACCTCTATAAAGACTGCTATTGGTTTTACATCTTTTTAGTTGGTTTATGGGATGGAATCTATCTTTCCGGTTGAATGTGAAATTCCATCTCTTAAGTTAGTTGTTGAGATCCTTCCAGAGACTTCGAGTCTTGAAGAGCGGCTACTTCACTTGGAACATCTCGATGAGCAGCGTCGAGATGCCGCCACGATGAATGAGCCTCATAAGAAAAGGGTTAAAACGCAGTATGATAAATCTGTCTGTCCTCGAGTCTTTTCTGAAGGTGACCTTGTCTTGGTCTATGACCAAGATAAAGACACCTTGGGGGTAGGCAAGTTTAAGCCTATGTGGTACGGTCCTTTCATTATTAAACGAGTTTTAGAAAAAGGGTCGTATGAGTTAATCGATTTCGAGGGAAATAAGCTGGCAGAGCCCCGTAACGGGCTCTACCTAAAGAAGTACTTTGCTTAAGTAGGAATTAGGTAGTGACGTCTTTGTACTTTATGTATATTTGTACATATATCATCAAGAGTTTTTTTATATCAACACTTATTGGTCTGCTGTGGAAGGTGTTGATGGACGACTTGGTCTATTTTGGGTTCGCCGATGGTGTTAGTCGGCACACTCGGAATCTCGCTTCTACAGCTTGGGTACTCTATTATCCAACTAGTCAATTGATGGTATCAAGAGGCGTATGCATAGGTCTTGCTTCAAAAAATATGGCTGAGTATACTACTGTTATTAATTTATTATCCGAAGCAATCTCTCATGGGATCGACTCGTTGGTAGTTTATCTTGATTCTCAATTGATAGTGTCACAATTAAATAACATTTATCGGGTAAGGGATCCTTGTTTATATCGCCAGTATTTAAGGGTGAGGTTGTTGCAAAGATCATTTACTTATATTAATTATTTGCACATTCCAAGATCTCATAATTGGTTAGCTGATTCTATCGCTAATCAAGCATTAGACTGGCACATCAATCATTCATCACAATAAAATCAAGCATCAAAAAGTCGAACTATATATATATATATATATATATATATATATATATATATATATATATATATATATATATATATATATATATATATATATATATATCATAAAGCATCTCGAGTGTACATATGTTTGTCCAAAAATATACAAAATTGGGACTCAAATGCCCATAATCATGTCCGGCATATCTAATGCCCCGGCTCAGGATGAGCGGCTAAGTAGGTAACTATCGCATTGGCCACACACCGAAAAGTGCGAACCCAGTCATGTGGCATGCCAACCACATGACGCTGCATATCCTCAGGAAGGTCCTCTATGGCAGCCATTGGTACTTGGCAGCTCAGTCTCGCCAAGTGTCGCTGGACATTATGTAGAGTCCGTTCTGTATCAGCAGCCGCCTCTTTGGCTCCTCGGCCATGCCGTCCATGCCGCGGGAACCCATCTGGTCGTACCGTCCCAATATCTGGAACATGATCATCATATTAGTCATTTGAATCCCATCAAAAATATTTTTTAAAATGCATCATTATATTTGAAAAATCCAAAAAAATCATAAAATCAAAAAATTCTTACAAATCTCGCCCCTTGCTGCATTTGGTGGTAATCCTAGATTAGGATCTCCTCGGAAATCTAGAGCAGCATAGGGGTAGTCATCTATGGTGATGATCTACTGATCCCACCAGGTGAAGAAGTCATTGTCAAAGGCAGTCCTTGGGACCTCGCCACCCCCCAGACGTTTCATCAATTCAGCCCACCAGCCCATGCATGGATCTCATGGGGTGCTGATGGAAACTGCTACCCTAGGGCAGAGTGTGGGAACCTTCTCGAAAAAGAAAGTACACAGGATAGTCCCATATCCAAATTTTTTGGTCTGTCCCCACTTGATAGAAGTGAGTTGGCTCTTCATGTTGGCCAGAAGAGGAGTACACCAGTCGAACACAGTAGTGAGACAGTCAACTCCCATGCCCATGGTTAGCCGTGTTGCCTGATGCATAGAGGACGATCCATTCACTCGAGCTATGGTGAATAGATTATCCTCAGTGATAAACTCACCACATGTGTGATGGAAATCTGGCTCCCAACCTTCTTGGGATGTCTCAGGCAATATATCTGTACGTAGTCCTTTATCGTGAGCCTGCTCCGTGTCCTACCTCGGGAATGTACTACCTCTCCCCTTCGGGAAAGGCCCATGATGAAATAGGTATCCTCCACTTCTACCCTGAGTGGCATCTAGTCAATCATAAAGGCTTGCTCCTCAACATCCCAATAATCAGTGAGCATCTCAAGCAGACGTGTGTTTTCTTTCATATTCGGCAGTTTGAAGAATTTAAGCAAACCGCATCCCCATAGGGCTTCCAAAGCATCAGGATCGTTCATGACTTCATTATCCACCACTGCATGTTCCCTTTCTCGCCACGTGACCAGCATTCTGAGCAAAAAATGATTTTCAACAGTTAGTTTTTTGGTTAAAAATGTTCGCGGTGTATACGCAGGTGCCTGTGCACACAGTCACGTATAGGGCACGCGTGTACGCGGGTTTCATATTACCAACCCGTGTATACGCTGCAGTGAAATTTTTGGCAAAAAGTTCAACGGTGAAACATCAATTAAAAATCTTAAAACCAGTCACAATCAATTGCAAGTTAAGTGTAAGAGTTACCTGGAGGTTTTTGAGGAATTTGAACAGTTGAATTTGGCGTACAGGAAGTTTGCTCCTTTTTCTCCAACTCTTTGCTCTCAAACTCAAATGGTAAAAATGGTGAGTCCAGAATCCCTTTTATAGGTTTTGAAAATGCAAAATTCTTTTAAAATTTTATTTTGTTTGGCTTCATGTGACTTTCAACTTGGGAGCTTGGAAAGTCGAGAATGGTTTGTTTTTCAGGACATTTTGGACGTTTTTTCGATAGTTTCGAGATCGTTCCATGACTGCTGACCCGTCATGGCAGGTATCGTTTTCTCACTGGCATATAGGTTAGGGGCAACATTTTTCCGTGGCATTATGCATACTAGCCTCCATTTGTCGATACATCTGCCATAGGGTTGACCCCATCATCTTATGGTTCGTAAGCCATCTTCACTCACCGATTCTTTAAATCATGACATGATGGTAGAGCCATCCTTTACATGGGCATCGTAGTTAGCACCTCACTGACATTTGTTGCCCATGCTACTCTGATTTGAGTAGGCTTGGGAGTCCTCTGTAGTCCCGCCATGACTTATGCGTTGAAGACTCATTCCTCTTTGCTTCTTCGCTTCGTTCTGGCCTTATAACCCAGAGGCTCCTTTGTGTTGAGTTGTACTACTGCATTGCACGTTGACCACTTGCACCTTTTGGCCTAGAACCAGCTTCACTTGGACTCATGTTTAAGCCAAATTTTGACCATGACGACTGCAAAATCAACCTTGCATACCTTTGACTTCTACAACTTGACACACCTTGACCCGTGGAAGGAACACACCTTTGAGTGTCACTGACCAGTTTTCACCTCCCTGCATTGAGCATAGGAACGTTCCATTCCCAGGAACTAGATCATCTGTTTCACCGACACTCGTTCTTTCCACTATACCATAGCATTCTTTTATTCTTTTTCAATCTTAACAGAAAAACACAAAAAAATTAAATATTCCAAAAAAGAGCGGGAACGGGACAGTATTTCCATTTATTGTTGGCAACTAGAGTCAGTCGTGTCGCCCTTGAACAAAGCACTCAAAGCAAAGTCTCCTCCATTTGGGCGGGATTTAGTTTGACTTAGGTATGCCTTAACCTTGTTATTCAGTCAGTTCTCCCCCGATTGGTTATCTCTTCCAATCATATGGAGGGTTCGTTTGTGCCTCCTGCATGGCGAACTTATACAGAGTCATCATATGCTGCCTCATAGTCACATTGAGTCGTGCTTTTGTTCAAGGGATGTTAGCCTGAGACGGCCTCTTTGCGGTGTCTCTTGACTCATTTTTCAGTCGGCCATCCCTGGTTGTCAGTATCATGTCTATCATCACATCAGTTATATTGGTCCTTTACTTGTGCCAGTTTGAGAAGGTCCCCATTGACTTCTTGCTGGTGGGTCTTGTCCTTATCAATGACGACACCTTGCTCTAAGGACAGGCCTAGAGCTACACCCTGGCCCTATTTTCATTATTGATAGGTCACCTTGTGCTCAACATCGATCAGTATCATGGGTCTTTGACTCAGTGGTTTCCCTTGTGTTCGACATCACACATTGGGATTCGTGCAGTACCTTGGTGTCCATTTGACCCTATTGGTGGATACCTCACCTCTGTGTCAACTTTCATTATTGGATGGTTTAGAGGGTTTCTATCATGCGCTAGCCAAATCTTGTGTACGCCGGAAACATACTTTGGTTGGGTTACTAGATCTCTTTCGTCCGATTCCTTCCACATTATTGGTCTACGGGTTACACTCGCGCTAGATTGATGAAGGATGCCTTAATTCCTTCCTTCTAGCAGATCTTTCCCTATCGACTCTGACTCATTACTCTAGGGAAAAGATCTAGAGTCCATTTGGTAGTACCTTGGGGTTTGCAGTCATTAGTGGCAGATCCTTCACTATCGACAGTGGGAAACCATCATTGTCTCCTGATCGATAGATTCTTACAGGTGTTCGACTCCAGCTCATCTATTCACACTTGTTGGATTGTACTAGGTACCTTGACACTCATTATCATTATCGGTGAGTAGTCTCGCATTTGTTAATGGTATACATCAATGACCGATAATCAAACGATTTATCACATGGTCGAATTCAGATCATTTATTCCCATGGTGTAGAAATGGACCATGGCAGTCGGTGAAGACCTCAGGTTGTATCAGCATTCATTGGTTCACTTGACAGCTGCTCCTGTTCCTACTAGTTGATACCACTCCACCTTATATGTTGCAGTCAGTCATGGCGACATTCTATATGCTGGCACCTGAGTTTGTAGTGTAGTACCATCCTATTCCATCATGTTTATTTGGTACCTTTTGGGATCAGTCTTTGATATCAGTGATCCGTTACATCTTTCACCATCATTGACAGTCTTATATGTGATATTCAGACATGTACTTGTTCGATCATGATCAGATGATCCATTATGTATTTTCCAGTCATTTATACTTGTATACTTAGTGGATCCGCTTGTATTTGATATGCGGACATGCCTTACTTTTTCTGAGCATGGGTATGCCGTCCTTAGACAGTGTTTCTTTCTGATCTCCTTTTGTGGCTTAGCAGGCTAAATTCTGGTGAAGTCCTCCTCAATTTTTGACAGATTTCCTTTCCATGTACTTGCTTAATACATTTCAGCCATCATGTACCCCTTCCGACCTCATATATTAGGGGGCATCTATTATAGCTCCAAATCACACTCTTATGGTTTGTGATGCTACACTCATGGCCTAAGGCAACCCCTCCTTTCAGACCTGGTCCCAAAATTTAAAAAATAGTGTTTTATCCCTTATACGTGACATTGCCCTGAGTTAAACGCATGTATACATGTGTAGGCATATACCCAACCCACATATATGTATTAAAACACTTAAACAAATATAAGACTCCTTAATTTCGGGTGGAGATCGCAGGTTTTACCTGCTGATCACCTGTTAGTGCCCGTGGTCCAACTGTTCCCAACCAACTCCCAACTAAAAACTACTTTGGGAGAGGTATAAAAAGACCTCAATGGGAAGGCCTACGGGAGGAGAGAAGAGAGAGAAAGGTTATTATGCTGAGATTTTTCCCCTGACCAGGTCTGAAGACCCTTGTGCCTTCTACACTTCCCCCATTTGTACAGGAAACCCTTGTTTCCTTGTGTGTTGATGTTCATTAACTACTTGTGACATCATGGAGTAAGTCATGGAAGGAGTTTGTTAAAGGCTTGAGGCTGGACGAATCCGGAAGGAAGCTTTGCTTGGAGCCTACGAAAGGTCACTCAGGTGAAATTATTCCTTTTCTGTACTTTATTTGTCTATAATAAAAGAAACACATGTCTTGGTTCCTGATATAAATCTTCTTTATGTTTATGATATTCATGTTAGAATTCATATGTGAATGGTTGTTTACATTTCATAACTAACTACCTTTGTTTATAACATGAAGATTGTTTCTCTATAAGGTTTTGTCCATATACTACTGTGTTCTTTGGAATTGGTTGTTTTGCAGGACGAAGGAGCAAAAGGAACTTGAAGAAGGGTTTGGACCCTAAAGGACCTTCTCAAACGTAAGACCTAAGGTACGCCCCCTTATCATAGACTTTGCTTATAATAGCATAATGGCTGTGTGAATGTGTGTTTCTCTGTATAAACAACTTTCAGTTTGCTAGGGTTTCAACCCAAAAAGCCCTAGGGGAACATTTCCCTCAACATGGAAGCACTAGGATCTTCAGACCTGGTCAGGGAAAATCTCAGCAGAGTGAACTTTCTCTCTCTTCTCTCCTCCCTTAGGCCTTCCCATTGAAGCCTTTTTATACTTCTCCCAAAGTAGTTTTTTAGCTGGGAGTTCGTTAGGAACAGTTGGGCCACAGGCACTAATAGGTAATCAACAGGTGAAACCCGTGATCTCCGCCCGAAATTAAGGAAATTTTATTTTTTTAAGTGTTTTAAGACATATACGTGGGTTGGGTATACATAGACTCGCGTACACGTGTTTAGCTTAGGGCAATGTCGTGTATAGGGAGTAAAACACTATTTTTTAAATTTTGAACCAGGTTTATAAGGAGGGGTTGCCCTAGGCCATGAGTGCAGTGTCACAAACATCAAGAGTGATGTTTGGAGGTATAACACTCAATACAATACCATGGTCTGGGGAAAATGGGAGAATATTAAAACCCACTCAGAACAACGGTCTAAGACCCCTTTGACTCTTATCTACCTCCGCACTCTGCATCCACATTTCGCGAAGACTTTACATATTTTTACAAAACTTATACAAAACTTAGGTTAACTATCCCCAAAAACTGACCCTAGGGACCCTATCCCACCTCAGCCTTGAGTCACTCAGTTGGAACCTCAATATTGTTGTGAAAGCCAGCAAGCTCAACATCCAACATGACAACTTTAATATTGATGAGTGCCACAACCTGCTATACTTCTTTGACCAATTTTTCGGTCACCGGGCCCTCCACTACTAGGTGCATCATCCTCTGTGTCTTTTGTAGCACCTTTAGCTTTTCCTCAAGTGAGAGAGTAAGCTGATAAGCTTCCTCTCACCACAGTTGTAATCTAGCCTTTACTAAGGCCTCTTTGCTCTGCAATTATTCCAGATGTGCTTGTAGCTGCTTTCCCTCTTATAACTTCGCGAGTAATTTCATTGGCATGAAAGTGTGCACAGTTGCTCGGACCTCATCATTCTTCTGTCGCGTCTCTTGAGCATCGGTGTTCAGCTTCTATAGGTTCAGATCCTCCTGTAGGTTTTTCCATAATTCCATTGCTGCATCGAACATCGTTGTGCAATCATTGACTACGACATCCAAGGTGTTCATATTCTCCTTGATGGCTACTGCATGTTGCTCCCATACCTCTGGCTAAGTCGTTGGCTTCAACTTTAACTACAACTCTATTATCTTCATCTGGAAATCAGAGGTAACCCTGCCGACTTCCTCCTTTGATGCATGTACTGCAGTAGCCAATTTCCTACCTTTTTTGAGGCCTCTGCAACCTCTAGTATGTTTAATCTAGGTACTGACTTGCAGGCCTCCTCAGTCGTGGTCTCCAAGCTCTAACGTTGTGTCTCCAACTCCTCCTTTTCCTTCAGCGCCTGAGTGTTGTCCACAAAAATCTTTTCATTGTTGACTTTAAACTCATTGATGACGGTGAGGGCATGCTGCTCTCTGATCTTCAATTCCTCTAAAATCCCTTGATACAGTGCATGGAGGGTCTGGAGTGCCAACGTGGGAAAATTCAGCCCCATGTACTTCACTGTGTTGATCATAGTGCAATCCTCATCTAACTTTGCACAAAGAGACCCTTCTGGCAAGGGTATGATTATCAGGTCCATCGTTCATTCCAACTCTGCCATTGTTCCATTTCCCTCTATTAGGCTCACTCTCAATGCTCACTTCCTCGATGCTCGCTTGAATCCTGTTAGCCTGGATCTACAACCGCGCAGATCCTTTTGGATTCTCCCTAGCATTTGCATGTATAGTTTCTCAAGTTGTTGCAACACCTAAGTTGTCATGTATCTCACCTTGTCACCAATCTCATCAAGATCACCTTCTATCAGCACCATTAGGTTGAAGTTTTTCTTCTTATCAAACTTATGCTTTTTCCACTGTCCAATAGTCTGCTCTTGCCGACACCACTTCAAGGTGAAAGGAGTGCGCTACTCCTCACCACTGCATCCTTTGTGTGTGGACAACTCCTACTCATCTATGTGCTGTGAAGCAAACTTTTCACCTTCATCTATTTCCTGGTGTTCTTTTTCATCCTGCTCTTTTGCAGTGTGCTCTTTCTCCATTCATTCCTTCTCCACAGGTGCCTTAGTAGTTTCCTTCTTTTTCTACTTAGCCAAGGTGCATGCAGCCTTCTGAACTGCATCCTTTCGCTTTTGCGTAGCAGAGCTCTCTGCCCCTTTGATTGTTCCCACATCAAGTCCCATGGATTAGCACTACTTTGCTGGCCAGTACCCCACAATCTCCTCCATAACCATCTCAGATACCAAATAAGGAAAATGGTGCCATGTGTGTTGTGTGTCCTTCCACGCCTTGATTGACACACTGTGGAAATCAGCCTTGACCTCTGCGTAGGCCATCAATTGCATGAACAAGGTTGGGGACAACCTTGGCCTCTAACTGATAACCATGTGAAGTTCCATCCCCATAAAAATTTAGAAGATTTTTTATTCCTTGATCCTTGTTGGATCCTTTGTAGACCACAGTGAGGTGAGCAACTTTACCTCAGGTAAATCTTCCTTGTGTCTGGGAAATGGACTATCCTTCGGAAATCTCCAAGCTACTAAAACAATAGACAATAGTAGCCATGCATAATGGAGTGGCTTTCTTTCCTCTTGCACTTATCGACATTTTGCGAGGAACTCTTGGCATAGATACTTTTCCCAATTGTATTAGACACCCTTCACACATTGTGTTGCAAGTGACACTAGAACTTCATCCATGCAACACTTCCTCTTAATTTTTCTCACAAGAATCTGGGCAAGGAATTGCATTGCCTGGTCTTGAATTGTGCGGATAAAGTACCCACTTGACATTTTAACAAGGCCATACAATTTCTTCATTTTATTCGCCAAGTATTTTTCCTCAGTTTTCCCTCCAAACTCCTTGGCAGGGTTTGCTACTTTGTAAGGTAAATTTGTTATCCTATGGATAAACATGTCTGTAATCGAGATGGGCTCCCCAATCCATAGACACACATCATGCACCAATGCAAGGAGCCGGTGCACACACGCTGTGTTGATAGTTGAGTGATGATAATGTGGCAAGCAGAGCATGTGCGGCAACCCCGCCTGTTCAACATTACGGACCCGTTTCATGGGCTCCAACTACGTAACCCCTGACTCTTCATAGTATATCTTTGTTGGTAATGTCCCAATCCTCCATTTTCAATACTGGAATACGCGATAGCGGAGGACCTTCAAATTCCACCTATTCAGGGAACAGAGGTGCCGACACCATGAAATCCCAGAATCGAGGTCTTTGGTAACCTTGGTCTTTCCCTTTCGCGGAAGGATATACTCAGGGAGCTATGAGATAGGATCGACTTCTTTGACGTCCAATTCCTCTATGCCTTGGTACTTCTCGTCCTCCAAATCAACCACTTTCTGGAGTTGTTTGTCCTTTTTCTCCTTTTGGCACACCTCCAGATTATTCCTTGGTGACATTCTCAGTGGCACTGACTTTTTCTTCTTTTCCTTTGCCGTTGGTTGCTTCTCTTTTGTGACTGGTTGCTTCTATTTTGTGGTGCATTTCTTTGGCCTCGGTGACCTCGATGCGGTAGGCACATGGGTTGTAGCTTCCATACTTGATATTTTAGGGCCCATCGCATTGGACACAATAGCATTTGGATTTACGACTTTGGCGGGGTTTGTGGCAGTCATTTGCTGAAGAATGACCTTCTGATTCCACGTAAGGCAACAAATTTTTGGCTTGCCATGAAATCCTCCCAGAATTGATGACTCATAAACTTTAAACAACAATTCACATAGACAAATCTCAAAATGCAAAGTATTCTTTATTGGTTCAACATGTGTAATAGGGCATAGGGCATTCTCTTCTAATGATACACCTGAAATTCTTCCAACATCACATTGATCTTTTCATTTAGGAAATGCGTACTCCTATCACTCATTAATATCTTCAGGCATCCAAAGCTCATTAAGACATACTCAAAGAGAAACTTCCCAGCAGTGGTCTTCGTACAATCCTTCACTGGTTGTGCTTTCACCTACTTGGGTAAATACTCAGTTGCAGTAATGATATACCGCATGCCCGTCTTTTTACCTGGTGGTTGTATAGGACCTATAAAGTCAATGGCCCATTTCTCAAATACCTGCAACAAAACCTACGAATTTAAAGGAAATTCATCCCTTTCCGAAGGCTTCCCTGTCCTTTGGCAAGCATCGTATGCCCTGCAATATGCCTTAGAATCCTTGTGTAATGTTGGCCACCATAACACAACGCGCAAAATATTCTGCATGGTTGCTTTCCCTGCATAACGTCCTCCTACCACACCTTCATGAGCTTCAGCTAGGATACTAGTGCGTTTAAACTCTAAAACATACCGACGCAATATATCATCCACCCCCATCTTCTACAAATGACCCACAATTACAGAAAAGTCTGTAGCATGAACTACTAACTCCTTATTTTGTTGAGCAGAATAACCTTCAAGAGTTGTTCTTCATGTTAAGAACTGAATAATATTGGCAAAATGATCATCTGCGACGCGTACCGAAAAGAGCTACGTGTCGAGCAATCCTTCCTCCATACTACTTGGTTCCTCCCCTGTTTCAATCCTTGAGAGATGGTCTGGTCCTGCATTCAGTCTTCTAGGCTTCATAATCACCTCAAAGTCATACTCTTGGAACAATAGTAACCATCGACATATCTATCCCCCCAACATAAGCTTATTGACCAGGTACTTCGGTACGGAGCAATCTTTATACATTTTAAAATTTCCACTGAACAAATGATATCTAAACTTCTGCAGCACGTAGACCATCACTAGCGCTTCGCGCTCTGTGGTGGAGTAATTCTTCCTGGCTTTAGATAACTTTCTTATTGTGAAAGCTATCAGATGGTCAGTCTCTCCCTCACCTTCTTGTGTTAATATTTCTCCTAGCACAATGCAGGAGGCATCAACATGCACATGAAACTCCTTTTTCCAGTCTGGAAACACCAAAATAGGTACTGTCACCATTGTCTCCTTCAGGACATCCAAGCTGCTCTGACAGTCTTCATCCAAGCAAAACATAACATCCTTCTTTAACAATTTCTCCATCAGCACAGTTATCTGGGCATACACTTTGATAAACTTCCTGTAGTACCCAGTGTGTCCCAATGTTGCACGCAACTGTTTCACATTCCTAGGTGCTTCCAAGTTTACAATTACAACGATCTTCGCAGGGTCGACCATCAATCGTTATTTACATACAACATCACCAAGCAAAATTCCAAAAGGTACACAAAAGATAAACTTCTTCAGGTTCAGCTCTATCTGATACCTTCGACATGTATCCAACATGAGGTGCAGACTCGCAACATGCTGCTTAACCAACCCAAACATGATCCAATCATCAAAATACACTTCTAGGAATTTATGAATGAACTCTTTGAACGTCACGATCACTACCCAGGAAACGATTGCAGGTGCATTCTTCAATCCGAATGGCATAACTATATACTGAATGAAACCCCACTCAGTCGCGAAGGTTGTTTTGCTTCAATCCTCTGGCACGATATTTATTTGAATATAACCCGAAAACCCATCAGTAAATGAATATGCCTCCTGACCACCAACATTTTCTAGCACTTAGTCAGTAAACAGTGTCGGAAATGGATCATGCACACATGAATCATTCAACTTCTGCAGATCTACGCATATGCAAATCTTGTCCTTCTGCTTCTTTTCTCAGACCACCATTGGGCTTACCCAATCTAATTCTTCTACATGTTCAATAATACCAGCTTTTATAATTTTATCCAGTTCCAGGCATACCTTTTCCTTATACTTTGGATTCAGTCAATAAGGCTCCTACTTAATAGGCCTTGCACCTGGTTTCAATGTGATCTTCATAACACCTAAATCTCCAACAATCCCTTTCAAATGTGAAAACTTCGTTGGTAACAAGTCTTGGTACTCGTGCAACAACTCAGCTACCTTATCAAGAGTATCTTCATCCCAGTAGTATCCTATCTTCACAAACTTAGGTTCTTCTTTAGATCCAAAGTTGACTTGTCGCATTTTCAAAGGATTTGATATATTCGGGTTCGCCACCTTCTGTCCTTCCACTTCGCATTGTCCTTTAGTTTTTGGAATGGTAGTATTCTTCAGATCATCCTCTCCTTCATCTGTCACATTCTAACATTCTAGAGCATGGCTCCATTCGACCAGTTCCTTCGGTGTTCTCAATATAGATGCTTTTACTTCTTGCAGCATTTTGTCAATACTATCAAACCCATCCTCAAAGCTGAAGGTTAATAGAAAATTCACCCTTAAAACATCCCATTCAACAGCATTATATAGGAAAATTACCTCCTCATCAACTCAGAGGACAAAGACATGATGACTGAAGGACTAACCAAGTTCATAGGCCCAGTTGTCAAGCTAACGCTGTCTAGCCACTATCAACCTACTTTATAAAGCTTCTCAGCAAGCTTAAGGGTGCGTTAGTGCCTAGGGTAACTCTACTTGCTACCTCGGGAACAATGTTAAAGACCCTACATCAATTTCTATGGGTCAAAGGAGCGAATTGACTGAGAAAATATCCCTAGATTCTCTCCTATGTCAGCTCATAAAAGCAAGGAAACATCAGAACTCAACCTGTTTGGGGGAATTACTAATTCCTAATGGGGTATGCAAAAGGGAAAGAGCACTAACACATGGAAACATCAATGCTTTTGCCTAATGGAACTCATGAAGGACTTGGCAACTCTAACCCTACATGATATATATGCAAGGCTTGGGCCACTGTGAAAATGGTCAAAACATTTGAAAGGATTGCCTATTTGACTGCCGAGCAGAGTCTCGGAATAAGGCATTAGAAGAGGTTAAGAAGGGAGACAAAGAGAGGAGCTAGAGGGGTAAGGGAAGGCTGATGCAACTTATGGTTGTAATCACTTTTTCTACATCAATATAGAACTGCAGTTGTGTTGTTCACTCCATGGTGTTGGTAGTATAACTTGTTTATATGTTGATCTAATATGTTATAGCATGATTGGCTTATTTATATGCAAATAGATATATTTTATATGTTCATGCATTTGTTTATAAATGTTTTATGTTGTGATATTATGCTTGTCTTTGGTATGTGCAGGTTTTGATCTATTGCCGGCTCAGGGGTCTTCCACCTAGCTGCATTGCGCTCTCCAACAACACCACACTAATACTCGAGATAATAATTCCTTCTCGCTTTGATATTCATTTGTTAAACATAGATATGCATGTATCTTTGTGACATTTGCAGCTAATCTGACTATTTGCCGAGGATCTCAAGAATATCCTTGAGGGTTTTCTACATCACCAAAAAACCATGCGTTAATCCCTATAGCAAAATTGTCAACCCCACTGGGGACTGCACTTAGTTCCTAGTTTTTCCCATAAAGGTCCTAGATCTCTCTTTCTTCCAGACCTTCCTGTACTTCTTCATTTCCTTTCTGACCACTCAGGGCCATACAACACCCTTCTCTCAGTTCTCAGCCCTAGATCTAATCCCCACAACCCATTTTTTATTTTTTTCCCTCACTAACATAGAATACTAGTGAAAACAGTGCTTTATAAAGAATTGTGCCCTCACAAACAGAGCATTAGTGCTAAAACTAACTCTCTGTAGCCTCTAGTATAGAGCGTTAGTCAGCCATTTCTTGATAAACAACTTACGATGTGAACTCATCGGTTGGGAAGTCTACTTGTAGATTGATCAGGGATCTACAGCTGCACTTGTTTGACTGATCTATGTCTTGAACGATTTTTTTTTAAAAGAAAATAGCTTTACTTCTTAAAGTTTGTGTTTTCATTAAAAGAAAAATACAAAAAAAATTACTGTTTTCTTCTTAGCTGGTTAAGTTCTACATTATTTGGTTTCAATAGTTGTTAGTGAGCATTGAAGTTCTATCAGTTATGCTAGTGTTGTATTGAATAAGATGCATGGAATAAACATTCATGTTGTTAACACTCAGGTTGTTCGCTTTGACTCCCAAGGGAATACGGCCGAGGTAACCACTAACCAATCTTTGGACTGCAGGTTCTATCCCACCTGCAATCAGAGAGGGCTCTCTATTAATGATTTAGCATTGTTGATGATGATTTTAGGCTAGTTATTGATTTCAAGGGGTTTTGTTTAAGTTTTGGCGGTAAGGATGATGCTTCCAAGTAGAGAGGTAGGTATAGTATGAAAGTTTCAAACCATTGGGCATGGAGTCAAGGAGTAGGACTGCTGGTGCGTTTTCTTGGTCACAAGAGCAATATGGAGCAAGATAGCAACACATGAAACAACGTTCAAGCTAAATGGAGATGGATTGAAGTCTAAGGAACGAGAGGAAATTAAGAATCTCTCATTCAACTTAACAGAGGGAAGGTGAATGAGCTCTATCTAGGAGCAGTAAAGAATCCCTAGACAACTGTCAAACATGGGTGAATTAGGGGAAATATGAGCCAAAGGGAATTCATATTCATTACCAATTCAAATGAAAACATAAATAAACCACAGAAACTGAGCATAGAGTGCAATTAAACAAAGCCTAAGCTATTCATCTTTCCTGCTATTTTAGATGGTGACATATGTATGATATGAGCATATATCAATGGAAAACAGAGGTAGGTAACACTTATTGAGTCATGTTGCAGCACAAGAATTCCATAATTCACTCTTCAAAACATTAATAACACCGCAGATAGTCCATCTTCCAAACGTTTAGCAGTCTTTGATTAAAGAAACCATCAAACATACAGAGCGAGTCTCTAATGGAGCAAATCAACCAACCAACCCTCTAAACAGTAAATTAGGGTGGTTTATATAGAGAAAGTTTCCAAAAATATCTATTACAGCAGACCTTAAACAGGTCTGAGGGAAATGAGTTTTTTAACCTAATCTTGTCCTGAAATTAATGCAAGAAAATATCTTTGAGCTGCGTTGGAGGCAGCTGTATCAAAATGAGTTAATATGGTGTCCTTATGGCTCTATGCTGTTCATTTAGCCATAACTATGCTTTGGGTTTTGATCCCTTGCTCTTGAGTGGTTTTGATGTGCATTAACTGTGATTTGAGAGCCTTAAATGGCTTCACCTCTTTCTTTGACTTTGCCTGGGGGTTTTTAATGTTCACCTGCTTTGGTATTGCCGATTTGATACTCTTTGCCGCTTCACTGATACTCTTTGATTTGATCAGGGCTTCATCTTTCCTCTGATACTCTTTCACAGTCGAATCAGGCCGCTTTCTCTCCCTTGACGTGTTTGAAACTATCAAATCGCCCCTTTTCCACCCTTTCAAGGAAAAAAGGCTGCTGCAAATGCTTTTCGTGGGCTCTGGAATGATATCGGCGCTCGCCGATCTGAATATGAATGTAAATGAAGAAATCCTGTCAAATTACGAATTTTTGGGTTTGCAAGTAGCCGAGCCCTGAGAGGCCCTCCATTTTGACGAATTTTTCTTAGCGATGCAAAACTGCCTCAGTTTTTCATTCCAGGCATCCTTTGCTGCGATTTTCGCCTTCCGCGCCTTTTTTGGTGATGACGTCAGCATGACGCATCAGCGGTGGGTCCCAGTACGACATGGTGACGTGGTAGTATGGCATGGTGATTACGTGGCAATACGGCAGGGTGATTACGTGGCAGTACGGTGGCAGCGACGTGGCACAGGACACGGTGGCGGGAGGCCGACGCAGGTTGATGATGTCATGAAGACGTGGCACTGACGTCATTCGGCAGAGGGCGGTATCCGGTTTTCCCCGCACCACCTTTGGGCATGGGCGGTATTGGGGGAGGGGGCTCCGAACATGCCGGGAGGTCGACACGTGGCGCGGGTACGGTAGGGAAACCGCCCATCCCCCGGACGTTAACCTCTGGCGGATGGGGGGCTCAAAACAACCGCCCACCATTGATCTAAGACGCGCACAATCTGACGGTTGGCGGCACAGGTAAGGTGACGAGGGTTAGGGATGAGACCCGCCCATATTATTTAAGCAAAAATGCGCCACGGGGGGTCATAAACTTTCGAAATGCGGGTTTTGTGGGTTAGGTTTAACCGGGGGGAAATGATAATTTAATGTTTAATAAAACATTTAAACATTAACCCTGGGAAAATGACTGCAGAGGGGTAGAAATATAAGGTTTTGAGGGGTGAGGGATCAGGTATAGGTTATTAACCTAACTATAGGTTAGATTAATTCTAGGGTTAGGACGCGGAAGGGTTACTAGTAGTCCTGGATGGACTATTATTTCCCAGGACTGTATTATATGTCTATAATGCCATAGGGTGGGATATTTAATATTTTTTGGAATTTTATATAGTTTTTTGTAGCAATAGGGAGGGAAAGTGACTAGGGAGCTATGTAATAGAATTAGAGGTTAATATGAGTTTGTGAGGTGAAGGAGTACGGGAGAGGCTAAGTTTACGTACTGAAGCTTATTCATAGGAAGTGAATGGAAAGTAGAAGAGTGATTTTTACACAAGAAATGTGGCTTATTTTCATTGAAAGAAGTCAAAACTTGACTTGATACTCTACAAAAATGAACTGAAAGCAGGACTAGTTGGGCAGATCCCAAGGTCCTTAAGGGGATGTTAGTGAGTGATTTGGGGAATAAGAAGAAGGGGTAGTTAGACATGCCTCGCCTAAGCTCCTCCAAAGGAAAATTGCCTTGTACTTGTGATTTGAATAGATATAACACTTAAAAACATGAAATGGATCACATAGCTTGATTCTGCAACCACAAAACTACAGCCTACTACACCTAACATTTTTTCTTCTTTTTGCATGGGTCCACTTAGACTTGCAGACCCTGATTATCCTCTTTTCTTTTTACTTCCCTCCTATCTAAATGTACCCTTATTTATCCCGGGGGCCCAGATTAAGCAGTTGGGCTCCTTCATTTCTCTACCTAGCTACTCATCTGCCATGTTTAAGCTATTTGGACAGACACTTTATTCTCTATCTCTAAAACAAGAAATTTAAACCTAGGGAAGCCAAGATTAAGTTGTTTGGCCTTCCCTTAACTGTGAAATCTTTCAAAAATAGAAGTTTTGCAACGTGGAAAAGATGAACATTTTTGGCACTTCCACTGTCAATCATGAAATATGAAACCTATTGGTATAGGAAACTAATAGTGGATCCACTTGGGGATGGCTTTTCCCTGTGAAAATTCAAGAACAACAGGTCAGATTTCCTTGATCTTCAATTGTTGCTGTACTTTGAAAACCTCCCTTTGTTGGCTGCTTTATTTATATATATATGACAGTAGACTTGAAGAGCTTAGGGCCTTCACTTCGGGCTTCAACTACAGGAAGCTGCTATTCAGACAGAAAACTGAAATCCTACCTACCTACTCTAATGAGCACTTTCTTTGCTGGTTAAGTGAAATGAAATAGCCAATGCAGCCACTTAACCATTATAAACATCAGTGCTCTGTGCTGCCTGTATTTGATGGTGTTTAAAACTGAGATCTTACAATCAAATCTGGATTTGTTAAATTTTGAGAAGATAAGGAAACTCCTGATCTCCTTTGCTGAATCTAGAAACTGTACAGAAGGATCTTACAAAATATATACACTACTCCTGAGCTGAATCAAAAAATTTTGCAAATGTTCTGGATAGCTTTCATGCCATGAACCTGAAATATCATCCTTGTCTTCACCACCCTTCATGATTTCAGCTGCTGTTTGTGATGATATTTTAACTGACAGTAGGGCCTTTCTACTGCAACCATTATCATCTTGATTTGGACCTTCATGGTCTATTAATGGATAAGAATTCTGATTTCTCTCCTCATTCGACCTGTCAGCTGTTGGATCATAGAGAGTTTGGAAGGTCTGTTGTAATTTATTACATACATGTTTAAATGGAACTTGACAGATTCCTACCGGCTGTTCTTCTTTTTCTTTGAATAATTCAGATGATTCAAAACAAAAGGGCAAGGAACCAACTTCGATTTTTTGACCATATGTTGCTGCTTTCACACCTTTTTCTGCTATTTGATGTTCAATGGGATTCTGGGACTACAAATTTTGATATGACAAATTTTGAACAAAGATTTGATTTCTTTCCAGATGGTCAATACCATGGCTTGTTGATATTTGATTTTTTGTAGCATGATAATTATCTCTAATAAACTGAAAAGACTCAAAACAAAATGGTAAAGTTCCTTCACTTATTTCAAAATTTTCTTCACTTTCCTCCTCATTCTTATTGCTGAAATGAATGAGTTGATTAGTACCTTGAAGCTGTTGAACCTAAATCTCTTTGTCTTTGCCCAAATTATCTTCTGATTGGTCTGCAAGGTTATTTTGGATCTGAAAAACATAGTCATCATCATATTGATCATATTTGGGCACATTATTAAAAGAAGCCATATTATCGAGTGCGCATAGTAAATTAGGGGATTGATCCTCCACACATTGTTCTGTGAATCTGCTTTCTGATCTATGATTGGTTGAATTGGTAAAAATATGTTGAGAAATGTCAACGCTTTCTTCTTGTGGAGCAAAAGTGTCATGGTGATCTAAGCATTCAACTTTCATTGTGACCTTTTGCTTTAATTCCTTTGCTTTCTTTATCAATATATCAAGTTCTTCCTCTTTTTCTGCTTTCAGCTTCCTCTCCCTAACTCTCAGATTAACCTCTACATCTACTGCCATGTTCTGCATCTGTTGCATAGTGGAGGGGTTTCTCTCTCTCAGATGAAATTCTATCTCTGGATCAAATGCTGTTGGATAATGCAGTAGAGCCAAATCAGGGGGAGGTTTTATATTCAATGGCATTGAATGATAGATTTGATTGAATCTGCCTGAAAATTGTTGTACTGTCTCATCTGGATATCTTTTTAACTGATTATATTCTTCTATGATCATGAGGAGATTAACTTTGATTATCCATATATCAAGGAAGAGTTTGATAAATTGTTCAAGATTTGAGATGCTTGCGTGAGGCAATGTTTTGAACAAACTCCTGACTTTGCCTTGTAAAGAAAGAGCGAAAAGCCTAATACTAACATTCTCAACATCCACTTCAAATAAGTTAAGATAGTCTTCAAAAACTTGGACATGCTTCTGAGCAGTAACTCCATTCTCTCCATCAAATCTTGGGAGACACTCAGGATGATTTTTATGCAAAGGTTTGAGCATGGGAGGCAAAATGAGAGGTTTATATCTATCAAGAACTTTATGAGGCACGGGAGTATGTACAGGGATTGAATGACTGGGCTCGATATGAACAGGGATAGGATGATTTTCTTTGATACTTGTTTCCTCCTTGGCTGTATGATGATCTTCAGCAGCATTTAAAGGCTACTGTTCTAATGTGCAAGGAGGGATTTCCTCAACATTTTCAAAAGGCAAATCATAAAAATCAAATTTAAACTCGTACTTAAAATACAATATACACAGCAAAATTTTATGGAAGAGAAAGAACATGACCTCTTGGATAATAATCCGGGTCAACAGCCTGATCTGCTCATATATTTCTTTTGGGTTCATTTCTCCAGTGGAGTCTTTATTATGAGGATGATGTGGAGTCGCCAGGTGGATAAACTAACTTTGAAGGATCTGATCTCTGTCCACCAACACAGACCAGAGCTAAATATGGAATAAACTAAAAAAGGGGAATTTTCTTCAGGAAACAAAATATTTTGAGATTTTATGAGAATTTTTTATTTTTTGGGATTTTTCAAAACAAGTTTAAGACTTATTCGAAAGGCAAACTGATCAAAAATGGGGATTTACAGCAATAAACAAATGATTCGTCCCCAGTGGAGTCGCCATTATGTTAACACTCAGGTTGTTCCCTTTGACTCCCAAGGGAATACGGCCGAGGTAACCACTAACCAATCTTTGGACTGCAGGTTCTAGCCCACCTACAATTAGAGAGGGCTCTCTCTTAATGATTTAGCATTGTTGATGATTATTTTAGGCTAGTTATTGCTTTCAAGGGGTTTTGTTTAAGGTTTGGTGGGAAGGATGATGCTCCATGTAGAGAGGTAGGTATAGTATGAAAGTTTCAAACCATTGGGAATGGAGTCAAGGAGTAGGACTGCTGGTGCGTTTTCTTGGTCACAAGAGGAATATGGAGCAAGATAGCAACACATGAAACAACGTTCAAGCTAAATGGAGATGGATTGAAGGCTAAGGAATGAGAGGCAATTAAGAATCTCTCATTCAGCTTAACAGAGGGAAGGTGAATGAGCTCTATCTAGGAGCAGTAAAGAATCCCTAGATAACTATCAAACATGGGTGAATTAGGGGAAATATGAGCCAAAGGGAATTCATATTCATTACCAATTCAGATGAAAACATAAAGAAACCGCAGAAACTAAGCATAGAGTGCAGTTAAACAAAGCCTAAGCTATTCATCTTTCCTGCTATTTTAGATGGTGACATATGTATGATATGATCATATATCAATGGAAAACAGAGGTAGGTAACACTTATTGAGTCATGTTGCAGCACAAGAATTCCATAATTCACTCTTCAAAACATTAATAACACAGTAGACAGTCCATCTTCCAAACTTTTAGCAGTCTTTGATTAAAGAAACCATCAAACATATAGAGTGAGTCTCTAATGGAGCGAATCAACCAACCAGCCCTCTAAACAATAAATTAGGGTGGTTTATATAGAGAAAGTTTCCAAAAATATCTATTACAACAAACCTTAAACAGGTCTGAGGGAAATGAGTTTTTTAACCTAATCTTGTCCTGAAATTAATGCAAGAAAATATCTTTGAGCTGCGCTGGAGGCAACTGTATCAAAATGAGTTAATATGGTGTCCTTATGGCTCTGCGCTATTCATTTAGCCATAACTGTGCTTTGGGTTTTGATCCCCTGCTCTTGAGTGGTTTTGATGTGCATTAACTGTGATTTGAGAGCCTTAAATGGCTTCACCACTTTCTTTGACTTTGCTTGGGGGCCTTTAATGTTCACCTGCTTTGGTATTGCCGATCTGATACTCTTTGCCGCTTCACTGATACTCTTTGATTTGATCAGGGCTTCATCTTTCCTCTGATACTCTTTCACAGTCGAATCGGGCCGCTTTCTCTCCCTTGATGTGTTTGAAACTGTCAAATCGCCCCTTTTCCGCCCTTTGAAGGCAAAAAGTCTGCTGCAAATGCTTTTTGTGGGCTCTGGAATGATATCGGCGCTGGCTGATCTGAATATGAATATAAATGAAGAAATCCTGTCAAATTGTGAATTTTTGGGTTTGTAAGTAGCTGAGCCATGAGAGGCCCTCCATTTTGACCAATTTTTCTTAGCGATGCGCGATTAGCGCTAAGCGCTAATCGCACATCGAAAACTGCCTCAGTTTTTCATTCCGGGCATCCTTTGCTGCGATTTTCGCCTTTCGCGCCTTTTTTGGTGATGACATCAACATGATGTCAGCGGTGGGTCCCGGTATGGCATCGTGATGTGGCAGTACAGCAGGGTGATTACGTGGCAGTATGGCAGGGTGATTACGTGGCAGTACGGTGGCAGCGACGTGGCATAGGACACGGTGGAGGGAGGCCGATGCAGGTTGATGTCGTCATGAAGACGTGGCGGTGACGTCATTCAGTGGAGGGCGATATCCGGTTTTCCCTGCACCACATTTGGGCATGGGCGGTATTGGGGGAGGGGGCTCTGAACACGCCGGGAGGCCAACACGTGGCGGGGGTACAGCAAGGAAACCGCCCATCCCCCTGACGTTAACCTCCGGTGGATTGGGGGCTCAAAACGACCGCCCACCGTTGATCTGGGGCACGCATAATTTGACGGTTGGCGGCACAGGTAAGGTGACGAGGGTTAGGGACGGGTCCCGCCCATATTATTTAAACAAAAATGTGCCATGGGGGGTCATAAAATTTGGAAATATGGGTTTTGCGGGTTAGGTTTAAGAGGGGGGAAATGATAATTTAACTTTTAATAAAACATTTAAACATTAACCTTGGGAAAATGACTACGGAGGGATAGAAATATAAGGTTTTGACAAGTGAGGGATCAGGTATAGGTTATTAACCTAACCAGAGGTTAGATTAATTCCAGGGTTAGGACGCAGAAGGGTTAATAGTAGTCCTGGATGGACTATTATTTCCCAGGACTGTATTATATGGCTATAATGCCATAGGGTGGGATATTTAATATTTTTTGGAATTTTATATAGTTTTTTCTAGCAATGGGGAGGGAAAGTGAATAGGGAGCTATGTAATAGAATTAGAGGTTAATATGAGTTTGTGAGGTGAAGGAGTAGGGGAGAGGCTAAGTTTACGTACTGAAGCTTAGTCATAGGAAGTGAATGAAAAGTAGAAGAGTGATTTTTACACAAGAAATGTGGCTTCTTTTCATTGAAAGAAGTCAAAACTTGACTTGATACTCTACAAAAATGAACTGAAAGCAGGACTAGTTGGGCAGATCCCAAGGTCCTTAAGGGGATGTTAGTGAGTGATTTGGGGAATAAGAAGAAGGGGGAGTTAGACATGCCTCGCCTGAGCTTCTCCAAAGGAAAATTGCCTTGTACTTGTGATCTGAATAGATATAACACTTGAAAACATGAAATGGATCACATAGCTTGATTCTGCAACCACAAAACTACATACCCAGCCTACTACGCTAACATTTTTTCTTCTTTTTGCATGGGTGCACTTAGACTTGCAGACCCTGATTATCCTCTTTTCTTTTGAATGTCCTCCTATCTAAATGTACCCTTATTTCTCCCGGGGGCCCAGATTAAGCAGTTGGGCTCCTTCATTTCTCTACCTAGCTACTCATCTGCCAAGTTTAAGCTGTTTGGACAGACACTTTATTCTCTATCTCTAAAACAAGAAATTTAAACCTAGGGAAGCCAAGATTAAGCTGTTTGGCCTTCCCTTAACTGTGAAATCTTTCAAAAATGGAATTTTTGCAGCATGGAAAAGATGAACATTTTTGGCACTTCCACTGTCAATCATGAAATATGAAACCTATTGGTATAGGAAACTAACACATGTATGCATGACACACCCTTGGTAGAAGCAACTTATTCATTGAAAGTGAAAATTTACAAGCATTGTTTTTGCATGATTTGAGTCAGAGTACCATATAATTTCATACGTCAACACCCCTATCGAAGACTCTAACAAAGTACATTTAAAATCTACCTAATAAAATCAATCAGCAACTCTTTTTAGAGTAAACACACTTTAGTTTAGGCTAGGATTTTGGGATAGGCAGTGTGAGTTAACTGCCCAAGATCATACAACGAAACTAGTGCCATTAAAGAGAGAAATCCTTCTGCACTCATACTATCTGGAACCACTCCAATAATAGAGGAGCTAAATACGAGACAACATCGGACTATAAGTGAAGGTAGCCCATCTTTGCTTATATATCCTTCGGGTATTCTGTGTATTAGGGATCCCTTTGGGGATATCGGAGCTGAGTCGGGGACTCAGGTATCTTGCCCACACAACATACTGTCTATGACTATGTCAGCCCTGGTAGTGTCAGTGAATTGAGGTATCGTTAGTGGCCATACTATTAGGGATGAACACAACATGACTAGGTAGGTTGCCCTAGTACCTAACACAGATGAACCTACTATGTCTTCAGTTTTTGGGAGGGTTCTCATCTTCACGAGAGTACTTGGGCCCCTAATCTGAGGTTCCAGCAAAGCTCAAAAGTAATCTTAACTATACATTTTGCTAGCTCTCTCTGTTATTCATTGTGATACTGGGTTTCATCTCCAGTGATTGGTGCTTATTAGACAGGGTCATGTCCCTCTACTTGTTGATTGATTTCCTTAATGTATTCTTTATTTTTTAAGTGCCAGAGTGTTATCACCAAGAATTTAATAAAAATCACTGTAAAATTTACAAATAAAAATTATCGGCCACCGTGGCTACATCCGACCCTCTTCATCAATATAGACTATTGTTAGGACTTCCCCCACTCACTATGGACGATCTGTTGAGCTCTAGTGAACCGAATTCCCCATATCCGGGAAATCAGTCTCTGAGATCTCACATAGAATTAGTTTGGACATCCCAAGATTCAAGCTTACCAAAGAATTTCTTTACTGATGGATTTCTTCCTCCATACAATCCTCTGATCACAAATCCATTGGGCGCACTCTTGGTTCTTGTTGCATTTATACCTCCTTTGTCTTCAGTTGGAATATTTCCACCCATCCCATTGATCACTAATGGGTCGTGGGATTTTTTGGACACTTTTGGTCCCCCACCACTTCCCTAGTAGACAATTAGTACCACACCTCTGATGGCGGACCCTGCTAACCCATTTGTCCCAGCTTCAAACCCTATCGTGACACCCTCCACGAGTGGATCCTAGTACATTACGAGTTCAACCCCTTCTATGTCAGCCCCTAGACCTTTGACAAGTGCTACATATAACACTCATAATGCTCAATATAGTACAGTTAGCATGGGTCCCTTCAACCACCAATATGGTTGGCCTCCATTGTATAGTTCTAACCCCTAGATTTAGGTATCTGGGGGCACTGTTCCCAATATGCATATACCAGTCGAGATCGAAACAGTTCCCCCTTCGTTTTTAGGTATTCCTGGTCAATCATTGATGGACATGAACCTTCCTTATGTCAGTTAAGGACCTATGGTTATTTATGTGCCGAGCAGGAACCCTCAACAAGGTCCCAATCAATCCATGGGGCCACCCTACTCACAACCTCAAATGAGTCAAGGGGGCAATCCTTATCCTGGGGGAACTTCCACCCCCCAGCCTAACAATCCCTATGGAAACCTAGAATACAACACCATACCCCAAGGCACTTACTATACCACGCAACCTGTGTATAATATTGGAAACAACATGATGGGAGGACCGAAAGCATCCTCAAGTCATACATCATGACCTTGGTCTGATTCGCGGGCATCAAACACCTTGCCTTTCTTGGAAACGCTTGATATCTCTGACTTGTACAAACTTACAAATGACCCCATCTATCATAACTTATTTTGGCCACCAATCCCGCATAAAATATCGACAGTCATCCCAATGTTTGAAGGGAAACAAGGGAGGATTCGGGTACACACATCACCACCTATGATCTATGGTATGTTTCTAAATCCATGGTGCATGATAGTATCTGGCTACATCTCTTTCCCCATACCCTTATTGGAAATGTAGCCAAGTGGTACATTGAGATACCACGTGCATCGGTCAATACCTTTGGCGCTTTTCCAATGGAATTCTTAAAGCACTTCCAACTACCCATCTACTATGAAACTGGGACAGAACTCTTCACTTCATTACGTCAGGATACCGCCACCCACATATTTGATCATATACATGAATGGATACGTAGGCGGAGGTTAGTCAAAGCTCCCCTCCCATAATACCTATTAGCGGATTGGCTCTCCAAGTCTCTACTCCCCCAAATCACTAAGGATGTCGCCTTAGGTGGTGTGGTCACAGAAGACCAATCCATTCATCGTGCCCAACACTTAAATCTAATATATTCGCAGTTTGGCACTCTATACGATCTAATTCCAAGTGCCCCTTGCAACTCCAATGCTCCCACTACTCAGCAACCCAGAGCACACTCCGATGGGATTATCGGCGCAACCTCTGGGGCTACTATAAAAAAACTCATCAGTCACATTCCCAGATGTCAGTTGACCCCTCTACCAAATCAATTTCTCTTCCTACCACCGCGATAAAACCTATGCAATCTACAAAAAAACCCGGTGGTAAGAACAAGAAGAATGAGAAAAAGAATGCTCCTTTTGAAGAGAAGTCAAGAAAGTAGAAAAACCCAAATTAGAAGACGGCTATGCCCTCTGATGATGGAAAAGATAAACCTGCCAGATTCCCTTGCAAAATTTGTGTCGAATACCAAACAACTTATTGTTGTCCGTGTCAGGAACACACTGGTTTCATTGCTAAGAAGGATGCTGGAAGGACCCACGTTGTCCTAAATAATCCTTTCCCTTCTTAGCAGTAGCAACACCTTATTGCAAACCAACCCCAACACCCACAAGGGGGAAATGGTGGTTCGCAACATCCTTCAGTTGGTGAAGGACCATTTACCATTTACACCTTTGAAACGGTAGACCTACAAACCAAAGCTATATCTTATGGAGCTCCAGTCACTCATGCAAAGGATCCCTCCTCAAGTCAAAACCCACCGCTGCCTAACGATTTTCATATCGAAAGGCCGGTTGCTGATCTTGTGATTTGCCCCCTAAAGGGGTACTTCATCGCACAATGCACAATACATCTGCACGTGCTGCCCAAAACTATAGTATTGTAGAAGACTTGGCACAAGCACCATTGGGTATGTCGGTGCTCGAAGTAACCTATCCAGCACAAAGGAAAGCTCTGCTTTCAGCTATTGGTGGTATTAAACCTCAGGATTCCATGCTTGCAATTTTTGACATGGAAAAAATGTAAACCTCCCCTTTCACACCAGCTTGCATTTCAGGTGCAAATATTTTCGAAAGGAAAAGGAATACATAGAACTATCATTGATGAAGGTGCTTCAACTTGAATAATGTTAGCTTCATGTTGGCTCGCTTTGGGTTCTTCAACCCTATCCCCACCATCAAATTCCCTTAAAGCTTTCGATGGCCACACTTTCATCCCAAAAGGCTACCTTGATAGCTACCCCATCATCTTGTATGGGAAAACAATAACGGTGGACATCAAATTCATAGATAGAAAGCTCGACTATAATCTATTGTTGGGTCACAATTGGACTTACGCCATGACTACCATTGTGTCTATTGTCTTTCGCATCATCCTATTTCCATTAGATGTAAAGATAGTCACAGTTGACCAGTTGTCCTTTTGCACCCCTAATTATTCCCTGTTACCCAATGGCTCTATACCCTTAGTGGGTGGTGTACCTGACTCTTACATCAGTGTCAGTACTAGTCTAGTGAAGGGCTCTTCCCTGATGGGTTTTTTCCCTCTTCTGCCGCTAGCGGTTCCTTAGACGGTCAATATGGTTTCATCCATTCCTCACGAAACGACCGATCCTTGGGTCCTATCGTCCCCTTCAGACATTGACACTTACGGAGAACAAATGCCACTATCACCAGCTGAATTGGCCTACCAAGCCATTCAATTTGCATCTGAGTCTCCATTCACTTTGGTCAGAGCCAACAGTACCACTGCCCCTCCCATAACTTCTCCTTCTTTTGATCCCCTTAATCAAGTCCTACCTACGGATGAAGCTATTAGAGAGATCATGAATTTAGAAGAGTGACCTTGGGATGACACACACCATCGTGTTTCGATATCTAATTCAGACATAATGCCTCTTCAAATCTTGTCATCTAACGCACCTGAAATCATTTCCTCACCATATACGACTATCCAAACTTTGGAATTGGAAGGAAAGATGGGAAATATTTAAAATACATTGCTAATTGATATTTCTGTCACAATAGGAATCATAGAAAACATGTAGGTTGGAGAAAATTGCAATCCTAAGGAAATTGCAAGCTTCACCTACCTTTTTAAGGAATTCCGCGATGTATTCACTTGGTCTTACGAGGAAATTCTTGACATGGATCCTTCTATTCTCGAGCATGAGATCACGATATACGACAATGCTAAACCTATCCGCCAAAGGCTTCAACCAGTCCACCCCCGCAAAATGACAGCCATCAAGACTACGGTGGAAAAGTTGTTACTAGTTGATTTTGTCTATCACGTTCGCTTAATGGAATGGGTTTCCAATCTGGTTCCCGTCGATAAGAAATAAGGAACCATCTATGTATGTTTCGACTATCGAGACTTGAACGCCACATTTCCAAAGGATAATTATCCAACATTGTTCATCGACCAAATTATCGATGACTGCGCTGGTTGTGAATCATTCTCATTCATGGATGGTTTCTCACGTTACGACCAGATTGCTATAAAACCAATAGACCAGCACAAGACTGCCTTCATTTTCCCATGGGGAATCTTTGCCTATCGGAAAATCCCATTCAGTTTAAAGAATGTTGGAGCAACATTTCAAAAGGCCATGGACTACATGTTTCATGATATCAGACATATCGTTCAAGCTTACTTGGATGACCTTGCAGCCCATTCCAAGAAGCGAGCACAACACCTAGATCATTTAAGAGCTATCTTTCTTAGGTGTCGATTTTATAACATACATTTGAATCTCCATAAATGTGTTTTCTTTATCGAGTTTTGACACTTACTTGGATTCATTGTCTCCAAGTATGGGATTAGAGTTGATCTCGATAAGGTAAAGGTAATTACTCAATTACCCAAACCACAATCCATTCTGTAGCTACAACGTTTGCAAGGGAAAGAGAACCTTTTATGACGGTTCATCATAAACTATGCTGAGTTGACGAAAGGCTTCATGCGCCTACTTAAGAATTTAGTGTCATATTTGTGGGATGATCAAGCTCAACGATCATTTGATGCCTTGAAAAATGCGCTTATATCAACCCCACTCCTTAGCGCTCCTAATTATGGGCACGACTTTCTTCTATACCTGGTCACCTCGCCATCCTCTCTAGGAATGATCCTAGTTCAAACTCATGATGACCACAGTGAACATGTGATATATTATCTGTGGAAAGGCCTGGTTTAGCCTAAACTTAGATATTCACATGTGGAAAAGCTATCCTTGGCAGTTGTCTTTGTTGTCAACTACTTTCGACATTACATACTACTATCATCGCCTTGGAGAATCCCATGAGACAAATTTTTTTTTGTCAAGTAATTGGACGGAAATATTCTAAATGAATCATGATCCTTGTTGGGTGTGGAGCCTGATTATCTTCTATATTCAAAGGTATCGCCACATTGGACCCTAGTTCGAAATGGGGCGATAATTCCGCCCATAAAATATTCGGTGCAGAGGGGGTCCAGGGGGGGCGACTACGACCTTTACGACGCCCCCCCCTAGCGGGGGGTTTCAGAGGTAGTGCCCCCGAAGCTAAGAATAGATGTGAAATTTCCTTGTAAAAGTATAGTAATTTCTATTCAATATGGGCCGTTCATTAAGCAGAGATCTGACGGTAGAAGTTATGTTTAATTTAGGGTTTTTTACCGTAGAAGGCAACCCCTCACTCTATATGACAGAATTGTATTGCATCTATGTATATTTGTACTCTGAGTAAGAAAGAGAGAGGAGATTGAGAGCGAAGAGGGTGTTACAGCAGATCTATTGTATGTTGTATCTCTTTATCTTATTGGATAATAGAAAGGAAGGACTGGTTGTTCAGGGTGGACATAGCCCAAACTGGGTGAACGAAGTATATCTGTGTCTCTCTGGTTTTATGCATTTTTTGTGTTCATATTTATGCAATATTCTATGTGTTCCATTTCTTTGTAATATATAATTTTCTAACAATTGGTACCAGAGCCAAAGGTCTATTTGGCTAATAAACTCGCAGGAAAGAAGGGTTCCTTGTTCGAGTGGGAGCAATCGCGGAAGATGGTAAGTTTAGGGTCGAGAAATTTAACGGCCAAAACTTCTCGCTGTGGAAGATGCAGACGGAAGATTATCTGTATCAGAAATATCTGTACCTACCATTGGGAGGAAAACAAAGATGCTGACGGGTATGACAGATGACGAATGGAACCTTCTCGATAGAAAGGCAATCGGAACAGTACGGTTGTGCCTCGTAGCATCAGTCGCCTTCAACATTTCGAAGGAAACGATGACAGAGGGTTTGATTAAAGCGTTGGCGAAACTATATGAAAAACCCTCAGCCTCAAACAAGGTATTTCTTATGAAATGGTTATTTAATATGAATATTTCGGAAGGTGGATCTGTTGCATACCATTTAAATGATTTTAATATTGTTACAAGTCAGTTAAGTTCTGTAGGGGTAAACTTTGATGATGAAGTTAGAGCTCTGTTATTCTTGTGCTCATTGCCAGAAAGTTGGAATGGTTTAGTAATGGCCATTAGTAACTCTGTTTTTGGATCTAGTACTTTAAAGTTTAATGATGTTGTCGGTGCTATCCTTAGCAAGGAAATGCGATGGAAAAGCTCCGGTGAGACATCAAGTAATTCTTTGAGTGCAGATTCTAGGGGAAGAAAAATGGAAAGAGGAAAGAGCTCAAGATATCGCAGTAAATCAAGGAAAGGCAGATCTAAGTCCAGATCGGGGATAGTGTGCTGGAAATGTGGAAAGAAAGGACATCTAAAGAAAGACTGTAGATCTCAGAAGGGAAAAGAAGGAGATGCACAAGAAGAAAAAATTCATGAAGCAAATGTGATAGGTGAGGTGTTACAATATGCTTTGATTCTTTCTTTCAAAAATATTGATGATTCCTGGGTGGTAGATTCAGGGGCCTCATTCCATGCCACACCTGATAAGAAATACTTTCATGACTATGTTCAAGGAGATTTTGGACAAGTCCGTTGGGTGATGATAAACCCTATAAAATTGTTGGAATAGGTAAGGTTCTTGTAAAACAGTAGAATGTAAACCAATGGCTACTAAACGAGGTAAGGCATGTTCTATATCTGAAGAAAATTTGATTTCAACAGGGCAGTTAGGTGGTGAAGGTTGTGTGACAACTTTCATAGATAAATCTTGGAAGGTCACCAAAGGAGCCCTGGTAATAGAAAAAGGTGAAAAGGTTGGTACATTGTATTTATGCAATGGTATTTCTAACTCTGTTAATGCTTTAACTTCCAAAGGAGCAAATGCAGCATTATGGCATCATAGGCTCAGACACATGAGTGAGAAGGGGATGAAGATTATTCACTCAAGGAATTTGTTGTTAGGTTTGAAGAATGTTGATTTGGACTTCTGTGAGAATTGCACTTATGGAAAACAGAAGAGAGTTAGATTTCTGAGATTTGGGAAAGAAAAGAAGAGTGAAAAATTAGAGCTTGTGCATACAGATATATGGGGACCTGCTCAGGTATCATCTCTCGGTGGCTCTCATTATTATGTTACTTTTATTGATGATGCAACTAGAAAAACTTGGATTTATTGTATTAAGAATAAATCGGATGTATTTGATACTTTCAAGAAATGGAAAGCTTTCGTTGAGATTGAGACAGGAAAGAAATTGAAGTGTCTCAAATAAGACAATGGAGGTGAATATTGCAGCAAAGAGTTTGATATGTACTATTCAGAGCATGGAATCCGCAGAGAGAAGATAGTTCCAAGAACACCACAAGAAAATGGTGTGTCAAAAAGGATGAACAAAACAATCATGGAGCGTGCAAGGTGCATGAGATTGCATGCAGGATTGCCTTTACAATTTTGGGCAGATGCTGTAGATACTACTATTTATCTAGTAAATAGAGGGCCTTCAAGTTCCTTGGATGGTGGTGTTCCAGAGGAAGCATGGACAGGTAAAAAGGTAAACTACTCCTTTTTAAAGCCTTTTGGTTGTGAGGCCTTTGTCCATATTAATAAAGAAAACAGAACAAAGCTTGAGGCAAAATCAAAGAAATGTACCTTTATTGGATATGGTTTTAATGATTTTGTTTATCGCTTATATGATTATGAAAATAAAAAAATCATTAGGAGTAGAGATGTAATATTCAATGAAAAGGTCTCGTATAAGAATCAGTCGCAGGAAAAGAAACAAGAAAAAGAAAATAAGGAATACGCAGTTCTTGATGAGATCACTAAAAAGGTAAAGGTGCCTGAAAATAATAATAATTAACAACCACAACAACAGCAGCCACCACAACAGCAACAGGCACCCCAAACACCTGTATTTGCTGTTAGAAGATTTACCAAGATAAGTATACCCCCTGAACGATACTCTCTTTCATTATATTATTTATTGTTGACTAATTCTGGTGAACCCAAATGTTATGAAGAAGCAATGCAGGTTGAAAGCAGGAAGAAGCGAGAGGTAGCCATGGAAGAAGAGATGGACTCCTTAATGCATAACCAGACTTGGGACTTAGTCAGGTTGCCTACAGGAAAATCTACATTGAAGAATAAATGGGTTTACAGTCTGAAGGAAGAAGATGGAGGAAAACAAAGGTACAAAGCTAGACTTGTGGTGAAGCGGTTTGCACAGAAGAAAGGTATTGATTTTGATGAAATATTTTCTCCTGTTATTAAAATGACTTCAATCAGAACTATTTTAAGTCTAGTAGCAGTTGAAGGTTTGCATCTTGAGCAGTTAGATGTAAAGACAACCTTTCTTCATGGGGATTTGGAGGAAGATATATATATGCAGCAGCCATAAGGATATGAGGTAAAAGGGAAGGAGAAACTAGTGTGCAGGTTGAAGAAGAGCTTGTATGGCTTAAAACAAGTTCCAAGGCAGTGGTGTCTAAAAATTGACAAGTTTATGTCTAAACAAGGTTATCCTAGATGTCACTCTGATCATTGTGTTTATCTAAAAAGGAAAAATAATGGCAGATACATTATATTGTTATTGTATGTAGATGACATGCTTGTTGCAGGGTCGAACATGAAGGAAATAAATGTGCTCAAAAGAAAATTGGCAAATTCATTTGCAATGAAGGATTTGGGAGCTCCAAAACAAATCCTTAGTATGAGAATAACTAGAGATAGAAAAAAATCACAAATTAACATTGTTTTAGAATGAGTACATACAAAAGGTGTTGAAAACATTTAATATGCACAATGCAAAACCAATTAGTACACCTTTTGCTAGCCATTTCAAACTTAGTAAGGAAATGTGCCCAAAGATCCAAGAAGACATGGATTATATGTCTAAAGTTCCATATGAATCAACAATTGGAAGCTTAGTGTATGCAATGGTCTGCACAAGGCCTGATATTGCACATGCAGTGGGTGTTGTAAGCAGGTACATGAACAATCCAGGAAAGGAACAATGGATGGCAGTGAAATGGATTCTCAGATATTTGAAAGGTGCAACAAATCAAGAATTATGCTTTGGTGGTTCAAAAATTTCTCTACAGGGATATGTTGATGCAGATATGGCAAGTGACAGAGATAACAGGGGGAGCACTACAGGATATGTATTTACTGTAGGTGGAACAGCTGTCAATTGGGTTTCAAAAATCCAAAGTGTTGTTGCACTTTCAATAACAGAAGTAGAGTATATTGTTGCTACAGAGGCTAGTAAATAAATGATTTGGTTACAAAGGTTTATGGGTGAATTGGGTAAGGAGCATGATATGGGCACGTTATACAGTGATAGTCAAAGTGCCATTCATCTTGCAAAAAACTCAACATTTCATTCCAGGACTAAACACATACAACTCAAGTACCATTTCATACGATTAGTGTTGGAAGATGGAGAGTTGAAGCTGGAAAAGATACACACTAGCCAGAATCCTGCAGATATGCTAACAAAAGTTGTAACCAGGGAGAAACTGAGAATCTTCTCAGTTTCAATTGGTCTTCAAGTATGATGAAGAAGATGAGAAATATCCAAGTCCAAAGAGGAGTCATTGTCTAGCAAATGAAGCAGCGGTGGAGTTGCTATAATCATTCTCCAAGTGGGAGATTGTAGGGTGTGGAGCCTAATTATCTTCTGTATTCAAAGGTATCGCCGCATTGGACCCCAGTTCGAAATGGGGCGGTAATGCCGCCCATAAAATATTCGCTGCAAGAGGGGTCCGGGGGGGCCGGTTGTGACCTTTGGGGAGCCCCCCCTTGGTGGGGGGTTTCAGGGGCAGCACCCCCGAAGCTAAGAATAGATGTGAAATTGCCTTGTAAAAGTATAGTAATTTCTAGTCAATCTGGGTCATTCATTAAGCAGAGATCTGATAGTAGAAGTTATATTTAATTTAGGGTTTTTTGCCCTAGAAGGCAACCCCTCACTGTATATGAGGGAATTGTATTGCATCTATGTAGATCTGTATATTCTGAGTAAGAAAGAGAGAGGAGATTGACAGTGAAGAGGGTGTTACAGCGGATCTGCTATATGTTGTATCTCTTCATTTTGCTAGATAATAGAAAGGAAGGACTGGCTATTTGGGGTTGACGTAGCCCAAACTGGGTGAACCACGTATATCTGTGTCTCTTTGGTTTTATGCATTTTCTGTGTTTATATTTATGCAATATTCTATGTGTTCCATTGCTCTGTAATATATAATTTTCTAACAATCCTCCAACAATTTCATTTGGTTTTCATTGCTACCAAGGTGAAAAATTCCTTAGTCTTCATCGAAATTTTGTCATATCTTCCCATTGTCGATCCTAACGAGATAGCCCATGATCCTCTTCTAGATGAGGCTGTCTATCTTATTGACACCACTAACCCTTGGTATGGTGAAATTCTTGTCTACCTCCAAGCACAATGTTTCCACCCTGAGCTATCGTTAGGTGACCATCGTCACATTTGCCACCATGTGCGGCACTATTTAGTGCTTAACGATATATTATATCATCGTGGTGTGGATACAATTCTTCGACGTTGCCTCACTCATGAAGACACTGAACACATTTTAAATGATTGCCATGCTGGGGCATGTGGCGGTCATCTTTCTGGCATATATACTACTCAAAAAAAAATTCGCGCAGACTACTGCTGGCCAACCTTGTTCGAAGATTGTATCATAGCTATCCAGCAATGCCATCATTTTCAAGTGTTTACAAATAAAATGAATGCTCCTTCAGCCCTACTGCAGCTAGTTATTTCCGTCGGCCCCTTTGCCAAATGCGGGATAGACTTTGTAACTTGCAACCCTGTTTCCTCTGCGAGACACAACTATATTATTGTAGCTGTGGACTATTTCATGAAATGGGCCCAAGCCCTTCCCATATTCTGGGCCAATGGAGAAACTGCGGTGTTATTCCTATTTAATCAGGTCATCTGTTGCTTTAGTGTGCCCTGCACAATCGTTACAGAGCATGGGTCCCATTTTCAGAATCACATGATGTCTGACTTAACATCACTGCTAGGTTTTCGCCGGGATCAATCATCCTCCTACTACCCCCAAGCTAATGGTCAAGTAGAGGCCGTCAATGTCATCCTAAAAACCATGATCTGTAGGTTAGTATGGAATCATAAAACCCACTGGCATCAAATGTTATATCCTCCACTAAGGGCATACCAAACTTCATTTAAAACTGCTACAGGCTTCACGCCATTTCAACTGGCTTATGGCCTGGAAGTAGTTTTACCAATCGAGTGTCAGATTCCTTCCTTACAAATCATCGTTGAACTCTTGCTTGACACTATTACCAAAGAAGAGCACCTGCTATACCCAAATCAACTGGATGAAACTCGTCCAGCTGCCGAATTGACACTCAAATCCCACAAGCACCTAGTCAAAGCCCAGTACGACAAAAAGGTCAAGCCTTGTTCTTACCAAGAGGGAGATCTTGTTTTACTCTATGATAAAAAGCATGACCTCTTGGGGACATGAACACTTGAACCCTTATGGCTCGATCCATATGTCGTCAAGAAAGCCCTCTCAAAAGGGGCATATAAACTTTAGGACTGGGAAGGAATCCCGCTTGCTGAGCCCCGAAATGGGCTCTATCTGAAAAAGTATTATGCTTAGTATTGCACTATGCATGTGCTTTGTAATCTTATGTATTTATAAGTTTTGCTTCTTTTTTGATGTGACTAGATTTTTTGGTATTTATTGAAGTATTTGTCTCATACATATTTCTCGTAATGTAGATGCCTTCATTACCCTTAGCATACGTAGGAAACATGGATGGTGTCAGTCATCACACACGGCACATTGCATCAGTTGCTTGGGTCATTTACACACTTGAGTCAGAACTGTTTTGTTCTGGGGGAGTCTTTCTTGGCACTTCCACCAACAATAGTGTTGAGTTGTCCGTATTTTCACTTCTCACTGAAGCATCATCAAGGGACATATCCAATCTAGTGGCCAGGTTAGATTTTTAGCTTATTGTTATGAAATTGACAAATCATTATCGCATTTGTAATCCAATCTCGTTACGTCATTACTTAAGGGTAGGATGCTTGCAACGTCAATTTGAAGTTATCACGTATGAACACATTCCTATAGAATTTAATACAGTTGCTGATTCATTAGCAAAATATGTGTTAGATTGGCATCTGTCTCATTCACTATAGATACATGCATGAAAATAAATATTTACACAGTTAAAAATTTACAAAAACACTTAAAAAACATTTACATCATAAGATATCAAAATATCTGTATATATATATATATATATATATATATATATATATCTGTATATATATATATATATATATATATATATATATATATATATATATATATATATATATAGATATATATATATATATATATTGAATCTAGTCTTTTACATCAAAATATTCCAAAACTTGGGTGTTTTAAGTAAAAAATGGCTAGTAAGCCTAGATATAAACACCCGTTGGCTATACGAAAGCGCCTGCTAAATAGAGCCTACTGCTCATGAAATGATAACAATACTCTAGCTATCCTTCGAAGAGGAACGAGAAACCACTCAGGCACACCGACTATGTGTTGCTGCATATGAGCGGGGATCTCCCTCATAGGAAGGTGGGGCACACCCATGCTCAAGCCCTCTAGGCTCCTCAGAACCTCATGAAGTCTGTCAGCATCACCCCACCATTAGGTATTTGGCCTCCCTGCCTCACTTGGTGAGGTTCCCTTACAGGTCGTACCAGTGCCACATCTGTGTCAAGCAAAAAGCTTCATGTATGTACTTGTTCACCCATAAAATCAACAAAAACATAACATAAATATTCAAATGCTTAAAAATACTTTAAGTACTATCAAAATCATTCTTACCTTGAGGCCCCCAGTTGGTTCTAGGAGGCAGAATCAAGTTAGGGTCGCCGGTGAAGTCCATGCCCTCAGAGGCATAGTCGTCAATCATCATAATCTATCCACTAAGCCATTTGAAGCAATATTCTTCGAAAAAGTGTTGGATATGTCCTCCTCTTGTGCATAGATCAAGTGATGCCCATCGCCCCTGTCTTGTATCCCTCATATCAGAGGGAGCTAATCTCATCCGCGAGCACATAATAGGTACCCTCTCGAGTATGAATGAGACAATGAGAGTGCCATACCCAAAACTATGTTGGGTTTGATTCTTGCATGCGGTCAATTAGACCTTCAATTGATGAAGCACTGCCTCGAACCAGTTGGACATCTAAGGCTGGACATAGTCAACTGGAAGCAACAATTTAGCCTTTGTTGCAACGTAGGGACTCCTCGACCCTGCCAAACGCACAATCAACCATAAAATGGTCCTCATAAATCTGGACCTAATCCTCTCTGTAGGGATGCTGTAGCTGACGGGCTCGCTCTCAGGGATACAATGAGCTTGAAACAGCTCTAGGGTGGATCGAGGATCAGGCCTACCCCCGGTCAAGTTTTCCCATTCTCCTCTACATGACAAACTGGTCAAGAAATATATATCATCTTGGTCAATGGCCAACTCATGATCCCCAATCTTGAACACCTACTTGTGTTCATCCTAGTGCTCGATAATACAGCTCAAAAGGTCCTCCTGACCTTTCATCAAGTCCAACTTAGCATACCTCATCAACCCACAGGGCCGCAATGAAAGTATGCAAGTAGGATCATTTCGCATCAACAATTCTTGTCGATCATGGGCCTGTTCTCTCCATAGACTAGTCATAATGGCTAAAAACCTGCACAAATCAATCCAAAAGTTAGTGAAAATAGGGAAAAATGCTTATTAAATCACTGCCTGGGGTTTTGGGGTGTGCCCTCATGCACTAACTCCCACCTAGTGACATACAAGGAGGATTAACGCCCTCTAGCATGTCGTAATGGGTGCTTAACACTGCATATAGGCCTACTAGAGGGCGTTAGGCCCTGTTAAAGAACTAGGGCTCCCCAGTTCTCCAAAAAATCACCCTAAAAACTGATTAAAAAAAAGGTTGAATAATGTAAGATCAAGGTTTTGGCACCTACCTGGGATTGAAGGCACGTCGAATGGTTGCCCAGATCTCCCACAATTGTGCGTGGAAAATATGCTCCTTTTTAGCTCCAAAACACTCTCACAGCTCTCAAATGATGCAAATGGTGACAGTGGAGGCTCAAGAACTCCGTTATATTCACTTTGGAGACATGACTTATCTTAATTGAAGTCGTTAAAGTAGAAGTAGTCCATTTCCAATGATAATTATCATGCGCCATGACCCCATATTGACAAAAATTTCTCATGTGTTGATGAAATAATTTTCAAGATTAAGCAATAGAAATGACCATATGTGATTCTCTAGGAGCACTTTCTTTTATGGGATGTTTTCTCACTCTAAAACCGAAAAAACCTCGATTTTTTCATCGTCGGACTCGTTAAACAATTATGATGATGGTCCGAGCAACTCTTTTTCCCTCTATTTCTAGTTCACTAAACTAAAAAAGATCGATTGAGCATTCTTTTTGGGACTTTTTTCTCGCTCATAAAATTGAAAAAACCCCCGAGTTCCTTCTTCAGGCTCATTAAAAACTTATGAATAAGCTTTGAGCATTCCTTTTAGGAACGTTTCTCACTCATTAAATCGAAAAAACCCCGAGTGTTCGTCGTTCGGCTCATTAAACATATACGATGATGATATGAGTGCTTTCTTTTTTGGGACTATTTCTTGCTCTTAAATAGAAAAATCTCGAAGTTTTTCCCTTCTTCAGGCTTGTTAAGTCTATGAAGAAGGAATGAGCAGTTCTTTTACCTCTTTTTCCTCGCTCACTAAACTGAAAAATAAACCTTCAGTTTTCTTCATTTGACTCGTTAAAATTCGATGATGGTATTGAGTTTGTCATCGCGTGACTCATTAAAATTTCATGATGAAAATCAAGTTTACTTTGTCTCCTCGTACTCGTACCGAAATGAGGCAAACATCTATTGAGCATAGGTTTCTCTTTATCTAGACTCAATAGATTAAGTCACAGAAAAGGAACCATTCCAGGTATACTATTAAACTTTTTTCGCACTTGGTCAAAAACAATGACAAACGGACCACCCTGGAGTCATTCTTTACAATCTCTTTAGACTCTCTAAATATGAAAAGACCACTGAGTTGTCTCATCTAGACTGATTAAATTACACATACGAGGTATAGAGTTGCTCTTTTTATGATCCTTTTCAGACTCTTAAAACATGAAAATATTGACGAGTTTTCTTGTCTGGACTCATTAAACTAATCAATTATGGCATAGAGTTTCCCTTTTTGCGATCCTTTTTAGTATCTCAAAACATGAAAAGACCGATGAGTTTACCCATCTGGACTCACTAAACTAATCATATGGGGAAAGTGGACAATACAAATGTGTTATGTTCCATATTTTGAAAGAGTTTTTTGGCAGTAGACACTCCCTTGAACATGGCACTCCCTCAAATAAACCTTCCTTGTGATGACCTCTCAATATGAGTCTTACCATCCTATGAGTTTAGCCTATATACTGCAATGTTCTTGGATCTTTATGTCATAAAACTCTTTGGTGTTCATCAGTCTAGCGCTGCATGGTTAAAACCGTTATCGTGCCTTCTATTATTCAAGGGAAAACCTTTATCTTCTATTTCCTCCATCAACCCATCAAGCATATCCTACCATCATGCCCTCTGTCGCTTTGACCCAATGCTCAAAATATTCCTAAAAAAAAAACCCAATCATTCTTGTCATGTTTCGTGTCGACTGATGTAGGACACCTTACTACCTACCTTTCGATAGGTCTCTTCCTATCGACTTCAACACTCTATCTAGGAGGAAGCCCCAAAAACACATTAGTCCTTTAGTACTTGCAGACATCAGTGGTAGGTCACCTTTTGTTTGATCAGGGGTTTTCATTATTAGCTCCTGGTTAAATGATTCTACAAGTGTTCGATGACAAAAACATTTTTCACATTCGTTATATTATATTGTGCATCTTGGAGACCATCACCATTATTGATGGCCATCCTCATGTCTGTTAATAGTATCCATTATTTACTGGTAATCACACGATTTCATGCATGTTCGACATCAATGCCTATATTCACATGTATCGATCTATGTTGTTCGGTGAAGTGGAAATCAAGGCCTTGGGTAGAGGCTTGCATCACGCAGCCTTGTTTCCTTGGGTATCCACATTGTGCTTATCAACGGCCAGCATTGTCATATCTCTTTTCTGAGAAAATCACTCTGACATAGCTACTGAGGGTGGGAATTCCCGACTGAGGACATGATTTTAATTGTTTTATATATATGTGTTGTATCAGGTTTCTTGTACCGCCCAAAGCTCCGATCCTCTCTCTCCTTTTTCCAAAGAAAAGGACAATTAAATATAAATTATTTTGCCCATCGTCACAGCCTCTGATCTCACACTTTAGGGGGCATCTGTTATATAGGAAAATGACCTTCTCATCAACTCAGAGAACAAAGACATGATGACTGAAGGACTGACCAAGTTCACAAGCCCAGTTGTCAAGCTAACGATGTCTAGTCACTATCAACCTACTTTATAAAGCTTCACAGTAAGCTTAACGGTGCATTAGTGCCTAGGGTAACTATACTTGCTACCTCGGGAACAATGTCACTGACCCTACATCAGTTTCTATGGGTCAAAGGAGCGAATTGACTGAGAAAATATCCCTAGATTCTCTCCTATGTCAGCTCATAAAAGTAGGGAAACATCAAAACTCGACCTGTTTGGGGGAATTACTAATTCCTAATGGAGTATGCAAACATGGAAGAGCACTAAAGCATGGAAACATCACTACTTTTTCCTAATGGAAGACATGAAGGACTTGGAAACCCTAACCCTACATGTTATATATGCAAGGCTTGGGCCATTGTTAAAGGGGTTGAAACATTTGAAAGGATTGCCTATTTGACTGCCGAGCAGAGTCTCAAACTAAGGCATTAGAAGAGGTTAAGAAGGGAGAAAGAGAGAGGAGATGGAGGGCTAAGGGAAGGCTAATGTAACTGATGGTTGTAATCACTCTTTCTACATCAATATAGAACTGCAGTTGTGTTTTCCACTCCGTGATGTTGGTAGTATAACTTGTTTATATGTTGATCTAATATCTTCTAGCATGAGTGGCTTAGTTATATGCAACTAGATATCTTTTATATGTTCATGCATTTGTTTATCAAGGTTTTATGCTGTGATATTACACTTCTCTTTGCTATGTGCAGGTTTTGATCTGGATCCGGCTCACGGGTCTTCCACCTAGCTACATTGCGCTCTCTAGTAACACCACACTAAGACTCGAGGTAATAATTCCTTATCGCTTTGATATTCGTTTGTTAAACATAGATATCCATGTATCTTTGTGACATCTGCAGCTAATCTGACTGTCTACGAAGGATCCCAGGAAGATCCTTGAGGGTTTTCTACATCACAAAACATCCATGCATTAATCCTTATAGCACGCAGTCCCTTGGCGAAGCTCTATCTCCACATATGAGTTCATTGGGATCGTGTCTCAGGTATGACAATAGATATGCACCCATTCGGGTTGTGGTTTTTTCCCCTGACCTTAGTCCATCATGCTAAATGATCGTGCAGATCATCTTTCCCACTGTATTTTTCTGTCATCCGAGTATTAGCATATCCAAACCTTAACCTCATCATTCTTTTGTATTCTCTCCATCCAGCATAGCTTTCCTTGTGCTTACCCTACCTACGGGTAGGTGTAGCATGCAGTGCCAACTCCATTTCCTAGAATCGATGCTATTCTAGTACATCACTTTCAAATAAAAAATTCCACATCAGTCAAACCATCGTAATGCGGAAGATTCCTTACCTCAGTTGAGCCACACCTCAAAGAATTGGTCATCATGTTGCAGCGGAGCGTAGATACTTCATGTAGCCTATATTGCCAATTGTCAAGCTCTTCATGTGAATCTGACATGAAGAAGCTATCCTCATCCCACACAATCCGTTGATCAGCTATAGGATTGATCCAATCCTCATCTCGCATATTTATCTTGTATATCTAGTCTAGATCATCATCACTTTATACATAGTCGTGCACTGGTTTAGTATAACATACAACTTTTGGAAGCTCTAGTGGCACTAAAACCCTGAGCAACTTCTTCTCACATGATGTCTTCCACTTCTTTAAATTGATTACCCGATTCATATCAATAGCCTAGTCAATTCCTAGTAGTGCAAGGTATGGGTTACTATCATCCACCATCTCAATGACCTCAAAGTCAACCAACGCACTCGCACCTTCAATGTCCACCTTTACACCATATAAGCACCCCATTAGAATAATTTTCTGTTGATTTTCCATGCGCAACTGGATAGGAGACCACTGCAGCGTAGATCAAACCATTCTTTCCCATGCCTTCTTAGGCAAGACATTTGCATCAGATCCTAGATGTAATATTACCTAGTCCATTACATATTCACCTATATGCATGGTTAGCCTCATCTCATGCCCTATTCATGCCTTATGCTTACCAATCTTTCTTATGGTGCATTGTTCAGTGGCAGTCTTTTCCTTATTGGTGCAATTTTCTATTAAGTCTTGCAAGCTTTCAACTGATTTCTGATCATGCAATAAATTCATACAAATCTTCAAGAAAGTAGCTAGTATTGAAGGATCTACTTCTTGCGATGCATTAGTTTCCATCCTTTTTTCCTGACTTCCTAAGGTAGAGGCCTCAGTGAAGTTTTTCTTTGCTTCCAAAAATGTTTCTTTAGCAAATTCAAATCAAAGTGGACTTCCTTCTCATAAGCCTTGCATACCCATCTGTCTTCCTTGTGATGCTTACCTTTATCTATGCTAGTTGTTATTCCTCTTCTCAACACAATATTGACATTTGGATCCTCTTCGTGGAGCTTAGACCTCATCATATGAATGTTCTATGTAGGCTACTGGGGCTACGCCTTCTTCTCTTGCATCTTTTCCATCAGAACCAGGCATTCCTCTATGACATGGTCAAACTATCGATAATGCTGACATGAGGGATGTGTGGTATTTGAACAATCTCGTGAGAGGTGACCAGCTTCACAACAGTTATAGAAGATCACCTACCCACGCCCTCGTCCTCGTCTAACACCTCTTCCTCTTCATCGGCCTTTGAATCCTCTGCACACTGCTCCTACACCTTAATCCTGAGGCCAATTTTTTTCCTACATTTTGTAGGTAGGGGTTATATCCATCATCAGCTAATAACCTCTACAATGGCATTCATCGTACCTACAGACTTACAAAAATTGCAAAATAAATGCTCTAGGGTCTATACAAACTTCTGCAATAGATGACAATTATCAGTAACATGTTGTCCTGGGACCTGAGAAATAGTGCACCACAGCGTAGCTCCCACACTCATCCCAACATTATTCTCAGGCTTCAGGGGTATAGGCCTCCCACTATAATATAATTCTTAAAGATAGGGCAATGGTCCTTATCATGTCCATGGCTCTTACATTTCAAACACCAGATATCAGCGTGCACCTCCGGCTAAGCTTCCCTTCCTTTCTTCAAGCTCTACATTTCCAAGTGCAGGCTTTCCAGCTGTGAATGAATCTGTTGCACTCCCAGATTCGTATCCTAAATAGGCGATGCATCCAGCCTCATCATGATATCCAAGGCTTCCTCTTGCATGGCTATTTTCTACTATGGCAGAGGTATTCATAAATGAGGCAAGAGTGATGTTATAAACCAATCACGATGCTGGGTATCTGAGATTTTCATATTAGCCTGGCTGATCACCTATTTTAACCTTGGATCAAAGTCCTAAGGTGTCGAATCATTCTTCTGTCAAATTTCCTTAAATTCAATTACTGATTGCGCCTCGGACTTAGGGTTATTGAACTCGTTCGAAGCTAGCTAGGTATTTTCCAACAACGAGTTGGGGTTATCAGTGCAATACTTGATATACCATGTTAATGTGTGGTCCTGTAAAGTGATAACCAACTGGTCTTTCTTAATATTATCGTCTGTGATCTGCTGTGTTATCCAAACAACATCTACGACAAACAAAAATTGTTAAGGATATTCGGTCCTCGTTCCTTTAAAAATAGACATCTTCATTGTCTTTTCCATGTTGAATGGTGGGGGTGGAGGTGGAGGTGTAGGTGAAGGTGTATGAGGTAGAGGTGGAGGTGGAGGTGGAGTGGATGGATGAGATATCATCAGAATACCCTAATTTATTAACTAAACTGTACTTCGCAGCGTAGTCAGCACCATCCTTTTGTCGTTGCTTGAAAGGGGTTCAATGGGTAGACTATATTATGGGCTAGATCCTCCATTTATTCTAAAGAATCTACCACTTCGCGTATCCCCAAACATCAAGGTAACTTCATAACCCTCTTTTGACATAACAACATTTAATCCAAGTCTTCAGTGAGTTCAAATACTTAGCTCATGGTCCTTTAAATATCATTCACTTTGCTTTGCTATAGTTAGTATTGCTATCGATCGTGAAATAAGTCACAAAACTCCCTAACGTGTAATCAACTTGGTGATCCATAGTCCACGTGATATTTCTTTATGATGCTTCCAGACGTTGCATCAATTCAGGAGTCCATACTATAGGGCTTTCGACCCTCCACATCCCTTGACTATCAGCGAATTTAGATAACCACTCATATAGTTCTTTAGGGGGGAAACAAAAGAATGTGTCGGTCTCGTCCGTGTAGAAAAGTCTCTACAACCATTTCTCCTTGGATAATTTCGAGCTCTTGTTCTACTGAGCCACAAACGCATGCAAATTTCGATCAATCCATGTATCAAGCTCTTTCTTCGTAGGAAACAATTTATCACACATCTCTCATATAGATCCCGGTCTCGGAAATGGGACCATTTGTTGGCTTAAGGGGGGCTAACCCAAGTTTAGAGTTGTTCACGTGAACCACCAAAACCCTAACTGCTAGCCCTTTCAGCAACAACATGGGTAGTGCAGGTTGTAGTCTCACACAAAGCAGTATTGGGGGATGCTAGAACTAGGTTTCTACATTTAGGGACATGTAATAAGTGGTTCTTAAATTTCTATAGCTCATATCTGGCTTCGCGCAAATCAGTATCCTTCTAGGGATTGCTACTGTAACTAGGGAAAAAAGGCTTCTAGACCTCCTTAAAGTTCTACGATAATCTTTTTAGACCTTAAACAGAGAGTTTATCTACTTTTGCGCATCAATAAATAACCCTAGATTTGACTTCGTGTAGATCTACCCAATTCATCAAAAAACATAGCAGAGATAACTCTTATCTTCGTGAAGCTAGATAACTACTTAAATCATGCATAAATAATACATATTTAATGGTTTCGTGCAACATTCATTCATTATTCCATAGAAAACACATTAAAAGTGACAAGTCATAGCATAAACACAAGCAACAGAAATACTCAGATTGCTCAATAATTATTTCAAATTTAGGCTTTATTGATCTTCAATGTTCAGATTACAGACTCTTCTACCTTACACACTCAGCTGTAGACTTAGCAAGGCCTCCAACACACTTAGCTACAGGAGTCTTCCCCTTCTCACCTAAGTATAGGAAGCAAAGCCTTCATGCCTTAGCACTTGCCCAAAACAACAAAAACCATTCAAAGTTCACAATTCTTCATTCTAAGTTATCTCTAAAAGTCACTATCACTTAACTATTTATAGCTTTCTCAATACAATACCATGGTCTGCGAACCATGGGAGAATCTTAAAACCGACTCAAAACAAGGGGCTAAGACCCCTTTGACTCCTATCTACTTACGCGCTCCACATCCACATTTTGTGGAGACTTTACATCTTTTTACAAAGCTTATACAAAACTTGGGTTAACTATCCCCAAAAACTGACCCTAGGGACCCTATCTCAACACTAGACATGGGGGCATATTTATAAAAAATGGAATCAATATTCACCTCCTATTACCCTTCATATTCTCTCATGACTTTTCATTTTTTATTGCATATAAAATTACCTTATTACTTCATTTAAAAATTACATGAAAACTAAAATAAAGACAACTTTCTCACGCTATTATTCTTATGATGAACAACTGTGGAAACTCGACTTTTATTTCTTTTTTTATGTATGTGTTTGATGATTTTTACTCTAAGGAAATAGATCAGACCTTGCTTGATAGTATTCTCTTAGATTTGAATTCACATTTGAGATCATCTCATAATATAGCCTTCTCATATATTTTTATTCAGCTTAAAAGTACAAAGAGCATAGTATGGATTTTCATCATTTCCACAATATGATCTCTAATTTCTTCTTTTGTTGGATCCAAATCTTCGCATGTAGAGGCTTGTTTCATTGCATTTATCCTTTCTATATTTTCTTAATGAATTTCATGTTTACGTCTCATTACCCCTAGTGCATCGGTGGACACTATCCCAAAAGACTTAACCAAGGATTGCAATGCATTGTGAAGAGGTTGATATATGCTCAATATTATAGCCACATATCTTCCAAACATTTCATGAAATTGCAAAATCATTCTAACATTTTCCTTGTCTTACTCTACAACCATTTTATATTTTCTAATCTAGAGAAAAATAAGAGCCAAAATCCCCTTGGGAGCAAAGATAAGAATCACTTTACAACTAACCTTGGAAAAATGATAGTTACAAACATTTTTGAGAATATTTTCATTTTCAAGTTGTTCAAGAAAGTCTTAAATTGAATATATTTTACAATTGGTCATAAAAATATATATATTCAAAAAAAATTTGGATTAAAGAAAGTTGTCTCAAGCATTAGAATGGCTATGCAATATTGGAACGATTATGACAATCATGACTAGAATAGCCATGTCATCAAGAATGAGAAAAGTCATCATTTTCACGAGAGACTATACAGAACAGTGCCTTTGAAGAGTATCAACATGAGCGATGGAAACCTTCAATGATAACATTGGGACTATTGATAGTAACAATGCCTACAAAAGACAGTAATAACTTCATGAGTAGCAACTGGTCATCCTATGTGCACTTTCTCAACACATTTTCAATGAATACATGAAAACAACTATTATCCATCTCAAATGAAAGAAATATTTAATAAATTAAGGTGATATATAGAAATAGAGTACCTGAGCTAAAAATATGAAATATTGCACAATGATAAATGAAAAGGATATGTATGTTAGAAACAAAATGTGTAAAATGGAGATAAAAGGTGGGAAAAATATGTCAATTTCCATACCCAATAACAAACAAGTTAGATTTAGGCATGGAAGTAGAGCACATTCCCCATGCCATAGAAAGTTGATGATGTACGATTCAATGCGACAACAAGAGACTTATGGTGAGACATGAAGGGTACAATTCCAGAGTTACATGTGAGTGGATGAGAGCAATCACACAAAGGGTTGTGACACTGTGCCCCATTATAAACACACACTCAAACACACATAAGTAGATGATTTTTGGAGGAAACACAAACTTGTGCACAAGAATTGCATGGTCAAGAGACTAACAAGCTGATCCTAGACTTGGGGCTTATTGCATGCTAGGTGATGTGCTTACATGGATCATTGGTTGCTTGAGTTAACACGGTTCAAGTAGTGCACCATACATGGGATGAATTGAATGGAATGATGAGAAATGAGTTTCAAGAAATTCGAGTCGTGATATGTCATGCAAGTTTTAGCAAATTTGTATTATTGAGTGCTTTTTCAAGTTAGGCCAAAGGTAGGTCATGCAGGTGACATGACCCCATGAGTGTTTCTAATGAATGTCCTAAGACATAATAATTTATTTTAAATTAAATAACTAACTATTTAGAAGCATAAATAACTTCCTCTTATTCTCTTTTTCTCTAGGGAATCCTTACTTTGATAAATTAAATAACTTCCCTTTTTCTATAATACATAGTAATGGTTTTTGTAGTATTCACATGCCACCTATTCATACTATGTTTTTCTCTAATACTATATATTTGTTTCTCATTTTCTCATTATCATTTTATTTGTATTCCTGATAGCCTTATTCATCAATAATCTCATTTTAGTATGTTTTGTATCCTATACAAAAGAATCTTCCTTCTTCAAAGAATTGTGTTAACTCCTTGACATTCAAAGATTGATGTATTAAATTCGGTCTTAAGATACTATTAATGCATTTGAGTTCTTTTTTGAATATTATCTATAAAACATATACCCATTTCACACTTCTCTAATACATACTATATTAGTGTATTGTATTTCATATTTTATTAGATCTATTAACTAAAAGTTTGTTCTTCGATTCCTAAGCATTGAGAAGCCAAGTGTAGAGTAAATTAGTCTTGATTTTTCTTATAGATAATTACTCGTGAGATTTATATGTTTTCTTATTACATAATATGTTCTCTTTATCAAGAAATTATACAAACGTTTAAAAAGAAAAAGGATCAGAAAGAGACAATAGACACCAAAAATTTAACTCTGAGTCAGGGCAAAAACCCCACAAGGGGGAAAATCTAGCAATCCTTCTCTTATAGATTTATATCAAAATGAGATATCCAAGACGAAGTCGAAGACCCAACACTACTTCCAAAATTTCAAGTCCAACCCACCTCTAGGTCACCACTAAGTCTAGTTAACTCTTGTCAATGTCAACGATGGTCAAACTGTCAAAATATATCATCTTCGTGAAATTCAAATCCTTTCATAAACTTTTGGGCCTAAAATAATCATAGGAAATTTACCATTTTTCCAAATAAATTGCAGTTTATACATGCAATTTGTCACTAGGTTATAGATTTGCTCAAACCTAAAATATTCTCCTTTCTTTTGACTTCATCCTTCTCTCTCTTTTGACTTGCCTTGATTCCTCTTCTTTGCTAGTTTTTATATGTATTCATGATGGTTGAATGGCGATATCCAATAGGGTCTAACTTGGATCTAATATATAGTTGTCAAAGAGGTAAAATAGGTGTCTCTTGGAGGCCCAAACCGACTTATTCCCAAGGAGGGATAACTTCACAACTTTGGTGGATATTGACTCAATATAAAAATTATTTTTATTTTCTTTCATAAATCAAAATGGGACTTGACATAAATACATTTTCTGTTCGACTCATAATGAATTATTTTTCCCTTTTGACTCTATAAGAATTAAGAACATTCTTTGACCAAAAATAAAATAATAATAATGAATATAATAAATATTTAAATGCTAAAAATTACATTTTATCACATTATGAAGATTAACACTAATTACATTTTCAACGCTCCCTCTTAATTAGGAAGGTACTCATAATGACACGACAAGATAATCTCAAGTTGAAATATTCATATAAGAAAGGATATCGATTGATAAGAATCAATGATGATTGTATCATCATAGTCAACGTTAACAAAATAGAAAGGCCTTGAATAACACACTCTATCTCTCCACTAGATTAGAGCACAATGCTGGGAGGCATAAATTTGGACACTACCACCTCTCAATACATATACCCCACCTAGGTTTTCTAAAGGTATGACCTCATAGGACCATTTCCTAATCCAGAAAAAAAGTATGTCCTTTGGACCATTCTTTACCAAGTCCATGTATCCAACTTAGGACATTAATCCTACTCAACCACAATACATGACTCAAGAATGTATGTCCCTAATTCTTATCCAATACATCCACTATCCTTATCAGTGTTCTTTACTAGGCTTATGGTTGTTAGTCCTGGCCATAGTACATGACACATTAAGAACTTAGTGTCCACCCTCACACTCTCTCAACCATAGAGGAGATCCTCATTCCCTCTCAAACAGGGAGGAAACAACCATAAGCATTAGCTTCTCTAAAAGATACTCAATCTTGAAAAGGAACTTTATGAATGGACTAACTACATATTCTTCCATGGAGATATGTTGTAGCTTATCGACTCCTATCTCCATCATACTATTAAATCATAAACCACTTCGACCTTCCTAATTCTCTAATAATATTCATGTAGCTTTGAATCCAACATGTCATCAAGAGGTTCATCAAACACCTTATGGGGCTTCTTGAGATATATATTCTTACATAACATTTCTATGAGTTACTTTATTTTGCCCTTTTGCATTCTAGATGTTGTAATCCTTAATTATGTATAGATATGTTTACATGAAGTCTATAAAGTTTTATTAATCAGAGTTGATGTTAGATTAATGAGAGGTCATATCATTTGGAATTATTAGATAAATTTAAATGAATTCATTTTATATTTAAATCATAGTTCTTCCTCAAAGTTTAGAAAGTTTTGATTCTTACTGTATACTATTTAGGTCCAGCAAAGTGATCTTGTAAAAATGTCACAAGTCTATTATCCATTGTAATAAGGTCAACATCATATTATACATAGAACATGATCATGCTTAGATATCAAACTTATATTTTTTTGTATATGTCCCTCGGGTCTAAACATGTCTCATATTTCGTTTATAAGGCATTGATACAGAAACGCATAAGAGATAGAGACCCATCTTGTAACAAAATTTGATAATATAGAATCACAGTACTTTATACAAGTTTTCATAGAGAATTTCATCATTTGATTGTTCTAAAAGGTTTCAGATATAGTTTTTTGTCATCATATATGTACCTATTTTCCATAGTAAGCTTGGGTCGCTCAGCAAAATGTTGCCCCAAAACCAATTTTTTAGAGATATGTCGTACTATTGTCTAAGCCTTAGGAATGTACTTCGTTCTGTTACAATCTTTAAAAATGTGACTTGCACTATCTCATGTTTCAAGGAAAGAATTATCACTATTTATACCTCCTAGATACTATGAGGACACTGTTACTTAGAGTGAATATCTTCATATTTTGTACTAAGCTTACCAAACTCAGTAGCTACTACTTTAGGCATGTATTCTTGTACTTTACCATGAGTAGAACTGATCAATTCCAGAACTTTTCTTGTATTTTTCATACATTCATCCTACATATCACAACTCATACTTCTACATTTTGACATTCAATATTTTTTATTTTTGAAGACATGGATAACACAATGTCAATTGATTGGGCTATTTGAATTGTTCAGTTTTCAGAGATTCAGAATTTGATCTAAACATCCTTCATTTAATGGATACTTTGATCTTATCATGTTAGGTCCTCTTGCATACCAGCCATAGTCCTAATTAGAACTTATTCATTGGTGCTCTTTCCTTCACCATATATTTGATACCATGTTGAGAAACCAAATGTAATGTAGATTAGGCTTGATTTTGCTTCTTGATAATTAATTGTGAATGTTATCGATTTTATTATTACTTATAATGTTCTATTTGTTAATAAATTATAGATATTTCTAAAAATAAAAGGATCACAAAGAGACAAGAGACACTAGAAATTACGCTTTGAGCAAGGAAAAAAGCCACCAAGGGGGGAAATCGAATAATCCTTATCTTATAGAATCAGATCAAAATGATATATCCAAGACTAAGACCAAGACCCAACACTACCATAGAAATGTCAAGTCCAACCCTCACCAAAGTCACCTCTAGATTTGGTAAACTCTAGTCAATGTCAACAATGGTCAAACTATCCAAATTTGTCATCTTTCTAAAATTTTGGTCCTGCCCTAAAATTATGACCCTGAAGTTTTGGGCCTACCATAGTCAAAGAATATGGCTATTTTCACAAATTACAGTCCACACGTGCGAGTTGTCACTATGGCAAATATTTACTCAAACTTAGAACATTCTTCTTGCTTTTGGCTTCATCCTACTCACTCTTTTGACTTGATTTGATTCCTCTTCTTTGTTGGTTTCGGATGTATTCTTACTGATTGAGTGAAGGTATCTAGTAGGCTCCAAATTTCCCCTAATATATAGTTGTTCAAGAGGTCAAATAGGTGGCTCTTGAAGGCCTAGACCGACTTGTTCCCAAGGAGGGTCAACTTGACAACTTTGGTGGAATTTGACTTGATATAAAAAATATTTTTCCTTCCATTCGAAAGTCCAATTGGGAATTGACTAAAACATATTTTCTATTTGACTCATAATAAATTATTTTTTACTATTTTGACTCTATAAGCATTAAGAACATGCTATAGCCAAAAATAAAATTATAATATTGAATATAATAAATTTATAAATGATAAAAGTTACATTTTATTACATTATGGAGATCAAAACTAGTTACATTTTCAACACTCCCTCTCAATTAGGGATGTATTCATAATGACACAATGAGATACTCTCAAGTTGAAATATTCATATAAGAAAGGATTCATATTGATAAGAAACAATGATGATCATATCATCATAGCTAGAATTGTCAAAATTTCAAGCCCTTGACTAACACGCTTTATCTCTCCAATAGATAAAAGCACAATGTCGGGAAGCATAAACTTGGACACCACTGCCTCTCAATGCGCATACCCCACCCAGGTTTTCTGATTGTATGAACTCACAAGAGCATTTCCTAATCCCAAGGAGAATTACTTCCTCTACACCATTCTTTACCAAGTCCATGTATTCAACATAGCACGTTAATCCTAATCAATCACAATACATTACTCAAGAGTGTATGTCCCTGATGCTTATCCAATCCACCATTCTGCCTACTCGTGCTCTTTACTAGGCTTACGACTATTAGTCCTGAGCATATTGCATGACACATGGAGAGCACGCTGTCCAACCTCACTCATTTTCAACCAAGGAGGAGATCACAACTCCCTCTGAAACAGGGATAAAATAACCACAAGACTAATGTTTTCTAAAAAATACTCATTCTTTAAAAGGAACTTCATGAATGAATCAACTACATATTCTTCAATGGAGATTTTTTGTAGCTTCTCAGCTTCTATCTACATCATACTCTTGAGACATAAGCCACTTTGACCTTCCTCGTTCTTTTACAATCTTCAAGTAGCTTTGAATACAACATGTAATCAAATAGTTCATAAAACACCTTATGGATCCAAACTTCTTGATAGTTTATTTTATAGGCCTTGAAACCTTCTCCCTTCATATTTCAATAGATTCTTGCTTCATGTTATTTCAAGAAATCATACAAGTTGACAACCATTTGTAGTATCTTTATAAGCATCAGTATTTTGAACCCAAACTATGTGTTCTTGGATCGAACGAATTAACTATTGATACAACAATATCATAACTCTTCAACTTTTTTCTAAAGGGTATTTACAAAGATTTTTCATCTTGTCTTTTGATCACAAGCTTCTATGGGTTTTCTACCAAACTTAAAGAAATATTGTATCCATCCAAGATAATACAACTCCCTCTTTCTAACATAGGCAAGTGAACTTCTACTACCATCTATTTTACTTCTATGATGCATACTTCAAACTACTTCTTCCTTCTTAATCTTCATGTTTTTCCATGTTCTTCTTACTCTTTCATCTACTAGTCAAGTTTAAATAGTTCTTCTCTTAACCTACAAGCTTTATTAGAAAAATATGAAAGAACAAAAAGGAAAAGTGCATAGGAAAAATAAAAATATTAATCAAAGAAGGAAGATGTAGAGTACTTAACTTTTCGAGGAAGGTCATCTCCCACTAAAACTTGGACCTTTTTCATTAACCTTTTCCTCACATTAGCGTCATGTCATTTTTGTCATCTTCAAGAGCTATATATTATTCCTACATTAGAAATGATTTAATAGGTTTTGTTCCTAAGGGTTTTTTTTGGTCAAAACTTCGCTAGGGTTTATAAACCTTATATGCCAAAGTAATCAAGACTTGTCAACTTACAAATTGCATGTATTACGTGTATACTAATATGTTAATTACAAATCCTACAAATGTCTTTAGCAAGCTCTCTATACGTGGGATATAATTCATTTCATTCCTTCACATTAGAATCCTAGTCATTATATGCAAGGAAAGTATTCAAATGATAACATATCAATGATCTATAATATATCTACATAGGCCTTTTCTATGATGCATTGCTATATTTCAAGAGATCATTATCTTAGCACTATATCTACTGCAATTGATTATAGATGAACACAGTTTATAAGTACCTCTTCTTACCTGTCCATCCTTGCAATCTTTTACGTCACATGAATTTGGCCCTTTTGCAATAGAGATTATCATATTTCTTTAGCAGTGATGCCTCAAACCTTTAGTCATCAAACTAGAATATAGATATTTCGTTGCACTATTACAATATGTTCATAACGTAATCATGCTTCTCATCATGGTACCTCAATTCAAATTTCCATTTCTTATTCAAATATGTCCATAAGTTGTCATATTTTCTTAGGAGCTTCTTCAGATGTATCTTATTACATAGAATTTCTATGAATTACTTAAGTCAACTCATTTTCACTGTAGACCTTGTAATCCTTCATTATGTATATATATGTAGACATGAAGTCTCTAAAGTTTGATTGATCAATGTTGATGCTAGATTTTAGAGATGTCATGTGATTTGGGATCCTTCGATAATTTGAAATGAATTCCTTTGATCCTTGAATCATAGTTCTTCCTCAAAGATCACAAAAATTTGGTCATTCCCATATACTATGTGATGGGATGGGGTCCCCTGGGTTAGTTTTGGGGTAAAAGCCCATGTTTTGTTCTAAATTTTGACGAAGAGATGTAAAGTCTTAGCAAATTGTGGACACGGAGCATGTATTTAGTTAGGAATAAAAAAGGGTTTTTACCCTCATTTATGTAAAGTTGAGTCAGTTTTTCATATTTACCTATGGTCCGTGGACCGTGGGATTGTATAAATAGGTGTGTCTTAGAGAGTCTAAGGGAGATCTATGTCTTTGTCTATGGGTACAATGGAAAAAGTCTTACAGAGTTAGCATAGAGAAGTAAGTCCCAGAGGGGGAAAGGCTCTGCAGATGAGTGTGCAGAGGCCTAGAGTAGTGTCTAAGGCTGAGTGCACAGGGAAGCTTGGAGTTTTTAAACTTATACTAAAGATCAATAAAGGAGAGTGTTGGAGGAATTCATGTGTTTTATCTATTTACTTATGTTATTTATGTTTATAATGTATGCTGTGTTGAAATAATGTTTTTATGGAATATTGACGTATTCGCGCGCGAATCTGCTAGATACGTCTTATTGACTGAATGCAATACATGTTAAGTAATTACGCGAAGATCATAATACATATTGTTATTTTTATCGAGCACTTAGGTAGATCTAAGTAAATGCTGACCTAAGGATAATTTATGGTGCACGTAAGCAGCTAATCCATCTGTTCAAGGTCTGAAAAATCTAGTCATAAACCTTTGCGAACGTCTAGGGGCATTTGAAGGGAGTTGCAGTACCTAGCCCTAAGGGCTTATAGATCTGCATGGAGGCAGATCTAGGGCATAAAATGACATCACATTGATATCTGGATGTGGAAACTTGGTTCCAACATCCCCCCATACTACTTCAAGTGAGACTTCAGTTCGCACTGTGCGGGTTGATGCCAAAAGGGCCAGTAGTGTAGGGTTTTTTTTGGTGCAATTAACTCTGAAGCTAGGTCAAGACCCACTAAGGTAGAAAATGGTTTCGTTGCTAGGACCGAGATCTACTTAAAGAGATGTGTGATGTCACATCACTATAATTCAACCAAAAAGGAAATCGAGAAGTGGTTGGTTAGAAAAGTCCACAAATTCGCGACGCAAGAGAACATGGATCCATGCCTATCAAAAGAAAAATGGTTGGACAAATACTTATACATAGAAATACATGAAATTTTCTTCTGCACCTTCTCGATTGAGCTATACAAGTGGATATCTAAATTGGCAGATGACTAATGAAGGTGGAAGCTTGACAGTCCAATAGCTTGGAATCCAGAATTAGTACAAAGGCTGGAAGCTTTTGAAGACAAGATCATGCGCGTTGTTGATCATTGGGTTGATCGATTCAGAGATGGATTTGTGACAGCGTTTGTGGTTAATACCTCAATCAGCTATAACGATGTAGAGCAACGCTTCTTCAAGGGAATGCAAGGTGAGTATCTAAGACGTTTGAATACCTGGATTAAGATGTTGTTGTGTGGAAAACGATTTATGCCATTACCTTGATGTTCAGAGCTACACAAAGTGGAAAACTCTCTAGAGATCGGGGGAGAACAGGTCTTGAGTATATCCCATTGATTGGCCCTCCTTTGAGTGACGACTAGGGAGCGGTATAGGCTTCAATGCGGAGTGATTTCCAATTGATAAGACAGGGTTTTCATCAAATACCTCATCCATCCACTCCACCTCCACATTCACCTCCACAACATACACCCTCACCCACACAACCACCATCACCACCATCGTTCAACATGTTGAACTCAATAAAACTACAGGTCCTCAAGGGTATAGGGAGGGAAGATATAGATCATTTCTCATTTGTCATGAATGCCATGTGAATCGGGCAACAGATCACTAATGATAACATAAAGAAGGTGCATTTAGTTACTTCCCTACAGGATAGCGCTCTGACATGGTATATTAAGTATTGCACCGAGCATCCTGTAGCAACACTAGTAGAGACTAAGGATGCTTTAAACAAAGAGTTTAGTAAGCCCAAGTCTGACTCGCAGTCAATATTTGGATTCAAGGAAATCACAATGAAGGCTGGTGAAACGCCCTGGGAGTTAGATCAAATATTGAAGTGTGTGATCCACGAAGCTAATGTGCAGCTCACAGACAGTCAACACCGCGAGTGGTTTATAGCCTCGCTCCTGCCTCACTGGAGGGTTGGTTTATCACCAAAAAAGATAGCAACATAGGCAGAAGCCCTTGAAATCATGATGAGGTTGCGTGAAACGCCTATTCAGGACGTGTCTTTGGTAGTTCAAAAATTCACTCACAGTTGCAAAATCTTTGCTTGGAATTGCAGAGCCTAAAAAAATAAAAGGAGGCTAGACCAAAGGTGCGCGAGGAAGTATGGTGCCTCAAGTGTAAGAGCCAGGGGCATGATAAAGATTACTGCCTTATCTTCACGAATTATATCATGGGGGGGGGGGACCAATTCCCCTGAGGCAGGAAGCTCTAGCAGGACCAAGTACGGGGTACATGCTATGGTGCACTATTTGTCAGGTGGTTGGAAAACATGTAACAGATAATTTTCATTTGCTGCAAAAGTTTGTGCAGGAACCACAAAAATTATTCTACGATTTTTGAAAATCGGTGGGCCACAATGAGCGCGACTGCCATAGCTACGCATTAATGATGAAAAGGACACCTATGTATTGAATCCAAGTAGAAACACAACCTCTGGATTAGGGGTGCTTCGGGGGTGTGTAGAGGATATCAAGGGCGCAGATGGGGCCGAGGAGGAGGAAGACGTGGAAGAGGTTGTGGAAAGGTTATTTGTTATAATTGCGGGATGCCAGGACACTACGCATGGGAGTGTCAGAATTAGACGTGCCCATCATGTCAATACTGCACTCACTTTGAACATGATAGAAGAATGCCCTGTGTTGATAGCTAAGATGCAGGAGAAGAAGGCACAGCCTCAACACCCTACCCAAAAATTACAGATGATGAGGACTTAGCCCCATGAGGAGGATCCAAATGTGAATATCATGTTGAGAAGTGGAATCATGAATGGTGACAATAAAGGAAAACAAACTCTTTCACATCCTGAAGATGAACCACCGTTGATGGTTTGAAATTTCGGAGCAACAAGTAACCTAATGTAATGAATCTGGAAGATGATCTACACACCTATGAATATTGCAGAAACCTAAGAGATAAAAAAAACGAAGAGGAAAACAAGCTGAAGAGGATGGATGGTTCCACAAGGCCCTAGAAAAGGAGACTAGTTTTGATCTGGAGCACGCGAAGGAGACGTTTATGGAGGTGAAGAAAAGCTTTTCTGAAGCATCCACCTCAAGCAGTTAGGAAAAATTGCCAGAAACCAACGAGCCTACAGAGGTTGATCCCTATGTGCTTACCACATTCTAGGAGACTTGTATGAAACTACTGCGCGATAGCAAGGCTATGAAAGGGCTACAAGAGTTGATAAACAAGTGTTCTGGTAAGGAATTTGCTCCTTAGGGACATCGTGTAGTTCGAAATATTGGTAAACATAAGGCAAGATCAGGGTGTGAGATGAGGCTCACCACACAAATAGGAGACTATGAGATGGACCAAGTTATTTTGGATCTGGGGTCTGATGCAGACGCTTTGCCTAAACATACATGGGAGAGAATGGGGAGACTTGTGCTGTAGTGATCTCTGATTCAACTGAGGATGGCGAACCAATAGAAGATTATCCCTATGGGACAACTATATGGAGTCACCATAGATATAGAAGGTACGAGCATGCTGGCTGATTCTGAAGTAATGGAGATCGTTGATCATAGTAATTCATATACTCTGCTCCTTAGAATTGATTGGGCCATTAATATGAATGGGGTCATCAACTTGAAGAAGCAGACAATGTCATTTGAAAGGAAATCTCTCTGCATTATAGTACCATTGGACCCTATAGAAGGAGCGCGTTATACTGCACCGATCCATGAATATAAAGAAAGTGATGATGACTTGTATTAGATTTTAAAATAACGACACGAGACCAATATTGGACTAATCCAATGGCTGATGGACAGATTGCATGGCACCACGAAAACTCTTGTACCTTGGATTAAGATGACGAATTGGAGCACTGGAAAAATAGGTTGCACGAAGTATCTATACTGCGCTGCAACATGATGACTAAATCATTGCGCTGTGTGTCATCGAAGGTAATAATTTTACCTTATTATGATGGGTTAACTGACGTAGATAAGCTTTTGGATGCTTTTGAAAGAGAAGTCCATGAGGGTCATCACTTTTAATAACTACATTTAGCGCTACGCCCACATGATGGTGGGGTATGCACAAGGACCACTTTGATGAATGGCGAGATTACAAGAGGATGATGAGGTTGAGATTTGGTTGTCCTAAAGTGTGATTAACTAATAAATATGATGGGAGAAATGATCCATGCAATCATTTGGAAAAATGGACTAAAGCCTACGGACTAGAGCCATAGCTAGAATGGGTTCACTTGTTTTGTCATACTTTAGATATAATCCCTATGAATTGGTACCTAGAAATGGAAATCTTCCATGGCACCGTGGAGTGGGATATCTTAAGGGAAGGATTCTTGATGACATTAACTTTTGAGGATGGGTTTGAAAGAACTAATGAAGCTCTATAGGAGGTTAAGGCAACGATCTTCATAATTCCATAGGAACCTTTGGAATTGGTTTAACCAGATTGGAGCACCCAGCCACGCCATAAACTGGAATTCTATAATGTGACTACTGAGGGGGAGGATGAAGATCCAAGAAATATTAATATACCAGAGATAGAAGGTCACCACGAGGTCGAAGGTCCACATATATAAAACCCAAACATTACCGTGTTGTTGAAGATTAGACAAGTGAACATTGGTACTGAAGCAAAACCAAAATTTGAGAATATCAGGGATTATTAGGATGACACCATAGTGGATAAAGCTGTTGAGTTACTCTGTGAGTACCAGGATATTTTTCGTACAAAGTTTTCAGACCTAAAAGGCATCATAGGCGATTTGGGTGTGATGAAAATAAATTTGAAGCCGGATGCGAAGCCTATTAAGCAGAGACAGTATCACCTTAATAAAAAATACAAGGAAAAGGTTCGCTTAGAATTGGATAAGATGTTAGAGGTAGGCATCATCGAACAAGTTGAAGAGTCTGATTGGGTGAGCCCGATGGTAGTTTAGGAAAAGAAATAGAAAGGAGAAATAAGTATTTGTGTAGATCTAAGAAATATTAATGATGCGTGCAACCATGACCCTTTTCCGACAACATTTACAGATGAGGTATTGGACAATGTCGGAGGGCAGGAGCCCTACTCATTCATTGATGGATTCTATGGATACCATCAGATTAAGATCGTGCTAGAAGACAGGAGCAATGCAACCTTCGCAACATAATGGGGTTGTTTTGAGTATATGGTGATGCCATTTGAACTCAAGAATACACCGACAATATTCTCTCGCGTAGTCATCGCAGCGTTTAATGAATTCATTCACAAGTTCTTGGAGGTGTATTTTGATGACTTGATAGTGTTTGGATTAGTAAAGTGCCATTTAGCGAGTCTACGCCTAATGTTGGATACATGCCGAAGATATTAGACCACGCTAAACTTGAAGAAGTGCTTATTCTACGTCCCCTTTGGGATTTTTCTGGGTCATGTGGTGTGCAACCAAGGACTAATGGTGGACCCTGCCAAGATCATGGTGATAATGAATTTGGAGGCCCTAAGGAGTGTCAAACAGCTACATGCAATGCTGGGCAATACTGGGTATTATCGAAAGTTCATCAAGGCTTATCCTCAGATTATCGCGCCTATGGAGAAGTTATTGAAGAAGGCTGCTACATTCTGTTGGGATGAAGAATGTCAGCGTAGTCTGGATGTATTGAAAGAAAAGATGGGCACCGCATCGATCTTAGTCTTCCCGAATTGGAAGAAGGAATTCCATGTGCATGTTGATGCCTCATGTATTGCATTGGGAGCAGTGCTAACACAGGCTGGTGAAGGAGAGATGGATCACCCTATAGCATTTGCAAGCAGGAAATTATCAAAGGCTGAGAAGAATTACTCAAAATTAGAGCACGAAGGATTGACTATGGTGTACGTGCTACAAAAGTTAAGGCAATATCTGTTGGGTGAACATTTCAAGATGTACATGGATCATTCCATCTTGAAATACCTAGTTAATAATTGTGTGTTGGGGGGGGGGGAGATATGAATATGGCTATTGCTATTTCAAGAATATGACTTTGAGGCAATTGTGAAGCCAGGAAGGTTGAATGTAGGACCTGCCCATTTATCCCGGATTGAAATAGGGGAGGAGCCTACTAATTTGGAGGAAGGGCTGCCCGATGCGCATCTCTTCACGGTGCACGTAGAGGATAACGATTTTGCAGATATTATCTAGTTTTTTACTATAGGGACAGCTCCAATGGGATACACCAGTCAACAAAAGAAAGAGTTGGTAGTGTGTGCGACAAATTTCTCAGTAATTGCGGGACATTTATATAAGATGGGTGCAAATAATATTCTCCGATGGTATGTGCCCAATTTTGAATGAAATAGAATCCTCGTTGAAGTTCATGGAGGAGTTTGTAGGAGGACATTATGCAAGAAGGGCAACGACGCAAAAGATTTTTTTCGCAGGGTTGTGGTGGCCTACGCTACATAAAGACTCTAAAGCATATTGTAGAGCATTTGATGCATGTTAGAGAATGGGCAGACCATCGCGGAGGGAAGAGCTTCCATTAAATCCTCAAGTATCACTTCAGCCATTTTAAAAATGGGCAATTGACATTATAGGACCGATTCAACCCCCGGGCAAGAATACACGGGCACGCTATATCATCATCGTGATAGAATACCTAACCAGATGGGTGGAGGCACAGATCAGCTAAACTATTGTTTGAGTACCTATTAACCAGGTTTGGTTGCCCAAGAGTATTGATTAGTGATAGTGGTACGCACTTCCTCAATGAAATGATTAACACGTTGGCCGAAGATTTCCAGGTTTATCATAAGAAGAGTACACCATATCATCCCCAGGCCAATGAAACAATTGAGGCCTTCAATAAGATCTTGGAGAAGACGCTGACAAAGATTTGCAACGTGCATCGGAATGATTGGGACGTGCGTGTACTAGCGGTATTGTGGGCATGTAGTACGACTTGCAAAAAGCTAAGAGGTCAGACCCCTTTTGATTGGTCTATGGCATAGAAGTTGTGATGCCTATGGAATATATCATGCCTAGTCTACGCATAGTAGCTTTCACAGGGATGGCGAACCACAGAAACTTGGAAGAATGGCTTGCACAGTTGATGGAGATCGAAGAAGACAGATTCTTATTTGGATTCCATCAACAAGTGCAAAAGAAGCATGAAAAATCGTGGCATGATCGACACATCAAGGTGTGCACTTTCATAGTAAATGACTTGGTTTTATTATATGATAGTAAGTTCACTAAGTTTCCAAGAAAGTTTCAAATGCACTGGATGGGGCCATATGTCATCAAAGAAAATACCAATGGAGGCACAATTCAGCTAGAGCAGCTGAATAAAGAACCTTTTCCAGGAAGGGTGAATGGAAGACGATTGAATCCATATACAGGAGATCCAGATCAATGACTATATGATGGTAGGACAGTCTTAGTGCTTTAGGCAACTGCAAGGGAGCACGAGACTATAAAATACACTGCCCAGTTGTGGGGACTATATGGCAAGGGATCTATGTGCAAAACGACGATTCCACAGTATCAGAAGTTGCGCGCAGGGAGTTGCGCTATGAAGGGAGATACCATGCAACAAAGTTAGAAAGTGACCGTTAGAGTCACTGTTATGATTTGACAACCAGGAGACGGTTAAGAGGAGCAGGTGGGTGCATTTAGGGCTACAATATTTGGATATCTACCACCAAATTAGCATTAATGGATGAATTTTTGTTGGAACAGTCGAATTTCAATTCAAAATTCCATATAAATTACGCGTGATGGTCCAACAGAGAACACTTTGCACCCTTAGAGTTTTTGAGTTGTGGTGTTTGTCGCTTATGAATCGTGATTTCATTGAGGATTTGATCACAAGCCCCACATTCGATAATTTGCCCGAGTTAACTTAGAAATTCATCTGCGATACCATGTTAGGACCAGGCCTCAATGAGAGTGCAAGCACTACAGGAATTGTCACCTCCGAAGGAGCTACTCTAGAGGTTGTGAGCATGGAGTCTCCAGCTCCTGTGCCTATGGCATGGAGGTCACTAGTCCAAAGCCTACACTTGTACGAGAGACCCAAAAGACGAAAAAAGACAAGTAGAAGAGACCGGTTCTAGTGCGCGAGTCACCTAGGAAGCATATTGCCCCCTAGACGTAGAAGAAGGACAAGAAACCTGAGAAGGTTCTTGATTTGGAAGCTGAACAGGGCACCAAAGATATAGACATTAAGGGAGCGGATCCTATCACCAAGTTTCCTGAATATATCCCTCCACGAAAAGGGAAGGTGAAGGACCCCAATGACCCGAACTTGGAGAAGTTCCTCATTCACATGGCCCTATTGCCAGAGAAGATAACCTTCTATTGGTTATGCCTAGCATAGATCCCTCTGCTAAAAACGGAATATTGGGACCTGGCTGACCATGAGATGTTCCCTCACCTCTCGACAGAAAATTATATGAGGCGTTTGTATTACCCCAAATCTAGTCTCATTGAGTTGGAGACGGTTGAATGGATCTGTGGAGTGGATAACTACCAGTTGTTAAACCTATTGTGAGTGCCCCACTACCACCGCAGTAATATTAACACCACCTGTGTGCAGAAAGTAGTCATTGTAGTGCATGATGGTTGCTTATGGCTTGGTGTGCCTATACCCATCATGGATATGCTCATCCATGGGATCACGAACTTGCCGCATGAGGGTTTGAATTCGGCCAAGGAGTTTGGCGGAAAGGCAGGTGAAAGAGACTTGGCGAAGAAGATGAAAAATAAGTTTGAGCTTGTGAAGAAGTCACCTAGCTATTCCATCATGTCCATCAATGATCATGCAATGAAGATTGCTACCCAAATACTAGTCGGAAAGGTTATGACGAAGTGTCACGCGGACGAGATTCTGGCGCCTATGGTATTGTTAGCTGCACAATGCACGGAGGGCATGCAGTTTAACTGGTCATAATATTTATGTAGTGAATTTCTTGAAAATTGTCGCGAGGTCCAAGATGAGAGCAAGCCCTTCCACTATGCATGTTATTGCTATCCATCGTGCTAGTCGCATGGGAGCTACCGGAGGATAGCCAGTTTCCTCCATTGAGGGAAGGATTACCGGAGGCCATGCAGTTCACCTACCTCTAGACCATGAAGGAACCCGCACGGGTCACAGAGATGAATATCTCATTGGTGTTGATGAAAGTGAGCTTCTGCATGGCCATAGACTAACGCCCAAGGTTGTCCCCAACCTTGTATGAGCAACTGTCCACGTATCCTATGTTCAAGGTAGATTTTCATTACATCTACATTCAGGCACGCAAGGACCCACAACAGAAATGGTTTTATTTATCACATTTGGTCACTGATGATGCCATATAGGAAGTGATCAAGCATTGGCCAATAGATTGGCACTCCCCATCTAAATTAGATACAGGTTCCAGCAAAGGCGTGGGGAGCTCAAACAAGAAGAAAAGAAAGGATGCAGCGAAACAGGCGGTGTAAATAGGAAGTCAAAGAGAAGGCTCAAATGGACAAGGAGTGTTCTACAAAGGACTAGGCCAAGCAACAACAACGTGATTCCGAGTGTAGTGGAAAATATCCTTCGCCCAAAACCGAGGAGAAAGAGTAGTCTGCACACGGCGGTGGCGGAGATAAGGGGAAGAGAACCCCATTTCAGCTAAGAAAGCACAGAGAACAACACCAGCAAGAGGGTTCCCACAAAAAGACAAAGTCAGCTAAAATCAAGGTGGATCCCATCACCCTGACAGAGGGCAATCTCAAAAATATCAGTGACAAGGTGCGCGACACTACAGCTGAACTATTGTAGCAATTCAAGCAATAGTACATGCAGTTGCTAGGAAATGTCTAAATGGATCTGCGTGAATTGCAAATCCAAACTAGCCGAATATAGGTGGGCGCAGGTCAAGTTAGCGCCACACAGATGAGCCTGGCACCAGGGACAAGTCAAGCTACAGAATGAGTAAGGACAATGGACCTTAGAATAGTTCCTCTTCCAGAAGGGTCCTTAAGTGCAGAATCGGTTGATGATAAGATCAACATTAGTACCCTTAAGAACATCGGCCTAAATATTGCAACGCTCCCCATTGAATTTCTTCATGCACTACAGGTAGGAGTGACAGTGGAATTGAGAGCACAAGAGCAGCACACTATTAGTTTAATAAGAGAGTACCGGGTGAACAATTAAAAAATGTTCACCAAGAAGATGCAGGACCTAAAAGAAATGGTTACTATCTAGGCGCAGGGCTCCCAGCTGGCGGCCGCGGTTGCAGAGGCATGCAGAACAGTACCGGAGTTGCACATACCTAAGGATGCATAACCATAGGCTAAGATTCAAAAGCTAGTTGCAGGCATCCATGAGGCAAAGGCTGAAGTTGCAAGAGTTAAATTTGAACTCAACATTAAAATAATGGAGCTTCAGCAAAAATCATAGCCTTCGACTCCGCCCGAGGTCAAGGAACAGCGCAGTGCCACCATCAAGGAAGGGATGGCTACTATGGATGTCCCAGTCGTTGACTGCACATCTTTGTTTGAAAAAGTGATGGAGTTGGTGATGACCCTGTAGGAAGATCCCAACCTATAGATATTGAACACAGAGATCCATGAGCTCAAAAAGTAGTATGACAAGGTTAGGGCGACAACATGCTCAATTTCTACAGTGTAATGCCTTGCCAAGTTGTAGGAGGGGAAGCAGCTCCTCACACAGGTGGAAGCAGCTCATAAAAAAGAGGTAAAGCTTAAGGCCAAGTTGGGTCCTTGGTTGGAAGAAGCCTATCAAGTATCAACCAACATCAAGGAGAAGCTGCTGAACTTGCAACTCACACAACAAAAGATCATGTTGGTCGGTGAAGGACTAGCTATAAAGCAGCTCATTGAACAAATAAAGTAGGCAACTACACAGAGCATCGTTGAGGTCATAGTTGTGTAGCTGGAGCTAGAGGAGCTTCACAGAAAGTTCACCACAGCAGTCGAGTGACTCGAGGGTCAGTCACGACCTTTGTGTTGGGGGCCTATTGGGATGGGGTCCCCTGAGTCAGTTTTCAGGTAAAAACCAAAATTTTGTTGTAAATTTTGATGAAAGGATGTAAAGTCTCCACAAATTGTGGATGTAGAGTGTGTAGTTAGTTACGAATCAAAAAGGGTTTTTACCCTTGTTTACGTAAAGTTGAGTTATTTTTTGAGATCTACCCATTGTCTGCGGACCATGGGATTGTATAAATAGGTGTGTCTTAGAGAGTTGAAGGCAGATCTATGTATTTGTCTATGGGTATGACAGAAGGAGTCTTAGAGAATTAGCACAGAGAAGTATGTCCTAGAGGGGGAAAGGCTCTACATCTAAGTGCGGAGAGGCCTAGAGTAGCGTCCCTAGCTGAGTGTGCAGACCTCTGCGGCTGAGTGCACAGGGAAGTTTGGAGTTTGTAAACTTATAGTGAAGATCAATAAAGAAGAATGTTGGAGAAATTCATGTTTTTTATCTGTTTACTTCTGTTATTTATGTTTACAATGTATGATGTGATGAAATAATGTTTTCATGAAATATTGATGTATTGGTGCGTGAATCTACTGGATATGTCTTATTGAATGAATGCAATACATGTTAATTAATTATGTGAAGACCATAATACATACTGTTATGTTTATCGATAACCTAGGTAGATCCGAGTAAATTATGACCTAAGGATAATTTATGGTGCATGTAAGGAGCTAATCCATCTGTTTAGGGTCCACAAAATCTAGTCATAAACCTTCGCGAAGGTCTAGGGGGCTTCAAAAGGGAGTTGTAGTACCTATCCCTAAGGGCTTATACATCTACGTGGAGGTAGATCTAGGGCATAAAAGGACATCACATTAATCTCTGGATGCAGAAACTTGTTTCCAACATCCCCCCATACTACTTCAGGTGAGACTTTAGTTCACGTTGCATGGGTTGATGCTGAAAGGGGTAGTAGTGTAGGGTTTTGTTTGGTGCAATTGACTCTAAACCTAGGTCAAGACCCACTAAGCCAACATTATGTACGTCAAATAAGGTGATATTATAAAAATGTTATAGGTTTTTTATCCATTATAACATGCTCAACTTCATATTATACTTAGCACATAATGATCCTTAGATATCAAACTTCTATCATTTGTATACATCCCTCAGGTCTTAATGTGCCTTAGAGTTTGTATAGAAGTAATTGCTATAGAAAAACTTAAGAGATACCCACATTACCACAAAATTCACTAATATAGAACCACATTAATTCATAGAAGTTTTCATAAATAATTTCATCATTTGATTATTTATAAAGACTTTGGATATAGTCTGGTGTCAACATAGAGGTCTCGGCTTTCCATAGTAAGCTTGGGTCCCTCGGAAAATTGTTTCCAAAAAGCCAATTCTTTAGAGATATTTCATACCATTCTTCAAGCCTTAGGAATATACTCCATTATGTTACAAGCTTCAGAAATGTTACTCACATTATTTCATGCTTCAAGGATAGACTTCACACTATTTATACCTTGGAGATACTACAAAGACATTGTTACTTAGAGGGAATAGATTCTTCTTCTATTATCGACTTCCAAGAGTGAGTAGCTGCTACTTTAGGCATGTATTATTGACCTTTATGACATAGTATGCAACCTCTATAGAGTAGACATGATCAATTCTATAATTTTCTTGGATTCTTGAGAGGTTCCTCATACAAATAACAAATTGTCCTATATTTCAGCCTTCAATCTTTTGCATTTTTGTAAACATGGAGAATTTGACGTCATTTACTTTGGATATTTGAAATTTTTAGTTCTCAGAGATTTATAATTTGATCTCAACATCGTTCATGTAATTGGTACATTGATCTTAGCTTGTTAGGTCCTCTTGCATACAAGTATTAGTCCTGATTAGGACTTCTTCAATGGTGTTCCTGCCTTCACCACAACTCTGATACTATCGAGAATCCAAGTGTAGAGTAGATTACGCTTGATTTCTCTTCTTAATAATTACTTATGTATGTTATATATTTTCTTATTAGTTATTATTTTATCTTGATCGAGAAATTATACAAATTTTTAAAAACAAAAGGATCACAAAAAGACAAGAGACATGAGAAATTAGGCTCCAAGCTAGGTGAACCCATACGGATAAAAAATAAACAATACTTCTCTTATAGAACGAGATAAAAATGAGATATCTAAGACCAAGACGAAGGTCCAACATTTCCACCAAAATTTCAATTCCAACCCTCGTCTAAGTCACCTCCAAATCTAGTCAACTCTAGTCAAAGTCAATGATAGTCAAATTATCCAAATCTGTCATCTTCCTGAAATTTTTATACTGTCCTGAAATTTCAGCCCTGAAATTTTGGGTCTACAATAGTCACAAAAATTTTGGCATTTTTCCACATAAATTACATTGCACACGTATCAGCTTTCACTAGGTCTAATATTCAGTCAAACATAGAATATTCTTCTTGCTTTTGACATTGTCCTTCTCTCTCTTTTGACTTGCTTTGATTCCTATTCTTTGTTGGTTTCAAATGTATTCTTGATGGTAGAATGATGATATCGAACACAATTGAACTTGCCACTAATATATAGTTGTCCAGGAGGTTGAGTATGTGGCTCTTAGAGGCCCAGGATGAAATTTTCCCTAGGAGTGTTGACTTGACAATTTTGGTGGACTTTGATTAAATATAAAAAATAGTTTTCTTTTCTTTCAAAAGTCTAAATGGGACTGAATCAAGTACATTACATTTTTGACTTGTAATAAATGGTTTTGTACTCCTTTGACTCTATAAGCACGAATAACATGCTTTGACCAAAAATAAAATAATTATAATGAAGGTAATAGATATATCAATAATGAAAATAACATTTTATTACATTATGAAGGTAGACACTAGTTACATTTTCAACACTAACATACTCGATTTTATATATAATATTGTTCTATTTTACTCTTACTAAGGTTATAACATGACCATAGACATGCTAGTAACATTAAACATAAACCTCTGTATCTTATTCATATTTGAACGTATTATTATTTTTCAACTATATCGAACTTATCGTATGTGCGAACTTTTGAATATATTGCATTCACCCACATATTAATATTTAAATTTCTCAAATCATCATTTCAATGCGGGATATATATTTCATCATTCCTATACTTTAAAATCGATGTGGTTTATAATGTTTATATGAGTTTCTCTAGATTGTCCCATGTGTATACATGTCACCCTTTTATGCTTACACAATTATCTTCTCAACCTACGTAAAACACAATTTCAATGCAATTTCTTGAATCAACAATGAATAAAAGATTAGGGGTTTTCTCCAATTTAATGACTACTTTGATAGCCTCTTGTCCATTCATTCATTTTATGGTTTATGCTCTGTGACTTTACTACTCTGCATCTAATTCAAGGGTCTTTTCTATTAGGAAATGGCAAGTAAGGGAATAGGTTTTTGTCTCCAGAGTCACTGTATCATTAATTCCTCTAGGAATAATATTGACTGTTTGATTTTTTTAGGGTTATACCAGAGGTAATCCTTTGGTTATGTCGCTTGTTGTTGGGAAAAGTATCCAATACGGAATGACCCTATCCCACTCTAAGGGTGATAGTACCTCAGCAACAACCGAATGCAAAGCTATTCAAGATTACTTCTTTATGAAATGTAAGAGAGGGGAGAAAGAGATCTACTAACCGTTATCTTCCGCTAATGATTGATCCAATCTTCTCTCTTTGCTGCTTGCTCCCAGCTCCTTGCTCTTTCACTGGCCCAGCTACACCAAGATCCTGCAAAATGACAAGAGAGGGAAACTACAAGAAGCATACATTCATAATTGATTCAAGGATTAGAATAAATCAAATATACAAGTATCAATACGCCATTGAGACACATGCATATAGAAGAACCTCAAATGCTTTATTAATGGAAGAAGTAAAGTTCTGAGAGTGTTACAACCATAAGAGGCCCAATCCAGCAACACCTCCCAGTAGAAAGAAATCTCCTCTTCACCTCCTTCAAGCAAATCACCCAATAGTTCTATACTCAAACCAACAACACTTCCTTACATTCACAAGATTCCCTCCTCCTTAGACCTCATGAGAGAGATCTATATATAGGATATTTGGAGAAAGGATGAGTCAGCTTGAGCTTGGCATGGAGTTGACTAGTGTCCTCTCCCACTTCAGTTATTCTTCAGTTCTTGAGTCCACTTGGAGGTTCTTGCTTCCACTTGGAGATCTAGATCCTCTTACTCATCACAAGGCGAATTCTCTGATCCAAGTGTCATTTTGGAAGCTTCCTGGGCATTTGACACCTTGAGGAATGACTGTGCCACTTGGCCAAACTCGCCCAGCGCAGGTAGCCTTCATTTCTTTTGACATTCAGTGCAGGTACAGAGTGGAGCAGTTGACATTCAGCGTAGATGCTCAGTGGAGCAGTTGACATGATCCAGAATTAGCTTGTTTTTTAGTGTTTTCAGGTGGAGAACTGATATTTAGTGTTGTGGTTTGCTGACCTTGTTCCTCTAGGGGTAGGAACAACATGTTTAGGGACTTTGGATCCCTTAGATTATTGACATTTCATGCTTCATGCTGTAAGGCACAAAAATGTCTATAACAGTTGCCCCCTAAAGTATGAGGTCATTTATCGGGTGAAATGCTTTATCAGGAGGATCCGAAGTTCATTCAATCGCTGAGAGGTAACCTGTAATAAAATACAATACAATACATTATTTTTCATTCTGCTTTCATGATCTAGCTGAGGCGGGCATTCCCATGCTCAGCTTTATAAATTCATTTTGGTACATCGAACAGACGATCGTCTGATGGTAGACTGATAATTCTCTGCTGAAATTATCATCCTTTGAGTAGGATGATCATCTGCTGCAATGATGTACATATCAAATGTCTTTATATTTCCTGAATATATATCGCAGCCCGGATGGATGAAATTAGATCCAGGGTCTTCAAACTCATTCGATCTTCACTCTAAGTACAAGTCGATCCATGTGAGAATTGCGCTGAAGTCGAACATGGAAAGACGTCGCTTGATTACCGGTCAATAATGTAAACCGTTAACAAGCGCGAGAGGAATCACCGATAATGATAATGACCCTCAAGGTACTGCAGTACAATTCACGTGGTGTGAATAAAGGACTTGGCGTCGAACACCACGCAAAATCTTCTGGTCGAAGGTCATTGATGTATACTTGTCGCCGGAAGTGAGAAACTTGCCATTGAGGCATGCAAGCTTCAAAGTACTGGGGGGTTTGTCCCTAGATCAACTTCTTGGATAATGAGCTGAAGTCGACAAGAAGTGATACGTCAAAGGAGGGCCTTAATGAATCCCACATCAGTGACACGGAACGGAGCTAATGATTTTAGTGGAGGTGAAAACAATCTCTGAAATATGATTCAGGGTGGCGATCATGGGTGGATGAAGGATAATGTATGGCAATGGATGGGACATGGTTGACTCTTTCTGAACAACATCTCTTGAACATATAACGACACTGATGTGATGGATCGGTAGCATTACCCCAAATGTGGATGTTTTGGCGAAGACCATGGTGATGAGTCCGGTGAATGAAACAACCCAACCCGATGTGATACGGAGGACAAAGTGTCATGTTCAAGAGCGACTTGCTACCATTAAAGCTTTGAGGTTCTCCTAATTTTTCCCCAGTCATTTCTGACCAGTACCTCTTTATTTTTGTCAAGCTTGAGGAGGATAACATATGCTTGTTCTATAACTTGCCCTTCGGGCAAGCCCATCGCTATGTTTTAACGAGCCTAGCGATAGGGAAACTCGTTCTCGTCTAAAGACAAGTTTGTCGCTATTTAATCATTTTAACGAGTCTAACGACAAGGAAAACTCGGTCCTTTTCATTTTTAGAGAGTCTGAAAAGGTACAGAAAGTCAACTCCAAAATTCCTTTTTCGTCATCTAATCCCTTAAGTCCGAAAAAGTATAAAACAATACAGAAAGGATGAGTTTTCGATAACTTTAACGAGCCGAATAAAACAAGCGCTCAACCTTTTTGTGTAATAATCCCTCAGGTCCAAAAAGATTAAAATCTAGAAGAGGGATAGCTCTTCCGGTCACTTTAACGAGCTGGAAGGCCAAAACTCGGCAAACTTTTCATATTTTACGACTCAGGAGAAAAGAGCTCAAAGAAGACTCGTCTTTTGAGGAACGAGTGATAAACAGGGATAGCAGCAGATTCGAGGTACAGGTTGGAATTTTCCAATCACGGCAGTGTCACAAGGATGGCTAGGTGAAATCACTCTTCGCAGCTGTTCCTCAAAATAGGTAAACAATCATATGGGGGTGAATGATCGGCCAAATGGAATGGAGGTGGCAGGTGCAAACACGACCAAGGCTTTTTATGGCTAATAAATTTACGATCACAATGGTTATTTACCGAAATAGGTTCATTTTTTAATGAGCTTGAACTCTGGAGGAAACTCTTTCTCACGCTTTTCTATTTTTTAACGAGCATAAATTCTGTGGTAAAACTGCTCGATATACCAGTCATAAGATAAGAATGTCTCCTGTGAGATAGCTATTTTTTATGGAGCTTTATCTCACGAAGCTATGCTCCTCATATCCTTTCTTTATGCAAGTTTGGAAACGGCTAATCCTATGAGTTTAAAGGGTTAGACCTACAGGTTTAAAGGGAGGACCTAAAAATTTAAAAAATAAATAGTTGTCCCTTGCTTGCACTCCAAAAGGTTGCATGCCCCTAGGTATAAGATAGAGTTTCAAGGTTACCCCTACTTCTTTCCGCCAAAACTTTCGTTTCACCGAGAGAGGCATACCTCTTTCTGGTTACCCAAAGATTGTTTTGTTAACACCATCAAACGAAAACATCTCCTCGGCACTGTCTATCGAAGTAGACAATGGTGAATGACCTTTGTCAAACAAGTAACCTTGACAAAAGAATCCTATTCCAGAACAACCCCTCTTCCTTCTTCGGACGGGGTACGGACTAGTCATATTCTTTCGCGGAAATTCTACCTTATACCCAAGGTTTCCTCTGCCCGAAGCAGACCAGGATGCATGCCCCCTGGGTTCCAGTCCCATCTTCCTGAATCACTCGCACTCATCGGGAAGGAGGACTGGGGGTGGAGATATTTCTTGGGTGAATAGACCATTGAGGGTTGGTATGTGACTTTTTGCGATGCGTGATCCCGGAAATGAAAGTTGGTCTACGAGCTTGACCATTCTTCCTTCGTGTGGAAAACACATTACTCTAAAGAGTGAGGAGACTATAGCTCCCATGCAATATATATAGTCTCGTCCAAGGAGTAGGTTATAATCAAAGGGTCCTTGAACGACCATCACGTTCATTTGAACGGTCTTCCCTTTCAATGTAACAGGTACATTGGGGAGGATCCCTAATGGTCGACTGGTTCCTTTATCAAAACCCGAGAGATTTCTTATCTCAGGCAAAAGCTCCGGGGAACCCAGTGCTTTCCAAGCAATAGAGGAAAGGATACTCACAGATGCCCCTTCATCAATGATAGTTCCAGCCATTACCATTCTGTAGATTTGGACCATGATTCTGAATGTTATACTGGCTGGCAACCGGGGTCTGCCTAGTTGGTTCCAATCAAAGGATACAACCAGGTTGCTTGGTGGTGGGACCGAATACACGGCCGGATATGACCCTGACGATGTTCCTTCCTGCGATAAAGGAATGGGCGCATTGCCCTGATTCTCATCAGAGTCTGTGTTGATGAAAAGAATCTGGATGGTGTCATCCTTATTCTCTTCAGTGAGGGTGTCATTTGAAGATGAATCTTCAGTGACGGTGTCATTTGAGGATGAAACCTCTGAAGGAAGAACCGGGTCAACTGCCGTATCGACCTTTAGACTTTCGTCTGGTCTGGATTCAGTAGGTTCATTTTCAATGACTGACGCTTCAGCTGACCACTTGAGCGGGCCAGCTGTATTTTCAACCAACGAAGGACTTGGCACGAGTTTTTTGTATCCAGGAGAAAGTCTCAACGGTGAAACCGGGCGATCTTCCAAAACTCTCTTCGCTTCGTCTAAGAAGGGACAACGGTGGATGGCGTGATCGCCTTTACACAGTTTGCAGGGGGATCTTGCTCCCCCTCTTTGTCTTGAACCTTCACTTTCGCTGGTTGACGGTAAGCATTCAACATGGCTATCAGAGGTTGATGCTCCCGAATTGTGCAACCGAGGGGACCAGTCCCTTAGTATCCGGGGAATATAGGGACAATCTCTATGGAAGTGGTCTCCTCTACATATGACACATGGCGATTTAGGCCCGGTCTGTGCTATGTGTGGATTTTTGTCAGATGTCTTTTGGTTGCCCCCAGTCGCCTTAGGCTCCTTCTTCTTCTTCTCCTTCTTCTCCATGGGAGCTTGGCTTTTGCCGGCTCTACCTTGCGAAGATGAAGGATTAGAGGAAGAGTTATAGGAAGTAGAAGGTTGGTGGGCAGCTCTAGACTGATCTAACTGTTGACTCGACTGTTCAGGAACCGTGGTGTTCTGAACTACATTGGTTGAGAATAGCCAAATTGGCAGGCCAATTGTCAGTCCTGGAAGCGACAATGTGGCCATGTGGGGCGCACCAACTTCTCCCCAAGAGGAGAAAGGACTAGGATTTCCATCATGTGGAATTCCTTGGTTGGGGCGTTCCATGTTCTCAACCTACAGATCAACGTAGGAATAGGAGGTGATTATGTTCCGTTTAAAATAAATTTTATAACGACGCTTTAGACACAACTTGATTTTTCACTTTTTAAGAGTCGAGAAAAAGCTAAAGATGACTCTAGTCTCCTTCGATGTTTTAACGAGCCTGAAGTGACAAATGCTCGGATGGACTTTTTCAGTTATAGAGTTTGAAAAAGGCCAAAAGAAACTGCTCTGGAGTTCTAGGCAGAGGGTGTGCCAAACTTTTCGCAAAACCACAGAATACGTTTTACGGTACGAGTGGTCGATCTTCGTGAATGCTATGTTCACTGCATTGCGATCAGTAGGGCGGCTGACACGGTTTCCTATGGATAAAGGCTTTGTTCCTATATGGGTCTCCCAATATATACGCGACGGTACATGGGAGCACAAGTCCGTATTCATACTTATCGCTTCACCATGGAGGAATCACCCAACCACTCAACGCTAAGATATCACGTTTAACGACGCCGGAACACGTCTCTAGCTTAGACTTCTATGTGTTTGCGTTATGTTTCAATGCGTTGTTATGTAAATTCAATTTATTTTAAGGTTGATCTTGTTTAGCAGTTTGCCTTTATGGATCACCATGAGATGTATGATAACACTCCTAAATGCAGTCTAAGATGATAAGCAAGCTTTTCAATCTTTCAACTTTGAAAATCTTAACTACTGAGGGAAAAGAAAGACAACATCTTCTCACACAGATCATAGAGCACACACTAATGCACTTTTTCCTAAATCAACATGCAAACTGTCATAATGCACATGCACAATGCAGGTATTTCTTTTCTCTTTCTTAATGTTGGTGCGATACAAAAAGAAAGCTGTTGTATAATTTTGAATTCAATTTCAAGTGAAAGCAAACAAGCTTGTCCAAAATCAAAAGAAACCTTAAGATTTACTTGTTTCGACACTAGAAATATATAAATTCAAACCATATGAGGAAAGCAAAAGTTCAATCAGCTATGAATAGCAAACAAACTAACTCTTAAGATCAAAACGACACTTTATCACAGGTCTAGATCTAAGAGGCCACAGCAAGACTAGTTCACTTTCGTTATGGGAAACTGCAAATGATGTAAGAAATACACAAAGAACAAATACAGTTTCTTTATACAACCGAGGCGGAATAGTGGCAGGGAAAGTTGGTTTCAGATAGGTACATTGACTGGTAACAGGCTGCAAAAACAAGGGTGAAAACAGGGCAAGAAACAGCAGGAAACCCCAGTAGCACAAGGCAAGACTAGTTCAGTGCAGGTGATACACTGTCAGTTTGACATTCAGCGCAGGTAGTCCCTTCGGGAACTGCGCTGAAATGCAGACAGCCTTCACACAGCCTGCACTGAAGAACGAAACTTTCGTTTCTCTTGGTTTCCGGGTCACAGATTGCTCAAAAATTCACAGTTTTTGGCCAAATCAGAAGCTATCAGTCAAGTACACACTAAGGGATGAAAAGGAGGATGAAAAGCTATCACTAAGAGCTTATTAGAGTCCTTGTGGATCAGCTCTTCAAATCATAAACTTGCCTAGAAACTGAGCTAGAGTAGCTGCCCTCTACTTTGCATTTGAAAGATCCAAATGCAGTTCGATTCGGTACTCCCTTTGTTTATGAAATGAATAGCAAAAAACACAAACAAACAACAAGATACGTTCCCCAGTGGAGTCGCCAATTTGTTGTTGGGAAAAGTATCCAATACGGAATGACCCTATCCCACTCTAAGGGTGATAGTACCTCAGCAACAACCGAATGCAAAGCTATTCAAGATTACTTCTTTATGAAATGTAAGAGAGGGGAGAAAGAGATCTACTAACCGTTATCTTCCGCTAATGATTGATCCAATCTTCTCTCTTTGTTGCTTGCTCCCAGCTCCTTGCTCTTTCACTGGCCCAGCTACACCAAGATCTTGCAAAATGACAAGAGAGGGAAACTACAAGAAGCATACATTCATAATTGATTCAAGGATTAGAATAAATCAAATATAAAAGTATCAATACGCCATTGAGACACATGCATATAGAAGAACCTCAAATGCTTTATTAATGGAAGAAGTAAAGTTCTGAGAGTGTTACAACCATAAGAGGCCCAATCCAGCAACACCTCCCAGCAGAAAGAAATCTCCTCTTCACCTCCTTCAAGCAAATCACCCAATAGTTCTATACTCAAACCAACAGCACTTCCTTACATTCACAAGATTCCCTCCTCCTTAGACCTCATGAGAGAGATCTATATATAGGATATTTGGAGAAAGGATGAGTCAGCTTGAGCTTGACATGGAGCTGACTAGTGTCCTCTCCCACTTCAGTTATTCTTCAGTTCTTGAGTCCACTTGGAGGTTCTTGCTTCCACTTGGAGATCTAGATCCTCTTACTCATCACAAGGCGAATTCTCTGATCCAAGTGTCATTTTGGAAGCTTCCTGGGCATTTGACACCTTGAGGAATGACTGTGCCACTTGGCCAGACTCGCCCAGCGCAGGTAGCCTTCATTGCTTTTGACATTCAGTGCAGGTATAGAGTGGAGCAGTTGACATTCAACGCAGATGCTCAGTGGAGCAGTTGACATGATCCAGAATTAGCTTTTTTTTTAGTGTTTTCAGGTGGAGAACTAATATTTAGTGCTGTGGTTTGCTGACCTTGTTCCTCTAGGGGTAGGAACAACATGTTTAGGGACTTTGGATCCCTTAGATTATTGACATTTCATGCTTCATGCTGTAAGGCACAAAAATGTCTATAACATCGCTGCATTGATTTTTAAGTTGTATCAATTCTACAATTCATTATAGTTTAATTCTTTGTGCACTAATTGTCTTTGTCTTGGCTTTATTAGGTGTTTGTTTTTATATTCAAGGTGTTTCTGTTGGGACAGGGTCCTCTAGGGTCAATTTTGGGGCAAAAGCCCAAGTTTTATTGTGAAAAGTGTAAATTCTCTACAAGTTGTGGTCATTGAGCATGTAGATAGTAAAGTGTCATGAAAGGTTTTATCCTTCTTCTATGTAAATTGTGTTGGATTTTATAGATCTACCCATGGTCCACAGACCATGGGATTGTATAAGTAGGAGAGTCTTAGAGAGTCTACAACATAACGAAGATGATGAAGATGAGTGTAATGGGTCAGTAGAAAAGGAGTGAAGAAGTCTTAGAGTAGAAGAGAGGCTCTGCAGCTGTGTGCGCCAAGGCCTAGAGTAGAGTTTGCAGCTGAGTGTGCAACGAAGTCTTAAGTCTGCAAACAAAACTAAAGTATTAATAAAGAGATTATTCCAGAAAATCTTATGTTTGTCTATTTACATCTATTATGAATGAATGCACTATTATGTTATGATGAATGATGGGTTTATGAATTAATACTGTATTGATGCATGACTTTACATAATTGATGTTGTTATATGAATGCACTTAATATTAACTGTTTACACGAACCATATCTTATTTTGAGTTAAAGTTCTCAATGCTTAGGTTGATCTTGGTAAATAAGGGATTAAGAGTAATTCCAGAGGCGCGAAATAAGTTGATTCACCTATTTAGGGTCTGCGAAATATAGTCGTGAACATTCATGGAGGTATAGAATCTGATGAAGGGAAGTTATGTCGATAAGCCCTAAAGGATTATAGAGCTTCGTGAAGGAAGTTTTAGGGCATAAAACGAAATTAAACTAATCTTTGGGTGCAAAACTTGGTTCGAGGATTCCCCCATACTGCTTTGGGAGAGGCTTTAGTCCCCGCTCCATAGGTTGATGCCAAAAGTGCCAGAAGTGTAGGGATTTGTTTGGAAAAACTAACTTTGAACCTAGGTCAGGACCCACTAAGCCAAAAAATGGTTTTGTTGCTGGGACCACTATCTGCATAAAGAGATGTGTGACGTCACGTCATTGGAATCCAACTAAGAAAGAAATTGAGGAGTGGTTGCATAGAAAGATCCATGAATTTGCGACACAAGAAAATAGAAACCCATGCCTCACAAAATAATAGTGGCTGGACAAGTATCTGTACACAGAGATACACAAAATTTTCTTCTGTTCCTTCCCAATCGAGCTATACAAGTGGATCGCTAAATTGTTAGACGACCAGCGAAGGTGGAAGCTTGACGGTCTAATAGTGTGGACCCCAAAGCTAGTGAGGAGATTGGAAGCCTCTGAAAATAAGATCACACGCACTATCGATCATTGGCTTGATCACATCATAGGAGGATTTGTGACAGGATTCATGGTCGACACCTCAGTCATCCACATCGAAGCAGAGCGACGCTTCCTCAAGGGACCGTGAGGTAAGTATTTACAGTCTTTTAATACTTAGATTAATATGCTCTTGTGTGAAAAGAGGGTTATGACGTTACCTTGATGTTTCGAGCTACATGAAGTGGAAAGTTATTCAGGGATAGAGGGAGGGCAGGCCCTGAATGTAGCCCACTGATTGAACCTACTCTGAGTGACGACGAAGGAGCAGCACAGGCTTCACCGCAGAGCACTGTCGAGTTAATAAGGCAAGGGTTTCCGCAAATACCTCACCCACCCACACCACCTCCACCTTCACCTCCACATCATACACGTTCGCCCATATTGCCACCACCTCTGCCACCGTTCAATATGTCAAATATGATGAACCTTCCCATTTCCAAGGGCTTGGGAAATGAGGACCCAAACTAGTTTTGGTTTGTTGTGAAGACCATATTAACAACTGAGAATATTATAGATGATAATATGAAGAAAGCGCAATTGGTTACTACCCTATGGGATCGCGCGCTAACATGGTACATTAAGCACTATACTGATAACCCGATGGCTTCACTAGCAAACACTCAAATCATGTTGAATAAGGAATTCAATAGGCCCAATTCTAAATCGCAATCGGTCATTGGATTAGTAGGCCCAAAACACCCTGGGAGCTAGATCAAATATTGAAATGCCAGATCTGTGAAGCTAACATGAATCTCACAAATGGGCAGCACCATGAATGGTTTATAGCTTCACTCCTACCCCACCTAAGGGTTACGTTATCATAGCAGAGGGATCGAGACGGAATCCCTAGAAATTGCGATGAGGTTGCATGAGACACTAATTCAAGACAATTCTTTGGGAGTTCAACAGATTCATGCGAGTTGCAGAATATTTTCCTAGAATTTCAAATCTTGAAGAAGGATAAAGCAACCCAGACAAAGGTGCACGAAGAAGTTTGGTGCCTCAAGTGTAAAATATGGGGGCATGATAAAGATCAGTACCCTGTATTCACAAATTATGTTGCAGGAGGAGGGCCAATGCCTCTGAGGCCTGAAGCTCAAGCAGGGCGAAGTACAGGGCCCGCATTGTGGTGTGCTACCTGTCAGGTAGTTGGAAAACATGTAACGAAAATTGTCACTTGTTGCAGAAATTTGTGCAGACACCGCAACAACTCTTCTACAACTTCTTCAAATTAGTGGGCCATGATGAGCGTAACTGCCGTAGATATGAGTTGATGATGGAAAGAATGCCCACATGTCGAATGCAGACAGAAACTTGCCCTCCAGATCAAGGCATTCGGGGAGTGTGTTGAGGATATCAGGGGCACGGACGAGGCTGAAGATGAGAAGGACCTCGTAGAGCTCAGGGACAAGTTATTTGTTACAATTGTGGTGTGCCAGGACACTATGCACGGGAGTCTATGAAACCGGCACACCTGGCATGCAAATATTATGCTTAGCTCAATCACGCGATAGAAGACTACCCTATATTGATAGCTAAGATGCAGGAGTAGAAGGCGTAGCCTTAGCATCCTACCCAGAACATGCAGATGATGAGGATTGAACCCTGCGAAGAAGATCCTAATGTGAGTATCGTGCTACGAAGTGGAATGACAACTCAAGAGGATAAAGGAGAACAACCTGAGGAAAGTGAATGGGTCTATAAAGCTCTAGAAAAAGAGGTTGGGTTTGATTTGCAGCTCGCGAAAGAAACATTCATGGAAGTGAAGAAAATCTTCACTGAGGCCTCTACCTTAGGAAGTCAGGATAAGTTATCTGAAGAAGTGGACCCCTCCATGCTTACTATGTTCTTGGAGACCTGTATGATGCTACTATGTGATAGCAAGGTAGTGAAAGGATTACACGAGTTGATAAATAAATGTTTCGGTAAAGAAAATTCTCTTGAAGGATGTCGTGTAGTCAAAAAAGTTGGTAAGCATAAGGCAAGAACAAGACGTGAGATGAGGGTTACTACACAAATAGGAGAATATGAAATGGACCAAGTTATTTTGGATCTTGGGTCATATGCAAATGTTTTACCTAAACAAACATTGGAGAGGATGGGGAGACCTATGCTGTAGTGGTCTCCGATTCAATTGATGATGGAAAATCAACAGAAGATTATCCCCATGGGAAAATTGCAAGAAGTGACGGTAGACATTAAAGGCACAAGCGTATTTTTCGATTTTGATGTGATAGAGATCATGGATGATAGTAATCCATACCCCACACTCCTTGGGATTGATTGGACTATTGACATGAATGGGGTAATCAATTTTAAGAAGAAGACGATGTCATTTGAAAGGAAATCGCTCTGTGTAGTAGTACCTTTGGACCTTGGAGAAGGACCGCACTATACTGAACCGGTCTGTGATTATGAGGAAAGCAACGATGATGTGGACCAAATATATAAGATAACAATGTGATATCAAGATTGGGTTAATCTGATAGCTGATGGATGCATTACATGGGATCATGAAAGTTCCCGTAAATCAGATTCAGATGAAGAGCTGGAGCACTGGCAGAATAGGTTGCATGAAGTATCTACGATGTGCTGTAACATGATGACTAAATCATTGCAATGTGTATCTTTGGAGGTTATAATTTTTCCTTATTATGATGGTCTAACTGACATAGATAAATTTTTGGATGCATTTGAAATGGAACTGCACTGTATTTGGCATTGGTTACACATAAAGACAGTTTTGATGGATGGAAAGAATACAGAAAAATGATGAGATTGCGGTTTGGTCACCCAAAATTTTGGCTAATAAAGAAGCATGATGGAAGGAATGATCCATGTGAGCACTTAGCAAAATGGACTGATGTTTATGGATCAGAGCCACAACTTGAGTGGGTACATTTATTCTGTCACACTTTGGATGTAATATCGATGAATTGGTACATGGAAACAAAGATTTTCCACGACACTGACAAGTGGGACGTTTTGAGAAAGGTATTCTTGATGACATTCAACTTTGAGGATGGATTCGAATGCATTGATGAGGCATTACAAGAGGTTAGGGCAACTATCTTCAGAGTACCATAGGACCCCTTGGATTTGATTGAACAAGATTGGACCACCCAGCTGCACCATGCATTGGAGTGCTATAATGTGACTACTTAAGAAGAAGAGGAGGATCCAAGGAACATTAAAATCCCAGAGGTAGAAGGCCACTGTGAAGTTGAGGGGCCATAGATAGAGAATCCAGATATCACCGCACCACTAAAAACTTGACAAGTAAACATTGGCATAGAGGTGGAACCAAAGTTTATGAAGATTGAGGACTATTGGGATGATGCCATAGCAGATAAGGTTGGTAATTTGCTCCGCGAATATCAGGATTTGTTTCCCACAAAATTTTCAAACTTGAAAGGCATCATTAGCAATTTGGGAGTAATGAAAATAACTTTAAAACCAAATGTGAAGCCTACTGAGAAGAGACCATATCGCCTTAATCCCAAATACAAGGAAAAGGTTCATTTAGAGTTGGACAAGATTCTTATGATAGGTATTATTGAACTAGGGGAGGAATCTGATTGGGTGAGTCCAATGGTAGTTCAGGAAAAGAAGAAAAAATGACGAAATCAAAACTTGCATAGATCTCAGGAAGCTCAACGATGCCTACGTTCATGATCCTTTCCCAACTTCATTCACAGATGAGGTGTTGGACAATGTTGGAGGACATGAAGTGTATTCGTTTATTGATGGGTTCTTTGGGTACCATCAGATCAAGATCACACCAGAAGATAGGAGTAAGATGACCTTGGTGACTGAGTGGGGATTCTTTCATTATACGGTAATGCCTTTTGGGCTTAAAAATGCACCGACAATATTTTTGCGCGTAGTCATCACGACGTTCAAAGCATTGTTGGTATCCTAAATTTCCCTATTTTCTACCCCATTTCCATCAAAATCAACCTCTATTTTATCTCAATAAAAGAGCCTTCCTTCCTGCACTAGTACAAGATAGTTACCCATTCCTACACATGCTCATATTTTATATTAATATTTATTACAACACTTTATTAATCTTTTTATACAGATTTCATGCCTATTTACATACTTCTTGTAACTCATATTGATTTCCTAGAGTAATCGTGGAACTTAGTGTTAATGATGAATGAGTTGACTAGTGCAGGTAGACTCCTGCACTGCCACGAAGACTGTTCGAGATTTACAAGAAGCTAAATCTTCCAAGAGGACAGGTCTCGATCCTCGACTCTGAGTCTAACTACTGATGAACTGAAGCAAGATAATAGGTGGAACACATTCAAGGATTATTCTCCAAAGTTAGGTTACGGCCAAACAAAGTTCATGTGTATTATAACTACTGGCCAAGTTTGTAATTTCAGTTTTCTATGTCTGTTCGGCCAAAAGGCCTAAACAAGAAATATTTGTAATTAGTGTAAATGGCCTAGATATGAAAGGATATATATGATATAGATCATAGGTAGGAAGCTAGCGAACCATCGACTGTCATTTTGTTTTATGTAATATAGTTATCGCCTCAACTCTGTGGCTGGACTGCTCTGTAATGTATATTTTCCAAATCGAGTAATACAAAAGAACCACCATGTTTTGCATACATAGTGTTTAATTTGTCCTTGATGTCCATTTGAAGTGCTGAGCTTTTTCGTTCCTTAGAGGGGGAACGAGCTGGTTGGCTAGGGCCCAGCCAACCCAGCTCGTTTATCCCTCTCACTTTTGCTATTCAGTAAGATGGTGTGGTTTTTTCCTTTTCAATTGTGTGATGTTATAGTTTTAATCATTAATCTTTAAGTTCTGAATTAAAATATCTTTTGTAGCTAACGTGTGAAACAGATCCATCATTTGAGAGTACTTGTGTTTATTTTTCTTAGGAAATATATTTCTCACATTTCCTTTACTCTCATTCTTTGTTTTAATTTGTTTTCAATTAGATCATGCAAGGAACTCTTTCCTGCACCAGTGCATGCCATTGCCTGCACTTTGGTCTAGTCATTCATTGTAGCAAACAATGAATCACTTACTTGCATATTATTTACAGTTATTTCACAAGTGAATGAACCATTAATTGAGTAACTGTCTTCAATATTCAAAGTTTGTCTTTAAAAGATCTAGAAGCAGTTGTATCAAACTATCATATTATACTTGCAAAGAACATAAGCATTTTGGGTGAGGTACCAAAGTTGATTAACACACGAAAAATACTTAGGCTACTGTTTGATTCTTTTAAAGTGATTTTATTTCATGAAGTTTATTTCTTTTGCAAAGTTTAATGAATTGAAGCATTTAACACATATTTGATTAAATTTGGAATTAAATCATGGATCTAGAATTTCAAAATAACCAAAAAACTCAATTGTAGTAATGTCCTTGTAATAAAAAGATTCTAATTTTAATTAAATATGTGTTATTTCCTTTTTCACAGATAATTTATTTCAGAATTTCATTTACAGATGCAATTATTTTTCAGCACATCTTTTAGTTATTTCAAAAAAAAACTTCGAAACTGAGAGAAGGGAACTCTACCTCGATGCAAGCGCAAGTCTCTTGTGATAGAAACAGAGTGCTCTAAGCCTTGAGGCTGAGAGCACCTTCATTCAAACATAAGTCTTCAGTAAGGAAGGTCAAATATACTCTTACACAGAAATATTGTACCTGCACTAGTGCAAGAAGATTGCAATAGTGCAAGGACATGTCGTTTGTGTGAGAGGAAGATCAGAAGGAAGACAGAATTCTGCAAGGGCCCACCTGTCAGACTGTTGACCATCCATATGAAGATTAACATAGCATTTCATTCTAGCATTTAAGATTGTTTCCATTGTGTGGAATTTCTTTACTTGATTTACTTGCAAATTGTCTTTTACATTCGAACACTAGAGTTGCTTTGGTGTTAATTACCTTTCCGATTTTTTTCTATCTAATTCTGCAAAGCATTTCCTTTAAGAAGTAGGATTAGAGATAGAAAATGTTCATACCATTTCTGGCACTGCCTGTGCTTCATCTCTAAGTTTATGAAACCCTCGGGTTGATAATTAAGTGTTGAGGAGTTTGCTCAAGCGCAATTCCTGCACCCAACATTTTGGCACCATTGTCGGGGAGGCGATTTGAATTGGTAAGAATTTTGCCTTCTTTTACAATAGGGGTAAGTCTGCTATTATTTTTTTGTAGTGTTCTTCTATTGTTTGAAGGAATTTATAGGTTTTGATTTGTTTTTTTGAAACTTTCAGTTTTTAGTTGAATTTTGTTTTGTCATTTTTTTAAATGAATGCCTAGAAGAGGTAGGGGTTCAAAGCCCACTAGGGGCCAAAGAAACATTGACAAATCTGAAACCAAAACTCATATTGGGCTTTCTTTTGAAGGGAGAAAGTCCAAACAAACTCTGACTCAACACGTAGGAACAGTCCACCTAGGCTATGGTAGCAGTGGTTTAGGTGTGACACAATCCATAAAGGGGAAGAAGGGGACAGTTGGAATCCATAGTCAGCCTTATCAGCCTATTAAGAGATGTTCAAGTGGATGAAAAACAATGGCAGATATGGAAGACCATGCAGAAGGAAGTGGTGAAAATCAGGTAAATGAGGAACAATCCACTTTCGGATTCTCGATTGTGGATCCTGATACACAAATACAAATGAAAAAAATTTCACCATCAGCTCTTCCTCATTTTTATGGTAAGGTAAATGAATACATAGACTCTTTCTTATTTGAGTTTGATATTTTGTGTAGGAGTTATGATTATTCATCTAATGCCCAGAAGTTAAAGTTGTTTCTTGCAACCCTCAAGGATGCAACACTCCATACTTTCATGGGACTAGGAGGAAACACTATATCCTCTAGGGAGCAAATGAAGAGAGTGTTGTTGTCAAAATATCAAGAATATTGTAAAACTAGAGATATTCAACATGAGATATTTACTATTGTGCGAAATGATGATGAGACTTTAGAGGAATACCTGGAGAGATTCTTGTATATCCTTCAAAGGTCAAAGCACAAATTTGATCTAAGTAACATTAGAACCTTGCTCTTACGTGGGCTCACTGATGATGCTAGAAATAATTTAAATCTGTTAGGACAAGCGAATATTTCTCAAAAGACTTTTGGTTAGATCTATGACTTTTGTAGGAAATTCTCAAGGAATCAATATAGATTCGGTAAAGTAATTCATAATAAAAACAGAAAAACCAAACCTGCTGATGCTATAATTATTGGATAAGAAAACAAAATGGACAATATGAAAATTGAAATAATGAATATTGTTAGTAAACAAATATACTTTTTGAAGTTTTAGCAGAAACTTGTAGAAGAGCAAGAGATATTGTCTATTTTATGTTGTAAATGTAGAAGAAAGCATCCTTTAAGAGAATGTCCTCTAGATATTAAAGAAACTAATAAATGTGCAATTTGTACAGATAACCATGCTATGGATAAATGTCCCTCTATACCTAGGCTAAAAGCTGTATTAGAGGGGGGCAACCTAAAGTCGAATCATTGCATGCTATGGGAGAAAGAAGGAATTGGCCTCAGGTAAGTGAAGGCATGATTCCTTAATGTCCACCACTTTTTTTTGTTTATAATGCACATTCATATTCCTATCCTAACACTGGTCACTTTTAGCATTGGGAGTGGGGGAATCAATATCAATATGGACAACCCTCCCAATCTTGGCAACAAGGATGGAGAGGGCCAAACCATTCACATCATTCACATAATTCCTATCATGCATGTATGCAATCATGCCCTCCTACATATGCACCTTACCCAATGCCTCAACCATAATTTCCTCAGCTAAGTCAACCTATGCCACCATTACCATTACCTCCACTGTTTCGACCTTCTCAGTTGTCTGGTCAACGTTTACCCAACCCAAATAATAAAGTTGTACAAATGATACATTCTATGACCCCGCTTTCTTCATCCAGATTTCAGACTATGCTAGTTAGAGTCAATGATCTCCAATTGAGATCAGGGAAGGTAGTAACCTCAGAAAATCAAAAGCAGCCCATGGTGATTATTGATGAGAAAGGAGAGGAGGAAACTCCTGACCATTCCAAAAAAATGACGCAATTCGGCCTATCCCTTTGCATTCTAAGCCCTTGTCATCTTCTCCAAACCGACCTCCCTATCCATAGAGGTTAGTGGTGGAGAAGAATGACCCCATTCCTGAGTCTAGCCTGGATTCTGAGCTTAGGAACCTTTTCATAAGGGTACCTTTTCTCCAAGCTATCAAAGAGATCCCCATTTGTACAAAAATAATTAGGGAACTTTGTCTCAAGAATCTAGGAAGGAGAAGATTGGAACCCCAAACCATTCAATTTGTTGGTAGAGCAATAGAGTTAATGATGAGATGAATGCAGATGGAAAAATATACCGACCCCGGAAACCCTGTTGCCTCTGTTCATATAGGTGATGTTCTTGTCTCCAATGTACTTATAGACCTAGGGGAAACCATTGATGTTATGACCAAGCAAACCATGGATCAACTTGGATTGGTCCATATTCATCCCACTCCCACTGTGCTTGAATTGGAAGATAGATCTAAAATCATGATAGAAGGAGTATTGGATGATGTGGTCATTTCCCTAGATTCATGGGAATATCTCGGAGATTTCATTATGCTTCAGCCAAAGAACCCTGTGGGAGGGCATCCCTTGATCTTAGGACGACCATGGCTTGCTACAACTGATGTTGATATCAGATGTCATTCTGGCAATATGTATATTTCCCATCGAGATTCCAGAAAGAAAGTCACCCTATATCCACCTGCTATATCTATTCAAGAGCTATGAGACACTTTATTCTTAGACTATAGTAGTGATGAGGAGACCCAACCTATTTCCTTGATACATTAGAATACTGAGTCCTAAAGGAGGGTGAAATTCAGGACTTCCTAAACAATCTAGACACCATGCCTAATTTCGAGTTGTTGAGTTAGATTTTTAGTCTAGATTTTTAGGAAGGATGTGACTCTCTACATCCATCATCACCATCTGTAGTGACACCTTTGTGTACTCTTGATCCTGACATTACCCTTGTTGAGATTAGTCCAGGTAAATCCTTGTATATCAGTTCAGACTTGGATCCCTCTTAATGAGAGTAGCTTGGGATTTTTTTGCAAAACCATCTTGATGCCTTTGCATGGGGTTATGAAGATATGAAAGGCATCCCTCCTGAAACTTGTAAGTGAATGAACCGAGCTCTAAGAGATGTTGTAAAGGAAGAATTGCAAAAACTCTTAGATGTTGATTTTATCTATCCCATTTCTGACAACGAGCGACTCTCTCCATTAGTGTTAGTCCCAAAGAAAGATGGGAGATGTCAAATTTCTATTGACTATAGAGAATTGAATAAATCCACTCTCAAAGATTACTTCCCCCTTCCTTTCATTGATCAGGTACTCGATACCCTTTCTAGTAAGAAGTACTTTTCTTTTCTAGATGTCTTTAGCGGATATAACTAGATACAGATAGCACTCGAGCATCTAGACAAAACCACTTTTACATGTCCATGGGGTACATTTTCTTATCAATTGCTTCCCTTTGGGCTATGCAATGCTGTGACTACCTTTCAAAGGGTAGTCTTGGCTATTTTTGCTGACCTTGAATGCGTAGAAATCTATATGGATGATTTCTCTATGTTTGGTGATTCATCTCAAGAAGCCTTCAAGAATCTAGAAGAAGTGCTTCTTCACTGCCAAGAATCTCATCTCGCCTTGCGTGACAAGAAATGTATATTGATGTGCAAGGAGGGAGTGGTTCTTGGCCATCTTATTTCCAACAAAGGTATCCAGGTTGACCCTGCAAAAATAGAAGTCATTTCGAGTCTTCCTATACCCAAAACTCAAAGGGAAGTGAGAGGTTTTCTAGGACATGCAGGCTACTATAGGAGATTCATTTAGAATTTATCAAGGATAGCTACCCCCCTTTCCCAACGTTTGGCTAAAGATAGCGAGTTTTCTTGGTCTGCAACTTTCCAATAGTTGTTTGAGACATTAAAGGAAAAATTAGTTCAGGAACCATTGTTGAGAGGACCAAACTGGTCCCTGCCATTTCATATTTCCTCTGATGCCTCAGATACTACTATAGGTGCAGCTTTAGGACAGGAAGAAGACAAACAATCTTATGTTATTTTTTTCATTACTAAAAACTTGTCACCCGCTGAACTCAATTATATGGTTACTGAGAAAGAGTTTTTAGCTGTAATTTTTTCCATTAATAAATTCAGACATTATATTACAGGATATGAATTTTTTGTAGATACTGACCATTATGCTATAAGATATTTGAAGAATAAATCATTAATTAGGGGTAGAGTGACTAGGTGGTTGCTATTATTACAGGAATTTAATATTACCATTGTTGATAAACCAAAAATCTAGTTGCAGATTATCTTTCAAGATTAAATAATCCTGCTGAAGCAATTCCTGTTGATGATGATTTTCCTAACGAACATCTTTTTGCTATGTCAAAAAAATCTCCATGGTTTTCTAACATAGCTAACTATTTAGTCACTGGAAAATTACCACCCCACTTATCCGCTCGTGAAAAGTGGAATATCATTCAGAAAAGTGTTGCATATTTGTGGATCCAAGGAGACCTCTTTTACACTGGAGTAGATCTCATTATCCGTAGATTTGTAAGAGAGGAAGAGGTGTTTGATATCTAAAAATCTACCCATGATGAACCTTGTGGAGGTCACTTCGTCGATAAGCGGACTGCATACAAAGTATTACGAGCTGGCTATTTTTGGCCTTCCTTGTTCAAGGATGCCAAACAGTATGCCAAGTGGTGTGATAGCTGTCAGTGAATTAGCCAGCCTAATCAAACTAATGAAATGCCTTTTTGTCCTCAAATTATGACTAAGCCTTTTGAAAAATGGGCCATTGATTTCGTTGGACCAATAAATCTTGCATCATCAAATAAAAAGCATATTTTTTCTTGTACAGATTTTGTTACAAAATGGGTAAAAGCTAAAGCTATTTCTTTTGCTACTAAAAGAGTTGTTGATTTTATTTTTACTGAAATATTTACTAGATTTGGTGTGCCTAGAGATATTATTTCTAACAATGGATTGTAGTTTATTTCTAATCTGGTATAGGGTGTGATGGAGAAGTACAAAATACAACATAGGAAATCTACACCGTATCATCCGCAGTCAACGAATAATGTAATTGAGTCCATCCTCACGAAGATAGTAAACATGCACATAAGTGATTGGGCTGACAAATTACTGGAAGCATTGTGGGCCTATTGAATCACTTGGAGAAATAGCACAGGACACACACCATATGAGCTGGTGTATGGGAAAGTCGATAGAATTCCAGATCAAGACTTTTAGGACTACAATCCAGTTGGGACTAGATAACTTTGAAGAACATCAGTGGAACCTTCTACAATTAAACGAGTTAGATGAAATCCGAAGGGATGTTGTTCATCACAACATGTTGGTTCAACAACAACGCAAAAAGTGGCATGATAAGTCCATTCAGAAGAAGCAGTTCCAACCAGGTCATTGGGTACTCCTTTACGATTCAGGATTCAAACATTTTAAAGGAAAATTCCATACACGCTGGATGGGACCCTATGAGGTGGTTAACGTGTTAAAAAATGGAGCAGTAGAAATCAAGACTATTGATGGACGAAATTCTTTGTTCCTAGTAAACGGGCATAGACTAAAGGTATATTTTCAGCCCCTTACTAAAGGAGATTTTATGCAGCAAGTCCAAGAGCTATTTGGAAAGGAGTTGTTAGGTGCTAACACCTACCTTTTGAAGAATTGATTCCTTCATGTCCTTATTAAGAAAAAAAATAATCAAAGAAAAAAAAAGAAAAAAAACGACAAAAATAAAAAATATAAAAAGAAAAAATTTCCTGTAATTATGAAAATCAGTTGACTGACATGATTGTAGAAGGATCAGCCTAAAAACCAACATGCTGGAAGGAAGATCAAAATTCTAATTAAAAGGTAATGTTACTTGATTTTTAGATATGTTGGTTGCCACCAAGAAGAAGTAGGTTCAGGAAACCGAGCACTTACCAAAGTTTGGGGTAACTAGCATGGACATTTTTATCCAAGTAAACACTTACTTCCTGTTGCATTTATTTTTCTTGCACCAGTGCAGGTAGATTTTAAGGTAAAAGTATTGTCCTTCTTCTATTTCCCATTTCGAAATTTCCCACTAAGTTTCTTTTCTAAATTTAGCAATGAATTACTTTCCTCTTCTTCTAAGAAATTGCCCTTACTCGATTTGGTAAAATCCCTCTTTTCCCTTAAATTTTTTCCCACATCCCATTTCGTTTATCCCTCTTGGTGATATTGTTTCTAAAATCCCTGCTGTAATATTCCATCCCATTCTAAATGTTTTTACCCCTTTCCCACTTCTTTATTTATTCATAAATTGATTGCAAAATTTGATGGAGTCAATCTAGAAGGCATGTTCAAGAAACACCAAAGGATGGCGAATAAATTTTTCTTGTATAATGAGGCAATTTTTTTAAGCCCAGCTACATAAGTATGTCCTATTAGATTCTCTATTTGGTAAAAATCTCTGGTGCAATCACAACGCAGTGCAAGAACAACGCATTGCAAATGGAGCAGTGCAAGTAGTTCTGGTGGATAAATACAGTTGACTGTGAAAGCGACTTACACAGTCCTAAAATGGTTTATCAAGTATTTATGGGCCTATATTTTTATGCACATGTGTTGATATGTTCTCTCATTCCATGTTTTAATTAATACTTTGTTTCATTAATTACTAATCTAGGAACAAATCTTTAAAGTGAAAGATGTGCAAGGTTTGAAATCTACTCTTTTTTAATAAATGCTGAAATATGTCTAATTGAATTATGATGCTGACTGTGGAAGGGTACTACTGTCTGATAACCTACACACACCCTCCTTGTAATAATTACACATTGCCTGACCATCATTAACTTACTCGTAATCCGATCATTGTAGTCGTTGCATCATCACCGCCTATACCGCCACTACATCCAATTATTACGATTCACCTATAATGAGATGACACGAATCTACACCCACTATGGGGAGGTTGTTCCATCATATCCATGTGAGTGGGTCTGAAAAGATGGAGGGCAAGGAACCTCTAGCATAAAACTCTCGGCGAACGGTGGAGTCACTCTGAAATTCCTTCGAGGGTGTGATCAGTGAAGTGGAGGAGGTTCGAAATGGCACATGTGAGGAGTGAACTGTTGTCGCTACAGGAGATTGAACAAATCTTCGAATACAGGAACAATCTTGCACTATTGCAAGAATCTGGATTCCTACCATTCCTACAAAAGTTTGATGGGTTTGACATGGTCGTAGTGTTAGAATTTGCAAGGACGTTCAAAGAAGGCCGAGTTAGGGTTGGATCTTTAAAGTTCAAAATTATAGAAGAATTCATTACATAAGCTATAGGCCTGCCACTCACAAGGGAGTGATGGTTTAAAAAGGAACGACTTGCAAAGAATAATTGGCACTGGTTCATGGTTGATAACAAAATCAAAGTTGATTGGAGAAAGGGACTTCCACAGACTGCCATGGTCGGGAAGTGGTGAGATTTACTGTTTAAATTACATAAGTTTGTCGCAGGGGAAGGGTGTTATACCTTGGCGTTTGTATACCACCTTCGATTGTTGTTGCATTTTGATGCAGGAAAATTGACTAATTTTCCTCACTTCTTGCTCAGAAGCCTTGAAAAGATTGCAAAAAATGTGCAGAGTAGCAGTGCAAGCCAGGTTGCGCACAAGCTCTGCCATCATGGGCTTATTACAATTCTGGTCAATAAAAGGTTAGAAGAAAAGGGGATAACGCCGGGAGTGTTTCTGAAAGAATTCCAAGCAAGGGGTGCGGAAGAGTTTTCTAGCATCAGTACATGTAAGAAGGGAAGGATGGGGACAATGTCTCCTGCCAAGTGGCATGTAAGAGTTCACCAATACAAGTAGAAAAGAGGGCTGTTGAGAACAGTCCACCTGTGGCAAAGAGGAGGAAGACTAGAGTCTCGATGAGGAGGATAACTATCGCCCAAGGGACGAACCAGTCGAGTTATCCAATCGTCATCTATGAAACACCCCAAAGTTCCCTGACAGTTCATAATCTCTCGGTGCTTGTAGACATAGTGGCACACACTATGGAGGATGAGGAGAATGCAGAATATGACGTCCTATTTTCAACATTTGTCAGCATGCTAAAGAGCAGAAAGGTGATGTTGACACTGCATACTAGTGAAGTGCAAGTAGAAGAGAATGAAGAGGAACAACTTGCAAAGGGTCTTGATAATTTCAGCGAACGAGATCTGGAGACCCTCAATGATTTCAAGTAGCGGGGTACTGAAGACCCTGCGGTTTTTGAAGGTCAGGGCATTGAAAACCCTGCGATTTCTGAAGATCAGGGCATTGAAGACCCTGCAATTTTAAAAGACACAGGTATTGAAGACCCTGCAGTGTTATAAGGTTAAGGTATTTAAGTCCCTATAGTGGTAGAAGAATGGGGAATCAAAACCCCTACTGATTTGGAAGGACAAGGTGTTGAATCCCCTGAGAAGCTTGGAGAACAAGTGGTTAAGAGCCCGAAGGAATCAGGTGCACAGTGTACTGAAACCCTTGGCACGAAGATTGGTGAGGGCATCAAAACCCTCAAATATGAGAAGACCCCAAGTATAGAAACCCTCGACGATGTCATAAAGCAGGCTTTTGACAGCCTTGACCTTGATGATGATGGGACTTGTTTTGAGAAACTGGAAGAAAAGACATTCACACCCGAAGATCTTAGTACAACACCCTCCTCTCTTTTCCTCAATAGCAGAATAGTAGACCTCGAGCAACAAGTCTATGACCTGGAAGCTTTGAACTAGGTCATGAAAGAGCAGAGTTGGTAGAAACAGTGCGAGGTGAAGTTACTTGTAGGAGTAAAGAGGAAGAAGCAGCAAGTAAATGTATGGAAATACCAGGCTTCTAGATGCTATAGATGCCTCAAGAAGGTGACTAAGTAGCTGCAAAAAGCCCGAGACAAGAAGCCAAAGATAGTAAAGATAGGAATAAACATTGAAGTGCAGAACTGAGGAGTTGGCCATTCATTTTCAAAGGTTTTTTGCAAAGGTAAAACGTTGTGAGAGGACACACAATAGCTTAGGGATGGGAGGATGTTGGTATCCTAAATTTCCTTATTTTCTACCCCATTTCCATCAAAATAAACCTCTATTTTATCTCAATAAAAGACCCTTCCTTCCTGCACAAGTACAAGATAGTTACCCATTCCTGCACATGCTCATATTTTATATTAAGAATTATTACAACACTTTATTAATCTTTTTATATGGATTTCATGCCTATTTACATACTTCTTGTAACTCATATTGATTTCCTAGATTAATCATGGAACTTATTGTTAATTATGAATGAGTTGACTAGTGTAGGTAGACTCCCACATCACCACGAAGACTATCTGAGATTTATGAGAAGCTAAATCTTCCATAAGGATGGGTCTCGATCCTCAACTCCGATTCTAACTACTGATGAACTAAAGAAGGATAATAGGTGGCACACATTTAGGGATTATTATCCAAAGTTAGGTTATGACCAAGCGAAGTTCATGTGCATTATAACTGTTGCTCAAGTTTGTAATTTTGGTTTCTGAAGTCTCTTCGGCCGAAGGGCCTGAACAAGAAATATCTATAATTAGTGTAAACAACCTATAGCCGAGAGGATATATATGATATAGATCATAGGTAGGAAGCTAGTGAACAATCGACTGTCATTTTGTTTTATGTAATCTAGTTATCACCTGAGCTCTAGGGTTGGACTGCTCTGTAATGTATATTTTCCAAATCAAGTAATACAAGAGAACCGCCATGATTTTCATATGCAACATATAGTTTATATTTGATTTCCATTTGAAGTGCTGAGCTTTTTCGTTCCTTAGAAGGGGAATGAGTTGGTCAGCTAGGGCCCATCCAAACTAGCTCGTTTACCCCTCTCACTTTCGATATTCAGTAAGATGGTGTGGTTATTTCTTTTGTAGTTGTGTGATGTTATAGTTTTAATCACTAATCCTTAAGTTCTGAATTAAAATATATTTTGTAGCTAACGTACGAAACAGATCTATGGTTTGAGAGTAGTTGTGTTTATTTTCAATATGAAATATCTTTCTCTCATTTCCTTTACTCTCATTCTCTATTTTAATTCATTTATAACCGGATTGTGCAAGGAACTCTTTCCTGCACCAGTGCATGTTGTTGCCTGCACTTTGGTCTAGTCATTCGTTGTAGCAAAGAGTGAATCACTTACCTACATATTATTTACAATTATTTTGCAATTGAATGAACTATTAATTCAGCAATTGTCTTCAGTATTAAAAGTTCATCTTTAAAATATCTGGAAGCAGTTGTATCAAATTATCATATTATACTTGCAAAGGACATAAGCATTTTGGGTGAAGTACCAAAGTGGATTAACACATGCGAAATAATTAGGCTACTATTTGATTCTTTTAAAGTGCTTTTATTTCATGAAGTTTATTTCCTTTGCAAAGTTTAATTAATTGAAGCATTTCCCTTTTCAGAGATAATTTACTTCAGAATTTAATTTACAGTTGCAATTCTTTTTCAGCACATCTTTCAGTTCTTTTGAAAGAAATTTGGAAACTGAGTGAAGGGAACTCTGCCTTGGTGCAAGAGCAAGTCTCTTGTCATAGAAACAGATTTCTCTAAGGCCTGAGGCTTAGAGCACCTTCATTCAGACATAAGTCTTCAGAAAGGAAGGTCAAATATACTCTTACACAAAAATACTGTACTTGCACTAGTGCAAGAAGATTGTAACAATGCAAGGACAAGTTGTTTGTGTGAGAGGAAGATCAGAAGGAAGACAAAATTCTACAAGGTCCCAGTTGTCAAAATATTGACCATCCATCTAAAAGATGAACATAGCATTTCATTCCAACATTTAAGATTGTTGTGTGGAATTTATTTACTTGATTTACTTGCAAATTTTCTTTTACATTCCAACACTAGAGTTGCTTTGGTGTTAATTACCTTTCCGATTGTTTTCTGTCTGATTCTGCAAAGCATTTCCTTTAAAAAGTAGGATTAGAGATAGGAGAAGTTCATACCATTTCTAGCATTGCCTGTGCTTTGTCTCTAAGTTTACGAAACCCTCAAGTTGACAATTAAGTGTTGAGGAGTTTGCTCAAGCGCAATTCCTGCACCCAACAAGAGTTCATTCACATATTTTTGGAGGTATATTTTGATGATTGAATAGTGTTTGGACTAGTAAAGCGCCATGTAGTTAGTTTTTGCTTGATGTTGGATACATGCCAAAGATATCAGATCACGCTAAACTTGAAGAAATGCTTATTCTACGTCCCTTTCAGAATCTTGCTAGGTCATGTGGTTTGTAGACAAGGATTAATGGTGGACCCTGCTAAGATCGTGGTTATAATTAATTTGTAGGCGCCAAGAAGTGTTAAACAGATGCCCGCAACACTGGGTCATACTGGATACTATCGAAAGTTCATCAAGAGTTATGCCCATATTACGACGCTGATGGAAAATCTATTAAAGAAGGATGGAGAGTGTCAGTAGAGTCTTGATGTATTGAAAGAGAAAATGGTCTCTGCACTGATCCTAGTCTTCCGGGATTTGAAGAAGGAATTTCATGTGCATGTGGATAATTCATGTATTACGCTGGGAAAAGTGTTGACACAGGCCATCGAAGGAGAATTGGATCACCCTATTGCATTTGCAAGGAGGAATTTGTCTAAGGACGAAAATAATTATTCGATGATAGAGCGTGAAGGGTGGGCTATGGTATACATGCCCCAAAAATTCAGACATTACCTGCTAGATGAACACTTTAAGATGTAAACAAACCATTCTGCATTAAAATACCTAGTCAACAAGGCCATGTCGGAGGGGGGGATATGCAGATGGTTGTTGTTGTTTCAAGAGTATGATTTTGAGGTAATTGTGAAGCCAGGGCGATTGAATGTAGGGCTAGATCATCTATTGCGCATTGAAACAAGAGAGGAGCCTACCAATTTAGAAGAAGGGTTGCCCAACTCACAAATCTTTGTTGTGCGCATAATAGCTAATCACTTTGAAGACATTATCCACTTCCTAACTACGAGAACGGCTCCAGAAGGATACACTAGTCAACATAAGAAGGAATTGGTGGTGAGTGCAACAAACATTTATGTTATTCTAAGGCACTTGTATAAAATGGGATCAGACAAGATACTGCGATGATATGTGCTTGATTTTGATTGAAATGGTATCCTAGTTGAAGCTCATGGAGGGGCTGCAGTAGGCCATTATGTAGGAAAATAAATAACATAGAAGATTTTACATGCTGGGTTATGGTGACCGAGGCTGCATAAGGATTCCAAAGCATATTGTAGGACGTGTGATGCATGTTAGAGAATTGACAGGCTATTGTGGAGGGATGAGATGCCTTTGAATCCATAGATATCATTGCAGCCATTTGAGAAATGGACAATTTATTGTAGGACCGATTCAGCCCTCTGGAAAGAAGACAGGTGCGCGGTATATCATCACCGTGACCAAGCATTTAACCAGATGGGTGGAGGCATAGCCCGTGAAGGACTACATAGGGGCAACAACAGCAAAGTTCTTATTTGAATACGTGTTAACCAAGTTCAGTTGCCCAAATATTTTGATGAGTGATCGTGGTACGCATTTCGTAAACTAAATTATTAGTGCGCTGATAGAAGAATTCCAAATTTATCACCAAAAGAGTACACCATATCATCCTCACGCCAATGGGACGGTTGAAGCATTTAATAAGATATTGGAGAATGCACTGACAAAGGTTTGCAATGTGGAAAGGAATGATTGGGATGTGCATGTACGAGCAATATTATGGGCTTACAAAACTACTTGTAAGAAGCTTACTTGTCAAACACCTTTCAGGTTGGTCTATGGCATAGAGGCTATGATGCCTATGGAGTACATTGTGCCTAGTATATGCATAGTGGCATTCACAGGAATTGCAAAGTACTAAGCCTTAGAAGAGTGGCTTGCGCAGACAATAGAGCCCGTGGGAGATAGATTTGGTTGGATTCCATCAGCAAGTTTAGAAGGAACACAAAAAGGCATGGCACGATCGGCACATCAAACTACAAACCTTCAAGGTAAATGATTTAGTTTTATTATATAACAGTAAGTTTGATAAGTTTCCAAGAAAATTTCAGATGCATTTGCTGGGGCCATATGTTATCAAGGAGATTACCGATGGTGCAATAGTTCAGCTCGTGAAATTGAATGGAGATCCATTTCCGAGAAATGTAAACGGAAGCCGATTGAAGCCATACATTGGGGATCCAACCCAATGACTACATGACAGTAGAAAAATCTTAGCACTCGAGGTAGCTACAAGGAGGCGCCAGACTATAAACTACACTGCCCGGTTTGTAGACCTGTGCGACAGGCACTCTGCGCGAAACAAGAGGGTGTCATAGTACCAGAAGAAGCACGAAGGGAGCTATGCTATAGAGGGAGAGACCACATAGCGCAGCCAGAAAGTGATCATTACCATCACTATTCATGATTTGATAGTGAGGAGATGGTTAAGAGGAGCATTGGCCAACAGAGTGGCATTCTCCTTCTGACATGGCCGCAGGGACTAGCAAGTCCGTGGCAAAGAAGAAAAAGGAAACAACCAAGCAAAAGGTTCTATAGTTGACTGAGAAGAGAAACAAAGAGGCCGAGGAAAAGGCCCGAGTAGAAGTGGAGCACGCCGTGAAGGAACAAGAAGAACAGGAAGAGCGTGGCTCTGAAAGAAGTCAGAAGCCTCCTTCGCCCCAAACGAAGGATGAAGAGTGGTCAGAGCAAGGCGACGGTGATCAGCAGGAAAACAATCCCTTCCGAATAAAGTGGTACAAGGAGCAGTTAAAGGAAGGATTGCAAAAGAAGACGAAAGCCACCAAGTTGTCGTTAGATCTGATTACTTTGATGGATGGCGACTTGGATAAAATTGGTGCGAGATACAACAACAGAACTGCTACAACATTTTTGAGCAATAATAAAAGTAGGTATTGAGCACCATCTAGGTGGGTCTAGCAAGCTGTAGATACAAATGACTAGACTCTAGGCAGGTGTAGGACAGAGCAGTGCAACATCAACCAGTTTGGCACCGGGGACCACTCAAGCAACATAGATCATTTGATGATTGGATCTCCGGGCAGTTGCGCTACCTAATGGATCTTTGAGTGCCAAGGCGCTCACGGACAAGACTATTGTCATCACTTTGAAGAATATTGGCCTCAACCTGGCTGCGCTCCCCAACGAGTTTCTACACACACTACAAGCAGGTGTGATAACAGAAGTTAAGGCCCAAGAGAAGTGCACACTGAGCCTGATCACCGAGTACAAAGTTAACAACGAATAGATGTTTGTGGAGAAATCAGTAGCGCTGGAGACCCAGAAGAAATTTCAGGTGCAAAATGACCAACTTGCAGCTGTGGTAGCCGAGGCATGAAGAACAATCCCTGAACTGCATATCCTGGAGGAAGCGTCATTGGAGGCAAAGATCAGGAAGTTGGCCGTAGGTGTGAGCAACACGAAGATAGAAGTGGCCAAGGTTTAGTTTGAACTGAACCTTAAAATTATAGATTTAGAGTTGAAGTCACAACCTTCAACTCCGCTAGAGGTCAAAGAACAACGTGAAGCTGTTGTGAAGGATGGAGTTGTAGCAGTGGATGCCACGATGGTGGATTGCACCATGCTCTTCGAGCAATCCAGTGAGCTAGTCATGACTCTGCAGGAAGATCCTAACCTGCAGAGGTTAAATATAGAGGTCTGTGAATTGCAGTAGCAGTATGATGAAGCAAGAGCGACGGTGCGCACCGTCACTATAGCACAACGATTGGCCAAGTTGCATGAGGTAAAACAGTTGCTTAAATAGGTGGAAGTAGCTTAGAGGAAAGAGGCAGTCCTCAAGGACAGATTGGGGCCTTGGCTAGATGAGGCCTATGTTATCTTCACAACCATTGAGGAGAATTTTGCCAGCCTACAGTGCATGCAACATAAAATCAAGGAAGATAGCGTGAGACCAACAACAGAGCAACTGGTGGAGCATATCAAACAAGTAGCCACAAAGAGTGTGGTTGAGGTAGCAGTGGCACAGGCAGAGTTGGGAGGTCTCCACAATAATATATTCATGCCATCATAGTGACTCGAGGGCGAGTCATGATCTTTGTGTTGGGGGCCTATTAGGACAGGGTCCCCTAGGGTCAATTTTGGGGTAAAAGCCCAAATTTTGGGGCAAAAAGCCCAAGTTTTATTGTAAAAAGCATGAAGTCTCTGCAAGTTGTGGTCACATAGCGCATAGATAGTAAAGTGTCATAAAGGGTTTTACCCTTGCTTTATGTATTTTGTGTCAGCTTTTATAGATCTACCCATGGTTCGCGGACCATGGGATTGTATAAGTAGGAGAGTCTTGGAGAGTCTAAGGCATAAAGAAGATGATGAAGAAGAGTATAATGGGTCAGTAGAAGAAAGAGCGAAGAAGTCTTAGAGTAGAAGAGAGGCTTTGCAGCTATGTGTGCAGAGGCTAGAGTAGAGTTTGCAACTGAGTGCGTGGACCCCTGAAGCTGAGTGCACACGGAAGTCTTGAGTCTGTAAACAAAACTGAAGTATTAATAAAGAGATTATTCTAGAAATTCCTGTGTTTGTCGATTTACTTCTGTTATGAATGAATGTTCTATTATGTTATAATGAATGATGGTTTTATGAATTAATACTGTATTGATGCACTACTTTACATAATTGATGTTGTTATATGAATGTAGTTAATATTAACTATTTACGTGAAGCTATCTTATTTCATGTTAATGTTCTCAGTGCTTAGGCCAATTTGGGTAAATACGGGATTAAGAGTAATCCCGGATGCACAAAAGAAGGTTATTCACCTATTTAGGGTCCACAAAAGACCGTCGTGAACGTTTGTGGAGGTATAGAATCTAATAAAGGTAAATTATGTCAATAAGCCCTAAAGTCTTATCGAGACGCACAAAGGCAGGTTTAGGGCATAAAATGACATTACACTAATCTCTAGGCGTGGAAACTTGGTTTAGCATCCCCCCATAATGCTTCAGGTAAGACTTTAGTCTACGCTCCACGGGTTGATGCTGAAAGTGCTAGTAGTGTAGGGATTTGTTCAGAAAAACTAACTCTGAACCTGGGTCAAGACGCACTAAGCCAATATTTTCTTTGCCAAATTGTTTCTATAGATCCTTGACCATCATCCATGAAGGACATTGCATAATTTGCCAATGCAATAACAAGAAATTTCTCATTCAGAACACTAGTTTTCACATTTTCGCTAAGAAATATCTCTAACGTAATATTCTGAGATAAAACCCTTGTATAATCCTTGGTCTCTTATATGAATTTCAAGACACAAATTTTGGGTATTCAAATTCTATTTGTTTAGAATCATTTACCATTTTCTAGAGTTGCATTTTTGCCGGAGAGACCATTGAAGTTCCATAATTTCATACTCTTAGTATTATGTTGAATGAATTATCAACCTTTAGTTAAAATACATATACTTTCATTTTGAATTTATTTGTTATATTATTTTTGGTCCTCTGTCACAATTTCCTTCTAATATTTATTGTTCTCTCTGTGATTTCTTTCTATGGATTTTTCCCATATCATTTTTGGAGGTAAGAAATTTTCCAATCTTTTATGCAATGACTAACTGTATAAGACAAGATTATTTACATCATGGTTTTTATTTCATTCTTTTGTTATGTTAAGATATTTTTTGGGGTTATGGTTTTCTGTTAACCCTATACATACCACAACAACATACTAACTTCAACTTTGTCCTTCATTGTCTAGATCAACTTTATCAACGTATATTTGAATTTAGTTTTTTTATAATTGTAGAAATTCCTTGTAGATTCAAACCGATAATTGTAATATGATAAAACAGTTGAATTGAATCTACTCTACTCATCATTAGAAACAATAAATGATCTAAGAAATCATGAAGCATACAAGAGAAAGAATTCAATCACACATAACAGAATGATTTGATGGGAAATCCACAGGTAAAACCCCTTGCTATCTATATATTGCATTAGTAAGAAAATATGAGAAGATTACAATTCTTTTCTCAAGCCCGAGAAACCTTTGCGCTATCTCTATCTGTCTCACTACATCCTAGAAAATCCTAGACCAATACTGAGCCATTTTCCTACTTAACCAAGCCCCTATTTACTTCTATTGTTCCTTAAGGAATTAACTCCTATTTCATTGGGAAATTCATCAATTATGAATTGTGAAATTCTCATAGGCATTCCTCTGACTTTATGCACCATCCGTTCAATTTGGATGATTTTAAAATTGATATTACACTATCCCTCAACTCAATTATCAATTAGTTCTTTCTCTGATCTGACATGCATGAGTTAATTATGAGCGAATCTTCAGTTTATTGGTTGATCACTCTAGGTAGCACCACACTGCACTTCAAGTAGCACCACACTATACTTTAGGCAACACCACATTGCTCTTCAAACAACACCCCACTATACTTCAGGCAACACTACACTGCACTTTGGGCAACACCACACTATACTTCAGGAAAAACCACACTACTACACCTCCCACTAATTCCTCCATCAGTTGGAACTAGTTTAACTAACTTTAACTCAGTCAGAGTGAATTAATTAATTACAACTCCAAATAAACTCAACTACTGCTCCTAATTGTAGGACACACTCTACATGACTCTAGTTAGACCCTGAACTTCAATTAATTGAGTTAACTAAGTCAAATTAACTCATTTAACTATTAAAAGTTGTCATAAGATGTGAAATTACAATTTTATTCCCAATTTAATTTAAGGGAAACATTAAATTAGGATTTTCTTGTTTCATTTTCAACACTCCCTCTCAATAAGAAAGAGATTATCTGCTATCCCGATCCTGCCTCTGTGAAAGTCGGATTTTCATCTTGACAATTCCTTTGTGAAAATATATGCATCATGTTCCTCTATAGGAATGTACTCTAGCAACATCATTACCCTTTGCACACAATCTCGTAGATGATGATAGTAGATGTCGATATGCTTGGATTAATCATGAAAAACTTGATTCTCAGAGAGTTTGATACAACTCTGATTGTCATAGTAAATCAATGTAGAATCCATCTGTTGACCAAATGACACAATAAGGATCTTCCTCATCCAGATAGCCTTACAATTTTCTTGAATAACAACCATGTACTCTACTTTTGCTAAACTAAGTGCAATTTATCTATGCTTCCTGTTGTACCAAGAAACTATTGTTGACCCAGTACTGAATATTCCCCCTGATGTGCTCCTTGTGTTAGATGGAATACCTTCATAATATACATCTATGAAGCCTTGAACCTACCCTCCCTCTGTACTTATGTACCATAGAAGAAACTGAGTGGTTCCTTTGAGGTATATCAACACATGTTTAATTGTCTTCCAATAGATTTTGGTTGCCTTAACCATTGCTTGACTACGCTGATTAACTACAAAACATATGTTTTCTCATGTGTTTACCAAATACATGAGTGACCCACAAGTTGTCTGTAAATAGTAGCCTCCACTACTTCACCTGAAGTAGCATATTCCTTCCTCCTATTATATACTAGAGGAGTCTCCATGGGTTTGCTGCTCTCCATGTGGAACTTCTTCAATATCTTGTTGGGATACTCTCCTTGAGAGATAAATGTTGGTTTGTATTATATTCTTTCCACGACTAGCCCACGTAGTTAACCAGGGCGTTAGAGGGGGGGCAGAGCCCCCCTTCGTTGTGCCGATTGTGTAGCGGTGGGGGGTCACAGGGGGTTTGTGGTGTACCTGTAACCCGAATTTATGGGCTCCGGGGCAGCGCCCCAAAAAATTTTGGTTTTGGACCCTTTGTTAGGATGGGCGGACCCACCTATGGTTTTGTGCATGATTTTCACACATGTTTTTGGACGCGATGGTTTTTGGTCCATGGTATTGGACGCGATGGTTTTCGGTCCATGGTATTGGATGCTTCGGTATGTATAAATATGTATTATAACATTGAAAGGAACATAATGAAAAATCAAGTTGGTAGTCTCGGTTTTGGGATCCAAGGGAAAATCTTTGTATATATGTGTTTTATGTGTTATGCTCTCACATTGTTTATTTTCTATGTTTTAGAATTCGTATATAGGTAATTTATATACGGGGTTAAAACCTACAATAAATAGTTCCCCATCTCCTTGCCATACATCCATAGCAATGAAATAATGCATGAGCCTCGGGTCCTTCATCTCGAATTCTTTTGCAAGGTGCTCTTCGCAATATTTTATTAGCTTCTCATCACCCGTTAGAATCAAATTGTCGACATATAATACTATAATCAATAATTTACCTTCAACCATAATATGGTAAAGGTTTGCTTCTGTTCCACTTTCGGCACAGCCAATCCTAGTGAAATAGCACCCAATCCTGGTGTACCAAGCACGAGGTGATTTTTTTAGTCCATACAATGCTCACTTGAGTCTGCACACATGCAACTCTCCGTTGAAGGTCTCAAATCCTTCCATCCAGTTAATAGACACCTCTTCCTCAATCACACCATTGAGGAATTTTGTCTTCACATCCATTTGGTGTATCTTCCATCCGATCTGTGATGAAAGTGCTATAATAGATATGATTTAAAAGTACTTTTATATTAGAGAAAAGGTCTCCTCGTAATCAGTTCCATGCACGTAAGATAACCCTCTCACCAAAAATTTGGCCTTGTATTTCTCTACGCTCCCATATTTTGCTTGCTTTACCTTATAAATCCATATGGAACTCACCAATGACTTGTCTACTGGTCTCGGGACCACTCCCCAAACATTGTTTCTCATAATGGAGTCATACTTCTCAACCCATGGCATCAAATGATATTGGTTTCTACAGTTCTTCCTCGAATGAGGATGGCTCAACCTCTGCACTCTCACTCATTAGATCCATGTAACCAATGTACCGATCTAATGACCTTCTCTACCTACGTTGTGATGTGGGTGCTCCTACATTCTCTCTAGCATCATGCATCAATATGTCAGCCTCTCTGGTGTGCTTCCTTCCATATCTGTAAGTCTCTGCATGAGTGGGTTCTTCCACTCCCTACTCCTATGCATGTGGCTACTCCGCATCATCATGAGGTTCTTCCTTTGGAGCTAAAAGCTCCTCATCTGCATGTAACTGAAGCTCCCTCTTAAGGGAACATATGATGGGATTCTCTTCATCAAACTTCACATATCTACGAACCATTTTCATCCTGTGAGATGGCAAGTAGACCAGATAGTTGTTATTTGTATTAGCGTACCCCATAAATATGCCCAACTCAGTTGTTGGCTCTAGTGTTTTTCATGCATACTTGGTAACATGAAAATAAACTAATGAACCAAATATTCTAAAGTGTTCCACATCTGGTTTCTTACCTGAAAAGGCTTCATCTGGTGTGCTCATCCTGAGAATTCAATGAGGACTTTTGTTCTTCAAATAAAGAGTTGTGTTGCATGGTTCAACCAATAAGTGCAAGGGTAGGCCTTGATCATGTAACCTCGTTGGTGCAGCTCCCTCAATACTTTTGTTCTTCCTCTCAGCCACCTTATTTTTTTGTGTGTTATGAGGTGTTATTAACTCCCATCAAATTCCTTCTAATGCAAAAAATTTCTTGAATTCATTCTACACATATTATCCATTGTTATTGCTTCTGAGAGATTTAACTTTCCTGCTAGTATATTTCTCAACAAGTTCTTTAAATTCAGAAAAAATAGTGAACGTCTTATCTTTCTCGTACATGAATAAAATCCAGCGCTTACGAGAGAAATCATATACAAATATTACATAATACTTGTGCTTGGCTGTGGAGGTTTTCGATAATGGTGCACATACATTTGAGTGAACTCTTTCAAGGATCACTTGTGCTCGACTATCTTTATCATGAAAGGAATATTTGGTGTACTTTCCCAATGTGCACCCTTTGCATGTGTCTCTCAACTCTAATGTACCCTTGGGAAGTCCTATATAATTTTGCTTCATGATCTTCAAATCTTTGTGGTTTGAGTGACCCAATATTCTATTCCAAAACTCACCGATGTCTCAGCTATGCACCTTCTCTACTTTTTTGCTCAAAGAAACATAATCTTCTACATTCAATTTGTAGAGGTTCCTCACTTGAAACTCGATCTGCTTCACTTGTCCTGAGGCTATGTGACGAAGGAAGGCCTTTCCCTTACTAAATATCACATTGTAGCCATGGTCCTCCAACATGGCAACTGAAACCAAATTCTTCTTTAAGCCCGGAACATACATCACATCTTTTAATGTGAGAAGAGAACCATACTCCCTATGAAAGGTAACACTACCGATGTCAGTCGCGCTATACCTACCATCATCTCGCATTTCGATGTGCATCTGGAGGTCCTTATCCTCCAAGTCACTGAAGAGATATTTGTTGGCGGTCATATGGGATGAGGCTCCATTATCTAGGTACCACACACTACTCATCGCAAATGTCACCATGTAAGTGATGAGCGTGAAATCCATCTCGAATTGTGAAGCAAGAGCTCCACCTTCCGCTCCTCCTGAGGGATTCTTGCCAGCCTTGTTGTCTTGATAGTTCGTGGCATAGCATCCCAACTCATGACATTGAAAAAATTTAATATTCAACTTGTCCTTCTTCTTGTCGCCCTGACTAGAATCTGATTTGGAATGGGATGACTTCCCCTTCCATTTCTTCACCTTTCTAGCTAAGGCACAATTCTCTAGTGTTTCGCTGAATCTTTTCTTACAACAAGTCGGAACACAATCACTCCCACTCTAGTAACGTCTCACTCCCATTAACTAAGTCCTAGTGGTTGTACCAGCTCTTGGGAAGGCATAGAAGTACTAGGCTCAGCAAATCATCATCAACAACTATAACACTCACACTTCCAATCTCATCCTAAAACTGGGTGAACTTGGTCAAGTACTTTGACATTGTGTCGCCCTTCTCCATCTTGATTTTTTTGAGCTTGTCCTTTAGTGCTAGCTTCCTCTGGTCACCTTTTCTTGTAATAGGTTTGTCAAGGCCTTCCACATTGCAAATGTGGTATCCTTACTATGAAGGTTCGAGACAATATTATCTCAAACTCCTTATAGGATAATCCTTCTCACCTTTGCTACACATTTTATCCACTCTGTCAGACCTTGAGCATTAGCTGACTTAGGAATATCTTTGTCTATGAATTCCTTAAGTCGTTGTATTCCAACACTGTCTCCATCCTTTCCTTCCAATAAATATAGTTTGAACTATTTTCAAGGGCATATTCGAGCCTCAATCCATAGAACGACATCCTATTGGCTCTGAAGTATGATACCTCAAATTAGATTTCTCCTGCAAAAGACAAACTCATATTTTCCTCTTCTATAGTGATTTCATCTTTGATACCATGTAGAAATTCTTTGTAGATTCAAACTTCTAATTGTAATATGCTAACAAAATTAACTTGAATCTACTCTACTCATCAGCAAAAACAATAAATGATCGATGAAATCACAAAGCATACAACAGAAAGAATTCAATCACACATAACACAATGATTTCCTCGGGAAATCCAAAACTAAAAACCCCTCCTATATTTATATTGCATTAGGAAGAAAATATGGGAAGATTACAATGATTTTCTCAAGGCCAAGCAACCTTTGCACTATCTTTATCTGCCTCACTGCTTCCTAAACAAGCCTAGGCCAATACTTAGCCAATTTCCTCCTTTCCCAAGTCCCTATTTATTTGTGTTGTTCCTCACAGAACTATCCCCTATTTGATTGGGAAATTCCTCAATTATGAATTGTGCAACCCTCATAGGCCTTCATGTGACTGCATTCACCATTTATTTAATTATGAGTGAATATTTAGTTTACTGGTTGATCACTGTAGGAACCACCACACTACACTTTAGGAAACACCACAATCTACTTCAGGTAGCACCACACTCGACTACAGGAAACACCCCACTGGACTATAGGCAACACCACACTACTAGACCTCCCACGAATTCCTCCATTATTTAGAACTAATTTAATTGACTTTAACTTCGTTAGACTGAATTTATTAATTTCAACTGAAAATAAACTGCACCAGTGCTCTTAATTATAAGATAGACTCTACATGACTCTAGTTAGACCCTCAACTTGAATTAACCAATATAACTAAGTTAAATTAACTTACTTAACTATTACAAGTTTTCATGAGATGTGGAATTACAATTTTGATTCCAAATTTAATTCAAAGAAAAAAATATTAGGATTTTCTTGTTGCATTTTCAATAATGATTTTATATTTATATTAGACTTTGTCAATTTATGCTTAAGTTTGAATTTACAATTTCGTACCCTAACACTTAGGGTTTTCCAAGGGAATTTCTCCTATTTCTTCAAATTGTTATGACTCCAAGTGTAAGTCTCAGTATTCCATGTAATTACGTATTTCTTGTGTTATTTTTTTATTATATACTTATCTAAGTTACGTTACACAGATTTTAACGCTATTTTTTTTACATTTTTGTTAACTCCAGTTATTTATGTGACACAAATGAATGACCACGTCTTTTATATTTTGAACTCTGTTAAGGTAATTATTTTTAATATTACCCCTACAGTATTTTAAAAATATTTTGGAAACTCTTTAGCAATTCCCTTATACATAAGTATATAAATTTTTAATATAGTCTTTGGTTTTTGGCATATATTCATAAGTAATTATGGCATACAAATTCTTTACATACTTCTTAGTTTGATGAGGAGACTTAAAGTATTCTTCCTAATCATGGAAATTTGTCAACTATCAATTACCATTTAAGATAACCCAAACCCTTGGTTACTCCATTTGATTGAGCATGATTTGATGTGTCCCTAAGTTCAGGAACATGATTTCAAGGTTTTCGATGCTAATCATGTGTTAAACATATTTTCTTTTTTTTTATTTAAAGCATTACTTCATGTGAGCAAGTAAAATATTTAAGGATTTAAGCCTAAATCCTACTGATATGTTAGGATGTTTAATCCTACTTTTGAAATATGTTTAGAATTCCAACTTTATATCAATATGGCTAATCTTAACCATAACTGTAATTATCACATTAACATTCCATGACTGAAATCTTTGTTATATTGTTGGATTGAATATACAATATATTTACAAACTTTTTGTTCATAATCTATTTAGAGATGCATGACAACATTTTTCGAGAAAATATTTTATTTATGATTTAAGTATTTTGTATTATAGTGCAATATTCTTATTTTAGTCCTACTAAAAGAAAGTTAGAAATATAGAGAAATATTCTATCATCTTTTTTTGTTATTGTCCTGAAGAAATCCTTCTAATAATTTCATACACACACATTTATCTCTTGTATTTCATAGGTTTTTTCTACAGATTTTTTCTTACATAGTTTTTCAGTACTTTAATATATTTATTTACTGGTACATACATATATATACCTAGACCTCTTCTTGGATATATCAATCCTTTTGAGTATTACCTACTGCAATTCTTATAGAATTATTTATAATAAAATGAAATAACAACTACTTATTACTACCACAGTTCTATGTTGTATAATAATTATAATCAACCACAAAACATTATATATATATATATCTATATCTATATATATATATATATATATATATATATATATATATATAGATATATATATATATATCAAACGAGAAATGCAACTACAGTGTTAGTTAGAATAAAACCTGTATAAAAACATTTTCGTTCTCGATTTCTGTATAAAATCTCTCTTATACATGTGTTCACTCTATATGTTTCTTTTTTCAAAGTTCATTTACTCTAATTTTCCTACTTGAAACTTTCGTGCATTATATGTATACAAATAAGCGTATATGCATAATTACTTATACAATTCATAAAACCATAATCCATACTATTTCACTTTACAAATCTTGCACATAAGCAGGGTTCAGAATATCAAATTGAAGTTTGTAAATTTTGGGAAAATTAATATTAGAGTACTAAGTTCCTCCTAGGTTGGATACTTCTTCGAAAATGTATCTCATCGAGAACTGGTGTGCAATTTTCTTTTTGCTGTGTCCTTTTCACTTGCTTCACATTAGTGTCTCAAGGAAAACATGATTTTTTTTTAGCAAGAATACAAAAAGAACATAATAGTCCTCTTATCCATCTACCACTTATTTCATAGTTGGTAACTACCTCTACCTCACTCACAGGTCGCAGATAGTTACTATCTCATTTATGATATTTACTTCTCACTCCCAAAACCAACATCATGTCTTTTAGGGAAGATATAAATTTGTCAATTCCATAACTCACAATTATTCTAATCCTTCCAATTCGATACCTAGGACTTAATACTAGGTAATTAATATACATCATCAATTTGCAGCACCATCTGTTTCAGCCAAGCATACTTCAACATTAATTCTCCTGGCCTCTTTATTTATTTTCAACATCTTAAATAGAAATGTACAATCATTCATTATCAGTAATATAATATTGATAAATAAGTTTTTCATATGTCTTACAAACTTAAATATCCAAAAAGAAAACAAATATATACAAGTTATCTAGACATAAACTTCATGTCAAGAGATATCACAATGTTGGCATTGTATATTGTCTCCATTGAAGGGGAATTAGATTTTTGTGGAGAATAAAGCCAAGGGCCACTCTGAAAATTTCTTTTTGTTGCATATTTTCATGTATGTAGTGTTTATGGCATATCTATTATATGTCATGCATGATGTGATAAAAATATGAATGGTTTTGGATTAAGTTTGAGTTTGTGGTGTGTATGTAAATATAATATAAGTGATGATTAGTGAGGCATAGTCCAAGTGTAGTCACTTTTCGAAGTGATTAAGTTGTTGGCGAGAAACATGTTAGTGCTCCATGACCAAAAATCACGGTGCACCTAAAACCATAGTAAGTCTTTATAAAGTGAAAAAAAAATTCAATTGGTTATATTTTGACCATGACAATTTGGCTTGTCAGTATGAGTTGAATTGATGAAACACCTAGCCAAGTTTTTGAAAACCATTTCAACATCCACAGTATAGTTTCTTATTTCAAATTTGATAATATTATAGAGTATTGAGCATCACTACTTTACTCGTGAAGCCATGAAGAGAATGAGATAAGAAAATGATTTATTATTTCTAATGAAAAAAAATTGCAGCAGAGAATACAATGCCTTGAGGTAGAAGTGGCCAAGGTAGCTAACTCTAAATCACTGAGGGTGTAATTGCAACCTAGAATATGACAACTTGACCTAGAAGCAGCCAAGATAGCTAGCATGAAGCAACCATTCTAAATGACAATACTGTTTTGTTTGACATAAAAGAAATATGAAAGATATATGATAAGAGAAGTGATAAGAAAGAACTACAAGTCAAATCATCAAAATATTGTGGAGAAGTTTACCTTAGTTAAGGACGAGAAGACCTTGAATAGAAGCATAGAGAGAAAAAGCCACCAAAAAAAGCATTGTGACATTTGTTAAAGTTGCAGAAAATTTGGAATTAGAGTTGTCATATCCATTGCAACTAGTGTTAATAACAACATGCCCAATTTTATCTCATTAATTAATTTCATAAGATTTTCATCCTACCAAGTTTATTATATAAAAATTAATTCATACTAAAGGTGATAGCCCATTCAGTTTAACTTTAACTATCACTTAATCTACCTTTAACTAAAAATTAAATCACAATATCTAAAATTCACATTATCAAACAAAATTAATTTTTGTTTTTAATATTTTAATTTTAATTTTAATTTTAATTTTATTTATTAAAATTCTAATTGGCTTACTAAATTTCACCCTTATCATATTTTGTGATAATGACAATGTACAGAGTTGTATGTAGAACAAATTATGGTGCAAATACTTTATATGTGATATGACTGCAGTGAATTCGAGCAATTTGGCACATCAACGAATGTTTTGATTAACAATTAAATTTTATAACCAATTAAATCCAAAATAATAAAGTGAAAAAAAGGTGAAACTATATTGCACACTATATATATTAATTATATCAATTCAATAAGTTGGCACAATCCCTTGATTAAAAACTGATTATTTATAATCAATTAAATCTCAAATAATAAAATTCCAAATGATAAAGTTAGAAAAACGAAAACTTAACCAGAAATTATTCTACACACTATCTCCATTAATTATATCATGTAGTTGATATAAAATGCTCTTAAGGTTTTGTTACTCTAACAACGTGGACACTTATTTTTTACAAAGTTTTCTACTTTTTAAAATATTAATACTCGGGTAAGTTTTCTTAACTCAGGACAACCAACTGATTATAACATGATTTTTAAGGTAACATGTGTCGATTGATGATTACAAATCCATGGCACATGCACAACTACGCAATGATATATATATATATATATATATATAAGTCGTGGTAAGTAGGTGAGTGATTATTTTTTGCTCGAAGACTATTATCTAATTTAATTATGCACTTGAGTATCATGTGGATTTTTTCTATTATGTACTTTGAATAATTTGACTACTACTTACACATTGCAATGATACATTCATATATTGAGTTTTGATCATCTTGTTACTTTGTAAAAAGAAATTCCTTATAAATTATATTATATATTTTTTATTAAAATGTCACGCTATATAATCCATTATCCAAAAACCAAAGTCGAAGTGATTTGCATCACAATCTTGTAGGTTCCATAGACTCCATTCATTGTGTTTGAGTAGAAGCTTTCAAAGTTTTACACTAAGTTGTTTTCAAATTTCAATTTATATATGCTTCATAACTATATCTCACTATATCTCTAACTTTATCTGATTAAATTTTGATGGGTTGATTTTTTTTGCCAATTTATTTTAAAATCTTAATTCATACATACTTTCATATGAGTGGGATAGTGAGAGGTAATTAAATAACCTTTGAGTTTAGCTATGTCACTAAAATTTTATGCTTAACTTTAGCTATACCACTAAAATTTTATCCTATAACTTTAGCTATATGACTAAAATTTTATGAAATTGTATTTATAACAAAACTAAGTTTACATCATTGAGGAGGCAAAGTAGTTGTAATATCAACAAGGATAACTCTCAAATTGGAAAAGCTAATATATATTGGCATGGGCTCCCCTACATTTTATTAATCCTTCACAACTACCATACTTTTTGTTTGCAACTCTTTTCATATTCAACAACTTGCATATTTGTTTATTAGGTGTATATTAGTTGCCTTCAACCAAGATTTAATTATGGATGGTCGTGTGCCTTCACAACATGCTTATTTTTCTTATTGAACATGTTTGAACAGCTAAATATTTATTACTAATGTATGCAACGTTTTCGATCTAATTTAGCTATATTTAAACTAATTGGCACAGACTGACTAACCACTGTGTAGAAATTGTTAAAGACATTTTAGTTTTTCTGAAATGACAATTGTCATATCAATTACAACTATAGCTAATGACAATATGCCCAAATTCACCCTATCAATTATTGTCATAAAACTGCATCATGCCATGTGAATCATTAAAGACTCTTTACACCCTATCAATTATTGTCATAAAATTGCATCATGCCATGTGAATTAGTAAAGACTCTTTATACCCTATCAATTATTGTCATAAAATTGCATCATACCTTATAAATTATTAAAGACTCTTTATAGGTTGTCAATCATTGTCATAAAATTGCATCATGCAATGTAAATTATTAAAAACTCTTTCCAGTTTCTGAAAAAATAATTCTTATAAATTGCATCATATCATATAAATTACGATAGTAATATAGATTATTAAAAACTCTTTACACTTTATAAAAAAACAATTCATATGAATTAGATCATATCATATGAATTATAATTGTACTTTTCAATTAATTGTTTTGATAATTTAATTCTATTTTCATATTTTTATATTAATTTGGATGAAAATCCATATAAATGTTTAATTTTATCATTGCTAATAAATAATAAAAAACTATAATTTTATTTTTAAATAATAAAAAATTATAATTTTACCTAATAATATTACCTAATTTCACTAAAAACACCAAAGATTCTTTTTCTATCCAATCACTTACATCGCACTGCCTACGTACAAATTATTAATGGTGCTTTATAGTTTGTAATGTGACACTCCAGTACGATGGAACGACAATTTTCTTAAGCCATCACATTTTTAGAGTTCGTATCGTGACACTCGATGTCAACACAATATTGATAGGCCGCACATTTTTATCAATTACATCACGTTGCTTACATCATCTAAATTATTAAAGGTGCCTTAGAGTTTGTATAGTGACACTACAATGCAATACCTCCACAATATTGTTACGCCATCACATTTTTTTTTTGTGAATTATTGTGATGCCAGGACGCAATGTATGGCGTCTAGATACAGAAAAGAGCCTTCTCAATTCTATCATAGATGAGAGAATTATTAATTTTACTTTTAAGACTATTTACCTTAACCCGTAAATAATTTTACTTTTAATTTTAAGATCCACATGTTAAGATAATTTTGAGAAAGTGAGAAATGATGTCTATTTCTGGGTTGATGAAAAAGACACGTATCTCATAAATTTTAAATTCACTTTCATTTGCTCGCATGAAATCCAGCAACTCAATAACTTACGCATTTTTTTAACTAAAATTAACCAAAATTGTTTTGTTTAATTAAAATGCATGATTTAGAGTTTTTTTTGGGCTAATTTTAATGACTCAAATTGTAGAATTTATATTTTATGATTCCTCACCTTTTTACTTTCTGTATGGTCAATTTGAGTTGTAAAAGTTATTTTTTCCGATGATATTCAAATTCTATCTACTTTTTACAAAAAGACCAAACACATTATGATGCCTTACAAAAAGGCGAGTTAATTTTTTTTTACGATGCATTACAAAAATGTGAGCTAAACCTTTCTAATTGATGATATAAGTATTGAAAGCATAATTTTTTTGTTAAGTAAATTTGGTTTATTCATTTAAAAATAATAATAAACAATTACGAGGAGTTTAAGAGATTAATTGGAATATAAAATCAAGGGTTATTTGTGTATTTATGTGTAACATATGAATAATATTGGTATCTTATATTTATCTTTAAGTTCTAAAATTAATGTTGGAAACATAATCCATTTGGGTTATGTAAATATGGCTTATTCACTTGAGAGGAAGATGAGAAGCCTCAAATGAACACCAATATTCATGAAAATCCCAAAAAACCTTGTGAAATATGAAAACACGGTAAAAACATTATTGTATTTATGTATATCTCTTGTAAATATATGCATCTCAAATTTTAGCTTACCCCATATTACATTTAGGTGAATTTGACATTATATCAGAGCACACGTATAACTACCCTACTTAATAGTTTGAGCGACTAGTTTTGTGGCCTAGCATGTACACCCTCACTACTCAAAAGCTAGTCAAATTTGTATCTTTGTCGATCTGAGCTCTCCTCCCTAACAATTCTAAGTAATCTTCAGTGTTTTTTTCCTATTCTTTCTTTGAATTTTGAAACCCTAGCGCCTAATACTATGTGTCTGCTCTGCTTGTGGTTGTTTATCTTACTTTGACACCAATCTATGAAATCATAGAAATTTAGTGAAAATATGTTGCATCGTTCAGGTCTCTTATGCCCCATAGATGACCAAAATGACAACCACCACTTTGAGCTTTCCCATTATGAAACGCTAAAAAATGCCTCTACCACCCTGAGCTCCACCATCCAACTAATTCTCATAATATAGGTCCATTGGCACCTTCCATTCGCCTACGGTCTCAAAGATCCATTACATGTCGCATAGCCCCTCGAAACGTGAGTTCAAACTGCTCATTGTTAGAAATTAATTAACAGAGCAACGAAATATAGAAAACGTTGCAGAAACACAAATACAGAAACACATAAAAAAAGAGAGACAAAAATATACATGGTTCACCCAATTTGGGCTATGTCCACAGAGAAACAACTAGTGCTTCCTTTTATATTATCTAGCAAAATGAAGAGATACTGTTAGCACCTAAATTTGCCTTAGGCTGAAGGAAGGCAAAATTCAGGGTAACCACAAACCACGCTCAGTCTGGTAGCTAGCCCTACCAGAACAGGAGAGGGCTCTCTCCAGGTCACACTCAGGAAAATAAACAATAGGGTCTGAGATGACTTACTATGAATATTGATTTAGGCTAGTAAACAAATGTGACAGAGGTATTTTGATGAATGACTGAGTTTTTTGGGATGTGTGGGGGCCAAGGAAAAGCATGAGCAGAAAATTTAACTCAAAGACGCAAATTATTTCGTGAGGCAAGACAGGCGGAAAGTCTAGCAATTAGATTTGAAATAATATGGAGTGGAGAGATTGTTTAAGAGTGTGAAAAGGACATAAATACATGAATCCTTTTCAACAAAAGAAAACATAGAACATGAAAACTATCCCAAGGCAAAGCAGTACACTAAATCCTACCTTTTTAATTAGAAAGCTTTCACTGGAAATGAATATGAATGAAAATATGAAACATAACGAAATACATATGAAACATAAAGAAGATACATTTTCTAAACTCACGCCACAGGAATCTCATCAACCAGAGATACAATATTTCATTAATTCTCTATCAAAATGTACAGTGAGTGACTAGGTGTCTCTCCCACAGTTTCCCAGAAATTCCAACTTTGCAAATAGTGTTGCATACAATAAATAGACTATGCCACTGGGAAATAGAACGACCCACAGCTGGGGAGTTTTTCAAATGATTACAAACTGGAAATAGAAAGCCAACCATTAGTTACAGGTGCAGTATTACAAAAATGACAAATGGCTTGGGTGACTGCTCGCCTTCCTTTGCCACTTGGATAGGAGCCCACCTTTAGTGAAAATACTTTTTAAACATTTCCTTAGTTGCCGAGAAAAATATAGTGTAAATAAGCGGGCCCACTTGGAGAAAGTCGCAAATTGAAATGTCGCGGAGCGGAAGTGATTTTGGCCTTTGGGTCCCTGTACGCTGCTCCTGGATGATCTCTTTAAGCTGTGCACTTGTCGGTTCTGTATCTGTATCATCATCATGAAGGACAACGAATTCAGTCTCTCGTTCACCTGATGGCTCACCTGAAGGCCCCTCATCCTGCATTGGCTCCTTGCCTTTGTCCTGTTCCTGTGATGCTAATGGAGGAAGTGAGGCCCCTTCCACCCTAGGTGAAGATAACACTCGCTTTGCCGCTGCAAACAAACGTATGGTGCCTTTCTATATGTGATGAAAACTGGCACACTTGCAGTCTCATGGCGCTCATATCGACGAGAAGGTTCACCCTCATGCTTAACCTCTGATAATACCTGTGAAGTGCTGAAGAGGTCACGGGAGATGAAATCATCCCAAGAAATGCCCTGCAATCCCAGTTGATGAACCACCAAAATCTTAATAAGAGAAAAGTGATAAACACTGATAAGTTGTTGCTGAGGGGTCTTGTGTTGCATGAAGGTGTTCATCCTCTCTATGTTCCTGCAAATAAAATATGGGATGTTCATCATCTGTACCATGGTAAAGTGCATGAGCAACCTGATGTGATAGGCATATAGACGAGAGAACCTCTCCTCACAGCTGAAGTACTTCATGATCAACTTCATGAGTGGAGCATATTCATCTTTAAAATATCGGAATGGAAAGACTCTTGTGAGCTGCCTCAAGAAAGTGGCCTTAATGTAAGGCTCATAATGCTGCCGATCAACCTTCTGTTTCTTGTGCCATGGTTTTCCAACATTCAGTATGCTGGTTGCTAATGAGACAGTTTCAGGTGTCAGTGTGAAGGTGACACCGGCCAAGATAGAGTGATCTCCATGTAGGTGAAGCACAAAAATATGGGCCAACTCATGATGAACTCAAACATTAGCTACTCTTTGACAAAACTCAAAACATGATAGATGCTGGAAACATGACATAGCAAGAGGGCATGCCAACAATTCTGTGAAGGTGGTTGGCTCATCCCTAACATGTTTTCCACTTTTATGATGTCTACGGCGAGCCTGTTCTTCTGAGGATGAATCACTTTGAGTTTCCATCTCATACTCCGATGAATGCTCACATGCCATGACTATTGTATGTGTACTGTGCTTGGACTGCCCTTTGATGATGGTATGAAACTCGGTGTTGTTGTAGGATCTGCCACCAAGGGGAACAATGCAAAAAGGGAGTGTTAGGAAGGGGAATAATATGATGGGAATAGGGGTTATGGGGGGAAATTTTGTTTAGGGATATGTAGGAGGGTTTGGGGATTTTATAGGGTAGGGTGTTGGGGTTTACATTGACCAATGAGTGGAGGGATAGGGAATATGGGTTTAGTAATGTTTTAGGGTAGGGAAAATAGGGAAAAATGGGATAGGGAGGAAGGGAACAATGGAAAGGAGTGAAAAAATGAGAGGTGAAAGAGGAGCCTTGGCATCAATACCACAAGCTTGCAACCCTAGAAATAATGGCTTTGATGTTTTCTAGTGGTAGGTTTTAGGCGTTTTTATTGCAACTCTAAACGGTCGTGAACTATCACTACATTCCATAAAATTTGATGAGCAAGCCAAGATATAGAGCCTACCTGTCAATTTGAAGGGTTTCAAAATGATTGGTTGCAAGTTTGGCACAAATTCAAGCCTCTGTGGGTGTGCGTCGTTCAACAAACCCAGTGTGCCGCGCTCGGTATATGCGTCACACCCGTGTTAACTTTACACTGCGGGGTCACGCTCTGTGCGTCGTGCTCCCTATGTGCGTTGCGCCCCTCTGTGTGTGCGCCGCGCTCCTGAAAACGACTCCAAACTCACTCCAAACGCGTGCTTGCACTCTCACACTCACTTTGCAATGTTTCTCTCTTCCTTGGTGTTCACAATGACTTGGTTTCTTGTGGAAACTTGTATTTAAAGGCTTGGAAGTCATGGGTTTGATTTTTGCTTCTCCAAAACCCATTTTGCTAATGTTTTTTTTTGACACTTTTCACTGATTTAATGGAACACTGAATTTCACTTTTCCGTTTGAATTTTTAGCTAAAATGACGAAATTTTTTGGCACTTTGGCAGGGGTCGCATGACATGGCATTTGGCCAAGGAAACCATGACTGCACCTGAAGAAATCAACTGGAGACTTTTTTGAAAATTATCACAAATGACACACTGTTTGACTTTTCTTCAAAAGAGAGTTTTGAAGAACAGTCGTAATCTGTCAACATGACGATGAAAATCTCTGAATCATAACTTTGTAAGGGCCTCCCTCTGGCCTGCTTGGCTTTATTGGACATGTTTGAAGACCAATTTATCTGATCCCCAGACCTAATGACTGAAAATGACTCTTGTCCATTAAAAGATCGAACATTGACTATCATGGACTTTAGTGAACCTTGACAATAGACTTGAGCCAGCAGGTGCCAGACATGAGGGGAACTGACTAACAAGACCTTTTCCGTCAGATTATGGCATGCCCCTAGCAGAATGCAGCTGAGTGAATGGAGCGGGACACCTAAAAATGAAATGCAGAAAGAGTTTTGATCTTTGACGGAGGACTGACAAGACCGACTCTAACATTGGCTCCAATGGGGGATGGTAGCTCCTTGGAGGTGCCAAGAATGGCAGATCTTTGGGAGAGTAGACAGTGCCTTCGTCCATTGGGCTATGGAGTCCATTATTCCGACAAACCAACATGACTCAATTTATTGACTGAAACTTGACTCAAACTGACTCAATGCAAACTGAAATGACTGAAAAACTTGACTCTAACAAACTAACTCAAAATACCAAGACCTGAACTTAAAACTTAAAGCTTGGTGGTAGTACATGACCACCTGTGTTTCTTACAAGACAATATACCATCAAACTATATCAAAATGCCAATGTAACCAATCAAGCAGATGCCTTGCCGACTGATTCTCCTGGTCAACAACAGATACTAGTAACTGGGCATCCAAAAAAATAGTTGACCATGATCTCCTTCATCACTGAATACTCCAATAATCACCTTCACTGCTGACTGCAACAGATTTGCCATTGGATCATGAAATACATGAAGATTTACATCTTGTTGAGGAAACAAGATGTCTTTTTCTTTTGATTCTTATCTTCCTTCATAATGTACTTCAGAAAAAGTATGGTCCCGATCCTCAAAAAATTCTGAACAAGTGGATGAGAAGATTTCCTCTTTAAATAACATTTCAAAACATGAAACATAGGAAGAAGAAAGGGAATCCCGAATGGTCTAGTCTGCTGAAGTCTAAATATATTGTAGGTCATCATCATATGATATGACAACCAGATTGTCTTCGCATCCATCAACCATGAGAAAGGAAACTTCAAATGATTCTTGAAACCCAACACTAACATTTATATCATCTACCACAGATTCATCCAGAGAAACCTTTTTACTTACTTGAACAAAATTCTCATCTTGTTGTTCATGAATAGACTGGATTACCTGTTTATGAAGGCTTCGTTCTGATGACATGAGAACGTTTGGATTCATAACTCTGTCTTCTTTATTCCAGATGATTTCAGCAGCGGGGTTCTCCTTCATGAGATTTGCCACACTGTATTCTTGGTCATTAAAATCTGACTCTGTATCTGAAATAGTTGTCTTGACATTATCACATTCTGGAATTAGAACTGGACTTCCTTGCATGTTGTCTTCTTCTATGGACAGATCTAAAGCGACACTTTTTCTTTCATCACTTTCAGCCATATGGACATCTTCAACCTGCTAATCTATAAAGTTGTTTACAGGACTGTCATCGTTTTTAGCAGAGGAAGAAGTTCCACCATCACCTTCTTGACCATGTGCACACTACAGATCTGTGTTGACTTGAGTTGTAACATGACCGTGCAGGAGTTGATCTATCTCATCTTCAGACCGAGGAGATAATACTTTCTGTTGTCTTCTACTCAAACAGTGATTTTCTTCATTAATTTCAAGTGAAGGTGTATAAAAAAATTTCTTATACAGCTGATCCATTTCATGTAATTTCTGCTGACTATCAAGATGCAAAACTCCTTCATCTTCCACCGTACTAAGATCTTGATCCTGCTGCAAATTTTCATGATCGTCTTTATGCTGCTGAAATGGATTTTCATACAATGCTTCCATGATTTCTCCGTCCATCAAGTCATCACGCCCATAAAAATTCTCAAGATCTTCAATAAAACTATGAACATGGCTACAACAGTCCTGAACTAAAGCCAAGGATGGATATGATTCTTTATACCTTTCAAAGAATATTGCATGAAACTCTTTTAAACAATGAATAGAAGCAGGTGGCAAACTTTCATACCAAGATCGGGCTTCGTTTTCCAGAGTAGCCATAAACATTTTCATCAAACAGTCTTCAGGAAAATTGATCTTTAGTTTATGCACATGAATGTGAAATTTCACCAGATGAAGAGCAGCGTCATTACCTTCCACATTTCTGAACATAGGCAAATTCTGAAGCCAATCCACCTTGGGCATTTTATTTGGAAAACCTGGGATGTGATCTCGGCTCATGGGAGCGTATCTTCTTGCAACCCGTTCCATTTTGAAAATCTCAAAGCTACTGATCTCTCTGCAGTGGAGTCACCATGAAGGATTGATTGCTGGATTCTTCAGTGAATGGAGTCACCAGGTGAATGATTTCAGCCTTCTTATGTCTGATCGCTGTTCACCATCAACAATCAGCTATGAACTTGAGATATGTACTGGGGCAAGACAATCTTCAAGCAAACCATTTTCGTCCCCAGTATGGTCACCACTATGTTAGCACCTAAATTTGCCTTAGGCTCAAGGAAGGCAAAATTCAGGATAACCACAAACCACGCTCGGTCTGGCAGCTAGCCCTACCAGAACAGGAGAGGGCTCTCTCCGGGTTACACTCAGAAAAAAAAACAATAGGGTCTAAGATGTGTTACAATGAATATTGATTTAGGCTAGTAAACAAATGTGACAGAGGTATTTTGATGAATGACTGAATTTTCTGGGATGTGTGGGGGCCAAGGAACAGCATGAGCAGAGAATTTAACTCAAAGACATAGATTATTTCGTGAGGCAATACAGGCGGAAAGTCTAGCAATTAGATTCGAAATAATATGGATTGGAGAGATTGTTTAAGAGTGTGAAAAGGGCATAAATACATGAATCCTTTTCAAGAGAAGAAAACATAGAACGTGAAAACTATCCCAAGGTAGAGCAGTACACTGAATTCTACCTTTTTACTTAGAAATCTTTCACTGGAAATGAATATGAATGAAAATATGAAACATAACGAAATACATATGAAACATAAAGAAGATACATTTGCTAAACTCATGCCATAGGAATCTCATGAACTAGAGCTGCAATCTTTCATTAATTCTCTGTCAAAATGTACAGTGAGTGACTAGGTGTCTCTCCCACAGTTTCCCAGAAATTCCAACTTTGCCAATAGTGTTGCATATAATAAATAGACTATGCCATTGGGAAATAGAACAATGCACAGTTGGGGAGTTTTTCAAATGATTACAAACTGGAAATGGAAAACCAACCATTAGTTACAGGTGCAGTATTACAGAAATGACAAATGGCTTGGGTGACTGCTCGCCTTCCTTTGCCACTTGGATAGGAGCCCACCTTTAGTGAAAATACTTTTTAAACATTGCCTTAGTTGCCGAGAAAAATATAGTTTAAATTAGCGGGCCTACTTGGAGAAAGTCGCGAATCGAAATGTCGCGGAGCGGAAGTGATTTTGGCCTTTGGGTCCCTGTGTGCCGTGCCAAAAGCTATATGCGCTACGCCACATTGCAGGCGATTTTGAGGTAGCTGCTGGAGTCCAAATTGTGTCCAAGTGTGCTTGTTGGAAAGCCCTGCCTGTCTACTTTCCAACCCAGGTGGAATTTCTGAATTTGGTGCTCAGTTTCCCCTCCAAAACGTCATTCTACCAATACTGCTTCCTGTGTGTCAAAATATGGGCAGAGAGGTCATTGTTTGAGTGTTTTTGACCTCCTGGGGACTCAAAACTTGCCCAAAATTCTTGTCCATGCACTAGAAATCATGATTTTTAATGATGAATACAAAAATGCAAACCATTTGTGATTTGCAGCTCCCAATCCTAAGCGTCGTGCCAGTGGCGCGGCGCACAAGGGGAAAAACCCTGTTCTTTGCACAAAAATTTCCAAAAACACCAAAAATGCCCCAAATTTCTTGAAATTTTGGCTGGAGCTTACTTATCAAGTTTTATGGTAGGCCAAAGAGGCTTCGGACAATATCCGAAGTCGATGAAGCTCCCTTTGCCTCTTTTTCTTCTTGATTGCCTTCCTCAATTTTGCCTTCAAATTCCTGATTCGGGCCTTGCACACTTTGTTTCGCGCCATGTAGTGGAAAGCCATGTGTCTCAGTAATGCATGGTCCTTGTTAGCCTTGTCTGGAAGCCTCTCCAAGTGCATTTTAACTCACTCGAGATTGGCCTCCCGATCCTCATTAATCTCTTGCTCCAATGACGTGAGCTCAACTCTTCTCCTTTGTGCAGCTTGGCGATGCTCACGAATGTTTTGTAGCTCCATGATCACTTGCTGATCCTCTAGCTGTTTGTCCCTCTACTCCAGATATTTCATGTTCCATTTGACTCTTTCCAAATCAAGGGACAAGGCTTGAATCTTTGCTTCCTGCTCCTAGATGATCTCTTTAAGCTGTGCACTTGTCGGTTCTGTATCTGTATTATCATCATGAAGGAGAACGAATTCAGTCTCTCGTTCACCTGATGGCTCACCTGAAGGCCCCTCTTCCTACATTGGCTCCTTGTCTTTGTCCATTTCCTGTGATGCTGATGGAGGAAGCAAGGCCCCTTCCATGCCGGGTGGAGATAACACTCGCTTTGCCGCTGCAAACAAACGTCTGGTGCCTTTTTGATATGTGATAAAAATCGGCACAGTAGCAGTCTCATGGCGCTCATACCGACGAGAAGGTTCACCCTCATGCTTAACCTCTGATAATACCTGTGAAGTGCTGAAGAGGTCACGGGAGATGAAATCATCCCAAGAAATTCCCTGCAATCCCAGCTGATGAACCACCAAAATCTTAATAAGAGCAAAGTGATAAACACTGTTAAGTTGCTGCTGAGGGGTCTTGTGCTGCATGAAGGTGTTCATCCTCTCTATGTTCCTGCAAATGAAATATGGGATGTTCATCATCCGTACCCTGGTAAAATGCATGAGCAACCTGATGTGATAGGCATATAGACGAGAGAACCTCCCCTCATAGTTGAAGTACTTCCTCATCAACTTCATGAGTGGAGCATCTTCCTTCATAATGTACTTCAGAAAAAGTATGGTCCTGGTCCTCAAAAAATTCTGAACAAGTGGATGAGCGGATTTCCTCTTTAAAGAACATTTCAAAACATGAAAGATAGGAAGAAGAAAGGGAATCCCGAATGGTCTAGTTTGCTGAATAAAATTCAACATTGTAGGTCATCTTCATATGATATGACAGCCAGATTGTCTTTGCATCCATCAATCATGAGAAAGGAAACTTCAAATGATTCTTGAAACCAAACACTAACATTTATATCATCTACCACAGATTCATCCAGAGAAAACTTTTTACTTACTTGAACAAAATTCTCATCTTGGTGTTCATGAACAGACTGGATTACCTGTTTATGAAGGCTTCGTTCTGATGACATGAGAATGTTTGGATTCATAACTCTGTCTTCTTTATTCCAGATGATTTCAGCAACGGGGTTCTCCTTCATGAGATTTGGCACATTGTATTCTTGGTCATTAAAATCTGTCTCTGTATCTGAAATAGCTGTCTTGACATTATCACATTCTGGAATTAGAACCGGACTTCCTTGCATGTTGTCTACTTCTATGGACAGATCTGAAACGACACTTTTTCTTTCATCACTTTCAGCCATATGGACATCTTCAACCTGCTAATCTATAAAGTTGTTTACAGGACTGTCATCCTTTTCAACAGAGGAAGAAGTTCCACCATCACCTTCTTGACCATGTGCACATTGCAGATCTGTGTTGACTTGAGCTGTAACATGACTGTGCAAGAGTTGATCTATATCATCTTCAGACCGAGGAGATAATACTTTCTGTTGTCTTCTACTCAAACAATGATTTTCTTCATTAATTTCAAGTGAAGGTGTATAAATTTTTTCCTTATACAGCTGATCCATTTCATGTAATTTTTGCTGATTGTCAAGATGCAAAACTCCTTCATCTTCCACCGTACTAAGATCTTGATCCTGCTGCAAATTTTCATGATCATCTTTATGCTGTTGAAATGGATTTTCATACAATGCTTCCATGATTTCTCCGTCCATCAAGTCATCATGCCCATAAAAATTCTCAAGATCTTCAATAAAACCATGAACATGGCTACAACAGTCCTAAACTAAAGCCAAGGATGGATATGATTATTTATACCTTTCAAACAATATTGCATGAAACTCTTTTAAAGAATGAATAGAAGCAGGTGGCAAACTTTCATACCAAGATCGGGCTTCGTTTTCTAGAGTAGCCATAAACATTTTCATCAAACAGTCTTCAGGAAAATTGATCTTTAGTTTATGCACACGAATGTGAAATTTCACCAGATGAAGAGCAGCGTCATTACCTTCCACATTTCTAAACATAGGCAAATTCTGAAGCCAATAAACCTTGGGCATTTTATTGGAAAACCTAGGATGTGATCTCGGCTCATGGGAGCGTATCTTCTTGCAACCCGTTCCATTTTGAAAATCTCAAAGCTACTGATCTCTCTGCAGTGGAGTCACCATGAAGGATTGATTGTTGGATTCTTCAGTGAATGGAGTCGCCAGGTGAATGATTTCAGCCTTCTTATGTCTGATTGCTGTTCACCATCAACAATCAGCTATGAACTTGAGATATGTACTAGGGCAAGACAATCTTCAAGCAATCCATTTTCGTCCCCAGTATGGTCACCACTATGTTAGCACCTAAATTTGCCTTAGGCTGAAGGAAGGCAAAACTCAGGGTAACCACAAACCACGCTCAGTCTGGTAGCTAGCCCTACCAGAACAGGAGAGGGCTCTCTCCGGGTCACACTCAGGAAAATAAACAATAGGGTCTAAGATGACTTACAATGAATATTGATTTAGGCTAGTAAACAAATGTGACGGAGGTATTTTGATGAATGACTGAGTTTTCTGGGATGTGTGGGGGCCAAGGAACACCATGAGCATAGAATTTAACTCAAAGACGCAGATTATTTCGTGAGGCAAGACAGGTGGAAAGTCTAGCAATTAGATTCGAAATAATATGGAGTGGAGAGATTGTTCAAGAATTTGAAAAGGGCATAAATAGATCAATCCTTTTCAATAGAAGAAAACATAGAACGTGAAAACTATCCCAAGGCAGAGCAGTACACTGAATTCTACCTTTTTACTTAGAAAGCATTCACTGGAAATGAATATGAATGAAAATATGAAACATAACGAAATACATATGAAACATAAAGAAGACACATTTTCTAAACTCACGCCACAAGAATCTCATCAACCAAAGCTGCAATCTTTCATTAATTCTCTGTCAAAATGTACAGTGAGTGACTGGGTGTCTCTCCCACAGTTTCCCAGAAATTCCAACTTTACAAATAGTGTTGCATACAATAAATAGACTATGCCATTGGGAAATAGAACGACCCACAGTTGGGGAGTTTTTCAAGTGATTACAAACTAGAAATGGAAATCCAACCATTAGTTACAGGTGCAGTATTACATTAATGACAAATGGCTTGGGTGACTGCTCGCCTTCCTTTGCCACTTGGATAGGAGCCCACCTTTAGTGAAAATACTTTTTAAACATTGCCTTAGTTGCCGAGAAAAATATAGTGTAAATGAGTGGGCCCACTTGGAGAAAGTCGCAAATCGAAATCTCGCGAAGCGGAAGTGATTTTGGCCTTTAGGTCCCTGTGCGCTGCGCTAAAAGCTATATGCGCCGTGCCAGTTTGGAGGCAATTTTGAGGTACCTACTAGAGTCCAAATTGTGCCCAAGTGTGCTTGTTTGAAAGCCCTCCCTATCTACTTTCTAACCCAAGTAGAATTTTTGAATTTGGTGCTCATTTTCTCCTCCAAAACGTCATTCTCCCAAGACTGCTTCATGTGTGTCAAAATAGGGGTAGAGAGGTCATATTTTGAGTGTTTTTGACCTCCTGGGGACTAAAAACTCGCCCAAACTTCTTGTCCATGCACCAGCAATCGTGATTTTTCATTCTGAATCCAAAAATGCAAACCATTTTTGATTTGGAGCTCCCATTCCTAAGCGTCGCGCCAGTGGCGCGGCGCACAGGGGGAAAAACCCTGTTTTTTGCACAAAAATTTCCAAAAACACCAAAAATGCCCCAAATTTCTTGAAATTTGGGCTGGAGCTTCCTTATCAGGTGTTATGCTCGGCCAAAGAGGCTTCAGCCAATATCTGAAGTCGATCGAGCTCCCTTTGCCTCTTTTGGTTCTTGATTGCCTTCCTCAATTTCGCCTTCAAATTCCTGATTCGGGCCTTGCACACTTTGTTTCGCACCATGTAGTGGAAAGCCATGTGTCTAAGAAATGCATGGTCCTTGTCAACCTTGTCCAGTAGCCTCTCCAAGTGCATGTTAATTCTCTCGAGATTGGCCTCCCGATCCTCATTAATCTCTTGCTCCAATGACGTGAGCTCAACTCTTCTCCTTTGTGTAGCTTGCGATGCTCACGAATGTTTTGTAGCTCCATGATCACTTGCTGATCCTCAAGTTGTTTTTCCCTCTGCTCCAGATATTTCATGTTCCATTTGGCTCTTTCCAAATCAAGGGACAAGGCTTGAATCTCTACTTGCTGCTCCTGGATGATCTCTTTAAGCTGTGCACTTGTCGATTTTGTATCTGTATCATCATCATGAAGGAGAACGAATTCGGTCTCTCGTTCACCTGATGGCTCACCTAAAGGTCCCTCGTCCTACATTGGCTCCTTGCGTTTGTCCTGTTCCTGTGATGATGATGGAGGAAGCGAGGCCCCTTCCACCCCGGGTGGAGATAACACTTGCATTCCCACTGCAAAACAAACGTCTGGTTCCTTTCTGATATGTGATGAAAACCGGCACACTAGCAGTCTCATGGCGCTTATACCGATGAGAAGTTTCACCCTCATGCTTAACCTCTGATAATACCTGTGAAGTTCTGAAGAGGTCACGGGAGATGAAATCATCCCAAGAAATGCCCTGCAATCCCAGCTGACGAACCACCAAAATCTTAATAAGAGCAAAGTGATAAACACTGTTAAGTTGCTGCTGAGGGGTCTTGTGCTGCATGAAGGTGTTCATCCTCTCTATGTTCCTGCAAATGAAATATGGGATGTTCATCATCCGTACCTTGGTAAAGTGCATGAGCAACCTGATGTGATAGGCATATAGACAAGAGAAACTCCCCTCACAGCTGAAGTACTTCATGATCAACTTCATGAGTGAAGCATATTCATATTTCAAATATCGGAATGGAAAGAGTCTTGTGAGCTGCCTCAAGAAAGTGGCCTTAATGTAAGGCTCATAATGATGCCGATCGACCTTCTATTTCTTGTGCCATGGTTCTCCAACATTCGGTATACCGGTTGTTAATGAGACAGTTTCAGGTGTCAGTGTGAAGGTGACACTGGCCAAGATAGAGTGATCTCCATGTAGGTGAAGCACAAAAAGACGGGCCAACTCATGATGAACTCGAACATTAGCCACTCTTTGACAAAACTAAAAACATGATAGATGCTAGAAACATGACATAGCAAGAGGGCATGCCTGCAATTCTGTGAGGGTGGTTGGCTCATTCCTAACATGTTTTCCACTTTTATGATGTCTCTGGGGAGCCTTCTCTTCTGAGGATGAATCACTTTGAGTTTCCATCTCATACTCCGATGAATGCTCAGATGCCATGACTGCTGTATGTGTACTGTGCTTGGACTGCCCTTTGATGATGGTATGAAACTAGGTGTTTTTGTAAGATCTGCCACCAAGGGGAACAATGCAAAAAGGGCGTGTTAGGAAGGGGAATAATATGATGGGAATAGGGGTTATGGAGGGAAATTTTGTTTAGGGATATGTAGGAGGGTTTGGGGATTTTATAGGGTAGGGTTTTGGGGTTTACATTGACCAATGAGTGGAGTGATAGGGAATATGGGTTTAGTAATGTTTTAGGGTAGGGAAAATAGGGAAAAATGGGATAGGGGGAAGGGAACAATGGAAAGGAGTGAAAAAATGACAGGTGAAAGAGGAGCCTTGGCATCAATACCACAAGTTTGCAACCCTAGCAACAATGGCTTTGATGTTTTCTAGTGGTAGGTTTTAGGCGTTTTTATTGCAACTCTAAACGGCCATGAACCATCACTACATTCCATAAAATTTGATGAGCAAGCCAAGATATACAGCCTACCTATCAATTTGAAGGGTTTCAAAATGATTGCTTGCAAGTTTGGAATAAATTAGGGCCTCTGTGGGTGTGCGCTGCGCAACAAACCCAATGCGCCGTGCTCGGTATATGCGTTGCTCCCGTGTTAAGTTTGCACTTCGGGGTCGCGCTCTATGCACCGCGCTTCCTATGTGCACCGCGCCCCTCTCTGTGTGCGACCCGCTCCTGAAAACGACTCCAAACTCACTCCAAACGCGTGCTTGCACTCTCACACTCACTTTGCAATGTTTCTCTCTTCCTTGGTGTTCACAATGACTTTGTTTCTTGTGGAAACTTGTATATAAAGGATTGGAAGTCATGGGTTTGATTTTCGCTTCTCGAAAACCCATTTTTCTAATGTTTTGTTTTAACACTTTTCACTGATTTAACGGAACACTGAATTTCACTATTCCCTTTGAATTTTTAGCTAAAATGATGAAATTTTTTGGCAATTTGGCAGGGGTCGCACGACATGGCGTTTGGCGAAGGAAACCATGACTGCACCTGAAGAAATCAAATGGAGACTTTTTTGAAAATTATCACAAATGACACATTGTTTGACTTTTCTTCAAAAGAGAGTTTTGAAGAACAGTTGTAATCTATCAACATGACGATGAAAATCTTTGAATCATAACTTTATAAGGGACTCCCTCTGGCCTGCATGGCTTTATTGGACATGTTTGAAGACCAATTTATCTGATCCCAAGACCTAATGACTGAAAATGACTCTCATCCATTAAACGATCGAACATTGACTGTCATGGACTTTAGTGAACCTTGACAAAAGACTTGAGCCAGCAGGTGCCAAACATGAGGGGAACTGACTAATAAGACCTTTTCCGTCAGATTATGGCATGCCCCTAGTGGAATGCAGCTGAGTGAATGGAGCGAGACACCTAAAAATGAAATGCAGAAAGAGTTTTGACCTCTAATGGAGGACTGAAAAGACCGACTCTAACATTTGCTCCAATGGGGGATGGTAGCTCCTTGGAGGTGCCAAGAACGACAGATCTTTGGGAGAGCTGACAGTGCCTTCGTCCATTGGGATATGGAGTCCATTATTCCGACAAACCAACATGACTTGATTTATTGACTGAAACTTGACTCAAACTGACTCAATGCAAACTGAAATGACTGAAAATCTTGACTCTAACAAACTAACTCAAAATACCAAGACCTGAACTTAAAACATAAAGCTTGGTGGTAGTACATGACCACCTGTGTTTCTTACAAGACAATATACCATCAAACTATATCAAAATTCCAATGTAACCAATCAAGCAGATGCCTTGTCGACTGTTCTCCTGATCAGATCTCCTGGTCAACAATAGATACTGGTAACTGGGCATCCAAAAACACAGTTGACCATGATCTCCTTCATCACTGAATACTGCAATAATCACCTTCACTGTTGACCCCAACAAATTTACCATTGGATCATGAAAAACATGAAGATTTACCTCTTGCTGAGGAAACAAGATGTCTTTTTCTTTTGATTCTGATCTTCCTTCATAATGTACTTCAGAAAAAGTATGGTCCTGGTCCTCATAAAATTATGAACAAGTGGATGAGCAGATTTCCTCTTTAAAGAACATTTCAAAACATGAAACATAGGAAGAAGAAAGGGAATCCCGAATGGTCTGGTCTGCTGAAGTCTGAATATATTGTAGGTCATCTTCATATGATATGACAACCAGATTGTATTTGCATCCATCAATCATGAGAAAGGAAACTTCAAATGATTCTTGAAACCCAACACTAACATTTATATCATCTACCACAGATTCATCTAGAGAAACCTTTTTACTTACTTGAACAAAATTCTCATCTTGTTGTTCATGAACAGACTCGATTACCTCTTTATGAAGGCTTCATTCTGATGACATGAGAACGTTTGGATTCATAACTCTGTCTTCTTTATTCCAGATGATTTCAGCAGCGGGGTTCTCCTTCATGAGATTCGGCACATTGTGTTCTTGGTCATTAAAATCTAACTCTGTATTTGAAATAGCTGTCTTGACATTATCACATTCTGGAATTAGAACTGGACTTCCTTGCATGCTGTCTTCTTCTATGGACAGATCTGAAATGACACTTTTTCTTTCATCACTTTCAACCAGATGGACATCTTCAAACTGCTAATCTATAAAGCTGTTTACAGGACTATCATCCGTTTCAGCAGAGGAAGAAGTTCCACCATCACCTTCTTGACCATGTGCACACTGCAGATCTGTGTTGACTTGAGCTGTAACATGACCGTGCAAGAGTTGATCTATCTCATCTTCAGACTGAGGAGATAATACTTTTTGTTGTCTTCTGCTCAAACAATGATTTTCTTCATTAATTTCAAGTGAAGGTGTATACAAATTTTCCTTATACAGCTGATCCATTTCATGTAATTTCTGCTGACTGTCAAGATGCAAAACTCCTTCATCTTCCACCGTACTAAGATCTTGATCCTACTGCAAATTTTCATGATCGTCTTTATGCTGCTGAAATGGATTTTCATACAATGCTTCCATGATTTCTCCGTCCATCAAGTCATCACGCCCATAAAAATTCTCAAGATCTTCAATAAAACTATGAACATGGCTACAACAGTCCTAAACTAAAGCCAAGGATGGATATGATTCTTTATACCTTTCAAAGAATATTGCATGAAACTCTTTTAAACAATGAATAGAAGCAGGTGGCAAACTTTCATACCAAGATCGGGCTTCGTTTTCCAGAGTAGCCATAAACATTTTCATCAAACAGTCTTCAGGAAAATTGATCTTTAGTTTATGCACATGAATGTGAAATTTCACTAGATGAAGAGCAGCGTCATTACCTTCCACATTTCTGAACATAGGCAAATTCTGAAGCCAATCCACCTTGGGCATTTTATTTGGAAAACCTGGGATGTGATCTCGGCTCATGGGAGCGTATCTTCTTGCAACCCGTTGCATTTTGAAAATCTCAAAGCTACTGATCTCTCTATAGTGGAGTCACCATGAAGGATTGATTGCTGGATTCTTCAGTGAATGGAGTCTCCAGGTGAATGATTTCAGCCTTCTTATGTCTGATCACTGTTCACCATCAAGACTTAGCTATGAACTTGAGATATGTACTGGGGCAAGACAATCTTCAAGCAAACCATTTTCATCCCTAGTATGGTTACCACTATTTCAGCACCTAAATTTGCCTTAGGGTGAAGGAAGGCAAAATTTAGGGTAACCACAAACCATGCTCAGTCTGGTAGCTAGCCCTACCAGAATAGGAGAGGGCTCTCTCTGGATCACACTCAGGAAAATAAACAATAGGGTCTGAGATGACTTATAATGAATATTGATATAGGCTAGTAAAAAAATGTGACAGAGGTATTTTGATGAATGACTGAGTTTTCTGGGATGTGTGGGGGCCAAGGAACAACATGAGCAGAGAATTTAACTCAAAGACGCAGATTATTTCGTGAGGCAAGACAGGCGGAAAGTCTAGCAATTAGATTCGAAATAATATGGAGTGGAGAGATTGTTTAAGAGTGTGAAAAGGGCATAAATACATGAATCCTTTTCAACAGAAGAAAACATAGAACGTGAAAACTATCCCAAGGCAGAGCAGTACACTGAATTCTACCTTTTTACTTAGAAAGCTTTCACTGGAAATGAATATGAATGAAAATATGAAACATAACGAAATACATATGAAACATAAAGAAGATACATTTGCTAAACTCACGCCACAAGAATCTCATCAACCAGAGCTGCAATCTTTCATTAATTCTCTGTCAAAATGTACAGTGAGTGACTAGGTGTCTCTCCCACAGTTTCCCAGAAATTCCAACTTTGCAAATAGTGTTGCATACAATAAATAGACTATGCCATTAGGAAATAGAATGACCCACAGTTGGGGAGTTTTTCAAATGATTACAAACTGGAAATGGAAAGCCAACCATTAGTTACAGGTGCAATATTACAAAAATGACAAATGGCTTGGGTGACTGCTCACCTTCCTTTGCCACTTGGATAGGAGCCCACCTTTAGTGAAAATACTTTTTAAACATTGCCTTAGTTGCCGAGAAAAATATAGTGTAAATGAGCGGGCCCACTTGGAGAAAGTCGTGAATTGAAATGTCGCGGAGCGGAAGTGATTTTGGCCTTTAGGTCCCTGTGCGCCGCGCCAAAAGCTATATGCGCCGCACCAATTTGGAGGCGATTTTGAGGTACCTGATGGAGTGAAAATTGTTCCCAAGTGTGCTTGTTGGAAAGCCCTACCTGTTTTCGTTCCAACCCAAGTGGAATTTCTGAATTTGGTGCTCATTTTCCCCTCCAAAACTTCATTCTCCCATGACTGCTTCCTGTGTGTCAAAATAGGGGCAGAGAGGTCATTTTTTGAGTGTTTCTGTCTTCCTGGGGACTCAAAACTTGCCCAAACTTCTTGTCCATGCACCAGCTATCATCATGTTTCATGATGAATCCAAAAATGCAAACCATTTGTGATTTGGAGCTCCCAATCCTAAGCGTCGCGCCAGTGGCGTGGCGCACAGGGGGAAAAACCCTGTTTTTTCCACAAAAATTTCCAAAAACACCAAAAATGCCCCAAATTTCTTGAAATTTCGGTTGGAGCTTCCTTATCAAGTGTTATGCTGGGAAAAAGAGGCTTTGGCCAATATCTGAAGTCGATCGAGCTCCCTTTGCCTCTTTTTCTTCTTGATTTCCTTCCTCAATTTCGCCTTCAAATTCTTGATTCGTGCCTTGCACACTTTGTTTCGCACCATGTAGTGGAAAGCAATGTGTCTCAGCAATGCATGGTCCTTGTCAGCCTTGTCCAGTAGCCTCTCCAAGTGCATGTTAAATCTCTCGAGATTGGCCTCCCGATCCTCATTAATCTCTTGCTCCAATGACGTGAGCTCAACTCTTCTCCTTTGTGCAGCTTGGCGATGCTCACGAATGTTTTGTAGCTCCATGATCACTTGCTGATCCTCCAGTTGTTTGTCCGTCTACTCTAGATATTTCATGTTCCATTTGGCTCTTTCCAAATCAAGGGACAAGGCTTGAATCTCTGCTTGCTGCTCCTGGATGATCTCTTTAAGCTGTGCACTTGTCGATTCTGTATCTGTATCATCATCATGAAGGAGAACAAATTCGGTCTCTCGTTCACCTGATGGCTCACCTAAAGGTCCCTCATCCTACATTGGCTCCTTGCCTTTGTCCTGTTCCTTTGATGCTGATGGAGGAAGCGAGGCCCCTTCCACCCCGGGTGGAGATAACACTCGCTTTCCCACTGCAAACAAACGTCTGGTGCCTTTCTGATATGTGATGAAAACCGGCACACTAGCAGTCTCATGGCGCTTATATCGATGAGAAGGTTCACCCTCATGCTTAACCTCTGATAATACCTGTGAAGTTCTGAAGAGGTCACGGGAGATGAAATCATCCCAAGAAATGCCCTGCAATCCCAGCTGATGAACCACCAAAATCTTAATAAGAGCAAAGTGATAAACACTGTTAAGTTGCTGCTGAGGGGTCTTGTGTTGCATGAAGGTGTTCATCCTCTCTATGTTCCTGCAAATGAAATATGGGATGTTCATCATCCGTACCCTGGTAAAATGCATGAGCAACCTGATGTGATAGGCATATAGACGAGAGAACCTCCCCTCATAGTTGAAGTACTTCCTCATCAACTTCATGAGTGGAGCATATTCATCTTTCAAATATCGGAATGGAAAGACTCTTGTGAGCTGCCTTAGGAAAGTGGCCTTAATGTAAGGCTCATAATGCTGCCGATCAACCTTCTGTTTCTTGTGCCATGGTTCTCCAACATTCGGTATGCCGGTTGCTAATGAGACAGTTTCAAGTGTTAGTGTGAAGGTGACACTGGCCAAGACAGAGTGATCTCCATGTAGGTGAAGCACAAAAAGATGGGCCAACTCATGATGAACTCGAACATTAGCCACTCTTTGACAAAACTCAAAACATGATAGATGCTGGAAACATGAAATAGCAAGAGGGCATGCCCGCAATTCTGTGAGGGTGGTTGGCTCATCCCTAACATGTTTTCCACTTTTATGATGTCTCCGAGGAGCCTGTTCTTCTAAGGATGAATCACTTTGAGTTTCCATCTCATACTCCAATGAATGCTCAGATGCCATGACTGTTGTATGTGTAGAGTGCTCGGACTGCCCTTTGATGATGGTATGAAATTAGGTGTTGTTGTAAGATCTGCCACCAAGGGGAACAATGCAAAAAGGGAGTGTTAGGAAGGGGAATAATATGATGGGAATAGGGGTTATGGGAGGAAATTTTGTTTAGGGATATGTAGCAGAGTTTGGGGATTTTATAGGGTAGGGTTTTGGGGTTTACATTGACCAATGAGTTGAGGGATAGGGAATATGGGTTTAGTATTGTTTTAGGGTAGGGAAAATAGGGAAAAATGGGATAGGGGGGAAGGGAATAATGGAAAGGAGTGAGAAAATGTGAGGTGAAAGAGGAGCCTTGGCATGAATACCACAAGTTTGCAACCCTAGCAACAATGGCTTTGATGTTTTCTAGTGGTAGGTTTTAGACATTTTTATTAAAACTCTAAACGGCCATGAACCATCACTACAGTCCATAAAATTTGATGAGAAAGCCAAGATATAGAGCCTACCTGTCAATTTGAAGGGTTTCAAAATGATTGGTTGCAAGTTTGGCACAAATTTGAGTCTCTATGGGTGTGTGTCGTGCAACAAACCCAGTGCGTCGGGCTTGGTATATGGTTCGCGCCCATGTTAACTTTACACTACGGGGTCGCGCTCTGTGTGCCGCGCTCCCTATGTGCGCCATGCCGCTCTGTGTGTGCGCCGTGCTCCTGAAAATGACTCTAAACTCACTCCAAACGTGTGCTTGCACTCTCACACTCACTTTGCAATGCTTCTCTCTTCCTTGGTGTTCACAATGACTTTGTTTCTTGTGGAAACTTGTATATAAAGGCTTGGAAGTCATGGGTTTGATTTTTGCTTCTCCAAAACCCATTTTGCTAATGTTGTGTTTTGACACTTTTCACTGATTTAATGGAACACTGAATTTTACTTTTCCCTTTGAATTTTTAGCTAAAATGATGAAATTTTTTGGCACTTTGGCAGGGATCGCACAACATGGCGTTTGGCCAAGGAAACCATCATTGCACCTGAACAAATCAATTGGAGACTTTTTTGAAAATTATCACAAATGACACACTGTTTCACTTTTCTTCAAAAGAGTGTTTTGAAGAACAGTCGTAATCTGTCAACATGACGATGAAATTCTCTCAATCATAACTTTGTAAGGGCCTCCCTCTGGCCTGCATGGCTTTATTGGACATGTTTGAAGACCAATTTATCTGATCCCTAGACCTAATGACTGAAAATGACTCTCATCCATTAAACGATCGAACATTGACTGTCATGGACTATAGTGAACCTTGACAAAAGACTTGATCCAGCAGGTGCCAGACATGAGGGGAACTTACTAACAAGACCTTTTCCATCAGATTATGGCGTGCCCCTAGCGGAATGCAGCTGAGTGAATCGAGCGAGACACCTAAAAATGAAATGCAAAAAGAGTTTTGATCTCTGACGGAGGACTGACAAGACCGACTCTAACAGATACAACATACAACAAATCTACTATAATTTCCTCTTCGCTCCCACACAGTCTTCTCTCTCTTTCATGCTAAGAATAATAATATACAACTACAATACAATTCCCTCATATAAACCGAGGGTTTCCTTCTAGGAAAAAAATCCCTAATTTAACATAACTTCTACCATCATATCATTCGCTCAGTGAATGGCTTAGATTGACTACGAAATTAGAATATTTTACAAGGAAAATTTTCATCTATTTTTAGCATTGGTGGCACTACCCTCGAACCCCCATTACGGGGGGGGGCTTATAAAATTTGTCATCACCCGCTCTTGTACCCCTTGAGGGCAATTAAACAAGCAGCATTGCCACCCCATTAAGAACATGGATCCACTAAGGCTGAAACAAAAAACCTTTAAACAATCAAAAAGATAATCAGGCTCCACACCCAACAATCTCCCACTTAGAGACTGATTATATAAAATCCATCATTGCTTCACTTTTTGGACAATGACTCCACTTGGATATGGTTGTTTCTAATCTTTCCCATCATACTTGAAGACCAATAGAGATTGAGTAGAATGTTAATTTCTCCCTAGTTACAACTTTTGTTAACATATCTACAGGATTTTGGCTAGTGTGTATCTTTTCGAGCTTCAACTATCTATCTTCCAAAAATGACCGTATGAGATGGTATTTCAGTTGCATATGTTTAGTCTTCGAATGAAATGTTAATTTCTTTGCAAGATGAATGGCACTTTGGTTGTCACTGTATAAGATGCCCATCTCTTGCTTCTTTCCCAATTCATCCATAAACCTTTGTAACCAAATCATTTATTTACTACCCTCTGTAGCAACAACATATTGTGCTTCCATTATTGAAAGTGCAACAATGTTTTTCAATTTTGAAACCCAATTAACAGTTGTTCCACCCACAGTAAACACATACCCTGTGGTGCTCGTCATGTTATTGCTATCTCCTGCCATATACGAATCAACATATCCTTGTAGAGCAATGTTTGAACCACCAAAGAATAATTCTTGATTTGTGCTACAACTCAAATACTGGAGAATCCACTTCACTGTCATCCAATGCTCTTTTCTTGGATTGTTCATATACTTTCTTACAACTCCCACTGCATGTGCAATATCAAGCCTTGTTCAGACCATTGCATACATTAAGCTTCCAACTATTGATGCATATAGAACTTTACACATATAATGCATATCTTCTTGAGTCTTGGGACACATCTCCTTACTTAGTTTCAAATGGCTAGCCAAAGGTGTACTAATTGGTTCTGAATTCTGCGTATTAAATATTTCCATCAACCTTTATATGTACTCACTCTAAGACAATGTTAATTTGTGTTTTTTCGTGTCTCTAGTTATTCTCATACCAAGGATTTGTTTTGTATCTCCCAAATCCTTCATTGCAAATGAATTTGCCAATTTTCCTTTAAGGAAATTTATTTCCTACATGTTAGACCCTGCAACAAGCATGTCATATACATACAATAACAATATAATATATATGCCATCATTTTTCTTTTTAAGATAAATATAATGGTCAGAGTGAGATCTAGTATAACCTTGTTCAAACATAAACCTATCAAATTTGAGATATTTTTGCCTTAGAGCCTATTTTAATCCATACAAGATCTTCTTTAATTTTCATGCTAACTTCTTCTTCCCTTTGACCTCATACCCTTGTGGTTGTTGCATATATATTTCTTCCTCCAAATCCCCATGGAGAAATTTTGTTTTTACATCTAACTGCTCAAGATGAAAATTGTCTGCTGCCACTAGACTTAAAATTGTTCTAATTGAAGTCATTTTAACAACATGAGAAAAAATTTCATCAAGTTCTATACCTTTATTTTGTGAAAACCCCTTCACCACAATTATAACCTTATACCTATATTTACCTCCATATACTTCCTTCAACATGTAAACCCATTTATTTTGCAATGTTATTTTACCTGAAGGCAACTTGACTAAGTCCCAAGTCTAGTTATGCATCAAGGAGTCCATATCTTTTTCCATGGATTTCTCCCACTTCTTCCTGGTTTCTACATGCATTGCTTCTTCATATATTTCCGATTCACCACAATCAGTCAACAATACATAATATAATGGAGGAGAGTATCGTTCTGGGGTCTACTTATCCGGGTAGATCTTCTAACACCATTTTCATGTGTCTGAGGTTCTTGTTGCTGTTGTGGTTGTTTTGTTATGGCTATTGATCATTATTGTTTTCATACACCTTTAGTTTTCTTGTGGTCTCATCATGAATTGCGTATTCTTTGTTTTATTTTTCGTATTTTTTTCCTTGCATTTGATTGTTATACAAGACCTTTTCATTGAATATGACATCTCTTCTCCTAATGATTTAATGATTTTCATAATCATATAAGTGATAACTAAAATCATTTACACCATATCCAATAAAGGTACATTTCTTTGATTTTTCCTCAAGCTTTGTTCTATTTTCTTTATTGATGTGGAAAAAGGCTTCACAACCGAAAGTCTTTAAAAATGAGTACTTTACCTGTTTACCCATCAATGACTCCTCTGGAAAACCACCATCCATGGAACTTAAAGGTCCTTTGTTTATTAGATAAACCATAATATCTACAACATCTTCCCAAAATTGTAAGGGAAATCATGCACACAACCTCATGCACCTTGCATGCTCCATTATTGTCTTGATCATCTGTTCTGACACACCATTTTCCTATGGTGTTCCCGAAACTGTATTTTCTCTACAAATTCCATGCTGTGAACAGTAGTTATCAAACTATTTTCCACAATATTCACCTCCATTTTATGTTCTGAGACACTACAACTTCTTTCATCTCTCATTCTCAACCAAATATTTCCATTTCTTGAAAGTATCAAATACATCAGATTTATTTTGAATACAATAAATCTAGGTTTTCCTAGTTGCATCATTAATAAAAGTAACATAATAGACAAAGCCACTGAGAGATGATACCTAGGAAGTCCCCATACATCTGTATGCGCAAGCTCTAATTTTTCTCTCTTCTTTTCCTTCCCAACTCTGATAAATCTGACTCTCTTTTGTTTTTCGTTAAGACAATTTTTCACAGACATCCAAATCAACATGCTTTAAACCTAAAAACAAATTTCTTGAGTGGAATTTGCATCCCCTTCTCACTCATGTGGCCGATCCTACGATGTCAGAGTGTCGTATATTCTCCTGTCGAGGTTAAATATTGAACAAAATTAGAAATACTATTGCATAAATACAATGTACCAACCTTTTCTCCTTTTTCTCTTACCAAGACTCCTTCAGTGACCTTCCAGGTTTTGTCTATAAAAGTAGTTACACAACCTTCACTTCCAAACTACCTTGTTGAAATTAGATTTTTCTCTAGATATGGAAAATGCCTTACCTCCGTCAATATTGGTTGGTTTCCATTCTATTTATTTATAAAATCCTTACCCATTCGAATGATTTTATAGGGTTTATCATCACCTAGAAAAACTTGTCCAAAATCTCCTTGAATAGTCATGAAAATGTTTCCTATTAGGTGTGGTATGGAATGAAGTCCATGAATCTACCACCTCAGCATCAATAATATTCTCTAATGAAATAATCAAAGCATCTTACAACACATCACCTGTCACACTCTCCTCATGATTGTTCTCTTGTTTTCCATCTCCTTCTTTTCCATTCTGATATTTACAATCTTTCTTCAGGTGTCCTTTCTTCCCACATTTCTAGCACACTATCCCTTATCTAGATTTGGATCTGCCTTTTCTTGACTTCCTGTGATTACCTGGGCTCCTTACTCTTTCCAGTTTTCTTCTCCTAGTCTCTACAGTCAAAGTATTACCTCATGTCTCACTGGAGATTTTCCATCGCATTTCCTCACTAAGGATGGCACCAACAACATCATCAAACTTTAAAGTACTAGATCCAGAGAGAGAGTTTCCAATAGCCATAACTAAGCCATTCCAACTTTCTCGCAATGATCATTGAAATAACAGAGCCTTAACTTCATCTTCAAAATTTACCCCTATAGAACTTAACTAACTAGTAACCATGTTAAATTCATTTAAATGATGAACAACAGATCCACCTTTTGATATTTTCATATTAAATAGATGCTTCATAAGAAATACCTTATTTTAGGCAAAGTTTTTTTCATAGAGTTTGGTCAATGTCATAATTAAGACTTATTTTGTCATTCCCTTTGAAATGTTAAATGCCATTGACACATCTAAACACAGTTGTGTTATTGCTAGTGCCTTTTTGTCGAGAATCTCGCATTCTGCATCCATCATACTTGTCGGCTTCTTTGATTTTCCACTCAATAGTAGGTACAAATATTTATGATATAGATAATCTTCCATTTACATATTCCAAAGCTAGTAGTTTTTCTCGTTATTTTTCTTGATCCTAAACATACCATATTTTTCCATTGCTCCCACTCAAACTAGTAACCCTTCTCTCCTGCGATTTTATCATCCAAATAAACCTTTGACTTTGATACTAGTTTTTATAAATTATTTAACGGATCAATGAAATAACAAAAATATTGTGGAAACATAAATACATAAATGCATAAAACAAGACAAACACAGATATACGTGGTTCACCCAATTTGGGCTACATCCACAGAGAAACAACTAGTCCTTCCTATTACATTATCCAGCAAAATGAAGAGGTACAACCTACACCAAATCAACTGTAATTTCCTCTTCGCTCTGACATAGTCGCCTCTCTCTTTCATGCTCAAAATAATAATACACAATCGCAATACACTTCCATCATATAAATGGAGGGTTTCCTTCTAAGGAAAAAAACCATAAATTAACATAACTTCTACCGTGAAATCATCTATCTAATGAACGGCTGAGATTCACTATGAAATTACAATATTTTACAAGGAATATTATCATTTATTTTTCACTTCATGGGTGCTTACCCCGAACCCCCAGTAGTGGGAGGGGGTGGGCGGGGCTCATAAAATCCATCTTCGCCCCCCTTACAGAAATTTATTGGGTGACGTTTCTGCCCTGTTAGGAACATGGATCCAATGCGATTGAAACAAAAAAACCTCTAAATAATCAATAATATAATGAGGCTCCACACCCAACACTCGTCACTCTTCAATTCAACTATAGCAACATGCTTGACTACCTTGTGAAGTGAATTCACATTAATCACAAAGCTTCTATTCATTTTTTCTACTATTCAAAATCTCTAAACCTCGAACAAAACCCTCTACTCGGTGTCTTTTACCCCTAGGTGGATTTTTGTTGTAGTAATTGGAAACAATTAGAATTACTCACTTTCTACTTAGAATTGCAGTGCAACTACCTCTAGTTTCTTTATGCGCTTGTCTTTTTGTATATTCCTATTCATGAAGAAATATTGAGCCTCTCAAAATAGAACAAAGTCAATGCAAGGAGTTTTTGTACCATGTATAGGAAAAAAAATGCACTCTAGAGCTAGCTTAGTTACAACCCTTCCTCCGAGCTCCTTTAGAGAGAGACCACTTATATGGTCATTGTTCTATATTATTCTTATGTTCATAAGATTCACAAGCCAACACTCCTCATTGCATCGAGAGGAACATTATATAACCTAGTATGGAAGATATGTGTAAGTTTGTCTGTCCGTCCACGAATTTGAAATTTTCATTAATGTTTTCCAAGAAAAAATCTAAAAAATTTAAATTTAAATAATGATACAAAACATATAGGTTGAACCTATATACATAAAAATATGGATTTATCATGCATTGAGAGGGATCCCTCGAGGTGCAAGCCTTTCCTTAATTTCTTTACACTTCAAAAAAAAAAATTGTACCTCCATAGATTTGATCCCTCTAGATGCATGATATTTCAAGAGTTAGGTGGATCTAGGGGAGTTTTGCAACCAAGATAATCTCCATGAGAAATGTGAGTTAGTTTTGATTTACACTCTTTACCTTGGGGATAGTCTTTGGCATAAATCTTCAATTCTCAAAATATGTCAATTTCCATAAGTGAGAAACTATTTTCCCTTTTTCTAGTGCCATTAACAATGGGAGATCAAATTCAATTTTCGTTATGGATCAATTTCTTTTATAGTTCTTTATTTTGTACACCATATACTTTTTCACTTTACTATTTGCATTTTCTCTCAAATAACCCTCTCTTTCATAGGACCCAGTGGGATATGAACCCAGTTCATTGGATTCAATGTCCAAAATGCTAACCACTCCACTTGTCATGAGTCAGGATATTTCTTGACATAGTAGCTCCAACTATTACTCTGAGAGAGGCATTCCTCATGTGGTAGAATTAGAGGAAGTGGGAATTTGGATTCAAAGCCCTCAATCTATAGAAAACATACTCATCATTTAAACATATATTCCAAACATAAGATTCTTTTAGACAAAATATTCACATTGGATGGATCACTTCTTGACAATGGTATTCAATAGGCAAGAAGGTATATTGATCATACCACATACTTTATTCTCAAGTATTGACACATCTTACAATGAATAGATATTAATATTCTCACTTTGCATCTGACAAGGGGAAATGGATAGTCAACTACTAGTTTTGAAGTCATACCCAACAAACCTGAGCTGCAACCAGAACTAGATATTGCAACCAGGCCCTAGACACTAAGTTATAAATATAGCGAGAGACATACTGATATTCCATGAGCATGACTTGGTTCGTGTTTGGAATTAAACCATTTCCTATTTGAGACTATGGCTCCTTCTATCCATTTCATTAGTTTGTGGTTATATTTAAACCATCATTAAATAACACTTCCATTTCACATAAAACTTCAACTTCTAGCAAGATTTAGAATCGTTCTAGATATTTCTTCAAGTCATGTTCTCTAGTTGGTGGTTATCCTTAAATCACCACCAATAGAAGGCTTCAACTTCTGCTACCCATTTGGTTTGTGTTCTTCCTCAAACCACCATATTCAAATAGCACATCCAACCATTGGTTACTATATACTTTTGTATTTTATCCCTCTACTTGAACTCACATACAACCCTAAGGTTAGTGAGGGAGGGGGGATGTTGGAAACATAATCCTATTGAGTTATGTAAAATTGGCTTGTTCACTTGAGCGAAATATGAAAATCCTTAAGTGAACACCAAAATTCATGAAAAATCCAAAAAACCTCTTGGAATGTGATTAGTATGCATCATGTTTTGTCTTAAATCATGTCGCATTTATGTGAGTTTTACATAAATAAATTGTCCATATCGAATAGTAGTCTTCGATGTTGGATACAAATCTAATGTGTTCACTCTTACACTTCATCGATTCATCCTGAAATGCATGTGGGTGCTTTACAAAACTACCATTTGATATTTTGTTTTTACATTTCTAGAAAATGCACATTCCCATATTTGAAATGCACATTAAAGACATGGTAAGGATATGATGCAAGTTCTAAAATGTTTTTTTTGAGTTCTTTTATTTCTCTACAAATACATTTTATCTCATGTAATTACTAGGCTTGTTTAAGTTCTATAAATCTTAAAAGAAGTTGCAAGTGTTTCCATACACAAGGAAAATACAATCTTTAGTATTTAAAATGCATGTATAGTGTTGAACAGGGATGCGACATTATAAAATTTCAATGGAAAGTACTTCTAAGAATTCCATTCCTATCTTATGAATTCAAATGAAGTGAGTGCACTGCAAACTAAATTGTGAGTTTGTAACATAAGAATAACAAATTGGTTTTTTGTTTATATAGTTTGCTCGATAGGTTTTATACCATTATAAAAATCTCATTTGTACAAAATATAAGGGAAAACTAACTGGAGCATAATAATTCATACATATGTTATAGATTAGTGATAAATAATTAATACGCCACATAGATAATATATTGTAATAATGGGAAGGTATATTTTTTGAGCTGCCTTTTCATCCAGACTTTTACGATTCTTATCAAACAATTCTATGCTTGTGACTAGTGTTTTTAATCATTATTGTCTTATTAAGCTGATAGTTAGAGGCATTTAGAGACAATATATATTAAATTAATAAATTCTTCTTGAATAATTTTTTTTGCTTAAATTTCATTAATAATATGTCTTCTTGGTGGCAGATGAATAAGTCTAGCACCAACAATGAGGAAAAGCTTCTTAAAATGCATTTGAGTACGGAATGAGATTACTGTATGTGAAAATATGAATTTTACGATCAAATGGTGAAGAGTCTTGAAATTCCGACACATGGGTTTTGTTCAAAGCACCCTCATTCATTTAGATAACCCAAAAACGGTTCAGAAAAATTCGACATTATGAGGAAGCTATGGTCGTGGGAATATTACAACACATGTTAAGTACAAAATCCAGATTTGACTGTTTCGGCCATGGTTTTGATAAGCCTCTTATGCTGAAAAGAAGAAAACGTTGATTGGACTAAGAATGCTAGTTCATTAATGTTCATTGTTAGTGCAAGAAATGTCTATTGTTGGCTTCCTGATTTATGGAAATATGAGAATGGTTATGTATGCAGTCCAATGCAACAAAATGAGTATACAAGTGCAGTACACATCCATGGCTCTGAGCTTGGAACATCAACAATATGGAATGGTTGTATACAGCTACAATGATCAAGGCAAATGGTGCAAAGTCATCAACCAATGAATGGAGGAGGGTGCACATCCATGACCAAAGACATGATTCACTAAAATCTATGCTAGTCCAAGTTTGGTCGGAGGAAAAAGAAAATAACCTAGTCCAATCACAATAAAGGTTCTTGAGACTCACAACAGAATTAAGAACAACCCCAATTTTCAAAGTCAACTACTGCATAAATGGTTGTTTTTCTCTTACAGAAGATGTTGCTCTGAAACAGGTGAAAAGGCAAGATAAGTGATAAGGAAGGATTGTGTATATTTGCTGCTGAGATCTAATGCCCAAGCTGCTTTGGAGTGACCTTCAATGTAATTCCTTTATTTGATATGCTTTGTAATAATTATGGATATATTATAGTTGGTGGTTCAGAATCTGTTTTCTTTAAAATATAATTTCCCGTTGGGGTAATATCTGATTACAGAGCTAGGGGGATCAACATGAATCCAAGCCTCTCACTGGACGAGAAATGGTGGTTACAATTTCAACCTGACTTTCAAGAGAAGATCAATTTTGTTTGTGACTCTTTATATAATAGGAAATTGAGTGTCACTGAAGATGATTTTCACTCAAACAACAATCGATATGCTGCACTTCAACAAGGACATTAGTCTCAATGCAATGGCATTTCTTCGTTTTTGTGCTCTCAGACTTGCTAAGGAGAGCATTATTTATTCTTCAAAAAGCAGAGTAGGATTTTCCAAGCTTTCTTTCGATACTCGGCCGATGTTAGGAAAGTTTCTTTTGTTGATACACTGTGGTACTATGGACGTGCAACATTTCAACAGCAACTGTTGTTTGAGCCGACTTCTCGAGTTACTCGCCCTCTCACTCAACGTTGTGATCGAATGCGGTAAGAAGCTAAAGTACATACAACTAAAGTGTGCCAATTGCCTACCATTGAAAGGGTCAACACTGCATCCAGCAGTGTGTTAATGCACCACTGCCAATAATGTGATGAAGTCAAATTACTTCCAGAAGTCGGGATTGCAGCAACTCAAACTTGATCCATTATATGCAACCATCGATCCATTTAATTAGAGTAGCACTGCTGCTATATAAGAGATATTGTTGTGCACGCATGAAAGGATGGGGATCACATAGAAGTAGGTTGAGGCTAGGATCGCACAGGAAATCATTGTATTATTTGCAGAGTCTGGATTTCAATTGCGCCATGTGAGGAATCTGAGCCCAGTCGAATGATCCCTGGAGGAGACCATTGGAGCCCAGCATTTAATTATTTAGAATTCATGTAATTTGGTTTTAGATTCTGCAGTTAATTTATAGTTCCATGTTCTTTTGAATTTCTGAAGATGGTATTTTGATTTGGTTTTTACAGGAAGATCGAGCTGGGTGGTTGGGCCCATCAGCCAGCTCGTTGCCAAATTACTTAGGATTTATTCATTTCACTGCATTTTATTTCCTGTTGGTGTGATTTATTTTACTGCATTTGATTTCATGCGTGAGTGATTTAAATTCTGATTCTGCAATTTCATTTTTTAGATCTCCTTTATGTTTTGATATTTAATTATGCAGGTTTGATTCATGAATTCGGTGATGTCGTTATTCTAGAATTTATTTATGAGTATATTTAGTTAGCAAGAATTTCTTTTATTTGTGTTCCTCATTTCCACTATTTGTTGTGTTCAATTCATTACCTAACGAAATAGATCTTTAATTGCAAGGATTGATAATGCAAATAATAATTATGATATGATCGTTAGAAACTCTGATTTAATCAACTAATATTATTTGGGCATTTATAAGCATTTTTAATCTTTGGATTTTAAATATTCCTCATTATAATTTAATGCCGGAATTAACACGAGGATAATTTCAGTTCAAGTTCCTGAATTTTCCAGCAAAACTCTTTGAAGATATCTCCAATCAACAAACTTAAATTTCTTAAATTTAACACTACAATTCCTTTCCAGTAGTAAGAAAAATTTAATGATTTTTCTTAAGTACAAATTTTAAAATAGTTTGAAATCTAATTTTTTCCATGCTTTCATATTTGCAGTGTAGCTGTAGTCTTTTAAGAATCTTTGCATTCTTTATTTGTTGCAGTGTGTTTAATTTGGAAAGTCTTTTCTTGAATTATTTCCTTTTAAAATTGTTTTTAGGATTTTGATCCCTGAGGTCGTATTCTGGCATATATTGTTCTACGTCTATAAGTCTTATGACCCCAGATTGAGAATTTAAATGTGGGTGTAAACCTAGCATTTATACCTCCCAACATTTTGTCACCATTGTCGGGGAGGCGTTGTAGGATAAGGCCTCATGATTTGTTATTCTTTTTCTTTGCAATTGAATTTCTAGATTAATGAGATTACCCTTGCTTGCTGAAGCATACTGGACAGTATTTCCATAAAGCTCACAAGAAAGGTTTTCTTTACAGCAAATGAGTGATTTTCTTTACTGCAAGTGTGGTTGTTTTCTTTACTGCAACTGAGATTTGTTAATTTATTTGTTTTCTTTTACCATTCACATGGCAACTAAAGGGTGAAGATGATGGTAAGACGTGAGTGAAGAGCCATGCATCCACTTTTTTTTGGGTCACTCCAAAGTTTGGTTGGTTGAATAAACAAAGATTTCAAGTTTGGTTCTAGCAAGAAAATCTCAAGCAGTGTGATGTTATTCCAAGAATTATCTCAAATTCTAGTAGAAGTTGGGGTCTTTGCTTCATAGAAAGATCACATTTTGGCGTCAATTAGAGAAAGGTCTATTCGTATGGAAGAGAAGATTCATGAAGATCCGAAAGATCTTCCTAAAAATACTAAGAAGCTATGGATCTTGCATGATGAGGAGAAGCCATTAGAAGCAGAACATATATCTAATTCGGCCTGCACTTTAGAGGATAGACAAGGAAATGTGGAGGATTTGCACGATGCACTGGATGTTGCCCATGAATCAAGTAACCAAGAGTATATGGATCCCATAGAATCTTGGTTCCAAATGATTGTTAGTATCCACTTCTCCCTTATCATTCGACAATTTGTAGCATCACATCAATTAGTGCAGCTGGTATGTCATGTTCTGGTATTTTCTCGTATATACTTTTCGAATTTGAACATGAGTATAATTGTCCTTCTATTGCACACATGGATGCATTGGAAGTACTCCTATACTTAAAAAGGAGTCTTCTACTTTTTAGGGTAGAGTAGGGTAGGAGAATAAATGAATAAAGTTGTTATAATAATGCTATTAGGGTTCTAATTTTCAAAGTATAACCACTGAAAATTCTTTTGATCCACATTAGTTGTTGACACACATTTGTGGCACATATTGTTGAGTATGATTCACTCTAATGCCTCATGATTTTTCAAAAGTAACCATGATTAATCACTCTAATGATTTGTCATATGAGATATATATTTTCAGTTTCCCTTAGAATGTACTATTAGAGAGACCCCTATGGTGGACCACTCTTGTAAAATATCATAATAAGTTGTTCATGAGAACACTAGCATTATTAACTCAAAGAATCTTTCCGTCATTATCTAGATATTTTTAATAGGTCTTTAGGGTAGAGGAACTAGCCAATAATGATTAGTCATTAAAAACTTTTCACGCCATCCTGTACTCTTAAGGAGTAGATTTGTCTCCCCACTTATTTAGTAACCTTCAAAGGTTAATCATAATCAGAGTTTATAAACAATTTAGGGAAGGATAGGACGTCTCTGATGAGCTGACCTACCACAATCATAAGACCTAACATGCATGACATTACTTCTGCTGGTCACCACGCCAAAGTAATGGCTTTCAACCAAAAATCTGGAAGACAGAAGGTCTCATCATGAGCCAGTCTGTTCATCCGTGTTACTTTTTGTCAGTTTCACTGCCATCAGTTGGTTACCAAGCTAGGAAAGTGGACTTCATCCAAAAGTCAAATAATCTAACAATGAATCTATATCTAGTAAGTTGGACACAGACATTTCATTGGTTTAAAAGACATCCCTCTGGAGGTTATGGACACCTGCAGGCAACAGGGCCATGTCTGTAGTATTAAAGTTGATCATATACTACGATTTCTTTGGTTATCCTTCTCTTTCCTTGAAACTCGTCATTTTATTTCTTGGACAATGGTTTTAAGACAATTTGAACATGATGCTTTGAGTTCTATTTTTCAAAAATCAAGAATCTTTAATGAAGTGGTACCCTTAGTGAAGGTAATTCTTTGTACTAGATTAAGAAGAAATTTCGTTTTGAATCCGGATGACAACAAAATTTAAGTGTTCAATAAAGGGGTTGTTGATTGGTCTACGAAAATGTCATATTACTTTCCCTTTTCTCGCATTATAACTCATTTTAATTAGAGTGATAAATTACTCAATGGTGACTACTCACAAGATGTTGATTGACAACCATGAGTATTGATTGTGGTTGCCTCTAAATACATGCTACACATTTTAGGTATAATATTGCTATGGTAGGAGTAGGAATCTGGTGGTAGTTTTCTTGAAATTGCACCTTTTTAGCAAAAACTTGATCTTTATCATAAGACTCTGGGTAGAAGCAAAATAGAGAGTTCATTGAGATAAGACAACATGTATGTGCAATACTTTTTCTCCATAATGTCTACTTTTTGTAACTAATCTTGTTAAATTCCTACAATCAATACTTTCATTAGAACTGTAACATGGTTTTAGCCAGTATTGTAATATTATGTTGCAAGCTAATGAATGCTTTAAAATACTAGGCATCTTCATCCTTGCTGAAATTTTTGCTGACATTCATCATAAGCATAGTCTGATCTTCAAACATTTCCCCTGCATTCTTTCATAGTTTTATAGTTTAATGGTTTGGCTGGCATGAGAATGTGCAAGAAGGTCAGCATGGGGGGATGTTGAGCTTCCTTTTTGTCTAGATTTTTACGATTCTTATCAAACAATTCTATGCTTGTTAATAGTGTTTTTAATCATTATTATCTGATTAAGCTGATAGTTAGAGGCATTTAGAGACAATATCTATTAAATTAATAAATTCTTCTTGAAGAATGTTTTGTGCATAAATTTCATTAATAATATGTCTTCTTCGTGGAAGATGAATAACTCTAGCACCAAGAGTGCATAAATGCTTCTTAAAATGCATTTGAGTATGGAATGGGATTACTATATGTTAAAATATGAATTTTGTGATAAAATGGTGAAAAGTCTTGAAATTCCGACACGCGGGCTTTGTTCAGAGCACACTCATTCAGATAACCCATAAACGACTTGGCAAAATTTGACGTTATGAGGAAGCTATGGTCATGGGAATATTACAACATAGGTTAAGTACAAAATCTAGATTTGACTATTTCGTCCACGGTTTTGATAAGCCTCTTATGCTCAAAAGAAGAAAACGTTGATTGGACTAAGAATGTTGGTTCATTAATGTTTGTTGTTAGTGCAAGAAATGTCTATTTCTAGCTTCCTGATTTCTGGCAATATGAGAATGGTTATGTATGAAGTCCAATGCTACAAAATTAGTATACAAGTGCAGTATGCATCCATGGCTCTGAGCTTGGAACATCAACAATATGGAATGGTTGTATTCAGCTACAATGATCAAGGAAAATGGTGTAAAGTCATCGACCAATGAATGGAGGAGGTTGCACGTCCATGACCAAAGACATGATTCACTAAAATCTATGCTAGTCCAAGTTTGGTCGGAGAAAAAAGAAAATAACCTAGTCTAATCTTAATAAAGGTTCTTGAGACTCACAATAGAATTAAGAAAAACCTCAGTTTTCGAAGTCAACTACTACATAAATGATTTTTTTGCCATTACACAAGATATTACTCTGAAACAGGTGAAAAGGAAAGATAGGTGATAATGTTGTTGGGAAAAGTATCCATTCAGAATGCCCCTATCCCACTCTAAGGTGTGATAGTGCCTTAGCAACAAACAAGGAAAACTATCTTTGTATTCTTCTTTATGAAATGTAAATGGAGAAGAAGGATGTAACTAACCTGTGTCTTTTGCTAGTTTGTTGATCCACTCGTTCTCCTCTTTGTTCGCTTCCCGCTGCCTGCTCCCTCACTGGTCCAGCTTCACCAAGTTCCTGCAAGATCACAGAAGAGAGAAACTACACAAAAGACATAGATTTACATTCATAACTAACTTAGGATCAGATTTAAGCTAAACATGCATATATAACAAAACATCATTGATATACAAGCATATAGGAGAAACTCAAATACTTTTATTGATATGATAAGAAAGTCCAAGAGGAGATACAACCAAGTGAGTCCCGATCTAGCATCTACCTCCCAGCAAAGGAATCCCTTCCTCTCCTCCAACAAAGCATAAATCACCCAATGTACTAATCTCAATCTCAAACCAACAACAATTCTCTGCAAAGTACAAAATTCCAGCCTCCTGATCTCTGGGATGAGGGATCCATATATAGATGTAAGCAGAGAGGATGAGTCAGCTTATGTTTTGACTTGTGGCTTCTCTCTGTCAGTTCTTGCTTCCACTTGGAGACTGAGAGCCTCTTACTCATCACTGGTCGAATTCATTGAGGCAAGTGTCATTGGAGAAGATTCTGGAAGCTTCCAGTGTCTGTACACCTCGTGGAATGACACTGACATTTGGCATTTATCGCTCAGCGCACCCTGGTAGTGCATTCAGGTGCATTGCAATGCAGCTAGCTAGTGTACTGGGGTGCATTGCAACGCAGGCATCTAGTAGAGCATCTGAATTGATCTTGAATTGACTGTTTCTGAGTAGTTTTTGGTGGAGAACTTCTGGGAGAAGCTGTCATTGGTTGACCTTGTTCCTTTAGGGGCAGGAACAACTCTTTTAGGGACTTTGGATCCCTTGGATTATGGACATTTCATGCTCAATGTTGTAAGGCACAAAAATGTCTATAACATTTGCCCCCTAAAGTATGAGGCCATTTATCGGGTGAAATGCTTTATTAGGAGGATCCGAAGTTCATTCAATGTTGGGAGGAGACCTGTAATAAGATACAATACGATACATTATTTTTCATATTGTTTTCATGATCTAGCTGAGGCGAGCATTCCCATGCTCAGCTTTATAAATTCATTTTTATGTACATAGGACAGACAATCGTCTGATGGTAGACTGATGATCCTGCTGAAATCATCATCCTTTTGGTAGGATGATTGTCTGTGCTGCAATGCTGTACATGTCAATGTCTTTATTTTTCCTGAATATATATCATAGCCCGGATGGATGAAACTAGATCCGGGGTCTTCAATCTCGTCCGATCTTCACTCTAAGTACAAGTCGATCCATGTGAGAAATGTTCTGAAGTCGAACATGGAAAGACATCGCTTGATTACTAGTCAATGATGTAAACTGTTAACAAGCGCGAGAGGAATCACCGATAATGATAATGACCTTCAAGGTACTGCAGTACAATTCACATGGTGTGAATAAAGGACTTGGCGTCGAACACCACGCAAAATCTTTCGGTTGAAGGTCATTGATTACCTGTCGCCGGAAGTGAGAAACTTGCCATTGAGGCATGCAAGCTTCAAAGTACTGAAGGGGGTGTCCCTAGATCAACTTGTTGGATAATGAGCTGATGTCGACAAGAAGCGATCCGTCAAAGGAGGGCCTTAATGTATCCCACATCAGTGACACGGAACGGAGCAAATGATTTTGATGGAGGTGAAAACGATCTGATGATATATGGTTCAGGGTGGCGGTCATGAAAGAATGAAGTATAATGTATGGTAGTGGATGGGACACGATTGACTTCTCTGGATGACTTCTCTTGAACATATCGGCGACACTTATATGATGGATTGGTAGCATTTACCCCGAATATGGATGGTATGGCGAGACCATGGTGATGTGACCGGTGAATGAAATAACCCAACCTGACTCAGGCACGGAGCGGAAGTGTCATGTTCAAGAGCGACTTGCTACCAATAAAAGTTCTTTGAGTTTCTTCCCAATTTTTCCCCAGTCATTGCTGACTAGTACCTCTTTATTTTTGTCAAGCTTGAGGAGGATAACATATGCTTGTTCTATAATTTTCCCTTCGGGCAAACCCATCGCTATGTTTTAACGAGCCTAGCGATAGTGAAACTCGTTCTCGTCTAAAGACAAGTTTGTCGCTATTAATGTTTTTAACGAGTCTAACGACAAAGATAACTCGGTCCTTTTCATTTTTAGAGAGTCTAAAAAGGTATGTAAAGTTAACTCTGAAATTCCTTTTTCGTCATCTAATCCCTTAAGTCCGAAAAAGTATAAAACAATACAAAAGGGATGAATTTTCGATAGTTTTAACGAGCCGAACAAAACAAGCGCTCGATCTTTTTGTGCAATAATCCCTCAGGTCCAAAAAAGATTAAAATCTAGAGGAGGGATAGCACTTCCGGTCACTTTAACGAGCTGGAAGGCCAAAACTCGGCAATCTTTTCATATTTTACGAGTCAGATGAAAAGAGCTTAAAGAAGACTCGTCTTTTGAGGAACGAGTGATAAAATGGATAGCAGCTGATTCCAGGTAAGGCTTGGAATTTTCCAATCACGGCAGTGTCACAAGGATGGCTAGTGAAATCACTCTTTGCAGCTGTTCCTCAAAATGGGTAAACAATCAAATGGAGGTGAATGATCGGCCAATGGAAAAGTGGAGGTGACGGTGCAAACACGACCAAGGCTTTAATGGCTGATAATGTTACATTCACGGTGGTTATTTACCGGAGGATAGTTCATTTTTTAACGAGCTTAAACGCGGATTGAAACACTTGCTCGATCTTATGTTTATTTTTTAATGAGCATGAACTATGTGATAAAACTGCTCGATAAATCCAGTCATATGATAAGAATGTCTCATATAAGATGCCATTTTTTATGGAGCTTGCGCCTTACAAAGCTATGCCCCGCATCCTTTCGTTATGCAAGTTCGGAAACGACTAATCCTACGAGTTTAAAGGGTTAGACCTACAGGTTTAAAGGGAGGACCTAAAAATTTAAAAAATAAACAGCCGCCCCTTGCTTGCACTCCAAAAGGTTTGCATGCCCCCAGGTATAAAGTACGATTTCAAGGTTACCCCTCAATTTGCAGATAAAACATTTGTTCTACCAGGAAAGGCCTACCTCTTTCAGGTTATTCAAAGTCTGTTTTATTTGTGGTGCAAACAAAACACTTCTTTGACGATGTCTACCGAGATAAACAAAGGTAAGCGGCGCCGACCCAGCTTACATAACTTTGACAAGAGAATCTTATTCTAGAATAACCCTCTTCCAGCATGGGCGGGGTACAGACTAGTCATATTCTCCCGCGGAAACCTACCCTATACCCAAAGTTTTCCTGCCGAAGCAGACCAGGACGCATGCCCCCTGGGTTCCAGTCATATCCTTCCGAATCACTTGCGCTCATCAGGAGGACGGACCGTGGGTTGAGACATTTCTTGCGTGAAGAGACCATTTAGGGATGGTATATGACTATTTTCGATGCGTGATCCGGGAAATGAAAGTTGGTCCATGAGCTTGACCACTCTTCCTTCGTGCGGAAAACACATTACTCTAAAGAGTGAGGAGACGATGGCTCCCATGCAATAAATATAGTCTCGTCCAAGGAGTAGGTTATAATCCAAGGGTCCTTGAACGACCATCACGTTCATTTGAACGGTCTTCCCTTTCAATGTTATGGGCACATTAGGGAGGATCCCTAAAGGTCGACTGGTTCCTTTATCGAAGCCTGTCAGATTTCTCATCTCAGGCAAAACCGATGGCGAACCAAGCGCTTTCCAAGCAATAGAGGAAAGGATACTCACAGATGCCCCCTCATCAATGATGGTGCCAGCCATGACCATTCTGTATATTTGAACAATAATTCGGAATGGTATGCCTGCTGGCAAACGGGGTCTGCCTAGTTGGTTCCAGTCGAAGGATACAACTAGGTTGCTTGGTGGTGGGACTGAGTAGACGGCCGGGTATGGCTCTGACGAAATTCCTTCCTGTGATAAAGGAATGGGTGGATTGCCCCCATGTTCATCAGAGTCTGTGTTGATGAAGAGAATTTGGACGGTGTCATCCTTATCCTCTGCAGTGACTGTATCATTCGAAGATAAAACCTCTGAAGGCAAAACCGGGTCAACTGCCGCCTCGACCTTTTGACTTTCGTCTGGTATGGATTCAGTTGGTTTATCTTCAATGATAGACGCTTCAGCTGACCACTTGAGCGGGCCAGCTGGATTCTCAACTAACGAAGGACTCGGCAAGAGTTTATTATATCCAGGAGGAAGTCGTAACGGTGAAACCGGACGATCTTCCAAGAATCTTTTAGCCTCGTCTAAGAAGGGACAACGGTGGATGGCATGATTGCCTTCGCACAGTTTACAAGGAGATCTAGATCTCCCTTTTTGTCCTGGGACTTCACTTTCGCTAGTTGACGGTGTGCTTTCAACATGGCTATCAGAGGTTGACGCCACCGGATTGTGCAAACGGGGAGACCAGTCCCTTAGTATCCGAGGGATGCAGGGACAATCTCTGTGAAAGTGGTCTCCCTTTCAAATGGCACATGGCGATTTAGGCCTGGTTAGTGCAGTGTGTGGATTTTCGTTAGACGACACTCGTTTGCCCCCAGTCGCTTTTGGCTCCTTCTTCTTCTTCTCTTTCTTCTTCTTTTCCTTCTTCTCCTTAGGAACTTGACTTTTGGCTTTGCCAGCCCCATCAAGTGAAGAGGAAGGAAGAGAAGAAGAATTATTGGAAGTAGAAGGTTGGTGGGAAATTCTGGACTCATCTAATTGCTGATTCGACTGTTCAGGAATAGTGGTGTTCTGAACGACATTGGTTGAGAAGAGCCAGACCGGCAGGCCAATTGTTAATCCTGGAAGCGACAATGTGGCCATATGGGGCGCACCAACATCTCCCCAAGAGGAGAAGGGACTAGGATTTCCGCCAAGGGGAATTCCTTGGTTGGTAGGCTCCATTTTCTCAACCTAAAGATCAACGCGGGAAAAAGGGTATGAATATTCCGTTTAAAATAAATTTTAACGACGCTTAGACACAACTTGCTTTTTCAATTTTAAAGAGTCGAGAAAAAGCGAAAGATGACTCTAGTCGTCTTCGATTTTTACTGAGCTTGAAGTGACAATTGCTCAGATGGACCTTTTCCGTTAAGGAGTCTGAAAAGGAACAAAAGGGACTGCTCTGGAGTTCTAGGTAGAGGGTGTGCCAAACTTTTCGCAAAACCGCAGAATAATTTTTAAGGTACGGGCGGTCAATCTTCCCGAATGTTGTGTTCAGTGCATTGCGATTAGTAGGGCGGCCGACACGGCTTCCTATGGATAAAGGTTTTATGCCTATAGGGGTCTCCCAATATATACTCGACGGTACGTGGGAGCACAATCCGTACTGGCACTTGTTGTCTCTCAGGAGGAATCACCCAACCATCAGTGAGGCAACAGCTACCAGGTTTTACGACGCCGGAACACGTCTCTAGCCTAGACCTCTATGTTGTGCGTTAAGTTCCAACGCGTTGTTAAGTTCATTCAATTTATTTTAGGTTGATCTTTCTTAGAAGTTTGCCTTTTTGGATCACCACGAGATGTAGATACAATTCCTAAATGCAGTCTAAAGATGATAAGCAAGCTTTTATCTCTTTTCAACAATGAAAATCCTAGCTACAAGGGGAAAAGAAAGACACAATCTTTTCTCAAAGAGCATAGAGCACACTGTAAATGCACTTTTCCTAAATCAATCCATACAAACTGTCAAAATGCAAATGCACATATGCATGTATTTTTTTTCACTTTCTTAATATTGATGCCTAAAAAGAAAGCTGTTGTACAAATTTGAATTTGATTTCAAGTGAAAAACACAAACAAGCTTCTTTCGAAATCAAAAAGACGATTACGACACTTTATGATTTTGAAGTAAACACTTGTTTCGACACTAGAAATTCACAAATTCAAACCAAAAGACAAAAGTAAAAGCGTAATCAACTGTGAACAACAAACAAACTCATTCCTAAGATCAAAACGACACTTACGACAGGTCTAGATCTAAGGGTGACAGTATGACTAGTTTACTTTTGTAATGGGAAACTGCAAATGATGTAACAAACACACAAAAACAAATACAATTTATTTTATACAACTGAGGCGGAATTAAGGCAAAGAAAATGGGTTTTCAGATAGGTACACTCACTGATAACAGGCTGCAAAAACAGAGATAAAACTGAACACAAGGATGCAAAGAACCACAGCTGCACAGGGCAAAGGCTGATCAGCGCACCCCTTGCACAAAGAAACTGAATTGCAGCGCAGGTAGCCCTCTCGGGACCTGCGTTGAAATGCAGAACCTCTTCATAGAGCCTGCGCTGAAGCAGAAACGAGAATTGTCTCTGGGTTCTGGGTCACGGTTTGCAGTTTAATCTACGGTTTTTGGCCGGATAAAAGCTATCAATAAGGTACAATTAGAGGGATGATTTAAAGGAGGACTAAGAGCTATCACAAAGGGCTATTAGAGCATTTGTGGATCAGCTGTTCAGATCATAAACACGCCCAGCGAATGGACTAGGGCAGCAGATCTCTACTTTGCATTTGTAAATGGCAAATGCAGTTCGATTCGCCACTCCTATGTTTATGAGAAGAACAACAATAGAAACACAAATAAACTAACTAGATACGATCCCCAGTATGGTCGCCAATTTGTTGTTGGGAAAAGTATCCATTCAGAACGCCCCTATCCCACTCTAAGGTGTGATAGTGCCTTAGCAACAAACAAGGAAAACTATCTTTGTATTCTTATTTATGAAATGTAAATGGAGAAGAAGCATGTAACTAACCTGTGTCTTTCGCTAGTTTGTTGATCCACTCGTTCTCCTCTTTGTTCACTTCCCGCTGCCTGCTCCCTCACTGGTCTAGCTTCACCAAGTTCCTGCAAGATCACAGAAGAGAGAAACTACACAAAAGACATAGATTTACATTCATAACTAACTTAGGATCAGATTTAAGCTAAACATGCATAGATAACAAAACATCATTGATATACAAGCATATAGGAGAAACTCAAATACTTTTATTGATATGATAAGAAAGTACAAGAGGAGATACAACCAAGTGAGTCCCGATCCAACATCTACCTCCCAGAAAAGGAATCCCTTCCTCTCCTCCAACAAAGCATAAATCACCCAATGTACTAATCTCAATCTCAAACCAACAACAATTCTCTGCAAAGTACAAAATTCCAGCCTCCTGATCTCTGGGATGAGGGATCCATATATAGATGTAAGCAGAGAGGATGAGTCAGCTTATGTTTTGACTTGTGGCTTCTCTCTGTCAGTTCTTGCTTCCACTTGGAGACTGAGAGCCCCTTACTCATCACTGGTCAAATTCATTGAGGCAAGTGTCATTGGAGAAGATTCTGGAAGCTTCCAGTGTTTGTACACCTCGCGGAATGACACTGCCATTTGGCATTTCTCGCTCAGCACACCCTGGTAGTGCATTTAGGTGCGTTGCAATGCACCTAGCTAGTGTACTGGGGTGCATTGCAACGCAGGCAGCTAGTAGAGCATCTGAATTGATCTTGAATTGACTGTTTCTGAGTAGTTTTTGGTGGAAAACTTCTTGGAGAAGCTGTCATTGGTTGACCTTGTTCCTTTAGGGGTAGGAACAACTCTTTTAGGGACTTTGGATCCCTTGGATTATGGACATTTCATGCTCAATGCTGTAAGGCACAAAAATGTCTATAACATATAAGTAAGGATTGTATATATTTGTTGTTGAGATCTAACGCACAAGCTGCTTTGGAGTGACCTTCAATGTAATTCCTTTCTTTGATATGCTTTGTAATAATTGCCGATATATTATAGTCAGTGGTTCAGAATCCATTTTCTTTCAAATATAATTTTCTGTTGGTGTAATATCTGATTACAGAGCTAGGGGGATCAACATGAATCCAAGCCTCTCACTGGACGAGAAATGGTGGTTACAATCTCATCCTGACTTTCAAGGGAATATCAATTTTGGTTGCGACTCTTTGTACTATAGGAAATTGGGTGTCACTGAAGAAAATTTGCACTCAAACAACAATTGATATGCTGCACTTCAACAAGGATATTAGTATCAATGCAATGGAATTTCTTCATTTTTTTGCTCTCAGACTTGCTAAGGAGAGCCTTGTTTCTTCTTCAAAAAGCAGAGCATAATTTTCCAAGTTTTCTTTCGATACTTGGCTGATGTTAGGAAAGTGTAGTGAAAATTTTTTTGTTGATACACTGTGGCGCTATGGACACGCAACATTTCAAGAACAAGTGTTGTTTGAGCGAGCTTCTGGAGTTACTCGCCCTCTCACTCAACATTGTGATCGAATGTGGTAAGTATTTGAACTACATACAACTGAAGTGTGTCAATTTCCCAGCATTGAAAGGGTCAACACCGCATCCAGCTGTGTGTTACTGCACCACTGCCAACAATGCGATGAAGTCAAATTACTTCCAGAAGCCGGGATTGCAGCAACTCAAACTCGAAATTGGAAGAAAATCTTCTTGTTCTGATTTTAATTAATTTATATTAACCAAAAATCCTAAATTTATATTCTATGCAACCATCGATCCATTTAATTAGAGTAGCACTGCTGCTATATAAGAGAGATTGTTGTGCACACATGAAAGGACAAGGATCACATAGAAGTAGCCTGAGGATAGGATCGCACAGGAAATCATTGTATTATTTGTAGAGTCTGGATTTCAACTGCGCCATGTGACGAATCTGAGCCCAGTGGAATGATCCCTGGAGGATACCACTGGAGCCTAGCATTTAATTATTTGGAATTCATCTAATTTGGTTTCAGATTTTGCAATTAATTTATATTTCCATGTTCTTTTGAATTTCTGAAGATGGTATTTTGATTTATTTTTTACAGGAAGATCGAGCTGGGTGGTTGGGCCCATCAGCTAGCGTGTTGCCAAATTACTTAGGATTTATTCATTTCACTGCATTTTATTTCCTATTGGTGTGATTTATTTTACTACATTTCATTTCATGCATGATTGATTCAAATTCTGATTCCACAATTTCATTTTTTAGATCTCCTTTATGTTTTGATATTTAATTATGCACATTTGATTTATGAATTCAGTGATGTCATTATTCTAGAATTTATTTCTAAGTATATTTAGTTAGAAAGCGTTTCTTTTATTTTTGTTCTTCATTTCCACTATTTGTTGTGCTCAATTCATTATCTAACGAATTAAATTTTTAATTGCAAGGATTTATAATGGAAATAATAATTATGATATGATCGTTGGAAAATATGATTTAATTAATTAATATTATTTGGGCATTCATAAGCATTTTTAATCATGGGATTTTAAATATTCATCATTATAATTTAATGCCAGAATTAACATAAGGAGACTTTCAGTTCAAGTTCCTGAATTGTCCAGCAAAACTCTTTGAAGATATCTCCAATCAACAAACTTAAATTTCTTAAATTGAACACTGCAATTCCTTTCTAGTAGCAAGAAGCATTTAATGATTTTTCTTAAGTACAGATTTTAAAATAGTTTGAAATTGAATTTGTTTCATGCTTTCATATTTGTAGCGTAGTTGTAGTCTTTTAAGAAGCTTTGCATTCTTTATTTGTTGCAGTGTGTTTACTTTGGAAAGTCTTTTCTTGAATGATTTCTTTTTAAAATTGTTTTTAGGATTTTGATCCCTGAGGTCGTATTCTGGCATATATTGTGCTACGTCTCTAAGTCTTACGATCCTGGATTGACAATTTAAATGTGGGTGTAAATCTAGCATTTATACCTCCCAACAATATTCAATGTGAACCATTCCACTTTTGTATTGAAGAAACCTATATGATTTAAAAAAAATTGTGTTGAATGAAGAACATTTGTTTTCATATTTATATTCTATTTTGTGTCAATTTATATAAGATCTTGCATTATTGGCTTCCACAACCAAGGAAACCACATGGAGAAAAAACCAAAACAATACCCTCTATATCCAACCTAAATAGCCAGGATTATATCAATGGAGTAACTCTTTTAAATAAGTGATTTGGCATCATTTTTAGAAAAGAAATTCCACATGGATCCTCCTAAATAAACTCAGAGTGAGGAGGTTTCATCTAATAATTTTTAGACTCAAACCTTGCAACAATAATAAATGAATGTTCCATCAACATACACAATTCATGTAATAGAAAACCCAAGTAATATTATGATTGGTAGACAAAATAGTTGATATAACTATTCACAACCCTTATCCATGCAATTTTGTGGAACACATTGGATACTTGTGTTACATTATTCTCCTCATATTTCAAATACAAGAAGAAAATATCAAAGCATGATAATATTTCCATAGTATCCTATCACCTATAAGTTTTGGCATCTGAATGGTGGGAAATACCATAGGATTGATGGGTCAAAGACACAAGGATACCATATGTACTTCTAATGCAATGTTGGCATGAGTTATGTAGAACATGATGTGAGAATTTTTCAACATACAAGATATAGTGAAGGTTTAAGGGCATGGTGGCTTCCATTAAAGAAATTTTATAGCGAGGAAATGGACAAATATATTAAGGTATTTTATTAAAACTAAGTACGATTCTCTAATTTTTAATCTAAAGTCAATATTTATTCAAATTTAATCCTAGTTTATTCCACGTATTGCATACTGAAGTGATTGTAATGTGTACTATGCCTTCCTCTATAGCTTTAGAAAGCTCTTAAGTTAAAGTGAAAAGTAAACGGGCATACATTTAGTCCTTTTCCTCCTTTATGTACAACTTTTTACCCTACAATAATCTCTATTTTTCATTCAAACTCATTCTTCATAACAACCTTGGTTCCTTCTACATTTATTCCCTTTCTCCACTAGTATTTTAATGTTAGTAATACCATTTCACATAGCATAAACAATTCTTATTCCCTACACCATTAAAAAATGCTATAACATACTTCATTGATCCCCATGAAATTCCTAGTGCTACAACTCCTCAAATTCCGATAAATGTAGCCAACTCTATTGAATTCAGTCACCACCCTCTTCTTATGGCATACAATTATAGATTCACCAATAAGGGGTCCCTCTTCACTCACAATTATCAAATGAAGGATCACATGGATGATTTGATTCTAGATAATATAAATGAAAAATATTTTGTCTCATCTACTCGTGTGAAATTTTTTCCCTCCTAATCACTCCTCACCTATAACCATATTGTTTATCTTACATCAAAAATAATTCTTTCTCATTATCGGTCTCACAAACCTATTTTATTACATTTTATATACCTCAATCTTTTACAATACTATGATATGTGATATTGTCCCTCTTGAATATATAAAGTTAATTATATGAACGAAATACTATAATGATTGTTTTGTCAAATATGATTCCCAAAGAAATTCATACATACTCACTAAGGAAGGTAAGCCTTATCATTCTCATTCACCCACTACTTATATAGAGAAATATCTCTAGAAACAAAATTGTCCATTAAGTCACTCTCACTGACTTCATTCATGTTTGCAATATTTTTAAAGCCTAAATAGATAAAATTAATTCTATACTAAGATGTATTGGAAGAACCATATGTTTCTCCTTCTATGATATAAAATCAATCATTGTATAATTTTTCATGTATGTCGGTACTTTTTAAGTGGAAATATTATAGTAATTGGCTTGCAATACGCATTTTCATGACATGTCCCAATTTAGAGATTTGGGGCTTGAAACCTTCTAGAGAAAGTTTAATGCATGAAATGATTTTTTGGGATCAAAATTTTGTGAGCATAGATCCTAACCAATTAATGTTGTACTACATAATGATATATTTGCAAAAGTTTGAAAATAAAAATAACTAGAGTTTGTATGTTTCATTTATGCCTCCCACAAGTTGACCTACCCTATTGACTACCATGATATCGAGTGGATGGCACATCAAGCCACATTACTCAAACCTTTGGGGATTAGTCATGTGTGGAATTTCAAGATTATTGTATAAGGTCGAAAAACATCACATTAATGAATGGTTGAGGCATGAAAAATCATAACCCTAACTATAGATGTCTATCAAGCTATATTAAATATGATGTTGCTATGAATATAAAGGTTTCCATTCCTTTAGCATTGTACTTATTCCATCGTTGAGTATGGACTTTAAGATTGGTATGTAATATCTTAACAAAGGTAGTAAAAGGCTTTATAGATCTTTTTTAGGCCATAGTGTATTAAGTAACTCTATAATGGGTGTGCCTTTCTTTATAATTACAATTCATAACTAAAGGAAATAGAGTATAGGTGTCACTTTCTAGCTGGATTTTCTCTCACATTAAGTTTCCCAAGTAACATCGTATGCTCATTTGTTTGGATAATGCATAGTTACTTATTCTTTCATTTTCATGTTTTATCTATTTCATAATTCTAAGCATTAATGTAGTAATACAAAATCTAGAATAAAAGGAAACAAATTATAATAGAAGAGGTACTTGCTAGGACAGAAAAACAAGTCACCAATACCTGTCACGACATGTACCTCATCATGGTAGCTCTAATAATTTTTGTTTTACCTTTTGGGAAAGTTTTTGGTTCTAACCTAGAATTTGGATTAGACAATAACTTGAGAAATAATGAAGACCCTAGAAAAGTGTAAAAAATAGCCTAGGAAAGAGAAACCAAGTTCCACTGCTACCACTTCTTCATAACATCTATTTGAAATGGAAGAAAAAGTGGAAATAAAACCCTAAAAATGTGAGATTTGTTATATAAAAGATGAATTATTGGTTACAATAGTAATAAGTATAAAACCAATAATATAGATGAAGAGTAGAAGATTTTGTTTTTTCTCTTGAAATTAGTTGCTCATGCACTGGCCTAGTGGGAAATCCATGTGGAGAAACTTAGGCTACGGGGTGATCCACCAATAAATAAGTCGGAGGCATTGAAAACAACCATTAAATCATAGTCGTGTCCAATTGGGTATGTAATTTATGACATAATATGTAAACCAATCAAAATCCTTTAAATTTTAAAATAGGTACATGTAAACATTTTGTAGGGAAAATAAATAAAATAACTACTTTTTTTAATTGTATTTTTTACTTATCTCCTTATAGGGTAACTCAAATTTCAAGTGTAGACACTCATTGGATAACTTTTAGAAGACTCAAAAGTATCCAACGAGTGTCTAAACTTGAAATTTGAGTGAACCTAGAAGGAGATAAGTAAAAAAAACAATAAGAAAAAACTAGTTTTCTTCTTTTCCCTCCAAAATTCATCACTCAAATTTTATTATTTTCCTATTATTTTATTATTTTTCCTTAGGAGGCGACTTTTAGGCTAAAATTTCCTCTAATGGTATATCTCTATACAACACAAATATACTCCTCAAGTATATGGGGTTTCTACACAATTGATGGGCCCAAACATTATATTCTTTATAAGGTCCATCTTCCATCATATTTCACCCACATCACACACTTTTTACCTTGTATTAACAACTATTTTGACATTTTCATGGTTATTATAGGTACATATGGCTACATGAACTACTGGCCTGAATTTGAATGCTTTTGACCTCTTTTCTGCAACTATAGAGAATATTTGATAGATTTTGTGGAAAAATAAAGCATGAATTATAGGTATTATGTCCCATCCTATAGAATAATTCTATTTCTATCCACCATTGTGCATTTAAGGAAACTTGAAGAGATTTTATGGCATATTGATCAACAACAAGCCTAATTTCAGGATCTTAGGGAATAAATCATCCCTCCCTTCAAGGGGGTCGTTCCCTCATACTTATATTGATATAGATTGGATAATTATATTTTTTCATCCATATTGATGATTTTAGAGTGGAAAAAGTGGAGGAATAAGTTAACATGAACATTTTTACTAGCGGGCTTGACTTTGGAAAATTGGGGTATGAAATGTTTAGCGACCAATTTTTGGCATAGAAGGAATTTTTTGGCAGGTAAAACTTTTACTCATAAGATCTACACATTCTTATGCTATTCTACACAAATATATTTCCAACAACATAATAGTTTCCTCAATCGAAGTACATATGAAAAAGTTATGCCACTTGGAATTTCGTCTTCATTTTTTCCTCCATAACTCAAGAGGATGTAATTACAACCCCCACTATCCATGGAGAAGGGGCTAGCCACCTCATCAATGTGAATAACACTTTATAAGAATAAATATTGTAACTCTAGTTAATATTTTGGTGGGCCTCCAAATTAGGTACAATTCAATGCCCATCTAACCATCCTTTGGCACATTTTAAAATATCTTTTTTCAATTGGTAATATAATTTTCAAGCAATATTGTTTTATTAGGAATGTTAGGGAATATTTTCCATATATTGTATCCTAATGCATTGAATGTGCAAGACAAAGAAGATTTATTGTTCATAACACATCGGATACAAGTAGGAAAATATTTAGGAGGCATATTCCATGCATCAACCCATCAACAACTTGGTTGACTCATGAGTAGTTACTACCCCTCTGTGACTGTGAGTAAAATAGGAGACCGGGTAAACTTTTGTAGGAGTTCTAGAGGGAAGAAACCCTTCATTCAAGGATTTTTCCCCTCACTCATTTTTCTATAAATAAAAGATCCTATCACCTCAGTAGGATTCAAATTCTAGAGGCAAGATAGTTACCATTAGAGAAGGATACCTTTTCTTGCTATTTCCATTGTCATGTTACATACTTGAAAAAACTTGAGATTAATGAAAAGCATCATTTTGTTTGTAGTCTGAGTTTTCTTTAAGGGGGCTAAGTTTCCATTGGATAGGGCCCAACATAAGTACTCAAGATCCTTATTTTTTACATTACTTTATGCCTTTGTTTTGCATGCACTTAGTCTAGTTGTGTTTCTTTCTGCAGAACTGGTTTATAAGAAAAACATTGTCTCTACAGGTTGGCTAGTGGGCTCCCTTGGGAAGCTTGGTCATGTACCCTGTGTATACAACCATCTAAAATAGTTTCTCTATTATGAAATACTTAGATTATGTTCTAAATTCAACTCACCCTTTCACATAATTTTTTCTTTCCACAATTAGTGTTTGAACAGTGATTTAATCACTTTGTCCTTCTTAGATGAACATTTATTTTGTGTCCAAATGAAATATTCTGGTTCATAGAGTAGAGTAGCATCATTTATATGCATTTACATCACCTCCTACAACATTCCACTTGCAAACCATCTACACACTAGAAATTACCTTACTCAGCTATAAGATGATTGTTAGTTTTGCTTTCCCCCTTGTGCAAGTTAGTCTACTAAGTAAATATGGGCTTGGTAAGTTCTCTTGCACCCCTCCATATCTCCCTATTACATTATCCCATATTTAGACTTCTCATAGAACCTTTAGATTTCTCTCGGATGCAATCATGTAGAAAAATAGGGTATCTTGTACCAATTCTGTAGCATCACACATAATTCTTTAGAACATGCCTAGAATAAACTCTAAAGCTTACTTTTTTCTTCTCGTCAATACAAAATTTCCTCTAAACCTTGAAATTGAACTTAAGAATATTAGAGACCCTTCAGATACCTTCCTTCCATTGTTGTAGTTTCAATTTTACAGCTAGGGTATATTATTTTAGTTATGAGTAAAGTAGCATAAAAGTTGATTAGCTTGATCAATTTTGAGCATTTGATTATTCTTTACAAGTAGAATAGAATTGATTTGATTACAATATCATATATTTGTTTTCCTACAGGCTAGGTTAGAGTCACCTTCATTGGATTTACTTTCATGCAACTAGCTTAGGGTTAATTTCCTGTTATTTACCTTCAACAAAATAGATTAGGATTTATTTTCCAACATTTCCTTCCATGCAAATAGATTAGTGTTTATTTCATGTAGTAGGAAAATTAATTATTCAATTATCTATTTTCATGCAAACTTAAGCTAGGTGGTTTCCTTTTTGGATTTTTCAAAGTGATATTTGCACATCTCAATACAATTCATTACTTTAGAACAACTTGAGTAGAATCTTTTTTGTTATGCATATAGCAGCGACACCTCTTAAGTTTGTATGAACTGTGGATTGATAAATTAAAGTTGGTATGCCTGTGAGATGCAACATTCTTGTTGTAATACGAGGACTCATCGCATTATGGCTTCGTTGTCAAGGAGGTGTCAAAATAGGTATTGTTTTCTACTTTATGTTGCTTTCTTTTCCATTCCAGTTACCAAAAAAAACAAAAAAAATAATTCATCAATATTTATTGTTATAAAAATATACAAAAATAAAAAAACATTCATTTCATTCCTCATAGATCTAGGGAAAACTCAGGGAATTGTTTCCTAAAACCCCCACTTCTACAAGCATCCATCCTTCACTTCTTCATGACTGTGAACCTCCTACTCTGACCATAGAGAATTTGGAGAACCTTTTGGGTGAGAAACTAGATATTTTTGGAGGGGCCTATAGGGGAAGAGGAACCTTCATCACCCACTAAAGATATGGTTGGATACATGAAAACTAAAATCCTTGATATTAGAGAGACAAATGGGGAGGCTAGAATGTAGAAAATTAGCCTCACTCCTCTTCCACACTATCATGGATTCAATTTTGAGGACCCTGATACCATCACATTTGAAATTGTTGTAGTCTGCAAGATATATAATTACACCTCTCATGATAATAAAATTAAAATTTTTCCTTCCACCCTCAAGGTTGCAACCCTGTGTTGATTCATGAGTTTTCAAGGAGGCAACATCACTACTTGGGCTCAGATGTAGCAAGCATTCAACACAAAATGCAAATATTATTGAAGAGAAAGGGGAAGAAGAGAATAAATCTATAGGATGACTCAAGGGCTAGATTATTCCCAAGAGGACTTTGAAGAAATGTTTCAATTGAGCTATAGGAGAGCTTATTGCACCCTTGATATAGATTCAATGAAGCTGATTTTACTCCAATGCATTAGGGAAGAGTTGATGGAGACCCTCAACATGCTTCCTAATGGAGATATTTATGAGCTCAATTATGAGGACATCAATATAGTGTTCAAGAAACACTCTAGGGCTTCAAGGAAAAGAGGTATATTTAGTCAAGGTTTGGTAAGTTCTTCGCCTTCTATCTCAGCCATCAATAATGAAATCAGATGAATGTTAGAGGATTTTAAAAGAAAAATGTTACATAATTTTCCGTTGCAGATGGACACAATGTAGATCAAGAAGAAGCAAGAGGAGACAAAGAGGGCATTAGCCATATTTTTCCCTAAATGCACCAAGAGGCACCCTATAAATCAGTGTCCATTGAATGTAATATAAATATGCTCCGTGTGTGAAGAAAATCATCAATATGGTCCAACAAAGGATGAAATCTTTAAAAGACGACCTAGATCACTTCCAGTGAAAATGCGTTTATAAGGTCAAGTGCTCTTGTGGTAAATGTTACACTAGCGAGATAGGAAGATCCTTCAAAATGAGTCTCAAAGAGCATGTTACAGATATAAAGAGAGAGAGAGAATCAGATCCGTGACACTTGCTTAACATTCTTCCAAGACAAACCACCATGTGTGGCTAGAAGATATGGAAATAATCTCAAGGAACAACCATTATTATAAAAGACAGATACATGAAGCATTGGAAATCATGAATCACCCCATCAATCTCAACCGAGAAAGTGGGATTGAAGTCAACATGAATTGGATATCGCTGCTCACGTAGAACTACAACCCCCAAACTAGTCCCACTCCGCTAAACAACCTCTACCACATCTACTCCCTAAACATCATATAGCCCCCCCTTTTTAGTTTTAATCTAATTTTAAAATATCATAATATAATAATAATCATAATTAAGATAATTATAACATATTAATTATCAATATGTTTAATTATTATTTAAATACATCAATATATGAGAATTTGTATTTGAATATATTAATATATTTAAAAAAAAAACATAATATATTTAGTGTAAATTATAAATTACATTATTCAAACATTTAATTAATTCATTTATAACTCTCAAATTATAATAAGTAAATGGCAAATAAATTTAAACACTTTAAATCAATAATTAAATTTATTAGAGTAATATTAACATATTTAATAAATGACATATTAATTTAAACATGTTAAAGCAATAATTAAATATATTAAAGTGATCAGAGGCAACAGGCTGGGAAGTGACATGGTCTATAAAACGACCATAACTACAGTCGTCGCCCACATGCTCAAGGCAAGCAGTCTGGTGTCCAGTGAAATGAATGAATGGGAAGTGCGAATGCAAGGTAGTAGAGGGAGGAATAAGGAAGGGTGGCGGAGGAGGTTAAGGCATTCGACGTGCCGAGAAAGTGAGGGTAGTTGTGGAGATGGGAGACAACTCAGAGCTAGAGAAGGGTGAAGACACCTTGGCTGCAGACAAGAAACAGTTTCCTAGGCATCACTGCTTAGATTATGGCTCAAGCAACGACAGGGCGTGGTCGAGGTAGGAGAGGCCCAACCCAGTGAACAAGCAATGGGCTAAGCACATCGGAAGCTCAAAGGGGCCAAAAGCCTATCGAGAACCTCATAGCAGAGGCAACACCGACATACCAATAGGAGACAGATGAAGGAATTTGGAAGTTGATTGAGGACTAGGAAGCAGAGATAAAATAGCAAAGTGAACGAGACGAAGAGATCGATGACTGGAGGATGATGGACCCTGATACAGGGAATACCCGAGGTCCAATTACCCATCTCAAACACACACTTTACTTGTCTTTCTTAAATAAAAGTCTTCTTGGCAAACCTATGGAACAACTTTTTGTGGGGATGGTGGTCACAGTACAGGGCATGCCCAGTTATAAAAAAACATGGAAATAATTATGTTTCAGTTGCATAAATAGGACATCAAGATGGATCAAATCGACCGCCACATCCCTTGCATCCTGGATCTATATGGAATGCCATGGCTAACTACTGAAGATCTTGCTCCTATAGCCTCTGTCTCCGATGAGCAGAAAAAACAGAAAGAGCAGAAAGATTAGAATACTTATGCTTAGTTTTTGTTTATGCGGTTAGCTTTTAAGTTTCCTGTTGCATATGCTAGTTATTACAGTTATGTAGTATTTGGACATGAGATTGAGACTTATCTAGGTTAGCTTGAAAGACTGAAGCAATTTTTTTTTGGATGGCATGTAACGCTGACCGGTGGCCAACAGACTTGGTTTCCCCTCGGGGCAAGTTGAGGCCACCCGGTCAATCTGTGTGGTGTAAATTTGCCTAATATATAATAGAAAATGGATGGACCTCCCAAGCTTAACAAAAAATAAATATGAAATAATTACTTTCATAATTTTAAGCAATTTCATATTTAAAATCAAAATTTAATAAATTAATAATATAATGCTTTATCATAAAATTAAATAATTTAATATTATAATACTTTATCATAAAAACTAAAGAATTTAATTAAGGGCCATATTAATAGGTTTCACCTGCGTTACTTTTTCATTTTGTCATTGTCGGCCAATTCTTCTAATCATTCTCTATTTATTGTGTTATTCCTCTTCTACTTCTCCTCAACCACTTTCCTGATGATGGGTCTTGATATAGAATAAAAGTTGACACTCAAAAATGTCCACTATGGATTTTCCAGCATCTCAGTTTCAAGATCAATCCCATAGAAATCTATAAACCCTAATCATTCAATTGACATATATCCATTTCTTCTAGGTCTGAAAGCACTGTATCAAGGACTAGAAGGAGGCATGGAGAAAACTTTCTTCATTAGCCAAAGGAGAAAACAAGGCCCTAGGCCATATTTACAAATAATGAAACATATACATTATCCTCATTCTTTTAATTCAAGTCATAATGCACTTTTGCAGTCTTGGTATCCTCTAAACAACTCACCATGGTCCATGCCTTCTCCATGGCTCCATTCTCCTCAACTTGTCATTCCTCCTTTCTAATCATATCAACATCATCCTCCTCATTGGGTAATCCCTCAAAAGGATGGAGGCCCCAAGTAACCAAAGAAACTACCCTAATGCATCCTAATCAACCACAACTACCCCAAAACAATCCACCTAAGCAACCATAAATGCCTGCTCAACTTAACATGAACCCAAACAATAAGCAATCCCAACAAGTGTACAATGGAGAAACTTCCTATCCTACCTAGGTTGTAGAAAACCAAGAAATCAATCTGAGGTCCAAGAAGGTATGGAAAATAATGGTGTACTTCAGCATTGTTTAGTCTCTGTTATGATCCTTATTCCTTAAAACTGATAAGAAACTAATAATTATGGTGATATTCAAGGGGGAAACATCCTTTTCAAATGAATACAACATGTAAGACAATATTTGATGACCTTAAGATCAGGTCTCCTTAGTGAATATGTAGGAGACAAAGGGTACAATTAAAATAAGAATGCGATTATGAGGGGTTCTAGCCTACATAAAAATAGAATAATAGAAATTCAATAACCTAATGTATATGGCTGAATAAGGGATTTTTGCTTAACATGGTGCTTATATAAGCTTAACGTGCCCCTCCCCTTCAAAGGAGTGTTGTCCTCAACACTTGAGTACATGTGGTTGTTTGTAACGAACAATGTTCGTATACATGGCGGAATACTAAGAATATCTAGTATATGTATATATCCATTATAGAATAGTAATATGTAAATAAGAATGTACAAGAGATATGAGATATAATGTTACAAATCAGGGGGCCGCTTATTTACCTAGGTAGGTGCCCTTTCATGACTGGTTATGTCTTTAGAGACGTGCCTCTTCAGTAAATAGTTATTTTTTGAATTACATTTATTATTTATTTATATATTTGTATTATTTACATATATTTTATTCATAACATTTCCTTCCCCTTTAGAAAATCTTTGTCCTTAAAGCTTACTGATGAAAATGTTTGATCTACTTTTTTGTTTTGAATGTCTTCTTCTCTTAGAGCTGTCATCTTCATTGATACAAAACTATATGATCATCTGAGTGATAAAAAAGATTGTAGAAATGAGAATGGATTTGACCATCCTAGATTAGTCTTCCATGGAATGTTTTATTTACTATATATTTTAGAGAAATTTTTTATGACAATATTGAATTGTGTTGACATTAGTAGTCTTTAAAACATTTGTCTGTTGTTTCTTTTCTCAGTGATACATGTTTGTAGATTGATGGAGATCTCAGCTCTTGCAATTTGGATGTTGACATTGAATTTTTATCATTTGATTCTCCTTAAAAATGTTTGTAATGATTTCTCAACTTACTTGAGGTATCTGATTTCCTTCAGGTACATAGGCCACTTAGTTAATTGTTGGATCTTTACTTGAAATATTTTTTATTTGAATTGTAACATTCAAATATGTTTTCACTTCTACAGGTTTTCCATCTCCTTGAGCTGTGATGTTCACTAGATCAATATCCGTTCATTTTTCTTTAACTTGAGTTGTTTCATCTCAAGACTTCAATTTTTTCATAATTTCTTCTAATTTTTGCTCCAATGATTTCTTATCATTTTAATGTTTCTTTATTTGCATGTGTAGATTTCGATTGTGATTCTTGATATGTGAAAGTGCATTGCTCTCTGGATTGTTGGTTTTATTCTTAATGTCCTTCTCCTCATCTTTTAAAGTTTTTATTTGTTGTTATAATGTTCAATTAAGGTTCTTTAAATGTAAATTTTACTCTTCTTGCTTTGGTAGGTGCTTCTTCAGTTCTTTATTTATGGCCTTAGCTTTCTTGGCTTGATAGAGTAGTTTTTCATCGTGATCTCTGAGGCGCGAAATTTATTTTTCTTTATTCAAGATGACTTCTCCAAGCTATTTCTACTTCTTTGATATTATTCTTTTATTATCTTGAAACATCAGTTTTGAAATATCTTTAAAATTTTCTGATGAGGGAATTATCGTCTCTGACTTTGTTGTCATGTCATGGAGTGTGATCAATTTCTTTTTATAACAAAACGTCAATTTATTTTCCTTTATGTTTAACATGAATGTACCCAATTATATAAACCAAGGTAGACTAATAATTATGTCAATATCTTTCTTAACCATAGTTACGACACTAAATTGAGACATGCATTCATAATGATCAATTGCCACTTGTAAATCATTAATTTCATATTCCTTTTGGCCAAAAATGTATTTTCTTTCACCAATGCTTGGCTCTTGAATTAATAGTTGATTCGCCAAAGTAATATTGATGTAATTTTTCTTGTGGCTTGTGTTGATAGTGATATTAATTTCTTTCCCTTTGATACTTCCTTTTAATGTAATTAATTGTTTATCTATAATTGAAATACCTATATATGAAAATATTCCTTTCTCTTCTGATATATATTTTATTGCTTTCTCATTAGTGATTACATCCATTTTGAGTTTGTCAAGAAAAGATTATGGTTATAAAGATAACCCCTTCTAATCCTTGTAATAAAATATTATTATTTTCTTTTATTTTTTTATTTTTTATATAACTTTCAAAACTTTGACCTTTCTTCAAACTTTAATATTGAATCCTCAAAAATATTTTAATTTGAGATTGAAATATACTAATTTATCTCCCTTTTAAAAACATTTATAGCCTTTATATCTTTTAGTCCACCTTTAATTTAAGGTATAACTCACTCACCAGGGAGTGGGTATGAATTTTATGATCCTGGAATTTTTTATCCGTCTTGTAACCTTTAATGTAATCCTTGTAATCTTGAATGGAAAACTAACATTTAGCAGGAAATGGTAAGAGAGATCTAACAAGGTGAAATAAATGCAAAATTAGTGGCGATGATAGGATCGTTCAATGGTGACACTGGAGAGGATAGAACACAATGTTGGTAATGGGGAAACAATGAGAAGGCGGTGTCAGTGGTTTCTAAAAGCATATGAGTAGGAAATGATATCTTCAATAGACCTAGTGGTGGTCTAGATAATTTTTGGAGCAGTGATTATGGCTGTAGACAGTCAATTTGTTAGGTTTTTCAGGAAGCTACTCCGTCAAGACAAAAATAAATTGGTTGAACACAACATTGAGGGATTGGTGGCAGCTAATTATTGTTGCATATTCTCAATTGGTGTGAACAGATTCACATTGTTATAGGTTGGAGTCGGAAGTGGTGATGGGTTGGGATGGTGGCTATGAAAAGCAACCATGAGAAGTCTAGTACCAGCGCTGGAGGCGGGGTTGTTGATGGTCGGGTAGGCAATTGAGTGTCGAGGAGTGTTGTTGAGGGTTGTATGTCATGGTTGTTTTGTCATTTGTTTTTTTTTTTTAATTATATATATATTATTTCCGTTTTTGTTAATTATTATTTTTATTTAACTTTTTTTGTTTTCCTTTAATAAACTCTTTTTTTTTTCTTTTTTCTTCTGTAGTCCTTTTTTCCATAATCCTTTTTTTTTTTTTTTGAATTAAATAGAAAAAGTCCTAAATGATGGAACTACCATAATGGAGAATTTCAAATTACGTAGAAAAACACTTGATCACAATGGCAACAAAGTTGATAAAGAGTTGATGGCCAAAAGTCAGGGTCAACCAATGTGGCTTTGATACCAATGTAATGAACAAAGTTTGTATACACAGCAGAATACTGAGAATATATGGTATATGTAAATATCCATTATAGGATATTAATATTTATATAAGAATGTACCGAAGATATGATATATGATGTTACAAATGAGGGGGCCCACTTATATACCTAGGTAGGTGTCATTTTATGACTGGTCATGTCTTTAGAGACATGCCTCTTCAGTAAATAGTTATTGTTTAATGAACTATTATTACTTTTAATATTTATTTATATATATTTTAATCATAACAATGTTTCTACATGAAAAACTCATCTTAACATGTAACGTTATCCACTTCTAGGTTCTTGTATTTGATGAGGTACTTAGTAATTTCTGTGAAATTTCTTAGCTACTTTGTCCTTGTTTCCAAAATTGTTTCTGGTTCTAGTATTATTTTTCATTCTTCATTAACCTCTAGTATAATAGTTTGTACTAGGATATTTTCATCGATTAACTTATTTAAGAAAGAAACATCGAAGACTAGATGTACACAGGAAGATGGAGGCAACTCTAATTTGAAATCCATACTTCCAACGCTTTACAACACCTTATGGGGGCATAATACGTCAGAGCTAATTTATTGTCCTTCTTTTGTTACTTCACGAGCATCTATTTATATGGTTGTAGTCTCATAAATATATAATCCTCCACATCAAATTCCATTTCACTACGATGTTGATATGCTTGTTGTCTCATTCAATTTTGTGCCATCGCCAAATTGTCATTCGATAGTTTGGGAACCTCTTGTTGGTGTTTTATGTGGTCCTCTACTGATTAAGCCTTTATATTGCCTTTTTAAGGGTGATGTGATGGACTGGGGATGAGATCCATCAAGTTCCATAAATGATGACATTTTTTATGAAGTATAAATGGATGTTTTCTGCCATTATTCTGCCAAGGGAAAACATTTGGCCAATTGTGTATGTTTATTAGATGCAAATAAACATACACATCATTTTAAACATTTATTCAAAATCTTAGTTTCCTATCAAATTGATATTGTTAAGTTGAACTGTGAGCCAATTGAGTACCCAAACAGAAAAATAATTCAATCTAAAACTTTCATGTAAAACTTGCATCTCTATCACTTACAATAATCTTTGGTACTCCAAGTAATTTTGGATTGTTTCCATGAATGCTTCTGCCACAATAATTGTTTTAAAAGAATGAGAAAGAGAGACAAATGGGCATACTTTGTTGTTCAATATACCACTACCATGATGACACTCTTTCCTTAAGATTTGGGTAAACCTGTAATAAAATTCATTGAAACTTCTTTCCAAAAGATGCATGGTATTGCTAATGGATGAAGGATCCATGGGGACTTGATAGTCTCTCCTTTATTTCGTTGGAATACCACACATTCCACCACAACATTTTACACGTATTCTTTAAGACCTTCCAAAAAAAGATAATTATTAACCTTATGGTATGTCTTAAATAACCTTGAATCTCCTCCTATAGGAGAATTGTGTAATTTCAAAAGGACCTTCTATTTGAATTGAAAATTCTTACATAAGTGTTTTTTATGCTATAAAAAATCATTTTTACACGTAGGTGTTTTTTGTTGGGTGACTAGGGTCATCCTTTAGTAGTTGAATGATCTTGCAGAGTCTTCTCATATTACTACCATTATATCCTTTCTTCTTCCGTGCAATCAAATTATGAAGTGGAAGTAGCACGCAGTAAGCCATTTATCTCTTCCCCTTTCCTTGAGACTGCATTTTCCACAATATTTTGTTTTCCCTTTCTTTAGATTATTTAAAAGTCATAACCCTACATATTTGTGACCCATTCTTGTTTCTCTTCTAATGATGATATTTTCTCCAAGAATGTAACAGCCTCCTCCCACACATACTTAAGTTCACCGGTCCACTGGGGTAAATATGTGATGAGGTGTTACTATGATATGACTTAAACTCCTAGGTACAATTAAGGAACTGGAATCATCCAACTAACACTTTACTAATCACCCTCAATAACTATAGGACCCCCAGGAGCTAACCAACGACTCCAGGTGCCCAACCCCTTTAGTTAACTTGATTTTTTAATGATCTAGACTCCTAGTCTCTCCCTTGACAAAGAAATGCAGTGACTGTAACCCTCCAGTCGCTTCTATAAGCTTTCTTCCCAATGCCTATAGACTAAATTACTCAGTTATATACCAACGACCTCAAGATCTAAGCCACCTTTTTAGGGCTAGGATCCAGACCTCTGCTCAAAACATGATGAAACTCTTAGAAATAATAAATGACACAAAAACATTCCGTCAAACATGTTAACACCCAGGTTGTTCCCTATGACTCCCAAGGGAATACGGCCGGGGTAACCACTAACCAATCTTTGGATCACCGCTTCTAGCCTAACAGTGATCAGAGAGGGCTCTCTCTTTATGATTTGTAACTGTTTGTTGTAGGGTTTTAGGCTAGCTATTATGCACTGTGTTTTGTTTATGTTTGGTTGGTGAAATTCCTTTTAGGTTCTAGTGAAGTAGTTTTCTGAGAAGTTGAGTACCATTGGGCAATGGAGTCTGTAGCTGTATGTGTTTGAAGTTTTGAGATGAAAGATGGGACTTACAGGGCCATTTGGGAGTTTAATAGAACAGATTTTTGATTAAAAGACTGGAAACAGGTAGCACGAATAGTGAAAGCATTCAAGAATTTCCACTATTTATCTATGTGTTCCCAACAGATAGCTTTAAGAAGAGAAAACAGAGGTCTTAGGGGCAAAGTTGAATCCCTGAGAATGACTGTTATAATAAAAACACAGTTTTGAATTGCAGCATTTAAGAATTACAATTCTGTTACTGTATAAGAGGAAAACATTTATAATAGCTCAGTTTGAGTCCAGGGTAAACATAGTTAAATCCTGGTACTATCCTTTCACCTTGCTATCAAGTGTAAACATAAGAACAGTAAAGAGAACAAAAGACTCAAAACAGACACGACAAAGAGATTTGAGAATACTTATAGTTTTATGCAACACCCATGGAATCCTGTAACATGCATCCTTCACCACAAGATATCAAACACACCAAACTTCTGGAAGTTCCATTCCTCCTTTGTATTAACTCTCTGAAAATATTACAGCAGATGGAAGTTATCCAAGAGAAAATTCCAGCAACCACTTCAGCATCTGTGAAGGGTCTATATATACTAGCGGTGGTCTACAGAAATATCTGAGTTCTGCGTTATCTCAGTCTTTACATTCTCACCAACTATCTAAGATATTATGTCGAAAATTTATTACACATTTAATACACAGCACAGGCATCTTAATGCTCTGTCAGAAGATATTTAGCTTTATAAGAATAGCTAAGTCGGTCTGAATATTTGGAGTTAATGCATAGAAAACCCGACTGTAGGCTGGTACACTATGTCTCGGACCTGTCAGCTGTGACTTTGACTGCTGCTGGTGGCGAGTGACTGGTCTGGCTGAGTTGGCTCAGCCTCTGCCTTTTCATGTGGGTATTAATTCCCAAAATTGTCACTGTATGTACCTGCTTCTTCCTTCTGCGCTATTGGTTCTGGCCTGTCAAAATTGTCTGGGTCAAATGCCTCCAGACATCCTGTGTGGGCAGTTGATGTGCCAAAATTGCCCCTAGAGTCTCATCTGCTTCTGTGAACTTGAAGAAATTGGGTGGTGTATCAAACAGATGCTCTATCTCATTCATGAGAAAAAACAGGTTCTCCACTCTGTCATACATCATTTGCCCTGTAGCTGGCCCTGGCTCCTTTGAAGTGCTGGGAGGTTTTGCAATCTCTGCTACTGCATGGGCATCAATTCTCTTGTTATAGTTGTCCAGGGTGAGCAGTCTTCCCACGCTGCTCAAAATGTTGGGGAGGCCTCTGTTCTGCAGTGTTACAAACTTCTCCAGGAACCTGTTAATTTCTGTTTGCATGTCCTGTGTCCTTCTCTCCAAGGTTCCAATCAAGTTTCTCAATGTAACAACTCTCTTGGCTATGGCAATTGTTTCTGTCCTGTTGTTGATTCCCATGCTAGCCAATTGAGTGCTGGTTTTATAATTCAGGATATTGATCATCCTGGTAGCTGCTTCTGGCATGTGCCCAAGGCTTGCCCTTGCTCTCTGTATTTCCTTGTTTGCTTTGGTGATGAGCACCATTTGTTCATCCATGGTTTCAATGTATTGCCACTGTTTGGCAATGGATCTCCCAATGTTGCTCCACAACACTGCTTTCATATCAGCTGTCACCCTTTCCAGTGCAAGCTCTTTTTCCAGCTCAGCAATCCTTCTCTTAAGGGTTTTCACCTCTCTCTCCTTGGCTGCCTCATTTTGTTTGCTTTTATCAAATTTCTCATTAACATTAGCCAAGTTCTGTTTGAGCCCATCCAGCTCTTTCATTTGAGCTTCCATAGCTCGGATCTCTGCTTGTAGCTTCTGCATGTCTAAGCTAGCAGCTTGCTCTGATGTTGTTGTGGGGGCTGTGGATGGTGCTGTAGCTCCTGTTTGCTGAGGAGGAGGAGTGATGATCGGAGGTGTTTCCTCAAGATTTATTATTAATGGAGGAGGCTGGGAGGATTGACCTTCCCCTTTCTGTTTCATGGCTTCTTGTAGTGCTGCCTTTGCAGCTTCAGTTTGTCCTAGCTGGTCTTGAGTCCTAACCAGCTCTTTGTATAGGGATACCAGCAGGTCTGTGGTATCTTTTTCTTGCCGTTGCTGGGCAACTTCATCTGTTTGTGGATGGATGGTGGCCGGGAGTTTGATTTTCTTTCTTAGGGCTGCCATGTATGCATCCCTTATTTTCAGCAGTTCTTGGATGCCTTTGACATCCTTGGGATCATGTCCTATCTCTATGATTACCTCCTCCAAGGATTTGATCCTGTTGTCCTTGGCCTGTGAGGATGCTCGTTCCAATTCTAGCTGGGATGATGTATTGTCTAGGCTGCTCTTTAACTTGTAATTTTCCAGTGTCTCATCTGCCAGGGAGGCATACACCATTTCACCCGTTTGTTTGTGTAACTCTATCTTATCCATGGGGTGAATATCTTTAGCCAGAACCTCCATATTTGTTCTCAAATAGTCTGAGGTGGACTGAGGATGTAGAGTTGTGGGCATGAAATGGCTCATTATCATTTTTCCCTCACTCACATCAAAAGCAGACATTAGTCTCTGCTGGTTGCTGGGAGCTAGTTTTAACAAGTGATCATAGAGTTGCACTTTTATGGGATCACTCCTTCTCTTGATTTCTATGAACTGCTGCTTTATACTTGAGTGCCCCTCTCTATGCTGACCAGAAGAGCTGACCTCTCCTCCCATTGTCATATCTGGTCCTCTTTGAGATGAGCTGGCCGAGAGTTCTCCACTGGGTGGGCCCATGCCCATGGCCTGCCTTACTGCTATGTCCTCCTCTTGGGAGTCATTCAATCTTTGTCTCTTCTCTCCTCTGATAAAGGATGAAGTCTGGGGAGTCTCTCTTTCTCTCTTTCTGGTTAAGTCCTCCTTCTGAGGTGTTTGGAGGACTGAGCTGTCCACATTGATGTCTGTTCTTGGAGGCAACTCTGTTTGGGGCTGCTGTTCTGTAGAACCGGGCAAATCTGTCTCTTTATTTTACTGTAATGGCTGCTGCCCACTAGTTTGTGGTTTATCTTGTTGCTGCCCCAACTCCCGTTCTTCCATTTCTTCTTGCTGCTGTAGCAAGGTGTCAACCTGTTCTTCTGTTAATATAGGTGGTTGTTCCACCTGTTTGCCTTTGTCCTTGCTTGCTGCTTGGGTTGTCTGCTCGGCAGCTCGCTGTTGTGTTGCTGGTGTTGTGGTGGCTGCCCCAATTTGCCTCCTGTAGGAAATAGGCACCTGTCCACAAGTTTCCAAGTCAGCTTGTTTTTGGACATTTCTAGCCTCTTGCTCAAGTATTTCTTCATTAGTCATTTGCTCTACTAATGTGCCCTCTTCCCAATCTGGTGCATTTGCATATTTTTCAATTTCAGGTAATCTGGCATGAGCATAGTTGCCTAACTTATACCTGATCCTCCTGAGGGAAATAGAGTGGTTAGGGTCATATGGAATCCACTCAAAACTAGTTTTCAACTGGAGTCCTTCCAGGATCCTGTCTGCCTCTTTCCAGCCTTCTTCCTTCCTGTTGTATAAGAAGGGACCTAGCTGATTTCTCACTTTCAACTGTGATTTCTTGTTTTTACTCTGAAAGTGTAGGTAATCTGAGTTCCCAAATTGCCTGAAATATTCTAAGGCAAACAGTCTCATGGGAACGTACCTTGGCAGCCTAAATGGATTTAATTCACATCCATACACCCTAATGACTGTGTGATTCTGGTAGAAGTACCAGTTGCCGATGTTATAAAGCTTGTTCAAATGAAGAATTCTTTTCATGTCATCGGTCAGTCTAGGAGAAGGGGCACCTTGCAGCACTGCTAGGGCTGGATGAACAAATAAATCAATAAACTCACAGTATGTATAAGGTGATAGTGAGGTACGATGGAACACAGGGGTCCAAAAAACAACTGATCTTGGGGTTCCTTGGGCGTTGAGTGGCCTCAAAGGGACAGAGAAGGTAGCTGGCTGGTTGAACAAGAACAGATGGTATATGTAGGAGGTGTATCTGAACAGCCTCTCCCTCTTCAAGTTCATGAACTGGTCATGAATGTTCTCAGCTATATAAGTTGCATAATCATAGTGGATAGCTGGAGGCTTACCTGGGGCAAATATGGACAGCATTGCCAATATGCAGTCATCTACATCTTCTAGTCCTCTGAATCCTAGGACATAGCTAATCAAGTCCACCATCATCCTGCCCAACTCATTCAGGTATTGGTATCCAATGGGAGGGGTTCTGACTGCTTCAGAGCTAGGTGTGACAAATAGCTGGTTAATCTTCACAATCTGGTCATTAGACAGGTTATTTCCTCTCTTTATCAAATCTTGCATGGAAAGAGGGGTCAACTTCTTGGCTGTATGGAAATGCAGCATCTGATTTATACTCTCTGGAGTGATCTGAAACAGGACTAGGCCTGTGGGGCTAATGACTGCCCTTTGGCTGGGGTCATAGCGCTCTTGGCAACTGTAGATAAGCTCTGGCATGGGATTAACTTGGGGAAGGTTGTATATGGGCAAATTTGATTCCCAAATTCCCAGGATATCTGCTCCACTCATGTGCTGGGCTCTCAGTTCATTTAACATTTGGATATTATACTTAGTTCCCATAGGAAACCAGTCCAACATCTGGTAATCCATGTCTCCCAGGGCTTGCCATGCTAGTTCTCGGTGAGGAGCATTGATAGGCTTGATATTTAATGCAATAGGGGTCTCCATAGCTTCTGAATGGGCAAATATTGCAATTTGACAAGTGACTGGCAAAAACAGACTGCAGACTGCCCTCAGTGGGAAAATAACTTGATTTTTTGAATTGTCAGAGGGGAATTTACCAGCTAGAAATTGAAATACTGCTGGTAATTGGTAACAGAGCCTCTTTGGGGCCTAAGTGAGCTTCTGGTAGTAGTTCGGAGGTATTTAGCAGTGAATTTGCCGGAGAAACGCAGAGCTGAGGGGTTTTTAGATGAATTGCAGTTTGTTACAACTCTGCAGGGAATTTTTGGACTTCACAGAGACAATGGTGGAGATATAACCCGGTTCTAGCGGTGAAAAAGTCTGTTTTACGGTCCTATTATGCTTGTGAGCAGATTAGAGCAGAATGCAGGCCGTATGGAGGGCAGGGCAGGGTAAATACCTGTAATTTGACGTGCAGAGGTCGTGGCAAGGTGTACTGCAGCTGCTGACGTGGTCGCTTGGGCTAATTGTACCGGTTGGCGGAAATCCAGGCAGAAATGGCTGAGCAGAGTGTACAGACGAAATAACAGTGAAATGGTAAAAAAACGCGCAAAATTCGGTTAATATGAGTTTTTTACCCATTTGGCGCTTTTTTATGATGACGTCAGCATGACGTCATTGGTGGGTCACGGTGATGTGACGTCAGCTGACGTCATCGGGGAGGACGTGGCTGAAGACGACAGGTCAACGGGGGTGAGGTGGCAGTCCAGTCAGCGGTGAGCTGGACGTGGCAGAACGGTCAATAGCGGACGGGCGGAGGTTAAGCCGTGAAGGTTACGGTTAAGGCTCTAACCGTCACGGTCTCTCGGGGCGGTTAGAGTACGGCGCCCAGGGTGTCAGAGGGAGCTCCGAGACGGTCTAACGGGCGACGCGTGGCAGAGGCATGACGAGGCGCAACGTCATGTTCTCGGGAGTTAACGCGCGGACGTGGACGGCGTTCCGATATTGTTATGGGCCGTCGGATCTGGAGGGCTTGATCCGACGGCTGGCGGAGGTGTAAGGTGCACGGCGGATAGGGCGGCGGAAAATTTAACGTTTATGGGTTTTGGCATAGTTTTTCAAATGTTTTTTCTGCCCACCCGCGCTTGCCTTTGGGAATGTGCCGAAAGCGGGATTTGATTTTTGTAAGGTTTGCAGAGGGTTTTGCGGGCTAGAGGGGTTTAAAGAGGGGTTTTTACCCATGCAAAGGTATTTTTTGAGGGGAAATGATCTGCAGCAAAGGGAGAGTATCGGAGATAGGTTCACCATGGTGGCCAGATGCCACTATGATCCCTCTTTGCAGATTTCTCGGCTATTATGCCTAGGGGAGGGAATATATAACATTTAGGGCTTTATACACCTTAGTGTTATTATTATTAGGGCAAGGGGTAGAATAGGGAGTTAAATAGTAGAATTAGGAGTTAGTGAAGTGAAGGAGGGGAATCTTTGAGAAAGGGGATGTTAATGATGGAGTAAGGGGGAAAAAGTGAAGTTAGTGATGCTTTCTGCTGTGAATCCATGAAATTCACCACCTTCTCTGCTGATATGTCCATTGCCTTGGCAAAATATCTTTGACAACTATGTAATGGTGAACCTGTCCTTTCTGCAACCACAACTGCCTACCCAACTATTTCACCTAACATTTTTTAGTTTCTTCTTGGAGGGGCACTTAGACTTGCAACCCTCAATTGCCTTTTCTTTTCTTTGGCTTTTTCCCTTTTTTTTTTACTCTATCTGTTTCTACCCTTATCTCTTCCAAGGTCCCAGATTAGGCTTTTGGGAACCTTTGTTTCTCTACCTGAACTACTTATCTGCCAAGATTAAGCTGTTTGGACAGACTTCTTTCTCTATTCTACAACTCAAAATTGAAACATGGCATGATCCAGATTAGACTGTTGAATCATCCACAAAAATGTAATAAGGTCCTCAATATCTGAAGTAATTTCACACACCTCTGATTTCCCGGAAATATGGGATCTTTGTAGTAACAAAGCAGAGCATATTTGGATTTTCGATAATCAATCATGAAATATGAAACCTATTACTATAGGTATCCAACAGTGGCTCCATATGGGGATGGTTTTTCTTTTGAAAGACCAAGAACAGCAGGTCAGATTGCCTTGTTGCTCGATTGTCCATCTTAATCTTTGAGCTCTGATACATGTAACCTGTCAAAATAGTGTGCTTCTTTCTTGGGGAACCTCTGATATTATCTGCCTGTTGCTGCTAGTTGCAGCACTTGGGAAAACCTCTTTATACAATATAAAAAAAAAGAATATGTACAATTGCATATATACAATGAACCTTTGGATCCTTATCATATTGAACCATCATAATAGTGCTTCAGCATCCTGCCATTGACAGGACCTTCATCTAGTTCAGTCACAGTCAAGCTTTTAAGGAAATAAGTGTTATTACCTTGCACTGCTTGGACAGCAAATGGTCCTTTCCATAAAGAATCAAACTTCCCATGTTTCCCTTTGTCTTCTCTTCTTGCATCCCATTTTAGAACTTTGTCTCCCATATTGAAATCTTCTGCTTTGGTTCTTCTGTCAAAGGCCTTTTTAAGTTTTTCCTGTAGTATTTGCACTCTGCTGAAAACTTGTTCTCTGGTTTGCTGTAAACAGATTATCTGGTTGATCCTTCTTTGCATGTCATTTGGCTCTGCTTGACTTTCTTGTAGAAGTTTCATAACTGGCACCCCTAGTGATGAAGGAAATCTGGCCTCTAATCCATAAACTAACTGATATGGGCTGGTCCCAATTGATCTTTTGGTGGTTAATCTGTCTTCCCATAAAGCATTTACTAGCTTCTTGTGCCAGTTCTTTTTGTTCTCTTCTAGCACTTTCTTTATGATGTTTATCAAACTTTTGTTTGATGATTCAGCAAGACCATTTCCCTGAGGATAGTAAGCTGTAGAATGGCCCAAAGTAATGTGAAATTTATGACAGAAATTTATCATTTTCTTGGATTTGAAGGCAGCAGCATTGTCTGTTATTATCTTTTCTGGGCAGCCAAATCTAGCCAGTATATTGTTTTCCAAAAATTGAATGATTACTAAATCATTTGCTTGTCTGCATGGGGCAGCTTCAATCCACTTGGTGAAGTAGTCTGTTGCAGTCAAAATCCATCTGTGTTGTCCTGAAGATGAGGGGTGAATTTCTCCAATGAAATCCAAGCCCCATTGTTGAAAAGGTCTTTCTGTTGAAATGGGCCTCAAAGGAAGTGGCAGCAGCTGTCTTTTGCCTTCAAACAGTTGGCACTTGTGGCATGATGTTGTGAATTTCTTCATATCTGAGAACATAGTGGGCCAGTAATAACCAGCCCTTAATATCTTGTCCACAGTGGATTTCCAGTACAGATGTCCACCACAGTCTCCAGCATGGAATTCTTGCATAATTTTATCAGTTTCATTCTCAAGAAGACAGTGCAGCAAAATACCTTCATGGTTTTTCCAGAGTAGATTCTCATCTAACACACAAAATTTGGATGTTTTCATTTTTAGGAACCTAGACTTAGTTCTGGACAGTCCTGGGGGAGCACACAGGTTTTGTAACACATAACAGATATCAGAGTACCATGGAGATTGTTCAAAGGCTACGTTGATCTTTGGAGTCGCCAGCTCTGTTTCACTGTCCAGTTGGTTGATATCTAAGGCTTGGAAATTTGATTCTGTCATTAACTTAGCCAAACCTTGCCCTTTTATTAACTTTGTAGGCTTTATTTCAATGTCAAATTCAAGTATGTTTGCAATCCATTTTCCTCTTCTACCCTCTAAATTTTCTTGGGTGAGAATGTCTTTGACAATAGGACTCGGTACATAAGCCACAACATGAGAGTAAAGGATATAGATCCTAAAATCTTTGATAGCTTTGATTAATGCATAGGCTTGTTTTTCCATTATTTGGTATTTCAAAGGAGCATCTCTAAGAGCTCTGCTGAAGAAGGCAATGGGCTTTTCATTCCCTTGATCATTTTTCTGCAATAAAACAGCAGCAATAGTATGCTGGGAAGCAAAAGAAAAAATAATAAAGTCTTTGTCAAACTGAGGATTAGTTAATACCGGGGTTTGGGTTAAAGCCAGTTTTATGCTTTCAAAGGCTTGCTTTGCTTCCACAGTCCACTTAACCTTTGAATCTTTCTTTAGCATATTGTTTAGCAGTCTGATCAATTCTGCTAAATTTGGGATGAACCTTCTTAAAAAATTGAGTTTTCCTAAGAATCCTTGCAACTCTTTGACATTCCTAGGGTGAGGCATTTGTAGGATCGCTTGTATCCTATCTGGATCAATTCTTATGCCATCTTTTGAAATGATGTGTCCTAAAAGTTTCCCTTCTTCCAAACCAAATAAAGACTTCTTGGGGTTTAAGGAAATGCCATATTTTCTGCATGTTATGAAAATCTGTCTTAAATGTTTCAAATGTTCTTGGTCAGATTTTGAGAAGGGTGTAAGATCATCTAAGTAAATGACCAAGAAATCATGAATTTCTTTTGCAAAAGCAATGTCCATTGCTCTTTGAAATGTTGCCCCTGCATTTTTCAATCCAAAGGGCATTTTCACATACTTGAAAGTACCCCATGGGGTAGTAAATGCAGTTTTGTCTTGATCGTCAGGGTGTACCAGGATTTGATTGAAACCTGAGAAACCATCCAACAATGATATTCTTGAGGCTCCCACTACTCTTTGAAGGATGTGGTCCATTTTGGGTAAGGGATAGTTGTCTTTGAGTGACACTAGGTTCAAATTCCTTAAGTCTACACAGAGTCTTATCTCACCAGTTTTCTTTCTTGTAGGGACCAAATTTGAAATCCACTCAGAAAACCTGATTGGTGCTATGATCCCAGCTTTGAACATTTTTTGTAATTCCTTTTCAATGGAAGGAAGAAGTACAGGATTGATTCTCCTCAATTTTTGTTTGAATGGTTTTTGATTAGGCTTGAGGGGAATGGTGTGCTGTATAACAGAGGTATCATAAGACTTCAAGTCTTCATATCCCCAGGCAAAGACATCTTGGAATTCTTTAAAGAGATCAACATATTTGGGCTTTTGATCGGGGGGCAAAGAGGCGGACAGCTTGACTATCTTAGGCTTTTCCATAGTGCCAATATTACATTCTTCAATTGTTGCATCTAATGGCTGCATCTTTGGTTTCCTGGGGACATCATTTGAGTCAAAAATGTCCTCTAGTGGGGTAAGGCCTGCTGGAAGAAGATTGTCTTTGAGTTGTATGATTTCATCTTCAGCACTGCCCAGCTCTTCACAATCAATTTGGTGAATTTGCTGAATGTTTTCTTTGTTGAAAATGGTTGGACTGAGTAGTTGTTTTGCTGTCCTAGGTGACATTGGGTGAGCAGATTGCTGAAACTGTAATTGTGATTGACTTGCTCCATCAACAATTTGAGATTGACTTGCTGTCTCAAGGTCAATATTTAATCCTGTAAACTCTTGCTGCAAAGTTAAAAAGTTGTTTATTTGCCTATCATTCTCAAATACTTGCCATTCTTTGACATTGTTTGGAATAGAAGGCCTATATTTGACTTCTGCTGTGAAACAATTGTTGGGTTGTAGTGGGAATTTGAAGGTGCTGGCAAATGTTGCCAAGCTGTGAGCATGGAGATTGTGGCCCCTTGGAATCTTTGTGAGAACAAACTCGGAGAAAGTTTCTAGTATTTCAATTACAGCAGACCTGTAGGACCTTAATCTTTTGTCATTGGTGACAAAATCCCCTTTTACTTGTTGAATTACTAGATCAGAGTCCCCCATGATTGAGAGGCTATGTGCTTGTAATGATTTAGCAATCTTGAGACCTAGTAGCAGAGCTTCATATTCTGCCATGTTGTTAGTGCATTTAAAGTTCAGTCTATATGCTCTGCCTTGTGCACAGGCTTTCTCTTTGTTATGTATCCATACTCCAGCTCCTGCCCCTAACTTGTTAACTGAGCCATCAAACTCTAGGATCCACAGACTATCTTGCTGTTCAGGAGATTTGAGGTTCTGTTCATGGGATGGCAGTGTGAGCATGAGTTGGGGTTTCTTCTCCCATTTGTCTCCTAGGATAATTTCATCAGTTGTTTGACAATTTTTGACAACTAAAGGAGGGTGAATGGGTATTGTTGGGCTGATTAAATTTTTGCAGGTGCCACTTGTTTGATGGATGTTTTGCTCTGGTTTAAATGTCTCCGTGCTATTGTGACTGCCCGAGAGGCCTATGCTGTCATTAAAGAGGATGTAAGAGTCTACGTCTGAATGGACAGCATATATTGGAAAATTTTGAGGCTTTTCTTCACTGCTGACCATGTATTTCATGAGTGTTTCCCTATAAAGTCTCTTGGGTTGCCCAAAGACAGAGATGGTTGCATATGACATGTCTAATTGCAGGGAGCCTTGGAGCTTGGCTCCCCATGATCTTGATAAGAGCATTCCATATTTGGGTGGAATATCGGCAACAACAACATCCATTAAAATGGTTTTGTTGGGAAATTGAACCAAGGACACACACAAATCCTTAATCAGGCCCAAGCATTTGACTTGACTAGAATCAAAAGAAAACAGGTCTTTGTATGGTCTTGTTATATCCAAATTTAATCTTTCCATGACTGCTTTAGGCATGAGGTTATGAGATGCACCTGAGTCAAACATTGCATTGTGCAGTATTTTATCATGAACGTGCAAACTGACATAAAAAGGTAAGACCCCTGTGACTACTGTTTTTCCATCTACCTCTGGACCAAACAGTAATTCTGGAGTGTCATCTAGCACATTTACATCATCTCTGTTGTTGGTGAGCTGAAGGGATTTCTTGATCTGTTGCTTATATATGTCATGCTTGGCTAGCTCTAAAAGGGGAATTGCTATCTTTAACTTGCCAATCTCTGTTCCTAGGTCAAAGGGTTTATCCACCTGAATTTTAGGGTCACGGACAGCAGTCCTTTCCTTGTTCAATGAATCTTCTGGTTGAATTTCATCTTGATTTTGGAACCTGCCCCCCATGTCCATGTCTTGAGGGGTGATGTTCGGATTTGGGTGAGAGGATGAGGTTGCTGTGGGCTCTTGTGGTGTGGACAGAAATTCAGTGACCTCCTCAACCACTACTTCCTTTGCAGGCAAGTTTGTTTTGTCATTAGGTTCAGTGACTGAGGCTTCTTTAGATTGCTGTTTCTCCTTTACCTTTTCAGGCTGATTTGCATTTACAGTCCGACTTCTTAGTTTGTACTGCTTATGGACTTCATAGACAGCAGTATCATATCCTTGCTTAAAGTCAAAGGATTCTCCTGATTGTGTTTGGAATGTTTTGTCTTCATCCTCATCATGGTCTTCTTGTGTTAGGAAAACATGGCTTTTACCATCCAGCCCTATTAAATTGATCTCAGGATCTTCATTGAGCTGATTAGCCGAGGAAGTTTCTGCATAATTTTCTTGAAAAGGTGGTCTGATATCTTGGTCAGCACCTGTTTTTCCTGTATTGGGGTTTTGTGTTCTCCTAAAATTTGGGTTTCTAGGAGTATTGTTTTGTGGCGCTTCCCAGGATGACTTTCTTTCTACTGATTCCACTCTCTCACCTAGTCTTTTCATGCTGTTTAGTATTGCATCCAACTTCTGATCAAAGCCCGAGGGCTCTTCTTTGAAACCAACCTTCTTTTCCAGCTTTGCCCTGTTTCTTTTGGCAATTAGGTTGGCCTCTACAGTGACTGCAAGTCTTTGGGCTTCTGCAAGGGTTGGAGGGTCTCTTTCTCTCAACTGATAGGCCATATCAGAGTCAAAACCATCAGGGAAGTTATAAAGGGCCAAATCAGGAGGGGGCCTTAAGTTCTGGGGAATAGCATTGTATATGTTGTTAAACCTAGCACAATACTCCAACACCGTTTCTTGGGGACCTCTTTTAATAGTGTTATATTCACCCAGTATATGGTGTGGATCTCTCTTTTTCTCCCATCTGTTGGTAAATTCCTGGTATAGAACTTCAGAGGTTGCAATGGAATTTGCATTCAAGGATCTAAACCAAGTTCTGACATCCCCAGTTAGGCTTTGGACAAAAATTCTCATCCTGACACTATCATCATCAATTTCATAGGTCTCAAAGTGGTCTTGCATCTTTTTAGCATGCTGGATGGCTGTCAAAGGGCCATGGGAATCAAAAAATGAGAGTCTGGTTTGATAATCTTGGGGTAGGGCTGGAGCATTGGCTGGAATCTGCAATGGTGCATATCTGTTAGCCATGTTTATAGGGTTAATAGGGTTGATAGGAACAAATGGGACAACTGGGATTACAGGTGTACTGAGGTTAATAAGATGGGTAAGAAGTGGAGAACTGGTTGAGTGAGTATGTGCAGATGGTGAAGATGGAAAGGTAGGACTTTGAGGGGTTGAAGATGAACTAGGGGAATTGGGTGTGGAACGAAAAAGGACTTTGCAAGGAGTGGGAATGAGGATGGGTTGGTCTGACCTTATATCTGAATCAGCAGGTTTATCCTGCTTGTGCTGTTTCCTTATGTTCTTTGGGATGATATTTGGGTTATCAACAATGATGGGTTGATCAGGGTCAGGGTGTGCCCTAGTATGCCTTGGGTTTCTTTTAGGAGCCAGCTTCTAAGTGTTCTTTCAGAACTTTATACAGAAGTTTTGTATTTACAAGGGCAAAATAAGAACTCTGGAATGACTATATATGTTTCAAGGCTAGGATAAGTTTCCCTAGTTAGCTCTTCCTTGAGACTGAGAAACAGTCCTAAGATGTCTCGGCTAGTTTCAGGCTTGATGAAAGCTTTGGAAAATAGATCGTGATTGAATAGTCTTAAGTCCCCAGCGGAGTCGCCAATTATGTTAACACCCAGGTTGTTCCCTATGACTCCCAAGGGAATACGGCCGGGGTAACCACTAACCAATCTTTGGATCACCGCTTCTAGCCTAACAGTGATCAGAGAGGGCTCTCTCTTTATGATTTGTAACTGTTTGTTGTAGGGTTTTAGGCTAGCTATTATGCACTGTGTTTTGTTTATGTTTGGTTGGTGAAATTCCTTTTAGGTTCTAGTGAAGTAGCTTTCTGAGAAGTTGAGTACCATTGGGCAATGGAGTCTGTAGCTGTATGTGTTTGAAGTTTTGAGATGAAAGATGGGACTTACAGGGCCATTTGGGAGTTTAATAGAACAGATTTTTGATTAAAAGACTGGAAACAGGTAGCACGAATAGTGAAAGCATTCAAGAATTTCCACTATTTATCTATGTGTTCCCAACAGATAGCTTTAAGAAGAGAAAACAGAGGTCTTAGGGGCAAAGTTGAATCCCTGAGAATGACTGTTATAATAAAAACACAGTTTTGAATTGCAGCATTTAAGAATTACAATTCTGTTACTGTATAAGAGGAAAACATTTATAATAGCTCAGTTTGAGTCCAGGGTAAACATAGTTAAATCCTGGTACTATCCTTTCACCTTGCTATCAAGTGTAAACATAAGAACAGTAAAGAGAACAAAAGACTCAAAACAGACACGACAAAGAGATTTGAGAATACTTATAGTTTTATGCAACACCCATGGAATCCTGTAACATGCATCCTTCACCACAAGATATCAAACACACCAAACTTCTGGAAGTTCCATTCCTCCTTTGTATTAACTCTCTGAAAATATTACAGCAGATGGAAGTTATCCAAGAGAAAATTCCAGCAACCACTTCAGCATCTGTGAAGGGTCTATATATACTAGCGGTGGTCTACAGAAATATCTGAGTTCTGCGTTATCTCAGTCTTTACATTCTCACCAACTATCTAAGATATTATGTCGAAAATTTATTACACATTTAATACACAGCACAGGCATCTTAATGCTCTGTCAGAAGATATTTAGCTTTATAAGAATAGCTAAGTCGGTCTGAATATTTGGAGTTAATGCATAGAAAACCCGACTGTAGGCTGGTACACTATGTCTCGGACCTGTCAGCTGTGACTTTGACTGCTGCTGGTGGCGAGTGACTGGTCTGGCTGAGTTGGCTCAGCCTCTGCCTTTTCATGTGGGTATTAATTCCCAAAATTGTCACTGTATGTACCTGCTTCTTCCTTCTGCGCTATTGGTTCTGGCCTGTCAAAATTGTCTGGGTCAAATGCCTCCAGACATCCTGTGTGGGCAGTTGATGTGCCAAAATTGCCCCTAGAGTCTCATCTGCTTCTGTGAACTTGAAGAAATTGGGTGGTGTATCAAACAGATGCTCTATCTCATTCATGAGAAAAAACAGGTTCTCCACTCTGTCATACATCATTTGCCCTGTAGCTGGCCCTGGCTCCTTTGAAGTGCTGGGAGGTTTTGCAATCTCTGCTACTGCATGGGCATCAATTCTCTTGTTATAGTTGTCCAGGGTGAGCAGTCTTCCCACGCTGCTCAAAATGTTGGGGAGGCCTCTGTTCTGCAGTGTTACAAACTTCTCCAGGAACCTGTTAATTTCTGTTTGCATGTCCTGTGTCCTTCTCTCCAAGGTTCCAATCAAGTTTCTCAATGTAACAACTCTCTTGGCTATGGCAATTGTTTCTGTCCTGTTGTTGATTCCCATGCTAGCCAATTGAGTGCTGGTTTTATAATTCAGGATATTGATCATCCTGGTAGCTGCTTCTGGCATGTGCCCAAGGCTTGCCCTTGCTCTCTGTATTTCCTTGTTTGCTTTGGTGATGAGCACCATTTGTTCATCCATGGTTTCAATGTATTGCCACTGTTTGGCAATGGATCTCCCAATGTTGCTCCACAACACTGCTTTCATATCAGCTGTCACCCTTTCCAGTGCAAGCTCTTTTTCCAGCTCAGCAATCCTTCTCTTAAGGGTTTTCACCTCTCTCTCCTTGGCTGCCTCATTTTGTTTGCTTTTATCAAATTTCTCATTAACATTAGCCAAGTTCTGTTTGAGCCCATCCAGCTCTTTCATTTGAGCTTCCATAGCTCGGATCTCTGCTTGTAGCTTCTGCATGTCTAAGCTAGCAGCTTGCTCTGATGTTGTTGTGGGGGCTGTGGATGGTGTTGTAGCTCCTGTTTGCTGAGGAGGAGGAGTGATGATCGGAGGTGTTTCCTCAAGATTTATTATTAATGGAGGAGGCTGGGAGGATTGACCTTCCCCTTTCTGTTTCATGGCTTCTTGTAGTGCTGCCTTTGCAGCTTCAGTTTGTCCTAGCTGGTCTTGAGTCCTAACCAGCTCTTTGTATAGGATACCAGCAGGTCTGTGGTATCTTTTTCTTGCCGTTGCTGGGCAACTTCATCTGTTTGTGGATGGATGGTGGCCGGGAGTTTGATTTTCTTTCTTAGGGCTGCCATGTCTGCATCCCTTATTTTCAGCAGTTCTTGGATGCCTTTGACATCCTTGGGATCATGTCCTATCTCTATGATTACCTCCTCCAAGGATTTGATCCTGTTGTCCTTGGCCTGTGAGGATGCTCGTTCCAATTCTAGCTGGGATGATGTATTGTCTAGGCTGCTCTTTAACTTGTAATTTTCCAGTGTCTCATCTGCCAGGGAGGCATACACCATTTCACCCGTTTGTTTGTGTAACTCTATCTTATCCATGGGGTGAATATCTTTAGCCAGAACCTCCATATTTGTTCTCAAATAGTCTGAGGTGGACTGAGGATGTAGAGTTGTGGGCATGAAATGGCTCATTATCATTTTTCCCTCACTCACATCAAAAGCAGACATTAGTCTCTGCTGGTTGCTGGGAGCTAGTTTTAACAAGTGATCATAGAGTTGCACTTTTATGGGATCACTCCTTCTCTTGATTTCTATGAACTGCTGCTTTATACTTGAGTGCCCCTCTCTATGCTGACCAGAAGAGCTGACCTCTCCTCCCATTGTCATATCTGGTCCTCTTTGAGATGAGCTGGCCGAGATTTCTCCACTGGGTGGGCCCATGCCCATGGCCTGCCTTACTGCTATGTCCTCCTCTTGGGAGTCATTCAATCTTTGTCTCTTCTCTCCTCTGATAAAGGATGAAGTCTGGGGAGTCTCTCTTTCTCTCTTTCTGGTTAAGTCCTCCTTCTGAGGTGTTTGGAGGACTGAGCTGTCCACATTGATGTCTGTTCTTGGAGGCAACTCTGTTTGGGGCTGCTGTTCTGTAGAACCGGGCAAATCTGTCTCTTTATTTTGCTGTAATGGCTGCTGCCCACTAGTTTGTGGTTTATCTTGTTGCTGCCCCAACTCCCGTTCTTCCATTTCTTCTTGCTGCTGTAGCAAGGTGTCAACCTGTTCTTCTGTTAATATAGGTGGTTGTTCCACCTGTTTGCCTTTGTCCTTGCTTGCTGCTTGGGTTGTCTGCTCGGCAGCTCGCTGTTGTGTTGCTGGTGTTGTGGTGGCTGCCCCAATTTGCCTCCTGTAGGAAATAGGCACCTGTCCACAAGTTTCCAAGTCAGCTTGTTTTTGGACATTTCTAGCCTCTTGCTCAAGTATTTCTTCATTAGTCATTTGCTCTACTAATGTGCCCTCTTCCCAATCTGGTGCATTTGCATATTTTTCAATTTCAGGTAATCTGGCATGAGCATAGTTGCCTAACTTATACCTGATCCTCCTGAGGGAAATAGAGTGGTTAGGGTCATATGGAATCCACTCAAAACTAGTTTTCAACTGGAGTCCTTCCAGGATCCTGTCTGCCTCTTTCCAGCCTTCTTCCTTCCTGTTGTATAAGAAGGGACCTAGCTGATTTCTCACTTTCAACTGTGATTTCTTGTTTTTACTCTGAAAGTGTAGGTAATCTGAGTTCCCAAATTGCCTGAAATATTCTAAGGCAAACAGTCTCATGGGAACGTACCTTGGCAGCCTAAATGGATTTAATTCACATCCATACACCCTAATGACTGTGTGATTCTGGTAGAAGTACCAGTTGCCGATGTTATAAAGCTTGTTCAAATGAAGAATTCTTTTCATGTCATCGGTCAGTCTAGGAGAAGGGGCACCTTGCAGCACTGCTAGGGCTGGATGAACAAATAAATCAATAAACTCACAGTATGTATAAGGTGATAGTGAGGTACGATGGAACACAGGGGTCCAAAAAACAACTGATCTTGGGGTTCCTTGGGCGTTGAGTGGCCTCAAAGGGACAGAGAAGGTAGCTGGCTGGTTGAACAAGAACAGATGGTATATGTAGGAGGTGTATCTGAACAGCCTCTCCCTCTTCAAGTTCATGAACTGGTCATGAATGTTCTCAGCTATATAAGTTGCATAATCATAGTGGATAGCTGGAGGCTTACCTGGGGCAAATATGGACAGCATTGCCAATATGCAGTCATCTACATCTTCTAGTCCTCTGAATCCTAGGACATAGCTAATCAAGTCCACCATCATCCTGCCCAACTCATTCAGGTATTGGTATCCAATGGGAGGGGTTCTGACTGCTTCAGAGCTAGGTGTGACAAATAGCTGGTTAATCTTCACAATCTGGTCATTAGACAGGTTATTTCCTCTCTTTATCAAATCTTGCATGGAAAGAGGGGTCAACTTCTTGGCTGTATGGAAATGCAGCATCTGATTTATACTCTCTGGAGTGATCTGAAACAGGACTAGGCCTGTGGGGCTAATGACTGCCCTTTGGCTGGGGTCATAGCGCTCTTGGCAACTGTAGATAAGCTCTGGCATGGGATTAACTTGGGGAAGGTTGTATATGGGCAAATTTGATTCCCAAATTCCCAGGATATCTGCTCCACTCATGTGCTGGGCTCTCAGTTCATTTAACATTTGGATATTATACTTAGTTCCCATAGGAAACCAGTCCAACATCTGGTAATCCATGTCTCCCAGGGCTTGCCATGCTAGTTCTCGGTGAGGAGCATTGATAGGCTTGATATTTAATGCAATAGGGGTCTCCATAGCTTCTGAATGGGCAAATATTGCAATTTGACAAGTGACTGGCAAAAACAGACTGCAGACTGCCCTCAGTGGGAAAATAACTTGATTTTTTGAATTGTCAGAGGGGAATTTACCAGCTAGAAATTGAAATACTGCTGGTAATTGGTAACAGAGCCTCTTTGGGGCCTAAGTGAGCTTCTGGTAGTAGTTCGGAGGTATTTAGCAGTGAATTTGCCGGAGAAACGCAGAGCTGAGGGGTTTTTAGATGAATTGCAGTTTGTTACAACTCTGCAGGGAATTTTTGGACTTCACAGAGACAATGGTGGAGATATAACCCGGTTCTAGCAGTGAAAAAGTCTGTTTTACGGTCCTATTATGCTTGTGAGCAGATTAGAGCAGAATGCAGGCCGTATGGAGGGCAGGGCAGGGTAAATACCTGTAATTTGACGTGCAGAGGTCGCGGCAAGGTGTACTGCAGCTGCTGACGTGGTCGCTTGGGCTAATTGTACCGGTTGGCGGAAATCCAGGCAGAAATGGCTGAGCAGAGTGTACAGACGAAATAACAGTGAAATGGTAAAAACCGCGCAAAATTCGGTTAATATGAGTTTTTTACCCATTTGGCGCTTTTTTATGATGACGTCAGCATGACGTCATTGGTGGGTCACGGTGATGTGACGTCAGCTGACGTCATCGGGGAGGACGTGGCTGAAGACTACAGGTCAACGGGGGTGAGGTGGCAGTCCAGTCAGCGGTGAGCTGGACGTGGCAGAACGGTCAATAGCGGACGGGCGGAGGTTAAGCCGTGAAGGTTACGGTTAAGGCTCTAACCGTCACGGTCTCTCGGGGCGGTTAGAGTACGGCGCCCAGGGTGTCAGAGGGAGCTCCGAGACGGTCTAACGGGCGACGCGTGGCAGAGGCATGACGAGGCACAACGTCATGTTCTCGGGAGTTAACGCGCAGACGTGGACGGCGTTCCGATATTGTTATGGGCCGTCGGATCTGGAGGGCTTGATCCGACGGCTGGCGGAGGTGTAAGGTGCACGGCGGATAGGGCGGCGGAAAATTTAACGTTTATGGGTTTTGGCATAGTTTTTCAAATGTTTTTTCTGCCCACCCGCGCTTGCCTTTGGGAATGTGCCGAAAGCGGGATTTGATTTTTGTAAGGTTTGCAGAGGGTTTTGCGGGCTAGAGGGGTTTAAAGAGGGGTTTTTACCCATGCAAAGGTATTTTTTGAGGGGAAATGATCTGCAGCAAAGGGAGAGTATCGGAGATAGGTTCACCATGGTGGCCAGATGCCACTATGATCCCTCTTTGCAGATTTCTCGGCTATTATGCCTAGGGGAGGGAATATATAACATTTAGGGCTTTATACACCTTAGTGTTATTATTATTAGGGCAAGGGGTAGAATAGGGAGTTAAATAGTAGAATTAGGAGTTAGTGAAGTGAAGGAGGGGAATCTTTGAGAAAGGGGATGTTAATGATGGAGTAAGGGGGAAAAAGTGAAGTTAGTGATGCTTTCTGCTGTGAATCCATGAAATTCACCACCTTTTCTGCTGATATGTCCATTGCCTTGGCAAAATATCTTTGACAACTATGTAATGGTGAACCTGTCCTTTCTGCAACCACAACTGCCTACCCAACTATTTCACCTAACATTTTTTAGTTTCTTCTTGGAGGGGCACTTAGACTTGCAACCCTCAATTGCCTTTTCTTTTCTTTGGCTTTTTCCCTTTTTTTTTTACTCTATCTGTTTCTACCCTTATCTCTTCCAAGGTCCCAGATTAGGCTTTTGGGAACCTTTGTTTCTCTACCTGAACTACTTATCTGCCAAGATTAAGCTGTTTGGACAGACTTCTTTCTCTATTCTACAACTCAAAATTGAAACATGGCATGATCCAGATTAGACTGTTGAATCATCCACAAAAATGTAATAAGGTCCTCAATATCTGAAGTAATTTCACACACCTCTGATTTCCCGGAAATATGGGATCTTTGTAGTAACAAAGCAGAGCGTATTTGGATTTTCGATAATCAATCATGAAATATGAAACCTATTACTATAGGTATCCAACAAAACACATCATGAAAAAGTAATCTATAATCTATAGGTCTTAATTACATATCTAAACATAGGGTTCTGATACTTATTTGATAATCGTCAGCAAGGTGTGATGCCTTCTCTCAATATTTTCACTATCATGTATTAGGTCATGCATTCCTTAAACATTCATTTACTGATGAGAGCCATAACTAAAGTATGTGATAAAATCATGCTTATAACCAACATATAACTAGAATAATAACAAGGATAGAAAAACCATCAAAGCTAGATAATAACAATCATAAATACTCACGAAATACAAGAGGAAAAGAGCTCTTATTAACATATGAAAAATCAAACCAAGTCATGGTGTTTCACGTACCACCTGACTATAAATTGGGTTGAACCAAATATTTCTTTTAGCGAACCACCCTCAAGCAATATTTCAAGCATGAATATGATACTCACAAAAAAACAACCATGGCTTCCTCAAGCTTTACCGTATATCCCACCATTATCATTCAAGGGATTTCTAAGCCTAAAACCCTCATCTATATAAATAGGCTCTGTTGTGTATCCCACCATTAGCAGTCAAGGGATTCCTAGGCCCAAACAAAGAAACATACACTACCAGGCTTTGTCGCAATATCGCCAAAACTGGTCAAGGGATTACTAGGCCTAAACAAGCTTGGATGCCTCTGGATTTATTCACCAATACGTTAAGGAATTTTCCTATTTCCACCATTAAGATTTACTGCGTATCCCACCATTGTCTCTCAAGGGATTCCTAGGCTGTTGGGAATTTTCCTGAGACCACCTCACCGAGTTCCAAAACCATCCAACAATCCAAAGTTAAACCAAATGAAATAACCCCATCACAACAAGGTTATCTGGAAATAGCAAGGCAATGTTGAGATCATTGTCACACCCAAAAAAAACCATGCCAATGATAGCAGGAGAACCAAATACAGACATGCATGTACCATGCATGCCAAAACTAGTAAGGAAATCATACATGAAACTCAGTACCTACAAGTAATCCCGCTATAGCCACTTGATCCAACTCTTGGTTAATATTTTCTTCCCTTTGTTTTCCTGTCCTTCCTTTCTCCAATGTTAGAGTGCTCCAAGAATTCTCTCAGTGTGCAAGAGTATGAGAGAGAGAGAATAGAGAGAGAGAGTTCCAAAATTGAACTGAAAGAATATTAAACTGGAAAAACCTGTGAACTAGTCCTCATAAGACCTTTTATTAATGAGGCATCTATTTTCACCATTTTCCTCTATTTTTCCTTCAATTTCCTCCTCACATGCAACCTATGACCTTTCACCTTCCTTTTCTCCTATTTCCTTTATTTTCATAAATAAAATGTCAATTAATGCCTCTTTTCCTTTTCAAAGTCTTTTCCATTGCTTTTGCTAATTTCCTTAGCCATAATAAAACAAATGAACACCCATACAATGTTTTTCCCAACACTCAACTTGGAATAGGTGTCCCATGACCTTGGTCTTATTTTTCCTTTATTAACTTTATTACATGAAATTTTAACCCAGGGTTGTTACAGACCCCTCCCCCTTAGGGAACACCATCCTTAGTGTTCTATGACACCTATGACTAGCCAACCACTGGAAAAAAAAAGCATATTTCCCATGGAGATTCATAAAACAGGTCATTGCAGTATTTATAATGACATCTTGTTCTAAACATTACAACCATACCGTTTAATGGAGCTTTATAATACAACTCATTTTGTTATTTACAATAACAACCACATATACTTATGCATATTTGATGCAACAAACAAATAATCATACTGTCTATGGAGCTTTATAAATCTAGCTCGATAAAGTATTCATAATAATATACACATACATACATATGAACATTTTCTTCAATCAACAAACAAAAGGATACGATGTTTGCCTCTTAAACAAAGGAATCCATAGGCTCACTCCTCCACCCTCAAAGTAATACTAGGACTCACCTCCTTCCCAAGAAGTCCAGAATCCACTGCCAAGGTTAAACCTATATCCCATGTCCAGCGCTATCATCCTTGTGTTTCTTATTCTCTCAGTGAATAATTACTGGGTCATTGTCCTAGAGAACACTCCCAATGTGCTTATAATTCCATTTGGAAATTCTAATGAGCAAAAAAATCCATCTCCAACCTTCCCTTCATTGCTACACAGTCCCTAAGGAAATCCAATCACCCGTTGCATGCAATCACTCACCTTCCAAGTTCCCCGACATCACCTTTCTTGGGTGATCCATCCCTTGCCAAGGCTTCCTCACATTGGAAGGTCCAGAAACCAAGGCATATCCCTACCTCAAAACCCTCATAATGGTCATAGCATGTTCATCACTAGTAGTAAATGATGAAATTAGTGACTAAGTGACATAAAAATCTGGTCACCGCAATTATTTCAATTGAATTACTACTAAATTTGAGCAATTTTAAGTGGCTGTTTAGGTATAAAATATACAACTAGATAATAAGTGACCAAACTAAAAGCAATTAACTGAAATGACTAATTTAGTTCAGGACTAAAATATATGACTAGATAGTAAGTGAAAAAATTGATAATTATCAACGTAAATGACTACTATAGTCGAAGAATAAAAATATGACCAAATAATAAGTACAGTAAGTATATGAATTAGTCATTTATGTTAGTAATTTTTAATTGTGTCACTCTAGAAATGGAAAATTGCAATTTTGATACTTAAGTGTTTCATTTCACTACAGGGGTTTCTAAATCCGTTTTCAATGTTAAAATTTAACTACATAGATTTAATGATCCCCTTAAAGGGGTATATGAATCCATCTATAATGCTAAAATTATAAAAAAATTATACAATATAGAGTATATGTTTACAATATATATTAGTTTTATAAGGGACAAAAAAGAGAGTTTGAAACTGATATAGAAGGGCTTTAAGGGTTAATAAGAATTTGTTCCTCACATCTTAAAGAGACGACACACTATTTGTTGTGGGGTTTTTGTGGTTTTATTACATACCATGGTTGATTGTTGCACTAGATTCATAGAGATAATGATTTTATTAATTTTAATTCAAAGTATGTTGATTTCAACTTGGTTAATTAATATAAATCTAGATTACTCTTAAACCATTATTATTATATAAATAATTCCACAGATACATGCATTACAAAAATGTGTACAAATTCTAATAGCGCATTCACATTCTTAGAATGTGCACACACTATTATTAGAAAATGATACATACTAACAATTCTTGTGGTTCTTTATGTAGAATAACATGTCGTGGCTCCCATATCCAAGTTGAAATTCAAATATCCTTTAGAGAGTATCTATGTGGTTGTTTGGGGCTTACTTCGTCTTCCTTGAAGTCTAGAATATTTATTTAGGGCCTAAGTCCCTATTTATGCTCCCCTCGAGATAGTACATTTGCCAAGACCAATTCTTATCATGTAAACCATACCAATGGTGACAAAGATGCCCCATAAATGCCAAATATCCCCTAGAGTTGTCACCTGTGGTAATTCAAATAATTTTTCAAGAATATTGATCATGGGAAGATTCAAATATGACCCAAGAAGCCTATGATCCTTCCTTCACAAGGATTAAGGCCCCAGGTGCCATACATGGCGTAAAAAACCTCCTGATGATATTGAGGCCAAACTTAGAGGCCCCAACCAACTACGGCACAAAAAAAATTCAAATAGCACCCATAGTGTACTTGAAGGCTAGATATATCTTATAAGATAGGATATGTGTGGTTGTTTGAGGCCTTATTCACATCCATTGAACTACTAGAGAAGTTTTTATTAGGGAATAAAAATCTTGTTTTCTTTCCCTATCTATTGTAGAGACCATAAAACCCATTCGTACTATGAAAAACATATTAATTATGCCCATATTCACATTCTAATATCTTGTTCATTATGGATATTAAACATGAGAAATAATTGTTTTAGGCCTAGGGCCCTTTTTCATTCCTTAGCCAAGATATAAGCCCTAAATCCTTTAAATGACGTGGAAAACCTAATAATGAAACCATTATCCTAGACGTCAATTCACATCGAGTTGGAACCCTTTATAGTTCCCTGAACCTCACCATCTAAGTCGTCCTATTTTCATTAATTTTTCTTTCCAGAGTTATGGTTTAGATTCTCACATATAGATATATAATAATACAATCAATTATCTCTATCAAACTCATAATTGAAACTAAGAAACCTAAAATAATATTTATATCTATCATAATCTTTATAGTTTATATTTTCAAAAATAAAATCATATTTATTAAAATATAGTATGGTATACTAATATAAGATTCAATAAATAAAAAAAATTGACCATTAATGTTAATATATTATTCAAAATATAAATTAATCGATTGGGTCTGGAGTATGCCCTAAAATAACTTGCTTTTGCTTGGCTAGGAGCTCGTCTTCCTCAAAAGTAAGGAAACTCGCTAACCACCCAAGACATAGATGCATCTAGTAGAAGTGAAGGCCTACCCATTTATAGACCACCAATGGTTCACTTTAAGTTGCCTAGTTTTCCTTGAATAACTAGAGAGAGTTGTCCTCACTGCCAATTTAACAACTAAATTATGATAAGTTTTTCTACTATTAAAAAAATATAAATTAATCAATTTACACGTGGTTTAGTTTTTATTAAAATTAAATTTCTCTTGGTTTTTATTAATATTAATTTAATCAAATTGAAAGAGTACATGTTTCAAAGAAAAATAAAAAATTACAACAAAATTATTGTTAATACATTTTTTTTTTAAATTACACGATTTTAATAACGAGAAAAATTCATCCTGGGAAAATGCAATCCCTCCAAAAAAATCCATGTTAACTTCGGACTCCTAGACAACACTTCCTTCTGAGTTTAGTTCTTCTCTTTTTGCCCAAAACCCCATTGATTTGTTTTTCAGGGTCTGCAATGGCTTCAATCTGCGAGTCGGCTGGAGTCTTCTGAAAGAAGTGGTATTCATTTATCTAATTAAGCTTTATGGCACCGCCTAGAAGAGTTGGAAACCTATTTCACCTATAGGCAGGAAACACCAACACCATCAGTAGGGCACGGTGGTGCGGGGCAAGGCAGACGTGGTTTGTGGTTTTGAGAATGGTCGTCTTCTAGTAATTTGCCATGTAGATGATCTCCTTGAAGAAGCCCATTGATCAGGTGATTCGTATGCCAAATCTATTTTTTAAGGGTGAATACCTTGTAAGTACATGGTAAAGCTTGACCATGCTCAGGGTTTGCTTCGGTGTTCATGCCCTATTTTTATGCCCTTTACATTTTTAATCATAGGAGTTTTGAAACCTGGTGAAATTCATCAAGTTTTAGACACTTTAACAATATTGCAAGGAAATTAAAAGGTAAAACAATTACTGGGTTTCCTTTGAGTTTAGATTTAATATGACTTTTTTATTGGTACATTTCATTTTTTTATGGATCAGTGATACACAAGAAAGATTTCACATGGTCAGAGAGATTTTTTAACTTGCACTTCTTTATAGCATTCATTAACAACGTGTTTTCCAATACACCATTAGATCATCCATAGGTTTAGGGTTTGTGGAAGATAGTTTAGGTATCTAGATAAGTTTTTCAATACATCATTTGGATGCAAATGATACTCTATGTTTTCCTCTCCTCCTATGCGACTGCCACAATGCCAAGCTAATTTATTGGTAGCTATGAACACGAAAATCCAATTTATCATGGAGGGAGATAGTTTGAACCATGTATCTCCATCAAATTAATAAGGCCTCATCAATACACCAGGGTTATCCTTGAATTAGGGGTTCATACAAACAACTTTTCTCTCTGTTTCTTTATTTGAAATTTTTTGGTTTTGAAATCCGATGGTCAATAATCAACTACCCAAATCAAAGGAAATTTGTCGATTCAACAAAGGGGGTTTGCTATCACAGTTCCACCTCTTGGTTCTGGGCCTCATATCAACACAAAACTAAGAGTCTCCAAATGTTTATTGTGCACACAACTAAGCCTTGCTATGCTAACTGCATTTTTGTTTTTCAGTCAAAAATGATTTCATTGGATTTTCAATAAAATACAGCTTACAAAGATCATCATGGCAGCCTCTGCTCTCTCATTTTGACCAGAATTTTTTAGAATAGGGGATGGGACATACCAAAAAGGACAACTAACATACATTATTTCAGAGGGCATTCAATCCTAGACATAACTAACATAAACAAAAAGAAAACCATAACTGATAGTTGCATATCAGGGTGGCAGGTGAGGAAGAAGTACAGGAGGAGCAGTGAAGAAGCTGACAAGATCATGGATATGGAAGTCAATATGTTCCACCCTCTCTCCCAGACTGCGAAGGTGGTCGTGTGTATGACGATATTAATATCAGAGACTATCCAACTACTCCAATATCTAATTCTGGCTATAAAGGATATCCTGGGAATAGGCCATAGTCTCATTCTTGTCTTCATACTTGTGATCTCGGAGGATATCCATATTGATTTAGATTTGATGAAGTTGTGCTGCAAGAGATTCCAGAGTGATTGGAGCTACCACTTGGCCATGCGAACGAATTGGAGATACAGTCTCTCTTTCCTCAGTGTCCCAGCTAGTAGAATTGGTCAAGGATTCATTATGTTAAGGCTCAGGAAGCCTCTCTAGCTACCACTACCCACCCCCATGGTGGGGTCTACCCCATTGACTGGGCATTGAGAAAAGAGGCAAATTAACCAGAGAGAAGGGGAATACTCCCCAAAAAAGGACACTTGCAATAACAATAACCCATACTTGGGTTGTTGAACTACCCCCAGGAGACTGCTACACTAGACTAGTCACCGCGTTCCTGCAAGGTTAGGATAAATAAGCTGCTAACCACATTAGGTGGCTTGCACCCCCCTCTACCGCAACCACCCTAAGTGCACTTCAACTTGCAAATCCACACCGTATGAACCCCAGTCACATCAAGGGCATCCTTACGCCACACAATTATAAAGGATAGGCACATAGATCCCACAAATTCACGCCGGAGCACCACCTAATGGGCAAGGTTCTGAGCAAAAAATGATACATAAATGGGAGGTTCAAACACCTTAACCCACACACTACTCACCACCCTTTGACAGGAATACGGCAAACAAGTCACGGTCCACACCGGATAGCCTTCACCTCTTTCGCCATAAACACCCGAGGCATAATTCAATCCACTAAGAACCCACTAATTTCCTCTCGAGTACCACTAGATAGGAAGATCTCTCGACTAACCACCATACAAAGAGACGAAGAGACTCACTCTCCTTATCCCACACATAGGAAAGAAGGAGTGATGAGACAAATTCCTTCTGCTCGAACTAGTGACGGGCCAGATTTTTGTGGTGGCTCACCTTCACACTTATTCGCATCCCTGGGTCCCAAGTGTAAAGTGAGCCATGAGCCCCAAACCACACCACATGGCCTTGATCCCCCAAAATGCCTCTCAGCCAAGGTCAAAATCTAGAGGAGCCACCATGGATATAGACCCACACTCCTTGCTTACCAAAACTCATCTCCCAAGCTTCCACACTAAACTTCCTTTGCGACCAGCTTGCAATTATAAACATGGTAGGACCCTCCCACATACCTTTGTATTGAATGCACTAAGTTCTCATGAGTGTGAAGTTATGAAGCACATGGAGCTGGAGTAGGTCCCCAGGGCCGCTCAGGTGCCACTTGTACCACTGTCTAATCACCTCCATCTGGGGGAGGAGAGTCTTTTTCTATGAGGTCCCAAAGCAGTTGAGCATTCCTAGGGTCTAATTTAGCTGCACCGAGAACTTTGTGTTAAGGGGAGGTGAAATCACGATATTTATTTGATGCTCTCCTGTTAGCCAACTAGTCTGCCACTTTGTCACCAACTTGGAGAACATGGCTAGTAGTGACATAATCAAATCTTTCCAATATATGTCTTATGCATTCGAGTTGAGCCTCTAGCTACCCACTCTTGGCAATTCTAGTGGTAGGAAAACCATTAATGAGCTTCTGGGACATCTAGATGAACAATTTTGAGACTCCTATGATATGAACTTTGTGACAATCCAGATTCCGAGCAAGCGAGAGGCCTTCCTCAAGAGCCATCAATTCTTCTACATTGTTTGTTGTGGAGCCACATAAGGCAACATAGATCCCAAAGGGAGAGTCATTAAAGGATCTCAGGATACCCCTATACCTAGTAGGGCCTAGGTTCCCTTTAGAGGCTCCGTTGAAATTGATTTGAATGAATCCCTTCAGGAGTAGTTGGAATATAGATGGTGAAGATACAAGGGGATCTTTTCTAGAAGGCATTTGAGGAATGTACATGTTCTGAGGTAGTTTAAGGGATACAAGAATGGTTGTCTCATGCAGGTTGGCCTTCCAATCATCTAGATCACATCTCTCTGACATGATTATCTCCCTTTTGTTTTCTTTCACAAGACCCCAAGTAGAGGCACTGGAAGAGGGTTGGTCTTGAAATATAGCTTTGCTCCTTTCTTTCCATACATTCCAAAGGATAAATCCTAGGATTAGGCTCCAAGATCAGTTAACAATGGGGTTTTTGAAATGGTTGTTGGGATAATGCTCAATCATAGCTAGAAGGTCCTCTTGATGAAGATCTGTGGTTCCAAAGAGATCAACAACAAGATCCCACACTTCCCTAACAAAGGGGAAAATGAGCAGAAGGTGTTCCATAGTTTTCTGCTAAACACAGCACAAAGGGCACTGAGAGGGACCAACAAAGTCGTGTTTCAGCAGATGGTCTCAGATAAGGATCCACTTGTGCCCTGTCAACCATAATAAATGAGAGACTTTGGGTCGTATGTTGTCCTCCCAAAGTCTTCTCCATGTTTTCTATCTCGGCATGTTGTGGGCCTGAGTCTTCTTAATGTAGGACTCTTTAAGGGAGAAAGATCTCGTAGATAAGTATTCCTAGCACAGTTTATCATGTTCCAGGGAGAAGGGGATGTGTATTTGTTGCATCTACTGCATAAAGTGCTGCAAATTGATGAGTGCCAGTATTACAGCAAGGATGTTGCAACTCCTGGGCTACTAGCTTTACTTATCAACCCGGGGTTCGTACAAACTTGGAGGTGACAGTGCTATATGCACAAGTAGAAGTGAAGGTCTTGCCCATTGTCACTTGCTCATTTGGTGAGAGACCCCAGGGGTTCTAAGCCAGACACCTATAGAGTCGGAAGAAGCTCGATTCTTTGATGGAAGAGGAGCAAATCTATTCTAAGATAGCTACTCTACTACAGCAATGAAGAAAACAACATGTAATGTTAAATCACACCATATCCTAATTAACCATTTTAATAGCTACGCCAAGAAAAATTGCTAAATCAACACTAACCTAATGCTACTATCTAAGTTATAGAAGTAAAGAGAATCAAACCAACCTAATGTGTAAGCAAGGAAACTAGACTAAATTTGTTTTCATGTTTTTTGTTTTTTTGGTAAAATCAAGCATTCAAGGAGTCAAGAAGAAGAGCAAGCGAAGATTGAAATCAGTGAAAGGAGGACGTAACCAAGCAGCAGTGCATGGGTACCATTGGATCAGTTGGATCAACGAACAGTATAAACGGAAGACGAGTGGCGGAGATCAAATCGCATGGGATTAAGTGGATAGAGAGACAAAAAGGATTAACGGGAGATGAATGGCAAAGATCTTATCATGGGAATTAAGTGAATAGATGGATGGATTAATCAATGAACAAGATTACCAGGAGATGAATGGTGGAGATCTTATTGCAGAGTTTAAGTGAATCAAGGGACGAACAGGATTAACGGGAGATGAATGGCAGAGATATTATCGCAACGATGAAGTGAATAGATGGATGGATCACATCAAGTCACGTGGCAACAAGAGGGTAAAAAACGTGCTGAATGATGGAGTGTGTTTTGTAGGTGGTAAGATGTTTTTTGATTGCCCTCAAAGCTATAAGTTGTATTTCTAAATTTTGTGCGATTAGCCTAAGTGGGTGACACGTAGCATGAGAAAACCACTTTTCTCGTGTTCTCTCGGGCGAATATCAGCCGTGTAAGAATTTGAGTGAGATTGCACAATAGACATTGGATCATGCGAGATTTATCAATGGTGGAGATCGTCCAAGCTAGTTGGTGATGGGATAAGCGTTGGATCGAGGGTGCGACAGATCGACAGTGGAGATTTGGAGTGCATAAAGTAGGTGGAAGAATTCACGATAGTCGTTGGATCAAGCTAGACAGATCAATGGTGGAGATCTGGAGCCCATAAAGTAAAGCGTTGAAATGAATCAGATGGTGATTGGTCAGGTTTGTTGTGGATCAGATGGTAAGGAAATCTATGGGTATAATCTGATCAAAACACGTTTTATTAGCTCCCGCTTAAGAATTTCATGCTGAAGGAAATGAGCATATGAGCAAAAGGTGATGGAAAAAGATGACAATGAAATGAACCTAGTATTGAATCAAGACAACAAACTTCATCCAACAACTCCTGGCTAACCTACTAATTGAAAGAAGGCACAAATGGAAGCAAACTAAAACACAACTAATCTACGCTACACTACTGTAATGGAAATGAAACTAATTAAGGAAATGAATGATTAAACCATGAATCTATGCTAGCATACATGTACAATAAAGATGAGCCTTAGCTGCTAGGGTTGGGCAATAACCCAAGAACTTCAGCCCTCTGAGTTAACTGAGTGCTAGCTCAAAACAAAACTCATTCTTATTATCAAAACAATGGATTACGTCAAAACTGTCACAAGTCTTGTAGCTCAAAAATACAGTAGATTTTTACAATCAAAAATCCGAATCCTACTGAGGTCCTAGGCCTCTCTATTTATATGTCTTAAGTCTCCAACGACTTCCTTAAAATTAGGGAGGCTCAGCTCCCAAACTCGAGATAAACTGGTGCTTTGACTTCCACTTGTTCGGTTGCCTTCTAGTCCTCATGATTTGGTTGTTTATACTCTGAGATGATGGAGGAATATTCAAATGGAGGGGTAGTAAATGTGGAGGATTTCCCTCCTATAATTCCTATCCCTTGTCCCATTCGAGTTTTGACTAAGGTCTTTGCTAAAATTCCTTGCTTTTATCCTTTAATCCTACATTAAATGCACATTAGACCACAAAGAAAAATATCCAACTCTAACTCATCTCATAAACAAAATATGATCAAAAGTATGCAATAAGTTGTGAGAATAGTTGGTTTGACTAAGCTACGAGGTGAATTAAGCCCCATATAATTACCCAATGAGGAGGCTCATCATCACCCCCCTACTGAAAGTATTTCTCATCCTATGAGCAACTTAGTCAATGTCCATGTCCTTCATGGCTTTGGTAGCCTCTCTGACATCCCATGCTTCTGTTGTGGTCTCTTCTTCTTGTTCATAGAAGTCTGCTTTCCTTTATACTTCATCCCACTGCCTCTTTTCCTCTTCTTCTTTTCTCCCTTCTAGCATCCCTAGGAGTAGTGGTGGAATGAGTTTTAGGCCTATGCAATTGACCTTCAACCTTTGCATTGATTGCTTATACATTGGTGTTCTGTTGAGTGCCTCTCTCAACCTTTGAGGGGAGTGATATTCTTTGATCATCAAGCTGTGTGGTAGTGTGTTCCATCTCCTTAAGCAGGCATGTATACTATCTTCTCCTAGCAGCCTAAACATATCCTCAAAATGTGAAATTGCTTGCTCTTGGGCAGCAAGATATCTAGGTGCCCGCCGAGGATCATTTGCAATTATATTATGGGTGTTGATTAGGTCCATGGGATTTGATTGTTCAACTCTGACAAAAAGAGGTTCATTTTTCTCTCTGGCCAATATTCTTTTCATCTCTGCAGGCCTTTACTCCTCATGGTTCATCCATGATGCCAAAGCCATTAATTTTAGATCTCCTAGCTCGACATTAGGATCCCAAACATTCATGTTTGTGAGAGCCATGTTGTGCAAGTAAAACTTAGCCATTTTGGCCCTATCCTCTAGTGTATTTTGGTCACCAAGGTCAATAAACTTCCTGTAGTTCTAAAATGGCATGGTGCCCCTTTGTGCTAGTGTTTTAATCTAAAATTGTAGCCATTGTTCTCTGAGGTAAAGAGCATTGGATTTAGATGGCATCCTACACTGGATGGCCTTCAAGGAGAGGCTAGCCATACATGCTAGTTGGTTTTCCCTTTCCTACAGTTGTCCTCTTTGCCATGCATTTTCCCTCTCAAGTCGATCTCTCATTATTGCTTCTATGTCCCTTGGTGTAGGGTAATCTTCAATCTCCATAGGTATTTTTGTTGATATTTGTGGCTTCCCTTGTTTGATTCTTGTGCTCTTTCTTGTTCTGAAATATAGAGGGCTTTGTCTCCTTCTTTTCCCTTTTTTCTTGACTGGGGTGTTCAGAGCAGTGAAGGTAGTTGTTGCCTCCCTCTCAGGGGCCTTTGGAGACACCCTAGGTGACTCCTCCTCGTGTTCTTCCCCTTCTATTTCAATGCCTTCTTCCTCTCTGTTTTTCTTATCTTCTTCCTTGTGTTGTTCTTTCTTCTCTCCATCAGTTTCTTCCTTCATCTCCTTCTTTGTTTCAGAATCATCCTCCTTCTCTTCTCCTTCATCATGTTCCTCTATATTAGTTTCTTATTCATCGATCTCATCCCCATCTAGCTCTGTATCTTCTTCTTTTTGTTTTTCCTCCTCCTCACTAACAGAAGGACTAAAATCTTAGGTGAGGGTTTTGATGTCATCCTCTGCTGGTAAGTCTCTGAAGACTGACCATGTTATAGGGATCCTGAGGTTTTGGAGGGCATCCTCAATGAGGATCCTGATCAACCCATGGTGAGACAATTGTTGGGAATTCCCTTCCTTTACTTTGCTACTGGAGTCTATGAGTGATTGCATCAAGAAATAGGGTATGCTGAGTCTTTGGTGAACTGGTGTTTCTACCCCAAATCTTAATTCTTCAAACATCCTAAAATGATAGCCATAAACAACACTGTATCTACCCTCACATGAGATATATTTGATGAGTTTGTAACTTACCTCACTCCATGGGTATGGTAGACTGTCTCTCCTTACTCCATTTTTATCCTCTTTGGGTTCTTCACCTTCTAAAAGGAATTTCCTTTTTTCCACCTGACTATCTGCTTTGTCTTATTTTCTCCATGGAATTCCTTGGGGAAGTGTGGTGACCCTACTGATGAGCTCTGGGGTGAGATCTATAGTGAGCCCTCTAACGATAATAGTGGCATGGATTCTTTTGTGTGGAGTCAGGGAATCAGCAAATTGTTGAGCCACCTCATCATCATACCCTGTGAATTTTTCAAAAAACCCCATCCATTGGTGTCTTATAACGATTTCAAGCACTTGGGGGTGTTGTTGTATCCTCATAGTGTTTGTGGGTTCTCTCCTATTAAAACCTCATGTCATCTTGCTTGTGAGGCTTGAGGAGGAAATGAGAGGTTTGACACAAGAATTTTAAATTCAGGAGAAAGGAGAGTTTCCTATGTATGTAATTCACCTCCCACGGTTGTTATATCCACTAGCTTTTAGAGAATTTCTAGTTCATTTTCTTGTAAATGGGGATGGATTTTTAGATCCTACCTCATTATAATGGTGGAAGTGGAGAGTTCTCGTGATATTCCCTCTTGAACCCCTCTTTGCCTATCTTGTAGACTGCCTCTGTGTATCCTATAGACTGCTCCTGTAGACTGTTCCTGTAGGAATTCCTGTGCATGCTCCTGTAGAAATTCTCTTGTAGAACGATGGATCCTTGCTTCTGGTGGGTGGCCAGAGTTATAAGCGCGACTTGAGTGAGGGAGTTTCGAGGAGGTGGAATGCATGCAAATGATGTTTTATTTCCCACTCCTCATAATCAGCTCCCACCTTGTAGATCCGTAGTTAAACACTTCTTGTCCTACTCCTCATCTGTCTTTGAGTTTACTGCAGCCATGTGTGAGAGGACACCCAGTTTTGTATGTGATGACTGAATGAAGGTGGCCAAGTTAACTGACCAGCTTTTCACTTATAAACCAACTACCTCATAACCTTTACAACGTTTGATCAAATTATGCATATGAGTGAGTGAGCGGGATACTTACCTGTGGTATTGATGCCATATTGCAGTGGCTGAAGATCAGATGTGTTGCATTGTTTATTTGTTGCATGGTCATTCTTCTTCCTCCTCTGCTGTCTGTGGCTGAAGAAATGATGCTGCTACTGTCGTGGAGCTCCTGGATCATCCTAGTGAAGACCTATCGCTGATGATTGATATGTTGTGGGATAGGCTGCTACAGGACCTAACCAACCTTCCATTCACCCTTAGATTGCTTCCTATAGGTTTTTGGGGGATCCTGTAGGAATACAGGGGACCCTGTAGAAAACATAGTCTTCACCTAAATAGAACCAATGAAGTGAATAAACAACGGAATTGATGGAGGGATGCATGGTAAGGAGTGGAGGAGATGACTATATGTGAGGCAAGGTTCCCTTTGGATCTTCTCCTTGCTCCTTGATTGTCTTTCTCACCCACCTGCAAATAACAATTATGTCTTTTTCTCTTCTTTTTTTAGGTTTTTTTTGTTTTTTTTTTGTTTTTGGAAAAGTACCTAGGCTGCCTCAGAGAGGTTTTGACCCTAGATGTTTGCCCTGGGCACCTGAAGGCAGGTTTTCACCCAGGGATCTTCTTATTCTTTTTTCAATTTTTTTTTCATCATTGGGCCGCCTCACGAGGTTTTCAACCCAAAGATGGGACTCAGGCACCTCATGGAGGTTGTCACCTAAATCCTCATTCTTTTTTCCTTTTCTCTTTTCTTTTTCAGTGACCTGATGAGGGAGGAACTGGAACTTGCTCCACCATCATCACTGTCTTATTGATATTGTTAATGAACTCTTGTTTTGATAAAGGCTTCTTGTACATTTTCAATTGGTGTCCATTAACAAGCAATCGAATGACTTCTTCATCTATAGTCCTGAATTGCATTGAACCATCATGGCATCTTTCCACCACATAAGGTCCAAGCCATCTTGTCCTTAGCTTGCCCTTGAAGTCTTTATACCTAGAATCATATAAAAATTCCCAATCGCCCACTTGAAATTGCTTCTCCTTAATATGCTTATCATGCGAGATCTTCCTCTAAAGCTGAACTATCTTTGTATGTAGGAGGGCCTGCATTTTGAATTCATCCAAGCCATTCAAATGGAACAATCTTTATTTCTGTGCATGAATGAGATCCAAATCTAGTTGGGCTGCTATCCTCAATGTGTTATATTCAAACTCAATGGACAACAAAGCCTTTTTCCCATAGACCAGCTCATAGGGTGTAAATCTAGTGGTGGTCTTCCATGTTGTATTATAGGCCCAAGTGGCCTCAACTAATCTCTTTCCCCAATCCTTCTTGTTGCTGCTCACTACCTTGGTTAAGATGCTCTCCAGTACCTTGTTGGTCACCTCCCTTGCCCATTAGCTTTTGGATGATAAGGAGTGGAGGTATTATGCTTCATTTTTTGATGGCTCAATAGTTCTTCAGTCATGTTGGAGGTAAACTAGCTGCCTTGGTCTGTGACTAGCTCTCTAGGGTACCCAAATTTGTAGAATACATTCTCCCTTAGGAACTTAGCCACCTTCTCTTCTGTTGCTACCTTAATAGCCTTGGTTTCAGCCCACTTAGTCAAATAAACAGTGCACACAATAATGTATTGTTTATACTTTGAAGGAGGGTTGATAGGCCCAATGAAGTCGTGGCCCCACTTGTCAAATGGCTCGAAAGTCACTTGAGGTTGTAGCGGCATTTCATCTCTTGGAGTAGGCTTTCCCATCCTTTGACACCATTCACACTGACTAATGTACTTCTTCACATCCTGATGAAGAGTGGTCCAATAATAGCCCTCTTGTAACACTTTTAATGATGTCCTCTTTACTGCAAAGTGACCTCCATAAAGCCCATCATGACAGGTCAGAAGGATGTCAAAAGCTTCCTCTTCCCTTACACACCTTCTCAGGATTTGATCTGGGCCAAGTTTGAAGATATTGCCCCCAATCCAGGTGAAGGGGGTGCTTTTCCTGACTATCTTGCTCTTTTATTTGGAGGGCAAGTTTGGTGGGAACTGTGCTGATACAAAATAGTTTGTTACATCAGCAAACCATTGGGAGAGAACTGAAATAGCAAACAAATGCTCGTCTGGTAGCTGGTAATCCACCATTCCTTCTTCACTTGTAGGTAGATTCATCCTTGATAGAAAGTCTACAACAACATTTTCCTTACCAGGCTTATCAACAATAGTTAGATCAAACTACTGTAATAAAGGTAATCATCTTATAATTCTAGCATTCACATCTAGTTTGTTCATTAAATATTTGATTGCAACATGGTCAATATGCACGAATGTTTTATAGCCTCTAATGTAATGCCTAAATTTGTTTAATGATTGCATAATAGCCAAGAGTTCCTTTTCGGTCACAGTATAATTTAGTTTAGCCTTTGATAGGTTCTTACTGATAAAATAGATGACATAGGGCAATTTCTCCTCTACCTGACCTAAGGTTGCTCCTATGGCTTTGTGTGAGGCATCAACATGAATATGAAAAGGGAGGGCCTAGTTTGGGCCTCGAAGAATTGGTGCAATGGTTCACTTACCCTTTAAAATTTCTAAGGTCTCTTGACATCTATTTGACCATATAAACTCAGAATCTTTGGCCAACAACCCAAATAAAGGAGAGGTCAACTTGCTGAAGTCCTTTATGAACCTTCGGTAGTGTCTAGATAACCCCAAGAAACTCTTGACATCCCTCTGCTTCTTAGGAGGTGGGACCCTTTGGATGATTGCTATTTTGTTTGGGTCCACCTGTAGTTCTTGCTAAGATATTGAATGACCTAGCACGGTCCCTTCAGTCATTAAGAATTCACATTTTTCTAGACTAAGAGACAGGTTCATTTCAATGCATTTGTTCAATACTTTGCTTAGGTTAGTCAGTGCTTCTTGAAAATCATAGCCATAAGCTGTAAAATCATCCATATAAATTTCCACCACATCGTGTATTAATTCAGCAAAAATACTCAAGATTGCTCTCTAGAAAGTGGCAGGAGCATTGCATACGCCAAAAGGAAGGACCCTATAGTCAAAAGTATCCCAAGGAAAGGTGAATGTGGTCTTATCCTGGTCTTCTAGGCAGATTTGGATTTGGTTGTACCCACTGAATCCATCTAGGAAAGAAAAGAACTTCTTCCCTACCAGGCCATCTAGCACTTGGTCAATGAAGGGTAGAGGAAAATGATCCTTCTTTGTGGCTTTGTTCAACTCCCTGTAATCAACACAAATCCTCCACTTACCATTTTTCTTGGGAACTAACACTAAAGGAGAGACCGACTCACTATCAGAGATAGGATAAATGAATCCTGCATCTAGCAGTTTTCGCAGTTCTTCTTTGACTATATCTTTAAGAGGTGGATTCATCCTCCTTTGTGGTTTCCAAACTAGATTGCAACCTTCTTTGATGTATATGTGGTGAGTACACACTGAGGGGTGTACTCCCTTCATTTCCTTGTAACTCCAAGCGATGGCTTCTAGGTTTTCACTCAACATGTTGCATAGCTTTTCCTCATTGAGAGTAGAAATAGATGGATTAATTTTCAAAGTTTTCTCTAGGCCAAATTCTATGGTTTTGACATGGAGTGGGTTGGAATTGGCCAAGAATAAGTCAATTGGATGATTGTTTTGGGTTTCCCTTACTTCTTTTTCTAATTGTAACGAACTAGGAGTTGGACTTTGGAGCAGGTGTTCAATTAAGTCATCCTTATCTTGTTGTCCTCCTCCTATGGTTGCTTCCAAAGCATAAAGCTAGGCTAAATAAACCTCGTCTTCTTCCTCCTCCTCCAACCATAAACGTAAATCATGCTCTAGAGAAGGTTGAGCAGGAGGGTATAGAACTAACTCCTTGGACATATGCCCATTCTTGATGGTCATATGCCCAGCTCTACAGCTAATGTAAGCATCAGTTGTGGCCAACCATGGCCTCCCAAGGATGAGAGGGTAACGAGTAAGCTTAGCCTTAGGCTAGAGAACTACGAAATTTGCAGGGTACTCCCAGGAGTCAATGGAGACCATCACATCCTCCACAATTCGCTCAGGGGTGACTATGGAACAGTCTGTAAGTTGCAGAACTATTGTGGTCTTCCTCAATGCCCCTTGGAGGTGGAGCTTCAGCATGGTGTTCTTGGTCATCACATTAATGGCAGCCCCCAGATCAATCAAAGTGTTTGGGACAATGGTGCCATTGATGTGCACATCTACTACAGGGCTTCCAGGGTCCAAATATTTTGGACATATTACCTGCCCCAGCATTAAGTCAGACAACTACCCAATGACATTAATGGTATGGGCATCCCTTTTTCCCCTTCCTGAATGCTTGAAGCCTTTCTCGTTAATCAACTTATTGTAAATGGCAACATCTTTTATTGCTTGGAGAAGGGGGATCTTTACACATAGATTTTTCAATTCTCCCAGAAGTTTAGTTTCTTTTGGGGCAGGCTAGAGTGGTTGGGCTAATCTCTCAGGAAAGGGTGGATTTACTTTAAGGTTTCTTTCCTCTATTTCTTCCTCAACCTCCCTATGTGGATAAGGAGGTTGGTTATCTGGGTGAACTCTCCCAGATCTTAGGTTGATCTCCTAGATTTCTACAACATAAGCTAGGTATGATGTCTCTCCACTGTATGCTTGTTGAGCCTGCCTATTGTTTGGGTTCAGATTTGGCTGGGCAGGCATCCGGGGTTGCTTGGGTGGAGTAGAGTGTAGGAGTTGTGGTTGGGTAGGTGGTGGAGGAAATAGAGATGGAGCATTGTTGTATTGGGGCCTCCACCACTGGAGTGGGGTATTCCACTAAGGTTGTGGCAGAGCATAAGGTTGAAATGACTGGTTGGCTGGCTGGGAATGATACTGAGATGCATAGGACCAAGGAGGGGGTGTAGGCTAGGAAGGATGAGTAGGGGGTCCCCAAGAAGTTATAGTTGTGGTTTGGTTGGGGTTTTAATACGCATGGGATGACCCTTGCATACCCTGTTGGTATGGTCTAGGCCCAGGGGGTCTCCTTTGGTTGATGTAGAAAAGTTGCTCAATGACCCCTTCGCTCATTGATATACAACTTTGACTCTGGGTAAAGAAGGGCACTTGTCTGTGGAGTTTCTTTCTTCACAGACCAAGAAAATCTCAATCCAGTTCAATGGAAATTCATTCCTAGGATGCCTCCTGGTGCATCTAGGACAAAAGATGGCCAAGGCTCTATCTGCTTCCTCTTCATTCCTTTTGATGTTCACGATGTCCAATTACAAGGCAAGGGTCTGCAGCATCTCACTTTTGAAATCTTCCAGCATCTTTCCAATTTCACCCTTGATGGATGAGTTGGAAGATGATGTACTGGCCATAGGTTGACTACTCCTACCCTTTTTCCTGGTGTTATCACTCAAGTTGTTCCCTGCCTCCTAAGGGAATACGACCGAGGTAACCACCAACCAATCTTTCAGCTACAGGTCCTAGCCTACCTGAAACCAGAGAGGGCTCTCTCTTTATGATTTAACTTTGTTTTGGTGTAATTTTACGCTAGTTATGATGCACAGGGTTTTGTTTTGAATTTGGTTGGATGATGATTTCAGGCAGAACAGGGATGCACTTTCAGAACAGTCTAGACTATTGGGCAATGGAGTCAATGATGGTATACTGCTGTAAGTGTTTTTTTTTTTTTTTTCTTTTTTGTGGAAAAGGTAATGCTACAGAGCCAGACAGGCATCTATGGAACAATTCTTCAAATCTGGGAATCGATGGCATGAAATCAGGAAATGAAAGGGAGTCAAGTATCTTTTGCTATGCTAATAGAGGGAAAGTGTGAGAATATTATCTAGGAGCAGTTAAGAATTCCTAAACAGCATCCATAATGAGAGAATCAGTTCAAACATGAGCAACTAAGAATTCATATTTATGACTAATTCTGAAGAAAACATAGTTAGAAACAGAGATTGAGCAGAGGGTGTATTCAAACAAGTCCTTAGCTATTCTTTCTTCTCTGTTACTAGGATCATGAAACATATGTGAAATTTGAAAACACAGAAAGATAAAACACAGTTTAGAATAACTTATTGTTCCATTAAACGACACAGGAATTCTGTAGCAAAAAGCAGTTCATTTCACATCCAGACAGCACAGAGAGCATCAACTTCACCAGCAATTCGTATTAAAAGTCTGAAAATTTACAGCGTAGCTCTTAGAGAGAATCACCAACCAACCCCAAATACATTCTATGGGGAGGTATATATACAAAAATAAGATAGAAAATATCTAGATGATGAGTCTTCATATAATAAATTGCATCACCAACTCTTCAAAGGAAGTAGATGAAAGAAATAAATGCTGCAGTTAATATTGGTGTGCTAGGTGTCTTTCTGTCAGAAAATTTTGACTTTTTGGACCAACAAAGTTGGCTGTGGCTGCGCTTTTAATTTGCGTTTCTGGGCTTTCTATTCCAGCGATTTGCTGAGTCACTGCTTTGACTTGCTCTGCCTACTGTCTGCGTACTCAACTCCGCTGACCTGTAGATAATCTGTGGTTGACCAAAATCTGCAATTGAACGAAGAGGAACAAGACCGTAATTACTTGGGAAAAATTTCCAGCATTACCTGTCACCAATCTTCTCTAGGCAGCTGATGTCTCTGTATCTTTATGAGTGTTTCATCAGCTTCTATGTATTTGTAAAAAGTGGGCTGAAACTCAAAAAGATGATTGATTTCATGCTCAATGTAAAACAGGTTCTCTAATTTATCATAAAGAGACTGTCCTGAGGGAGGCCCTGCATCTTCTGAGGAACTTGAAGATGTTGTAATCTGATTTGTAACATAATTGTTTACCCTGGTGGCATATTGTTCACGGGTCAGGAGTTTTCCAACGCTGGTTGTCAGCCCAGGTAATCCTCTGTTCTGCAAAGCTGCAAGCTTCAGCTTGAAATCATCTACTTCTGCCTGCATTTCCTGACACTTTCTTTCCAAACTTTGCACAAAATTTCTTAGGTTCAGCACCTTTTTTGCTGTTAGAACAATTTCTGTCCTGTTACTGATGTCTAAGGCTGCCAACTCCTCTTTAGTGTGAGTGTTCAGGAAGTGAATCATTTTGCTGGCCTGCTCAGGCATATTTCCCAATGTTGCTCTAGACTGTTGAGTCTCAAATTGGGCTAAACCTATCAATTCTATCTGTTCATGCATGGTTTGGATTGGTTTCCATTGCTCAGTCATTGATTGGCTGATTTTGGCCCAAAAAATATTCTTTATTTCAGCCAGGTTTTGTCTAAAGTCAGCTCCTTCTCCAAGGATTTTATTTTGTCATTCAAGGCCTTGATTTCCCTTGTTTTTATAGCTACTGTCATTTTGGACTTATCATATTTTCCTTCTAGATTGGCCAACTTTTCTTTGGCCTCTTTTATCTTTGTTGCCTGAAGCTCTAGCTCCTTGATAGCTTTCAACATTTCATACATGCTCATGCTTGATTCGAGAGTTGTTTTTGTTGCTGTTGTAGCATCTGTAGCTGTTGTAGTTGCTGGAATAATAGGAGGGGTCACCGGTGCTTGTGTAGGAGGAGTAGTAGCAACAGTTGGAACTATTTGAGGTGGCTGGGAGGTCGACTCTCCCTGCTTGCCTTGCAGTGCTTTCTCCAACTCTCCCTCCATATGAATTATTCTCTAGTTCATTTGCATCAACAGGTCCATTGTATCCTCAGCTTCTTTCTCTTGAACCAGTTCTGCTGTTTGTGGGTGCATAGTCGAGGACAGCCTCATTTTCTTTTTCAGCGCAGCAATATCATCCTCCTTTTTCTTCATAAGGGCCTTGATGGCTTTGGGATTCTTAGGATCATGCCCTAGGTCTACAATAATGTCCTCCAATGTTTTTATTCTGTTGTCTTTGGCAGAGGAGGACATTCTCTCCAAATCAAGTTGAGTATTTGTGTTCTTCAAAGATTCTTTTAATTCATGGGCCAGCATGGCCTTATCCGCTAGAGTGGCATAGACCATCTCACCCGTTTGCTTATGCAGCTCTATTTGATCCATCGGGTGAATGTCCTTGGAGAGGACCTCTAAGCTTGTCTTGACATAATCTGCAGCTGACTGTGGCTGCGGTATCTTTGGCTTGAAATGGCTGAGAATCATTTTTTCTTCTTTGAGGTCATATGCTGCCATCAATCTTTGCTGTTTGGCAGGTGTTGCTTTGAGGAATTGATCATATAACTGTACCCTTAACAGTTCATTTTGAGCTTTGATTTCCATGAAAGCTGTTTTGATGCTAGGTGGCTGCTTGGTTTGTTGCCTTGAGGAAGAGATTTCCATGCCATGCTGCCTCTCTTGCTCTTGCTGGAAAGAGCTAGTAGGTGTCTGCTGGCTTGCTTCCCTTTCTCTCCTTGGACTTTTTGGGACCTCTTCACTAACTTCCTCATCAATTGGAGGATCAACTCTTTACCAATTGGCTTCAGGCTGCTGTGTAGACCCACTAGCAGGTATGGAGTCTTCTCTATCTCGCTTCTTACCTCTTTCCTCATTGACAAGAGTTTGCAAAGCTGGCACTTGTAGTGCCTCTGTTTGTTGTGGAGGGGCCTGCCCTTGAGTTTGCTCCTTTGAAGTGGTAGGCTGTTCTGTGACCATTCCTTGTTCTGTATCCATTGGCTCTTTTCCTTTAGCTGTACCTGTTGCTGATGTAGATGCTTCTTGGGCAGCTTGTGAAGCTGCAGCAGTGGATGTGCCTTCTCCAACTTGGTGCGGCAGTTTGAAAGTTACCTGGTCAGAAGAATCCAAGTCAAGAGTTTTTTCTAAATCTTTGACATTTCTCTCCATAATTTCTTCTTGGGTCAATTCCTCAACTAATGTGTCTTGCACCCACTCATCTTGGTTGGCATATTGTTCAATTTGTGGAAATTTACAATGGTCATAGGCCGTCAGCCTATATTTCACTCTTCTGGAACTGATAAAACCCTCCGGGTCATAAGGGACCCACCAGAAGCTCCTTTTTAACTTATATTTGTCCCTCAATATTTGATCAGCATCTTGCCAACCCTCTTTCTTGTTCATAATGAAGGGGCCTAGATGGTCTTTGAATTTCAGGTGAGCTTTCTTCTTGGCACTATGAAAATGAGTGAGATCAGAATTGATGAGTTGCCTATAGTACTCCAAGGAAAACAGTCTCATTGGTACATATCTTGGGAGCCTGTAAGGACAGAGCTCACAACCATAGATTCTAATGACAGTGTGATTTTGATAGAGATACCAATCACCTATTTTATAATTCTTGGACAGCTGCAAGATCTTCTGTATGTCATATGATAATCTAGGAGGAGGGGATCTCATTAGGAGACAAGAGACTGTGTATACAAATTGGTCAATGAACTCACAGTAGGAAAATGGAGAGTTTTGAACCTCATGGAAAACTAATGACCAAAAGATGACAGACCTTCTTTCACCCTTAGAATCCAACTTTTTGATGGGGCATTGGAAGCATTCAGACTGGTAATACATGAACAAATGATAGATATATGATGAATATTTAAAGACTCCCTCCCTATCCAGTTTCACTAGCTGGTCATGTATTTTGTTGGCTATGAACTTGGCATAATTATACTTGAAAGCAGGGGGCTATTCTAGGCTGTATGCAGACAGCAAAACCAACACTGTTTCATCAATGTGCTCACTTGTTTTGAATCCTAGCACATAAGAGATCATATCTACAAGCAGCTTGCCCACCTCATTGAAATTGACATATAGGAAAGGAGGGGGCTCTGTAGGCTGGCAGTCTGCCCTCATAAATGTCTTGGCAATTCTTGCAATCTCAGAGCTGGAGAGCTTGGAGCCTTCATCAAGCAAGTAGTTCATCGAGAAAGGAAGCAATAGCTGAGTCTGTTTGAAGTTAAGCATCTGATTGATGGAGTCAGGAGTAATATGAAAAAGTGTGCTCCCAGATGGAGACTTAATAGCTCTCTGAGTTGGATCATAGTTCTGAGCACATAGGTGGATGATCTCAGGAAAAATATTAACGGAAGGAAGAAAGTAGACAGGAAAATTAGACTCCCATATGCCATACATGTCACAGTTATTTACAAAGCTGTTTCTTAGTTGGCGAAAGGTCTGTAGGTCATTTTTGTCCCCAACTAAATCTTGAATGAGGTAATCCTTATCAGCAAGAGGCATGGCTTCAAGCTCTTTGTTTGGTGGATTCATAGGAGTGATACTAAGAGCTGTTGGAGTGGCCATTATAAAACTTTTTTGATGTTATATTTGGACTGAAGTTTTAGAGCAGTAACAGACTGAGGATAACTGCTTATGAGGATTTGTAGAGGGGTTGCAGAATGAGTTCAGCTGAGCCAAAAGTCTTCAATATCTGTAACTATGGTGGAAAAGGCAAACTTTGCAGAGTTTGGTTAAGGCTTTGTTTTCTCTTTAACAAATTCTCTGGATTGAGAGACTGTGAGGGAAAAATGCAGAGGGGAAAGGGATTATTACAGCTCAATGTACTGACATTTTTCAGTGGAATGAGGCGAAATGGGACAATGCCGAGCTGTTATGGAATTTTGTCGGGAACCCGAGCTTAAAAAATGAGTTTTCAATGGTAAATTTGCAAATGGGCGCAGGTTTATAGGGTTCTTCTTGAGGTAGGGGTTTATCAGTGGATTTTTGGCAACATTTAGGTGCAAGAGGTGTCTTTAGTTTGGGTACTTGCAGGTATTCAAGCAGCTAAACTGGAGAAAATGGTGAAAAACAGGGCTAATGGGTGAAATTTGGCAAATACCTGGTTAAAGTCGCCGAGGGTGGTCGAGCTGGTGCAATGGCGAACGATGGAGACAAATTCGAAGGTGGCAGCAGCTCAATTGGTCGAATTTCAAACTTTGGAGGCAAACGGGCGAAAACGGCATGAACAACTCTCCACTATAACCAATGAAAATGACTAACAAACGGTCGAAAAATGCGTGTTTTTATAAAAATTTGGCATATTTGCGCTTTTGGCACTTTTCCGCGATGACGTCATCGGCGGGTCCCGGGTACGGCAGGGTGACGTGGTAGCTGACACAGGCATCGACATGGCGGTGACACAGTGGCAGGGTGGGGACACAGGCGGATGAGGTGGCAGTGACACGGGGCACCGTCGGTGATGCGAGGACATGACATCGGTGACGATGTGGATCTGACGTTAAGGGCGGGGGGCGGTTTTGTGGTTTCCTCCCGCACCACCTTTCAGCATGGGCAGTATTGGGGGAGGGGCCTCCGAACACGCCCGGAGGACGACACATGGCGGGGGTACGGCAGGGAAACCACCCATCCCCCGGACGTTAACCTCCAGTGGATCGGGGCGTGAAAATGACCGCCCACCCTTGGATCTGGAGCACGGGCCATCGGACGGCTGACGGGTTAATTGGGGTGGCGTCCAACTTTGGAGCGAGGCCCGCGCGAATATTAAATGATAGTATGCCGTGGGGGGTCCAAAACCTTGGTTAATGCAGGTTATGGGCTTGTATGCGAGGGTAAAGTTTTAATGTTTAGTTTAAACATTTTAAACAAAAACTCCAAAAATGTGCGCGAAAGGTAGGATAGTAAGGTTTTAAGGGTAAAGGAGTGCGCAACGGTTATTAACTTAACCAAAGGTTAGATTAATCCCAGGGTTAGGACGCGGAAGGCTAACGCTAAGGCCCCAAATGGACCTAGCATTTCCTTCACTTTGTTTTTATGGCTACAGTACCAAGGGGTAGGATATTTAATATTTTTGGAATTTTATATAGTTTTTTGTAGCAATAGGGATGGGAAAGTAGTTAGGGAGCTATGTAATAGAATTAGAAGTTAATATGAGTTTGTGAGGTGAAAGTGTAGTAAAAAGGGCTAAGTTTATGAAATGAAACTTAAGCATAGGGATGAATGGAATGTGGAGAAATGACTTTTACACAAGAAATGTGGATTCTTTTCATTGAGGAAAGCCAAAACTTTACTTGATTTTCTCAAGAATGAAGTGCAAGTAGGACTGGTTGGGCAGATCCCAAAGTCCTCAAGGGGTGTTAGTAAGAATCTGTTAGGGGGAGTGAGGGGAATTAGACATGCTTCCAAAGTTCTGCCATTAAACATCTTCTTTGACATTTCTGTCATTGATGAGACAAGTTTTGTTTAACCATACAAAAAGAGATCAAAGCCTGCTTCTGCAACCTCAAACTACCTACCCAGTCTAATACACCTAACATTTTTTCTTCCTCTTGAATGGGTGCACTTAGACTTGAAAACCTTGATTGTTCTCTTTTCTTTTGACTGCCGTCCTACCTAAATGTACCCTTATCTCTTCCAAGGGCCCAGATTAAGCAGTAGGGCTCCTTAATTTTTGTACCTAGCTATTGATCTGCCAAGCTCGGACTGTTTGGACAGACATTGTTTCTATATTCTACAACAGCAATTTAAACATGGCATGGTCCAGATTGAACCGTTGGGCCACCCCTTCAGTGATAAACAATACTTGCACATTGTGGACTTACAAATAAGATAGTAATGGCATTTTGAGTGGCCACTTTCCTGGTCATTCTTTGGAGTTCATTTTTATTTTTCTTTCTGACCAATTCAATCTTCTTGCCCTTTGATAATTCTTTTAGGACATACCCTCTTCACATTTTTTAATTTTGTCTATGTGCATAGAAAATATGGAACCTTTGCAGCATCAAAGATGAACATATTTGGCACTTCCACTGTCAATCATGAAAAATGAAACCTATTGGTATAGGAACCTAATATTGTCTCCACTTGGGGATGGCTTTTCTAGATGAAAAGCCAAGAACAGCAGGTTAGATTGCCTTATTTTTCAATTCTTGTTGTAGTCTGAACCTTCCTTGTCTTAGAGACCATTGATCTGAATCCTTGTAACTTGTATGAAGTACCCTTTGAGCTGCTCTGTGCAAAATTACAGCTCTGTATTTGCTGGTTTCTCTGAGTATTTATCATCATCTTGATACTTCCCAAGTGCTTTTCTTGATTTCTTATGATAGAGTCAAAAATATATATCAAAATGGTGCAGTTCCCTGATTTTCCTCAAAATTTGCTGCACTTGTTCGCTATCTAATTGCTATAATTAAAACTGTTGGAAATCCAAATATTTATGTACACCATACAGTGGTGTTATGCTGATTACAGGGAATCAAAATAATGTTTGAGCATTCTCCCATTGACTGGGCCTTCCTCAGTGTTTGTGCCATCCAAACTCTTCAGAAAATATGTGTTATTACCTTGTACAGCATGAATGACATAAGGTCCCTTCCATAGGAAATCAAACTTGCCATGTTTCCCTTTGTCCTCTCTTCTAGAATCCCATCTCAACACTTTGTTTCCTATGAAGAAATCTTCAGCCTTTGTTCTCTTGTCAAAGATCTTCTTGAGTTTATCTTGTAGAATCTGGGTTCTTTGATATACTTCTTCTCTTGTTTGCTACAAGTGGATAGTTTGATTGATCCTTCTTTGGATATCATTAGGCTCTACTTGTATTTCTTGCAGCAACTTGATTACAGGGATTCCCAAAGATGAAGGGAATCTTGCCTCCATTCCATAAACTAGTTCATATGGACTTGTACCAATGGATCTTTTAGTGGTCAATCTGTCTGCCCATAGTGCATTTACCAGCTTCTTATTCCAATTCTTTTTGTTCTCCTCCAAGACCTTTTTGATGATTTTGATAAGGCTTTTGTTGGAGGACTCAGCTAGGCCATTACCTTGGGGGTAATAAGCTGTGGAATGGCCTAAAGTAATGTGGTATTTGTCGCAGAAGTTAATCATTCTTTTGGATTTGAAAGTAGCAGCATTGTCTGTAATGATTTTTTCTGGACAGCCAAACCTTGACAAGATGTTGGTTTCTAAGAATTGCATAATAACAGAGTCATTGGCTTACCTACAAGGGATGGCTTCCATCCATGTGGTAAAATAGTCAGTGGCAGTCAAAATCCACCTATGTTGGCCAGAAGATGAAGGGTGGATTTCACCAATGAAGTCTAAACCCCATTGTTGGAATGGTCTTTCAGTTGAGATAGGTTTGAGGGGTAAAGGTACCAACTTTCTTTTGCCTTCAAAGATTTGGCACTTGTGGCATGAGAAAAAAAACTTTTTCACATCAGCAAATAGGGAGGGCCAATAGAATCCAGCCCTTAGGATTTTATCAGCTGTGGACTTCCAGTACAAGTGTCCACCACAGTCCCCTGCATGAAATTCCTTCAGAACCTTGTTAGTTTCATCTAATGTTAGGCAATTTAGCAAAATACCTTCATGATTTTTCCAAAACAGAACATTGTCTATGATACAAAACTTTGATGCTTTCATTTTTAAGAACCTTTTCTTAGTCCTAGACAACCCTGGAGGAGCTTGCAGGTTTAACAATACAAAACATATATCAGCATACCAGGGTGATTGTAAAAAGGCTTGATTGATCTGTGGAGTCGCCATCTCCTGTTCGTTGTCCAGTTCATTGATATCAAGGGCTTGGAAATTGGTTTCGGTCATCAGTTTGGATAATCCCTGCCCTTTTATCAATTTTGTAGGCTTGATTTCAATATCATATTCTAAAATATTGGCTATCCATTTGCCCCTTTTGCCTTCATTTCCCTCTTGAGTTAAAATGTCTTTAACCACAACGTTTGGGACATAGGCAATCACATGTGAGTATAAAATGTAAATTCTGAAATCCTTGATGGCCTTTACAAGAGCATATGCTTGTTTTTCCATGATTTGATATTTTAAGGGAGCATCTCTAAGAGCTTTGCTGAAAAAGGCAATGGGTTTCTCACATCCTTGGTCATCCTTTTGTAATAGGACAGCAACAATTGTGTGTTCAGAAGCAAAGGAAAAAATGATGAAATCTCTATCAAACCTGGGACTTGTGAGCACTGGTGTATTTGTCAAAGCTCTTTTGATGTCCTCAAAGGCTTGTTTGGCTTCTATTGTCCATTTTACTTTAGAATCTTTCTTCAGCATATTGTTTAACAGTCTTATGAGCTCAGCCAAATTAGGAATGAATTGTCTCAAGAAGTTAATCTTGCCTAGAAAAGCTTGTAGTTCTTTGATGTTTCTTGGATGAGGCACTTGAAGGATAGCTTGAATTCTATCGGGGTCAATCCTAATGCCATCTTTTGAAATGATGTGACCTAGAAGCTTTCCTTCTTCTAGGCCAAATAGAGATTTTTTTGGGTTTAAGGATATGCCATATTTTCTGCAAATTAGGAACACTTGCCTTAAATGTTCTAAGTCTTCTTGGTCTGATTTTGAAAAGGCAGTGAGATCATCAAGGTAGATTACTAGGAAATCATGGATTTCTTTGGCAAAGGCTATATCCATAGCTCTTTGAAAAGTAGCCCCTGCATTTTTGAGTCCAAAAGGCATTTTGACATATTTAAAGGTTCCCCAAGGTGTTGTAAAGGTAGTTTTGTCTTGATCATCTGGGTGGACTAAAATCTGATTGAATCCTGAGAATCCATCTAACAATGAGATCCTGGAGGCTCCCACTACCCTTTGTAGGATATGATCCATTTTTGGTAAAGGGTAATGATGTTTAAGAGAGACTTTATTCAAATTTCTCAAGTCAACACACAATCTAATCTCTCCCGTTTTCTTTCTAGTAGGCACTAGATTTGAAATCCATTCGGAGAACCTGATAGGTGCAATGATTCCAGCTTCATACATTCATTTTACTTCTTTTTCAATCAGAGGGAGAAGGATGGGATTCACTCTTATAAGCTTCTGTTTAAAAGGCTTTTGATTCTCTTTCAAAGGTATAGTATGTTGGATGACTGAGGTATCATAAGATTTGAGGTCCTCATAACTCCAGGCAAACACATCTTGGAATTCTTTAAACAAGTCAATATATTTCAATTTCTGATCAGCAGACAAGTTTTTGGAGAGTTTTACCATTTTGGGATTTTCTGTGGTTCCAATGTTGCAGTCCTCAATTTCAGCATTTAGTGGTTGCATCTTTGGCTTCCTAGAAATATCATTTGAATCGAATAAATCCTCCAAAGGAGTCAAGCCTGTGGGCAGAAAATTGTCTTTTAGTTCAATTACTTCAGCTTCTGCCTCAGCTATTTCATCAAAATCTGTTTGCTTCAGCTCCTGTAAATTCTTGTCATCAAAAGTAGTTGGATGCAGAATCATATTTGCTGTTTCAGCTGATATATTTTGTTCAATTCTGTCCATCTGTTGTTGGTCATCCACAGTGCTAGTGTCAATGTTTATGCTGGAAAACTCTTCCTTCAAAGTCAGGAAGTTATTTATCTGTGTGTCACTTTCAAAGACTTGCCAATTTTTGACATTATCTGGGACAGTAGTCCTATGTTTGATTTCAGCTATGAAATGGTGGTTAGACTCAAAAGGTAGCTTGAATGTGTTGGCAAAAGTTGCCAAGCTATGTGCATGTAAATTATGCTTTCTTGAGATTTTGGTGAGCTGAAATTCTGAGAAAGTGTTAAGCATTTCAATGGCTGCACCTCTATAAGCCCTCAACCTAGGATCATTTGTGACAAAATTTCCCTTTATCTGTTGTATGATCAGATCTGAATCTCCTAGAATCGAAACCTTGGTTGCCCCTAGACTCTTAGTCAGTTTGAGACCTAACAAAAGGGCTTCATACTCGGCCATATTGTTTGTACACCTGAAATTTAATCTATATGCATGACCTTCTGCATGGTTATTCTGCATATTGTGTACCCAAACCCCTGCCCCTGCTCCTAATTTGTTGACTGAGCCATCAAACTCCAAATACCATAGGATTTCATGGTCATGACTAGCATTAAGAGTTTTAGAAAGTTGCACCATGGGCAGATTGGGTTCTTGTAAGTCATTTGTTATGTCCTTTTCATTTGTTGTATCAACAATATTAAGGATTTTTTTATCTTGGCCACTAGATTGTTCATCTATGCCTTGTGTTTGTGCTACTTCTAAGAGTTTGACATCGGTTGTGGAACACATATCAGCATTATATAAAATGAATGAGTCCATATCAAAATGCATTAAGTAGATGGGGAAGTTTTGGGGCTTTTCTTGACTACTCACCACATATTTCATTAGTGTTTCATGGTATAATCTCTTTGGTTGCCCAAAGACTGAAATAGTGGCATAGGACATGTCCAGTTGCAAAGATCCTTGGAGTTTGGCCCCCCAAGATCTTGATAAAAGCATACCGTATTTGGGTGGAATGTCAGCTACCACCACATCCATCAGAATTGTTTTGGTTGGGTATTGGACCAGGGAAACACACAGGTCTTTAATTAGGCCTAGACACCTGACTTGGCTGGAATCAAATGAGAACAAATCTTTGTATGGTCTTGTGATATCTAGGTCTAGTTTTTCCATCACAGATTTAGGCATTAAATTATGTGAGGCTCCGAAATCAAACATTGCATTGTGTAACACCTTGTCATGAATGTTTAAACTGACATAAAAAGGTGGGACTCCTCCATTTGTTGTTTCTCCATTAACTTCAGGACCGAAAAGTAATTCAGGTTGATCATCAAGGACATTTACAGCATCCCTATTTTCTAGTATTTGGAGTGACCTATTGATTTGTTGTCTATATACTTCATGTTTGGCCAATTCAGAAAGAGGAATAGCTATTTTCAGCTTACCTATTTCTGTTTCCAAGTTAGAAGGTTTTTCTATTTGACTCTTTGTATTATAGGCAACAGATTTTTCCTTTTCAGCTGAATTTTCATTGACCCTTTCTTCACTTTGAATATTATTTTGAATTAAATCTGTTTTGAATTTATTTTTAGGAATGCTGTTTGAACTTTCTTTTGAATGAGGGGATGTGGATGGCTGAATTTTAGAGGGTTGTACATCTGAAATGTCTTCCACAGTGACCTCCTTTGAGTTTGGGTCTGTTTTATCAGAGGATTGTGTGAGAACAACTTTGTCTTTTGTTTTCTTTGGCTGTTTATTATCCTTTGGTTCGACAGGTTCAGGCACATCTATGGTTCTGCTTCTCAATTTATATTGTTTATGTACCTCATAGACTGCCACATCATAGCTTTCCCTAAAATCAAATGACTCTCCTGATTTGGTTTGAAATTCATTGCAACTATGGGGCTCTTGATCTTCTTGTGTTAAAAAGACTTGGTGTTCACTGTCCAAACCCATCAAGTTGATGTGAGGGTCCTCTGTTGGTTCACTAGATGTCGAGGTTTTGGCATAATTTTCTTGGAAAGGAGTTCTGATGTTCTGGTCGAGACCAGCCCTTCCAACATTTGGATTTTGATTCTTTCTAAAGTTTGGGTTTCTAGCAGTACTTGGTTGACTTTCCCATGATGACTTTCTTTTGATGGTTTCCACCCTATCCCCAAATCTGTCCATACCTTTGATGATTGCATCCAATTTTGGTTCAAAAGCTGAAGGTTCCTCTTTGAAAGTTGTTCTTCTTTTAGCTCTTGCCCGATTTCTTTTAGCAATTAGGTTTGCCCCTACACTGACAACTATATTTGGCATATATGCCAGGGTTGGGGGGGATCTTTCCCTCAGTTGATATGCCATGTCGGAATCAAATCCATCAGTGAATTTAATCAAGGCTAAATCAGGTGGAGGTCTAAGGTTTTGAGGGATGGAATTGTAAACATTGTTGAATCTTGCACAATAATCTAGGACATTTTATTGTGGGCCTCTTTTTATGGTGTCATACTCAGATAGAATGTGCAGTGGATCTTTTTTCTTTTCCCATCTGTTGAGAAATGTATGGTGAAGAGCATCTGGATTGGCTATGGAATTTGCAACAAGTGCTCTAAACCAAGTTCTTACTTCCCCTGTTAAACTTTGGACAAAAATTTTCATTCTAACATCATCATCGTCAATTTCATAATTCTCAAATTAGTCTTGCATTTTCTTTGTATGTTGTAGGGCAGTATATGTACTTGTACCATCAAAATAAGTGATCTTACTTTGATAATCCTGAGGCATAGCCCCAAGATTTCAAGTAACTGTAAAGGAGCATATCTGTTTGCCATATTGACAGGGATAAATGGGACAACAGGAAGGAATAGAACAGCTGGGACAGTAAGGATAGTAGAAGAAATATGTGTAGTGGATGGAGGTGCAGAGAAAGTACTCTGAGAGGTGGATGAGGAAGAAGGAGAAGAAGGTGCAATGTGAGGACGGACTAAAGGTTTAGCAGGGGTTGGAATATAGTTTTGCTGAACTATTTCAGGGCTTGAATCAGCAAAATCTTCTTGAGCTTCTTGTTTCCTAAGGATCTTAGGGATCAAGTTGGGATTTTCAAAAACAGCTGGAGGATCTGGGTCAGGGTTTGACATGGTATATCGAGTTTTCTTCTTTGGAGCCAACTTCTAAACCTGTTTTTGGTATTTTCTGGGAATGCTTTATAATCACAGTTTTTGGCAGTGTTCTACAAGAATTCCTTAGAGATAGGGAGGCTTTGGATTTTCTTTGAGCATGTTCAAAATAGGGAAACTGGTCAAATCTTTGTAACAACTGTCTAAATCCTACAACTTTTAGAAAACGGACAGCAGTGGCAAATCGTCATTCAGTTCCCCAGTGGAGTCGCCAATGATGTTATCACTCAGGTTGTTCCCTGCCTCCTAAGGGAATACGGCCAAGGTAACCACTAACCAATCTTTCAGCTACAGGTCCTAGCCTACCTGCAACCAGAGAGGGCTCTCTCTTCATGATTTAACTTTGTTTTGGTGTAATTTTAGGCTAGTTATGATGCACAGGGTTTTGTTTTGAATTTGGTTGGATGATGATTTCAGGCAGAACTGGGATGCACTTTCAGAACAGTCTAGACTATTGGGCAATGGAGTCAATGATGGTATACTGCTGTAAGTGTTTTTTGTGGAAAAGGTAATGCTACAGAGCCAGACAGGCATCTATGGAACAATTCTTCAAATCTGGGAATTAATGGCATGAAATCAGGAAATGAAAGGCAGTCAACTATCTTTCACTATGCTGATAGAGGGAAAGTGTGAGAATATTATCTAGGAGCAGTTAAAAATTCCTAAACAACATCCATAATGAGAGAATTAGTTCAAACATGAGCAACTAAGAATTCATATTTATGACTAATTCTGAAGAAAACATAGTTAGAAACAGAGATTGAGCAGAGGGTGTATTCAAACAAGTCCTTAGCTATTCTTTCTTCTCTGTTACTAAGATCATGAAACATATGTGAAATTTGCAAACACAGAAAGATAAAACATGGTTTAGAATAACTTATTGTTCCATTAAACGACACAGGAATTCTGTAGCAGAACGCAGTTCATTTCACATCCAGACAGCACAGAGAGCATCAACTTCACCAACAATTTGTATTAAAAGTCTGAAAATTTACAACGTAGCTCTTAGAGAGAATCACCAACCAACCCCAAATACATTCTTGGAGAGGTATATATACAAAAATAAGATATAAAATATCTAGATCATGAGTCTTCATATAATAAATTGCATCACCAACTCTTCAAAGGAAGTAGATGAAAGAAATAAACGCTGCAGTTAATATTGGTGTGCTAGGTGTCTTTTTGTCAGAAAATTTTGACCTTTTGGACCAACAAAGTCGGCTATGGCTGCGCTTTTAATTTGCGTTTTTGGGCTTGCTATTCCAGCGATTTTTTGAGTCACTGCTTTGACTTGCTATGCCTGCTGTCTGCGTACTCAACTCTGCTGACCTGTAGATAATCTGTGGTTGACCAAAATCTACAATTGAACAAAGAAGAACAAGACCGTAATTACTTGGGCAAAATTTCCAGCATTGCCTGCCACCAATCTTCTCTAGGCAACTGATGTCTCTGTATCTTTATGAGTGTTTCATCAGCTTCTGTGTATTTGTAAAATTTGGGCTGGAACTCAAAAAGATGATTGATTTCATGCTCAATGTAAAACAGGTTCTCTAATTTATCATAAAGAGACTGTCCTGAGGGAGGCCTTGCATCTTCTAAGGAACTTGAAGATGTTGTAATCTGATTTGTAACGTAATTGTTTATCCTGGTGGCATATTGTTCACGGGTCAGCAGTTTTCCAGCGCTGGTTGTCAGGCTGGGTAATTCTCTGTTCTGCAAAGTTGCAAGCTTCATCTTGAAATCATCCACTTCTGTCTGCATTTCCTAACACTTTCTTTCCAAACTTTGCACAAAATTTCTTAGGGTCAGCACCTTTTTTGCTGTTAAAATAGTTTATGTCCTATTACTGATGTCTAAGGCTACCAACTCCTCTTTAGTGTGAGTGTTCAGGAAGTGAATCATTTTTCTGGCCTGCTCAGGCATATTTCCCAATGTTGCTCTAGCCCTTTGAGTCTCAAATTGGGCTAAACCTATCAATTCTATCTGTTCATGCATGGTTTGGATTGGTTTCCATTGCTCAGTAATTGATTGGCTGATTTTGGCCCACAAAATCTTCTTTATTTCAGCCAGGGTTTTGTCCAAAGTCAGCTCCTTCTCCAAGGATTTTATTTTGTCATTCAAGGCCTTAATTTCCCTTGTTTTTTCAGCTACTGTCATTTTGGACTTATCATATTTTCCTTCTAGATTGGCTAACTTTTCTTTGGCCTCTTTTATCTCTGTTGCCTGAAGCTCTAGCTCCTTGACAACTTTCATCATTTCATCCATGCTCATGCTTGATTCAAGAGCTGTTGTTGATGCTGCTGTAGCATCTGTAGCTGTTGTAGTTGCTGGAATAATAGGAGGGGTCACTGCTGCTGTGTAGGAGGAACAGTAGCAACAGTTGGAACTGTTTGAGGTGGCTGGGAGGTCGATTCTCCCTGCTTGCCTTGCAGTGCTTTCTCCAACTCTCCCTCCATCTGAATTATTCTCTGGTTCATTTGCATCAGCAGGTCCATTGTATCCTCAGCTTCTTTCTCTTGCACAAGTTCTGCTGTTTGTGGGTGCATAGTCGAGGACAGCCTAATTTGCTTTTTCAGTGCAGCAATATCATCCTCCTTTTTCTTCATACGGGCCTTGATGGCTTTGGGATTCTTAGGATCATGCCCTAGGTCGACAATAATGTCCTCCAATGTTTTTATTCTGTTGTCTTTGGCTGAGGAGGACATTCTCTCCAAATGTAGCTGAGTATTTGTGTTATTCAAAGATTCTTTTAATTCATGGACCAACATGGCCTTATCCGATAGAGTGGCATAAACCATCTCACACGTTTTCTTATGCAGCTCTATTTGATCCATCGGGTGAATGTCCTTGGAGAGGACCTCTAAGCTTGTCTTGACATAATCTGCAACTGACTGTGGCTGCGGTATCTTTGGCTTGAAATGGCTGAGAATCATTTTTTCTTCTTTGAGGTCATATGCTGCCATGAATCTTTTCTACTTGGCAGGTGTTGCTTTAAGGAATTGATCATATAACTGTACCCTTAACAATTCATTCTGAGCCTTGATTTCCATGAAAGTTGTTTTGATGCTAGGTGGTTGCTTGGTTTGTTGCCTTGAGGAAGAGATTTCCATGTCATGCTGCCTCTCTTGCTCTTGCTGGAAAGAGCTAGTAGGTGTCTGCTGGCTTGCTTCCCTTTCTCTACTTGGACTTTCTGGGACCTCTTCACTAACTTACTCCTCAATTGGAGGATCAACTCTTTGCTTCTTGGCTTCAGGCTGCTGTGTAGACCCACTAGCAGGTGTGGAGTCTTCTCTATCTCGCTTCTTACCTCTTTCCTCATTGACAGGAGTTTGCAAAGCCGGCACTTGTAGTGCCTCTGTTTGTTGTGGAGGGGCTGTTGGCATTATGATGCATGTGTTGTACTTGATGGCAACCCTCTCATAGAAGAATATCTCACTTATGTATAACTGGATGAATCTTCAGAAGAGATATCAGATGTGACTGATGGAAGACGGCTCAAAGGAATCAGATGATAGTTCTAAGTGTGACAAGTTAGCTTTGCCATCAAGTCCAAAGGGGGAGATTGTTGGCATTATGAGACAAGTGTTGTCCTTGATGGCAAACCACACTGATGAGAAATCATAGTGCAGAAGGACAGCAGCAAAGAATTGATGATTAGACTATAAGAAGAAGAGAAAGTTCATACACGCAGGTTCGTTAAGCCCAAGTCGCGTGTACACGCAGGTTGGCTTCATTAAAAGCGCGTGTATGTGGAAAACTCATTTTGGTCCATGGCGGTTAGTCCTTGGAAGTTGTGCCTATGGTTTTGGACCTTGGTGTCTCGACGGACGTGTTGATCCCTAGTTTTAAAGTTGATGGTATTGGATTTCTATGGTTGTGGCCCTTGGTATTGAACAAGGCCTAAGGCTATATAAGGATAAGGAAATCATTAGGCAAGGGCATCTGAAATGTCTTGAATATCTGATGAAGCATTAGATCCAGTATGCAGGGTTATGGGTTGATGATGCATTGCTTGATCTGAGCTAAGGAGAGATCTCACCTGTTGATGGAGAACTAGATCTAAGGAGAGATCGGGATCAAATGGTTTGAAATGAACTATCTTTATGATGCTTATTCTAGATCTACATACTGACGCATGTATTGTTCTATAAGTGTTATGAGTATGACTGATGTCTAGTACAGCTACAAGTTATGAGAAATTATTTTTAGATCTGTACGCGGGTTGTCTTTGGCAAAAGCGCGTATACACGTGGGTTTGATTCATCGAAGTAGCGTATACATTGTAAAGCTTGATATTTGAAGTTGCAGATGGATCTGATGGTTATTACAGAGTTCTGTGTCTGCTCTGTGTTCTGGTGACTGTTGTTAACAGGGTTTCAGTGATTCAGAGTTTGATGATTGTTTTGAGCTTCAATGATAGTTATGGGTCCAGTATGAAAATTGGATGAAAAGTGGCCTTTCAGATTATGTGTTGTGCTTCAGTGTATCCAGTCTGAAAATTGATGAAACGTGGTACCTGGAGGTGAGAAGATTGTAGGCAAGCACCTACGTACTAGTATCTAAGCTAGTACAAAAGCTAAAGGAGATCTTTGGAGCATTGTAGCAGGTAGCAGCCTGCGTACAAGTAAATGGATCGGCTAGTACAAGAGAAAAGGGGGTTGTAGCTCCCGTACTGGTATAAGACTGCACCAGTACAAATATTGTAAAAGGATTTTCTTATTAAGAAGAAGATTGAGATGACTTGCAGCAGGTGGTTTTCACCCACATTGGGTTTCCACCTTATATCTTTGTGTTCATGTGTGTGATGTTCTGTTCTGTTATTCTGCACCTGTTTACTGTTAATATGCTTAATAATGATCTGATGCATTTACTGAAGATTAAGCTAACTGAATTATAAGATCTCTGGATATACGCGAGTTTCATTAGACACAGTAGCGTGTACACGCGGGTTCACTTAATTGAAGTAGCGTATATGTTTCTGAGTATGAAATTGAAAAGTTTGATTGATCTGATAATACTGATTCACCCCCCCTCTCAGTATTATTTCCAACAGGGGCCTGCCCTTGGGTTTGCTCCTTTGAAGTGGTAGGTTGTTCTATGACCATTCCTTGTTCTGTATCCATTGGCTCTTTTCCTTTAGCTGTACCTGTTGCTGATGTAGATGCTTCTTAGGCAGCTTGTGAAGCTGCAGCAGTGGATGTGCCTTCTCCAACTTGGTGCGGCAGTTTGAAAGTTACCTAGTCAGAAGAATCCAAGTGAAGAGTTTTTTTCTAAATCTTTGACATTTCTCTCCATAATTTCTTCTTGGGTCAATTCCTCAACTAATGTGTCTTGCACCCACTCATCGTGGTTGGCATATTGTTCAATTTGTGGAAATTTAGAATGGTCATAGGCCCTCAGCATATATTTCACTCTTCTGGCACTGATAAAACCCTCCGGGTCATAAGGGACCCACCAGAAGCTCCTTTTTAACTTATATTTGTCCCTCAATATTTGCTCAGCATCTTGCCAACTCTCTTTCTTGTTCATAATGAAGGGGCCTAGATGGTCTTTGAATTTCAGGTGAGCTTTCTTCTTGGCACTATGAAAATGAGTGAGATCAGAATTGATGAGTTGCCTACAGTACTCCAAGGCAAACAATCTCATTGGTACATATCTTGGGAGCCTGTAAGGACAGAGCTCACAGCCATAGATTCTAATGACAGTGTGATTTTGATAGAGATACGAATCACCTATTTTATAATTCTCAGACAGCTACAAGATCTTCTGTATGTCATATGATAATCTAGGAGGAGGGGATCTCATTAGGAGAGAAGAGACTGGGTATACAAATTGGTCAATGAACTCGCAGTAGGAAAATGGAGAGTTTTGAATCTCATGGAAAACTGATGACGAAAAGATGACAGACCTTCTTTCACCCTTAGAATCCAAATTTTTGATGGTGCATTGGAAGCATTCAGACTGGTAATACATGAACAAATGATAGATATATGATGAATATTTAAAGACTCCCTCCCTATCCAGTTTCACTAGCTGGTCATGTATTTTATTGGCTATGAACTTGGCATAGTTGTACTTGACAGCAGGGGGCTGTCCTAGGCTGTATGCAGACAGCAGAACCAACACTGTTTCATCAATGTGCTCACTTGTTTTGAATCCTAGCACATAAGAGATCATATCTACAAGCAGCTTGCCCACCTCATTGAAATTGACATATAGGAAAGGAGGGGGCTCAATAGGTTGGCGGTATGCCCTCATGAATGTCTTGGAAATTATTGCAATATCAGAGCTGGAGAGCTTGGAGCCTTCATCCAGCAAGTAATTCATAGAGAAAGGAAACAATAGTTGAGTCTGTTTGAAGTTAAGCATCTGGTTGATGCAGTCAAGAGTAATATGAAAAAGTGTGCTCCCAGATGGAGACTTAATAGCTCTCTGAGTTGGATCATAGTTCTCAGCACATAGGCGGATGATCTCAGGAAAAATATTAACAGAAGGAAGAAAGTAAACAAGATAATTAGACTCCCATATGCCATACATGTCACAGTTATTTACAAAGCTGTTTCTTATTTGGCAGAAGGTCTGTAGGTGATTTCTGTCCCCAACTAAATCTTGAATGAGGTAATCCTTATCAGCAAGAGGCATGGCTTCAAGCTCTTTGTTTGGTGGATTCATAGGAGTGATGTTAAGAGCTGTTGGAGTGGCCATTATAAAACTTTTTTGATGTTATATTTGGACTGAAGTTTTAGAGTAGTAACAGACTGAGGATAACTGCTTATGAGGATTTGTAGAGGGGTTGCAGAATGAGTTCAGCTGAGCCAAAAGTCTTCAATATCTGTAACTATGGTGGAAAAGACAAACTTTGCAGAGTTTGGTTAAGGCTTTGTTTTCTCTTTAACACATTCTCTGGATTGAGAGATTGTGAGGGAAAAATGCAGAGGGGAAAGGGATTATTACAGCTCAATGTACTGACATTTTTCAGTGGAATGAGGCGAAATGGGACAATGTTGAGCTGTTATGGAATTTTGTTGGGAACCCGAGCTTAAAAAATGAGTTTTCAATGGTAAATTTGCAAACGGGCACAGGTTTATAGGGTTCTTCTTGACGTAGGGGTTTATCAGTGGATTTTTGGCAACATTTAGGTGCAAGAGGTGTCTTTAGTCTGGGTACTTGCAGGTATTCAAGCAGCTAAACTGGAGAAAATGGTGAAAAACAGGGCTAATGGGTGAAATTTGGCAAATACCTGGTTAAAGTTGCCAAGGGTGGTCGCGCTGGTGCAATGGCGAACGATGGAGATGAATTTGAAGGTGGCAGGAGCTCAATTGGTCAAATTTCGAACTTTGGAGGCAAACGGGCGAAAATGACATAAATAACTCTCCACTATGACCAATGAAAATGACTAACAAACGGTCGAAAAATGCGTGTTTTTATAAAAATTTGTCATATTTGCGCTTTTGCTGCTTTTCCACGATGACATCAGCATGACGTCATCGGCGGGTCCTGGGTATTGCAGGGTGACGTGGCAGCTAACACGGGCGCCAACGTGGCGGTGACATGGTGGCAGGGTGGGGACACAGGCGGATGAGGTGGCAGTGACACGGTGCACCGGCAGGGATGCGAGGACATGACGTCGATGATGACGTGGAGCTGACGTTAAGGGCGGGGGGCGGTTTTGTGGTTTCCTCCCACACCACCTTTCAGCATGGGCAGTATTGGGGGAGGGGCCTCCGAACACGCCGGGAGGACGACACGTGGCGGGGGTACGGCAGTGAAACCGCCCATCCCCTGGACGTTAACCTTCGGTGGATCGGGGGCTGAAAATGACCATCCACCCTTGGATCTGGAGACCGGGCCATCGGACGGCGGACGGGTTAATTGGGGTGGCGTGCAACTTTGGAGCGGGGCCCGCGCGAATATTAAATGATAATATGCCATGGGGGGTCCAAAACCTTGGTTAACGTGGTTATGGGCTTGTATGCGGGGGGTAAAGTTTTAATCTTTAGTTTAAACATTTTAAACAAAAACTCCAAAAATGTGCGCGAAAGGTAGGATAGTAAGGTTTTAAGGGTAAAGGAGTGGGCAACGGTTATTAACTTAACCAAAGGTTAGATTAATCCCAAGATTAGGATGCGGAAGGCTAACGCTAAGGCCCCAAATGGACCTAGCATTTCCTTGACTTTGTTCTTATGAATATAGTACCAAGGGGTAGGATATTTAATATTTTTTGGAATTTTATATAGTTTTTTGTAGCAATAGGGATGGGAAAGTAGTTAGGGAGCTATGTAATAGAATTAGAAGTTAATATGAGTTTGTGAGGTGAAAGTGTAGTAAAAAGGGCTAAGCTTATGAAATGAAACTTAAACATAGGGATGAATGGAATGTGGAGAAATGACTTTTACATAAGAAATGTGGCTTCTTTTCATTGAGGAAAGCCAAAACTTGACTTGATTTTCTCAAGAATGAAGTGCAAGTAGGACTAGTTGGGCAGATCCCAGAGTCCTCAAGGGGTGTTAGTAAGAAACTTTTAGGGGGAGTGAGGGGAATTAGACATGCTTCCAAAGTTCTACCATTAAACATCTGCTTTGACATTTCTGTCATTGATGAGACAAGTTTGTTTAACCATACAAAAAGAGATCAAAGTCTGCTTTTGGAACCTCAAACTACCTACCCAGCCTAATACACCTAACATTTTTTCTTCCTCTTGAATGGGTGCACTTAGACTTGCAAACCCTGATTGTTCTCTTTTATTTTGACTGCCCTCCTACCTAAATGTACCCTTATCTCTTCGAAGGACCCAGATTAAGCAGTTGGGCTCCTTAATTTCTCTACCTAGCTATTGATCTGCCAGGTTCAGACTGTTTGGACAGACATTGTTTCTCTATTCTACAACAGAAATTTAAACATGGCATGGTCCAGATTGAACTTTTGGGCCACCCCTTCAGTGATAAACAATACTTGCACATTGTGGACTTACAAATAAGATAGTAGTGGCATTTTGAGTGGCCACTTTCCTGGTCATTCTTTGGGGTTCATTTTTATTTTTCTTTCTGACCAATTTACTCTTCTTGCCCTTTGATAATTCTTTTAGGGCATACCCTCTTCACATTTTTTAATTATGTCTATGTGCATATAAAATATGGAACCTTTGCAGCATCAAAGATGAACATATTTGGCACTTTCGCTGTCAATCATGAAAAATGAAACCTATTGGTATAGGAACCTAACACCTGGATGCCCTAGAATGGTTTCTAAAGACAATCTTTATATCCTCGTAGGGTGATTGGTAGATATCCCCTCCTGCTAACAACTATAAGGTATCCAGAAGATCCTCCCTTACTCCTCTAAGTAGGACCAACTTTAGTGACTCGGTGTCAAGTGCGCATCTGGCCCTTTTGTAACTGAGCTGGAATATTTCTTCGTAGTCTTCTAAGCATTCATCCTAGCCCATGGTCATCCTAAAAATCTCTTCTTTAGTATCCTTTGACATACAGTAGTCCCTATATTTGTTGTTGAAATCTTGCTGCATCCGAGCCCAAGTTGTGATGCTATCTCTAGGTAAACCCATGAACCAGCGCAATGCTGCATCCTTTAGGGTAGATGGAAATAGTTTTAACTTTTGCTCATCATTTGTATAGTCATAAGTTCATAATATAACAACAAACTCAAATAGGAAAGTGTCAGGGTCCTCTGTGCGTAGGCCATGGAAATGAGGTAGGGAAGAGGGGCTTATATTCTTCATCTTAGTGTCCCCATTGGTTTCCCTGATGGGGAAGGCACCCTCAACTCTCTCTCTATTCCCTCTGTCATTTCAGTTTTCAGCCATTGGTTCAGTAGGAATGGGTTCTTATTCTTCTTCTTCCCCTATAGTTTCTTCAAATATGTCAGGTTTCTCACCTAAAGTTTCCTCCAGTTCACAGCCATTGAAGAAGAGAGAAGGTTGGATGTTGGATGCAGTGGGGGTATTTGGAAAGAATTTCCCTACTCGTGTGAGGCATGAAAGTAAATGTTTTTGGGTTGGATTTTAAGAGATTTTTTTTAAGCTGGAAAGTACTTTGCAGAGATGAAATTCTTGATTGAATGAAAACTAATGACAGGAAGAAAAGTTACTTGTTGAATTGAAATGCTACTTGCCGAATGGAAAGTAAAGCAAATAATGACAAATGAAAGAAAGGAAGCTACTAGATTACTTTTGCAGAAATAAACTAATGGAAGAAAGTTGAAGACTAGAAATAGAAGCAAATAAAGCAGACTAGAAATAGAAGAAAAGAGAGCAGTACTCACATTCTACTTAGACACCTCCCCGGCAATGGCACCAAAAAGTGGTGAGTGCTAGTATTATAGCAAGGATGCTACAACTCCTGGGCTACCAACTTTACTTATCAACCCGGGGTTTGTACAAAGTTGGAGGTGACAGTGCTATATGCACAAGTAGAAGTGAAGGTCCTTCCTATTGTCACTTGTTCATCTGGCAAGAGACCCAGGGGTTCCAAGCCAGACTTCCATAGAGTCAAAAGAAGCTTTATTCTTTGATGGAAGAAGAGAAAATCTATTCTAAGAGAGCTACTCTACTGCAGTAATGAAGAAAACAACATGTAATGCTAAATCACACCATATCCTAATTAACCATTTAAATAGCTATGCTAAGCAAAATTACTAAATCAACACTAACCTAATGCTGCTATCTAAGTTATAGAAGTAAAGAGCATCAAACCAAACTAATGTCTAAGCAAGGAAACTAGACTAAATCTGTCTTCATGTTTTTTATTTTGTTTGGTAAAATCAAGCATGCAAGGAGTCAAGTGGAAGGGCAAGCGAAGATCAAAATCAATGAAAGGAGGATATAATGAAGCAGCAGTGCATGGGAACCATTGGATCAATCAGATCAACGAATAGTATAAATGGAAGATGAGCGACGGAGATCGTATCGCGTGGGATTAAGTGGATAGAGGGATGAACATGATTAACGGGAGATGAATGGCAGAGATCTTAAGTGAATACATGGATGGATTGATCAACGAACAAGATTAACAGGAGATGAATGGCAAAGATCTTATTGGGCGATGAAGGGAATAGATAGATGGATCAAATCAAGTCACATGGCGACAGAAGGGTAAAAAACGTGCGGAATGATGCAACGGGTTTCGTAGGTGGTAAGCAATTTCTCACGCGCCCTCAAAGCTGTAAGTTGTATTTCTAAATTTTACGTGATTAGCCTAAGTGAGTGACATGTAGCATGAGAAAACCACTTTTCTCGCATGCTCTCGAGTGGATATCGGCCGTGCAACAATTTTCTTGAGATTGCGTGATAGCCATTGGATCATGTGGGTTTGATCAAAGGTGGGGATCGGCCAAGCTAGTTGGCGATCGGGTGATGCGATAGCCGTTGGATCGGGGCATGACAGATTGACAGTGGAGATTTGGAGCACATAAAGTATGTGGAAGAATTCATGATACCCATTGGATCAAGCTAGATAGATCGACAGTGGAGATCTGGAGCACATAAAGTCAAGCATTGAAATGAATCAGATGATGATTGGTTAGGTTTGTTGTGGATCAGATGGTAAGGAAATCTACGGGTATAATCTGATCAAGATGTGTTTTATTAGCTTCCGCTTAATCATTTCGTGCTAAAGGAAATGAGCATATGAGAAAAACGTGATGGAAAAGGACAACAATGAAATGAAGCTCGTACTAAATCAAGACAACAAACTTCATGCAAGAACTCCTCGCTAACCTGCTAATTGAAAGAAGGCACAAATGGAAGCAAACTAAAACACAACTAATCTATGCTACACTACTGTAATGGAAATGCAACTACTTAAGAAAATGAACGATTAAACGATGAACCTACACTAGCATAAATGTACAATAAAGAGGAGCCTTAGCTACTAGGGTTGGGCCCCAACCCAAGAGCTTCATCCCTCTGAGTTAACTCAGTGCTAGCTCAAAACAAAACTCATTCTTATTATCAAAACAATGGATTACATCAAAACTGTCACAAGTCTTGCAGCTCGAAAATACAGTAGACTTTTACTATCAAAAATCTGAATCCTACTGATGTCCTAGGCCTCTCTACTTATACATCTGAAGTCTCCAATGACTTCCTTAAAATTTGGGAGACTCAGCTCCCAAACTTGAGATAAACTGGTGCTTTGACTTTCACTTGCTCGGTTTCCTTCTAGTCCTCATGATTTGGTTGTTTGTACTTCGAGTTGATGGAGGAATATTTGAAAGGAGGGGTAGTAAATGAGGAGGCTTTCCCTCCTATAATTCCTCTCCCTTGTCCCATTCGAATTTTTACCAAGGTATTTTCTAAAATTCCTTACTTTTATCCTTTAATCTTGCATTAAATGCACATTAGACCACAAAGCAAAATATCCAAATCTAACTCATCTCATAAACAAAATATGATCAAAAGTATGCAATAAGTTGTGAGAATTGTTGGTTTGACTAAGCTAGGAGGTGAATTAAGGCCCATATAATTAACCAATGATGAGGCTCATCTCCAATCAGCTTGAGTGACCTCTATATTCCAATCAAATTCAGATTTCCATTGTCACCATTCTTGTAGAGCCCGGTTCTCAATCCCGTAATCAACTATACAACACTAAGAATGAGGAAGATGCGAGAGGTAAAGATCTTGTATAGAGGCTTCTTGAGTCATGTGGGGTAAATTTTGCCACAATTCCTCCCAATAGTTTGTTGTTTTTCCATTTTTTATTTCCTAGAAGAAATGGTCTCTAATGAAGTGGTTATTCTAGTTAGCCAAGCTCCAAATGGCAGAGCCTTGTGGGTAGGAGTGATCTCTTAGTAGCATACTCTGTGTTCTTCTTTGACCATACTCTTGGGTCCAAAGTTGTTTCCATTGCTTTGTTCTACCCTGTATCCAATGTGACGATAGCTCCACCCCCAGTGTCATGTTAATATCTCTAGGATCTCTCAAACCAAGACCCCCTCGGTCCTTGGGAAGACAATGTTTTTCCCAACCAACAAGGGGCCATTTCTGTTTAGGGTTTGCACCTTACCATAGAAACTTCCTGAAGATAGAGACCATTTCTCGGTATATTCCCTTGGGGATAGGGAGAATAGAGAGTTGATAAATAGGGATCACTTGCAGGACCAACTTTAAGAGTGTAGCTCAACCAGCCAGATTCATAATTCTAAAGGTCCAATTTGATAGTTTTTTCATTATTTTGGTGCATAACTCCTTCCAGTGGCTAATACAGATAGGATTTACCAAAAATGGAATGCCCAGATAATGGCCCCAATAGGAAATCCTAGAATACGGGCCAAAAACACTTGGATGGGCCGAGGAGTATTGAAAAATAGACATTAGACTTTTCCTTGTCCAGAAGCATAATTGAAGTAGCTTGGAATTCTACTATGATTCCATGATATATTAAGGCTTCTTGAACTGTCGCCACCACATACAGCAAGTTATCATCCAGAAATTGTTGGTGGGTCATTGAGATGTTAGTGCATAGCATTTGGATGCCCTTCAGATCATTCTGCAATTTTTTTGCCTTAATCGCATGACTCAAGCCCTCAACTGCTAAAATAAATAGAAAATGGGAGATATGATCTCCTTGCCTGGGTCCTCAAGAGGATCGGAAGGTAGGAGAAGGAGCCCCATTAACCAAGATAGAGAAGAAGGAGGTAGAGATCGTTGAGTAAATACAATGCAACCATTCATATTCAAAGCCAAAATCTCATATCACCGAGATTAGGTAAGACCAACTAAGCTGATCGTAAGTCTTTAAGAGGTCCAATTTAAGTCACGTTACCCTTTTCTTTCGACTCATGAGAGAATGAATGACTTCATGAGCGAAAACCATTCCATCCAGAATTCGTCGCACCTTGACAAACCTAGATTGCTCTTGGCTGATGATGTAGTGAAGGATGGGCTTCAATCTTTGGACCAGAATAAAGGACATGATTTTATATATCACATTGAAAAGGGTGATCGGTCTAAACCCACCCAGGGTATTGGCCTCATTGGTCTTAGGGATAAGGGTGAACAAAGTAGCATTGATACCTAACTAGATTTGACGCCTTTGGTGAGACTCTTCCATAAGATATACAATCTTAGAGCTGAGGAAATGAAAACATTCCTTGAAGAATTTAGAAGTTAAGTCATTTGGATCAGGAGCCTTATTAGAGGGCATTTCCTTCACCACCGCTTCCATCTCTTCATATGATACATGTCGCATAAAGCCTCATTCTGATCCTCAATCACAAGCCAAGTAATATGATAGGTGATTCTCTCTATTTTTGTGCTTGTTATGTCTCTAGACTCTACCTACATTCCTTGTTTCTGGTATAACATTTCTGGATCAGTCGGTTTTGGTGCTTATCCTTCTGTTTATAGGACCTCATATTTTGTCTTGCTGAATAGGGGAAAAAGTTGAGATCAACAAACCTAAATGCATTCTTGTAAGAAGAATCAATAGGGTTATGTGTTGAAGATATTTTCACTTATCTATTGAAATAAATGATGTTTTTAGGCCCTGTGATCTAACAAATTACATGCTAAATTTTCTCTTAAAACAGGCCCAACTTTTGCTTATTTCTGTGAGATGGATGTCTAGCTGTATAATATCAACAAAAAATAGGATGCAAACTTGGACACTTTATGCAAAAGAGATCAAAACAGTGATCACAAGTTTAAGATCATTGATGGATATCAAGTCATCTATTCCATATGGATTTGAAACAATGCTTAGATGTCTCCTTGAAGTGATTCTAACATTATTAGAGCTTATTCCTTCTCAACATAAAAAGTACCAGGAAAATGGAGAATCAAATATAGATATGAAGAATCTAGGAGATGTCCTTTCTAATGTTTCTCTTATGAGCTTGGGATTTCTACATGTTCTTTGCAGTTGTGTTGAAAACACAATGTTACAAACCTATCTTTAGTTGTAATTGATATGCTCTTAAAAGTTTTCCTGGCACCTAATACCTAGATGCCTGTTTTTCAAAAGACTTTTCCCACACAATGTGTAATTAGTTGGCTTCAACATGATAGTTGGAGAGATTCAGCTCCTGTAATCTTGAATTTTTGTTTATCTCTAGCATGTGTTAGAGGAGGTGTTGAGATGCTGCAGTCTGCTAGGATTTTTTCAAGCTTGTCAACATTTAGTCACTTCCTATGGGATGAACTTTCATTAGGCTCTAGAGACAGAGAGGGTCCATTCTCTGTGTTGCATAAAGATAGACAGTGTGATGGGTTATGGGGTATAGGGCTAACAATTGTAACAATGATGGCGAATTATCTTGATGGAAATGCTACTGGTGATTCAATTACTCATGGAAGTTAGAATGTAACAATGACTATCTTTTTAATTTTAAGAAACATCTTATATTTTTTTTTTTTGAGGCATGTGGACACAAATGTTTTGGATACAATTTGCAACACATTCTTTTGTGAGTACTTTGAGGAAGTCAAATTTGCAGAGAAATATGATTATTGTGAAATAATCAATGCACGAACCCTGCACATAGTTGGATATTTTATCCATTTGTTAGAATTTTACTTGGTGTTAAACCAATATGTATAACTCCACTGCATGCCAGATGATTTCTGTTAATGTGCAATCGAATTTATATAGACTAAGTGACTCTTCAGTTCATTTTTCCTCAAAATGATGGAAATTGGACCCCTATTTAGCATAAATTCCTTGCGCCCATACCCATCTGTGATACCCTATGCATACCCATTTAAAAACACAACATCAGGGTATTCAATGCAGCTAAATGGGTGTTTAGATATGGTTAAACATCTCGTAAACTAGATTACTTGCATTACCAAAACACTTGGATATTCTCATGATGCAAGGAATCCTTCAACTACAGTCTATTCCTCTGTATACCATTTTCTGGGAGGGAAGTTCACTTCCAGATTATCCCATTGTGCAATATTAAACTACCTCTGTAGCCATGTTCATTTTCTTTCAATGCATTTTCACTGACTATGATGTACCATGCCACATCCTCTATAGTATTTGTACCTTGCATATCATCGATCCTTCCAACTCTGCCTTCCTTTGAGGGGAAATCTTAACATTAATGTCCCTTCCCTTGCCTCGACATCTGGAACTGATCACATCAATTTCATCTCCCTCACATGCATTAGAAAGTTCCTTATTGTCATGTAAGCATGGTTGGTCTTGGCCATGACATATGGATGAAGGTTGTAACCATTTTGACATCTACATATGTTCTTTCTCCTCATTTTCCTCTATTCATGCCTCCATGTACTTAGGAGTAGTCTCTAAAGGCTCAAAAGAGATGGATCAATCTATTGAGGTCTAGAGTGATCTGCTTTGATGTGTCTTCTGCTCAGATATCTATAAGAAAAAAGTCAAAGAAACATCAATATGTTATTTCAACATTGTCCAGACACATTTTGTTATTTTCATTGATAGATTCATTGAATTTCATATGGTTCTTAGAGTTGTGCGGAAGGTTGGTTGGTTTACATTCTTATTCAAGAGAGAAGAGGTATTATTTCCATCTATGGAGTGACCAACAAATGATTTTATTGATGTGAGGTTTCATGGACCCCCGGGTCAAAAACTTGCCATATTACCTCAAAGAGGACAAAACCATATTGAAAATTTTAATTATACATGTTCAAAATCCTGCATATCGAAAGAATAAAAGCTTTACTACATGGTTTCTAGAAGATCAAAGAATTATTCAGCTCAATTAAAACCAGTTGCTTCTAAACGTCAAGAGTATCAATGAGAGAATAGTGAGATTGGAGATAAAAAGGGTGGAGTTATGATTATGTGAATATTTGTACGACTAGAGAGCCTCCTTCATCTCTTCTACTTTGTTCCTTACTTAAAATAAAGTAAAAGAGTAGGTTATTTTGTTACCTCCTTTTAGAGGACATTGAAATAGTTTAGAAAATTGTACATCTTGAAATCATTACAATTATAAATTGTGTTGACCAACTATCCAAAAGATGAAATATAACTGGGATTTTGACTAATCATGCAATAACTTATATGGATGACATCTCCTCTTCAATAAAACGAGCCAGGACCACTGGGAGGATGATGAGCCTCATAAATGGGTAATTATATGGGCTCATTTTACCTCGTAACCTAGTCAAACCAACCATTCTCTTAGCTTATTACATGATTTTCTGATTATATTTATGGTTATAGAGTGAGTTGAGTTAGTTATTGTTCCATGTGGTCTAACATGTATTTAATGCAGATTATCGATGAGTTTTGAGGTCAAAGTCAGGGACCCAATGGACAAATGGCAGCAATAACTTGAAGTGGACAAAGGATAGGACTTATAGGATGGAATCCCCCTCATTTATTACTCCTCAGTTCGAATTCCCCTTCATTCAGCTCGGAGTACAAGCAGCCAAATCATGCACTAGAAGGTAGCCAAGCAAGTGGAGGATGACTGATGATTATCTTGAGTTTTGGGAGCCAAGCCTCCCTGATTTTAAGGAAGCTGTTGGTAGCTTCATTTGTATAAGTAGAGAGGCCTAGGGCCTCACTAGGGTCAGATTTTTGTTGGATTTTTGCCTATGTAAACTCTGCTCAGATTTCGAGCTTATTATTTTGTGACAGTTTCATGTAATCTTGTTATTGTTTTGAAAATAAAGATGAAATCCCTTTTGAGCTAGCACTGAGTTACCTCAGAGGGATGAAGCTCTTAGGTTAGGGCCCAATCCAAGTAGCCAAGCTCCACTTTATTTGTATCTGTATGGTTTGTTTCAGTTTGTAGATTAGTTGCTGTTAGACATATTTCTTTTGTGGGTAAGAATAGGTTGCTTTTGATGATTTAGTACTTTGCTTCCATTTTTGCTTTCTGTAACAGGTTGAATAGTGATCAAAAAAGATTCAAAAGGCTAGAAAGAGTGCCTTGGCATCTCTTCCTCCCTCTGGGACCATGATTTGAGGCAAAGACTCTCTTGTTGCCCCAAAAACACAGATTTTCCTCCTTCATAGGACTTCTAGTGTTTGCAGCTTTTTAGAAAGTTAATAGTCTAGTTTTGCTTCGCTTTAGATCTTCGTCATCATGCTCACTTCCTGACTTGCAATAGTCTTCTTTCGTTCTTTTCTCTCCTATAGTATTTCTTAGCAGTTCCTTTCATAGATCATATTTTAGACCCTTTTTATGCAAAACTCTGTTTTTCCTAAACGCATTCATTTCACTTGTTGCTTGATTTCCTTGGTTGACGGTTAGATTCTATGCAACAAATCTCTTCCAGCAGTAGTCCAGCTTATCAGCAATCACACCCTCCATCTAATCCATGCCCTATTGGTCTCCCAAACCTCACCTCAATTCTGCCTTAGTTTCCTACATTTTTCCTAGGACTTCTTCCTCTCTCCTTGAGAAAATCCAATCATCTTTCTCTCTCCTGGTGGTTCATGGTAGAACATAGGCACCCTAATACCTCATTCCAAATTTTATCCACCTTTTGCACCCACTATCACACCCTCAAAATAGTGAAAACTGCTCTCGGCCTCCTGCTGTAGGCCTCCTGTAGGATGTTGTTTGTCCTCCTGCAGATTTTCATGTAGGCTTTCTTTTGAAGGTTGAGTGTGGGAAAAGCCTCCAGAAGGCCACCTGAGACCTCCTAGGACCCATCCACACCATCCTACATCCTCTCAAGTACCAAAACCGCCCTCCAATGCCACCTATTCATTGCCACATTCACACACAATAAATTACAAGCATGTCAATTTCACATAAAAATACAAGAAGATGTTCTTTGCTTATTTACTTCCAGAAATAGCATAGTTAGATGTTGTTTACTTCCTTGAGTAGGTAATGGCATTCCTTTCATGGTTTTCATAGTGCTTTCTACAAAAGTAGAATTAGTTGGTTAATTAGGGTTTACTAGGTTTGCTTTACATTTCAGTCTTTCTCCTTTCTGCAGTTAGAATAACATCTGTAGAGTAATCTTCCCTTCCTTTCATCACAAATAGAGATTCTTCTAGAATCCATAGAAGTTGGCTTGAGCTCCTAGAGATCTCGTGCCGGTTGACCAAGTGACAACCTACAGTGAGAACTAGTACTTGTGCATACAACACCGACGCTTCTAAGTTTGTCACGAACTACCGGGTTGATAAGAGTAAAGTAGGCAGCCCAGGAGTTGCAGCATTATTGTTGCAATACTGGTGCTCACCACCTTTTTGGCGTCATTGTCGGGGAAGCATCAGAGTATTCTGTGATAACTGCTTTCTTCCATTTCATATTGCAACCTTCTGCTAATAGTTTATTTCCGCAAAAGTAGACTAGTCATTTCTTTTCTTTCAAGTTCTGCATTTCCTTGCTTTCCTTTTCAATTTTGAAAATTTCATTTCAGCAAGTTCATTTCAGCTAGTGACAATTTGTTTTGTTCAATAAATTTCAGTTTCTGTAGGTACCATCAGTGTGGGGAAAAGAAAAAACAACCAAAAAGATTTCCTTTCATGCCTCGTAGGAATAGAGATAACTTAGGAAAATTCTTGCCCAACACCCCCATTGTTTCACACAGCCAACCTTCTCTCTTCTCCGGTGACTACGATCAAGATGAACCCTTAAGTGAATAGATAGACATATTTGAAGCACCTATAGGGGAAGAAGAAGAAGAAAACATTTCGCTAGAGCCAATGGTTTAAAACAGAAACACTAGGGTGAATGGAGAGAGAATAGAGGGTACCTTTCCCATTCGGGAGACTAATGGGGACACCAAAATGAAGAATATAAGCCCTTCCACCCTACCTCATTTCCATGGTCTGACTACAGAAGATCCTGACACCTTCTTGTTCGAGTTTGTTGTCATATTTCGAACTTATGACTATGAAAAATATGAGCAAAAGTTGAAACTATTCCCTTCTACTCTCAAGGATGCAACACTACGCTGGTTCATGGGATTACCTGGAAATAGAATCACAACTTGGGCTCAGATGCAGCAGGCCTTTAACAAAAAGTATCAAGACTATTGTAGGTCAAAATATACTAAAGAAGAAATCTTTCGAATGACCATAGGAAGTGATGAGTCCCTAGAAGACTATGAAGAGAGGTTCCGGCTCAGTTACAAAAGGGCCACGTGTACACTTGACCCCGAGTTTCTGAAGTTGGTCCTGCTCAGGGGAATCCGAGAAGATCTTCTAGACACCCTCCATCTACTCACTGGGGGAGACATCTACCAAATACCCTATGAGGACATAAAGACTATTTTTAGAAACCATTCTAGGGCAGCCAGAAAGAAAGGTAGGGGGAGTCAACCCATAGCCAGTACCTCTTCCTCCAACTCATCCATTAAAGGAGAAATTGGAAACATGCTGGAAGACTTCAAGAGTGAGATGCTATAGACTCTTGCCATGCAAATGGACACCTTACATATCAAAAGAAAACAAGAGGAAGAAGAGAGGGCTTTGACCATTTTTTGCCCTAGATGCACCAGGAGGCATCCTAGGAATGAATGCCCATTGAACTCTATAGAGGTTTGTTCAGTCTGTGAAGAAAATCATTCTACAGATAAGTGCCCTTCCTTGCCTAAACTTAAAGCTATATATCAAGGGGCTGAGGGAGTCACTGAACAACTCTATTACATAAACCAAAGAAGGCCACATGGACCTAGACCATACTAGCAGGGGATGCAAGGGACATCTTAGGCATACTACAACCCTAACCAAGTGCCCTCCATACCTTCTTGGGCCCCCCCTACTCATCCTTCCTGGTCCACACCACCTCCTTGGTCCTTCACATCTCAATATCATGCCCAACCAACCACCCATTCATTTCGATCCTATGCTCAACCACAACTTCAGTGGAATGCATCTCATCAGGGGTGGAGGTCCCAATACAACTCTCTTCCCGGTCTTATGCCTCCACCACCTACGCAACCACGACCATTACCTTCTGCTCCACCAAGGCAACCCCAAATGCTTTCCCAACCAAATCTCAACCCGAACAACAGAAAGGCTCAGCAAGTGTATAGTGGGGAACCATCATGCCCAACTTATGCTGTGGAGATTCAAGAAATCAACTTGCGATCTAGGAAATCTTTCCCAGATAGCTAGCCTCCACCCAGGGAGGTTTAGGAAGATAAAGAGGAAATCGAACCTAAAGCAAATCCACCCTTTCCTAAGAGACTATCCGTGACAGTCCAGCCTACCCTAGAAGAGACTGAACTCCTAGGAGAATTGAAACATTTATGTGTAAAGATACCAATTCTCCAAGCCATAAAAGATGTGCCTATCTACAATAGGTTGATCAAAGAGATGTGCTTTAGGCATCCAGGAAGGCGCAAGAGAGATGCCCCAAACATCATTGTCATAGGACAACTCTCCGACCTGATGTTGGGGTAGGTAATCTGTCCAAAATATTTGGACCCTGGAAGCCTAGTAGTTGATGTCCACATCAATGGCACAATGATCTCGCATACCTTTATTGTTCTGGGAGCTACCATTAATGTGATGACAAAGGACACAATGGTCAAACTCAACCTCCAGGGCTCCTTGAGGAAGACCATGACAGTGCTACAGCTAGCAGACCGCTCCATAATGACCTCTAAGGGGATTGTGGAAGATGTGCTAGTCTCCATTGATTCTTGGGAGTACCCTGCTGACCTCTTAGTTCTCTAGCCAAAGGCAAAGCTCACTTGGTATCCTCTCATTCTGGGAAGACCCTGGTTGGCTACAACCGATGCCTACATTAGCTGTCAAGCTGGAACATGAACATAAAGAATGAGCACATGTCCAAGTAGTTAATCCTATATCCTCCTACCCAACCCTTGCTAGAACGTGATATTCCTCTCTGGTTGGAGGAGGAAGATGAGGATGAAGTTTATTCTGCACCACTTTGTATATTAGAAACCGCCATGGGGGGAAAACCACAAGATGAGGACGATATGATCGAAAATTTGATTCAGAATCCACTTCCCAGTGTATCACCATTAGAAGACATAGTAAGAGAAACCCAAAAAAACCCCTCAACTGATCTCTGTGTGGCCGATCCTACTTCTCCCTGTGTCAAAAATATATAGTTCAGCCTAGAAAGAACATTGAAGATCAATCCATCCCTATCTACTTCCCAGGAGAAGGAGCTATGCAACCTTCTGAGAAAACATCTAGATGCCTTCGCCTGGAGTTATAAGGAAATGAAGGAAGTGCACCCTTCAGTAAGTACTCATCATATATACATCAAGGAAGATTGCAAGCCAGTCAGGCAGCTTCAAAGGAGGATGAATCTAGCACTTAAAGATATTGTTAAGGAAGAACTACAGAAATTGCTTGATGCAGGATTCACCTATCCCATCTCTGAGAGTGAATGGGTCTATCCTTTGGTGCTACTGCCAAAGGGAAATGGTAAGTGGAGAATCTGTGTTGACTATCGAGAATTGAACAAAGCCACTAAAAATGACCATTTTCCTTTACCTTTCATAGATCAAGTGTTAGACGGTCTGGTAGGGAACAAGTTTTTCTCTTTCCTAGATGGGTTTAGCGAGTACAATCAGATTCAAATCAGCCCGGAAGACCAAGATAAGACCACTTTCACTTGTCCTTGAGGTACCTTTGCATATCAGGTCCCTCCTTTTGGTTTGTGCAATGCTCCAACCACTTTCCAAAGAACGGTATTGAGTATATTTTCTGAACTGGTTCATGATGCAGTAGAAATATAAATGGATGATTTTACTCCTTATGGTTCTGACTTTCATGAAGCTTTATCTAACCTAGGAAAAGTTCTAGATAAGTGTATTGAGATGAACCTGTCCCTCAGTCTGCAAAAATGTGAGTTTTTGATGACTGAAGGGAACGTGTTAGGGTATGTAATATCTCAGCAAGGATTGTAGGTGGGCCCCAACAAAATTGCCATCATCCAAAGGGTCCCACCTCCTCAAAAGGTGAGAGATGTCAGAAGTTTCCTAGGCTTAGCCAGATATTACAGAAGATTCATTAAATATTTCAGCAAGCTAGCCTCTCCTTTGTTTGGCCTCTTAGGAAAATATTTTGAGTTCATATGGTCGGAAAACTGTCAAGAAGGCTTAGATACCTTGAAGAGCAAGCTAGTGACTGCCCCAATTCTCAGAGACCCAAACTGGGCCCTGCCATTTCACATTCATACAGATGCCTCGAGCAAAGCGATAGGAGTAGCCTTAGTACAAATTGATGAAAAGTTACCTTATGCCATATACTTTATAAGAAAGAACTTGTCAAAGGCAGAGTTAACATATACAGTGACCGAGAAGGAACTCCTAGCTGTCGGGCATTCCTTAAACAAATTCAGACATTATATCATATGCTATCAAACCTTTGTGCACACTGATCATGCTGTAATTAGATATTTAATGAAAAAACCAAATCTAAATGCTCACATTATTAGATGGTTGCTTTTACTGCAGCAGTTTGATTTGACAATTATTGATAAGCTTGGTAAAGAAAATGTTGTTGTTGACTTTTTGTCTAGACTAAATTTGCCTGTAGGTGAAGAAGGAATGGTGGATGACCAAATGCCATATGAACATCTATTTGCTATCTCAGTACTCTCTCCATGGTTTGCTGATACAACAAACTACTTGGTTTCAGCACAGTTCCCACCACACCTGTCCTCAAAAGAGAAGAGGAAGATAGTAAGGAAAAGTTCCCCTTTCACCTGGATTGGGGGAAATCTTTTCAAGCTTGGCCCAGATCAGATCTTGAGAAGATGTGTCAGGGAGGAGGAAGTCTTTGAAATCCTCCTGACCTGTCATGACGGGCCTTGTGGAGGTCATTTTGCAGCAAAAATAACTGCCTTCAAGATACTACAAGCAAGCTACTACTGGCCCACTCTTCATTAGGATGTGAGGAGATATACAAGTGAGTGTGATCGGTGTCAAAGGATGGAGAAACCTAATCCAAAGGATGAGATGCCCATGCAACCTCAACTGACCTTTGAGCCATTTGATAAGTGAGGCATGGACTTTTTGGGGCCTATCAACCGTCCTTCAAAGCATAAATAATACATCATTGTGTTCTCTGACTACCTGACAAAGTGGGTAGAGACAAAAGCAATCAAAGCAGCGATAGAGGAAAAAGTAGCTGCTTTTTTGAGAGAAAACATATTCTATAAGTTCGGGTATCTGAGAGAGTTGGTCACAGATCAAGGTAGCCAGTTCACTTCCAACCTGATTGAAGACCTGCTCACACATCATAAGATCAAGCACAGGACTTCCACCCCTTACCATCCACAAGCCAATGGGCAAGTGGAGGTCACTAACAGGGTATTGGAAGGGATCTTGACCAAAGTAGTGAGAAACAGCAGAAAAGACTAGGCTAATAGATTAGTTAAGGCCACTTGGGCCTATAACACCACATGGAAGACCACCACCGGGCTCACACTCTATGAATTGGTCTATGGGAAGAAGGCTTTGTTGTCAATACAATTTGAATTCAATACAATAAGGATGGCAGCTCAGCTGTACCTAGACCTCAGCCATGCATAGAAGGAGAGATTACATCAGCTCAATGGATTGGATGAATACAGATTTCAAGCCCTTCTTCACACAGAGGTAGTTCAGGTTCAGAGAAATATATGGCATGACAAAAATATCAAGGAGAAGTAATTCCAAGAGTGAGATTGGGCACTACTCTATGATTCAAGATACAAAGATTTCAAAGGCAATCTGAGGACAAGATGGCTGGGACCCTACACTGTGGAGAAATGTAATGACAATGGTTCATTTCTAATCAAAACCATTGATGATGAAGCCATCCCCATGCTTGTAAATGGACATTGGTTTAAGGTCTACAAGAAACCCCTCTCCAAGCAAGAGTTTATTGAAGGTTTGAATAAAACAGTGATGGTAGTGGAGCATGTCTTAGCTACCAATTCACCTACTCACTGAAGAAAAGGAAAAAAATAAAAAAAATAATAAGGACTCAAGTGAAAACCTCCATGAGGTGTTTGAGTCCCATCATTGGGTTGCAAACCTCTTCTGAGGCGGCCTAGCGATGTCCAAAAAAAATAGAGAAAAAGAATAAGATCCATAGGTGAAAACCTCCCTTGGAGGCGCCCAAGGTAGGCAATTAGGGTGAAAACCTCTCTAAGGCACCCAAGGTAGGCAATTAGGGTGAAAACCTCTCTGAGGCGCCCTAGTTGTTTTTCAAAAAAAAAAAAAAAAATTGTTGCATTGCAGGTTTGCAGGAGGACTACAGGGAGTAGAAGAAGGTGCCAAGGGGACCCTGCCATTCATAACATCACCCATCTCACCTTCTCCACACCTTCCTCCATCATATTTGGCATTTATTTCACTCCACTATACCTCTTTTTCATAAACTGTGTTTTCTACAAGAGGCCCCTATAGGAATTACAAAGAGCTAGAAGTGGCTACACAAGGCAGTTTGAGGGACAAAGAAGCTTCATGAAGGACCTATAATCCCTCCTACAATATTGAAACCTCCTTGCCATCATTTCCAAACCTGCATCACACCCCAAGCATCATTTTTCTTCCTATCGAAGAAAAACACAGAAAAACAGTTTTTCAGTTTTTTAGAGACAAACATAAAAAAAAGAGAGTAAAAAGAACCATCAACCTCACCTGAAGCCTACCTACTACCTCTCCATCTTTATCTACACCTCTGGCATCATCCTCGAAGCTCCAAGCATAGGGAGAAGCTGAAGTTTCAAGGGGAGAAGCAATTAGAGGAGTTCCTATAGGAATTCTTGTAGCAGCTAATCCCATCAAAACCTAGTACCAGCAGGAAGAGAGTGAAAACATGAAGGTTGAGAAGGCACCTGAAGCTTAGATCCAGCCAGAGAAGAACCTGCACAAGACACGGCCACACATCAACAAGCAAATAGAAAGCATCAAAATAAATAAAGGCATGCAACAGAGAGAGAGCCACAACACCTCACATCAAATACATTTGAATCATAGGTAAGTAACTAAATTGCTCCTCTACTTGCATTTGTGTAATAGGAAGTCATGCAAAAGAAATGAGATGGTTGAGGTTAAATGAAGGAAAGGTCACCAGTTAACTTCGCCGCCTTCATCCAGTTGAATCTACTCATCCGAGATGTCACCCACACGTGCGCACAGTCAACTCCAGCACAAGATGCCAAGGACAGGTAGTGGAGGAAGTGTGAACTTCGATGCAATGATGGGAGATGATTACAAGGAGAAGCCATGATGACCAAGAAAGTTGGGACCAATGGTCCGAATATGGCCAATGTATACCTTGCCAACTCACCCCTCATCACCGGAAATATCCCTAAAGGGTAATAAGTACTCCTCCCCGAGCATTCTCACCACCTTTTCCTTCATTCTATCCCTGTAACTCAACTACAACAGTCTCCTTGTGCCCCCGCAGCCTTGTAACCATCGTCCTCCATCGATCTCCCCAATATTCCTGCTCTCGACGTTTTCTACAGGAGCACCTACAGGAATTCGATAGGAGGGACAACATGCTTCTACAAGAGGGGCAGTGAGTTGGTTTGAAGGGAGAAAACACGAGTTTTAGCATTATTTTTGGTCTGAAGAGGTAGGGATCATGCATGCCCCCTATTGAATATCAATTTATGAAAGAAATGGTCTCAATTTGAGGAGAAAATAAGTCTTTACGAGAGGAGAAAATACATAAAAACAAATTCTTCTTATTTAAAAAAAAACACAGTCTCCTCTGTTTCTCTGTTTTTCTCAAAATTTGTTGTCTCCATCTCCACATTTGGTTTCCCAAAAGAGTATAAACAAAATGATAGGAGGGTTTATGAGAAAGGAGCCCACTAACTTCCTTAGGCTCCATGCACATCCACAAGTGGTGGACATCTTCACAAGGGAAAATTGGATGAATTTCTTTGAGAAATTCCAAGGGTTTGATGAGGAAATTGCCCAGGAGTTTTCTCTCTCTCTGGTACCCCACACAAGAAATCATGCCACTATCACCTTTAGAGATATTTCCATGGAGATAACCCCTAAATTTATCATTAGGGTCACTACTCTTCCTCTTGGGCTACCTTGGAGTAAGGATGAGAAACCAATTGGCCAGACTGCTAAGAAAAACTTTTTCCAAAACAATGAAACCCCCGTAGAAGATAAAAATGGCATTAGAAGGGCTAGCATACCATATCCTTGGGATGAGGTTAGCTATCAAATAATCAAATATATCTCCTGTGAGGGGAGGTACAACATTTTTTATGGTTATCACTTTAGAATCCTACAAGAATTAAGGTATGGCATGGAAACTCTAGCACCTCAGAAGCTCAGTATTCCCTACTTCCTCTTGCAATCCCTCATTGATTCTAGCACTAAGGTTCAATCAGGAAATTTAAAGTAGCTAGCTGACCATGGCTTAATCAAAATCCTAGTGGAGGAAGCCCTTCATGCCTTTACACTCCCTATAGCATGGGAAGTTTTCTGAAACATGACAGCTGTGGATGACATAAAGGCCTTAACCTATGATGTTAGTCCTACTGGCAGTGAGGAGGAAGAACACCATGGGGGAGAAGGTGAAGTCACTGGTGACATAGAAGAACAAGGAAGGAAGGAGGATGAAACTGAAATAGAGGAGGAGAAAGCTAAAGAAAGAGAACAGGAAGAGACAAAAAAAGAGACAGAAAAAGAGGCAGAAGAAGGAGAAAAAGAGGCAGAGAAGGCAGAACAAGGAGAAGAGTTCCCTGAGACTCTGGAAAGAGAGGCAGTAGCTACCCTTACTGCCCTCAATACACTAGTCAAGCCAAGGAAAAAGAGGAAAAGACAGACCTCCATGTATTTCAGTGCTAGGAAGAGCACAGTAATCAAAACAGGCAAATCACAGCCCTCTACAAAAGTGCCAATTACCATTGAAGATTCACCATCTGCCAAGGGGAAAGAATCCCCTTCCAAGACACCTATAACATATGAAAGGGGGACTCCTAGATCTTCCACATGGAAGGAAAAGGTAGTATTACAGGACCCAAAAACAATCCTAGAGGAGGCTCAGACAGTTCTACAGGAGACACTCTCAAAACTACAGGAGACCCAAAAGCTTGAGAAAAGGATAGAAGGACAACCTCAAGTAAAGGAGGAAGTGACAGAGCTACAAGAACTTGATCCCCAGCCTAGTCTTGCCTCCTATTACAATCTACTTGAAGGAGGAAGGATAATACCACAAAAATTTGCAATAACACTATTCTTTGAATTGGAGAAAGAAAGAGTAAGAACACATAGGTAGATGCAAATAGCCAAATCCAAAGGAGTTGAGGATGTTGGCCATATGGAAAACAAACTCATAGAAATGGGCAGAGAGTTGAGTGTTATCAGAGACAAGGAAGCAATTACAAGAAGCCACCTTGAAACTGAAAATGAATTATTAAGGAGGCAACTTCAAGAGAAAGAGACTTAGCTGGCATGCATGGCCAGCTTATCCATGGAGGCATTGCAATGTAGAACACCAGAAAAATCCTATGGCCTATATCTCCAGGACCAATGGTTACAATTCCAGATAAAGACATTGGCACAAGGAGGCTCAATGCCTTTCCAATATTACAGGCAGTTTATGGATCTGTGCGACCAAAGCACATCAGAGGATAAGGAAAAGATGGTAGAATTCTACCTACATAACATGGAACCTACAAACATGAATGTGTGGGACCCCAATGCCAAGCTAGGGGACTTGCAATTAATGGCCACGGCCTCATGGATGAACCATGAAGAATTGAGGGCAACAGAAATAAAAATATTGATGATAAAGGAGCAGAATGAGCCATTAATGATAGGAGCTGAGCCGTTAGATCCTATGGCACTCATTAGCACACGCAACCTACTTGCCAATGACCCTCAGATTGCCCCTAGATATCTCACCAATCAAGCACAAGCCATTGCACATTTTAAGGATATGCAAAGGCTACTTGGGGATGATTGTGTGCATGCATGCATGAGGATATGGAACACCTTACCACACAGTTTGCAGATCATGGAATATCATTCCACCATGAGGCTGAAGGAGGCATTGAAAAGAGCGTCAATGTACAAGCACTCCATGCAGAGGCAGAAGGTCAACTGGATTGACCTCAAACTGAGTCCCCCACTGTTGTTAGGCATGCTTGAAGGCAGAAGGGAAGAAGAAGAGGAAGAGCAGTGGAAGGAGATAGACAGGAAGGCAGGATTCTATGGCAAAGAAGAGCAGACCACATCAGAAGCCTGGGATGCTAGGGAGGCCACCAGGGCCATAAAAGATGAGGAGATTGACTAAGTTGCTCAGAGGATGAGCAACACTTTCAGTAGGGGGTGATGATGAGCCTCATAAATGGGTAATTATATGGGCTCATTTTACCTCCTAACCTAGTCAAACCAACCATTCTCTTAGCTTATTACATTATTTTCTGATTATATTTATGCTTATAGAGTGAGTTGAGTTAGTTATTGTGCCATGTGGTCTAACATGTATTTAATGCAAATTATTGATGAGTTTTGAGGTCAAAGTCAAGGACACAATGGAAAAATGGCAGAAATAACTCGAAGTGGACAAAGGAGAGGACTTATAGGATGGAATCCCCCTCATTTATTACTCATCACTTCGAGTTCCCCTTCATTCATCTTGGAGTACAAGCAGCCGAATCATGCACTAGAAGGCAGCCGAGAAAGTGGAGGATGACTGATGATTATCTCGAGTTTTGGGAGCCAAGCCTCCCTGATTTTAAGGAAGCTGTTGGTAGCTTCATTTGTATAAGTAGAGAGGCCTAGGGCCTCACTAGGGTCGGATTTTTGTTGGATTTTTGCGTATGTAAACTCTGCCCAGATTTCGAGCTTATTATTTTGTGACAGTTTCATGTAATCTTGTTATTGTTTTGAAAATAAAGATGGAATCCTTTTTGAGCTGGCACTGAGTTGCCTCAGAGGGCTGAAGCTCTTGGGTTAGGGACCAATCCAAGTAGCCAAGCTCCTCTTTACTTGTATCTGTATGCTTTGTTTCAGTTTGTAGATTAGTTTTTGTTAGACATATTTCTTTTGTGGGTAAGAATAGGTTGTGTTTGATGATTTAGTAGTTTTCTTCCATTTGTTCTTTCTGTAGCAGGTTGAATAGTGATCAAAAAATATTCAAAAGGCTAGAAAAAGTGGCTTGGCCTCTCTTCCTCCCTCTAGAACCATGATTTGAGGCAAAGACTCTCTTGCTGCTCCAAAAACACAAATTTTTCTCCTTCATAGGACTTCTAGTGTTTGCAGCTTCTTAGAAGGTTAATAGTCTAGTTTTGCTTCACTTTAGATCTTCTTCATCATGCTCACTTATTTATTTGAAATATTCTTCTTTCATGCTTTCCTCTCCTATGGTATTTCTCAGCATTTCCTTTCATAGATCATAGTTTAGACCCTTTTTATGCAAAACTCTGTTTTTCCTAAATGCATTCATTTCACTTGTTGCTTGATTTCCTTGGTTGACTGTCAGATTCTATGCAGTAGATCTCCTCCAGTAGTAGTCCAACTTATCAGCAATCACACCCTCCATCTAATCCATGCCCTATTGGTCTCCCAAACCTAACCTCAATTATGCCTTAGTTTCCGGCATTTTTCCTAGGACTTCCTCTCTCCTTGAGCAAATCCAATCATCTTTCTCTCTCTTGGTGGTTCCTAGTAGACCATAGGCACCCTAACACCTCATTCCAACCTTCATCCACCTTTTTCACCCACTCTCACACCCTCAAAACAGTGAAAACGACTCTCGGCCTCCTCCTGTAGGCCTCCTGTAGGACGCTGTTTGCCCTCCTGTAGATTTTCCTGTAGGCTTTCTTTTGAAGGCCGAGTGTGGTAAAAGCCTCCAAAAGGCCAGCTGAGACCTCCTGGGACCCATCCACACCATCCTACATCCTCTCAAGTACCAAAACCACCCTCCAACGCCACCTATTCGCTGCCACATTCACACACAATAAATTACATGCATGTCAATTTCACATAAAAATACATAAAAATAAAAAAAAGATGTTCTTTGCTTATTTACTTCTAGAAATAGCATAGTTAGATGTTGTTTACTTCCTTGAGTAGGTAATGGCATTCCTCTCATGGTTTTCATAGTGCTTTCTGCAAAAGTAGAATTAGTTGGTTAATTAGGGTTTACTAGGTTTGCTTTACATTTCAGTCTTTCTCCTTTTTGTAGTTAGAATAGCATCTATGGAGTAATATTCTTTTCCTTTCATCACAAATAGAGCTTCTTCTGGAATCTGTAGAAGTTGTCTTGAGCTCCTAGTGATCTTGCGCTGGCTTACCAAGTGACAACCTGCAGTGAGAACTAGTACTTGTGCATACAGCACTGATGCTTCCAAGTTTGTTACGAACTACCGAGTTGATAAGAGTAAAGTAGGTAGCCCATGAGTTGTAGCATTATTGCTGCAATATTGGTGCTCACTAGAGCATATCATTATTCTCCTTCAAAATCTAGTAAGGGCCAATTCACAATTTGGAAAGACGGTATCTCTAATATCTGTATCAATCCAATTACATCAGAAGGAGATTCAAATTGTTTTATGACTTTTTATGGTTTGTAAATATTGTGCAAATTGTTTATTCAAAACTTGAGACAATTTCACTGAGTAGGGAGAAGATCACGAGTATTTTAATCTAGATTAGAAGAAATTTTTGGGCCCATTACTATCTCCTTTCATAGGGACATGTATTTTAATATTTCCTGGTAGCATGCATTCGTGATTCACCCCTTCCTACTTGTACGTGTGCATGTTTAATGTGTCCAAATGGTTTTGTAAATTCCATTTAACAATTAGTGTATTGTCTCTCTAGGTAGTGGGAAGTTACATTATTTTTCAAAAATATCGAAGGAGCATTTTCTCTATTTAAAGAACCAACTTTTGTAGGTACATGCCTTTTAGTATGACTTTTCCTATAATGTGTCTGAGTATTTTTGTAACTCTCATTTAGTAATTAGAGTGTTGTCCTTCAAGGTAATGGGAAGTTATGCTAGTCAAAAAAGTGCAAGGTCTTTTTGAGAGTGAAAACCAGGATATGTCCTACATGGTCTGATAATCTTTCCTAAAGTTTGCTTGCCCCTTTCTTATGAAATGACCCGTCTCCATAAAATAAGATAGGAATTTATTGAGAGCATTAAAGGAATGGAACGCTAGTGGTGGCTTAGCATTCCATCAACCTCACTAGTCAATTTACATCAGGTTGGCTAGTATTAGATGCTTTTCAAGTGGAAAAAGTAATTCAACTTATGACTGTGTTCTATCATTTGATATAATTTTAGTTAGAATATGAGTCATACAACCATGAACTATGGTGTCATATTTGTGGTAATGGATTTATTGAAACTTATTTATAGAATCAAGTGGTGGTAAAATATCATTGCAGGATAATTTGGGTTGGGAAGGATGGACAACTACCATATATACGCTTTTAAGTTCCGTGCTTCACCATCCAAACACAATTCAACAAAAAAACATTTCCACTTAATGTGATTCTTGCCAGCAAGAATCAAAAAGTGCATTTGGTATTAGGAAATGGTACATGTTTGAAAATGTCACTTACAAATTTCTAGGAAACTGGGAAATGGCATGACAGAATAATTAATGTGTAAATGAAAAGTTGCTATAAATGAATTGCAATGTAACTAGTCTGACATAGGAGTATAGGAATAATTTTTTTTTTTGAAAACAATACAAATACAATTGCCTAGATTTACTATGGGAAAAAGTTTTGAATCAACCTTTGTATTACAAAAGACTCCACATATATTGTGAGGACTTAGCCAGCACGTAAAGTTTTGGAGCCACAACCTCTTTTATTGTGGATTTCTAAGACTCTTCTCAAGATTGAGTACATATAGGCGTTGATATTGCCTTGATAGAAAGCTATTTTGGTCGTATAGCACATGAAAGTCCATCAAGGCATAAATAATCTAGGCTTATTTAATTGAGCATATATGTATGATCATCATTAACTCCAAGTTTCCATGAATTCATGCATATGCTTTTGGTACCCTGAAATTATGTTTGACATTTCCTATGTGACATTAGGTTTGACATCTTCCACTTCTTTTTTTGCCACTTTTCTATTTTCTAATACTCCAAGTCTAGACTTAATAGGATCCCCTTCTTCACTATATGATGGTTTTCTGTTGTAAGAAATATGGACATAACCAGTCCAAGATGGATTAAATTCCTTAGTCTCCAATTTTTTATGCATTGACCTTTTGATCATAAGGACAATAGCACCATCAGCATTCTATATAGGGAGGTTGTCAGCACATGTAGGGGTTTCTGAGAGGGAGAAGGCATTATTCCCTACAAAAAATGAGTGATTTCCTTTTTTTGTCTCAAGTGCATCCTCTGCAGTAAGCACTGGCTTGACATACATGTACTAGTTTGCAACTAACGCCAACGATAGCATGTAGTCTAGCTCCCCAACAAAATTTGATGTCATATGTGAATGCATTGAGAAAGGCTAAAGTTGCAATTCCAAATCTCTTATTATGCGTATTTACATATCTAACATTTTATGATAGATGTCTCCTAGAAGAATATCCAACTCCTTTTTCTTTGAAGTACAATAAAAGTACACTTCCTCATGTTCCTTTTCACCTGCACAAGCAAACTCCACATCTTTAAGATTTTCCAATTCACCATCGTTGAGTTTTAGTCGAGAAAATCACAAATGATAACCAATTTGAGGTATAAAAACAATGGACCCATGTTTGGGATTATAAGCTTGGCATGGGAGGCATTCTAGCTCAAGTGATGAAATCTCCTCAAGCAATACCTCATCTATTTCCTTCAATTCATCCAACTCTAGAAAAATCATGTATGCAATCATCATTACGTATTTATTTCTATTGCTTTGATTAAAGTCAAAGACTCCCTTTATCAGTTCAAACTTCATAGATATGGACAAGATCAATTGTAATGTATGTAAAAGTTTGTCTTACAATATTCAAATTGAACATTCCTGCATGCTCATGTTGTCTTTATGAAATCCCAATTTCAAAAAATTTCCTTGTATGTAAAATGGAACTCATACTCTTTGACATTGTTGTCCAATCATCCAATGTTGATAGATAACCTGAACAATGAAATCTTGAGTAGATGTGGAATATCTTTCACAGTTTTCAAAGTGTTGTGCAGGGTTGGCATCATTTCATCACAGTGATGGCGTAGTGGTATAGTGTTGAGATGACCATTCAAAATGTTGAGATCTAATATAGGCCTTAAGAACCAAGTTCTTAAAAGACATAGCCGATGACAATGAAATAATTGTTAAACATGCGAAAAAAAAAAAAAAAAAAAAAAACCTTCCTTTTCTTTGCCAATGCCCATGCTACTTCAATGCTTATCAACTTGAAAAATTTGCAAGGCATCATAACTTGTACCATCAACTTTTCGATTTTTTTTTAATGAGATCTTTGAAACCCTGTCAAATTTTATTGGTGCAATGTCATATTCCTTCATTTCAATAGTGTTGACAAGCATCTCTAGTTGTAGCCTAGAAAGAAGGTCCCCAACAACACAAACTTGCACATCACGTTCAATGTTCATCATGGAATTGAGTTTCTCATGAGCACATGCACAAAACACCAAATGATCTTGCTCATTAAAAAATTTCAAAAAGTTGTTAAAAAGCTTAACGTGCTTCCACATGTTGTTTGGGAACTTTGAAAGTAACAACCTGTGAGCTAGCCAATACTCAAGCCTTCGAGAAATTCCTAAAAAGGTAGCTATTAGATCACCATAATATCAGAGTTATCATTTCCAAAAATTTTGTAGTACATACAAAGTTCAGGTGCAATAAATAAAAAGGTTTCATTATTTATGCGATCATCTAGAGAAAACATGGGAACATGTTCCAATATTGATACGACTAAAGTGACCTGCCCTTATAAGCATCTGAAACAACTCTAAACAAAATTTGTAGGAAAACATCTCTTTGTCATAAAAGTCTTGTTTTGAGAGCATCATGGAGTCTACATTTACATGGACGTCTTGAGCTAATTTCCCATTTACAATGTAGATGCAGGAGCTCGAGGATGGTAATGATTTTTCATTATATTGCTCACTGAAAATCAGTATTGCAAGGCCCCAAAGAAAAATGAAATGCAACCAGACGTGTTGGTATCAAGTGAATTCATTTCTTTGGTATTTTGGGTGTAATTTTTTCGATGCCCAAACTTCGTTGGGGTTACATCCAAAGCTCTACATTGAAGAATAATTGATCTGACTTCATGTAGACATGGTAGAACAACTGATCCGATGGCTATTGATTGAGTGCCATCGAGAAATACCTTGTACTCCTTTGAGAGCACACACATATGTAGAAGTGTATGATTTTAGAGAAGCCCAATTCAACATTGTTCAAGGAGGGTTCAGCCATTTGACGAAAATGGTACAATGCCTAATATTCTGTATTGTCAGGCTTGCTCTTCATGCAACAATATGCATATTCCTTGACAACTGCATGAGGTGCAAGAAGTATTATTTTTACCTTACATCTAATCTATTTTATAAATGAAGGGTAATAGAGGCATCTAGATGTTAACAGTGGCGATGCAACCAGATTTTGAGTCTACCCTCTTTAGCACATAGAGGAAACCACTCTAGGATAGATTAGATTCCTTAGTCTCAAATTTTTTATGTATTGACCTTCAGATCAGAGGGACAATAGTGCTATCAACAGTCTATACAAGTAGGCTGCCAATGTTTGCATGGGTTTCTAAGAGGGAGAAGGCATTATTCCCTTCAGAAAATGAGTGATTTCCTTTTTTTATCTCAAATGCATCCTCTGCAGTGAGAACTAGCCTGACATACATGTACTGGTGTGAAAATAATGCCAACGAGAGCATGTAGTCCAGCTCCCCAATGAAGTTTGATGTCATATGAAAATGCATTGAGAAAGGCTAAAGCTAAAATTCCAAATCTCTTATTATGGCTCTTTCCATATCTAACATTTTATGATATATGTCTCCTAGAAGAAGATATGACTCTTTTGTCTTTGAAGTACGATAAACATACGCTTTCTAATGATCCTTTTCACCTAGATAAGCAAACTCTGTGTCTTTATTACTTTCCAATTCATTATCGTCGAGCTTGACTCCAGAAAGGCACAATTCATAACCAATTTAGAGTATATACACAATGGTCCCATGTTTGGGATTATTAGCTTGGCATGGGAGGCATTTTATCTCAAGTGTTGAAATCTCCTCATGCAAGCCCTGATATATTTCCTTCAATTCATCCAACTCTAGACAAATCCCAAATGAAATCATCTTTCCATATGTGTTTCTATTGTTTTCATTAAAGTCAAAGACTCCATTTATCAGTTCAAACTTCATAGATATGGACAAGCTCAATTGTAATGCATGTAAAATCATGTCTTACAATATTGAAATTGAACATTCCTGCATGCTCATGTTGTCTTTCTGAAATCCCAATTTCAAAAAAAATCCCTGTATGTGAAATGGAACTCATACTCTTTGACATTGTTTTCCAATCATCTAATGTTGATAGATAACCTAGACACTGAAATCTCGAGTAGATGTGGAATATCTTTTACAAATTTCAAAGTGTTGTGCAGGGTTGACATCATTTCGTCACAATGATGGAGTAGTGGTATATTGTTGAGACTACCATTAAAAATGTTGATGTATAATATAGGCCTTAAGAATAAAGTACTTAAAAGACATCAGCCCATGACAATAGCACAGTTGTTAAACATTCCAAATAAAAAAAAAATCTTACCTTTGCTTTGTCAATGCCCATGCTGCTTGGATGCTTATCAATTTGAAAATTTTGCAAGGCATCATAACCTGTATCATCAATTTTCAAAAATTTGTTTAATGAGATCTATGAAACCCTTTCAAATTTTATTGGTGTGGTGTCATATTCTTTCGTTTCAATAGTGTTGACAAGCATCTCTTGTTGTAACAGAGCAAGAAGGTCCCCAACATCATGAACTTGCACATCACTTTCAGTGTTCATCATGAAACTGAGTTGTTCATGAGCACATGCACAAACCACCAAATACACTTGTTCATTCAAAAATTCCAAACACTTGTTCAAAATTTGAGAATGCTTCAACCTATTGTTTCAGACCTTTGAACATAACAAACTATGAGCCAACTAATACTCAAGACTCCAAACAATTATTTAAAAGGTAGATATTAGATCACTATGATTAGGAATATCAGAGTTATCATTTCCAAAAATGTTGGAGTGCATAAAAGATTCAGGTGCAATAAATAAAAAGATATCATTGTTTATGCGATCATCCAGATAAAACTTGAGAACATGTTCCAATATTGATAAGACTAAAGTGACTTCACATATAAGCATTGTTGGGTCTCAGTTTTGTCTTATTTTTATTTATTTCTCTCATGCTTTCGATTGGATAAATGAGTATTTTTGAAGAGTATTTGTTACTTCTTTGCTTTAACATGATTAAAATAGCATTAATGAGAGTTTAATTAAGGTTTGTATGTTGCAAGATTAAAAACAGTTTGATTATACTTTGGAACGTGCCTGCACCACTGTATTTATGTGTCTGCACCATTACATTTACCTGCTTGCACCACTTTATGGCTTCCTACACTATGCTGAACTCAAACCTGGTCTTATGTCTATTCATGAAGGCAGTGATGTCACTAAGTATTTTACTCGTAGTGGATTTTCACTTGCTCATGCAAACTCTTACACTGATATCATCATTTTTGAAGTTGTACCTATACTCAAACCCTCTAGTACGTGCGGCTCGAATTATGGAAAATGTTATTGCCAATCCTATGATAATATTTCTTCTATCTCTGCACATTATGGATTGCTGCAGAAAAGGGACTATTTTCACTGGTTATAAACCTCCAAGTACCCGGCTTGACACACTATAACATGGTGATATATTTCATATCGAAGCAGTTGCTGTCGGGGTCACTATTAAAACTTTTTGTAGATAGAGATGATGAATTTAGGAATAGCAAGCTAAAGCTTATTCCATCTGTTCCAAAGGGTTCCTGGATTGTGGGGCAGAGTGTTGGGAGTACACCTTTTATTTTGGGCAAGGCAGTTGATTGTAATTATTACCATCGGAAAAAGTACCTAGAGGTAGATGTTGATATAGGTTCTTCAACTGTCGCTAATGGAGCATTGGGCTTAGTGAGTTGTGCCAATATTGGATGGTATGGGGCATCCAGATGTTGAAGTTGTGGTGCAAGAAAGAAAAGTTAGGGAAATCCTTATGGATAAATCATATTTAGAGTCGATGCATAAAAGGAATGATGAAACAAGACAATGGAATATAGCAACATTAAAAGCAGCTGAAGCGGACTCGGAAGCCACACTTTTAACTGTGCAAACAAAGAACTCTGGCCTCGGGCAAAGGCTTAGTGAAGCACAATTTTTATCTAGGATTGAAGTCGGTAATCATTGGCCTGAAGATAAATTTTGCCCTTCCGATATCTTGTCTTGCTAGCCTTGTGCCCATCACAGCCGACATAACATGCATCTCCCGCATTAGGCCGCTATCTAGCTAATGTGCCTATGGTTCCTCCTAAATTCGCTTCACCAAAGCTACCACAGAGAAACGAAGTTATTCCCCGAACCATTTCTAACATCAAACTACCTGAAAGTTTAGATTAGCTTAGTTAGTCAATTAATTAGATAGACAGGAATTAGGAAACCGATCTAGAGGCAGTGTGCATGGAAGGAAGCACATAAGGGAGGAGAAGTTGTCTCGATGTAGCAGCACTCGGATTCTAGTTGTGGATCGCTTCTCCTACTTGTTGGAGTTAAGTCCATGTCTTCTTGATGGAAATATTGTTTTTCAGGAGTTAATTGAAGTGATTTTTATCCATGAACTGTCTATTTATTTTCTGCATCTAATGGTGTTAATTTCTGTGTGAACCAGGCACTCAAAGAGGGCATGAGCAAGCTGGGTTGGTCGCCAGACCAACTCGACACTACTCTCATCTTTTAAACTAAATAGCATTTCAATTCTTATTTGTTGTGCAAATTTCATTTGTTTATTTACGGTTCTTTTCCTTCTTCAAGTTAATGTTATTTAATTTGATGCAATGTTTTCCTTTCATCTCTAAACTTCATTGATTTTCTGCATTAAGAAATTATTCCTGTACTTGATATTTGTGCTTACACTTGGGATATTTCTCCATTTGTTCTTATTTACAAGATCCGCTTATGTGTTGATGAGCTGTCATTGATCTATATTCTAGAACATGAAAACGATGTGAGTGATTATGGTTTTGAGGTACTGACATATTCATTTAAAACCATATATTACTTGTATGTCGCGGAGCCAATATTAATGAAAGAAAATTGTGTCATGTTGAAAACAATAATATTTACTTTCCACTAAACTTCTTGACAATTCTCCAAGATTTATTTTAAGGGATAAGGAAGGAGAGATTCATATTAATTTAATTTCCTTCACAAGTTTATTTACATAGTCAATTTCCTTGACTAGATTAGTGCATGCATAATGGTTTCGAATTGCTTTTGAATTTATTCCAGCATTTATAGTCTTTTTGTTATTGTTCCAGCATGCTTGACTTCCAGTTCTGATTTCACTTCTGGTTGCTCGTACTTAGAATTTCCTTTTGCATTGTTAATTGCCTTTTATTTCCCACACGATTTAATTATTTGGATTGGTGTTTTCTCAAATTGTCTTTTAGTGTAGGATTTCATTTATTGATAAGATTAATACGCAAGATAGACTAGGATTTATTTTGCAAGTTGCCAGGGGCTTTCTCTGGCATTTCCAGTGGTGCGTCTCGAAGTTCATGAAATTTTTCTGATTTACAAATTAAACGTTGGTACATTTATAGACCCTATACTGCACCCAACATTTTGGTGTTGTTGCTGGGGAGGCGCTCAGGGGATTGACCTTGGTGATCTGTCGCATTTGGTTTTTTTCCTTCACCTAGTTTCTCTTGCAATTTTATGTTCTTTGAATTTATTTATTTTCTGCACTGTTGCTTTAAGGTTTCTCATTTTATTTAATGTTGTAAGAACCCCCCACCCACCCTACACATATATATACACCATTCATGTGCTAACAAATGTACCAATTGGCTTGTTAAAAACAGGAAAATGGCATTTTGAGGAATCATTCAAATGAGGAATTTTTATGCTTCTACGGAGACATAAATTCATCCAATGAAGAATTCACAATTGAACATTTTAATATTTTTATTAAACATAAAAATGATATTATTAAATCTTTGATTTCAAAATTGGATGATTTGCAGGAAGAGTGGGAGCAGGATGAAAACCCACCGCTTATCTTTTGCACCAACTATAGAAAGAAACACCTCCTTGGAAAGTGTCCACTTAGTAGCTTGAAAATTTGCAAAATTTGTGAAGAGGATCATCCAATAGAATGTTTCCCATCACTACCAAGATTACTGCAGGTACTTAGGAAATCAAGTAAGGAATCAAACCGACTACCAGGTATAACTCAAGACCCATCACCATTTGATACTTTGAATAATGTTTATTATCTTGAGTAGGTTCCCCAACATGTTTATAATCCTGCAGTATCATGGCAAACTTTTAATCATCCTCCAATCAAATATCCTACTTCATGGTCGTAGTGGCCCTCTCCTTGGCCCTCATCCTCAAGCCAGATATCACCATGGCCTCAAGAATTGTTTGGATGCTTATCTCTAGGGAAATCTCCCATGGAAATTAAATCATATGAGCACCAACAACAACCACATTTTCTTTCCAATGCACCATTAAGTTATCCCCCTCCATGGTCTCAGCCGCATGTGCAACCTTACCCTACTCCTTATCCTTACCCATACCCTAGCTCTCATTCAAGCCCTAATCCGTACCCTGACCCTAGTCCATATCCTCATCCATACCCTAACCCTAGCCCATACCCTAGACCTAACCCTAGTCCAAACCCTAATCCCAATCCAAACCCAAGCCTTAGTCCAAGCATTAACCAAAACCCTAGCCCAAACCATATCATAAACCCTAATCTAAACCATGAGGTTGCATAGCAGTTGGAACCACCTATTCTTCCGTTTGATTCCCATGTTCAACGGAATACTACATCTTCCATGTTTAGAAAGGGAATGAATTTGGAAACTTCCCCCATTACCGTAGAATATTCACCCCGGGAAGTTATCATTCAAAAACCACCAGAGGAGCAATATTTCATTGGAACTTGTTCTGAAAATGTTGTTGAAACTCGAAACCCTAGAATCTATTTTAACCATTCTTGTCAATTTGAAAATCAAATATTTGAGCCTGAATTTTAGGGATTTATCTTTTGTCTTTCACCAGATTCTTTGTGCCTTTAGGAAAATGACTATCAAACTATGGAAGACTTGCATCAGTTGGAGAGTCATACATATGTGGATTCCATTGAATCCTAGTTTCGAGCAGTAATCCAGCCACCTTGTTTCATCATCATTTAGAAACTCTTGGTACCATGTCAATTGAAGCAATTGGTTTCTCATGCTTTGGTATGTCGCGAAGTCTATTCTTTAAAACTAAGTGTGAGTATAATCAACATTTTTTTACGCACATGGCTTCATTGGAAGTATGCCTTCACTTAAAGGTGATATTTCTTTCTTTAAAAATAGGGTAGGATAATATGAGAATAATGAATAAAGATGTTTAACAACACTCTTGAACTTGTGATTCCCTAAAATAACAACTCTTTGAAATTTCTATTATCAATAACTCTCATTGTAAGACTTGTCAGAAGAAATTTACACTTAATACCTCATATTTTAAAGTGACTTTGATTATGGATTAACATGTCAGTCAAGGATATTGTTTTAAGTTACATGTAATACTTTTTCCTATTCTAACAAACTATCATCTAGAAAACATTTTCAAATTCTTCTTCGAAGGGACCAGTGAAAAACCTCCTATGGTGGACCACGCCTACAAAACTCTAATAAGGTTTGATAAAGAACCCTGACATGATCAACTCAAGGAATATTTTTGGTCATTATCCAAGATGTTTTTAAAATAAGTTCTTAGGATAACACGACAAACCAATAAAGAATAGTAATTAAAAACTTTTCACGCCATCCTGCACTCTTAAAGAGTAGATTTGCTTCCCCACCTATTAAGTAACCCATCTGAGGTTAATCATAATCAGATATTTTTTTCTTAAAAAAAAAACATAAACAAATTAATTGAAGGATAGGAGGTCTCATTGTGAATTGACCTACTATGATCATGGGTCCTAAGGAGAATGGCATTATCGCACTGGTCATCAAGCTAGGGTAATGGCTTTCAGTTGAAAAATTGGAAGACGAGAGGTCTTATCATGAGCCAACTTGTTCATTCTTGTTAGTTCGCATGAATAACACTGTTGATAGGTGGTGACCAAGCCAGGACATCGACGTTCAATTTACTTCTAAAAAGAGAAAAAGTAAAATGGTCTTAAATAACTCTGAATCTATATCTAATAGGTGGGACACAAGCATTTCATGAGGCTAAAAGGTATCCCTATTGAGGCTATAGACACCTACTGGCAGTAGGGCCATGCTTGTGGTATTAAATTTAACTCTACACTATAATTTATTTGGTTGTTTTTGCTTTCCCTGAACTCATTATCAATCGCTTTGAAAATGGCTTTAAAATCCTTGTGTTGTTATACCTTGGAGTTCTATCTTTTTGGAATGATTTTTATGAATGTGGGACCCTTAGTGCTGGTAATTCACTGTGCCCAGAGAAGAGGAGCTTTGAATATACATGGATAATGGTAAAATGGTCACTATGGGAAGGTATTACTATGTCTATTTTTAACACCATGCTTTTAAATCATGTCACTCACATTTACAATGAGGATTTTAAAGTGTAACTTCTGATCAAGGATGCCTACGAGATATTCTTTTGGAAATTTTAGAAGTTAGCTATTTTATTCAAGTAATAACACCATCCGTGCAATTTATTTTTTATGGCAGTTTTCATTTTAGGTTTTCTTGAAATCAGTTTAAGCAAATAAAGAGTCCAGCAAACACTCTATTTTAGAGCAATATTTATCTAGCGCAAGAAATGTGATCATGAAAAATTGAAGGAACATCATTTTGAATGCCTACAAATGTTTCTAATTTTGTTTTTTGCGAGGAAGTAACAGTACCAAATTTCCTTGCATGAGGACATGCAAGATGGTCAGCATGGGGGGATGTTGGGTCTCAGTTTTGTCTTATTTTTATTTATTTCTCTCATGCTTTCGATTGGATAAATGAGTATTTTCAAAGAGTATTTGTTACTTCTTTGTTTTAATAGGATTAAAATATCATTAATGAGAGTTTAATTAAGGTTTGTATGTTGCAGGATTAAAACTGGGTTGTTTATACTTTGGGACGTGACTGCACCACTACATTTACGTGCCTACACCATTGCATTTACCTGCCTGCACCATTTTATGGCTTCCTACACTATGCTGAACTCAAACCTGGTCTTATGTCTATTCATGAAGGCAGTGATGTGACTAAGTATTTTACTGGCAACGGATTTGCACTTGTCCATGCAAACTCTTACACTGATGTCATCATGTTTGAAGTTGTACCTGTACTTAAACCCTCCAGTTCATGGGGCTCGAATTGTGGCAAATGTTATTGGAAATCCTATGATAATATTTCTACTATCTCTGCACATTATGGATTGTTGCAGAAAAGGGACTATTTTCACTGGTTATAAACCTCCAAGTACCCGGCTCGACACACTATAGCATGGTCATATATTTCATATCGAAGCAGTTGTTTCTGGGGTCGCTATTGCAGTGTTTTGTAGATAGCAATGATGAATTTAGGAATAGCAGGCTGAAGCTTATTCCATCTATTCCAAAGGGTTCCTGGGTTGTCAGGCAGAGTGTTGCGAGTACGCCTTTTATTTTGGGCAAGGTAGTTGATTGTAATTATTACCATGGGCAAAAGTACCTAGAGGTAGATGATGATATAGGTTCTTCAACTGTCGCTAATGGAATGTTGGGTTTAGTGAGTTGTGCCAATATTGGATGGTATCAAGTGTCCAAACGCTGAATTTGTGGTGAAAGCATGCAAAGTTAGATAAATCCTTATGGACAAATCAAATTTAGAGTCGCTGCATCAAAGGAATGATGAAATAATACAACGGAATATAGCAACATTAAAAGCAGAGAAAGAGGAATCGGAGCCACACTTTTAACTATGAAAACAGAGAACTCTTGCCTTGAGCAGAGGATTTGTGAAGCACAACGTTTATCTAGGATTGAAGTTGGAAATCATTGGCCTGAAGATAAATTTGCCCCTTTCGATATCTTGTCTTGTCAGCCTTGTGCCCATCACGGCCCACAGAATATGCATCTCCTGCATCAAGTTGTTATCCAGCTAATGTGCCTATGGTTCCTCCTGAATTCGCTTCACCGAAACTACCACAGAGAGACCAAGCTATTCTATGAACCATGTCTAACAGAAGATTACTTGAAAGTTTATAATAGAATGGAAACCACTTCAACGCTAGAGTCAACACAATGCCATGTCCACATCTACTCCAAGTGGTTATGAGACAACATTACGCCCATCCTACGTGGAGTCCAGCAACATCACCGTTCCAGGAAAAGATCAACGATTCACCAGAATTGTCCTTGTTTCGACATTCAGTTGCAAACCAACTTTATTCATGTCAAGTTGTTGAGATCTGCTTCCTATATTCTAATTGGTGAATTAAAAAGGCCCAATTTGTAATTCAATGCTATATAAGAGATTGGCAGGAGCAAGAATGATTAACTTAGTCAGTCAATTAATTAGATAGACAAGAATTAGGAAACCGATCCAGAGGCAGTGCACACGGAAGGAAGCACAGAAGGGAGGAGAAGTTGTCCCGATGTAGCAGCACACAGATTCTAGTTGTGGATCACTTCTCCTACTTGCTGGAGTTAAGCCGATGTCTGCTTGATGTAAATATTATTTTTCAGGAGTTAATTGAAGTGATTTTTATCCATGAACTGTCTATTTATTTTCTGCATCTAATGGTGTTAATTTCTATGTGAACCAGGTACTCAAAGAGGGTGTGAGCTAGCTGGGTTGGCTGCTAGACTAGCTCGACACTGCTGTCATATTTTAAACTAATTAGGATTTCAATTCTTATTTGCTGTGAAAATTTTATTTGTTTATTTATGGTTCTTTTCCTTCTTCAAGTTAATGTTATTTAATTTGATGCAACATTTTCCTTTCAGCTCTAAACTTCAATTATTTTCTGCATTAAGAATATATTCCTGTACTTGAGATTTGTGCTTATGCTTGGGATATTTCTCCATTTGTTCTTATTTACAAGATCCACTTATGCGTTGATGCGCTGTCATTGATCTATATTCAAGAACATGAAAATGATGTGAGTGGTTATGGTTTTGAGGTACTAACATATTCATTTAAAACCATATATTACTTGTATGTCGCAGAGCCAATATTAATGAATGCAAATTCCATCATGTTGAAAACAATGATATTTACTTTCCATTAAACTTCTGAACAGTTCTCCAAGATTTATTTTCAGGGACAAGGAAGCTGAGATTCATTTTAATTTAATTTCCTTCATAAGTTTATTTACACAGTAAATTTCCCTGATTAAATTAGTGCAGGTAGAATTAGTGCAAGTAGAATGGTTTTGAATTGCTTTTGAATTTATTCCAGCATTTACAATCTTTTTTTTATTGTTCCAGCATGCTTGATTTCTAGTTCTGATTTCCCTTCTGGTTGCTCATACTTAGAATTTCCTTTTGCATTGTTAATTTCCTTTTATTTCCCGCACAATTTAATTGTTTGGATTTTTGTTTTCTCGAATTCCTTTTTAGTGTAGGATTTCATTTATTAATAAGTTTAATACGAAAGATAGACTAGCATTTATTTTGCAGGTTGCCAGGGGATTTCTCTCGCATTTCCAGTGATGCGTCTCAAAGTTCATAAACTTTCGAAATTGACAAATTAAATGTTGGTACATTTATAGACCCTATACTGCACCCAACAAGCATCTACAAGAGCTCCAGACAAAATTTGTAGGAAAGCATCTCTTTTTCATAAAATTCTTGTTTTGAGAACAACTTGGAGTTTACATTTGTATGGATGTCTTGAGATAGTTTTCAATTTATAATGTAGATGCAGGAGATGGAGGATGGTAATGATTTTTCATGGTATTGGTCACACAAAATCAGTATTGCAAGGCCCCAAAGAAAACTAAAATCTTGTATTCCCAATTGAACCATGATGCAACTAGACGTGTTGGTATCTAGTGAATTCATTTCTTTGGTATTTTGGGTGTAAGGGTTTCCATGCCCAAACTAAGTTGGGGCTGCATCCAAAGCGCTAGATTGAAGAATAATTGGTTTGAATTCATGTAAATATGGTAGAACAACTTATCCAATGGTTATTGATTGAGTTCCATCGAGAAATAGCTTGTACTCCTTTGAGAGAACACATGTATGTAGAAGTGTATGATTTTGGTGAACTCCAATCCAACATTGTTCAAGGAGTGTTGGGTCATTTGACAAAAATGGTACAAGTACATGTCATTCTATAATGTCAAGCCTACTCTTCATGCAACAATATGCATATGCCTTGAAAAATGTGTGAGCTTCAAGAAGTTTGATTTTCACCTTACATCCAATCCTTTTTACAAATGAAGGCTAATAGAGGCCTTCAGATGTTAATAGTGGTGATGCAACAAATATTTGGGTTTTCCCTCTTTATCACACAAAGCAAACCGGTCCAGGATGGATTATATTCCTTAGTCTCTAATTTTTTATGTATTGACCTTTTGATCACAGGGTAATAGTGCCATCAACATTCTGTACAGTCAAGTTTTCAATGCTTGCAGAGGTTTCTGAGAGCGAGGAGTTATCATTCCCTACAGAGAATGAGTGCTTTCCTTTTTTTATCTCAAGTACATCCTCTGCAGTGAGCACTAGCCTTACATACAAGTACATATGCGAAGCTAATGCCAACAAGAGCATGCATTCTACCTCCCCAACAAACTTTGATTTCATATGCAAATGCATTGAGAAAGGCTAAAGCTGCAATTCCAAATCTCTTATTATGGCTCTTTCCATATCATAACATTTTATGATAGATATCTCCTAGAATAAGATGCAACTCTTTTGTCTTTGAAGTCTTTTGTCTTTTAGGTACGATAAACGTATGCTTCCTGATGATCCTTTTCACGTGTAAGAGAAAACTCTATGTCTTTAAGATTTTCCAATTCACTATCGCTGAGTTTTATTCTAAAAAGGCACAATTGATAACAAATTTGATGTATATACACAGTGGACCCATGTTTGGGATTATTAGCTTGGCATGGGAGGCATTTTAGCTCAAGTGTTGAAATATCCTCAAGCAAGCCCTCGTATATTTCCTTCAATTCATCCAAATCTAGAGAAATGTCAAATGCAATCAATATTCCATATTTGTTTCTATTGCTTTGATTAAAGTCAAAGACTCGATTTACCAGTTCAAACTTCATAGATATGGAAAAGCTCAATTTTAATGCATGTAAAAGCATATCTTACAGTATTCAAATTGAACATTCCTTCATGCTCATGCTGTCTTTCTGAAATCCCAATTTCAAAAATTTTCCTTGTATCTAAAATGGAACTCATACTCTTTGACATTTTTGTCCAATCATCCGATGTTGACAGATAACCTAGACACCGAAATCTTGAGTAGACATGAAATACTTTTCACAGATTTCAAAGTGTTGTACAGGACTGACATCATTTCGTCACAATGATGGAGCAGTGGTATAGTGTTGAAACGACCATTCAAAATGTTGAGATCTAATATAGGCCTTAAGAATCAAGGCCTTAGAAGACATCAACCCATGACAATGAAACACTTGTTAAACATAGCAAATAAAAAAAATCCTTCCTTGGCATTGCCAACACCCATGCTGCTTGGATACTTATCAACTTGAAAAATTTGCAAGTAATCATAACCTGTAGCATCAATTTTCAAAAAATTGTTCAGTGAGATATCTGAAAACCTGTCATTTTTTATTGGTGAGGAGTCATATTCCTTCATTTCAATAGTGTTGACAAGCATCTCTTGTTGTATCATAGAAAGAAGGTCCTCAACAACACAAACTTGCACATCTCTTTTAGTGTTCATCATGGAATTGAGTTGTTCATGAGCACATGCACAAACCACCAAATGCTCTTGTTCATTTAAAAATTCCAAACACTTGTTCAAAAGCTTAGCATGATTCAACCTATTGTTTGGGACCTTTGAAAGTAACAACTTGTGAGCCAGCCAATACTCAAGGCTTCCAACAATTCTTTAAAAGGTAGCTATTAGATCACCATGATTAGGAATATTAGAGTTATCATTTCCAAAAATGTTGCAGTACATACAAAGTTCAAGTGCAATAAATAAAAGGATTTCATTGTTTATGCGATCATCCAAATAAAACTTGAGAACCTGTTCCAAGATTGATAAGGCTAAAGTGATTGCCCATATAAGCATCTGCAAGAGCTCTAGACAAAATTTGCAGGAAATCATCTCTTTGTCATAAAATTCTTATTTTGAGCGCAACCTGGAATGTACATTTGTATGGATGTCATGAGCTAGTTTTCCATTTATAACGTAGATGTAGGATTTGGATGATGGTAATGATTTCGCATGGTATTACTCACACAAAATCAATATTGCAAGGCCCCAAAGAAAACTAAAATATTGTATTCCCAATTAAACCACGATCCAACTAGACATGTTAGTATCCAATGAATTCATTTCTTTGGTATTTTTGGTGTAAGGGTTTCCATGCCCAAACTTCATTGGGGCTACATGCAAAACACTAGATTGAAGAATAATTGGTCTAACTTCATGTAGATATGATAACACAACTGATCCAGTGGCTATTGATTGAGTGCCATCCAAAAATATCTTGTACTCCTTTGAGAATACAGACGTATGTAGAAGTGTATGATTTTGGAGAAGCCAAATCCAATATTGTTCAAGGAGGGTTGGGTCATTTGAAAAAAATGGTACAAATCCCTCATATTCTGTAATGTAAGACTTTCTCTTCATGCAACAATATGCATATGCCTTGACAACTGCATGAGCTACAAGAAGTCTTATATTCACCTTACATCCAATCTGGTTTATAAATGAAGTGTAATACAAGCCTCCAGATGTTAACAGTGGTGATGCAACCAAAGTTTGTGTATGCCCTCTTTAGCACACAGAGGAAACCAACTGCCCATCGACATCATGTACCTCTTGAACATTCACTAGGTCTACACAGTTAAACTTGTAAGATGCAACTGGTATTGGAAAACATTCATGATAGAAAAACACCTCATTTGACTTTAAACCAGTAGAATTATACCTATCAGTGACAGAAAGCCCCATCAGGTTCTTTTCATTTTATACCCAGAATATGTTAGAATAGGGTTGTAAAGTACACTTCTTGTACGTGTTGCCAAGTTCGAAGGCTTGAGTGTACCATCAATTGAAGCTGAGACAAAGTTGGTTGAGTTAAGAGACGATATTATCCACATTTTTCCTATGATGTGCCAAAATGCACCATGGTGTTTTTATCTTTAGAAGATTGCCACAATATATTTTATAATCTGTAGATCTAGATGGAAGTAGCCAGTGCAGAGCCTGGTGGAAACTGAAGAACACTTTATTCATGATTAATATTTTGAAGTTTCACATAGCCATCACCCATTTGCATAGTGCTCATTTCTAATAAGCTAGTGCAATTTGTTAGACTTTCAGACATTTTTTATGTTGGTTCCAGAGTTTATTCCATTATTTTGATACCATATACTACAATATCATTTTACTTCTTGCATTTTTTGGAAACCATGAGCCACTTAACTTGCAGGATTGGGAAAATTTGTAGTGTTTGTGTATAATTATCCACCTCTTATGGATTATGGGATTGTAGCTTCTTTTCCTCCAAAATGTCTATAAAATGGCCCACCTCTGTAGTTGATCAATCCTCAAGGAGACTACAACCTCACATTTTATGCGTATATTGTCCCTTGCCTTGATAATAAACTATAATTGTGATGTTAGATAACTGAGTAGAAGGATTTTGGTCAGCAAACAATGAAACTAATTCGTTCATTGTTGAAAGTGCTATGCATTTTTTGTAATTCTCTATCCTATACTTTTCTTCAACAAGCAAAATTCCTCCAAATATGTCCTTGATATCTCGATCTTGGACTTCACCTTCAAATATAGGTGTTGCATCTTTTGTAGGATTTAACATCTTTCCCATACCTTTATTTACCTTTTGTCACAATCTAAATGGATTTTTCAAAGATTCAATTGCATCTAGATCCTCTACGGAATCAACTGCTTCCATGTCTTCATCTGTATCTATCTTATCAACTAAATGTACTAAGACATCAGTCCTGCTTGTATCAACTTCAAGTTTGTCATTACTTCTTCCCTTCTTGGCAACCCTTGATGATACCCAGGTTTCCAAGAGTTTGGTTACCTTTATGAAGGCTTTGCTATAGTCTTCAATTTTTTTATTTGGAAACTTTTTTTCTTCCTAGTTACCTTAGACATTTTAATTCTAGTTCCAAAATTCCTTTTCAATGTGTTCTAGTTCCATAGTTGGCAAGGAGCATGCTCTGACGCCATTGTGATGTACCAATTCTAAATTATGCAATGTTTTCCTTCCTAAACAAAATTTCTTTGAGAAATGATTACAAACAATTAGAGTGAAATAATTTCATCAAACACGTCGCATGCACAGTAAGGGAAATACTACAACAAGAGGAAATTGGATGCAATCATTAATTTTATTGGTTAATTTAGAATGCTATTACAATATAGGAAGATCAAGGAAACTAGAGCTTCACTTGGTGACAACTTTTGACCAATCTCGGCCCACTGGTATAAACTGGTATAAACTCAGAAAGAAGGTACAAAATGTTAGTCTCCTTCAGAAATTCCGAACCCTTTAATGATGTTTCTTAGCACAAAGAATTTGGCCTCAAATTTCTGCAGGAAACATACGTATTATCTTAGCTTCAGAATATGATGATTGATATCCAATCTATCCTCCTGAAAACAATGATATATGGTGCCAAATCTAAGAACAATAAACCCAAAAATATCATCCCTCCCTCGGGAATATATTATTAGTATATTAGTCTTCTATTGAACCCCATTACCAATACATACTTCTAATAAAAAAACCCTATTTTTATTGAATACCTTTTCTAGGACCCCAAATCGTGTAAATGCCCCCATATAACTGCAACATATTGACTCTATTTTTTAGAATTATAAAACGCCTTCATGAATGAATGTTATGAGATTGTGGTCAAAAAGGTGAAGTACTTGTGCACACATATTGGATATGTTTGCTCTAAAAACCAGTTTCTGAACTTCAAGGAATCCACAGGAAATAAAAAAATACAAGGCTTGAGCCTTAGGTATAGGCTTTGATGATTCCTCAACCTCATGTGTCCTGGCAATAGGTGTTCTTGTTGATGCGATGGAAACCTTTGCCTCTTCCCTTATTAGCCCATATATTTTTGGAGAAATTTCTCATGACGTTCTTATGCATTAGATGATGAACCCCAAAATGATGAATGTAGATGGGTAGCAGCTAGAACCTTAATTCATATTTTAAATCTAGTAATGTTAGACATTACCTTGGTCAACAATTTTTGAATTACTTTTCCACTCCATGAATGACCGTGTCCAAAATATTCTTATGTCAAGCCTCAAAGTTGAAGGGGATACCAATGAATTTACATCTTTGACCCTGTTGAATTCAGGATCAGAGTTGATCAACTAACAAACTAGTGTCATCTCACAAACATTGTTTGGAACAGTTCGTTGTGTTTTAACACATTGAATTCATGATCCTGAAGCTAGGTAGGTTTGAAGGCATTCCATCATATTTTCCACTCATTCATGTTCCTCCAGGATCTAAGGAATCATCTGCAAAATGTCCATTAATTTTCTACTTGGTTCCTTGTTTAGGGAGGGGAGTGCCTTTGATTAAACCTTGTCCACTCTATGTGATATATATCAAGTAGCCCAAGGATTCAACTGCGATAAATTATAGTGTTTGGGTTAATAGGATATCTTGTTAGATATATGTAACATGCCCTAATTCTATTTTTCTTTTGGTGTTACATAGAAAATGGAAAAAGGATTAATAATTTCTTCATTAACTCAAAAAATTCAACAATTTATCTTCTAACCCTGTTACCATGCAAGATTGTGGCAAATTATTCCAGGTTTCGAGGTTTATTGTTCAGGAAAGATTTTCCATGTTTGTTATGAAAGCTAGATTCTAAGCCAAGAGAAATCTAGAAGACATAAAACAATATATAACTTATAAGGTGCTAAATTATATTGAATGAAAAATTTATAAAGACCATCCAAGTAACGTGTAGGAGGTAGACAAAAAATGGAGCCAATCATCACAATAACCCATTTTTTTCTTTATATCAAAACTTTCTTTTGAGGCTAGGTTATTCTTTCATGATGTAATCTTAATTACTTAGTTGAGTGATGAGAGTCCCCTAGAAAATTTTAAGGATGGAAGTTTATCTTAAAGTTTAGCAACCTTGGCAAATCTTACTAGTCCCTAATTTCCAAATTTTAAAATGTTTGATGATAATTTTGCAAAAATGTTTAGATTTCTAATTATTCTCTATTAGATAATGTATAATATTGGTGATTTTAAAGGTAAAGTAATTTTGTACTAGAAAATTTGGGCTAATTCATTTTTAGAAAAATGGAAATTGGTGAATCATGTTTTTGGAAAAAGCATGGAATATTAGCCCACCCATGAATATTAGCCCCTAAAATTTTCCCTTGATGAAACTTAGGCCTAGTTGATTTGATCCAATATTTATACATATGTAATTTTATTACAATGAGGTGGGAGAAATATTATCACTCTCCTAAATAATAAAATATTTCTATCGACCAATTTTATACTCTTGTATATACCTAATATAATATAGAGTGTATAGTTTGATTTTCTCTTGCACTTTCCTTCTTGTTCGATTGTTCTCATTGCTATTTCAATTCATGCACATATCAATAAGGTTTATTTTCTTGTTTATATTGTAGTATGAGTTTTATTTTGGGTTGAGGTATTATTTTTCTTTCTTCTGATAAAGTGTATTCCTATTTATTCAGTTTAACTCTCCTGCACTCAATTCTTTCAATGAGTGGGTATTGGCTATAGGATTCACAGACAAAACTTGACACTTTTTAATTTGTGTAAAAGATAACCAATTCTTTGCATACCTTTCCTTGTCACAAGTATGTGATTTGTCTGGTGCTAATTAATTTTCTTGTTTATGGAAGTATCATCCTGAATTTCTATGATGTATTTGGAAACTTGAAATGTTATATCTCTTTATGTGGAGGTACTTCGACATTGGAATGCAAATGAATTTGTTAAAATAGAATATAAGGAACTAAATATCCATTTATTCTTCTTAAAATTCATTGTAAAGAAGAGAGTTTTCCTCTTAGTATTTTTACCATTTTATTTGGTGGAACACATGGTAGAGAATGATGCATTGCTCATTTTCTCATTATGTTTGGAATTTATACCGATTGACTGAGTATTTTGTGTAGCTTCATTTTTGTTTGTTTTATACCTATAACTTCATTTCTATTTTATGTAGTTACCAATAGAAATTATGTTTCATTATACTAATAGAAATTAAGCTTCTTTGTGTAGCTTCATTGTTTGTTTTATACCATTAGCTTCATTTTTGTTTTATATGAATACTTAGTTTTGTGTAGTGTCATTTTTGTACAAGTTGATCATAAGAAAGTACTAATTCCTATGGTTTATGGAAAATATGGATGAGCATTAGGATTTGGATATATTGGAGCTATTATTTTTTTGAAACGAATATTTTTTAGGATGTAAATGAATATGAAAGAAGAAAATCAAGTGGGTACATTTGGTTAGATACATTGGAAGGTGGTATAAATGACATAGTTTTAGAAACAATTCCAAAATGCCATTTGTTTGGCATAGATGACATTTTTGGTAGGCATGTGGAGATAACATGCCAAAACGATACTATGGAGTACGACTAGTTAATTATGGACTTATTTTTATTTTTTGTGGACTCGCAAAGTAGAGGCAAGGCCAAAATGCAACAAATCAATCATTATGTTAGTAGGAGGTTTACTTCCTCTGGACCCTAAGGATAATGGAATATTGGTGCATGTTATCCACCCACATGTATGGGTAACCATAGGAGAATTTTTTTCTTCTATGATGCAATTTTTTAGCTAGTTGTCATACATTATTTACTATATGTTGTCTTTCTCTTTCCATTTACATTCACAAGATATCTACAACTTGATCATTTTATATTGTAACTTAGCTGACATGATTGTTATTAATTTCCCAGGGTGTTCTTTCTCTATGGTGACATTTTATTTGTTTTGTTTATATAGGTCATCTGGCCACTATCGGCAACTCAAGAAAACTTGTTCGAGATTTTTGCTTTTCTGGGGAAAAATGGCATTGACATAGCTGATGTTGAGGTATATGTCGTATAAATATTTTGTATTCTACTTTAGTTTATATTCTAGTGTTCATCGTATTTCATTTCTTACACTCTGCATGATAAATTCTTCCATTTCAGAAGAGGAACTTAGTATTGATGGTCAAAAGAAGGAATTGAAGAAAGAGGAAAACAATAATATTGGAGTGAAAAATGCAAAGAGAGAGAGAAAGAGAAGAGATCTGGTTTAGTGATACCCTTAAGGACAATATCTCGCACAAGGCATACACATAGAGACTGATGATCAAGTCTTCAGAGTTGGTGAATTCACCTACAATGCCTTGACAACATAGCGATGATGTTTTGAAGTGATGAAACAATATTTCATGTGTAAATTGTAGTCCAACCAATATTAAGTTGGAAAATCATATTGTAATACTTGACATTTCATATAATATAATTTATGTGGTTGAAATTATTTATAGTTGCACTTGATATTATTTAGTATTGTAATTAACATATGTAACTTTGTGTTTTCATATTAGATGAACATGCACATTGTATGAAAAAAAATTATTTAGTCACAAAATCATACTAATTAATTTATGTTAATTAATAATGAACACATAAAATTAATCTAAAACTACTAAATTAGTAGTTTATATTGATTAATTATGAACACAAATAAAATGAATATACAACTAAATTAGTCATTTATAATGATTATTAATGAAAGTAAATGAAATGAATATAAACTATTAAATTAGTCGTTTATATAATGAATATGAAATTACCAAAAAAAGATAAATGACTACTACAAATGATAAATTTATGATTACAAATGACGATTAAATTTTGCATATATACGACTATTAGTAGCTAATTTACAGTATCTTATAACACGACTAAAATTTAGTCATATTTCTTTGCTCATTAATTGGTTTCAAGTGATGAATAAAATTTGCATATATATGCCTATTAGTAGCTAATTCACAGTATCTTATAACACGACCAACATTTTGGTCATAGTTTTTTGGTCATTAATTAGTTTTTTAAGGTGATACATATAGTAATATATTTTGTTGTATATTTGGTCATTAATTGGGCAATTAATGACTAAATGAATGACCAAATTAATGACTAAATATACTACTAGACGATAAAATTGATATAACCAATTAATGACTAAGCTAAAAATGACTAAAAGTTGGTTGCGTTATAAGATACTGTAAATTATCTACTACTCCTCACCGACTAAAAAATGGTCGTTTATATGCAAAATTTAGTCATTTTTTTAGTAACTAATTAGCCATTTTGTACTAGTGCATGGAAATCAATGGAAACTATTGGGTATCAATGTCCCACAATGGCCCTTCTCCTTAATTCTTTACCAACATACTGTTGTTGGTTCCAATTCGTTTTTGTTGTTGCTCCTAATTCTTGTAGTCGGTTTCAACCACCCAAACCGAGAATTTCCCATTCTTCCTGTACCAAGCACATAATTGTCATTAGATTTAAAACACTAGTAGAAAGTGATGAAATTAGTGACTATGTGACTAAAAAAGTTAGTCACCACAATTATTTCCAGTGAATTACTACTAAATTTGAGCAATTTTATGTGACTGAACTAAAAATGACTAACTTAAACGACTAATTTAGTTTAGGGATAAAATATATGACTAGATAACAAGACTAAACTAAAAGCGACTATCTAAAATGAATAATTTAGTCCAGGGCTAAAATAGATGACAAGATAAGAAGTGACAAAATTAATAAGGATTAACATAAATGACTACTATAGTCCAAGAATAAAAAAATGACCAAATAATAAGTACAACAAGTATATGAATTAGTCATTTATGTTAGTAATTTTTAATTATGTCACTTTTGAAATGGAAAATTGCAATTTTGATACTGAAGTGTTTCATTTCGCTACAAGGGTCTCTGAATCTATATTCTACAGTGTTAAAATTTAGAGACAAAGGGGTCTTTGAATCCATTTACAGTGTTAAAATTCTAAATACCCTTTGCCTCTAAATTTTAACACCGCAAATGGATTAAGATATTATTAACATCAGTTTGACCTTCTTTTGCCGTTGGGGGAAGGCTCTCCTTCACTAGTTCGTCGAAGGAGGGCAAGGCCAATGACACTTGAGATGAAGGATAAAAAAATAAATAAACCGAAGAAATTCGTAACTTCTGAAAACCCTAAGAAAGTCATAATACATTGCATGTATTTCTCTGATCTCTAGGATGAAAAGGAAACCAAACTCAAGGCTAGACAACCCCAAGAAGAGTTTTTCATCCCCTCACAAATGACCTCGAGCCCTAGGCTAGCCAAAACTAGAGGACCTAAACTGTGCACAATTGGAGTAGTGGTTAGGGCCTCTGAATTGCTAGAATATTACTGTATCAAATCATTAACTTTGATTTCTAAAGACCTAGTAGGCTCGAAATCTCATGCATGGTGACTTTTCGATCTAACTTCCAAATGCGAATGGATAAAATCCTTGTGCTGACCCAAATTCGTTGAAAACCCCCTACTCCAATGCATAATCCACCAACGCCTCCTCCTTCACATGTGGTTATGATAGTAAGAAAGCAACATCTCATCTGAAAAAACATATTTGATGAGTAATTGTGTGTCTTCGAAGGATTTATTATGACAATGATCTTTTTACTTGAAAAATATATATGATGTGAATAAAAATCGCATAGTTATCATTTAATATTATTTTTGATTTTGACAAGGATATCAGAGCCTCACATTGTCCATAGCCCATTCACTCTTCATCAAAACAATGCCTCGCTCTAGTCAGAAACTCCACACCCCTTTCTGCGCCTGCAAGTTTTCCATGGACCTACAGGGTTTCTCCATAATTATTGAATTCATCTTCCATGGTGGAGATGTTGTGATGTCCTCTTTAACACACACACACACACACACACACACACACATATATATATAAACCATTCTATGGAGGAATCAAATCTTTCTTAAGGTGTAAACATGAAAAGTAAAATAACTTGTAAATTAAACTACCTTTATTTTCGAAAAATATTCAAACATTTATATCATTAGATAACTTTAAAAAAAATTAAATATTTGTTATATTTGAAAACTATTTTTTTACAATATAGTAAAAGTTTTCGGGGCTTTTCATTTGGAATATAATTTTCCCACTCATCAAGTTTTAAGACCTAATAATTCATTTTCTTGCTCATCAAATTTAAGATTTAATAGGATATGCCCAAAAAGGACTGGTGGGGTATGGACAAAGAATATTGGCTGAAATAACATTAGGTTAACATAAAAATAGAGGGTATGGCTAAGGAGGATAGGAAAGGAACAAGCTTATAACATCTGTTAAAAGCATGCATGAGCGGAGCCTTAGGAATCTAGATATTGCATAGGATAGTGCATTTTATAGTTGATAAAATTTAATTTGGGATCAGAAATGGGATCAGAGAAAGGCATGTTGACAATGTTTACGAAAATAAATTACTTTTGCGAATTGCCAGAGTAGTGGGAGTTTTCAGTGATACATAGCATTTGAAACACGAATATGAAGATTTGAAAACTATATGGAAGATACCATACTCAGAAGAAAAAAAATGAAGCAGAGGCTCTGCAAATGGAACAAATCATTCAGTTTCTTCATTCCTGAGATGTGGTGTCTTTTGCCAAATAGAGGGATACAATATATTATGAGAAAAGGCTCTTTTTGGTAAGTCATTCTTTGCCTACCTTACAATCCCACTGTAATGCGACAACATTCGATGAAGAATCCACAATTTATTCTTCCTGTGGATTGGCAGTGGTGTCGTAGTCCAGTTAGTAATGGATATGGACTGGCACAGACAAAAATGTCAACAGGAAGCCACATCTTAGTAATGGATATGGACTGGCACAGACCAAAATCTCAACAAGAAGCCACATCTGATGCAGAGATTATCAAAGCCAATTTATTCTTCCTATGGATTGGCATTGGTGTCGTAGTCCAGTTAGTAATATTATGAGAAAATCCTTTTTTGGGGAAGTCGTTGTTTTCCTCCCTCACAATCCTTTTATTGTCCAATTTCTTGAGAGGTAATGTAAGATCCTGTTGAGATATCTTCTTGTCAAATGTTTGATAGAAGTTCTATTGAAATATGCTTTGCAGAGGGGTGCGCTACTTGTCCCATGACTAATCAGGCGCTAATCAGTAAAGAGCTCAAACCAAATATCATACTCTGAAGATATATAGAAGAATGGAAGTATAGAAATACAATGGTCGCAATAGCTTCATTGAAACCTAATCTGGATTTTGATGAGGAACAAACTTTGTTGTATTCTCTTAATGAATTACTAAGGTTAACCAAGGAAAAAGAAAAGTGGCATTGATTCAAGAAGAACACAAGTTTTCTTTCGGGGATACTCAGCCTCTCATTTCAGGTAACAACCCAAATGGTGCACTGAAAACTTTATGATGGCCATTAAATCTATGAATATTGGTAGATTTTTGTAATATAACTCATGGTGACCTCTGTCAAAAACCTATGAATGTAATTTTTTTTCTTAAATATCTACAATGCAGTTGAGGGAAACATAATTATGATTGTTGAATACTTCCAAATTGCAGGTCTTATTTTTTGTTTTGTTGGGTGTTATTTGTGTTTTACATTGGGAAGATACTGTACTTGTTGCAGGACTACAATTGCAGTGTGGAATTTGTGAGGGCGCCTTTCTTAGTTGAAGAAGGGAAAATCCCTTCTAGGAATGGTAGCATGAAAGAGACCCTCAGGTTGGATGTGATGGATAACTTTTCTCTCAACTACAAGAAAGCATATGTCATTATTTTTGATACATGGCATTGGTGGAGTCATGGAAAAACTTCTCGAGGGTATTTGTCCTCTTCTTATTTTTTCCATAACACATATGTAGTGAGATCCAGTAAGAGCCAGGGTCTCAGTGGCATATTTTTGTTTAATTTGATTATTACTTTCTCTAGTCCATTTGAGATTCATTTTTATATCATGATTGTATTGAAGCTATAACACGAAGGACAATTATAAAGAAGCGAACAATGTTTATCCATTGTTGGATGGGCTTGAAGCATTCAGGAAGGCTATTAGGATGTGGCTCGTTGGTTAGATAGTAGCATTGATTCAAGGAGAACACAAGTTTTCTTTCAGGGATACTCAGCCTCTCATTTCAGGTAACAACCCAAATGGCACACGGAACACTTTAGGGTGGCCATTAAATCTAGTAATATTTGTAGATATTTGTAGATATTTGTAATATAAGTCATTGTGACCTCTATAAAAAACCTATGAATGTAAGTTTTTTGCTTAAATATCTACAAGGCAATGGAGGGAAATGGAATTTTGTCACCTGAATACTTCAAAATTGTAGGTCTTATTTTTGTTTTGTTGGGTGTTATTTGTGTGCTACATTGGGAAGTTATTGTGTTTGTTGCAAGACTAAAATTGCAGTGTGGAATTTGTGAGGGCACCTTTCTTAGTCAAAGAAGGGAAAATGCCTTATGGGAATGGTAGCATGAAAGAGACCCTCTTGTTGGATGTGATGGATAACTTTTCTCCCAGGTACAACAAATAAGATTTCATTGTTTTCAATACATGACATTGGTGGAGCCATGGAAAAAATTCTCGAGGGTATTTGTCCTCTTCTTCTTTTCTCCATAACACATGTAGTGAGAGCTAGTGAGAGCCAGGGTCTCAGTGACATAGTTTTGTTTAGTTTGATTATTACTTTCTCTAGGACATTTGAGATTCACTTTTCTATCATGGTTGTATTGAACCTATAACAGGAAGGACTATTGTCAAGAAGGGAACAATTTGTATCCACTACTCGATGGGCTTGAAGCATTCAGGAAGGCTATTAGGATGTGGGGTCATTGGTTAGATAGCAAAATTCATTCAATAAGAACACGAGTTTTCTTTCAAGGATACTCAGCCTCTCATTTTAGGTAAAAATCCAAATGGCACACTGAACACTTTAGGATGGCCATTAAATCTAGTAATCTTTGTAGCTTTTTGAAATATAAGTCATGGTGACCTCTGTCAAAAACCTATGAATGTAATTTTTATTGCTTAAATATCTACAATGTAGTGGAGGGAAATAGGATTCTCTCTGCTGAATACTTCAAAATTGAAGGTCTTATTTTTTTTTTTGTTGGGTGTTATTCGTGTTTTACATTGGGAAGTTATTGTGTTTGTCGTAGTACTACAATTGCAATGTGGAATTTGTGAGGGAACCTTTCTTAGTTCAAGAAGGGAAAATGCCTTTTGGGAATGGTAGCATGAAGGAGACCCTCAAGTTGGATGTGATGGATAACGTTTCTCCCAAGTACAAGAAAGAAGATGTCATTGTTTTCAATACAGGGCATTGGTGGAGGCATGGCAAAGCTTCTCAACGGTATTTGTCCTCTTATTCTTTTTTCCATAAAAAATATGTAGTGACAGCCAGTGAGAGTCAAGGTCTTAGTGGCATAGTTTTGTTTAATTTGATTATTAATTTCTCTAGGCCATTTGGGATTCATTTTTATATCATGGTTGTATTGAAGCTATAATAAGAAGGACTATTATCGAGAAGGGAACAATGTCTATCCACTGTTGGATGGGCTTGAAGCATTCAAGAAGGCTATTAGGACGTGGGGTTATTGGTTACATAGCAACATTGATTCAAGAAGAACACAAGTTTTCTTTCGGGGATACTCGACCTCTCATTTCAGGTAACAACCCAAATGGCACACTGAACACTTTGGGGTGGCCATTACATCTAGTAATCTCTATAGCTTTTTCAAATATAAATCATGGTGACTTTTGTCAAGAATCTATGAATGTAATTTTTTTTCTTAAATACCTATAGTCCAGGGGAGGGAAATGGAATTTTGTTTGCTGAATGCTTCAAAATTGTAGGTCTTATTTTTCTTTTGTTTTTTTATTTCTGTTTTACATTGGGAAGTTATTTTGTTTGTTGCAGGACTACAATTGTAGTGTGGAATTTGTGAGGGCACCTTTCTTAGTTCAATAAGGGAAAATGCCTTCTGGGAATGGTAACATGAAATAGACCATCAGGATGGATGTGATGGATAACGGTTCTCCCAAGTACAAGAAAGAATATGTTATTGTTTTCAATACACGGCATTGGTGGAGGCATGGAAAATTCTCGAGGGTGTTTTTCCTCTTTATATTTTTTCCATAACACATATGTAGTGAGAACTAGTGAGAGAAAGGGTATCAGTGGCATAGTTTTGTTTGATTTGATTATTACTTTCTCTAGGCCATTTGAGATTCATTTTTATATCATGGTTGTATTGAACCTATAAAAGGAAGGACTATTATCAACAAGGGAATAATGTCTATCCACTGCTGGATGGGCTTGAAGCATTTAGGAAGGCTATCAGGACGTGGGGTCATTGGTTATATAGCAGCATTGATTCAAGAAGAGCACAAGTTTTCTTTCGGGGATACTCAGCCTCTCATTTCAGATAACAACCGA